>CM040127.1:139259672-140710783 GCA_022559845.1 Amorphophallus konjac | reverse complement strand
TGGATTTTCAGGATATAATCAAATTCGTTTGGCAGAAGAGGATCAGGAAAAGACGTCATTCACTACCCCTTGGGGAACATATTGTTACGTGGTCATGCCGTTTGGGTTAAAGAATGCTGGAGCTACTTACCAAAGAGCTATGATGGCCATATTTTATGACATGATGCACATATATCTAGAAGTGTATGTGGATGACTTATTGGTGAAATCAAGGACCAGGATGGAACATCCAGAAGTTTTGGCTAAGGTCTTGCAGAGGTCAAGGGAGTTCCAATTGAAAATGAACCCGAAAAAGTGTGTGTTTGGTGTATCGTCGGGTAAATTGCTGGGGTTCATTGTGAGTAAAAGGGGGATCGAGATAGATCCCGACAAAGCCAAGGCCATCAGGGATATGCCACCTCCCAAGAATTTGAGAGAAGTCCGAGGTTTAATCGGGAGGTTACAGTTTATTCGTCGGTTTGTGTCCCAACATTCACAAAGGTGTAGACCTCTCTACGAGTTGACCAAGCCAGGAGTAGAATTTCACTGGAATTCTAAATGTCAGAAAGCTTTTGAAGGGTTGAAGGAATATCTGGCTAGTCCACCCGTTCTCATTCCACCTAAACCAGAAAAACCTCTGATCCTTTACGTCTCAGTCTTGAATGACTCCGTGGGAGCCGTCCTCGCACAAGCTGATGAAGAAGGTAAGGAACGGGCAACCTATTACTTGTCCAAACTTCTCAATCCCTGTGAGCGGAAGTACACCGTCATGGAGAAAACCTGTGCTGCCCTCGTTTGGGTAGTGCAGAAATTGAAGCACTACTTCTTGGCTCATGAGGTCCATTTGATTGCTCGAATGAATCCTATCAAATTCCTTCTGGAGAAATCCGTCCTTACGGATAGACTAGCATGCTGGCAAAGTTTTCTCTCTCAGTTCGACATCACCTACATCCAGCAAAAGGCGATTAAAGGCTATGCCATAGCCGAGCATCTCGCTCACCATCCTCTTCCCAAGTTCGATTCCGTCCAATCAGAGTTTCTAGATGAGGAACTAATGTCTGTCATCCAATCAGATGAGCCAATGTGGACACTATATTTTGATGGAGCTCTGAATTCTCAAGGGAGAGGAATCGGCGTCGCCCTCCTGTCGCCCGAAGGCCTCACATTCCCATTGGCATACCAGCTCAAATTTCCAGTCACCAACAATATACTCGAATATGAAGCCCTTCTAGCTGGCCTAGAACTCGCCCATTCTTTTCGTATCACTGAGTTGCGAGTCATAGGTGATAGTCAACTCATCCTTCGCCAGGTGCTCACTAAATATCGCACTCGCGATCCCAAACTCAAGCCATACCAAGAACTCACTGCTGTCTTTGCCAAACTGTTCACAAAACTGATCTTTGTTCATGTCCCTCGTCATCAGAATATTCTCGCCGATGCCCTCGCCTCGTTGGCATCATCCATAAGGTTCCCTCCAGGAAGATGGTTTGAGTCCATTTCCATCTACAAACTTCACGCCCCTGCAATCGATGATGCTTCCAACGTAAACATCAAAGACAGGATAGCAAGGAAGATCCTGCAGGAAGATATCCTTGAGAAGAGGGAAATCATGTTGGCAGAGGCCGAAGAAGAACTGGCTGATGAAGAGAAACCATGGTTCTATGAAATCGTCAAATACTGCCAAGATCAGTCTTATCCTGAAGGGGCCACCACAGAGGACAAGAAAGCCATAAGAAGGGTGGCTCAGAAATATACATTGGTTGGAGGTCTACTCTATAGGAGGAGTCTTACTGGTATTCTGTTAAGATGTCTTGGTGACGATGAGGTTTGGAAATGTGTAGAGGAGACGCACTCGGGTGTGTGCGGTGGCCACGTGAATAGTCAGATGCTCGCCAAGAAGATCATTCGCCAATGCTTTTATTGGCACACTATGGAAGAGGATTGTGCTATCTATGTCCGTAGGTGTGTCAAGTGTCAACTTCACGCCGATAAAATCCATTGACCTTCTTCCTCACTTCATCCAATATCCTCCCCATGACCTTTCTCCATGTGGGCATTCGACATCATTGGTCCCCTAGGTGATCCCAATTCCCTCACCAAGCAGAAATCTTTCATCCTTACTGCGACGGAATACTTCACCAAATGGGCCGAAGCCGAAGCTTACGCGGAAATCAAGGCGTCAACAGTCTGCAAGTTCATCATGAAGAACATCCTCGCCAGATTCGGCGTCCCAAGCACGATCGTCATCGACAATGGGCCACAGTTCATTTCTCAGGACCTACAGGACCTCTGCAAAAGGTACGCAATTACATTGCATCATTCATCGCCTTATTACCCACAAGGTAACGGCCAAGCGGAGGCCACCAATAAAACATTGCTCAAAATCATCAAAAAAACTTGCGAGTCTAGTAAGTTTTCAGACTGGCCAGAAAAACTTATCGAAGCCCTATGGACCTATCGCACTTCAATCCGTACCCCTACCGGGCAGACTCCGTTTGCCCTTACTTATGGTATGGAAGCGGTAGTCCCGTACGAGACTCTGATCCCTTCTCTCAGGGTACAATTGGACGAGGAATTTCGCCTCGACGATCGTCGTAATTCACTCTTCGCCCAGTTGAAACTCTTGGATGAGAAGCGACTGGCCGCTGCCGAACACGCGCGTGTGTATCAAAATAGACTCGCTCGCTTTTACCAAAAGAAAGTCGTTGAGAGAAAATTCAAACTCGGTGAGATGGTCGTAACAAGAATTTTTGTCAAACCTGGAGGGCCGCGTTCTAAGCTCCAACTCAATTGGGAAGGACCATTTGTAATTCAAGCCGTGTACCCTGGCAACGCCTACAAGCTAGTCAACGCCGAAGGGACCGAGTTATCCCACCCTTGGAATGGGCTTTATCTTAAGAAATACTACCCTTAGCACAAAACAAAAAATGATGAAAAGATAAAAAACATCAAAAACAAAGAAATATTGAAAATCACTAAAAATATGAAAAATTCAAAATGCCGATGCCTGGCAGTCACCATGTAGTTAAGTCCCTGCATCTAACCTTCATGTTAGGATAGGGCCCATTAAGACTTGGTAGGCACTGGGTCTTGATTTACCAGAACCGTGGAGATCCCTGTCCGGCCACGTCGGCCTATGCTCGCTCGAAGGAAGCTAACATGTGCTCACTTATGTATTTTATTCAAAAAAGTCGGTAGCATCACCTACGGTGGGGCCCCACCCAGAAGATCTCCGGAAGCTGTAATCTTTATTCTTTTCTCTTCGACCAAATGAGACAGTCGGCGCCCTTAAAACGCTGAGCATGAGAAACCGAAACTCAAACCCCAAAGGCAAGAGTAGGATCCATTTCCTCGAGCATCGATCAGAGCACGAGAAGAGGGCAGTGTCCCCGCAGGCGTACGAAAAGGGAGCCCACAAACATCAAACGACTATATCTCCCTCACAAAAAGAAATATAAAATCAAAATCAAGAGAAAAGCCTGGTCGTGACCGTGCCTGATGCGATAAATGGAACCCCTCAAAGCAAAAGTTTGAATCCACAAAAAGGGGGGGGGGGGGCTATGGAATGTAAATGCTCGAGATTTGGTCCAAAGTTGTCCAAAAGGAAAGAGTTAATAGGCCCTTATTCGCTCGCTGGGTTAACGGCTTTGCCGGTCCTCTCGGGAGGTTTATCCCCTACACTCTTCCTTCTCCCTCTAAAGATGAAGGTTCGATGGAGTTTCTAAAGGGTGAAAACTGCCTAGGGTCTGCGACCTTATTTTAATATACACATTTGGTTGCCTACTTTGAAAAGCAAAAGCTATCGCTGCGAAGGAGTCTCCGTGTTTCTGGCTGGTCTAGACCCCTGTTTACCACCTTGATGTCTTCTTTCTTAACCTTGTGCTTAGGCCAATGCAAGCGCGTCGCCTATGGGTGCGACGGCGTCTGATTCCGGGTCAGCGTCGCGCGGTTGGTCATTGGGGTTCCAGGGTGTTCCATCATATACCATCTAGAGTTGTGAGGAAACAGACCCGGGTCGGGCAAATCTCTTACCTCAAACACCTTTTGGGTGAATCCCTGTGGACGGAAGCGACTGGGAGCCTAAGCATGGCATGACGGTATTATCATCAGGGTAAGTCTTAGCCGGCAAGATCATCAATCGAGGGGTCTAGAGGCCCAAATCAACCTAGATGTGCACTTAGGATACCTGGGAGGTTTGTAAGAAACCCCTGTCTCACGTAGGTTAGGTGCCATTTGGGTGCTTGCCAGGCGTTAGCAAAAAAAAAATTGAAATGATAAAAACAACAAAAAATGGAAAAGAGAAAATGTACATATTTGGTAACAAAAAAAATCTTTTTTATGATAAAACAAAAAATGCCAAATATAAAAAAAGAAGAAAAAATAAATCAATTTTGCATGATTGCATTTGCGTGCAGCATCTCACTTTTAATACCGCTTGCATTCGTGTGCTTGCCTGTCGCATTTATCATCACCCCATCTTTCCCTTGCCTTCGTTAAATAAAGGCTTGGCCCCTTGACCAGTTTCAAGGACAGTCACAGGACCATTTGCTTATTGAGCAAGGGGCCAAGTCAGAACAGAAATTCTGATTTGTTTGTTTCAGTGATGTGTGCAGGGATTCAGGTAACAGAAGCAAAGGTGAAAAACAAACAAACCGAACCTTGTATTTTATTCCAAAAAACCAAAAAAAATTACATCAAGTTCCGCCCTCTCTCTCTGCATTACTCGTCCCACTACTCTCCGGGCAAAACGCTCTCAAAGGTGCTACCCAACTACGAAAAGCGGTACTCCTACCACTCTGTACTCCCCTTCCTATTCCCACGTCCCGGCGTTGATCCACGGAAGCAGCAGAGAAGCTACCAACACGAAAGCCACGCTCTCGTGCTCTTCGGTAGCGCTCCTCACCATCTCTCAGCCACTGTTCAGCAAGACCATGGCTGATTCGGAGTTCGAATAGTTGGGCCTCCATGGACCTTCGTTCCTCCCTTTCAGTCAATCTGTTGGCTCTTTCTCTCTCTGCGTCTCTTTCTTTCTCTGCACGTTCTCTCTCGCGGTCTTCCCTCTCCAACTGGAGAGTGATCCTCAGTTCCACGGCATCCCTAGAGGAGTCATCATCAGGATGACGTCGCAGTTCCCTCTACAGTTCTGCTATCCTAGCCTCCTTCTGCGCAGCTTGGGCAAGCGCTTCTTCCGTCTCCTTTTCCTGCTGAGTGTACCATCTCAGATACGCGATAAGGCGTAAAACAAAGAGAACTCAACACTGAGACTCTGACCTGAATAGAGAGCATCCCTTCTGCCTCCGCGGCACGCTGCGTGGCTGTGGGAATGGATTTATTCTTTTATTTTATTTAATGGTTTATTGATTTGTTAGTTAGTTTATTAGGCGTGCCAGTCACCGGAGTGACAATTTTATTGTGCGCTCGATCTGACTCAGTCAGTCGATTGTGAAGTCCGAGTCGAGACCGAAAGTCCGTCATACCATAAAGGCTATGACGTTAAATACGTCCTTCCAAAGAAGGACAACCCTTGATTAATCGCCAAAGTAGAAGGATCCCAGGGGCAAAACCAATGTGATAGGTATGCTCATTCATTTGCAGGATAGAAGATGCATGCGATTATGCAAAACGAGATATGACATATTAATATACGGAATAAATCCGGCAGCATATCCCCTTATCTTAGACTATGCCAAGTGGGAATATAGGACATCCATCTACGGAGTGCCGAGATGGAAGCCAAATGAAAGATGGGCGTAGCCCGAGATCCAAGAGGATCTAGATGCAACGGGACAATGCCCATTATCATGGTATTTATTGATGTCCCCTTAAGAAACCATTGGAGGACATATAGTGGCAGAACTCCAAGAATCAGCAGGGTTAGAAGAAAACATCGCGGTCAAAATGGTATAATGTGGGTGTAGAACCCCGTTAATTTAGCTCCCTTAGACTTGGATGAAGAACCATGATTCCCCGTGATGTGATAAGAGTGGGCCTGAAGGCAAATGAGGTTGAGACATCGAGTTTAGACTGAGTTTAGGGCTCATTAAGGTTGCTCGGAAGTTGAGTGTTTGAATAGTAGACGGTATTGAGGTGAACCGGCACGGATGAGAACCGGTGCGGGTAGGCTTCCGACACGGTGGCAAACCGGCGCGGGTAGGATTCCGGCACGAAAGTAAATCGGCACGACTAGGTTCCGACACGAAGGGATCCCGACGCGACGTGAGGCCAAAGGGTAGACGGCGTGGCATGGTTCCCGGCGCGCATGCTTCCCGGCGCGCCCTTCACCCGGCACGGGTTTGGCGCCGGGAGGAGGTGGCGCCGGGAGGAGATGGCACCGGGAGGGGGATGGCGCCGGTGGCCATTTCATTGGTTTTCTTCAAATGTTGTGAGGGGTTTTATTGAGGGGATCTCTTGTGTTTAATCAGGGCTTCACGGGCTCTGGTAATGATGTTTAGGTAAGCTGAAAGGGGAGGATAAATTCATCCACAGAAGGTCTAGGGAGACCATGTGACAATTACCAGAAAATCTCATGATGATCATGTTCCCCTTGTACAGTGGGCAAAGGGCCATGAGATAGTCTGTCTCAGGCCTCTGCCATATAGTAGGGGGTTTATTTATCAGTTTAATGAAAACATCACACGATATGACAAAGCAATGATCGTGAATGAATTTCGGCAGCATCTCCCCTTAGTTTGGACTATGCCAAAAGGGGAGTATGGGACATCCATCCACGGAGTGCCGAGATGGAAGCCAAAATAAAGATGGGCGTAGCCCGAGACCCAAGAGGATCAAAATTCAGCGGGACAATGTCCACTCATGGTGGTGTCTCATTAATATTCCCCTAAAAGAGACCAACGGAGAGCATGCAGTGGCAGAGCTCCGTGACCCGACGGGGTGAAAGAAGGAAATCGGAAACCCGAGTTGAAACAAATGTAGGGGTGAAACCATTAATGTAGCTACTCCGCTGCCCACAAAATTGAACATAAATGGTCCAACAGAACTGATCCATAAAACAAGCATGTATTCATTCTTATATTCACATGAGCATATATATATATGTATATATATATACATAGATGTGTGTATGAATAAATGAACAAATCGGTGGTCATCCGAAGATGGATTATTGCATGTCCCCATGATGCACATTTATAAATAAGTGGATAAAAGGGGGGGGGCTTTCACGTAAGGACTCCTATGCACAATAAAGAATTATTCATAAGTGAATGCATGCATGAATCACGTGTATACCCTCATGTATATATATGGCACCCTGCACCAATGTAAAATGGGTATGATTAGTGGGTGAGGGTTTGAAGATTAATGCAACAGACGTATGCCTGGGGCTAACAAATGGGCCCATGACCATCTAATGAAGCTAACGAATGGGCTAATGACCATATCGTATATGCAGATAGTGGGGGCCACGCTTTGATGCGTTCCACTACTCAAATGCCTTTCTCCTGAATGCCACACACACCACGTGAGCCAAGACTGTCAAATATCCACCGCATGCATACATGTGAAACAGCGGGAAAAGCAAACAGGCATGGTGGGGAACCCACGCTCGGCTTGGAAACGGAAAGCAAAATAGGAAATCAAGCACTCGGCGCGGGCATAAAAGGGGCCTCGGCGCGGGAACAAAAGAGGTCTCGGCGCGGGAGGCAATCGGCGCCGGTTTGGCGCCGAGAGCGATTGGCGCCGGGAGGAGCTGAAAGGGGATTTTTGGGGTTGAAGAATTTCATGGAAGCTGTCGGGCTTGAGCTCTTCCAAGTGAATAGGAAACTATTCGGAGAACACAAACACCAGATAAGAGTCGGGCAAATTATTTTTCCTCGTGATTTGGGGGATCGGAAAGCCACGAGATGAGCTGTCTCGGGCTCCCGTCTTATATCAGAGGTAAATGACTTCGACTGTTCACAGTGGAGCTCATGGAGTAAGCACCAGAACTCGATATTCCCGGAGCGTAGCAATACCTTCGCGAATGTCATTGATAGATGGGATAATACTCCCACTATCTCTGCGAAGTCGTAGTAGCCATAAGGCGGTCGCCCCGGGTTGAACGGAAGAAGCGTAAAATCGGAACTACAGAAATTCTAGATAGAATAAAGGGAGCACACAGATGACATCAAGGGGATTTAATTACAGCAACACACCTATATAAAGAAAGAATTCTTATCATAAATAGATGCATCAATACATATCTTTCATTCATGTAAAATCGGGCATAGCCGGATACAAACAGAAGAAAGCCTCAAGAGGCCATTGCATTACAGAGCTCGCCGGCAGACATGTAGCGGCAGAGGAACGTATAAAATCGAAGAGAAAAGAAGCAGGGGGAGGGGGAGATTGTAGCCCCGAAGGGCCTTACATGGTGGGACACCCACCTTGACAGCAGAGGGAAACCCTCACTTTCTTCAGCGCTCTTTCCCTTCTATGGGTTGGTGGCTCTCTCTCTCTCTCCCTCTTTTTCTCTTGAGTTCTTGTGTGTGTTCCTTCCCGGCTGTCGACTTCATCGAACAGAGGCCTTTTATATTGGGTTTCAATCCCTTAACCCATCGGCGCGCCTTACCCAAACCGGGGTGACTTTTGCACATTGGCACCTCCTGCCTAGTGACATCGGCGCGCTATTCTTCGACCATGGGCCTCGCCGCCGTCCTTAGATGATAGGCAATTGGTGGGCCTCGGCAGCCCATTCACCATATGCATGACTATGGGCCTCGGCGGCCATTGTACTCACAGGGGTAAAGGGCTCCAACGGCTCTTCTCGAAATCTGTTCGTTGAATGCTCTTGTAACCCACCTCGTCCGTCTTGACCTTTTTGTGCTCTTCTGTCTCTTCCTCCATCCCTGAAAAATAAAAGATATGAAATGATTCAGTAGATGAATATGTTGAAGTCATTATTATTTTTAATATTGTTATTATTTTATCATTATCTTACTATTATTATTATTATATGTTTTTTTTCTTTTTTTCTTTTTTTTATGTGTCAATAAATGCCCCCCACCCGTAGGTGGCGCGAATGAGGGATGTATGAGCGGGACCTGCGGGTGCAGCCCGTTTTGTAGAAGCGTGCCTTTTTGTTCATGCGAGCATGCAGGCATTTAACAGCAAGCATAAGCTAGATATATAGAATAGCTCCCCTATATCGGGGACAGGACAAGGACAGCGCCTGTGATTCATAGACAGAGTGTGGCTCACAAGGCACAACTAAGGGAGATGTGCATGCACAGAGAGGACATCGCATAGAATATGTGCACAGCGTAAGCCACGATCTATACCCGAGGCTACTTCTCTATAGTGTGATAGTGCAAGTATGCGAGCAGCGAATCTCCGACGTAGGGATACACAGACGTTCAAAATAACACTAGAGTATTGCTCCAGCGTCTACACACACAGCTGGGGTTCTCGATTTTTGGTAGCTTCGCACAACCCCCTTAGCTTAATTCCAGCTTCGGACTTCACCGTTCAGCGCGAGTCTCCTCATGTATCTCAATGGGGATTCCCGGCTACTAGGATTCATCCTTTATAGTAATTTTATTACGGACGTCACCGTTCGGCGCGAGTCTCCTCATCTGTCTCAATGGGGATTCCCGGCTACTAGGATTCATCCTTTAGAGTGATTTTATTGCAGACTTCACAGTTCGGTGCGAGTCTCCTCATATGTCTCAATGGGGATTCACGGCTACTAGGATTCATCCTTTAGAGTGATTTTATTGCGGACTTCACCGTTCGGCGCGAGTCTCCTCATGTGTCTCAATGGGGATTCCCGGCTACTAGGATTCATCCTTTATAGTGATTTTATTGCGGACTTCACCGTTCGGTGCGAGTCTCCTCATATGTCTCAATGGGGATTCCCGGCTACTAGGATTCATCCTACCATTTTTTCCTCTTTTTTTTTTGAATGGGGGGCAGACAGCTATTTCTTTACGATTACCCCTTATGTGGGTGCAGAAGTTTGAGCATCCATAAAGTATTAGGAAGAACGTTCTAGGATCCCTATGGTAAGAGACCGCTGAACACATAGTGGTGCAAAGTGTAGGAGTTTTGCTTTGGGTGTAGCTCACGAGTTGCGTTAGCGACATAGCTGTGACTTTTCCACTAGACACATGCACTCAGCCAATATTGACTTTTAATCCCTTAGTGTATGCCGTGGCGCACACATGCTTAGAATCAGACAGTTTTATTTAGCAAGGAGATGTGGTCCTAGAAAATTGAAGGAGGTGTATTATCTTATAGTATAAGCAAGCATGCAAGCAAGGCCAACAAACACCCAAAATTTGATAGCATGCAATTTTTCTCTTCTTTTCTTCTTCTTTTTTTTATATGTATGCATATATGTATATGTCACTATATATCCATTTATTTGTTCAAGCGCCCGTTGCGAATACCTGTAGGTTGGTTATTCAAAAGCTAGCAGAATTGATAACAAAATATTGGAAAAGGGCTTTATGCAGCAAGTCCTGGCGGGACGAAGAGGGTTGGTACTGGCCAACGAGAGCCGTTTTATTCAGATGATGGACCTGATTAAAGTGGAGTGGTAGGCCTCAACAGGGCGCCTTGGCCAAGGATGGGCAGCGGGTTTGACAGGGAGTCTAACCCGAATATAGAAAGTGGACTATAGAAGTCAACAGTTGGCAAGGGAAGCGGGCTATGACAGCCGAAAGGTAACATGGCAAGCAGGCTGTAAAAGCCAGGAGATAATGGGAGAATAGGATATGCAGACCTAGCGATAGCAGGGAAGCAGGCTTCAAGGGGAGCCCAAGTCATTGAGTTGTAGCAATCATCACGGTGGGACATGATGGTCATTGTTGAAGTAGGCCTAAGCCACAAGGGTAGCGAGACAATGGGCTTGAGGAGATGCTGGCCGACCTTGCCGATGATGACAAGGGCCATGAGTAGGTTGGCCGATCTCACCGATGGTGACAAGGGTCAAGAGTAGGTTGACTGATCTTGCCGATGGTGATAAGGACCAGAAAGGGTAGACGGTCTTGTCGATGGTGACAAGGACCGAAAAGGGTAGACGGTCTTGCCGATGGTGACAAGGATCGGAAATGGTAGCGACCGATCTTGCCGATGGTGACAAGGGTCGAAAAGGTAGATGGTCTTGCCGATGGTGACAAGGACCGAAAGGGGTAGCGACCGATCTTACCGATGGTGACAAGGGTCGAAAAGGTAGACGGTCTTGCCGATGGTGACAAGAGCCGGAAGAGGTAGACGGTCTCATCGATGGTGACAAGGACCGAAAAGGGTAGACGGTCTTACCGATGGTGACAAGGACCGGAAAGGGTAGCGACCGATCTTGTCGATGGTGACAAGGGTCGAAAAGGTAGACGGTCTTGCCGATGGTGACAAGGACCGGAAAGGGTAGACGGTCTCGTCGATGGTGACAAGGACCAGAAAGTGATGATTGCAGGCTGTGGAGGTCAGGGTAGCAGGTTAAAAGAGCCAGAGGTAGCAAGCTGTAAAGCCAGGATCAGCAGACTATAATGTCTGGAAACATAAAACTATATGAGCCAAAGATAGCAGGATATAGGAGCCAATAACAGCAGGCTTTAAGAGCCAGAATAGCAGGCCGTAGAAGCCAGGAATAGCAGGCTACGAGAGCCAGAGATAGCAGGCTATAAGAGCCAAGGATAGCAGGCTGTAGAAGCCAGGAATAGCAGGCTACGAGAGCCAGAGATAGCAGGCTATAAGAGCCAAGGATAGCAGGCTACGAGAGCCAGAGACAGTAGGCTATAAGAGCCAGAATAGCAGGCTGTAGAAGCCAGGAATAGCAGGCTACGAGAGCCAGAGACAGCAGGCTACGAGAGCCAGAGACAGCAGGCTACGAGAGCCAGAATAGCAGGCTACGAGTGCCAGAGACAGCAGGCTACAAAAGCCAGGATACCAGGCTGTAGAAGCCAGGAATAGCATGCTACAAGAGCCAGAGACAGCAGGCTACGAGAGCCAGGATAGCAGGCTGTAGAAGCCAGGGATAGCAGGCTACGAGTGCCAGAGACAGCAGGCTACAAAAGTCAGGATAGTAGGCTGTGAAAGCTAGGAATAGCAGGCTACGAGAGCCAGAGACAGTAGGCTACAAGAGCCAGGATAGCGATCTGCGAGAACTAGATATAGCAGGCCATGAGAGCCAGAGATAGCGAGCTGCGAGAGCTAGATATAGCAGGCCATGAGAGCCAGAGATAGCGAGCCGCGAGAGCTAGATATAGCAGGCCATGAGAGCTAGAGATAGCGAGCCGCGAGAGCTAGATATAGCAGGCCATGAGAGCCAAAGATAGCGAGCTGCGAGAGCTAGATATAGCAGGCCATGAGAGCCAGAGATAGCGAGCTGTGAGAACTAGATATAGCAGGCTACGAGAGCCAAAAGTAGCAGAGATAGTAGGCTGCGAAAGCCAGAGAGCAGTAAGGAATCTGGCTTGTGAGAGCCAGAAAGTAGTTTAGCCGAATTATATGGTTGCGGGTCTTAGCCGAAGAGGCTAAGCCAGAATGTAAGATAGCTGAGGCGTGGGATAACGAGCTTCAGCCAAAATGACTAAGCTAAAGGACGAGAAAGCTGAGAGTCATGATAACGGGCTTTGGCTAAGCCGAGAGATAAGATAGCTGAGGTGTGAGGTAGCAGCTTTGGCCGGATTGGCTAAGCCGAAAGATAGGATAGTGGTCACATGCTGTGGGGAAGCGGGCTTCCAAGCCGACATCCAGGAGGATGGAATGTGAGTTGAAATTTGAGAAGAGGGACTGAATAGTCACAATCAAGGGAAGTGGGCTTCGACGACAGGTCTAGGCCGTTGCATTGCATTGATTATTGCAATGGGACGGGTGGATGAGCCCTGATAGCAAGCTTTGGCCTAAAATGGCTAAGCCGAGGGATGAAGTAGTTGGAAATTGTAATAGCAGCTTCGGTCGGAATGGCTAAGCCGAAAGATAGAATGGTCAAAAGTTATGACAGCAGCTTTGGCCGGAATGGCTAAGCCAAAAGATAGAATGGGCAAGAATCATGATAGCAGCTTTGGCCGGAATGGCTAAACCGACAGATAGAGTAGTTGAGAATCATGATAGCAGCTTTGGCCGGAATGGCTAAGCCGAAAGATAGAATAGTCAAAAATTATGATAGCAGCTTTGGCCGGAATGGCTAAGCCGACAAATGGAGTAGTTGAAAATCATGATAGCAGCTCTGGCCGCAATGGCTAAGCCGAAATGATAGAATGGTCAAAAATTATGATAGCAGCTTTGGCCAGAATGGCTAAGCCGACAAATGGAGTAGTTGAAAATCATGATAGCAGCTTTGGACGGAATGGCTAAGCCGAAATGATAGAATGGTCAAAAATTATGATAGCAGCTTTGGCCGGAATGGCTGAGCCCGGGGACTAGATAACCAGCAAATTGTGATAGCGGCTTTGACCAGAATGGCTAAACCGAAAGAGGAGATAGCTGAAAAAATTGTGGTAGCGACTTCGACTGGATGTCAAAGGCCAGAAGATAGGATAGCAGATCCGGGTAGGATGTCGGACTTGGAAGCAATCTGGAATTGATGTTGCCTTGACGGACTGTCTAATACAACCCATGCATCTGACCCAGACGGGAGATCTGTGTCAAAGGTAGAATCTTGATGCCGATCGTGACAATATGTCAGAGCTGACAAACCTTACTCAGACGGTAGGTCTGGGACAAGGGTAGAATACAGACGTCGACCCGACGAGATATCGGGACCGACAAACCTTGCTCGGACGGCGTGTCTGGGACAAGGATAGAATACAGACGTCGACCCGACGAGATGTCGGAATCAACAAACCTTGCTCAGACAGGAGGCCTGAAACAAGGGCAGGATATAGACGTCGACCCTACGAGATGTCGGAATCAACAAACCTCGCTCAGACGGGAGGTCTGAAACAAGAGCATGATATATAAATGGGCATTGACTCGACAGAATGCCGAAATCAAGCAACTCAGCGAAGACGTGGGGTCTAGGCCAAGGTTAAAACTTAGCCGACTGGCGAGGGCTAAGAATGGTACCCTCCAAAAGTACTCCTGGTACAGACTAGCCCATAGTGCAGGCTGTGTTGTCCGGTGGGACTATTGATGTATCTGACTATGTTGTTATAGCACCGGTGGGGCTAGGGATTAACATCTGAGAGCTCGGCCAAGGCGGGGTGCCTTGAGCAAGAGGGAAAAAGTTTATGGGCCTAGCTCGGCGAGGCTTGATGGGCAGAGTCTCATAGCTCGACGAGGGCGGAGTGCCTTAGGCCAAGATAAGGGATAGCTCGATCAGGGCGGAGTGCCACTAGACCAAGGTGGAGGTAGCTTGATCGGGGCGGAGTGCCACTAGACCAGGGTGGAGGTGGCTCGATCCGGGCGGAGTGCCACTAGACCAAGGTAGAGGTAGCTCGATCCGGGCGGAGTGCCACTAGACCAAGGTAAAGGGGTAGCTCGATCAGGGCAGAGCGCCACTAGACCAAGGTGGAGATAGCTCGATCCGGGCGGAGCGCCACTAGACCAAGGTGGAGATAGCTTGATCCGGGCAGAGTGTCACTAGACCAAGGTAAAGGTAGCTCGATCAGGGCGTAATGCCACTAAATCAAGGAGGAATAGCTCGATCAGGGCGGAATGCCACTAGACCAAGATAGGGGTAGCTCGGCTAGGGCGGAATGACACTAAACCAAGGAGGGATAGCTCGATCAGGGTGGAATACCACTAGACCAAGATAGGGTTAGCTCGGCTAGGGCGGAATGCCACTAGACCAAGGAAATGTAGCTCGATCAGGGCGGAATGCCACTAAACCAAGATAGGGGTAGCTCGGCTAGGGTAGAATGCCACTAGACCAAGATAGGGGTAGCTCGGCTAGGACAGAATGCCACTAGACCAAGGAAAGGTAGAACTTAGCTAGGACAGAGTGCCGCTAGGCTAAGGCAGGTGAAACTTAGCTAGGGCGGAGTGCCACTAGACTAAGGTAGGTGGGACTGAGCTAGGGCGGAACGCCACTAGTCTAAGGTAGGTAGAGCTTGGTCAGGGCCGAAGGCAACCAGACCAAGGTAGGTAAGACTTGGCCAGGGCGGAATGCCACTAAACCAAGGCAGGTAGAACTTAGCTAGGGCGGAGTGCCACCAGACTAAGGCAGATAAAACTTAGCTAGGGCAACGTGCCACTAGACTAAGGTAGGTGGAACTTAGCTAGGGCAGAGTGCCACTAGACTAAGATAGGTAAAACTTAGCTAGGGCAGAGTGCCACTAGACTAAGGCAAGGTAGAGCTCGGCCAGAGCGGAATGCCACTAGACCAGGGTGGGTAGAAGTAGCTAGGGTGGAGTGCCACTAGACTAAGGGTATGTATATCTCGGTCAGGGCGGAATGCCACTAGACCAAGGGAAAGATTTAATGGGCTCGGTCCAATGGAGCTGATGGGAGATGAGAGCTCGACGAGGGTGGAATACCACAAGCCAAGGGAGAGGTTTTATGGGCCCGATCCAATGGGACTGATGGGCAACGCCTAGAGCTTGGCGAGGGCGGAGTGCCACAGGCCAAGGGACAGGTTTTATGAGCCCAGTGGGACAAGCTTGGTATCTCTTAGGTGTTTGTGTAGCTGTTTACAGTGGAATGCCGAAGGACAGTAAGGATGTATTAGTTATGAATGTGGGTTCCACACTGGGGGTAGAGAGTCAATCCCGATGGGGCTAATGGGAAGCATTTCGCAGGATAAGGAGGAATCCCGTTCTAACATTGAATGAAATGCAACAAATGGGTCCTCTAAGCGAGGAGCTCGAAATCTTTAGCAGTCGAGCTTGTCGAACAATTAGCATCTGCAGCGGGTTGTCCAGTTCACGGTGGGATGTTGGTGTGCCCTGAATAATCCCGTTCTCTCTTCTTGTAGCTTTGGATGCCCCCATGCTGGGGTGGATAGTCGGAGAGTTCATTCTCCTTTTAATGCCCTCAAGCTTGGGTGGATAGCTAAAGACGAGTTGTTCAAAGCAAGTCTTTCCATTGGGTAGCTTGTTCGCTTCACGAGCAGTTGTGTAGGCAGACAATAGCAGGGAAATCCGGCCGTTGGACTCCACCATCTTCTCTTTTATTGGCAGCCCCCGAGCGGGGAATAGAGTCTTGTTGTGCCTAGCGGCACCTCAGAGCTTGATTGCGACTTAGCATATTTTCATTCTTGCCCTCCCTTGCTCAGAGAGAGTTGAGCCTCCATTATTGTGTGCTGGAGCATGTAGAGCAGCGGCTACGTTGTGCTGGGTCATTTCATTTGGAAGGAGATTCTTCCTTGCATCTTTATCATTTTACAGTTGGCCCTAATATGAGTGGACTCCACTCTTGAGGTGATGGCTTGAATAAAGAGGGCAACACATCGAGCAGTAAAGCATCATCTTTTCTTTTATTCCTGGGTTTATTTCTTCTCTTGTCCTCAGCAGTTGCCCCGAAGATGGTGCAACAATTGCATTTTGTTCGGCTTCTTACCACAGCGGAGGGAGCTCGTAGTGCCCTTCAGAGGATATGCTGTTCTAGCTAATATTGAGAGGCCGTGCTGGCCGACATCTTAAAGATGGGCAATTGGTGAGGGCAAGGTGGGTCCACCCTATATTCACCAATCTGTAATTCACCATTTTGGACTAAGTCTTCCATGATGTCTTTGAACATATAGCAATCCTCGATGAGATGTCCCCTCTTCCGATGGTAGGGACAAAATCGAGGGTCATCTTTTCTATCGATGTCATTTGGTCTCTTGAGCTCCGGGAGGACGACCTTGTTATACTCAAGGGCCCACTCAAACAGCCGCTGGGTCTTGTCTTGCGGAAAGGAGTATGGTCTTTTCATTCTTGCCCTTAGTGAAGGGGGTTTTTGTTCAGCAACCTTGGTAGAGGAAGAGCTAGTTGCCTCTTGTGCTTTCCTCCACTGACGCTCGAAGGTTACGAAGTCAGCTGCCTCTATTCCTTCTGGTGCCGACTGTTCTTCAATTGGCTTGTGCTTTTGAAGTGGAGGTGTAAAAGCCGGGCAATATTTGGCCAGAAAGGCTTCAATTTCAATTGACACATCTTCTAATTGGTCGAAGGATTTGACTTTGAGGCCAATTACCCTTTGCAGGATCTCTTTCCTCAGATTGCGCTTGCATAGCTGGACAGCGTCCTTGCAGCTTGGCGGATGTTTGCATCTTGCATTGAGATTCTTCCAGCGTTGATTGTAGTTTGAAGCAGACTCATCATCTTTTTGTTTGATCATATATAATTCTGCCACAGTGACTTCTTCCTCAGCAGATTTTATCTCAGTTGCTTGTTCTATTATTGGCTTGTTTGTTATGGCTGTTGCCGTTGGATTCCGACGTAAGCCAGCTGATTGTAGAGGTGGCATTGCATGAGACGTAAAAGCTGTCCCCTGACGTGCTTGGAGAGCTGAGGGGTACGCTGGGGCCGCGTGGTATAGCTGCCACGGGAGGGTGTTCCCGTCATGGCCTTTTGTTGACTGGGGCATAGCTGGTTGCAGTGAGGCTTCAAATGATTTAGCGTCACCTTGTAGGGCTTCGGATGAGGGTCCTGCCTGCTCGAGTGTGACTGGGAGTAAGCCCATCTCAGTCAATCTTTTTCTTAGTGTTTCCACTTCTTGTATTTTCTGATAGAGCTCCATCATCAGAGCGGAGTTAGCTTGGTAGGAGCTGGGAGTGCTATTTCCCGTGCTGATTCCAAGTGGGACTAGCAGCATTTCATTGTCGGCATGGGACACATATGGCCCTGGATGAGTGGATGTTCTTGCCCCCATGCTCTCATGTTGAGGAGGGGTATAATAGTATGCTTCCCCAGCAGGTGGTGGAGGATGCCCCCACCCTTCCTGAGGTTGACGGTGAGAGATAAATGTTGCTTCTTGACCCGCCGTTGCTGGTGTATAGCATATTTCTTCATCATCTTCTTCAACAGCTCGGCTCGCACTGGGCAATGCCGATAGGGTATTACAGGAGAGGACAACGCCGCTCCCTCTGTCTCTTGGCTTATTCTTCTCTTGCCTTTTTGTAGTTGGCACCTGGTGTGTGATGCGAACTCTGGTTGTCTCTTGAGATGACAGCTGGCATAGAGACACTGTATTGATTGCTCTTTCCATAGCAGGTAGCTCATGCGGGCGAGGAGGATCAACCTTATAGTCGCCCAGTTGTAGCTCCCCTCTTCTGATTAGCTTTTCAATAGCGTCTTTAAGGACGTAACAATCTTCAATATGGTGCCCAACCATCTGGTGATATGGGCAGAAGCGAGGATGATCCTTCTTTCTAGCATCTTCCGGTCTCTTCGGCTCTGGTAGAGTAACCTTGTTATTTGCAATAGCCCATTCGAAGAGGACTCGAGTCCTCTCCTTGGGAAAAGAGTAGAATTTTTTCATCTTGGCCCGTAAGGACGGGACTTCTTGCTGCTCAGCTGGCTTAGCAGGAGGCGGGTTGTCAATTCCTTCCTCCTTTTCTTTTTGTTGAGCGAACACTTTGAAATCAATTGTGTGAACTTCCTTGGGTGATGACCATTTGTCAATAGACTTGCCCTTTTGGCTTGTAGCAGTTGGAGTAGAGGGAGAGCTGAAGATGAAGGTTTCAATCTCCATGACCACATTATTTAGCCGGTCGAAAGACCGTATTTCAATTCCGATCATCCTGCTGAGGATTTCCCGGCTCAGATTCTGCTTGCATATTTGCACCGCGTCTTCTGGATGTGGCGGCCGCTTGCATCTCATACTGAGATTCTGCCATCTTTTGATGTACTCCAGAGCTGACTCATCATGTCTTTGCCTGGATGCATACAGCTCGGCCAGTGTGACATCTCTTTTAGCAACATGGAACCGCTCCTGGAACTTCTGTCGCATAGCTGCCCAATCACTTATAGAGCTGGCCGGTAGATTGGAATACCATTCAAAAGCCAGGCCTGTCAGTGAGGACCCGAAGAACTTTAGCAGGTAGGCTTCATCTGTTGCCAGATCGCCCATTACTGTCATATAGTAAGCAATATGCTCTTTAGGAGAGCCATGCCCGTTGAACTTTTCAAACTTGGGCGGCTTGTTGATGCCAGGTGGGAGCCTCTTTGCGGCATACTGCGGCGGATATGGCACCTTGTAAACATCAAAAGTGCTGATATTACTAACTGTCCTCTCGACCAGCTTCATTTCAATTAGTTGTTCCACCATTGATCTATTTACCACGGTTGGCTCCACCGGCACCGAGTGGCAATGTGCAGAATGCGTTATAGAGGGAGTGAGTAGAGCTTCGACATGAGGTGTCGATGACTCCGTTGGTGGCAACTGCTGCACTGGTGGAAGAGCTAGTTGCACCAAGGGTGACTGTAGAGAATGTAGCTGAAGAGCGGCCTTGCCATAGCCTGTTGCTTGAGAAGTAGTTTGGGATGTAGCATTGACCGGGTTAGGAACTTCTCGGGATGATTCAGCATGCATGTCCTGTTGCCAGGGAAAAGGGGCTTGTTCATTTCTTTCATTCAATTGCCTCTTCAAGGCTTCGATCTCTTGCTGGTAATTTTGTAACATCATTAAGATAGCTGGGTCTTGCACTGCCATAGTAAAGGTACCCTTGAATGCTTCGCTCGAAACATCTTCAAGCGAGGCTGGTAGAGCAATCTCTTCTTCTTCAGAAGCCACCATGTCGGCAGTTGAAGTAGTGATAGTTTGCTTCTCTTTGGCTGCTTCGAGCATTTCTCTTGCAGCTTTGCCTCTTCTTGTCATTAGCCCGGGCCTTTCAGCTAACTTGGCCAACTCTTCCGGTTCTTCGGGTAGGGCCCCATATCTGCTAGCCACCCCTGCCATGTTGCAAGTGAAGACTTGGATTCTTTTGCTTTGCCCCCAGACTGTCTTCTTGACTTGACTAGGGAAGGTTGATTTTTCAAACATTGATATCCTTTTATTCTCTTCATGCTCTGGAGAAGCTTCAGAGTACTTGGCTTGCAAGCCATCTTCATATTCATTGATGTGCATGAATGACACCGTTCTTCTTCTTTCTTTGCCTTCTTCTTTTCTTTCGGTGCTAATGGCGCGGAGTAGCCTTTGCCGACTTAGGAAAGAACTTTCTAAGCCATAGAAGTAATTCTGGACCACTTGGGCCATTCCTTCTTGATTGTGCCCTGGAGAGTGGGCAGGAATTAACAGTTGGTCTTGCATCGACGGCATGTAGGAGTGCCGCGATAGTCTAGTAGCTCCGTTCGATCTTGTCGAACATCGAAGAACATTGGTCTGCCTGGCACAGACCCTATGAGTGGGCAGAGAGGCCACTGGCATGACCTCTTCTTCCTTTGGTATAGCTTTATTGCCCCCACACCTGGGGTCCTTGATAGTTGATGTTGAATCCTGTGTGGTCGAAACAGAACCCTGGGTCCTCTTGAGAACCCACACTTGCTTGAAACTTGGTAGCTTGGGAGCTAGCTTCCACCGGACATCCATGTCTAAATCGGCCTTCTAGCTTGCTAGCACCTGAAAAGGGTTGTGAACGGGAACCGCCGGGATGATATGATCCGGCAAAGCTTCAGCATGGCAGCCGTTCAGATAAACACGAACGCCACCAATTAGAACAGATTTCCCGGAAGTCGAGAGTTGGCCTCGGGAAACAGCAACAACACTTCTTCTTTGATTCTTCCTCTTCTTCCCCCCGGACGCCTTGTCACTGGCGGGGATAGCCTGGTAGTCCACGTGGTGGACAAAGCATGAGATAGTATGGCAAGACGGAGTGGTTCCCCGCGGACAGCTCACCATTACAGGGGCTACGACCTTGGCCGCAACAGTCTTGTTAGCTTCCTCTTCCTCGATCCTTATCAGGCCGATGAAGGCGGCTCCGAGAAAATTAGGGAACCCCACCACTGGTGGCAGAGTTCCGAAAGCAGTGGGCACCCCCAGGTACCCGTGCTCCGCATGGGTAGCGACTACTTGGGGGCCGAAAGCAAGTGCAGTAAGTCCGCAAGCCATTGAGCTCACTGCAAATCAAAATGAGCAAACGATCAATATTTTGGGGAAGGCCTCCAGGCCTTCTACTTTGGCGAAGAGATGAAGGGAGACTCGGTCCCACCGGGTGTGACAGCTTGTGGGAATGGATTTATTCTTTTATTTTATTTATTGGTTTATTGATTTGTTAGTTGGTTTATTAGGCATGCCAGTCACCGGAGTGACAATTTTATTGTGCACTCGATCTGACTCAGTCAGTCGATTGTGAAGTCCGAGTCGGGACCGGAAGTCCGTCATACCATAAAGGCTATGACGTTAATTACGTCCTTCCAAAGAAGGAAAACCCTTGATTAATCGCCAAAGTAGAAGGATCCCAGGGGCAAAACCAATGTGATAGGTATGCTCATTCATTTGCAGGATAGAAGATGCATGCGATTATGCAAAACGAGATATGACATATTAATATACGGAATAAATCCAGCAGCATATCCCCTTATCTTAGACTATTCCAAGTGGGAATATAGGACATCCATCTACGGAGTGCCGAGATGGAAGCCAAATGAAAGATGGGCGTAGCCCGAGATCCAAGAGGATCTAGATGAAACGGGACAGTGTCCATTATCATGGTATTTATTGATGTCCCCTTAAGAAACCATTGGAGGACATATAGTGGCAGAACTCCAAGAATCAGCAGGGTTAGAAGAAAACATCGCGGTCAAAATGGTATAATGTGGGTGTAGAACCCCGTTAATTTAGCTCCCTTAGACTTGGATGAAGAACGATGATTCCCGTGATGTGATAAGAGTGGGCCTGAAGGCAAATGAGGTTGAGACATCGAGTTTAGACTGAGTTTAGGGCTCATTAAGGTTGCTCGAAAGTTGAGTGTTTGAATAGTAGACGGTATTGAGGTGAACCGGCACGGATGAGAATCGATGCGGGTAGGCTTCCGACACGGTGGCAAACCGGCGCGGGTAGGATTCTGGCACGAAAGCAAATCGGCACGACTAGGTTCCGGCACGAAGGGATCCCGGCGCGACGTGAGGCCAAAGGGTAGACGGCGTGGCATGGTTCCCGGCGCGCATGCTTCCCGGCGCGCCCTTCACCCGACACGGGTTTGGCGCCGGGAGGAGGTGGCGCCGGGAGGAGATGGCGCCGGGAGGGGGATGGCGCCGGTGGCCATTTCATTGGTTTTCTTCAAATGTTGTGAGGGGTTTTATTGAGGGGATCTCTTGTGTTTAATCAGGGCTTCACGGGCTCTGGTAATGATGTTTAGGTAAGCTGAAAGGGGAGGATAAATTCATCCACAGAAGGTCTAGGGAGACCATGTGACAATTACCGGAAAATCTCATGATGATCATGTTCCCCTTGTACAGTGGGCAAAGGGCCATGAGATAGTCTGTCTCAGGCCTCTGCCATATAGCAGGGGGTTTATTTATCAGTTTAATGAAAACATCACACGATATGACAAAGCAATGATCGTGAATGAATTTCGGCAGCATCTCCCCTTAGTTTGGACTATGCCAAAAGGGGAGTATGGGACATCCATCCACGGAGTGCCGAGATGGAAGCCAAAATAAAGATGGGCGTAGCCCGAGACCCAAGAGGATCAAAATTCAACGGGACAATGTCCACTCATGGTGGTGTCTCATTAATATTCCCCTAAAAGAGACCAACGGAGAGCATGCAGTGGCAGAGCTCCGTGACCCGACGGGGTGAAAGAAGGAAATCGGAAACCCGAGTTGAAACAAATGTAGGGGTGAAACCATTAATGTAGCTACTCCGCTGCCCACAGAATTGAACATAAATGGTCCAACAGAACTGATCCATAAAACAAGCATGTATACATAAGTGGATAAAAGGGGGGGGGGGCTTTCATGTAAGGACTCCTATGCACAATAAAGAATTATTCATAAGTGAATGCATGCATGAATCACGTGTATACCCTCATGTATATATATGGCACCCTGCACCAATGTAAAATGGGTATGATTAGTGGGTGAGGGTTTGAAGATTAATGCAACAGACGTATGCCTGGGGCTAACAAATGGGCCCATGACCATCTAATGAAGCTAACGAATGCGCTAATGACCATCTCGTATATGCAGATAGTGGGGGCCATGCTTTGATGCGTTCCACTACTCAAATGCCTTTCTCCTGAATGCCACACACACCACGTGAGCCAAGACTGTCAAATATCCACCGCATGCATACATGTGAAACAGCGGGAAAAGCAAACAGGCATGGTGGGGAACCCACGCTCGGCGTGGAAACGGAAAGCAAACCAGGAAATCAAGCACTCGGCGCGGGCATAAAAGGGGCCTCGGCGCGGGAACAAAAGAGGTCTCGGCGCGGGAGGCAATCGGCGCCGGTTTGGCGCCGAGAGCGATTGGCGCCGGGAGGAGCTGAAAGGGGATTTTTGGGGTTGAAGAATTTCATGGAAGCTGTCGGGCTTGAGCCCTTCCAAGTGAATAGGAAACTATTCGGAGAACACAAACACCAGATCAGAGTCGGGCAAATTATTTTTCCTCGTGATTTGGGGGATCGGAAAGCCACGAGATGAGCCGTCTCGGGCTCCCGTCTTATATCAGAGGTAAATGACTTCGACTGTTCACAGTGGAGCTCATGGAGTAAGCACCAGAACTCGATATTCCCGGAGCGTAGCAATGCCTTCGCGAATGTCATTGATAGATGGGATAATACTCCCACTATCTCTACGAAGTCGTAGTAGCCATAAGGCGGTCGCCCCGGGTTGAACGGAAGAAGCGTAAAACCGGAACTACAGAAATTCTAGATAGAATAAAGGGAGCACACAGATGACATCAAGGGGATTTAATTACAGCAACACACCTATATAAAGAAAGAATTCTTATCATAAACAGATGCATCAATACATATCTTTCATTCATGTAAAATCGGGCATAGCCGGATACAAACAGAAGAAAGCCTCAAGAGGCCATTGCATTACAGAGCTCGCCGGCAGACATGTAGCGGCAGAGGAACGTATAAAACAGAAGAGAAAAGAAGCAGGGGGAGGGGGAGATTGTAGCCCCGAAGGGCCTTACATGGTGGGACACCCACCTTGACAGCAGAGGGAAACCCTCACTTTCTTCAGCGCTCTTTCCCTTCTATAGGTTGGTGGCTCTCTCTCTCTCTCCCTCTTTTTCTCTTGAGTTCTTGTGTGTGTTCCTTCCCGGCTGTCGACTTCGTCGAACAGAGGCCTTTTATATTGGGTTTCAATCCCTTAACCCATCGGCGCGCCTTACCCAAACCGGGGTGACTTTTGCACATTGGCACCTCCTGCCTAGTGACATCGGCGCGCTATTCTTCGACCATGGGCCTCGGCGCCGTCCTTAGATGATAGGCAATTGGTGGGCCTCGGCAGCCCATTCACTATATGCATGACTATGGGCCTCGGCAGCCATTGTACTCACAGGGGTAAAGGGCTCCAACGGCTCTTCTCGAAATCTGTTCGTTGAATGCTCTTGTAACCCACCTCGTCCGTCTTGACCTTTTTGTGCTCTTCTGTCTCTTCCTCCATCCCTGAAAAATAAAAGATATGAAATGATTCAGTAGATGAATATGTTGAAGTCATTATTATTTTTAATATTGTTATTATTTTATCATTATCTTACTATTATTATTATTATATATTTTTTCTTTTTTTCTTTTTTTTATGTGTCAACAGTGGCATGAGCAAGTTGCTCATGAAGCAAGTCAAGTTCTGAGGTGGGAATCCACAAGCTGGAAGAGGCACCACCTACTCCCATCGCTGGGGAAGCCGCGCCAATCTGGGGAAGCTACGACCGCGTGAATTAGCAGCCAACATCTGGAATCTGGGGTTTTAATTAGGAACGCACCGTACACCTACCAAGGCGCTCGTAGCTCCGCCGGCATCGCCCAACCGTTGCTCCATCTTTGCCAAGCGAGTTCGTAAATTCGCTATCATGGTATCACGGATATCCTGCAGCCATACGAGTCAGCATTCCCACCAGAAAACCAAGAAAAGGAGAAAGAAGAAAAGAGAAAAGGGGAAACCTACCTCCACAAGTCCCCGGGGTTGGAACCGCTCCCGTGCCTGCGATTCTACAATCGTGCCACCCCGTTGCCAGTCTTCATACTGTTTAGGGAACCGCACGCGCCAGTCAATGCAGGTCGTCGGTCCTCGCGTCTTTCTCTCCACACGAGGTGGCGCAGCCGTATCCACCCATTTCTGAGCCAGTCCCAAGGACCTCATAACCAATCGTAGCCGAAGCGGCTCGATTTTATTCAGGCAGTGCATCCACAATTCCCGTCCGAACCGGGCACGACTTGCTAGAACCCCCGGCTGGTCGGCATCGACCATGTCTGAGTAGGGTCTCCAGTTTACCATCACTGCAGGGAACTCCTGTAGCTCCCACCTTAGCACCATCAGTTGGTAGGTTAGGGGTGCCGCACTCATGATGGGTTCCCACCGCCTGGCTAGCGGCACCATCGCGGGTCGCTAATGCCGAGCTCTCCCCATGGGGAGGTAATAATAGCTCCACAGCTGCTCGGCGCAGGTCATCAGTACTTTGCAAAAATAAGAAAAAAAAATTCAAAACAAGCAAAACCAAAAATACCTGGATGAATGGTGTGAAACTACTCACAGCCATCTCACGATCCGCTTCTTAGAACAGGCCTGCAAACAAGTGTGCCAGCATGGCAGCTCCCCAGGCGTAGTATCCTACTCTTTCAAGGTCTGATAGCAGCTCCAGGAAGCGACATTAGATACCATCCCCTTTCGAGCTCAGTACCAATCTCCCCAATAGGAAGAGGAGAAATCTCCTCAAATCTATGTTGCATCTTTCCCAGTTGTCGAAATCTGTGCAGTACACGGCATGGCATCCTATTTCCATCCTTTCCATAAACTCTTCTGGGGATTCATCGTCCCGCCGACGAGTGTCGGTGAGCCCTAATGCATCCATGAGGGACGCCCTAGCTACCGACCTATTTTTCCGACCATCTAGGTCCAAACCCAGTAGCTTCCGAGCACCCTCTCGGTAATCCGCATAAGTGACCCCGGTCACTGCCTCACCCTCCACCTTTAGGCTTGTGATCCGGACCACATCCTCCAAGCTGGGCACCATGTGCCCTCAGGGCATCAGGAATGCCCGACTCACTGGGTCCCATCTCTCACACAAGGCTTGGATCAGGACCAGGTCGAGCTGGATCGGCTCGATCCGAAGAAAGGTGCCAAAACCCATCACATGTAGCCTCGCCTTCTGAAAATCTGGGAGACCTCGGTATGCTGCCACTACCAACTCCCATGAGATCTGTGATTTCAGCACACTCTATGCATGCAGGGAATGGAGAGGAGGTTTGGTCAGAAAGAAAGGAAGAAAAAAGAATGAGAAAAGGGCAGGAGAGCTCGGCTTACGAGTTGTGATTGGGCCCTTTCGCTGAAGTGCCCTTCGAGGTCCGAAAGCCTCCTGGAACTACTACCACTGGACCTGCTTCTCTTCGAGGAGTGGGAAGATTCGCCCTCCATCCAACTCTCAGAATTTTGAACTCCTCCTCTCCCGTGAGAACTTGTGAGGATAAAAGGGACACGAATTTATAGAAATGGAAGGAGTGCAGGCCAAGGTTGTCTCCATCACCTGTTAATGATAGCCCTCACGATGAGGCACCTGCCATGCGATCCCGTGTATCACTTCACCGCTCACACAGGGTGGTTGATTGGACGAAGAATATGACGACTAGCACCCTATGTTGTCTAGGGATACCCTATCATGTTTTGGAGGACGCCTGCAAAATTTGACACAACATCCGGGAAAAGGGACTAGGGCCGTCATTATTGACTTCGACGGCAGATTCCTGTGGAAAATGGTCACAACAAGACGCGATTCTCCGCTCGGGACGGAGTCTCGGCAGACCCATCACATGGGAATAGTGCAAAGGAGGAGAAGTGTAGGGAAGAAGGAAAGCACAAGAGAACAAACAAGTAGCAGAAAATCAAATCACTCCCTTCATAATTCTACATGAGCTGTCAAAAACATCATAAACATAAGGAGGAGGCGAGTCCACCAGCTCGCCGATCCTCACCATCACTCATCTCTCTGGGTGCTCCCCTCCTCTCCCCTGAGGTGCGGGTCCCTAAGAAGCCTCTGGGATCCTCGTGCAGCAGTACCTGCCTCGCCTCTTGGCACCTGCTCCGCAGCAGTGACTCGCTGCTCCTCCCCTGGCGTGGCGAAGAAGCTACTAGCGGCAAAGCGACCGGACTGGCGGAGTCGCTCCCCGAACTCTCGCGCTCTCTCGTAGCGCGTCTCCATCCCTCCTAGCCTCTGCACGACGGCCTGAAGGCCCAGCTGGAGCTCCCTCACTTGGGCCTCCAAGGCCCTCCTCTCGGTCTGATCCCGCTGTCGCTCGGACCTTCCCTCGGCTTTCTCTCTCTCTGCCTCTCTCCTCATCATCTGCAGAAGAACCCTTAACTCCAGGATGTCTGGAGAAGGCCTCTCCTCACCATGATGCCGCAGCTCCGCTACAGTCGCCACCCAGGCATCACGCTCCTCTTCTGCCCGGGTCGCGCGGGCCACCGCACCGGCAAGTTATTCCCGGAGGGAGGCAATCTCGAGAAAAGGGGCCGAGGAACTGGAAGATGCGCCACCAATCATCCCCGCCGTCGCTGTCTGCTGGGCACGCTGGAACAAAATAAACAACGGCCGTCAGTGAAACTCCAAAATCTGAAGATAAAAGTGTGGCACGTAACTTACCAGGAGCGACAGCTCATGTTGAGCGACGGCCAGCTGCCGCCTAGCCTCTGACAGTTGGGCGCGCGAGCCGCCGATGCCACGCGTGTCCCCAGCTTGTGGAAGCCCCGCATAACTCTCTCTCTGCCGCCGCAGGAAGTCGGCGCTGTCCTGCACCAATACACTCCCTTGCTGTCCAGGGAGACGTACGTGCCAGTCCTCGAGCCTCGCCTTGCCGCGACTCTCCCTCCTGATGCGGCTCGGCTCATCCGCACTCACCCACACATCGGCCAGGCCCAGGGTCCTCGCCATGTCCTGCACCAAGAAAGAAGGGCCTCGCATCATAACAAAGAACGCGTCTCCTGTCTAGGACGCGTCCATCATTTGAGTGCAACACTCGCCGAACCCTTTCCCCCCTCGCGCGGCTCGCTTCAAAACTCAAAATGGATCAAAAGAGGAAGAGATCGGAGGACCTACCAGACCGTGTTCACCTCCCTCCGCGACATCGGGCCCCTCGGGTCCCTCGGGGGCCCGAAGCGGCCCTTCCTCCTCCATGGACGCCGTTCCGTGCTCTGGCGCGTCCCTCCTTGGGCGAGGGGTCCCGCGTCCCTCTCCACCTTCACCATGGTCGGGCCCACCAAACTCCATCGATCAAAAGAGGAGGAAGACGAAAAAGGGGGCAAGCGAGTTTCGGCGGAAGGCGGGCTCGTTTGAGGGTAAGGCACGGGAGAAGAAAGGCCACCCGACGCTTTAAATTTAAATTCAAGGATTAAGACGCGTCCTCGCGCCTGGACGCGCCCAAAAAGGGAGAAAGGAACATAATCCCCCCGTGCAAAGTAGTTCCCTTCTGTCCAGGGCAAAAGTCTCGTGAAGCGTAAAACAACGTGGTGCAAAAGAAAGTGCGGGAAAGAAAAGGGCACGCCACACGAAATCCATTTCATATAATAGTCAAAGTACATCATACAGTGAGAAGGGTGACGTGTACAAGCAACTCTCTAACTCTCGCTGCCACCCTCCTGGTCATCTCTCTCCTCCCTCCTCTGCCGGGGATCCCTAGGGGGCCTCTGCGAACCCTGAGAAGCAGTGCTCGCCTCGCCCTGCGGTGGCACTCCAGCCTCGAAGGCGCGACGACGCTCCTCAGCCGAAGAAACCAGATAGCTGCCCATGGAAAAAGAACCAGACTGACGAAGTCGCGCCCCGCGTTCCTTCGCCCTCTGGTACCGCTCCTCGCTCTCCCGAAGCCTCCCCTCCGCCGTGCCAAGACTCAATCGGAGCTCCAGCAGCTGGGCCTCCAGAGCCCTCCTCTCGCTCGAGGGTGATCCGCAGATCCAGCACGTCACGCGGGAGCTCCTCAACCTCCCGTCGACGCTCCTCCTCCAGCTCCACAATCCGGGCGTCACGCTCCGCCACCTGAGCGTCGCGCTC
Organism: Amorphophallus konjac; assembly: GCA_022559845.1. Taxonomy (NCBI): domain Eukaryota; kingdom Viridiplantae; phylum Streptophyta; class Magnoliopsida; order Alismatales; family Araceae; genus Amorphophallus; species Amorphophallus konjac. The sequence continues at coordinate 140,681,789 of CM040127.1, read as the reverse complement.
CTGCTCGGCACGAACAGCACGCGCCAGCGCCTCTCGGATCTCGGCCATCTGTCAAAGCACGCATGCACCGTAATAGAACAGTGATAGAAGGAGAGCAGCCAGAAGGAGAGTCGAGGTCAGGCAAACGCTCACTCGAGCCTCGCGGTCACGCTCGGCCTCCTCAGCCCGAGCCACCGCATACGCCAGCTGCTCCTGGAGGGCAGAAACCTCCGGAGGAGGGCCTCGCGAACTGGAACCCGCTCCACCAGCCATCCCGGCTGCCGCTGTCTGGTGGGCCCGCTGAAACATAGAGCGAACGATAGTTAGAGGCCAAGTATCAAAAATCCAGGTCACAAAAAAAATGCATCCCATAAACTCACCAGGATCTCCAACTCCTGTCGGATGGCCACCAACTACCGCCTGGCGTCCGCCAACTGGGCCCGCAGGTCGGCGATCATGTTGTCACGAGCATCCTGCATTGCACATAAGTTACTGCCACATGCATATACATATAGAAGGGTGAAGCATTTTCATTTCACTTACCCCTGCCATACCACCAAGGAAAAGTCGGTCCCCGTACGTAGCCCGGTACCGTCTCAGGTAATCAGTACTATCCTGTACATGGGACACCACTGGGACCCCGCCCTGCTACCAGTCCTGGTACTGTGCTGGGAAGCGCGTACGCCTGTCCACAATCTTTGCCTTCCCCTTGGTCTTCCGCCCGATGAGGGCCGGCTCATCTACATCAACCCACTCCTGGGCTAGCCCCAATGTCCTCATAACCAGCCTCAGCCGAAGCGGCTCGATCTCGTTCAGGCAATGGACCCACACGTCCCGCCTGAAACGAGGAAGACCCGCTACAACCCAAGGCTGGCCAGCGTCGCCCATGCCCAGGTAGGGTCTCCACACCACCTGCATCACCATACATACATCATGTTAGTTACCATTCAGTCACATGCATAAACACAAAAAAATCATACGCATCATACCATGGCCTCGGGATACTCGCTCAGGTCCCGACGAAGTGACGCCAGCTGGTAGCTGTGTGGTGCCGCTACCACGACCGGCCTCCACTATCGCGCTAGAGGAACGGCTCTCCTGTTCCCCTGCCTGGCCCTCCCCATCGGGAAGTAGTAATAACTCTACACCTACATCCATCATACATCATTAGCACGAGTAATTGCATATTTAACTACGGTAAAATGCATAAATAAATTGTGTACCTGGAGAAAAGGTGCGAAGCCGCTGACTGTCGTCTCCCTCTCTGAGGTCTGGGAGAGATCAGCAATCAAATGGGCAAGCAGAGCCGCTCCCCACGCGTAGTGCCCCACTCTATCTAGGTCTGCCAGGATCCCGAGGAAGCGGCAGTGGATACCGTCACCCTTCGTCCCCAGCAGAAGGCGGCCCAGGAAGAAGAAAAGAAACCTCCGGAGGTCTAGATCCACCAGCTCCCGCTCACTCGGGTCCTGGGTGAAAGCTGCACGGGCATCTCCCTCCAGTCGTGCCAGAAACTCCGCTCCAGTCTCGTTAACCTGCTGGCGCGGGTCGACGAATCCGAGCGCCTCCATGATCTCCACTCGGCCGACTACCCTGCTGTCTCTATCAGTCACGCTCGTCTCTAACCACAGCAGGTCCAGGGCACTCTCTCGGTAGTCGGGGTATGTGACCCCGCTCACCGCCTCTCCGTCCACCCGTAGCCCGGTGATCCGAGCCACGTCCTCTAGTGTCAGCACCATGTGTCCCCAGGGCATCAGAAACGCCCGGCTCGGTGCGTGCCACCGCTCCCTCAATGCCTGGATAAGAGGAAGGTCGAGCCGAAAGGGCTCGATCCTGAGGAAAGCTCCGAAGCCCATGGCGTCCACACGCGCCCTCTGAAAGTCTGGCAGCCCACGGTATGCTGCCACCACTAGGGACCAGCTGATCCGGCCCTTCATCACGCCCTGCGCACCACAAAACCAACAAAGAACACATCAGCATCATGAATAGTAATAGACAATAACACTGTATATACTACTTATTTAATTTAATTTATTTTTTATTTTTAAAAAATATTTATGTTTTTTTGGAGACGTCCAACACCCTGGACGCCTCCTTTACATTTTCTTTATTTTATTTTAGAAAAACCCAAAACCAAAACAAAATAAGTAACAGATATATATATATATTATCATGGAGGCGTCCCAAGCCCTGGATGCCTCCATATTTTTAATTCTATTTTTATTATTTACGTAAATAAATAAATAAATAAATAAAGGAAAAAGAAAATGTGGAGGCGTCTAGGCCCCTGGACGCCTCCTTCCCTCACTCTCCGGCCCTCACCACACTGTCTCTCATCCGCCTATCTAGCCTATTAAATCAACAGATTGAAGTTCCGAGGGGATCACCGGGTCGTGATCGTCATCTCCCACGGCGCCAGCACCCGCAGCAGCCTCCACGGCCAAAGGAGGAGCCTCCTCCTCCATGGCAATCTCCTCCGCCGCAGCAGCCTCCTCGACATCATCCCTCAGCCTCCTCGGACGACGAGCCAGTCGTTTCCGCTTCTCTCCACCCTGGCTCGGGCCTCCCTGCTCCATTGGGACTAAGAATGGGTCGTCTGGAGGGGCTGGACGGTCAGGATGAACAGTGTAAGTGAGTGGGGGGGAGCCCCCCCCCCCTATATATAGATTTCCCTTTCATTGGGGCGTCTAGGCGCTTGGACGCCCCCATAATTTTTATTTTTTTTCAAAAATTCAAAAAAGTAGGGGCGTCCAGGCGCCTGGACGCCCCCAAAAATAAAAAAAAATAAAAATTTCAAAAATCAAAATTAGGGGCGTCCAGGACCCTGGACGCCCCCAAAAAATAAAATGCCAAAAAAATAAAAATAAAAAAAATTAGGGGCGTCTAGGACCCTGGACGCCCCCATGATAAATTGTTTTTCAATATATATATATATATATATATATATATATAAAGCATCTTAGACAAGTGTATATATAATCAAACCAAAATAAAAATACAAGAAAAATGAAAACCAAAAAAATAATTAAGTGGACAAGGGTCCAAAATATCCAAGTGCCAGATTTTATTCCATCAGAAAAGCAGAATGAGCTACATCAGGGGTTTAGGCGCCTTAGGCCTTAACCTCCCCAGTTCGGTTACATAAGCCCTCCACAGCTCGCACTCTTCCCCCACGTGCGCTAAGGCCTTTCCCGCAACACTTGTCTTCCAGGGTGCTTTGACGGCCTTCGCTTCCTTCGCATCCGCTTCAGTGCCCAACTCTCTCTTCTTCCAAGGAACGATGCCAGTCGGTAGTGGGAACGAATGACGTGGAATGCCGATCTGGAGGCAGCACCGATGCGCATTGTAAAGGACAAACTCGGTCGCACCAATCAGTTGGAGATCAACTTCACAAGAAGGCCTCATGAGGAGATCAAGCGAAAGCAAACATGCTGGTGCGCAAGTAAAGAAGCCTTGTGTCACGGTGTGGAAGTGAGACCGCCAGTCTTCACGTTTCTTCAACCACGGAATGCGGTTCACTACAGTACCACCGAACCCTAACACGTCGGCTATGTGGTGAAGCGGGCTTTGTTGGAAAAGCTTCGAGGCCGTCGGCATTCCCTCGCGGTGGTCGAATTTGAAATGCAAATCAAGCCAGTAATTCAAGATAAGTGCACAACCAAAAGGAGGCTTACCCATGCTCGAGGCAGTAAGGCCACTATACAGGTAGGCAAGGACAGCGGGTCCCACCCTCTTTCCACGCCAGATCCCGCAGATAGCACTTAGTTGGTCTTCCTCCACCATGTTGTCGGTATAAGGAAACAAGAGAGCACCCGCCAGACAAATGGTGAACCCCTTCATGATTCCCTCCAAATAGTCATCGTCTGGTGACCCTCTCAGGGCGTCCATGACCCACTCCGCGAGCTTTTGGAGATCGATCCTGTAATGCCCCGGATTTTTCGGATATTTTTCAGATCATTTTAGTGGGTCTCGGAGTGTATTTTGTGCTTTACACGTGTTTTTCCCTGATGTGCCTTCGGAACTCTTTGCAGGGCAAACCGTGGCGTTCTCCGACTCCGGGACAGTACCACTGCGTTGTGTTCCTTCCGAGGATCGCGGAGGTAATTTTTCGTAATTTTCTGAATTTATCGAATTTTCGGGTTTTCCTATATATACTAACCCTTTCCTCTCTCCCCCTCTCATTCTCTCTTTCTCACTCTCTCTCTTCTCTCACGCCCTCTTTCTCCCCTCTCTTCTCCGGCGGCCGACGGAGCGAGGCGGGGGCGAGGCGGAGGCGGCGCGGGTGAGGACGCGGGCGAGGATGGGCGAGGATCGAGGCGGTGGAGGCGCGTGGGAGCTCGTGGCGCGGTCGCGAGCCGGCGAGGGTTTCACGGCGTTTCTTCGCGGATCGGCGAGCTCGAGGCGCGAAATCTTCGGTGGAGGTAGGGTGATGGTTCCCCAGCTCGTGCACTTCCTTTCCCGCGAGTTTCGTAGGCCGTGGTGAGCCGAGCGGGTGGAATCGGGGTTTTTGGGCAAAACCCATGTTTTAGGGCTTGTGGGCCGATCTCCCGTTTCATTGCGTTTTTGGCCGATCCGAGGCCGTAGATGCATGCTAGGGGCTTCTGGGGAGCTTCCCCCTTGTTTTCCCCCTCTCCTGTTGAGGTATGGGGGCGTGGGACGAGTTTTGGGTCGTTTCCCGCCGTAGCGTTCTCGGAAGGAAGTGACGGTCCTTCCAGTGGCCGTCACTTGGTGTAACGCGCCTGGCAGGGCCGTTACATCCCCCTTCTGTTGGCCTTTGGTGGTCTGTGGGTGTGACGGTCCCACGATAGACCGCCAGGTGCTGTGACGCACCAGGGCTAGACCGTTAGAGTCTCTTCCGTTGGTTTTCGGGTCAGGCGTGTGACGCACCAGGGCTGGCGCGTCACAGCCTTGTGACGCCCCAGGGTGGGTGCGTCACATTCCCTGTTGCCCAGCTGAGGGCTGGGGGTGTGACGGTGCCCTCTGGACCGTTACATGCTTGTAACGCGCCCAGGGTGGGCCGTCAGAGCCGTTTTTATCCGTTGGGGAGGGCAGCGTGTGTGACGCGCCAGGCCAGACGCGTTACATCCGTGTAACGCGTTGGGGCAAGCGCGTTACATCCTGCTTTCACGCTGAGAGCGTGAGGCGTGTAACGGACCAGGGCAAGCGCGTTACATTCGTGTAACGCGCTGGGCCAGGCGCGTTACATCCTGTGTTTCTTCGGGCCGTGTAACGGCCTGCGTTAGGCCGCCAGGTGGATGTGACGGTCTCGCCTAGACCGTTACAACCCTGTGACGGCCTAGGGTTAGACCGTCAGGCTTTGTGTCGTTCCGAGGCGAGTTTTTGTGTTCTCCGCCTTGCCCCGCAATGTGTGGATCCCTAGTCGACCCGGTTGGGACCCAGTGGTCGACCTGCGGTCTTGTGAGTGTCCCTGACACCCGTGGGTTTCTGTGTCCGTGTTTTGAGGGTGTCTGGAGGACCGTGTTATCTCGTTTAGCGTGCCCGTAGGGTTGAGAGTCCGGGTGACTTCTCGCGTGCTGGGCCTTCGTGTTACGCTCGATCGAGTCACCGTGTATCGGTGTGTGTGCGGTGGGGTGTCCCCCGCATGCCGTGAGTTTCTTTGGAAGGCGATTCCCATGTGGGCCACGTGGTTGGTCTTGGACTGCGAGTCCAGTTGTCCGGCCTGGGGCTGGAGGTTTCCCGCTTGCTTCAAGATGGGAAATCGTCGTGGCGGCTTGTGTGCTGCCTTGGGAATCGTGCTTCTGTGTTTTCCGTGTGGCCCGTGTGAGTGGCCTTAGTCCCTTGCGTTCCCTTCCCAAGGGAATGGTCTTGGCAGCTCGTGTGTTGTCTCGGTACTCGTGCTACCGTGGTTTTAGACCTAGAGATTGGACTAGATTGACGGCCTTGTGCTGTTGCGTACAACGGTCTTGACCCCGAGTCTTGTGACTCAAGGACCGTTGGCTGTAGTGTGTCTAGAGGACTGTCCAGAGTCCAGTGGCTTAGCGCCACTTGAGTTTTCTCGACTCTAGCGCACGGTGCGTGCGTGACCGTGGACTGTAAGTCCTGTTTCTTCTCCGACTGTGGTCACCGTGTGATGGGGCCGGTACGTGGGCTGGTCCCCGTACGTCGTCGGATTCGGACGTTGTGTTCCGTTGAGAGTCTACTCCTTCAGTGACCCTCCACTAGTCGTAGCCCACCAGTACGAGGTGCTGGTCTCACCAGGGAGTGGTGTACGGGCTGACCTTTAGAGACGGTTTGTGGACCGGTTACCGTTGGGCCCCACGTCTTGCAGCCAGAGTCCGGCTGAGGGGAAAACCGGTCAGAGGGCCAGACCAGGGACGCGCGGTCTGTGTGTGCACACGTGGTTGGGGGCGGTTGGACCCACGTCGACGGACGTGACCCCAGCTAGTCACTTGTTTGTGGTTACTTGTACGGTGTTCGCGCCTCGGGTAGGACCTACCACGTCAGGCGGTTCACCTGCGGTGCGGTGTAAGACGTCAGGGGACGCTACCGGCTGTGCTTCTAGTGGGTGGTACTCCTGTCGAGTACGGAGTGACAGACTATCAGTTTCCGTGATTTCGACCTTCGGGTTTTCGGTCGTGTTGACCGTTGAGTTCGGTTGTTTCGCCGTGGCGCGTGTGTTGGTTTTCGCGCCAAGGGTCTAATGCTAGTGGCTTTACCGAGGTTGGGTCTTGTTGTGCGGTACCCGCGATCGGATGGTCGGGGTTGCACCTTGGACAGCGTGTCCAGGTCGGCTGTGTCCGAGGGACAGGCCTCTACGGCGTGGTTGCCGTGTGTTCTTGCTTCGGTAGGTGGTACTAGTGTGGTTCGGTAGCTTCGACTGCGTGATCGAGGTGTGCCTTCTGGTACAGTAGGAGTAGCTGTAGTGCCGAGTTTTTGACCGGCCACCGGTTTGCTGTTCCTGCTGTAGTTGTAGCTTCCTTTCCGCTACCGCCGTTGTTTCCGGTTGGGGTTCCGCGGGATCCCTGCTGAGTCTCTGTTTTGGAGACTCATTCCCTGCTTTTCAGGTGTAGCGGTTCTTCCTCGTGGTTCGAGGGTGCGGAGCGGAGGTTCTCAGTTGCCAGCTTGCCGGGCCGAGTGTTCACTTGGCATGTGGTACGCTTTACTGCTTTAGACTGTACTTTCTGTTGGACTGGACTCTGTTGTAGTTGTTTATTTATTTCTGTTAATTGTTGAGTTGTCCTGCTTTATTTCCTATTTCTTTGTGCCTCCACACTCCTTCTAGCCCTTCCGAGCCCTCCCGGCTCGTGGGCGGCGGTGCGAGTCTCGGGTTATCGGGCCTTCCCGGTAATCGGATTCTCGGGTCGTTACAGCTGGTATCAGAGCGGTGGTTGTGGGCGTACTTAGGAATTCGAAACATTGCAGTGATCAGAGTCCGTAAGGTCCAGTACAGTCGGCAGCTGGCATAGGGTTTTGTGCTTGTTTTTCCGCTTTGTTTCTCGCTTGAGAGCTTGAGTGCGCTGTGCGGCGCTGTGAAGGTGGTCGCTGTCCGCGGCTTTCGTGCCAGCGTAGGGTCTAAGGATCGAGGTCGAGAGCCTTCTCCCTCATCGGTGGTGGCCCTGGTTGTGCTGCGTTGGGCAGAGGTTGCTGGCAGGCGTGAGCTCGCGGTGCTGCGTTCGAGGAACCTGCAGCGTGGTCAGGTGTCTGGTGCGGACTGTTCTTGGTTAAGTGGCCGTGAGCGTGCTCTGAGGGAGCTGCTGTCGGTTTTTGGTCACTCCAGCTTGAGGTTTGTCCAGCTCCTGAGGCGTTCTGATCGAGAAGTGTGCTCCGGTGAGCGGAATGTCTTCTCGGTGAGCTGCTGTTTCGTCGAGCCTGATGTTCTTGTCGTGCTCTGTTGCGTCAGAAATGACGTGTCGGTCCTGATCGTTCTGCTGATTTCGAGGCAAGATTGGGCTGTGGTGTCCCAGTAAGTCTTGCTCCTGCGCTCTTCTGTGCGGTTGGGTTGTGTTCGCCCTGGAGTTGGCTTGAGATGTGAAGGCTCCGCGGTGAGTTTCGGGACTCGAGGGTGAGCATCGGCGGTTGTCGGTTATGGCTCGTGTGGCGGCTCTTGGCATGCCGTGTTGCAGTTCGAGGAATTGCAGCGGTGGTGCATCGAGAGATGCTGTGATGGTGGTCCGACGTGACACTCGTCGAGTGTGTCGGAGGCGCTGACCTGATGGAAGCGATAGTTTTCCTTGGTGCTGGATGGTGCTGTTTCCAGCGTGTGCGAGGTTTGAGGTCAGGTCGAGCGTGGAGTTCTTCCGTTGGTCGAAAGTGCGCTGGTTTCTCCTTTGGTTGGAGAGATTGCGTTCGGCTAAGGATCGTCGTCTTGCATTGTGTGTTCGGATTGGTTAGCCTTGTGTGCCATGAAATCCGTGCGAGACGTGCTCCTTATCTTGGCAAGGCGGTTGCCTGTGAGAAGTTGTGCCCGTTCCCTTGTCGTGTGAGGGTGCTGGTGCTGTTCCGAAAGGACGAGCGCTGGTTGGGCGGCGTTTGCTTTCTCGGCTGTGTGCGCGGATCTGAGTACGCAGCGGAAGCGTGGTGGGCTTGTGACCCACTAGTTCAGGATCGTAGCGTTGGTTGCTACGGGTGGATTCCTGAGTTCGCGTTCAGCATCGGAGGATTGGTTCCTTGGTGTGAAACGTGTTGTTGCCGTGCCGTTGCCCGAGGTTTTGTGGTTGTTGGCACTGGCAGGGTGGAGTGTTGGGGAATGTGCTGGTTAGTACGCCGCATGAGTACCATGTTCCTGTGATGGAAGCCGTGTCAGGCGTCGGTGTCGGACCTGGATAAGGTTGTTGAGGATGTCGCCTGACGGAGGTCGAGGACGTGTTGGTCAGAGTCGGTGGCTTGGCGCCCGACTTGTGTTCCCAATCGTGTCCTCGGTTGAGATCGTGCTTTGAGGATGTGGTCTCTGGCAGACTATGGGTCCCGGTTGGCGGCTGTGAGTGGCTGGTGAGCCTAACCGGGTGACCGACCACAGCAACGTCTGTTGGTTCTACGGTCTTGTCGGATTGTGACGGTGAGATGGTTATTGCTTAGGGACCCGTGAGCACTGTTCAGGTGGTGTCCCGTGGCTCTGTGGTAAGGGCGGAATCGGGATTGGCGGGTGTCCACTTGGATTGATCGAAGGATTTGATGAGACCAGATGGATGAGTGACGCCTGTGGGCGGAGGCCTTTCGTGAGGTGGGCGTCGGAGGATGGTCCTTGATAGGACGTTGGTGTCGCAAAGGTTATCCCTGGTTTGATGACCAGCATGGGATGATTCCCCTGTGAGTCTGAGTCCGTGAGGTGATGACTGAAGACGCCATGTTCTGTCATTTGGTTTCGTCGTGCTTCCCGAGAGGGTCGAGTTGGCGAGCAGTTGGTGACCAGTGGATGGTCTTTTCAGAGACAGAAGATGCTGGTTGTTGGGGCTCGAGCGTGGCGAGAGCCGTGTGCCAGCGAGACCTTTGATGGTCGTTTCTGCGATGTGCCTTTCCGGATGGGATCTGGGCTTTGTCGAAGTTTGTCTTCTGACAAGAGTTGGCACGGTGTTGTGTCCGGCTTCGGCTTGCCATGTGTGAGGTGTTTCTTGGTGCTGAGCCGATGTTCTGATTGCGGTCTGCGGAGAGGACTGCTTGAGCTGGTGGAGGCTCTATTTTGGTTGCTCCCTCGAGGAGGGCGTGCGACCTGTCAGCTGGTTGCGAAGCTGTTGTGCGATTTGTCTGCTGACCATTGGATGGATCAGTAGCTGTTGCTCGTATCGAGGGTTGTGATTCTTCGGTGAGCGAGATCGTGGCTGCGGCGCCATGGTGGATTCTCGCGTTGTCTGAGGTGATGCCAGACTGTGTCCTTTGGTATATGCCTGCTCTGTGGCCGGTGTGCTCGGCGCGAGGAGCGAGGTGTTGTGTGTGATTGTGAGTCTGGCTGTGTTCCTCAGGATCCGTGTTTTCGTGAGAATCGAGGTTTTCTGTGCTGGGGCCCTGACAGCGTGTCAGTTGGTTCAGTGTTCTTCCTCTAGGACGTCGTTCTAGGTCCTGAATTTCGAGGACGAAATTCCTTTAAGGGGGGAGGGCTGTAATGCCCCGGATTTTTCGGATATTTTTCAGATCATTTTAGTGGGTCTCGGAGTGTATTTTGTGCTTTACACGTGTTTTTCCCTGATGTGCCTTCGGAACTCTTTGCAGGGCAAACCGTGGCGTTCTCCGACTCCGGGACAGTACCACTGCGTTGTGTTCCTTCCGAGGATCGCGGAGGTAATTTTTCGTAATTTTCTGAATTTATCGAATTTTCGGGTTTTCCTATATATACTAACCCTTTCCTCTCTCCCCCTCTCATTCTCTCTTTCTCACTCTCTCTCTTCTCTCACGCCCTCTTTCTCCCCTCTCTTCTCCGGCGGCCGACGGAGCGAGGCGGGGGCGAGGCGGAGGCGGCGCGGGTGAGGACGCGGGCGAGGATGGGCGAGGATCGAGGCGGTGGAGGCGCGTGGGAGCTCGTGGCGCGGTCGCGAGCCGGCGAGGGTTTCACGGCGTTTCTTCGCGGATCGGCGAGCTCGAGGCGCGAAATCTTCGGTGGAGGTAGGGTGATGGTTCCCCAGCTCGTGCACTTCCTTTCCCGCGAGTTTCGTAGGCCGTGGTGAGCCGAGCGGGTGGAATCGGGGTTTTTGGGCAAAACCCATGTTTTAGGGCTTGTGGGCCGATCTCCCGTTTCATTGCGTTTTTGGCCGATCCGAGGCCGTAGATGCATGCTAGGGGCTTCTGGGGAGCTTCCCCCTTGTTTTCCCCCTCTCTGTGGAGGTATGGGGGCGTGGGACGAGTTTTGGGTCGTTTCCCGCCGTAGCGTTCTCGGAAGGAAGTGACGGTCCTTCCAGTGGCCGTCACTTGGTGTAACGCGCCTAGGCAGGGCCGTTACATCCCCCTTCTGTTGGCCTTTGGTGGTCTGTGGGTGTGACGGTCCCACGATAGACCGCCAGGTGCTGTGACGCACCAGGGCTAGACCGTTAGAGTCTCTTCCGTTGGTTTTCGGGTCAGGCGTGTGACGCACCAGGGCTGGCGCGTCACAGCCTTGTGACGCCCCAGGGTGGGTGCGTCACATTCCCTGTTGCCCAGCTGAGGGCTGGGGGTGTGACGGTGCCCTCTGGACCGTTACATGCTTGTAACGCGCCCAGGGTGGGCCGTCAGAGCCGTTTTTATCCGTTGGGGAGGGCAGCGTGTGTGACGCGCCAGGCCAGACGCGTTACATCCGTGTAACGCGTTGGGGCAAGCGCGTTACATCCTGCTTTCACGCTGAGAGCGTGAGGCGTGTAACGCACCAGGGCAAGCGCGTTACATTCGTGTAACGCGCTGGGCCAGGCGCGTTACATCCTGTGTTTCTTCGGGCCGTGTAACGGCCTGCGTTAGGCCGCCAGGTGGATGTGACGGTCTCGCCTAGACCGTTACAACCCTGTGACGGTCTAGGGTTAGACCGTCAGGCTTTGTGTCGTTCCGAGGCGAGTTTTTGTGTTCTCCGCCTTGCCCCGCAATGTGTGGATCCCTAGTCGACCCGGTTGGGACCCAGTGGTCGACCTGCGGTCTTGTGAGTGTCCCTGACACCCGTGGGTTTCTGTGTCCGTGTTTTGAGGGTGTCTGGAGGACCGTGTTATCTCGTTTAGCGTGCCCGTAGGGTTGAGAGTCCGGGTGACTTCTCGCGTGCTGGGCCTTCGTGTTACGCTCGATCGAGTCACCGTGTATCGGTGTGTGTGCGGTGGGGTGTCCCCCGCATGCCGTGAGTTTCTTTGGAAGGCGATTCCCATGTGGGCCACGTGGTTGGTCTTGGACTGCGAGTCCAGTTATCCGGCCTGGGGCTGGAGGTTTCCCGCTTGCTTCAAGATGGGAAATCGTCGTGGCGGCTTGTGTGCTGCCTTGGGAATCATGCTTCTGTGTTTTCCGTGTGGCCCGTGTGAGTGGCCTTAGTCCCTTGCGTTCCCTTCCAAGGGAATGGTCTTGGCAACTCGTGTGTTGTCTCGGTACTCGTGCTACCGTGGTTTTAGACCTAGAGATTGGACTAGATTGACGGCCTTGTGCTGTTGCGTGCAACGGTCTTGACCCCGAGTCTTGTGACTCAAGGACCGTTGGCTGTAGTGTGTCTAGAGGACTGTCCAGAGTCCAGTGGCTTAGCGCCACTTGAGTTTTCTCGACTCTAGCGCACGGTGCGTGCGTGACCGTGGACTGTAAGTCCTGTTTCTTCTCCGACTGTGGTCACCGTGTGATGGGGCCGGTACGTGGGCTGGTCCCCGTACGTCGTCGGATTCGGACGTTGTGTTCCGTTGAGAGTCTACTCCTTCAGTGACCCTCCACTAGTCGTAGCCCACCAGTACGAGGTGCTGGTCTCACCAGGGAGTGGTGTACGGGCTGACCTTTAGAGACGGTTTGTGGACCGGTTACCGTTGGGCCCCACGTCTTGCAGCCAGAGTCCGGCTGAGGGGAAAACCGGTCAGAGGGCCAGACCAGGGACGCGCGGTCTGTGTGTGCACACGTGGTTGGGGGCGGTTGGACCCACGTCGACGGACGTGACCCCAGCTAGTCACTTGTTTGTGGTTACTTGTACGGTGTTCGCGCCTCGGGTAGGACCTACCACGTCAGGCGGTTCACCTGCGGTGCGGTGTAAGACGTCAGGGGACGCTACCGGCTGTGCTTCTAGTGGGTGGTACTCCTGTCGAGTACGGAGTGACAGACTATCAGTTTCCGTGATTTCGACCTTCGGGTTTTCGGTCGTGTTGACCGTTGAGTTCGGTTGTTTCGCCGTGGCGCGTGTGTTGGTTTTCGCGCCAAGGGTCTAATGCTAGTGGCTTTACCGAGGTTGGGTCTTGTTGTGCGGTACCCGCGATCGGATGGTCGGGGTTGCACCTTGGACAGCGTGTCCAGGTCGGCTGTGTCCGAGGGACAGGCCTCTACGGCGTGGTTGCCGTGTGTTCTTGCTTCGGTAGGTGGTACTAGTGTGGTTCGGTAGCTTCGACTGCGTGATCGAGGTGTGCCTTCTGGTACAGTAGGAGTAGCTGTAGTGCCGAGTTTTTGACCGGCCACCGGTTTGCTGTTCCTGCTGTAGTTGTAGCTTCCTTTCCGCTACCGCCGTTGTTTCCGGTTGGGGTTCCGCGGGATCCCTGCTGAGTCTCTGTTTTGGAGACTCATTCCCTGCTTTTCAGGTGTAGCGGTTCTTCCTCGTGGTTCGAGGGTGCGGAGCGGAGGTTCTCAGTTGCCAGCTTGCCGGGCCGAGTGTTCACTTGGCATGTGGTACGCTTTACTGCTTTAGACTGTACTTTCTGTTGGACTGGACTCTGTTGTAGTTGTTTATTTATTTCTGTTAATTGTTGAGTTGTCCTGCTTTATTTCCTATTTCTTTGTGCCTCCACACTCCTTCTAGCCCTTCCGAGCCCTCCCGGCTCGTGGGCGGCGGTGCGAGTCTCGGGTTATCGGGCCTTCCCGGTAATCGGATTCTCGGGTCGTTACAGATCCCCTTTTGAGTACGGACCTTTCGGGCTGCGTCGGGTGGCATGAAGCTTCCAAGGATGCTTTCAGAAGTCCCCCGTGTCAGCATCCGCATAGCCTTCACCTTCCCGTCACTCTTGAATTTCTTCAATCCGAGCAGAAGTTCCACCTCCTCGAGGAGGATGGTCACCTCGAAGGTCGGGAAGATAAAAGTGTGGGTCTGGGGATGCCAGATCTCCACTAGTGCGCCCATAGCCACCCAGTCCATACGAATCTTCTCGTAGTGTTTGGCGTGAATAAGGAGCCCCTGCAGATGCCACTTCGAGAGTATGGCCCTCATGCCGATGGAGATGTTGGAAGTTAGCTTTGAAAGCCATGGCAGTTTGGAAAACTTCCTCGGGCCTGGGAAGAGTGGATATGGCTGGAAGAGAAAAGAAAGAAGAAGAAATGAAGGAAGTAAGAAGAAGGTTCACGCGGAGAAACTTGAAAAGAATCAGCTTACCATATGCGACATGATCGTCCCACTCAAATGACCCTCGAGGTCGGAGAGTCGCCTGATCTCGCTGCTAGGCCTGATCCTCTTCATAACGCGGGAAGACTCTCCTTCCATCCTGAAATCTCTAGATTCTCCTCTCTTTCCTCTCCTGAGCTTCCAAAACCCACCTTGGTGCATTTGAATGAACTAGCCTAAGGGGAGTTCTTATAGGAAGGGAAGATCGCTACAGGACAGAACATGTCGCATCAGCAGTCAATGTCAGGATTTTGGCTAGATCTCCTCTCCATTGTGGTGCGATTCTGTTACGATTCTGTTACTTTCTGATGTTATTAATCCATGCTGGCCTGTGCAGGTTTTACTAACGGACGTCTTTGTCTTATCTCCTGTCCCGCCTTTCATTGGTTGGTCCGACCTTGTCATGCATCATAGTATATGATACCTACGCTACTAGAACATGTCAAGGACCTTGCGGCCCGAACGAATCCGGGATTTGAGTTCCCCTTCAACAAAAACAGTGATGACCCCGAAGAAATTGGGTTGTACGGATAGGCCGTTAACTTGTGGTAGCATGGGGACGACGGTTCCATTCAGTGAGTTGGTGCGCGGATAAACGGGCCCCAGCCCAGTGTCGGCTCACCGGATCGGTATCCTGACCTGTTCTTAACAAGTTGACAATATTATCCTTGGCTATTTTCTATTTTAATTTGTTTTAAATTTTTCTTTAAGCCCAGCATGCATTCATATAGGACTTTGATTTATTGCGGAAGATCATTCAAGTGATTCGATTGCGAAAGCCGCTGTGCTTCAACTCTTATAAATATGAGATATTCCACTCCAAATAAAATACTGAATTTCCTTGAAACGGCCTTACGCTGCCCTTCCAAAGGAGACCCTTGTTTGGACAGACCCTCAGATATTCCTTTACTTTTTACCTTGTTTGACCCACCTTGGCCGCAGCACTTCCACATTGGCTGGTAACCGCTCACCAAAGGTGAAACCTGCGGGTTTAAATTCCATTCTTATATTCTCTTTATATTCTGTTGTATTCTGCTCATATTCTCGAGGCCGCGGCGAGTCACTTCCCCAATGGCCGTTTAAATTCCCGTTCTTATATGTTATATTCTTATCTATTCATATTCTCGAGGCCGCGGCGAGTCACTTCCCCAATGGCCGTTTAAATTCCCGTTCTTATATATTATATTCTTATCTATTCATGTTCTCGAGGCCGCGGCGAGTCACTTCCCCAATGGCCGTTTAAATTCTCGCTCTTTATATTCTCCTTATATTCTGTTATATTCTTATCTGCTCATATTCTCGAGGCCGCGGTGAGTCACTTCCCCAATGGCCGTTTCAATTCTTGCTATTTAATTTCTGCACCATTCCCGTCCCCCCGAGGTCGCGGCGAGTCACTTCCCGCTATGGCCGTTTAACCCCCATATCTTGCTATATTACATTTGTCCCGCTCGCCCCGCCGGAGCAATCTCCCGTGGTGGCCCCTTCTCTCTTCTCTTATTTCTGTGTTGCAGCAAACAAAAGAGGAGCCCGCGCGCTCCGCGTCCTCTTCGCACCCCGAACCGCGTGACGTCGCTCACACCCCCCTGCTGCTCCGTCCACTGTCGTCCGCGGGAAGAGAAAGAGAAGAAGAAGAAGAGAAGAAGAGGGAGGCCCTCCGGCGAACACCGACGAGTGAGAGAGAGTAAGGGAGAAAGAGAGAAAGAGAGATGTAGAAGGGGGAGTGGGGAAGACCAGGGAGCCGTCGCCCCTGCTCGACCTTAACCTCCCCCATATCTTCCTCTTCATGCTTTTCTTTTCCCTCCTCGTTGCTGTATCTTCTACCCCGGTGTCTTTGATGAACACATGGCCGGCTATGGCCGCCTTTTTTTTTTATGAATGGAAATCCCTCTTCTTTGGGTTTCTCACCGTCTCCATTCGTTTGGGTATTTTGCGTGCGTTTGATCGTGCCTCCCCCCCTTTTCGGTGCTTTAGCCTCCCTATGGGGCCACGGATCTCCATTCACGCCCATCTGGGCCTCCAGCGGCACGCCCATCAGTGTCCCCAACGGCACACCCTGATGGTGCCTCCAACGGCACGCTCTAATTGTGCCTTCAGCGGCACACCCGATTGTGCCTTCAGCGGCACACCCCGACTGTGCCTCCAGCGGCACACCCCAACCAATTCTTCCCTGGCACGCCCTGGCCAGGCCCTTCGCCGGCACGCCCTCTCGTGCCTTCCTTGCCCGGCATACTCGCCCTTCCTTCTTGCCCGATGCATCCCCCTCAGCCAATCCTAGAGTAGTCTTCCACTCGCCGTTCCCTCCGAGTTTTCTGAGGTTTATAAAGGTGTTGCCGCTCTCGAGCGCCCACCTCCAGTTGTCGGGTTCTGCCACTTCATGTGGGCGCGTTTCCTGTATCCCCCTTACGCTCGGGTCAAGGGGAGATGCTGCCAAATTTTCATTAGAAATAATAACACATTGAACAGACAAAAGGAAGCAATGAACAAGTAGAATAATAAACATAAAAAGACAAAAGGATGCAACAAACAAATGGAACAACAAAATATTATAAAGAACATGCTGTGAGGAAAGGGAGGAAAGATTTGTATAAAACTACATAAAAGTCGGAGAAAAGAAGAAAAGAAAAGCCTTAAAAGAACCAGAGGGAGAGTGGGTCTTCTTCGAAGCCTCAATCTAATCCCTCAGCGGTACACCCTTCTAGCCCTTCAGCGGTACACCCTATCAGCCCTCCAGCGGCACACCCTATCAACCCTTCAACGACACACCTTCTCAGCCCTTCAGCGGCACACTCTTCTCACTCTCCGAAGTGGAACCCAATGTACATACTTCAAGGGACAATGTATAGACTTTGAGCTGCAATGTATAGACTTTGAGCTGCAGCCAATGAACAATGTATAGACTTTGGGCCGGCCGACGTACAGACTTTGGGTTGGCCAATGTATAGACTTTGAGCTGCAATGTATGGACTTTGAGCTGCAGCCAATGAACAATGCATAGACTTTGGGCCGGCCAACGTACAGACTTTGGGCTGGCCAATGTATAGACTTTGAGCTGCAATGTATAGACTTTGAGCTACAATGTATGGACTTTGAGCTGCAGCCAATGAACAATGTATAGACTTTGGGCCGGCCAACGTACAGACTTTGGGCTGGACAATGTATAGACTTTGAGCTGCAATGTATGGACTTTAAGCTGCAGCCAATGAACAATGTATAGACTTTGAGTTGGCCGACGTACAGACTTTGAGCTGGCCAATGTATAGACTTCGAGCTGGCCAATGTACAGACTTGGGCTGGCCAACGTATAGACTTTAAGCTATATAGACTTTGAGCTGTAGCCAATAGACAATGTACAGACTTTGAGCTGAATGATGTATAGACTTTGTGTGCTGGTGGCCAATGTATAGACTTTGAGCTGCAGCCAATAGACAACGTACAGACTTTGAGCTGAAGGATGTATAGACTTTGTGTGCTGGTGGCCAATGTATGGACTTTGAGCTGCAGCCAATAGACAACGTACAGACTTTGAGCTGAAGGATGTACATACTTTGTGTGCTGGTTGCCAATGTATAGACTTTGAACTGCAGCCAATGGCCGATGTACAGACTTTGAGCTGGCCAATGTATAGACTTTGAGCTGTAGCCAATAGACAATATACAGACTTTGAGCTAGCCAATGTATAGACTTTGAGATGCCGCCAATGTATAGGCTTTGAGCTAATGAATGCAGCCAATGTATAGACTTTGGGCAGATGAATGTTCAGACTTTGTGTTGCGGTGACCAGCCAATGCGTTCCTTCACCGGTACACTATCTGTGGGCTTCCCCGGCACACTCTCTTGGCGCTTCTCCAGTGCACCCTTGGGACACCATGCGCCACCCTTCCCCTCCTTCGCCAATACACTCTCCCAGCCCCTCTCCGGTACGCTCTCCCAGCCTTCGCCGGTACACCCCTTTCTGCCCCCAACGGCCCACTTTTCCTCCCAAAATAAATATATATAAATATGTCATGATAATGATAATGATAATAATGATAATAAATTAATAAAAATCCTGATAAATAAATAAACCTGAATATATATATATATATGAGAAATAAACAAAAAAATGTGAAATAATAATAATAATAATAAAGGAAAGGGAAGATATAATAGTAATAATAATAAACAAAATGGAGAAATCATCCAGAATAAATACATAAAAGGGAAATAAGCAATAAAATATATATGCACATAATTTAAAGCCCAGATAAAGAAAATGGTAAAATCTATGTTGTAGCCCCGTCTCCCCCGTGACCCGATGCTGAAGGAACAACGATGTCGCCCTTCCAGGTTGGGCCCGAGTCTTGAGAATTATCCCGAAATGGCCATGACCCGACCTCGCCTCGGGCCGACATTCCGACTAAACCGGACTCGTTTCTCAGGCCGGATCCCTTCCGAACCGCCACTAGAATTGCCGCGTGTTCGGTAGACATTTGAACGAGTTCACCTCGATTCTCGCTGCGTTTCTACTACGGACCCGTGTCTGAACATGAAAAGACCCGTGAGCGACCAACATGGCCGACGGCTCCCACCCCGACGCGATCGTGGCCTGGCATTGCTCTGGGCCGATAGCTCGTCAAATCGGATTCATTCTACTGGGATTCGTTCCCGTCCTTTCATTGAAATTGCTGTAAACCCGGCATACATTTGTACGGGGTTGCTTCTGTTTACGTCGTACCTCCAATACGGACCCTTGTCCGAACATGAAAAGGACCGTGAGTGACCGACAAAATCGGGATAGAACGAGATGGCTCCCGTCATCCCTGGACTCTTTGCATGGGAATATCGATAAGGCCTCCGTGGGCCACGCTTAGACCTCGGGCCCGTCCCGATCATGGTCACCGTCTGACCCATATCCCCGGCCTATAGCTCGTCCCCTTTGAACACGTTTTCGGTTTTGGAGTCTAGTCCCGGGACCCTTCCTCACTGCCCTCCGGCACCGAGAACATTAATGATGCCCACGCATCGGCCAGGCCCAGGGTCCTCGCCATGTCCTGCACCAAGAAAGAAGGGCCTCGCATCATAACAAAGAACGCGTCTCCTGTCTAGGACGCGTCCATCATTTGAGTGCAACACTCGCCGAACCCTTTCCCCCCTCGCGCGGCTCGCTTCAAAACTCAAAATGGATCAAAAGAGGAAGAGATCGGAGGACCTACCAGACCGTGTTCACCTCCCTCCGCGACATCGGGCCCCTCGGGTCCCTCGGGGGCCCGAAGCGGCCCTTCCTCCTCCATGGACGCCGTTCCGTGCTCTGGCGCGTCCCTCCTTGGGCGAGGGGTCCCGCGTCCCTCTCCACCTTCACCATGGTCGGGCCCACCAAACTCCATCGATCAAAAGAGGAGGAAGACGAAAAAGGGGGCAAGCGAGTTTCGGCGGAAGGCGGGCTCGTTTGAGGGTAAGGCACGGGAGAAGAAAGGCCACCCGACGCTTTAAATTTAAATTCAAGGATTAAGACGCGTCCTCGCGCCTGGACGCGCCCAAAAAGGGAGAAAGGAACATAATCCCCCCGTGCAAAGTAGTTCCCTTCTGTCCAGGGCAAAAGTCTCGTGAAGCGTAAAACAACGTGGTGCAAAAGAAAGTGCGGGAAAGAAAAGGGCACGCCACACGAAATCCATTTCATATAATAGTCAAAGTACATCATACAGTGAGAAGGGTGACGTGTACAAGCAACTCTCTAACTCTCGCTGCCACCCTCCTGGTCATCTCTCTCCTCCCTCCTCTGCCGGGGATCCCTAGGGGGCCTCTGCGAACCCTGAGAAGCAGTGCTCGCCTCGCCCTGCGGTGGCACTCCAGCCTCGAAGGCGCGACGACGCTCCTCAGCCGAAGAAACCAGATAGCTGCCCATGGAAAAAGAACCAGACTGACGAAGTCGCGCCCCGCGTTCCTTCGCCCTCTGGTACCGCTCCTCGCTCTCCCGAAGCCTCCCCTCCGCCGTGCCAAGACTCAATCGGAGCTCCAGCAGCTGGGCCTCCAGAGCCCTCCTCTCGCTCGAGGGTGATCCGCAGATCCAGCACGTCACGCGGGAGCTCCTCAACCTCCCGTCGACGCTCCTCCTCCAGCTCCACAATCCGGGCGTCACGCTCCGCCACCTGAGCGTCGCGCTCCTGCTCGGCACGAACAGCACGCGCCAGCGCCTCTCGGATCTCGGCCATCTGTCAAAGCACGCATGCACCGTAATAGAACAGTGATAGAAGGAGAGCAGCCAGAAGGAGAGTCGAGGTCAGGCAAACGCTCACTCGAGCCTCGCGGTCACGCTCGGCCTCCTCAGCCCGAGCCACCGCATACGCCAGCTGCTCCTGGAGGGCAGAAACCTCCGGAGGAGGGCCTCGCGAACTGGAACCCGCTCCACCAGCCATCCCGGCTGCCGCTGTCTGGTGGGCCCGCTGAAACATAGAGCGAACGATAGTTAGAGGCCAAGTATCAAAAATCCAGGTCACAAAAAAAATGCATCCCATAAACTCACCAGGATCTCCAACTCCTGTCGGATGGCCACCAACTACCGCCTGGCGTCCGCCAACTGGGCCCGCAGGTCGGCGATCATGTTGTCACGAGCATCCTGCATTGCACATAAGTTACTGCCACATGCATATACATATAGAAGGGTGAAGCATTTTCATTTCACTTACCCCTGCCATACCACCAAGGAAAAGTCGGTCCCCGTACGTAGCCCGGTACCGTCTCAGGTAATCAGTACTATCCTGTACATGGGACACCACTGGGACCCCGCCCTGCTACCAGTCCTGGTACTGTGCTGGGAAGCGCGTACGCCTGTCCACAATCTTTGCCTTCCCCTTGGTCTTCCGCCCGATGAGGGCCGGCTCATCTACATCAACCCACTCCTGGGCTAGCCCCAATGTCCTCATAACCAGCCTCAGCCGAAGCGGCTCGATCTCGTTCAGGCAATGGACCCACACGTCCCGCCTGAAACGAGGAAGACCCGCTACAACCCAAGGCTGGCCAGCGTCGCCCATGCCCAGGTAGGGTCTCCACACCACCTGCATCACCATACATACATCATGTTAGTTACCATTCAGTCACATGCATAAACACAAAAAAATCATACGCATCATACCATGGCCTCGGGATACTCGCTCAGGTCCCGACGAAGTGACGCCAGCTGGTAGCTGTGTGGTGCCGCTACCACGACCGGCCTCCACTATCGCGCTAGAGGAACGGCTCTCCTGTTCCCCTGCCTGGCCCTCCCCATCGGGAAGTAGTAATAACTCTACACCTACATCCATCATACATCATTAGCACGAGTAATTGCATATTTAACTACGGTAAAATGCATAAATAAATTGTGTACCTGGAGAAAAGGTGCGAAGCCGCTGACTGTCGTCTCCCTCTCTGAGGTCTGGGAGAGATCAGCAATCAAATGGGCAAGCAGAGCCGCTCCCCACGCGTAGTGCCCCACTCTATCTAGGTCTGCCAGGATCCCGAGGAAGCGGCAGTGGATACCGTCACCCTTCGTCCCCAGCAGAAGGCGGCCCAGGAAGAAGAAAAGAAACCTCCGGAGGTCTAGATCCACCAGCTCCCGCTCACTCGGGTCCTGGGTGAAAGCTGCACGGGCATCTCCCTCCAGTCGTGCCAGAAACTCCGCTCCAGTCTCGTTAACCTGCTGGCGCGGGTCGACGAATCCGAGCGCCTCCATGATCTCCACTCGGCCGACTACCCTGCTGTCTCTATCAGTCACGCTCGTCTCTAACCACAGCAGGTCCAGGGCACTCTCTCGGTAGTCGGGGTATGTGACCCCGCTCACCGCCTCTCCGTCCACCCGTAGCCCGGTGATCCGAGCCACGTCCTCTAGTGTCAGCACCATGTGTCCCCAGGGCATCAGAAACGCCCGGCTCGGTGCGTGCCACCGCTCCCTCAATGCCTGGATAAGAGGAAGGTCGAGCCGAAAGGGCTCGATCCTGAGGAAAGCTCCGAAGCCCATGGCGTCCACACGCGCCCTCTGAAAGTCTGGCAGCCCACGGTATGCTGCCACCACTAGGGACCAGCTGATCCGGCCCTTCATCACGCCCTGCGCACCACAAAACCAACAAAGAACACATCAGCATCATGAATAGTAATAGACAATAACACTGTATATACTACTTATTTAATTTAATTTATTTTTTATTTTTAAAAAATATTTATGTTTTTTTGGAGACGTCCAACACCCTGGACGCCTCCTTTACATTTTCTTTATTTTATTTTAGAAAAACCCAAAACCAAAACAAAATAAGTAACAGATATATATATATATTATCATGGAGGCGTCCCAAGCCCTGGATGCCTCCATATTTTTAATTCTATTTTTATTATTTACGTAAATAAATAAATAAATAAAGGAAAAAGAAAATGTGGAGGCGTCTAGGCCCCTGGACGCCTCCTTCCCTCACTCTCCGGCCCTCACCACACTGTCTCTCATCCGCCTATCTAGCCTATTAAATCAACAGATTGAAGTTCCGAGGGGATCACCGGGTCGTGATCGTCATCTCCCACGGCGCCAGCACCCGCAGCAGCCTCCACGGCCAAAGGAGGAGCCTCCTCCTCCATGGCAATCTCCTCCGCCGCAGCAGCCTCCTCGACATCATCCCTCAGCCTCCTCGGACGACGAGCCAGTCGTTTCCGCTTCTCTCCACCCTGGCTCGGGCCTCCCTGCTCCATTGGGACTAAGAATGGGTCGTCTGGAGGGGCTGGACGGTCAGGATGAACAGTGTAAGTGAGTGGGGGGGAGCCCCCCCCCCTATATATAGATTTCCCTTTCATTGGGGCGTCTAGGCGCTTGGACGCCCCCATAATTTTTATTTTTTTTCAAAAATTCAAAAAAGTAGGGGCGTCCAGGCGCCTGGACGCCCCCAAAAATAAAAAAAAATAAAAATTTCAAAAATCAAAATTAGGGGCGTCCAGGACCCTGGACGCCCCCAAAAAATAAAATGCCAAAAAAATAAAAATAAAAAAAATTAGGGGCGTCTAGGACCCTGGACGCCCCCATGATAAATTGTTTTTCAATATATATATATATATATATATATATAAAGCATCTTAGACAAGTGTATATATAATCAAACCAAAATAAAAATACAAGAAAAATGAAAACCAAAAAAATAATTAAGTGGACAAGGGTCCAAAATATCCAAGTGCCAGATTTTATTCCATCAGAAAAGCAGAATGAGCTACATCAGGGGTTTAGGCGCCTTAGGCCTTAACCTCCCCAGTTCGGTTACATAAGCCCTCCACAGCTCGCACTCTTCCCCCACGTGCGCTAAGGCCTTTCCCGCAACACTTGTCTTCCAGGGTGCTTTGACGGCCTTCGCTTCCTTCGCATCCGCTTCAGTGCCCAACTCTCTCTTCTTCCAAGGAACGATGCCAGTCGGTAGTGGGAACGAATGACGTGGAATGCCGATCTGGAGGCAGCACCGATGCGCATTGTAAAGGACAAACTCGGTCGCACCAATCAGTTGGAGATCAACTTCACAAGAAGGCCTCATGAGGAGATCAAGCGAAAGCAAACATGCTGGTGCGCAAGTAAAGAAGCCTTGTGTCACGGTGTGGAAGTGAGACCGCCAGTCTTCACGTTTCTTCAACCACGGAATGCGGTTCACTACAGTACCACCGAACCCTAACACGTCGGCTATGTGGTGAAGCGGGCTTTGTTGGAAAAGCTTCGAGGCCGTCGGCATTCCCTCGCGGTGGTCGAATTTGAAATGCAAATCAAGCCAGTAATTCAAGATAAGTGCACAACCAAAAGGAGGCTTACCCATGCTCGAGGCAGTAAGGCCACTATACAGGTAGGCAAGGACAGCGGGTCCCACCCTCTTTCCACGCCAGATCCCGCAGATAGCACTTAGTTGGTCTTCCTCCACCATGTTGTCGGTATAAGGAAACAAGAGAGCACCCGCCAGACAAATGGTGAACCCCTTCATGATTCCCTCCAAATAGTCATCGTCTGGTGACCCTCTCAGGGCGTCCATGACCCACTCCGCGAGCTTTTGGAGATCGATCCTGTAATGCCCCGGATTTTTCGGATATTTTTCAGATCATTTTAGTGGGTCTCGGAGTGTATTTTGTGCTTTACACGTGTTTTTCCCTGATGTGCCTTCGGAACTCTTTGCAGGGCAAACCGTGGCGTTCTCCGACTCCGGGACAGTACCACTGCGTTGTGTTCCTTCCGAGGATCGCGGAGGTAATTTTTCGTAATTTTCTGAATTTATCGAATTTTCGGGTTTTCCTATATATACTAACCCTTTCCTCTCTCCCCCTCTCATTCTCTCTTTCTCACTCTCTCTCTTCTCTCACGCCCTCTTTCTCCCCTCTCTTCTCCGGCGGCCGACGGAGCGAGGCGGGGGCGAGGCGGAGGCGGCGCGGGTGAGGACGCGGGCGAGGATGGGCGAGGATCGAGGCGGTGGAGGCGCGTGGGAGCTCGTGGCGCGGTCGCGAGCCGGCGAGGGTTTCACGGCGTTTCTTCGCGGATCGGCGAGCTCGAGGCGCGAAATCTTCGGTGGAGGTAGGGTGATGGTTCCCCAGCTCGTGCACTTCCTTTCCCGCGAGTTTCGTAGGCCGTGGTGAGCCGAGCGGGTGGAATCGGGGTTTTTGGGCAAAACCCATGTTTTAGGGCTTGTGGGCCGATCTCCCGTTTCATTGCGTTTTTGGCCGATCCGAGGCCGTAGATGCATGCTAGGGGCTTCTGGGGAGCTTCCCCCTTGTTTTCCCCCTCTCCTGTTGAGGTATGGGGGCGTGGGACGAGTTTTGGGTCGTTTCCCGCCGTAGCGTTCTCGGAAGGAAGTGACGGTCCTTCCAGTGGCCGTCACTTGGTGTAACGCGCCTGGACAGGACCGTTACATCCCCCTTCTGTTGGCCTTTGGTGGTCTGTGGGTATGACGGTCCCACGATAGACCGCCAGGTGCTGTGACGCACCAGGGCTAGACCGTTAGAGTCTCTTCCGTTGGTTTTCGGGTCAGGCGTGTGACGCACCAGGGCTGGCGCGTCACAGCCTTGTGACGCCCCAGGGTGGGTGCGTCACATTCCCTGTTGCCCAGCTGAGGGCTGGGGGTGTGACGGTGCCCTCTGGACCGTTACATGCTTGTAACGCGCCCAGGGTGGGCCGTCAGAGCCGTTTTTATCCGTTGGGGAGGGCAGCGTGTGTGACGCGCCAGGCCAGACGCGTTACATCCGTGTAACGCGTTGGGGCAAGCGCGTTACATCCTGCTTTCACGCTGAGAGCGTGAGGCGTGTAACGGACCAGGGCAAGCGCGTTACATTCGTGTAACGCGCTGGGCCAGGCGCGTTACATCCTGTGTTTCATCGGGCCGTGTAACGGCCTGCGTTAGGCCGCCAGGTGGATGTGACGGTCTCGCCTAGACCGTTACAACCCTGTGACGTCCGAGGCGAGTTTTTGTGTTCTCCGCCTTGCCCCGCAATGTGTGGATCCCTAGTCGACCCGGTTGGGACCCAGTGGTCGACCTGCGGTCTTGTGAGTGTCCCTGACACCCGTGGGTTTCTGTGTCCGTGTTTTGAGGGTGTCTGGAGGACCGTGTTATCTCGTTTAGCGTGCCCGTAGGGTTGAGAGTCCGGGTGACTTCTCGCGTGCTGGGCCTTCGTGTTACGCTCGATCGAGTCACCGTGTATCGGTGTGTGTGCGGTGGGGTGTCCCCCGCATGCCGTGAGTTTCTTTGGAAGGCGATTCCCATGTGGGCCACGTGGTTGGTCTTGGACTGCGAGTCCAGTTGTCCGGCCTGGGGCTGGAGGTTTCCCGCTTGCTTCAAGATGGGAAATCGTCGTGGCGGCTTGTGTGCTGCCTTGGGAATCGTGCTTCTGTGTTTTCCGTGTGGCCCGTGTGAGTGGCCTTAGTCCCTTGCGTTCCCTTCCCAAGGGAATGGTCTTGGCAGCTCGTGTGTTGTCTCGGTACTCGTGCTACCGTGGTTTTAGACCTAGAGATTGGACTAGATTGACGGCCTTGTGCTGTTGCGTACAACGGTCTTGACCCCGAGTCTTGTGACTCAAGGACCGTTGGCTGTAGTGTGTCTAGAGGACTGTCCAGAGTCCAGTGGCTTAGCGCCACTTGAGTTTTCTCGACTCTAGCGCACGGTGCGTGCGTGATCGTGGACTGTAAGTCCTGTTTCTTCTCCGACTGTGGTCACCGTGTGATGGGGCCGGTACGTGGGCTGGTCCCCGTACGTCGTCGGATTCGGACGTTGTGTTCCGTTGAGAGTCTACTCCTTCAGTGACCCTCCACTAGTCGTAGCCCACCAGTACGAGGTGCTGGTCTCACCAGGGAGTGGTGTACGGGCTGACCTTTAGAGACGGTTTGTGGACCGGTTACCGTTGGGCCCCACGTCTTGCAGCCAGAGTCCGGCTGAGGGGAAAACCGGTCAGAGGGCCAGACCAGGGACGCGCGGTCTGTGTGTGCACACGTGGTTGGGGGCGGTTGGACCCACGTCGACGGACGTGACCCCAGCTAGTCACTTGTTTGTGGTTACTTGTACGGTGTTCGCGCCTCGGGTAGGACCTACCACGTCAGGCGATTCACCTGCGGTGCGGTGTAAGACGTCAGGGGACGCTACCGGCTGTGCTTCTAGTGGGTGGTACTCCTGTCGAGTACGGAGTGACAGACTATCAGTTTCCGTGATTTCGACCTTCGGGTTTTCGGTCGTGTTGACCGTTGAGTTCGGTTGTTTCGCCGTGGCGCGTGTGTTGGTTTTCGCGCCAAGGGTCTAATGCTAGTGGCTTTACCGAGGTTGGGTCTTGTTGTGCGGTACCCGCGATCGGATGGTCGGGGTTGCACCTTGGACAGCGTGTCCAGGTCGGCTGTGTCCGAGGGACAGGCCTCTACGGCGTGGTTGCCGTGTGTTCTTGCTTCGGTAGGTGGTACTAGTGTGGTTCGGTAGCTTCGACTGCGTGATCGAGGTGTGCCTTCTGGTACAGTAGGAGTAGCTGTAGTGCCGAGTTTTTGACCGGCCACCGGTTTGCTGTTCCTGCTGTAGTTGTAGCTTCCTTTCCGCTACCGCCGTTGTTTCCGGTTGGGGTTCCGCGGGATCCCTGCTGAGTCTCTGTTTTGGAGACTCATTCCCTGCTTTTCAGGTGTAGCGGTTCTTCCTCGTGGTTCGAGGGTGCGGAGCGGAGGTTCTCAGTTGCCAGCTTGCCGGGCCGAGTGTTCACTTGGCATGTGGTACGCTTTACTGCTTTAGACTGTACTTTCTGTTGGACTGGACTCTGTTGTAGTTGTTTATTTATTTCTGTTAATTGTTGAGTTGTCCTGCTTTATTTCCTATTTCTTTGTGCCTCCACACTCCTTCTAGCCCTTCCGAGCCCTCCCGGCTCGTGGGCGGCGGTGCGAGTCTCGGGTTATCGGGCCTTCCCGGTAATCGGATTCTCGGGTCGTTACAGATCCCCTTTTGAGTACGGACCTTTCGGGCTGCGTCGGGTGGCATGAAGCTTCCAAGGATGCTTTCAGAAGTCCCCCGTGTCAGCATCCGCATAGCCTTCACCTTCCCGTCACTCTTGAATTTCTTCAATCCGAGCAGAAGTTCCACCTCCTCGAGGAGGATGGTCACCTCGAAGGTCGGGAAGATAAAAGTGTGGGTCTGGGGATGCCAGATCTCCACTAGTGCGCCCATAGCCACCCAGTCCATACGAATCTTCTCGTAGTGTTTGGCGTGAATAAGGAGCCCCTGCAGATGCCACTTCGAGAGTATGGCCCTCATGCCGATGGAGATGTTGGAAGTTAGCTTTGAAAGCCATGGCAGTTTGGAAAACTTCCTCGGGCCTGGGAAGAGTGGATATGGCTGGAAGAGAAAAGAAAGAAGAAGAAATGAAGGAAGTAAGAAGAAGGTTCACGCGGAGAAACTTGAAAAGAATCAGCTTACCATATGCGACATGATCGTCCCACTCAAATGACCCTCGAGGTCGGAGAGTCGCCTGATCTCGCTGCTAGGCCTGATCCTCTTCATAACGCGGGAAGACTCTCCTTCCATCCTGAAATCTCTAGATTCTCCTCTCTTTCCTCTCCTGAGCTTCCAAAACCCACCTTGGTGCATTTGAATGAACTAGCCTAAGGGGAGTTCTTATAGGAAGGGAAGATCGCTACAGGACAGAACATGTCGCATCAGCAGTCAATGTCAGGATTTTGGCTAGATCTCCTCTCCATTGTGGTGCGATTCTGTTACGATTCTGTTACTTTCTGATGTTATTAATCCATGCTGGCCTGTGCAGGTTTTACTAACGGACGTCTTTGTCTTATCTCCTGTCCCGCCTTTCATTGGTTGGTCCGACCTTGTCATGCATCATAGTATATGATACCTACGCTACTAGAACATGTCAAGGACCTTGCGGCCCGAACGAATCCGGGATTTGAGTTCCCCTTCAACAAAAACAGTGATGACCCCGAAGAAATTGGGTTGTACGGATAGGCCGTTAACTTGTGGTAGCATGGGGACGACGGTTCCATTCAGTGAGTTGGTGCGCGGATAAACGGGCCCCAGCCCAGTGTCGGCTCACCGGATCGGTATCCTGACCTGTTCTTAACAAGTTGACAATATTATCCTTGGCTATTTTCTATTTTAATTTGTTTTAAATTTTTCTTTAAGCCCAGCATGCATTCATATAGGACTTTGATTTATTGCGGAAGATCATTCAAGTGATTCGATTGCGAAAGCCGCTGTGCTTCAACTCTTATAAATATGAGATATTCCACTCCAAATAAAATACTGAATTTCCTTGAAACGGCCTTACGCTGCCCTTCCAAAGGAGACCCTTGTTTGGACAGACCCTCAGATATTCCTTTACTTTTTACCTTGTTTGACCCACCTTGGCCGCAGCACTTCCACATTGGCTGGTAACCGCTCACCAAAGGTGAAACCTGCGGGTTTAAATTCCCATTCTTATATTCTCTTTATATTCTGTTGTATTCTGCTCATATTCTCGAGGCCGCGGCGAGTCACTTCCCCAATGGCCGTTTAAATTCCCGTTCTTATATGTTATATTCTTATCTATTCATATTCTCGAGGCCGCGGCGAGTCACTTCCCCAATGGCCGTTTAAATTCCCGTTCTTATATATTATATTCTTATCTATTCATGTTCTCGAGGCCGCGGCGAGTCACTTCCCCAATGGCCGTTTAAATTCTCGCTCTTTATATTCTCCTTATATTCTGTTATATTCTTATCTGCTCATATTCTCGAGGCCGCGGTGAGTCACTTCCCCAATGGCCGTTTCAATTCTTGCTATTTAATTTCTGCACCATTCCCGTCCCCCCGAGGTCGCGGCGAGTCACTTCCCGCTATGGCCGTTTAACCCCCATATCTTGCTATATTACATTTGTCCCGCTCGCCCCGCCGGAGCAATCTCCCGTGGTGGCCCCTTCTCTCTTCTCTTATTTCTGTGTTGCAGCAAACAAAAGAGGAGCCCGCGCGCTCCGCGTCCTCTTCGCACCCCGAACCGCGTGACGTCGCTCACACCCCCCTGCTGCTCCGTCCACTGTCGTCCGCGGGAAGAGAAAGAGAAGAAGAAGAAGAGAAGAAGAGGGAGGCCCTCCGGCGAACACCGACGAGTGAGAGAGAGTAAGGGAGAAAGAGAGAAAGAGAGATGTAGAAGGGGGAGTGGGGAAGACCAGGGAGCCGTCGCCCCTGCTCGACCTTAACCTCCCCCATATCTTCCTCTTCATGCTTTTCTTTTCCCTCCTCGTTGCTGTATCTTCTACCCCGGTGTCTTTGATGAACACATGGCCGGCTATGGCCGCCTTTTTTTTTTATGAATGGAAATCCCTCTTCTTTGGGTTTCTCACCGTCTCCATTCGTTTGGGTATTTTGCGTGCGTTTGATCGTGCCTCCCCCCCTTTTCGGTGCTTTAGCCTCCCTATGGGGCCACGGATCTCCATTCACGCCCATCTGGGCCTCCAGCGGCACGCCCATCAGTGTCCCCAACGGCACACCCTGATGGTGCCTCCAACGGCACGCTCTAATTGTGCCTTCAGCGGCACACCCGATTGTGCCTTCAGCGGCACACCCCGACTGTGCCTCCAGCGGCACACCCCAACCAATTCTTCCCTGGCACGCCCTGGCCAGGCCCTTCGCCGGCACGCCCTCTCGTGCCTTCCTTGCCCGGCATACTCGCCCTTCCTTCTTGCCCGATGCATCCCCCTCAGCCAATCCTAGAGTAGTCTTCCACTCGCCGTTCCCTCCGAGTTTTCTGAGGTTTATAAAGGTGTTGCCGCTCTCGAGCGCCCACCTCCAGTTGTCGGGTTCTGCCACTTCATGTGGGCGCGTTTCCTGTATCCCCCTTACGCTCGGGTCAAGGGGAGATGCTGCCAAATTTTCATTAGAAATAATAACACATTGAACAGACAAAAGGAAGCAATGAACAAGTAGAATAATAAACATAAAAAGACAAAAGGATGCAACAAACAAATGGAACAACAAAATATTATAAAGAACATGCTGTGAGGCAAGGGAGGAAAGATTTGTATAAAACTACATAAAAGTCGGAGAAAAGAAGAAAAGAAAAGCCTTAAAAGAACCAGAGGGAGAGTGGGTCTTCTTCGAAGCCTCAATCTAATCCCTCAGCGGTACACCCTTCTAGCCCTTCAGCGGTACACCCTATCAGCCCTCCAGCGGCACACCCTATCAACCCTTCAACGACACACCTTCTCAGCCCTTCAGCGGCACACTCTTCTCACTCTCCGAAGTGGAACCCAATGTACATACTTCAAGGGACAATGTATAGACTTTGAGCTGCAATGTATAGACTTTGAGCTGCAGCCAATGAACAATGTATAGACTTTGGGCCGGCCGACGTACAGACTTTGGGTTGGCCAATGTATAGACTTTGAGCTGCAATGTATGGACTTTGAGCTGCAGCCAATGAACAATGCATAGACTTTGGGCCGGCCAACGTACAGACTTTGGGCTGGCCAATGTATAGACTTTGAGCTGCAATGTATAGACTTTGAGCTACAATGTATGGACTTTGAGCTGCAGCCAATGAACAATGTATAGACTTTGGGCCGGCCAACGTACAGACTTTGGGCTGGACAATGTATAGACTTTGAGCTGCAATGTATGGACTTTAAGCTGCAGCCAATGAACAATGTATAGACTTTGAGTTGGCCGACGTACAGACTTTGAGCTGGCCAATGTATAGACTTCGAGCTGGCCAATGTACAGACTTGGGCTGGCCAACGTATAGACTTTAAGCTATATAGACTTTGAGCTGTAGCCAATAGACAATGTACAGACTTTGAGCTGAATGATGTATAGACTTTGTGTGCTGGTGGCCAATGTATAGACTTTGAGCTGCAGCCAATAGACAACGTACAGACTTTGAGCTGAAGGATGTATAGACTTTGTGTGCTGGTGGCCAATGTATGGACTTTGAGCTGCAGCCAATAGACAACGTACAGACTTTGAGCTGAAGGATGTACATACTTTGTGTGCTGGTTGCCAATGTATAGACTTTGAACTGCAGCCAATGGCCGATGTACAGACTTTGAGCTGGCCAATGTATAGACTTTGAGCTGTAGCCAATAGACAATATACAGACTTTGAGCTAGCCAATGTATAGACTTTGAGATGCCGCCAATGTATAGGCTTTGAGCTAATGAATGCAGCCAATGTATAGACTTTGGGCAGATGAATGTTCAGACTTTGTGTTGCGGTGACCAGCCAATGCGTTCCTTCACCGGTACACTATCTGTGGGCTTCCCCGGCACACTCTCTTGGCGCTTCTCCAGTGCACCCTTGGGACACCATGCGCCACCCTTCCCCTCCTTCGCCAATACACTCTCCCAGCCCCTCTCCGGTACGCTCTCCCAGCCTTCGCCGGTACACCCCTTTCTGCCCCCAACGGCCCACTTTTCCTCCCAAAATAAATATATATAAATATGTCATGATAATGATAATGATAATAATGATAATAAATTAATAAAAATCCTGATAAATAAATAAACCTGAATATATATATATATATATGAGAAATAAACAAAAAAATGTGAAATAATAATAATAATAATAAAGGAAAGGGAAGATATAATAGTAATAATAATAAACAAAATGGAGAAATCATCCAGAATAAATACATAAAAGGGAAATAAGCAATAAAATATATATGCACATAATTTAAAGCCCAGATAAAGAAAATGGTAAAATCTATGTTGTAGCCCCGTCTCCCCCGTGACCCGATGCTGAAGGAACAACGATGTCGCCCTTCCAGGTTGGGCCCGAGTCTTGGGAATTATCCCGAAATGGCCATGACCCGACCTCGCCTCGGGCCGACATTCCGACTAAACCGGACTCGTTTCTCAGGCCGGATCCCTTCCGAACCGCCACTAGAATTGCCGCGTGTTCGGTAGACATTTGAACGAGTTCACCTCGATTCTCGCTGCGTTTCTACTACGGACCCGTGTCTGAACATGAAAAGACCCGTGAGCGACCAACATGGCCGACGGCTCCCACCCCGACGCGATCGTGGCCTGGCATTGCTCTGGGCCGATAGCTCGTCAAATCGGATTCATTCTACTGGGATTCGTTCCCGTCCTTTCATTGAAATTGCTGTAAACCCGGCATACATTTGTACGGGGTTGCTTCTGTTTACGTCGTACCTCCAATACGGACCCTTGTCCGAACATGAAAAGGACCGTGAGTGACCGACAAAATCGGGATAGAACGAGATGGCTCCCGTCATCCCTGGACTCTTTGCATGGGAATATCGATAAGGCCTCCGTGGGCCACGCTTAGACCTCGGGCCCGTCCCGATCATGGTCACCGTCTGACCCATATCCCCGGCCTATAGCTCGTCCCCTTTGAACACGTTTTCGGTTTTGGAGTCTAGTCCCGGGACCCTTCCTCACTGCCCTCCGGCACCGAGAACATTAATGATGCCCACGCAAGCCCCGTTTGGACCGCGGGAGGCGCCCCCGGCACGGTCCTGACTCGATCTTGCACCGGGCAAACAAACTCATTGGTTTCCTGCTACACTAACCGAGATTTAACCGAATGTTTTCAGAGCCTCGGAATAATATGTTTGCCGTGTCCCGGCATACATATCTTCTAGGTCCTTCTGCGATGATTACGATATTCTCAAGCCGCACACCCGTCCGAATATTAAACGGTCTCCCGAATGACCGACACGTTTCGAACGTCCGCTTCCCTAGACATAGGGCTTTCCAGCCGATTCAAGGGATATTCCCTCATTGCCCCTTGGCACCGGAAATATTAATGACGCTCATGCAAGTCTTGTTTCGACCGCGGGGGGCCCACCGCAGTATGGTCGCAGCTTGCTCTTGCACCGGGCCAACAGATTTACTGGTTTTTGACCGCTCCAACCGAGGCTCAACCGAACATTTTTTTTTCCGCTCTTCCGAACAATAAATCTGCCGTACCTCGGCACCCATGCGTTTCGGTTTTCCCGCGACAACCGCGATTTTCTCGAGTCGGATATTCGTCAGAACACTAAATGGTCAGTACACGACTGACATGACCGCGAATGGTTTTCTTCTCACCCCCGTGCGAGGATTTTAATACCTCGTTATAGACCTTTCATGTAATTAATTTCTTGGCCATGAGGCCCTGAATCCCGGCGATTAATCAAGGGTGTTCCTTCGTATGGGGGATGTAAATGACGCCGTGACCTTTATGGCGCGGCGGGTTTTGGTCCCGACACGAACCACACAATCGTCTGACCGAGTCAGATCGAGCGCACCATGGGCTCTTCGGAGCCCGAATAAATCGTCACTTTGTAACTGGCACGCCCACGCACTTAATAGAGGAATCAACCGTTCCCGAATAGACGAGCCTAATAAACGAACGAAAAGTGCCTCCACAAGTCTGGCACGCCCGGTGGGACCTAAACCACCCTTCATCTCTTCGCCGGGATTTAGGGCCTCATGGCCTCCTAATTAACGATGTTTGCCTGCTTTGATGAATGGCATGTGCTATCTTCGCCAGTCCGATAGGACGCTGCCTTCGTGACGAACCAAAAGCCAAACTCGGTGCAGCTGCCTTCGTGGCCTCGAGGACGCTGCTTCGAAGCATATGCAGCTTCCAAGAATCATGAGGGCTGTTATAAAAAAAAGGGGAGAAGAGAAGGGAGGGGAAATCAAACCCCCATTTTTTTACTCAAAAAGAAAGAGAAGAAAAGAAGAAAAGAAGAAAAAAAGAAAAGAAAGAAGCAAAAAAAAAGAGAAAGAATTGGCAAGAGAGGGTTGTACGGCCACGTCCGTCGAGACCCGTGCTGAACGAAGATTACCACTGTGTGGTTGATGCGGTGGAGCGAACCACTCATCCCATCCCTGAGGGGGTGAGCGCTCTCCTACACCTCCACCCTGGTCAATCATACAAGAAGAAGAAAAAAAAAAGGAAAAAAAGAGAGAGAAGAAAGGAAGAAAAGTTGGCCAGCATCGCCGACTAAAAGAGCAAGAAGAAACCCGGCATCCCGCCCGACTCTAGGAGGCTCCGAGTCTGCGGTGCAATGACCCCGCTCATTCCTCCTTCCTACTACCTCCATCCGGCATAAGATGGCCCATCGAGTGGCTGTTAAAAGACCCAGCGAGCCACAATTGTAGCTTGGTGAATGGCTGCCCGCTGTGGGAATGCTTTATAGCAATGAGGCCAAGCACGGCCACCACTCCCGAAGAGAGCATGCATATACCCCGCCATGGGGGATAAGAAGAAGATATATACCCTGCTACGGGGGCATAAGAGACCAAAAAAAGAGATACACCCCATTCCCAGGGGCACATGAAGAGAATCCGCCCCGACTGAGGGGCACAAAGCAAAGGCTACACTCCAGCTTTGGGGCATTTGAAGAAGAATCCGCCCTGACCTGGGGACATAAGAAGAAATAGAGTTGCACCCCAGCTTAGGGGCATTTGAAGAAGAGAAATACACCCCGATATGGGGGCACATGAAGCAAAAGACATACCCCGCCATGGGGGCGTAAGAAGAAAAGAATTCACCCCGACTAGGGGGTACATGAAGCGACAAAGAATACACCCCGCCTTAGGGGAATTTGAAGAAGAAGCATACACCCCACCAATGGGGGCACAGGAGCCATCAAGAACACACCCCACTTTCGGGGCACAAGAAGCAAACATTTCTCGGCGTGTCGGGGCAAAAGAAGAAGAATCCCCCCTCGGGGGCATAAAAAGCAAAGATACACCCTCGTGCCTGGGGCACATGAAAAGAATACACTCCATCCCGGGGTCATGAGAAGCAGAAGTCGCATCCCACCCTGGGGGCATATGAAGCGAAAAGAATACACCCTAGCTTAGGGGAATACAAAGAGAAGTATACCCCACTCTGGGGCAGAGGAAGCGGGAGAATCACACCCCCGTCTTGGGGGTATTTGAAGAAGAAGTATACCTCGCCTCGAGGGCCTAGAAGCTATAAAGAACACGCCCCGGCTTAGGGGCATTTGAAGAAGCTACATCCCGCTTCGGAAGCATAAGAAAGAGAAGAGTACACCCTGTCCTAGGGACAATTGAAAAAGAAACATACCCCGCCTGGGGGCATAAAAGCCATAAAGAATATGCCCCGACTTAGGGGCATTTGAAGAGGCTACATCCCGCCTTGGGAGCATAAGAAGAGAAGAATACACCCCGACTTAGGGGCATTCGAAGTAGGAATACACCATAGGCTCGGAGTCCATGAAGCAACACATATCCCCCCCCCCCCCCGGGGGGGGGGGGGGGCATCTGAAGCATAACAAACAACATTCCCCGGCTTAGGGGAGCATATGAATAAAGGGATACACCCCGATATGGGAGCACATAAGCAAAGAAGAAGAGTTCACCCCGCCTCGGGGGCATAAGAAGCAAGAATTACACCCCGCCTTGGGGGCATCGGAAGCAGCAATACACTCCACTCTGGGGTCACTAGAAACAGAATACATCCCAGCCTGGGGGCACAAGAAGCAAAAAACACCCCACCTTGGGGGGGCATAAGAAGCCAAGAACATACCCCGCCATGGGGGGCATTAGAAGCGGAATACATCCCCGCCCCGGGGGCATATGAAGCAACATACACCTCGCCTCGGTGGCATATGAGGCCAAGAAGCATACCCCGGCTTGGAGGCATAAGAAACAAAAGCACACCCCATGCTAGGTGCATATGGAGAGGAATGCACCTCGCCTTGAGGGGCGTAAAAAGCATAAGAACACACCCTAGCATAGGGGCGTTTGAAGAAGAAACATACCCCTCCAGGAGGCATAGAAGTCATGAAGAATACGCCCCGGCTTAAGGGCATTTGAAGAAGTCACATCCCACCTCGGGAGCATGAGAAGTAGCAAGAATACACCCCGGCCTAGGGGTATTTGAAGAAGAAATATATCCCGTCTGGGGGAATAGAAGCCGTAAAGAACACGCCTCAGCTCAGGGGCATCTGAAGAAGCTACATCCTGCCTTGGGAGTATAAGAAGAAAAGAGTCCACCCCATCTTGGGGGTGTTTGAAGAAGAAACACACCCTGCTATGGGGACATAGAAGCCATAAAGAATACGTCCCGGCTTAGGAGTATTTGAAGAAGAAGGATATCCCGCCTCGGGGGACATTACAAGCAGCGATACACCCTGCTAGGGCCCACAGGAAGCAAACCACACCCCACTCCTGGGGACACATAAAGAGCATACACCCCACTTTGGGGGCACAGGAAGCAAACATTCCCCAGCGTGTCGGGGCAGAAGGGGGGGGGGTAAGAAAAAAGGGCAAAGATACACCCGGTGCCCGGGGCACATGAAGAGAAAGACACCTCCCTTTGGGGGCACAACAACCAACAAAGATACACCCCGACTGAGGGGCACATGAAGAGAAATACACCCCTGCTCTAGGGGCATATGAGACAAAACTATACCCCGATTTAGGGGCATTTGAAGCAAAGACTTCACCCCGCCTTAAGGAGGGGGCATAAGAAGCGAAAGATATACCCCACCCCGGGGGCACAAGAAGAAAACACACCCCACCTTGGGGGCGTAAGAAGCCAAGAGATATACCCCGCCACGGGATAGTAGAGGCAAAATGCATTCCCCCCGGGGGCACCAGAAGCAACATACCCCTCGCCTCGGCATCATATGAGGCCAAGAGGCCACATCCCGGCTCGGGAGCATAAGAAACAAAAGGTATACCCCACGTCCGGGGCATATGAAGCCAAGAAACACACCCCCGTCTCGGGGGTATTTGAAGAAGAAGCATACCTCGCCTCGAGGGCCTAGAAGCTATAAAGAACACGCCCTGACTCAGGGGCATATGAAGAGAAGTCCACCCCGACCTAGGGGTATTTGAAGAAACAGCATACCTCGCCTCGAGGGCCTAGAAGCTATAAAAGAGCATGCCCCGACTCAGGGGCATATGAGGAGAATACATCCCATCTTAGGGATATTTGAAGAAGAAATATACCCCGCCAGGGGGGCATAGAAGCCATAAAGAATATGCGCCGGCTCAGGGGCATTGGAAGAAGAAACATACCCCGCCTGGGGGACGCGGAAGCAAAGAGACAGAGTACACCTCCACCCGGGGGCGTAAAGAAGCAAAGAGACATACATCCCGACCCGGGGCATAGAAACAAAGAGACATACATCCAGATCTGGGAGCATAAGAAGAAAGATATACTTCGCCCAAGCGGCATTTGAAGAAACAACATACCCTGCTTCGAGGGGGCACAGAAGCCGTAAAGAGATACACCCCCGCCTCAGGGGGGCATAAGAAGCAAAAGATACACCCACGTACCGGGGGCATTTGAAGAGAGCTACACCCCGTACCAGGGGCATATGAAGAAGAAACATACCCCACCTGGGGGCATAGAAGCTGTGAAGAGTATACCCCGGCTTGGGGGCATTTGAAGAGAGCTACACCCCGGCTCAGGGGCATATGAAGAAGAAACATACTCGCCTCGAGAGCCTAGAAGCTATAAAGAACACGCCCCGGCTCAGGGGCATATGAAGAGAAGTCCACCCTGGCTCAGGGGTATTTAAAGAAGAGACATACCCCACCTGGGGGCATAGAAGCCGTGAAGAGTATACCCCACCATGGGGGCATTTGAAGAGAGCTACACCCCACCTCGGGGGCATTAAAAAAAACACACCCTGGTCTGGGGACATAGAAGCCAAAAAAAATACACCCGCCTGGGGGCACAGAAGCGAAGAGGCAAAACACACCCCCCTCAGGGGGGATGCACACCAAATGAAGCTACGCCCCAACCTGGGGCGCATTAAGAGAAAAAAAGAGCAGAGTAAAGAAAAAGACACGTACGAGACAGACGTGGTCTTCGAGCCCGCCTCATAACACAAAAGAAGAGAAGAAAAGGAAAAGAAGACACATAAGGCAGACGTGGTCTTCGAGCCTGCCTCATCACGCAAAAGAAGAGAAGAAAAGGAAGAAGAGACACATGAGACAGACGTGGTCCCTGGACCCGCCTCTGCACATAAAAGAAGAAGAGCACAACCAAAAGAAGACACATGAGGCAGACGTGGTCTTCGAGCCCGCCTCATCACACAAAAGAAGAGAAGGAAAGAAAGAATGCACATGAGGCGAACATGGTCCTTGCACCTGCCTCTCTACAAGAGAAGAATAGAAGAGAAAAAAAGAGACATGAGGCGAACATGGTCCCTGCACCCGCCTCTCTACACAAAAGAAGAAGAGAAGAATAGAAGAGAAAAAAAGAGATATGAGGCAAACATGCTCTCTGTACCCGCCTCTCTACAAAGGAAGAATAGAGGAAAAAAAAGAGACATGAGGCGAACATGGTCCCTGCACTTGCCTCTCCATAAAAGAAGAATAAAAAAATAGACATGATGCGAACATGGTCCCTGCACCCGCCTCTCTACACAAAAGAAGAAGAGAAGAAAAGAAAGAAATGATCACGAGGCAAACATGGTCCTTGCACCCGCCGCTCCATAAAAAAGGAAGAGAATAAGAGAAAGAGCAATCATGAGGTAAACATGGTCTCTGCACCTGCCTCTCTACAAAAGAAGAATAGAAGAGAAAAAAGAGACATGAGGCTAACATGGTCCCTGCACCTGCCTCTCCATAAAAGAAGAATAGAAGAAGTGTCACGAGGCAGACGCGGTCTTCGCACCCGCCTCTCTACACAAAAGAAGAAGAGAAGAAAAGAAAGAAATGATCACGAGGCGAACATGGTCCTTGCACCTGCCTCTCCATAAAAGAAGAAGAGAAAGAGCAATCATGAGGCAAACATGGTCTCTGCACCTGTCTCTCTACAAAAGAAGAATAGAAGAAAAAAAAGAGACATGGGGCGAACATGGTCCCTGCACCTGCCTCTCCATAAAAGAAGAAGAGAAGAAGAGAAAGAAGAGTCACGAGGCAGACACGGTCTTTGCACCCGCCTCTCCATAAAAGAAGAAGAGAAGAAGAGAAAGAAGAGTCACGAGGCAGACGCGGTCTTTGCACTCGCCTCTCCACATAAAAGAAGAAGAGAAGAAGAGAAAGGGCAGTCAGGAGGCGAACACGGTCTTTGCACCTGCCTCTCCATAAAAGAGGAAGAGAAGAAAAAAAAAAGAGAACAGTCACGAGGCGAACATGGTCCTTACACCTGCCTCTCCATAAAAGAAGAAGAGAAGAAGAGAAAGAACAGTCACGAGGCGAACATGGTCTCTGTACCTGCCTCCCCATAAAAGAAGAAGAGAAAGAACAATCACGGGGCGAACACGGTCCATGAACCCGCCTCTTCACACAAAAGAAGAAGAGAAGAAAAGAAGGAAATGATCACGAGGCAAACACGGTCTTTGCACCCGCCTCTCCTCATAAAAGAGGAAGAAAAGAAGAGTCACGAGATGAACTTTTACCTCCGACCTTCAACCACCCAACAAACGGAAACCGACTAGACCTTCTGCCGGCGGGGCGTTAAACCGACTAGACCTTCCGCCGACAGGGCTTTAAACTGACTAGACCTTCCGCCGGCGGGGCGTTAAACCGACTAGACCTTCCACCGACGGGGCGTTAAACCGACTAGACCTTCCGTCGGTGGGGCGTTAAACCGACTAGACCTTCCACCGACGGGGTGTTAAACCGACTAGACCTTCCGCCAGCGGGGCGTTAAACCGACTAGACCTCCCGCCGACGGGGCGTTAAACCGACCAACTTTCACCCATCGGGGCTTCAAGCCGACAACTACCCCTTCATCGGCCTTCGGGTCGACAGCTATATAATCATCGGCTCCTAGCCGACAGCTACCTCATCATCGGCTCTTAGTCGACAGCTACCTCATCATTGGCACCCCAGCCGACAGCTTCCCAGTCAAATAAAATAGACCTCTCACCTTGGTTCAGATCCTTCCCCGGCCAGAGAACAATAGAATAAACCTTTCACTTTGGTTCGGATCCTTCCCCGGCCAGAGAACAAAAGAGACCATTCTTCGACTCTCACGTCCCGCTACCCAACGCGCCTCTGCCGGGCCATTTCGGTCGGGGGTCGCTGTCAGGATTAATCTCCCACTGCGCTCTCCAATATCTTTTCGGCTCTTGTAGCCCGCTTCCCAATATCTTTGGCTCTTGCAGCATGCTTCTCAGAATTCGGCCTTTACGGCCTGCTTCCCAGAATTCGGCCTTCACGGCCCGCTTCCCATAATTGCGGCTCCTACAGCCCGCTCCCCAATTTTGGCTCTTGTAGTCTGCTCCCCTGATTGGGCTTCCGTAGCCTGCTCCCCACAATTTCGGCTCTTGCAGCCCGCTTCCCAATATCTTTGGCTCTTGCAGCCTGCTCCGCAGAATTCGGCCTTTACGGCCTGGCCCGCTCCCCTAATGTCCATTGGGTTCTATAGCCTGCTTCCCTAATACCCTTTCAGCCGCTCGTGGTCTGCTTCTCTAATACCTTTACTACCACAACACTTATACGTAACAACAATATTTTCTTATGCAAAAACAAACACACAAAAAAACAACAAAAAGAAAAACAATGAAACAGACACACACAAAAAAAATAAAAAACAAAAAAAAGAGAATGGCAATGCATGTTTGCTTAATATAGAATAATATACCTCCTTGGAATTTTTTAGGACCGCATTTCCTTGCTAAATAATGCTGCCCCGATTCCGGATGCACGGGCGTCACGGCACGCACTCGAAGGGGACCCAATTATGGCGGGTGCACACGTCAAGGGAAAGAGTCATGGCTGAATCGCTAAGCCCAACTCACAAAATAAACCTGAGGCAACGCTCCCACACTTAGCACGTAGCGTGTTCAATAGCTTTTAACTATAGGGATTACCCGAATTTCTTCTTAGCACTCTATGGATGCTTGAATTCCTTCACTCGCGTGAAAGGTAATCGTGAGAAAAAAGCTGTCTACCCCCACTGTAAAATAAAAAACAAAACAAAAAAGAGAGAGAAAGAAAAAAATGATGCAAAAAAAAGAGAGAAACGTGAATCCGAGTAGCTGGGAATCCCCATTGAGACACATGAGGAGACTCGCGCGAAATGGTGAAGCGAATTACAATAAGGATGAAACCTATTAGTCGGGAATCCCCATTGAGACATATGAGGAAACTCGCGTCAAACGGTGGAATCCGTAATAGAATCACAATAAGGACGAATCTTAGTAGCCGGGAATCTCCATTGAGACACATGAGGAGACTCGCGCCGAACGGTGAAATCCGCTACCAAAATAAACAGATGGGGGCTGTGTGAAGCTACTGGAAGTCGAAAGCCTGGAACTAATGTGCAGGCGCTAGAGTGATCCTCGAGTGTCACCAGGAAAACCTGCATATCCCTTTGGTCTGGGCTCTTTGCTCACACATTTGCACTGCCACGCCACAGAGAATTACTTCGGGTGAAATACGTGAATTTAGGCTATGCATGCAAGACATGCGATATCCTCTTGACGGGTGCACCACCCCTCAATTGTGCCTCGCGGCCCGCACCGCATCTACGAATTACGGGCGACGTCCCTATCCTATCGCCTATAGAGGGAGCTGCCTTACTTATATTTATGTTATGCCTGCTAATGAATGCCTGCATGCATAAAAAAAGAGGTGAGAAGAAAGAGAAGGGAAGAAATGATTAAAAAAAATAACATAAAAATAATGATAAAAAAATAATAAAATAACAAGAATGTGCGTATGTAATAAACTCAATTCCGGCCATCAAAGCCTACTTTC
The DNA here is from genome assembly GCA_022559845.1 of Amorphophallus konjac. NCBI lineage: Eukaryota > Viridiplantae > Streptophyta > Magnoliopsida > Alismatales > Araceae > Amorphophallus > Amorphophallus konjac. The sequence goes on along the minus strand of CM040127.1, from coordinate 140,639,749 downwards.
CTAGCTCCGGCTAGTAGAGCCCAATCTTGGCCCCCATGGCCTACCTCTTGCCCTCGCGGCTCGTTAATCCCCAACTTCGGCTATTTAAGCCCGCTCCCAGCCTTGGCTGTTTTGACCTCCCTTATCGGCTCCTGAGCCGAGAGCTATCAATTATCGGCCCCTGAGCCGACAGCTTTCAATCATCGGCCCCTGAGCTGACAGCTTTCTAATCATCGGCCTTCGGGTCGACAGCTTTTCAATTATCGGCCCCTAAGCCGACAGCTTTCAATCATCGGCCCCTGAGCCGACAGCTTTCTAATCATCATCCTTCGGGTCGACAGCTTTTCAATCATCGGCCCCTGAGCCGACAGCTTTTTAACCATCGGCCTTCAGGTCGACAGCTTTTCAATCATCGACCCCTGAGCCGACAGCTTTTCAATCATCGGCCCCTGAGCCGACAGCTTTTTAGTCATCGGCCTCCGGGTCGACAGCTTTCAATTATTGGCTCCCGTGCCAACAGCTTTCAATCATCAGTCCTTGAGCCGACAACTTTTTAATCATCGGCCTTCGGGTCGACAGCTTTCAATTATTGGATCCTGTGCCAACAGCTTTCAATTATCGGCCCCTGAGCCGACAGCTTTCAATCATCGGCCTTCGGGTCGACAGCTTTTCAATTATTGGCTCCCATGTCAACAGCTTTCAATTATCGGCCGATGCGCCGACAGCTCTTATATCATTGGCATCCACGCCAGCAGCCACCCGGAGTTCTTAAAAAAAAAGAGAGAAAAAAAGAAGGGAAGAAGAGGAGAAGAGGGAAAGAAAAAAAAACAACAAAAGAGAGAAGAGAAAAAGAAGATAACAAAAAAGAGAAGAGAAGGAAAAGAAGAGAAGAAGAGAAAATAGAAAAGAAAAGAAGGACGAAGAGACAAAGAGACCAACAAACCAGGTCAGCCCCCGGCACCCTGTCAGCACTGATGAAGAGACAAAGAGACCAACAAACCAGGTCAGCCCCCAGCACCCTGTCGGCGCTGACGAAGAGACAAAGAGACCAACAAACTAGGTCAGCTCCCGGCACCCTGTCGGCACTGATGAAGAGACAACAAACCAGGTCAGCCCCCGGCACCCTGTCGGCACTGATGAAGAGACAAAGAGACCAACAAATCAGGTCAGCCCCCGGCACCCTGTCGGCACAGACGAAGAGACAAAGAGACAACAGACCAGGTCAGCTCCCGACACCCTGTGGGCACTGACGAAGAGACAAAGAGATCAACAAACCAGGTCAGCCCCCGACACCCTGTCGACACTGACGAAGAGACAAAGAGATCAACAAACCAGGTCAGCTCCCGACACTCTGTCGGCACTGACGAAGAGACAAAAAGATCAACAAACCAGGTCAGCTCCCGACACCCTGTCGGCACTGACGAAGAGACAAAGAGATCAACAAACCAGGTCAGCTCCCGACACCCTGTCGGCATTGACGAAGAGATGTGGACACCAAAAAATTGCACACCCAGATGTCCGGCTCGGCCTCGCATCAAAAACGGCGCCGAGTGAAGAAGCCCCGGAGAGACTTGTCGTCCGGACTCCCCAAATATGCACACTACCGTGAAGTCATCCCCGGAGTCACGACAACAAAGAGAAACCAACTCCCGGGAAGCTCATAATCCATGGGGCCTCGAAGAAAATCAAATGGGCCACAACTCGTGCTCACAACGGGCTCAAAACTGCCCATTTAGCCCTTCAGCGGCACGCCCCTGGAGCCCTTCAGCGGCACACCCTCCAGGGTGCTCCAGCGGCACGCTCCCGTGAACCCCTTCAGCGGCACAGCCCCCAGCGGCACGCCCTTCAGACGCCCCAGCGGCACGGCCATTTGGCCCTCCAGCGGCACGGCCATCCAGCCCTTCTGCGGCACGCTTCATCTCACCAAGTCTATACAGCCATCAGTCCAAGTCTGTACGTTGGCTGAATGAACAAACGAAGTCTGTACAGCCAAGCCCCAAGTCTGTACATTGGCTGAATGCACAAACAAAGTCTATACGTCCAAGCTCCAAGTCTGTACATTGGCTGGCTGTTTTGAACGCAAAGTCTATACACTCGTCCGGCAAGTCCGTACAGAGTTCTGGCAAGCGCGAAGTCTATACATTGGTGAAGTCTGTACATCCACCAGTTCAATGCAAAGTATGTACATCGATGAAGTCTATACATCAGCCCCTGCAAGTCTATACGTTGCAGCTAGGTGAAGTATGTACAGCCCATGCCTTGCCGAAGTCTATACACTCACTCTCCTGGCCGTTCAACGGCACGCCCTTTGGGCTCTTCAACGGCACGCCCTCCTTTCCGTTCAACGGCACGCCCTTTGGGCTCTTCAGCGGCACACTTGCCTTGCCTTCCAGCGGCACGCCCTTTTGGCCTTCCAATGACACGCCTGTTTGACCTGCCAGCGGCACGCCATTAAGGCTCTTCAGCGGCATATTCTGGTAGACGAGATCTTGCGCCCATGCCCTATGGATCCTCGGCGTGCAGTGGGCTGTCCGTGGTGTCACCCGGGGGTTGGGCAACGCTGCCTACTCCCCCTGTCACCCAGGACAAGGGAGTCAACTCCCATTAAATCCCCCGGACGCTTCCCGCCTTCGAGGCTTCCACCGTGTTGGGTATAAAACCCCTCTTCGCTGCGAACAACAGGGAGGGGAGACAAAAAAGAAGAGGGAGCTGCCAGAAAAGAAAAGAGAAGAGAAGAAGAGGAAGAGAAGAAGAAGAAGAGGAAGAGAAGAAGAGGAAGAGGAGGGGAGACAAAAAAGAAGAAGAGGGAGCTGCCAGAAAAGAAAAGAGAAGAAGAGGAAGAGAAGAAGAAGAAGAGGAAGAGAAGAAGAGGAAGAGGAGGGGAGACAAAAAAGAAGAGGGAGCTGCCAGAAAAGAAAAGAGAAGAAGAGGAAGAGAAGAAGAGGAAGAGGAGGGGAGACAAAAAAAAAAGAAGAGGGAGCTGCCAGAAAAGAAAAGAGAAGAAGAGGAAGAGAAGAAGAAGAAGAGGAAGAGAAGAAGAGGAAGAGGAGGGGAGACAAAAAAGAAGAGGGAGCTGCCAGAAAAGAAAAGAGAAGAAGAGGAAGAGAAGAAGAAGAAGAGGAAGAGAAGAAGAGGAAGAGGAGGGGAGGCTCTGCCTCCCTCCCCCGTTGCTCCGTCCACCGCCACCTGAGCGAAGAGAAGAAGAAGAAGAAGAGGGAGCTGCCATAAAAGAAAAGAGAAGAAAAGAGAAGAAGATGAAGAGAAGGAGAAGAAGAAGAGGGGAGGCTATGCCTCCCTCCCCCGTTGCTCCGTCCACCACCATCGGCGTGAAGAGAGCAAGGGAAGAAGAGTGAGGGGAGAGAGAGAGGATGAGGTCCGGGAGGGGAGAAGTCCGTGCTTCCCCCCCATTGTATCTTCTTTCTTTCTTTCTTTGCCCCCTTGTTTTCTTCTTCGTCGCCATGTATTAGCTCCCTTGGGGCACTCCTTTTGTGAGAATAAAAGTAGAGAGCTTGCAAGTATTTTGGACGTCTTTCTAAAGCATTTCTTCCGTGTTTGCATCCTTTAGTGTTTCACGCCCCTTTCCCCATTTCCTTTTGTTGGGGTTTGCTTCCTCCCGGGCATTTTCGCTTTTGGTCACCCCTGGGCGCCCTCAGCAGCGCACCCCAGCCGTGCCTCCAACGGTACCCCCCACTTGTGCCCCCAGCGGCACGCCCCTTACGGGCCTTCCCCGGTACGCCTTGGCCGCCTGTTCACCGGCACAGCCCGTGTTAGGGCCTCCCCCGGCACGGTCCCTTGGACCCTGGCCTGGCACTCCCTTTTTCCCTCCTTCCCCGGCACGCCCTAGCCAGGCCTTTCGCCGGAACACCGTCCAGCTCCTTTGCCCGGCTCGCCTTGACCCCAGTTCGCCGGCACAGCCCCTAGGCGCCTTGCCCAGCACCCTTGGCCTTCCCCGGCACAGCCCCTCAGTGGCACACCCCGGCCTCCCCCAGCCCGGCATGCTGCTGAGGCTCCCTGGCCGGCACAAAAATCACCAGTCCCTCCTTGCCCGGTGCACTCCCGAGCCGGCTCTAGGGAGGTCTCCGGTCCGCTATTTTCTCCGAGTTTTCCGAGGTTTCATTAAGGTGTTGCTGCTCTCGGGCGCCCACCTCCAGTTGTCGGGTTCCACCACTCCTTGTGGGCATGTTCCCTATATCTCCCTTACGCTCGGGTCAAGGGGAGATGCTGCCGAATATTTTGTTAAAAATAATAACACATCAAAAAGACAAAAGGAAGCAACAAACAAATGGAACAATAACACAAATTAAAAGGACTAAAAGGAAACCACAAACAAACGAAAAGAACAACGGTAAAAATACGTTCACCAAGGCAAGGGAGCCGTAATCAACATAAGGAGAGCCGAATCGAACAACAGCTAAACAACTCAAACATTCGTCGTCATAGGAGAAAGAATGGAAATTGATCAAGAGAAGAAAAGAAGAAACCCATGCAAACTTAATAAAAATCAAAAAAAGAAGAAAAGAAAAGCCTTAAAATAAACGGAGGAGGAGTGGGCTCCCCATGCCCTTCGCCGGCACGCTCCTGCCACCCCCCAGCGGTGCGCCGCTAGCCACTCTTCCCCGGCACGCTTCCTGGCGCCCTCACCGGCACACCCTAGCCAGGCCCTCAGCGGCATACTCCTGCAGCCCTTCAGCGGCACACTCTTCCACCCCTTTCTCAGCGGCGCACCCTCGCCCCAGCAGTACACCCCTTGGCCCTCAACGGCACACTCCCCTGACCCTCCAGCGGCACACTCCCTTGGCCCTCCAGCGGCACACTCCCATGACCCATCCCGAGGTAATGATATTAATAAAGATAATAAGCTAAAAGAAAATATAATAAATAAACAAATAATGATACAAAACTTAAATAATGATAATAATAACAACCTCAAAAGAAAATAGAGAAATAATAGCAAACAATAATGTTAAATAACAATAATAATTGATAATAAATTCAAAAAAGGTGAATAAATAAATAAGAATGATAAAGAAATAAGCAATAATAATAAGCTTAAAAGAAATAATGATAATGATAAATAGACAAATAAATGATAACAAAAATAAATAAATAATAATAACAAACTTAACAAAAAAATGACAAGCAAATGATTGATAATAAAACGAACAAAAATAATAACAAACCTAATAATGACAATAGTAAATGAATAAATCACAAGGAAAATGAATAAATAGTAATAAAGAATTCACTCAAAGATATGTATAAATTAACAAATGATAATGATAACGTTTCTTAAATAATAATAAAACAATGGGATCCGCTTCGCAGCCCCGTCTCTCCCGTGACCCGGTGCCAAAGGAACAATGATGCCGCCCTTCTAGGTTGGGACTGAGTCTTGGGAATTATCCCGAAACGGCCATAGCCCGACCTCACCTCGGGCTAATATTCCGATTAAACCGGACTTATTTCTCCAGCCGGATCCCTTCCGAGCCGCTACTAAAATTGCCGCACGTTCGGCAGACATTTGAACGGATTCACCTCGATTCCCGCCGCGTTCTTATTACGGACCTAGGTCCGAACATGAAAAGGCACGTGAGCGACCTGCATAGCCGGTGGCTCCTACCCCTATATGGTTGTGAGCCGGCATTGCTCCGGGCCAATAGCCCATCAGTTCCGACCCGTTCCTATCGGGATTCGTTCCCGCCCTTTCATTGAAATTGTCGTAAACTCGGCATACATTTGTACGGGGTTGTTCCTGCCCACGTCGCACTTTCAATATGGGCCCTTGCCCGAACATGAAAAGGTCGGCAAGTGACCGAAAGAATCCGAATTAGAACGAGATGGCTCTCGCCACCCCCGGACTCCTTCCATGGGAATATCAATAAGACCTCCGTAGGCCACACTCAGACCTCGGGCCTATCCCGATCATGGTCATCGCCTGGCTCATATCCTCGGTCTACAGCCCGCTCCTTTCGAACATATTTTCGGTTATGGAGTCTAGTCCCGGGACTCTCCCCCGTTGCCCTCCGGCACCGGAGATATTAACGTTGCCCACGCGAGCCCCATTTGGACCACGGGAGGCGCCCCCGATATGGTCTTGACTCGATTTTGCACCGGGCCAATAAACTCGCTGGTTTCCTGCTACACTAACCAAGATTTAACTGAATGTTTTCAGTATCTCGGAATAATGTATTTGCCGTACCCCGGCGTACGTATGTTTCAGGTCCTCCTGCGACGATTACAATATTCTCAAGCCGGACTCCCGTAAGAATATTATACGGCCTCCCGAATGACCGACATGTTTCAAATGCCCGCTTCTCCGGGCACAGGGCTTTTCAGCCGATTCAAGGGATATTCCCTCGTTGCCCCTTGGCACCGGAAATATTAATGACGCTTATGCAAGTCCTGTTTTGACCGCGGGGGGCCCACCGCAGTATGGTCGCAGCTTGCTCTTGCACCGGGCCAACAGATTTACTGGTTTCTGACCACTCTGACCGAGGTTTAGCCGAACGTTTTCTGTTCTTCTGAACAATAAATTACCATATCCTGGCATACATATGCTCCGGTCTTCCCGCGACGATCGCACTTTTCTCGAGCCGGACATTCGTCCAAGGATTAAATGGTCAGCACATGACCGACACGATCTCGAATGTTTCATTCTCGCCCTCGCATGAGGATTTCAATACCTCGTAATGGACCTTTCATGCAATTAATTTCTTGGCCATGAGGCCCTGAATCCTGGCGATTAATCAAGGGTGTTCCCTCGTATAGGGGATGTAAATGACGTCGTGACCTTTATGGCGCGGCGGGTTTTGGTCCCGACACGAACCACACAATCGTCTGACGAAGTCAGATCGAGCGCACCATGGGCTCTTCGGAGCCCGAATAAATTATCACTCCGGTGACTGGCACGCCCACGCACTCAATAAACGAATAAACCAACAAGAGAAGCAAACAGGTGAAAAAAGTGCGTCCACAAGTCTGGCACGCCCGGTGGGACCTAAACTACCCTTCATCTCTTCGCCAGGATTTAGGGCCTCGTGGCCTCCTAATTAACGATGTTTGCCTGCTTTGATGAATGGCAGGTGCTGTCTTTGACAGCCCTATGGGGAGAAAATCCAGACTCGATGCAGCTGCCTTCGCGGCCTCGAGGATGCGGCTTCGAAGCATATGCAGCTTCCAGGAATCATGGGGGGCTGTTAAAAAAAAAGAGAAGAGAAAGAGAAGAGAAGGGAGGGGAAATCAAACCCCCCTTTCCTCAAAAAGAAAGAGAAGAAAAGAAGGAAAAAAAAAGAGAGAAGAAAAGTAGAAAAGAAAGAAGCGAAAAAATAGAAGAGAAAGAGCCGGCTGTGAGCGACGTCACGCGGTTCGGGGTGCGAAGAGGACGCGGAGTGCGCGGGCTCCTTCTTTTTGTTTGCTGCAACACAGAAATAAGAGAAAAGAGAAGGGGCCACCACGGGAGATTGCTCCGGCGGGGCGAGCGGGACAAATGTAATATAGCAAGATATGGGGGTTAAACGGCCATAGCGGGAAGTGACTCGCCGCGACCTCGGGGGGACGGGAATGGTGCAGGAATTAAATAGCAAGAATTGAAACGGCCATTGGGGAAGTGACTCGCCGCGGTCTCGAGAATATGAGCAGATAAGAATATAACAGAATATAAGGAGAATATAAAGAGCGGGAATTTAAACGGCCATTGGGGAAGTGACTCGCCGCGGCCTCGAGAACATGAATAGATAAGAATATAATATATAAGAACGGGAATTTAAACGGCCATTGGGGAAGTGACTCGCCGCGGCATCGAGAATATGAATAGATAAGAATATAACATATAAGAACGGGAATTTAAACGGCCATTGGGGAAGTGACTCACCGCGGCCTCGAGAATATGAGCAGAATACAACAGAATATGAAGAGAATATAAGAATGGGAATTTAAACGGCCATTGGGGAAGTGACTCGCCGCGGCCTCGAGAACAAGATGTGATCGCCAGGGGCCAAAAGACCCCAAATAAAGAAAGTGATCGTGCCTACCTCAAGAGCGGGAGATGGCGGGTTGCTTCTTCCTCCCTCTTCGGCCAGCCGACGGAGAGGGCTTTCCTTGGTTACCCTTGCAAAACAGTAGACAATAAACGAACGGAATTAGAAAATGGCAGTGTAGTAACAATTCCTTGCAATAAAAGTAACGAGATCGTGACCTGACACACACCTGGTTGGTGTGGTTTTAAACCCCTCTCGGACTCGAGTAGGAGGAAAATGTGATGATGAATGCAAGAAGTATGCAAGAGACGGCGCCCTTATGTAGGGAGATAGAGGATGCAGTATGATGAATGTAAAGGACTATGGAGAAAAAGGGGAAGAAAAGGCTTATTGGAGGAGCCGAGGGTGAGATCCGGCGGAGCTCCGGCAGCGTGGGGATGACGTGGAAGCGCGGTGGATGAAGACGACCTTCCTCTCGCGAGCGTGGGCACCCGAGAAGTCGGCAGAACCTCCACCTACAAAAGACCCCGCCTTGGCGTCTGCTTTGGAAGGGAGCGGCACGTAGTGGAATGGTATCGAAGTGGAGTGAAATGAAGTGAGAGCGGAGTGATAAGTTGATGCCAAGGTGTGATGAGACACGCTTCTGACGTACTGTTTGGAATTTTTCCTGAAGTTTCAATGAGGCGACCTTGAAGGAGGTCTTTCAAGTCTTGACGGTTGCTTGGACGGAGATCAAATAAGGGAGGGTGAGATGCGCGTTCAGGCACGAAATAAAAAGAGACCAACTTCTTGGTGTGTAAGTACCTGGGTCATAAACCCGCAGGTTTCACCTTTGGTGAGCGGTTACCAGCCAATGTGGAAGTGCTGCGGCCAAGGTGGGTCAAACAAGGTAAACAGTAAAGGAATATCTGAGGGTCTGTCCAAACAAGGGTCTCCTTTGGAAGAGCAGCGTAGGGCCGTTTCAAGGAAACTCAGTATTTTATTCGGAGTGGAATATCTCATATTTGTAAGAATTAAAGCACAACGGCTTTCGCAATCGAATCACTTGAATGATCTTCCGCAATAAATCAAAGTCCTATATGAATGCATGTTGGGCTTAAAGAAAACTAAAATAGAAAATAGCCAAGGATAATATTGTCAACTTGTTAAGAACGGGTCAGGATACCAATCCGGTGAGCTGATACTGGGTTGGGGCCCGTTTATCCGCGCACCAACTCACTGACTGGAACCGTCGTCCCCATGCTACCACAAGTTAACGGCCTATCCGTACAACCCAAATTCTTCTGGGATCATCACTGTTTTTGTTGAAGGGGAACTCAAATCCCAGATTTGTTCGGGCCGCAAGGTCCTTGACATGTTCTAGTAGCGTAGGTATCGTATACTATGATGCATGACATGGTGAGACCAACCATTGAAAGGTGGGACAGGAGACAGGACAAAGATGTCCGTTAGTAAAACCTGCACAGATTAGCGAAGGTTAGCAACTTCAGAAAGTAGCAAAATCACAGCAGAATCGCACCACAGTACAAAGGAGATCTGGACAAAATATTGACAATGACCACCGATGTGACATGTTCCGTCCTGTAGCGATCTTTCCTTCCTATAAGAACTCCCCTTAGGCTAGTTCATTCAAAAGCACCAAGGTGGGTTTTGGAAGCTCAGGAGAGGAAAGAGAGGAGAATCTAGAGATTTTGAGGATGGAAGGAGAGTCTTCCCGCGTTATGAAGAGGAGCAGGCCTAGCAGCGAGATCAGGCGACTCTCCGACCTCGAGGGTCATTTGAGTGGGACGATCTTGTCGCATATGGTAAGCTGATTCATTTCAAATTTCTCCACGTGAACCTTCTTCTTACTTCCTTCCTTTCTTCTTCTTTCTTTTCTCTTCCAGCCATATCCACTCTTCCCAGGCCCGAGGAAGTTTTCCAAACTGCCATGGCTTTCAAAGCTAACTTCCAACATCTCCATCGGCATGAGGGCCATACTCTCGAAGTGGCATCTACAGGGGCTCCTTATTCACGCCAAACACTATGAGAAGATTCGTATGGACTGGGCGGCTATGGGCGCACTAGTGGAGATCTGGCATCCCCAGACCCACACTTTTATCTTCCCAACCTTCGAGGTGACCATCCTCCTCGAGGAGGTGGAACTTCTGCTCGGATTGAAGAAATTCAAGAGTGACGGAAAGGTGAAGCCTATGCGGATGCTGACACGGGGGACTTCCGAAAGCGTCCTTGGAAGCTTCATGCCGTCCGACGCAGCAAGAAAGGTCCGTACTCAAAAGGGGATCGATCTCCAAAAGCTTGCGGAGTGGGTCATGGACGCCCTGAGAGGGTCACCAGACGATGACTATTTGGAGGGAATCATGAAGGGGTTCACCATTTGTCTGGCGGGTGCTCTCTTGTTTCCTTATACCGACAACATGGTGGAGGAAGACCAACTGAGTGCTATCTGCGGGATCTGGCGTGGAAAGAGGGTGGGACCCGCTGTCCTCGCCTACCTGTATAGTGGCCTTACTGCCTCGAGTATGGGTAAGCCTCCTTTTGGTTGTGCACTTGTCCTGAGTTGCTGGCTGGATTTGCATTTCAAGTTTGATCACCGTGAGGGAATGCCAACAGCTTCGAAGCTCTTCCAACAAAGCCCTCTTCATCACATAGCCGACGTGTTAGGGTTCGGTGGTACTGTAGTGAACCGCGTTCCGTGGCTGAAGAAACGTGAAGACTGGCGGTCTCACTTCCGCACCGTGACACAAGGCTTCTTTACTTGCGCACCGGCATGTTTGCTTTCGCTTGATCTCCTCATGAGGCCTTCCCCCGAAGTTGATCTTCAACTGATCGGCGCGACCGAGTTTGTCCTTTATAACGCGCATCGATGCTGCCTCCAAGTCGGCATTCCACGCCATTCGTTCCCACTATCGACTGGCATCGTTCCTTTGAAGAAGAGAGAGTTGGGTATTGAAGCGGATGCGAAGGAAGCGAAGGCCGTCAAAGCACCCTGGAAGACAAGTGTTGCGGGAAAGGCCTTAGCGTACGTGGGGGAAGAATGTGAGCTGTGGAGGGCTTATGTAACCGAACTGGGGAAGTTAAGGCCTAAGGCGCCTAAGCCCCTGATGTAGCCTATTCTGCTTTTCTGATGGAATAAAATCTGGCATGGATGTTCTGGACCCTTGTCCCCTTAATTATTATTATCTTTTTTGTGGTTTTTCTTTTTCTTTTTCTTTTGTTTGGATTATATACATACGCTTATCTCCTTTTTTTATTATATATTTTTTTGAAATTTTTATTATGGGGACGTCCAGGGGCCTGGACGCCCCTAATTTTTTATTTATAATTTTTTTAAGTTTTTGTTTTGGGGGCGTCCAGGGTCCTGGACGCCCCTAATTTTTTATTTTTTATTTTTTTTTGGTTTTTTCTTTTGGGGGCGTCCAGGCGCCTGGACGCTCCAAAGTTTTTGAATTTTGAAAAAAAATAAAAAATTGTGGGGGCGTCCAGGCGCCTAGACGCCCCAAAGAAGGTAGATTCTATATATAAGGGCTGCCCCCCCCACCCTTTTGCTCATTTACTGTTCATTCAGACGACCCAGTCAAACCAGACGACCCATTCTTAGTCCCAATGGAGCAAGGAGGCCCAAGCCGGGGTGGAGAGAAGCGCAAACGACGGGCTCGTCGTCCGAGGAGGCTGAGGGATGATGCCGAGGAGGCTGCAGCAGAGGAGATTGCTGCGGAGGAGGAGATGGAGGTGCCTCTTCTGGCCGCGGAGGCCGCTGCGGGCGCTGGCGACGTGGGAGAGGACGATCACGACCCGGTAAGCCCTTCGGAACTCTCACTCTGTGGTTCAATAGGCTAAACGGACGGGCGAGAGGCTGTGAGAGAAGGCCGGGGAGTGTGGGAAAGGAGGCGTCCAGGCCCCTGGACGCCTCCACATTTTCTTTTTCTTTTTGTTTATTTGTTTATTTACGTAAATAATAAAATAGGATTTCAAAATAAGGAGGCGTCCAGGACCTGGGACGCCTCCATAATAATATATATATTATTAATATATTTTTTGTTTTGGGTTTTTCTATAAAGAAAATAAGGAAAATAGAGAGGAAGCGTCCAACGTTGTGGACGCCTCCATAAAAATCCTAAAATTTTTTAAAGATAAGATAACATAAAATAAATAAGTAGAATATATAGTGTTATTGCTTAATATTATTCATGATGCTGATGTGTTCTTTGTTGGTTTTGTGGTATGCAGGGCGTGATGAAGGGCCGGATCAGCTGGTCCCTAGTGGTGGCAGCATACCGTGGGCTGCCAGACTTTCAGAGGGCGCGTGTGGACGCCATGGGCTTCGGAGCTTTCCTCAGGATTGAGCCCTTTCGGCTCGACCTTCCTCTTATCCAGGCATTGAGGGAGCGGTGGCTCGCGCCGAGCCGGGCGTTTCTGAAGCCCTGGGGGCACATGGTGCCGTCACTGGAGGACGTGGCTCGGATCACCGGGCTACGGGTGGACGGAGAGGCGGTGAGTGGGGTCACCTACCCTGACTACCGAGAGAGTGCCCTGGACCTGCTGTGGTTAGAGACGAGCGTGACTGACAGAGACAGCAGGGTAGTTGGCCGAGTGGAGATTATGGAGGCGCTCGGATTCGTCGACCCGCGCCAGCGGGTTAGCGAGACTGGAGCGGAGTTTCTGGCACGACTGGAGGGGGATGCCCGTGCAGCTTTCACCCAGGACCCGAGCGAGCGGGAGTTGGTGGACCTAGACCTCCGGAGGTTTCTTTTCTTCTTCTTGGGCCGCCTTCTGCTGGGGACGAAGGGGGATGGCATCCACTGCCGCTTCCTCGGGATCCTGGCGGACCTTGACAGAGTGGGGCACTACGCGTGGGGAGCGGCTCGGCTTGCCCATTTGATTGCCGATCTCTCCCAGACTTCAGAGAGGGAGATGACAGTCAGTGGCTTCGCACTTTTTCTCCAGGTACACATTTTATTTATGCATTCCCACAGTTAAATATGTAATTATTGTACTAATGATGTATGATGGATGCAGGTGTGGAGCTATTACTATTTCCCGATGGGGAGGGCTAGGCATGGGAACAGGAGGGTCGTGCCTCTGGTGCGACAGTGGAGGCCGGTCGTGGTAGCAGCACCACATAGCTACCAGCTGGCGTCACTTCGTCTGAGCGAGTATCCTGAGGCCATGGTATGATGCATATGATTTTTTTGTGTTTTCTTATGTGACTGAATGGCAACTAATATGATGTATGTATGATGATGCAGGTGGTGTGGAGACCCTACCTGGGCATGGGCGACGCTGGCCAGCCTTGGGTTGTAGCGGGTCTTCCTCGTTTCAGGCGGGACGTGTGGGTCCATTGCCTGAACGAGATCGAGCCGCTTCGACTGAGGCTGGTTATGAGGACGTTGGGGCTAGCCCAGGAGTGGGTTGATGTAGATGAGCCGGCCCGCATTGGGCGGAAGACCAAGGGGAAGGCGAAGATTGTGGACTGGCGTACGCGCTTCCCAGCACAGTACCAGGACTGGCAGCAGGGCGGGGTCCCAGTGGTGTCCCATGTACAGGACAGCACAGATTACATGAGACGGTATCGAGCTACGTACGGGGACCGCCTCTCCCTCGGTGGTATGGCAGGGGTAAGTGTGAAATGAAAATGCTTCACCCTTCTATATGTATATGCATGTGGCACTAACTTATGTGCAATGCAGGATGCTCGTGACAACATGATTGCCGACCTGCGGGCCCAGCTGGCAGACGCCAGGCGGCAGTTAGTGGCCATCCGACAGGAGTTGAAGATCCTGGTGAGTCTATGCAATGCATTTTTTTTGTGACCTAGATTTTTGATGCTTAGCCTTTGACTGACGTTTGCCCCGTGTTTCAGCGGGCCCACCAGACAGCGGCAGCCGGGACGGCTGGTGGAGCGGGTTCCAGTTCGCCGGGCCCTCCTCCGGAGGTTTCTGCCCTCCAGGAGCAGCTGGCGTATGCGGTGGCTCGGGCTGAGGAGGCCGAGCGTGACCGCGAGGCTCGAGTGAGTGCTTGGTTGGCCCTGACCCTCTTCTAGCTGCTTTCCTTCTATCAATGTTCTCTCACGGTGCATGCGTGCTTTGACAGGTGGCCGAGATTCGGGAGGCCCTGGCCCGTGGTGTTCGTGCTGAGCAGGAGCGCGATGCCTGGGTGGCAGAGCGTGACGCCCGGATTGCGGAGCTAGAGGAGGAGCGGCGACGGGAGGCTTAGGAGCTTCCTCGCGACGTAGTGGATCTGCGGATCGCCCTCGAGCTGTCGAGGAGAGAGGTGATGAGGGAGAGAGAGGAGAGGGAGAGGGATAGGGAGACCGTGGAGAGAGAGAGGGAGAGGGATAGGGAGACCATAGAGAAAGAAAGGGAGTACATGATGGCAGAGCGATATCGAGATTGGGACGAGAGGAGAGCTCTGGTGGCCCAGGTGTCGGAGCTCCGGCTGAGTCTTGGCACGGCGGAGGGGAAACTTCGGGAGAGTGAGGAGCGGTATCAGAGGGCGAAGGAGTGCGGGGCGCGACGTCGTCAGTCCGATTCCTTTTCTGTGGGCAGCTTTCTAGTTTCTTCAGCCGAGCAGCGTCGCCGCACCTTGGAGGCTGGCATGGTGCCACCTGGAGAGGCGAGCACGGCTTCTCAGGGTTCGCAGAGGTCGCAGAGGCCCCCTAGGGATCCCCGTCAGAGGAGGGAGGAGAGAGATGACCAGGAGGTGGTGGTGAGAGTTAGAGAGTTGTTTGTACACCCCACCGTCCTCACTGTATGATGTACTTTTGACTGTTTGTATGAAATGGATTTCGTGTGGTTCCTTTTGTCGTGTGCCCTTTTCCTTCCTGCACTTTCTTTCACACCACGTTCTTCACGCTTCACGGGACTTTGCCCTGGACAGGAGGGAACTACTTTGCATGGAGGGTTTTTTGTTCCCTTTTTTTTTCGCTTTCTTTTGGGCGAGTCCAAGCGCGAGGACGCGTCTTAATCCTTAAATTCAAATTTAAAGCGACGGGTGGCCTTTCTTCTCCGTGCCTTACCCGCAAACGAGCCCGCCTTCCACCGAAACTTGCTTGCCCGTCTTTGTCTTCTTCCCCTCGATCGATGGAGTTCGGCGGTCTGGACCACGGCGAAGGTGGAGAGGTACGCGGGACCCCTCACCCAAGGAGGGACGCGCCAGAGCACGGAACAGCATCTATGGAGGAGGAAGGGCCGCTTCGGGCCCCCGAGGGACCCAAGGGGCCCGATGTCACGGAGGGAGGTGAACACGGTCTAGTAGGTGCTTGGTTTTCCCCCTCTTTGATCTATTTTGAGTTTTGAAGCAAGCCGTGCGAGGGGGGAAAGGGTTCGGCGAGTGTTGCACTTAAATGATGGATGCGTCCTAGACAGGGGACGCGTTCTTTATGACTGATGTGGGACCCCTTTCTTGGTGCAGGACATGGCGAGGACCCCGGGCCTGGCCGATGAGTGGGCGAGTGCGGACGAGCCGAGCCGCGTCAGGAGGGAGAGTCGCGGCAAGGCGAGGCTCGAGTACTGGCACATACATCTGCCTGGACAGCAAGGGAGTGTATTGGTGCAGGACAGCGCCGACTTCCTGCGGCGGCAGAGAGAGAGTTATGCGGGACTTCCCCAAGCTGGGGACACGCGTGGCATCGGCGGCTCGCGCGCACAACTGTCAGAGGTTAGGCGGCAGCTGGCCGTCGCTCAACATGAGCTGTCGCTCCTGGTAAGTTACGTGCCGCACTTTTATCTTCAGATTTGGGAGTTTCACTGACGGTCATTGTTTATTTTGTTCCAGCGTGCCCAGCAGACAACGACGGCGGGGATGATTGGTGGCGCATCTTCTAGTTCCTCGGCCCCTTTTCTCGAGATTGCCTCCCTCCGGGAGCAACTTGCCGGTGCGGTGGATCGGGTGACCCGGGCGGAAGAGGAGCGTGATGCCTGGGTGGCGACTCTAACGGAGCTGCAGCATCGTGGTGAGGAGACACCTTCTCGAGACATCCTGGAGTTAAGGGTTCTTCTGCAGATGATGAGGAGAGAGGCAGAGAGAGAGAAAGCCGAGAGAAGGTCCGAGCGACAGCGGGATCAGACCGAGTGGAGGGCCTTGGAGGCCCAAGTGAGGGAGCTCCAGCTGGGCCTTCAGGCCGTCGTGCAGAGGCTAGGAGGGATGGAGACGCGCTGCGAGAGAGCGCGAGAGTTCGGGGAGCGACTCCGCCAGTCCAGCCGCTTTGCTGCTAGTGGCTTCTTCGCCACGCCAGGGGAGGAGCAGCGAGTCACTGCTGCGGAGCAGGCGCCAAGAGGCGAGGCAGGTGCTGCTGCACGAGGATCCCGGAGGCTTTTGAGGGACCCTCACCTCGGGGGAGAGGAGAGGGACGCCTAGAGGGACGAGCATGAAGATGATGGCAACAGTTGGCGAGCTAGTGGACCCGCCCCCTCTCTATGATTGTAGTGTTTATGACAGCTTATGTAGAATTATGAATGGAGTGATTTGATTTTCTCCTGCTCGTTTGTTCTCTTGTGCATTCCTTCTTCCCTACACTTCCTCTCCTTTGCACTGTTCCCATGTGATGGGTCTGCCGAGACTCCACCCCAAGCAGAGAATCGCGTCTTGTTGTGACCATTTCCCACGGGAATCTGTCATCGAAGTCAATAATGACGGCCCTAGCCCCTTTTCCCGGATGTTGTGTCAAATTTTGCGGACGTCCTTCAAAACATGAAAGGGTTTCCCTAGACAACATAGGGGGCTAGTCGTCATATTCTTCGTCCAATCAATCACCCTGTGCGAGCGGTGAAGTGACACACGGGACCGCATGGCAGGTTTCTCATTACGAGGGCTATCATTAACAGGTGATGGAGGCAATCTTGGCCCGCACTCCTTCCATTTCTATAAATTCTTGTCCCTTTTATCTTCCCAGGTATATCGAGAGCTAACTCGAGGAGCACAAGTTTTTACGGGAGATGAGGAGTTCAAAATTTCGAGAGTTGGATGGAGGGCGAATCTTCCCACTCCTCGAAGAGAAGCAGGTCTAGTGGTAGTAGTTCGAGGAGGCTTTCGGACCTCGAAGGACACTTTAGCGAAAGGGCCCAATCACAACACGTAAGCCAAGTTTTCTTGCCCTTTTTTCCATTCTTTTTTCTTCCTTTCTTTCTGACCAAACCTCCTCTCCATTCCCTGCATGCGTAGAGTGTGATGAAATCACAGATCTCATGGGAGTTAGTAGTGGCAGCATACCGAGGTCTCCCAGATTTTCAGAAGGCCAGGCTAGACGTGATGGGTTTTGGCACCTTCCTTCGGATCGAGCCGATCCAGCTCGACCTGGTCCTGATCCAAGCCTTGTGTGAGAGATAGGACCTAGTGAGTCGGGCATTCCTGATGCCCTGGGGGCACATGGTGCCTAGCTTGGAGGATGTGGTCCGGATCATAAGCCTGAAGGTGGAGGGCGAGGCAGTGACCGGAGTCACTTACGCGGACTACAGAGAAGGTGCCCAGAAGTTACTGGGTTTGGACCTAGATGGTCGGAAAAATAGGTCGGTAGCTAGGGCGTCCCTCATGGATGCATTAGGGCTCACCGACACTCGTCGGCGGGATGATGAATCCTCAGAAGAGTTCATGGAAAGGATGGAAATAGGATGCCGTGCCGTGTACTGCACAGATTTCGGCGACTGGGAAAGATGCAACATAGATTTGAGGAGATTTCTCCTCTTCCTTTTGGGGAGATTGGTACTGAGCTCGAAAGGGAACGGTATCCAATGTCGCTCCCTGGAGCTGCTGTCAGACCTTGAAAGAGTAGAGTATTATGCCTGGGGAGCCGCCATGCTGGTACACTTGTTTGCAGGCCTATTCCAAGAAACGGATCGTGAGATGACTGTGAGTGGTTTCACACCATTCATCCAGGTATTTTTTTGGTTTGCTTGTTTTGTATTTTTTTATGTTTTTGCAAGGTTCTGATGACCTGCGCCGAGCAGCTGTGGAGCTATTATTACTTCCCTATGGGGAGAGCTCGGCATTGGCGACCCGCGATGGTGCCGCTAGCCAGGCGGTGGGAACCCATCATGAGTGCGGCACCCCTAACCTACCAACTGATGGTGCTAAGGCGGGAGCTACAGGAGTTCCCTGCAGCGATGGTAAACTGGAGACCCTACTCAGACATGGTCGATGCCGACCAGCCGTGGGTTCTAGCAAGTCGTGCCCGGTTCGGACGGGAACTGTGGATGCACTGCCTGAATGAAATCGAGCCGCTTCGGCTACGATTAGTTATGAGGACTTTAGGACTGGCTCAAGAATGGGTGGATTCAGCTGTGCCACCTCGTGTCGGGAGAAAGACGCGGGGACCGGCGACCTGCATTGACTGGCGCGTGCGATTCCCCGAACAGTATGAGGACTGGCAACGGGGTGGCACGATTGTAGAATCACAGGCGCGGGATAGCGAGGACTACTTGCGTCTATATAGGACAAAGTACGCAGAGCGGTTCCAACCCCGGGGACTTGTGGAGGTAGGTTTCCCCTTTTTCTCTTTTCTTCTTTCTCCTTTTCTTGGTTTTCTGGTGAAAATGCTGACTCGTAAGGCTGCAGGATGTCCGGGATGCCATGATAGCGAATTTACGAACTCGCTTGGCAGAGATGGAACAACAGTTGGGTAATGCCCGCGGAGCTACGAGCGCCTTGGTAGGTGTACAGTACGTTCCTAATTAAAACCCCAGATTCCAGATGTTGGCTGCTAATTCACGCGGTCGTAGCATGCCCAGATTGGCGCGGCTTCCCCAGCGATGGGAGTAGGTGGTGCCTCTTCCAGCTTGTGGATTCCCACCTCAGAACTTGACTTGCTTCATGAGCAACTTGCTCACGCCACGCAGCGTGCTGCGGAGGCAGAAGGGATGCTCTCTATACAGGTAAGAGTCTCAGTGTTGAGTTCTCCTTGTTTATGCCTTATCGTGTATCTGAGATGGTACACTCGGCAGGAAAAGGAGACGGAAGAAGCGCTTGGCCAAGCTGCGCAGAAGGAGGCTAGGATAGCAGAACTGGAGAGGGAACTGCGGCGTCATCCTGATGACGACTCCTCTAGGGATGCTGTGGAACTGAGGATCACTCTCCAGTTGGAGAGGGAAGACCGCGAGAGAGAACGTGCAGAGAAAGAAAGAGACGCAGAGAGAGAAAGAGCCAACAGATTGACTGAAAGGGAGGAACGAAGGGCCATGGAGGCCCAACTATTCGAACTCCGAATCAGCCTTGGTCTTGCTGAACAGTGGCTGAGAGATGGTGAGGAGCGCTACCGAAGAGCACGAGAGCGTGGCTTTCGTGTTGGTAGCTTCTCTGCTGCTTCCGTAGATCAACGCCGGGATGTGGGAATAGGAAGAGGAGTACAGAGCGGTAGGAGTACCACTTTTCGTAGTTGGGTAGCACCTTTGAGAGCGTTTTGCCCGGAGAGTAGTGGGACGAGTAATGCGGGAGAGAGAGGGCGGAACTTGATGTAATTTTTTTGGTTTTTGGAATATAATACAAGGTTTGGTTTGTTTGGTTTTCACCTTTGCTTCTGTTGCCTGAATCCCTGCACACATCACTGAAACAAACAAATCAGAATTTATGTTCTGACTTGGCCCCTTGCTCAATAAGCAAATGGTCACTGTGACTGTCCTTGATGACTGGTCAAGGGGCCAAGCCTTTATTTAACGAAGGCAAGGGAAAGATGCGGTGATGATAAATGCGATAGGCAAGCACACGAATGCAAGCGGTATTAAAAGTGAGATGCTGCACGCAAATGCAATCATGCAAAATTGATTTGTTTTCTTTTTTTTTATATTTGGCATTTTTTGTTTTATCATAAAAAGATTTTTTTGTTTGCAAATATGTACATTTTCTCTTGTCTATTTTTTTTGTTGCTTTTATCATTTCAATTTTTTTGTTGCTAACGCCTGGCAAGCACCCAAATGGCACCTAACCTACGTGAGACAGGGGTTTCTTACTAACCTCCCAGGTATCCTAAGTGCACATCTAGGTTGATTTGGGCCTCTAGACCCCTCGAATGATGATCCCGCCGGCTAAGACTTACCCTGATGACAATACCGTCATGCCATGCTTAGGCTCCCAGTCGCTTCCGACCACAGGGATTCACCCAAAAGGTGTTTGAGGTAAATGATTTGCCCGACCCGGGTCTGTTTCCTCACAACTCTAGATGGTATATGATGGACCACCCTGGAACCCTAACGACCAACCGCGCGACGCTGACCCGGAATCAGACGCCGTCGCACCCATAGGTGACGCGCTTGCATTGGCCTAAGCCCGAGGTTAAACAAGAAGACATCAAGGTGGTAAACAGGGGTCTTGACCAGCCAGAAACACGGAGACTCCTTCGCAGCGATAGCTTTTGCTTTTCAAAGTAGGCAACCAAATGTGTATATTAAAATAAGGTCGTAGACCCTGGACAGTTTTCACCTTTCAGAAACTCCATCGAACCTTCATCTTTAGAGGAGAAGGAAGAGTGTAGGGGATAAACCTCCTGAGAGGACCGGCAAAACCGTTAACCCGGTGAGCGAATAAGGGCCCATTAACTCTTTCCTTTCGGACAACTTCGGACCAAATCTCGAGCATTTACATTCCACGGCCCCTTTTGTGGATTCAGACTTTTGCTTTGAGGGGTTCCGTTTATCGCAACAGGCACGGTCACGACCAGGCTTTTCTCTTGATTTTGATTTTGTATTTCTTTTTGTGAGGGAGATATAGTCGTTTGACGTTTGTGGGCTCCCTTTTCGTATGCCTGCGGGGACACTGCCCTCTTCTCGTGCTCTGATCGATGCTCGAGGAAATGGATCCTACTCTTGCCTTTGGGGTTTGAGTTTCGGTTCTCATGCTCAGCGTTTTAAGGGCGCCGACTGTCTCATTTGGTCGAAGAGAAAAGAATAAAGATTACAGCTTCCGGAGATCTTCTGGGTGACGCTCCACCGTAGGTGATGCTACCGACTTTTTTGAATAAAATACATAAGTGAGCACATGTTAGCTTCCTTCGAGCGAGCATAGGCCGACGTGGCCGGACAGGGATCTCCACGGTTCTGGCAAACCAAGACCCGGTGCCTACCAAGCCTTGATGGGCCCTATCCTAACATGAAGGTTAAATGCAGGGACTTAACTATATGGTGACTGCCAGGCATCGGCATTTTGAATTTTCCATATTTTTAGTGGTTTTCAATATTTCTTTGTTTTTGATGTTTTTATCTTTTCATCATTTTTTTTGTTTTGTGCTAAGGGTAGTATTTCTTAAGATAAAGCCCATTCCAAG
This sequence comes from Amorphophallus konjac, assembly GCA_022559845.1. Classification (NCBI taxonomy): domain Eukaryota; kingdom Viridiplantae; phylum Streptophyta; class Magnoliopsida; order Alismatales; family Araceae; genus Amorphophallus; species Amorphophallus konjac. The sequence goes on along the minus strand of CM040127.1, from coordinate 140,618,545 downwards.
GGTGGGATAACTCGGTCCCTTCGGCGTTGACTAGCTTGTAGGCGTTGCCAGGGTACACGGCTTGAATTACAAATGGTCCTTCCCAATTGGGTTGGAGCTTAGAACGCGGACCTCCAGGTTTGACAAAAATTCTTTTTACGACCATCTCACCGACTTTGAATTTTCTCTCAACGACTTTCTTTTGGTAAAAGCGAGCGAGTCTATTTTGATACACACGCGCGTGTTCGGCAGCGGCCAGCCGCTTCTCATCCAAGAGTTCCAACTGGGCGAGGAGTGAATTACGACGATCGTCGAGGGGAAATTCCTCGTCCAATTGTACCCTGAGAGAAGGGATCAGAGTCTCGTACGGGACTACCGCTTCCATACCATAAGTAAGGGCAAATGGAGTCTGCCCGGTGGGGGTACGGATTGAAGTGCGATAGGCCCATAGGGCTTCGATAAGTTTTTCTGGCCAGTCTGAAAACTTACTAGACTCGCAGGTTTTTTTGATGATTTTGAGCAATGTTTTATTGGTGGCCTCCGCTTGGCCGTTACCTTGTGGGTAATAAGGCGATGAATGATGCAATGCAATTGCGTACCTTTTGCAGAGGTCCTGTAGGTCCTGAGAAATGAACTGTGGCCCATTGTCGGTGACGATTGTGCTTGGGACGCCGAATCTGGCGAGGATGTTTTTCATGATGAACTTGCAGACTGTTGACGCCTTGATTTCCGCGTAAGCTTCGGCTTCGGCCCATTTGGTGAAGTATTCCGTCGCAGTAAGGATGAAAGATTTCTGCTTGGTGAGGGAATTGGGATCACCTAGGGGACCAATGATGTCGAATGCCCACATGGAGAAAGGCCACGGGGAAGATATTGGATGAAGTGAGGAAGATGGTGAATGGATTTTATCGGCGTGAAGTTGACACTTGACACACCTACGGACATAGACAGCACAATCTTCTTCCATAGTGGGCCAATAAAAGCCTTGGCGAATGATCTTCTTGGCGAGCATCTGACTATTCACGTGGCCACCGCATACGCCCGAGTGCGTCTCCTCTACACATTTCCAAACCTCATCGTCACCAAGACATCTTAACAGAATACCAGTAAGGCTTCTCCTATAGAGTAGACCTCCAACCAATGTATATTTCTGAGCCACCATTCTTATGGCTTTCTTGTCCTCTGTGGTGGCCCCTTCAGGATAAGACTGATCTTGGCAGTATTTGACAATTTCATAGAACCATGGTTTCTCTTCATCAGCCAGTTCTTCTTCGGCCTCTGCCAACATGATCTCCCTCTTCTCAAGGATATCTTCCTGCAGGATCTTTCTTGCTATCCTGTCTTTGATGTTTACGTAGGAAGCATCGTCGATTGCAGGGGCGTGAAGTTTGTAGATGGAAATGGACTTAAACCATCTTCCTAGAGGGAACCTTATGGATGATGCCAACGAGGTCGAGGGCATCGGCGAGAATATTCTGATGACGAGGGACATGAACAAAGATCAGTTTTGTGAACAGTTTGGCAAAGGCAGCAGTGAGTTCTTGGTATGGCTTGAGTTTGGGATCGCGAGTGCGATATTTAGTGAGCACCTGGCGAAGGATGAGTTGACTATCACCTACGACTCGCAACTCAGTGATACGAAAAGAATGAGCGAGTTCTAGGCCAGCTAGAAGAGCTTCATATTCGGCTATATTGTTGGTAACTGGAAATTTGAGCTGGTATGCCAATGGGAATGTGAGGCCTTCAGGCGACAGGAGGGCGACGCCGATTCCTCTCCCTTGAGAATTCAGAGCTCCATCAAAATATAGCGTCCACATTGGCTCATCTGATTGGTTGACGGACATTAGTTCCTCATCTGGAAACTCTGATTGGACGGGATCGAACTTGGGAAGAGGATGGTGAGCGAGATGCTCGGCTATGACATAGCCTTTAATCGCCTTTTGCTGGATGTAGGTGATGTCGAACTGAGAGAGAAAACTTTGCCAGCGTGCTAGCCTATCCGTAAGGACGGCTTTCTCCAGAAGGAATTTGATAGGATTCATTCGAGCAATCAAGTGGACCTCATGAGCCAAGAAGTAGTGCTTCAACTTCTGCACTACCCAAACGAGGGCAGCACAGGTTTTCTCCATGACGGTGTACTTCTGCTCACAGGGATTGAGAAGTTTGGACAAGTAATAGGTTGCCCGTTCCTTGCCTTCTTCATCAGCTTGTGCGAGGACGGCTCCCACGGAGTCATCCAAGACTGAGACGTAAAGGATCAGAGGTTTTTCTGGTTTGGGTGGAATGAGAACGGGTGGACTAGCCAGATATTCCTTCAACCCTTCAAAAGCTTTCTGACATTTAGAATTCCAGTGGAATTCTACTCCTGGCTTGGTCAACTCGTAGAGAGGTCTACACCTTTGTGAATGTTGAGACACAAACCGACGAATAAACTGCAACCTCCCGATTAAACCTCGGACTTCCCTCAAATTCTTGGGAGGCGGCATATCCCTGATAGCCTTAGCTTTGTCGGGATCTATCTCGATCCCTCTTTTGCTCACAATGAACCCCAGCAATTTACCTGACGACACACCAAACACACACTTCTTCGGGTTCATTTTCAGTTGGAACTCCCTTGACCTCTGCAAGACCTTAGCCAAAACTTCTGGATGTTCCATCCTGGTCCTTGATTTCACCAATAAGTCATCCACATACACTTCCAGATATATGTGCATCATGTCATGAAATATGGCCATCATCGCTCTTTGGTAAGTAGCTCCAGCATTCTTTAACCCAAACGGTATGACCACGTAACAGTATGTTCCCCAAGGGGTAGTGAATGACGTCTTCTCCTGATCCTCTTCTGCCAAACGAATTTGATTATATCCTGAAAATCCATCCATGAACGAGAGGGTCTCGTAGCCTGCCGTGTTATCGATCAACACATCAATGTGAGGCAAGGGAAAATCATCTTTGGACACGCGCGGTTAAGGTCCCGGAAGTCGATGCAAATCCTGACTTTCCCATCTTTCTTCATGACCGGGACAATGTTCGCCACCCATTGAGGATAAAGAACGACTCTAATGAACCTGGCTTTGTGGAGCTTATCGACCTCTTCTTTCATTTTCAAAGCCATTTGAGGGTGGAAACGCCTTAACCTTTGTTTTACCGAGACGGACCCTGGTTTTAGGGTTAAACGGTGTTCGACCAAGGTTGAATCCAGACCGGCATATCCTCGTAGCTCCATGCAAACGTGTCCTTATATTCCTTGAGAACCTCAATTAATGCCTCTTCTTCAGAGGGTGGTAGGTTGTCACTTATGAGGATGATCCTAGGGTCTTCCTCAGTTCCCAAGTTGACTTCTTTGGTGGATTCTTCTACGGCGGTTGACGGCTCGTCGAATCTCCTCATTCCACTTGCGTATGCGCCCGCCGCATCCTCATATTCTTCACCCTCATCTTCAGTGGGGCATTCTTCATCCGTGATCTCGTAGACTCCATACCCTTCATCAAATGCACAGTCGCCCTCACATTCTATTTCCGGTAGCCGGATGGGATTTTCTAGCAACTGGGGGATGGCAAGGAGGGCTTGACACCTGGCGGCTAAATCCAGAAGGAATCGACGAGGGATCTGCCTACCCTTGGATTTCTTCCTAGGTACTACCCTTGGCCTATCATTCCTAGATTGACTGATAATATTTACAGAAGAAGAGGAAGACGAAGAGGATGGTGTAGAATGTACAGGAGAAGACCCCTCAGAGGAGGGGTAGAAAAGGTCGCTCATCGGACCTTGGACGGGTGGTCCGCAAGGCGGTACGCACCCGTGGGAGATGTAGGAGGTTTCCTCAACGAAGATGTGTTGTTGGGGAGTTTGAAAATTGACGTTTTTTTTTCGTTTTCATTTTTAATGACAAAGCAGTGAAAAGAGATTGGAGGAGAGAGAAAAGTGGTTATGGCTAGAGGATTGTGAGGCTCATAGAGCAGATCATGGTTGAAGACCTGGCGCGGGTTGAAAAGCCCGCGTAGGTATGTAAACAGAGAAGGGGATCTGGGAAGATCATCAGACAATTGTCTGGCCCAGGAAGAAGATATCAGCAAAGGCTGAGACGAGTGGATGGAGAAGATGGCGGCTAATGAGCCGTCGACGGCAATGTTGAGGACGGATGAAGATCCGTCGATGACAGAGTCCTTCTGGCGAGGACGAGGATAGTTTGGAACCTTGGCAAGAGTGGTAATATTCTCTGGTATTCCGGAGATCAATGGTGGTCCTTCAGGCTGCGGAGACGAGAACATCCTTTCCAGTGCAACGGAAATGTCCCGTATGTCGAACCATTTGTTCCACTCGCATTCCGGATCTTTGATCTTGCCTCTTTTGGTGATCCTCGACATTTTTCAGCCAAATATACAGCATGTGATCCCCCATATGCTTCTCGTGGGTGATCTCCCATCTGAACAACGGGCCCTCTGTTGAAGTGGTTTGATAGAGTCCATGTGAGGGGCTTCCAATCCGCCTTGAACGGTCCTTTGAAGCCTAGGCCAAACCTGCGGTTCGGCCTAATTTCCTTTGGCGGTTTGAGCCTACCCTGTAACTGTGCGCCCAGACCTTTACCCTGTTGGTAGCCGATGTTCCTCATAATCTCCCACCCTTTGGAGTGAAAAGGGAGACATGATGTTGCGGTTGTCCTGACCGGCTCCTTTGGTGCTAGTGGAACGTGAGATAGATCACGCACGTCCAGCAATGACAATATGGGCCGATGAGATGGCCACACAGAGGGCAGAGAGGTGTTGATAGCATCCACTGTGTGAAGGACAGGTGTACTGACCACTTTAATAATCTCCCATTGTAAGGAAACTTCAAGCACTGATGGTTGGTGGAAGGCACAGCGTCCATGGCTTCGATGTAAGGGCGACCCAGTATAGCCTTGAATGTGGGGTCCATGTCGAGGACATGGAATTCTGTGGGAATTGACATGGGGCCTAGTTCTGCCTTCAGAATAATCATCCCCTGTGGCGGCCTTTTGCTATTGTCATAAGCCGTGACCGTGATCGAGGAAGGTCTTATTTGTTCCTCGTCGACCCCACACAACTGAAGAGTGCTCATGGAGATCACATTTATGGACGCACCTGTGTCCACAAGACACGGGTTTATGGATATCCCATTAATTTTTATTGAAATGCACAATGCATATTTCCGAGCTTCCTTGGGAGCGAGCTCGTAGTTGTGGAACATGATGGCCGGTTGTGTGTCTGTTGGGGTCAGGACGGTCGAAATCTTCTCCACGGGGAGGTCCTCATTAACCATGACTTTTTGAAGGTATTCCATCAAGGCTGCCTGGTGGGATGTGGATCTTTGAAGTAGATCTAGGATGGAGATCCGAGCAGGTGTCTTGTCCAAGTGTTTCAATAGATCATACTGTGTTCCAGGGATAGCTCTTTCTGGTTGTTCTCCATCATCCTTCTCTGGCTGAGATTGCTCAGGATTCTGACTGTTGTGGGGGAAAACCCTGTGGAAAATCCTTCCACTCCGGAGCACCATTGCCTGCGGCTTTTGTACCTCTGTGGGGGTAGCAGTGGGTTTTAACAGAGGTTTGAGGGGTAGTGGTGGAGGAATGGTTGATGAAGCAGGGGTGATGACGGGAGCAGGGATTCTGATGAGGGGTTTGTTAGGTGGAGGCATGGTGGAGGTAGAGGGGATATTGCGCGGATTATGAAGGATAAGGGGTCTGGAAGGTGGAGGTGGAGACGAAGTAGAAGTGGGTAGGGCTTGAAGCGGGCAATGATTTTGAGGTGGGTGATGGGTAATGAGTGGTTTTGAAGGCATTAGTGGTGATACGGTGGAGAAAGACGGGGTTATGTATGGTTGACGGATGATAAGGGGTTTAGAAGGCGTAGGGGTAAATGTGGTAGAGGTGGATGGTAAAGTGGGGGAGTGAGAGAAGATGAGAGGGTGTGAAGGCGTAGTGGAGAGTGTCGGTTGATAGGAGATCGGGGTACGGGTGAGAGGGCGTAATGGTAGTGGAAATGGTGAAGGCGATACTGACACGGGTTGATGAGAGAGAGGTGCTACCCGGGCAAGGCAAGGGTGTTGCGTGATGATAGGATTGGTGGTAGAAAGAATGGAGGTACTTTCCTGGTACCACACCTGCTCTCTCCCGACTTTCGGGAAGGAGGAGATGGGGTTAACCTGATGATTGGGCTGTTGGTGCTCCGGTAATGGATTCTGGATTATGCCCATGTCGGGCTGTTGTTGTGGGGCCTGCTGAGCTGTTGTTGTTGTTGTGGTTGCTGTTGTTGCTGCTGTTGTAACTGCTGCTGTTGTGGCCTATGAGGAGGTCTCCTAGCCTTAAGAGCGGCGACGGATCGTCTCATTTCATCCCAATCTATTTGATGTTCATCATTCATATCGTGGATGTAATCTTTGAAATGGAAGCAGTAATCTACTGTGTGTCCTGGCTGCCTGTGGTAGACGCAGTATTTGGAGGTATCAACATTTGGGGGCCACACGGGCCTTTCTCTGGGTAGGGCGAGTTGGTTTGATGCCATGAGGGCATTAAAAATGTCTGCTAAGGTTTCTGGCAATGGTGGATAGTAGGCTCTCTTGGGACCGAGCGGCCTCCTTTGTTGCTGTTGGGGACCATAGTTCCCCGGGGGTGGAACTTGGTTGTACTGAAGCGGTGGTTGTTGTTGCTGAGGTTGTGGTTGTTGTTGCTGGGGTTGGCGTAATGGAGGCATATTATCCTGGGGTGGATTATTTTGGGGTGGAGGACGAAGAGGGAAAGGACCTGGTTGGAGGGGAAGTCGGGGCATTTGTGGAGGCCTTGGGTTGACCGCATAGTTGGCATTGTTGACCGCACCTACTTGCTCATTTGTCACGACCCCTTCTGTGGCACCGCCCGGGACACCAGCGCCTGTCTTTCTGACCACTTTGGGCTTCGACGACTCAAACATGTTCATAATGGGGGAGTCTTTTAACTGGGTTTGGATGTATCGGGCCCTTTCATAGAGTTCCTCCATTGTAGTAAGTTTATTCATGGCCAGGACGTGTCTGAACTGTGGGGTTGCATTAGACACAATCATCTTCACTTGTTCGGGCTCAGAGAGGGTATCCCTTATTCTTTCCGCCAGAGACCTCCATCTATCAGCATAGCGGACAAAATCCTCATCGGGCTTCATCTTTTCGGCCACTAGGTCGGTAATGGAGAGTGAGGGACCGACCCTATCCCTATATTTCTGCAAGAACCTTCTCTGGACTATTTCAAAATTCTCGGCCTCGCGGGGCTCCAAGGAATAGAACCACTCAAGCGCGGGACCATCCAATGATCTCCGAAAGAGGTATGCCAGGGACCTCTGATCGTTTTGCCAATAGGAGGATTCATACATGAAATCCTTGATGTGAATGAAGGGGTTGCCGGTACCGTTGTATCTGCGGTACGTGGGCATTTCAGAGGGAGGAAGATGAATGACGGGAAGGATTGGCAAAGCAACCTCCGGGGTGGCTTTCACGTCCACCATCCTTCTCAGATTTTGAAACTGCTCGTCCATACGATTGAACCTATTGAGGAGCGATTGGGCGAGCTCCTCTAGAGGTGAAGGTGGCACTTGCCACTGGGGGAGAAATTGTCTCCCGGAGACTTCAGGGGGGAACTTGGAATGAGAGGGAGCTGTCGGACCGCCGACAGTTGGCCCTGGCTGAAGCGGTGTGTAGGGAACAACGGGAGTTTGAGATTGTGACGGGAACTGGAATGAGGGTGGTTGTTGGCTCGCTTGTCCTTGAAGCGAGGGAGACTGGATGGCTTGTGCCAATGAAGGAGATGGAATGGCCTGCACGGACTCTTGGAGAGGTGCGATGGCCGGAGTTGATTCCTGGGGCGTGGGGGAAACAGATTTCCCCTTCAGAATGGCCTGGAAGGCCCGAAGCTGTTCAGAGGTAAGCTCCGTGTTGGCGAGGACGCCCAGTAAGGAAGAGATATCCTGTGGTGGGGACGTGTCCCCGGCAATAACCTGCACCTCATGCGAGAGCTCATGAGAAGGACCCGAGTCCATAGCATAGACTCGCGGGTCGGCTGACAAACCACGACTAGGGTGATTTTCCTCAAAAGACTCGTGAGCCATGCTCACAGTTTTCCCAGAACGCAAAAACATACACTAGCAAGCATGTAGCACAGATTATCAAACAAGTGTATGCCTTTACGCCTTTTTTGTGTTTTGATTTTGATGATTTTTTTGTGTTTTTAGCGAGATCCGAAGTTCAAATAAAATGGGACCCTAGTTTATTTTTGTTTCACCGCCGTGTCAGCTAGGGTCTCTCGTCTCACCACGAATGAAATGACTAACTTCGGGGAACTTCAATGGTACAACCAGCCCAGTGAACGAAGAGGAGATTCTTCGATGTCGGGGACTTACGGAGGTCCCAGTGGAGGAGATTCTAGTCCGTTGAGAGGAATTCTCAAACGGAGAGTCCTTCCTTCACCGGGAAAGGGTGATCCTCAAAAAAATGAAAAAAGGATAGAAAAGAGGGATGGATGCATGCAATGAAATGCTGACAGAGATATGGAGTGGGAAAACAACAGAAATAACAGACATATAATAAACAAACAACCAATCAAAACTGACAGTGCTGCCGTGAGCACAACGGGGGCGCGCGCGGGCGCCAAGGTGGAGAGGTACGGATGGTGCCGAACTTGCAAGGGTAGCCAAAAGGAAGCAGTAGAGGTCCCACCGTGATCGCCAATCTGTGAGCGACGTCACGCGGTTCGGGGTGCGAAGAGGACGCGGAGCGCGCGGGCTCCTTCTTTTTGTTTGCTGCAATACAGAAATAAGAGAAAAGAGAAGGGGCCACCACGGGAGATTGCTTCGGCGGGGCGAGCGGGACAAATGTAATATAGCGAGATATGGGGGTTAAACGGCCATAGCTGGAAGTGACTCGCCGCGACCTCGGGGGACGGGAATGGTGCAGAAATTAAATAGCAAGAATTGAAACGGCCATTGGGGAAGTGACTCGCCGCGGCCTCGAGAATATGAGCAGATAAGAATATAACAGAATATAAGGAGAATATAAAGAGCGGGAATTTAAACGGCCATTGGGGAAGTGACTCGCCGCGGCCTCGAGAACATGAATAGATAAGAATATAATATATAAGAACGGGAATTTAAACGGCCATTGGGGAAGTGACTCGCCGCGGCCTCGAGAATATGAATAGATAAGAATATAACATATAAGAACGGGAATTTAAACGGCCATTGGGGAAGTGACTCGCCGCGGCCTCGAGAATATGAGCAGAATACAACAGAATATAAAGAGAATATAAGAACGGGAATTTAAACGGCCATTGGGAAGTGACTCGCCGCGGCCTCGAGAATAAGATGTGATCGCCAGGGGCCGAAAGACCCCAAAATAAAGAAAGTGACCGCGCCTACCTCAAGAGCGGGAGATGGCGGGTTGCTTCTTCCTCTCCCTTTGACCGGCCGACGGAGAGGGCTTTCCTTGGGTACCCTTGCAAAACAACGACAAACAAGTAACGAGTGGATTAGAAAGATGAAGGTGTAGTATTCAAATCCTTGTGATAAAAATAACGAAATGATGGCAAGACACACACCTGGTTGGTGTTGTCTTTTAAACCCCTCTCGGACTCGAGTAGGAGGAAAATGAGATGATGGATGCAATAAGTATATAAGAAGAGGCGCCCTTATGAAGGGGGATAGATGATGCGAGATGATGAATGTAAAAGAACTAAGAAGAAAAGGAAAGGATTGGCTTATTGGATGTGCCGATGGTGAAATCCGGCGGAGCTCTGGCAGCGTAGGGATGGCGTGAAAGTGCGGTGGATGAAGACGACCTTCCTCTCGCGAGCGTGGGCACCCGAGAAGCCGGCAGAACCTCCACCTACAAAAGACCCCACGGGTTAGAAAATGACTCCGGTAGCCTCTGGGCTCCGGCAGCCTATCGGATCTCTTCGAAGCTCTCCGTGAACTGAGGGGGTGGGCCTCTATTTATAGGGCTCTGGAGGGTGGAGGCGTCCAGGACCCTGGACACCTCCATCAGGGCCGAACTAATATTTTATTCTATTTTTATTAATTTTTTCGGAGTATTTTTGTGGAGGCGTCCAGGGCCCCAGACGCCCCTAATAGGTCCACCGAACACCACCGACGGTCGCACGCGGTTTGGCACAACGCGTGGTTTTGTGAGCGACGCCTCGTGATTCAGAAATGGACGCGTCCAGCTGCCTGGACGTCTCCATAATTTGGCTTTTTTCACACACGACAAACCGTCGTTCGGTGGGCGGCGCCCGTGAGGGAGTTGATGGAGGCGTCCAGGGGCCTGGACGCCTCCATTAATATATTATTTTTTTATTTATTTTGTCTTTTTATGCCAAAGCTGGCATTATATATTTTTTATGCTTGTTTTTATGGAGGCGTCCAGGGGCCTGGACGCCTCCATTAATGTATAATTTTTAATTTTGTTTTGTCTTTTTATGCCAACTGGCATATATATATATATATATTTTATATATGTTTTTATGGAGGCGTCCAGGGGCCTGGACGCCTCCATTAATATATTATTTTTATTTGTGTTTTGGGTTTTGAAAAATAAAATTAAAAGAATGGGGGCGTCCAGGGGCCTGGACGCCCCCATTAAGACCCACCCGGGTCCTCAGTTCAAGCGTTGGCGGCCGCCCGGCAGACACCCTTCTTGGTTCCGGAACCTCCTGATGCGTCTGACTGGTGTTGATGCCGTCCGAATGCCGTGACGAGACGATTCCGGATGCCGAAAAGGGCAGAAGAAGACTCAAGAAAAGGAAGCACTCGAGCGATTCAAAATGCGTAAGCCGTTGCGGGGCGTTGTATAGTAATATGAGACTTTCTCGGGAGACGTCAGGAATGGCGTGTCTACAGCGAGATGTGATATGATGGCACTTGTGATTTTGATGATAATAATGTTAGCCATCAAGATTCATATATAAGCATTAAGCAAAAACAAGATATAAACCATGCCAAGAGTAAAAATGTTTCCAATCATTTCAAAATATCAGTAATAAAATGGTCTAGGAAAGGACCGCTAGCAACCAAATAAGGGTCATGGCATTGGACGGTAGCCAAGGCTATTGACATTCTTCGATAAAAAAGGCTCAAACAATAGATGGTCTTGGCATGACCGCTAGGGACTAATTAGCGATTTAGTGATAGGTCTCTAAGACCTGGGTGATTTCAAAAATAGAAACGCTCGTTCGCTCTCCCATTCCACTCATTCACTCAAACCGAACCCACTGCATCCTCCGGCGAGAGCTTCACCGACGACCACCACGACAGAGCTTCCACCATCCACAATGGTGAAGAAGAGGGTCGTAAAATGTAATACCCTGGATTCTTATTAGGTCTTTCAGATCCTTTTCGGAGAGTTTCGGATCGCTTTTGTGGGTCCTGAGTTTAGTTTAACGATCTATGTGGGTTTTTCTCTCGTACAAGTTACAGAATCTTGCGGTGAGTTTATTTCTCAATTCATCGACTCGTGGACGTCACAGTTGCGTTGTACTCTTCCCGAGGATCGTTTCGACTATTTTTACGTATTTTTTTAAAATTAGTCCATTTTCAGGCCAATTATCAAATTTTCAGAAATGAGGAAAATTTCTATTTTCCTTTTTCGTTCCTTTTCCTCTTTCCCCTTCTCATTTCACCGCCGTCACCCCTCTCTCCCCCGTTTTCTCTCTTCTCTCACCCTTCTGGCTCCGACTGCAGACGAAGGAGGCTCGGGCAGGTAGAGGTGATGCTGTGGGAGTGGTCCGGAGCGCGATGGGGCGAGGATCGGACTATTTCTGGCGCGATCTCGAACGGTGGATTCAAAGCCGATGGTCGAGTTCGTGACGTGGTTTTCGGCGCGGTTTAGTCACATCGGTGCACAGAATCTTTGGTGGAGGTAGAGAGATGGAAGCTCTACTTATCCTCTACGTTTTCCCTGTAATTTCACGTTGTTCGGTGTGAGTTTGAGCGAGTTTCGCTCAGTTTTGGTAAAATCATGCTTTTGGGGTGTTCATAGGGTTCGTCGAAAAATGGCGACGGTTTTTAGATCAGTTAGTATCAATCGAATCATTGGAATGTCAGCGTTCCAGATCTGCTAATTTCGTGTTAATTGGTTGTCATTTGGGGCCGGTACGAGCTCGGGAACCCTAGTGACCCAAATAGGGTTAATTTGGTAGAATTGCCCATTTCAATCTGTTTGTGCGTTGTTTTGACCCCTTCCGGAGTGTGGAAGGTCGGTATTGTGATTGTGGTTGTTTTCCCCTTCGATCGGAATCGAACGGGTCATGGAATCGGGCGTTAGGGCTCGATTCTGCTGATTTTTCGCCGTGACCGGTCGACCGGACCTGATGGGCCGGTCGACCGGTGGTTGCTCGCGGACCGTGTCGGGTCCAACCGATGATCCGGTCGACTGGACCACCTGGGCCGGTCGACCGACCCTGTCAAGTTGAGAGACCCCAGGGGTCATGTCGACCAAAAATGCTGTATTTTTGTTTGTTTGAGTCCTAGTCGGTCCGGTTGAGACCCAATGACCGACCTATGGCCTCGCGAGTGTTCCGGACACCCTCTGGGTTCTGTGTCCATGTTTCTGGGGTGTCGGGAGTTGCCGCGTTACCTCGATTAGCATGCCCGTAGGCATGTGTGTTTCAGGCTTGGTGTAGCGTTCGGTCGAGTTACTGTGTATCGGTGTGAGTGCGGTGGGGTTCCCCCGCATGTGTGTAGCCTCCCTTGAGTTCTCGTCTTGAGGGGGATGGTCTCGGTGGTTTGTGGTCTGCCTCGGTACTCCCGTTACTGTGGTTTCAGAACTAGTCAAGTCGGTTGGCCTTGGCGGCCCAACCTTCATGTGTTTCTTTGCTGTAGCGTGCCTTTCTTAGGCCGCTACATGCCGTTTGTCTTAGATCTTTGTCTTAGGGAAGTTAGTGTGGCGGTTGTCTCTTGGACTGCCTAGTCCGTGTGGCGCGTCTATATTAGACCGCTTTGGTGGTTTGTTCGAATAGGTCGGTTCATGGTTAACTGGGTTTAGCGGCCTAATCCTTTACTGTGACAGTCACCTAGCGGCCCATTCTATGACCGCCAGCTTATGTTCCTTCGTTTAATTCCTGCGTGTCGTTTCCCGATATGTTGGTTTACAAGTGCCTTGGCTTGACCTTGTGGATTACCATTCCCGTGGATATCTTTTGATGTCCTATGAGGGCTATGGCCACGTTATGAGATAGCCAGGAGTTTTGTTGCTTGAAGTAGGATTCTTTTTCCTACTATAGAATCACCATTGTCTGGTTTCGGTCAACCTAGGGTGGCCCAGTTGTTGACAAGTAACCTTGTGTGTGTCTCGGCGGTTTCGTCTAGTTCTGGATGCCTCGGGTATCATCTTACCTTGGTTTATGTGTCCAGATGTGTTGAGGGTTCTCGGTGTTCCCTCAGATCTTCGTGAGTCGTTTCCTTTGATTGTGTCGTTTCCTCTGGCTTAGGAATAAACCGATTGGCGGCTTGCTCCGCTTTGTACGATGATCTTGAGTCTGAGTCGTGAGAGTCAAGGATCGTTGTGTCTGCAGGTCTAGTTGCCTTGTCTTGAGTCTTTCGGCAGTGGTGTGCTGCCCTGGTGCTTCGTAGTACGTGTGATAGTGCTTCCTTGCCTATCTGTACTTCAACACTCGTGTTTTGAGTCTCTGTGTCTAGTGAGCCTCAGCTAGTTGTAGCCTAGCGACGCGTTATGACGTTTCAACCAACCCGGGAGTGGTGGCATGGCAGTTCCCGATATATGGTTTTTAAGATAGTTTCCGTGGGCCCCCGTTGTACAGTAGCGTCCTACCGGGTGGGGAAAACTAGCTAGAGACCTGGCTCTCCAGCAAGAGTCGGTGTGTGCACACGTGGTCAGGGGCTTGGACTGACGTCGATGGGTGTTATCTTGTCTAGTCACTCGTGACTGTAGTTCCTATTCTGGTTCTGAGCGTGTCTTAGTCTCTATCGTGCTTCAGGCGGTAGCGTAGATGAGACACTTGTAGGCGTAGCATAAGACGTCAGTGGATGCAGCTGGTTGTTCTTCTAGTGAAGAGGTGCTTCCGTCACGTGACACGTGACTCTTACGTTTCTCGTACGTCGTGACCTCTCCGGGTTAGCCCTCTCGTGGTCTTGCCTGAGGTCAGTGTTGTGTCGTGTACACGACATTCTAGTCGTGTGTGGGTGTGGTCGTGTCTAGAAGAGCGTGCACGATAATTGAGTCGTGTATGCTTTAGGGTGTCTATGTCTGTCAAAGTCTTTTCTAGGCTTTTTGCCTGTCTTTGTGGGCCCGATAGATCGGCAACTCCTGACTTTGTCAGATCAGGGTTCGCTTTCCTGTTGCTGCCCGGAGTAGTTCAGGGAGTCGAGGCTAGTTAGGCGGCCGCGCTTGTTCAGTATGGCTTTCCCCTTTTCTTTTAGCTGTTCCTACTCCTTCCAGTCTCGATTTTTCTTTTACAGTTTTCTAGTAGTAGTTTCCTGCTTTTTCCTGCTTTACTACTACTGCTGTTTTAGCTGTTGTTCTGTGTTACTGCGTGTTTTTCAGTGGGGATCCACGTGACCCCTACTGGGCCAGTGACATGAGGCTCACCCCTGCTTTTCAGGGTGGTGGCATCGTTCTGCTTTCGCGATTCCTGGTGTGGCGAGTTTGTAGTTGCCAGCAGTACCTGTGTCGGGCTTCCCCCGACCTCAGTGTACGGTTTTTTTTCTGTTGGACTGTATTTGTCTTTCCTTTGGACTGGACTCTGATGTAATTGTTAAATTTGAACTGTTAATTAAAAAAGTAATTTTATTTCCGCTACTTTAGTAAACCGATCTAATGAAATTTAATTGCTTACTGTTATATCTCTATGGCTTCAATGTACTACACGATAATCCTTTTTTCATTTGGAGCTTTCCAACTCTTGGGAGGCTTCACGGGTTCCAAGCGGTATCAGGTTTACTCGGTAGTCCTATCAGGTATATCCGGTATCTGGGATCCGGATCGTCACATAAAATGCCTCCAATGGCGGATAGAAGAGGAAGAAACATCGCCGACGGCGATGGTGAACCCGCCGGCGGAGGAAGAAAGGCCGGCGGCCCAACCGGAAGGAGGAGGAGCTCCCATGGAAGAGGAGGGCCCTACAGAGGTATAGGAGGAAGATGAAGACGTCATTACGGTCGAGGAGGCTCCGGCGGCGGCGGTGGCCGGGCGATCATCGGAGGTAGGTCGTGAGCCCCAAAAAACCCATTTTTTCATTTTTTAAATTTTTGAATGCATGCATGTATATGGATGGGAGTGGAAATGGGTCTGGGGACCCATTAAGACAATTTGTAGGCCATTTAGGCCATTTTCACGAACTGGGGAAACGAGGCAAACATTGCCCGTTCTCTGGGTTCCTAGCGGTCCTTGCAGTGACCACTAGGGAATGTGGTGGTCTAGAGGCGACCATTAAGATGTAAGAAACAGTCTAAGGATGACCGCTAGGGAAACAGAGAGATTTTTTATTTTAGTTTTTAAATTGCAATGCAATGCTTCATGCATGAATTTTTATGGATGACTGACTCTAACTTATTTAAATGAATGTAGGGGAAGAGGAAGACCGGCATTTCATGGATGCAAGTATGGGCAGTCTATTTAGCACTACTAGATTACCAGAGGGAGAGATTAGTAGCAATGGGGTTCAGGGAAATTCTCAGCATAGAAGTGATAAGGATCGACACAGTGCTGTTGTATGCACTCCACGATAGATGGGACCCGATTAGTAGGGCTTTCTTGTTTCCATGGGGACATATGATCCCGACTTTTGAAGATGTCACTCGGATCATGGGTTTGAGAGTATACGGAGCGCCAATGACCGGATGGACATATGCGGACTACCGGGATCAGGCACAAGAGCTTTTGGGATTAGAGCTGATGAGGCCAGGTCGACACTCTTCGATGCTGGCATGGGCGACTCTTCAGGAGAGTCTTGGACTGAGAGGAGCAGGGATCAGTGTTGGCAAGCTGCTAGAGGAGCACTTAGGGAGATTGACGGATCGGGCACGAGAGAGAGTGTCCGCGGGTCCGGGGCCAGAGGGGGGCATCACTCTCCGCCGCTTCTTGATACTGCTATTCGGGAAGGTCCTTTTTTCGACGAGGGCAAATGGAGTGAGCGTCAGGCTCCCCCCTCTTTTTAGAGATCTGGACGGAGCTGGCGGATATGCATCGGGAGCTGCAGTATTGGCATTTTTGTTTGACTCTCTCAGCACGTCCGACCGGCAGACCATGCTAGGCGGGTTCACACCTCTACTCCACGTAAATGCTAAACTCTAAATGCTTATGATTATGATATGTTGACATCTAACTTACGCAGGTTGGGAGATACCTATACCTCCCGGGCCTAGGGCGGGGCAAGGAGGTACATCCGGACTGGGTACCTATCGCGAGGCGGTGGATGACGGTGCGGGACACAGGATCGCTGTGGCGCCTAGTGTGGGTGATTCAAGATGACATGGACACCTTTCCATATGCATCGGTGAGTTTCTAAACTTAAACCCTTCTAAATGTAATTAAATGCTCTTTATATGCTTATGAATGCTGATATTGAATGTTGACTCTTCAGGTGCGCTGGACACCGTACCGGGATGAGGAGCATGAAGGGCAGCCTTGGGTGGAGGCGGCCTTGGCATATGGAGGCCGAGAGATCTGGCTGCACTACTTCAACATCGTTGAGCCTCTGCACTTTCGATTGATCATGAGGACACGCGGGGTTCACCAGCCCGAGGTGGAGTTCCCAGCCAGAGATGAAGAGCGGATCGGGCGATCCTTTAGAGGCATGAGCAGTGACATCGACTGGGTGAAGAGAGCAGTGGACCAGATTAGAGATTGGACCCGCCGAGGCTGAAAGGTCCGAGCCCAGGCGATGAGCGATGAGGCGTACCTGAGGGCCTATGCCCAAAGGTACGACGATCAGGTGTTCCGCAGCGTCCGACGACCGGTAAGACTCTCTAAACCATGCTTCTTTAATTAATTCTAAATGCACTAACTCATGGAATTTATATATGCAGCTAGACCCACAAGGGCGCATAGCCAAGCTCCAGGGTCTCCTCCACTCCACTGTCCAGTAGAGGGACAAGTTCCAGTGTGCGGTGGAGCTACTGGTGAGTTCTAAACTTCAGACTTAATTATGCAAATGATTATGAATGCGACTGAATATGACTTCTAAAATGAAGAGAGTTGAGGGAGCGCAACGGGCAGGACAAGATGCTCCATCATCATCCTCGCAGCCAGCGGTAGACCGGGCCGAGAGGGATGCCGACTTTGCTCGGGCAGTTGCTCAGGCCGAGGAGGCCGAGGCCACACTCGCAGAGAGGGTAAGAAAAAACTAGCCGACTCCTTTCTATTAAATGCTTATGATAATGAAAATGACTAACTATGAATGAATGCTTATGCAGGCTAGGGAGTTGACCACGGCGCTGGTCGAGGAGGAGCGGGCCCGAGCAGAGGCGGAGCAACTATGAGGAGAGGTGGCCGAGGTGGCTCCTCTTCGTGCAGAGGTGGAGAGATTACGATCAGAGGCGGCTGAGGTGGTTCCTCTTCGTGCAGAGGTGGAGAGACTCAGAGTTGGGGCAGCAGCAGCAGCAGAGCTGAGAGTCGAGATCCGAGTGCTAGAGAGAGCACTTCGACTGGTGGGGGGCTGATCCTCCCACAACGTGTCGCAGAGTGGTGCGCGCAGCATGCACAGGGATTAACTCACAGGTTCCTCCGGCCACCGGAGGAGGAGCAAAGACGACGACACAGCGAGGAGGGGAGCACCTCTATGGCACAGCCGGTGAAGAGGCGTGAGGGGACCGGGGATAGTGGCAGTCCAGGAGAGGGACCCACCGGGGCATGAGTTGCACTGTGCTTTTCTTTTGTTTTTTGTTCTTCTTTTTTATGGACACGTGTACATGACTCTTATGTTAGTGAAATATATGATCTTTTTTTTCTTTTTCAAATACACTGTGAATGTGAATGCTGACTTACTAACAACGACTCCTAAGACTGACATAGAAATCGAGAGTGAGAGAGAGAGAAAGTTTTGGTCAAAACAGGGGATAGGTGAAAAACGATCGTCTAGACAAACGCTAGACAGAAGAAACGGTCAAGAAGCGACCGTTTGGGGATTGGGAAATAAGGCGGTGGAAGGAGGTGGAAAAATGGTCGCCTTACGATCGCTTACGGATGCTAGCAGTTGTGCGACAGACCGCTAAGGAGAAAACTCAGTGAAGTCCGAATGGGACTCTCCGTGAGAGTCTGAACTCGGGGCAAAAGACACCTAATCTGCTCTTAGACTTATCCTAACTCAATCTGAAGCTAACTAGCCTCAATCTAAATGTGTTAAGACTAAAACCAAACCCCTATAACTAGGAATACACCCAGAATTCGCAGCTCACAGATTTTTGCTCAAGAAAACCTTGAAAACTCCCTTAAAGTCATCCAAGTCACCATGAAGAGAAGCTTTGAGGCTAGTACTATGAGAGAGATGGCCTACACCGGGCCAAAACCAGCTAGAAGAGAACATGGGGAGCTACAAAGGCTTACATCCATCCCCAAGCACTTGAGCACAAGTTCCTCAAGAGAGGTAAGTTCATATCAATTTCAAAATTCATGAATTTTCTTGTAATTCTTCCTCTCATGGCATCTCTTCTTCTTTTTTCTTCTTTCTTCTAGCTCCTTCCTGGCCCAAGGTGTTACTCTAACCTGAAGTGGGTGGTTCCCTTAATAAAAGAACTCCCTTTAGAAGTCACTTCCATCCTAAGGGCATGGCACCTACAACCTTTGTTAGTTTTGGCCAAGAACTTTCAAAAAATTTCATATGGTTGGCCTAACATTTCAGCCCTCGTGGAGTTGTGGCACCCCCAAACACATACATTCATATTCCCATCTTTTGAAGCCAGTATCCTTCTAGAAGAAGTAGAGACCTATCTAGCCCTTCCTAAGACTAAGGTGGGGGATGAAGAATTAGTGTGTCATACGGTTGAACCAATAGACCATTCTCTAATTCTAGGGGATTTCATTCACAACCCAAATGATGTTAGGATGATGATTGGCCCACGCCACATTCATTTGATCCCCATGGCTCAATGGATCACCGCTTATTGTAAACATAAGAGCTGGATTTTTCTCTTTTCTACCACGAGCCATCTTTTAGATATCCAAAACCTTAGCATTATTAGTGGCTTATGGCGGGGTTTGTCCATTTCTCAGGCCATTCTTTCATACCTTTATGAGGGACTTAGCTCAGCTTGTTTAGGAGGGCCTCTCTTCGGGTCTATGATTTTCCTTGTGTGCTGGTTGGGAGTTAGATTGAAGTTCTTACCCAAGGAGAACGTTCCTTCAGCCAGCCGCATATTTGGGAGCCACCCAATTTTCTACATAGGAGGCACATTTGGGTTCTCTTCACAGGTTGAGTGCCGGACGGCGGATAAGAAAACAAGGAATGAATGGTGCCTCTTCCTCAACACATTGCCAATTGATAAGTTCATGATGCGACCCCGGCTTCTTCAAGACGCTACTCAGAGACTACCCCGGTGACTAGGCCTAGACCTGCAGCTAGTGGGGAACACTACCTTGGCAATCTACAACGCACACCGGTGCTACTTGCAAATCGGGATACCTCGCACTAAGGTTCCAGCATTATCACACTACCCTCCCCTTCAAGCTAGGAAGATCGGGACCGAGGAGGATGAACGTGCAGTCCGGAGCGCTCTGACTATGTGGGAGATCAGCCGCATCCGTACCTTACCAATGGAGGTGATAGAGAATGAAGAGGAATACCATGCTTATGTGAAGGAGTTATGCAAAATCCATCCTTGCGCGGACAAGAAATTGAATGTATTTTGATCATTTTGATGTGAACTTTACATTTTTATTGATAGCATAATGTATGATGAACCTTGGATGAATAAATGAGAAGTTTGTTTGAACAGATATGCAATGGACTTGTGTTTTAGCATGATTAATTGCATGAAGTAGAGTTTTATGTCTGGCAAACGACCGCTAGGATAAGAAAAGTGGTCTAGCGATAGACCGCTAAGAACAGGGCTCAGAAAACACTCAGTTTTCTGGTTCTCGGGAATGGCTAGCGGTCGCCATTAGACCGCTAGAAAATGATAAATGGTCTATCGAAGGACGGATAAGGAAGAGAAATAGGTAAACCTGAGAGTTTGGTCCTCGGGTGAGAATAGCGGTCTTCTCTATGACCGCGAGTGTATGGCTAGCGGTCTATCAAAGGACCGCAAGGGGTAGGAGATGGAGAAACTTGAGAGCTTCGAATCCTGGGGAATTAGACATGTATCTGCACACACTCAAAGCAAGAAACAAGTTACATCTGTTCTTAGGCTCAACCCCTTGACTGCAGCAAGTTAGAGAATGACCAATTCTTGATATTTGGACAAGGGGTGGAGCCTTATTAAATAGGTGGAAAATGCAATGAATATGAATGCAAATGCATGCTATGCAATGATGATGGTATTTTTGGACTTTTGATTTTTATGGGTTTTGGAATATCTGATTTTTTTTTGGATTTTGAAATATCTGATTTTTGAATTTTGGAATATCTCATTTTTTTGGATTTTGAAATATGTGATTTTTTTTAGATTTTTGGATTATATCATTTTTTTGGATTTTGAAATATATAATTTTTTTGGATTTTGAAATATATTATTTTTTGGATTTTGAAATACATGATTTTTTTGGATTTTGATGGCTTAACTTCGTCCTGGCAACGAGAGCCCTACTTGTCCTACTAAGAATCTCCTGAGGTTGGCGTTCTTTCAAAGTGACAACCCCTGGCCTGGGCCAATCTGTATGACGGTGCTTCTACCGAGGCCATACCTAGGGTATTATCTGGTCCAAAAAGAAAAATAGAATTCAGGGGGTAAGCTTAGGCCAGGTGTAGAGGTTTTTAGGGTTTGAGTCGTTCTCACAACAACCCTCTCAGAAATTCAGTCTGTTGCGCCAGGACTTTGTATCCGTCATCGAACCTTTATCCACCCTAGGCACGTATATGACCGGACTCAAAAATGTCCCGCGGGAAACTGTACTGCCACTCTTGCCATGCTTAGTTTCATATATTTTACTTTTAGAGCCTTAACTTTTGAACTTCAAGCTTTTGAGATGAGCTTTTAATTTTGCTTTGACTTGGTCCTTTTCTTTTTCTTTGCTTTTCTGTTGTGGAATCAGGTCATAACGGACTGCCCCTACTTGAGACCTCCTCTCATCGGGGTGTCTAGATTAGTCATCGCCTCCTTATTCGCCTCTTGCCCCTAGATTCAACCGAGGAGAGAAACGAATAGGGACTTTGACCTCTCCCAAGCATGGCCAAGGAGAAACGGTGTTTACATAACTGGGGAACCCGACCAGGGACGTCGTGAAGTGTGTGATTTGCCAAACTTGGGCTCCTCCTTTGTGATTGAGGAAAGGGACAGCTCGCTACCGGGCTTTCATTAGCCTAACTCTAAGGAATGTAACGCTTAAGATACAACCCATTCCAAGCATGAGACAGCTCCTCACCTTCTACGTTGACTACGTGGTACGCATTGCCTGGATAAGCTACCTTAACGACGAATGGACCTTCCCAGTTAGGTTGCAATTTAGACCTAGGAACTCCAGACCTAATAAATTAGCGTTTCAAAACCACATCACCTACTTCAAATTTGCGTTCGATTACCTTCTTTTGAAAATAACGTGAAACTCTCTTTTGATAAACAGACACGTGATCGGCCGCATTCATCCTCTTCTCATCCAAGAGTTCCAACTGGATGAGCAACGCCTCTCGACGTTCATCGAGATTAAGTTCCTTATCGAGCTGCACCCTTAGGGAAGGGATCAAGATCTCATATGGGAGCATTGCCTCCATCTCGTAAGTGAGAGCAAAGGGGGTTTGCCCCGTAGGAGTACGGACGGAGGTGCTGTAAGCCCATAGAGCTTCCATAAAACGCTCAGGCCAATCAGAAAATTTGTGAGATTCGCATGTTTTCTTTATGATTTTAAGAAGGGTTTTATTAGTGGCCTCGGCTTGACCATTGCCTTGAGGATAATATGGAGATGAATGATGCAATGTAATATTGAACTTCTTACATAGGTCCTAGAGCTCATGCAAGATGAACTGGGGCCCATTGTCAGTGACGATGCTGCTTGGCACTCCGAACCGCGTGATGATATTCTTCAAGATGATGCGGCACACCATGGTAGCTTTGGTCTCCGCGTACGCTTCCACTTCAGCCCACTTGGTGAAGTACTCAGTAGCGGTGAGGATGAAGGATTTCTGCTTAGTCTGAGAATTGGGATCACCGAGCGGGCCAACAATGTCGAATGCTCACATAGAGAATGGCCAAGGAGCAGAGAGAGGATGAAGAGATGAAGCTAGAGTATGGATTTTATCAGCGTGGAGTTGGCATTTAAGACACCTCCGGACATAGAAGGAGCAATCTTCCTCTAGAGTGGGCCAATAGTAACCCTACCTAAGGATTTTCTTTGCTAGAGCCTGGCCATTAACATGACCTGCACACTCACTCGAATGGGCTACTTCGGCCACCTACAAAGCTTCATCGTCATCTCGGCATCTCATGAGCATTCCATTGAGAGCCCGCCTGTACAATTCTCCAACAATAATGGTATACTTTGAGGCGGCTCTTCTAATGACCTTACGCTACCCGGCATTTTCCCCTTCTGAGAACGATCCATCTTTGCAATATAGCTCAATTTCATGGTACCATGGCAATTCTTCTTCCTCCAAGATCTCTTCTAATTCTGTTAAAGAGACTTCCTTCAAATCTTCCTTCTCAGCCCTAGCCTCTACAGTCTTCCTAAGGTTGGCGAACCAAGGATCCTGGAGAGAGGGAGCATCTAATCTCTGAACGATAATAGTCTCAGTACTACAACTGAGAGGGAAAGATAGGGAGGAAGCGAGCGATGCCAGCGCATCAGCAAGGATATTCTGAGATGCAGGAGTATGGATGTAGATTAGTTTACAGAATTGCCTCGCCAAGAGAGTGACCAAGTCATGATATGGCTTGAGCTTCGGGTCGCGAGTGTGGTAAGTGGACAAAACTTTTTGTAGGACAAGCTGAGAATCTCCTATGATGTTTAAATAGCGCGCGCCCAAGAGATAGGCGTGCTTCAATCCGGCCAGTAGAGCCTCATACTCAGCGATATTATTGGTAGCAGGAAAATGTAGCTGATAAGCGAAAGGAATCGTCACCCCTTCCGGAGTAAGAAGAACAGCGCCTATCCCTCGTCCTTGAGAGTTGAGTGCACCATCGAAGTGCAAAGACCAGAAGGGATGATGGGTAAGAATAGAGAGATGGTCATCAAGGAAATCATCTTGAATAGAGTCTGTGTAGGGGATAGGAAGATGGGCAAGATGCTCAACGATGACATATCCTTTGATTGACTTCTGAATGACGAATGTGATATCGAACTGAGAGAGGAAGCTCTGCCAGCGAGCTAACCTACTAGAAAGGACGGGCTTTTCTAAGAGATAGCGGATCGGGTCCATTCTAGAGATCTGCCTAACTGGGTGGGCTAGAAAATAGTGTTTCAGTTTCTGAGCTACCCACACTAAGGCGGCACAAGTCTTTCCATGGTAGTGTATTTGGTCTCCGCCGGGTTAAATAACCTGGAGAGGTAATAAGCTGCCCGCTCTTTGCCTTCGTCATCTACTTGTGCTAAGACCGCCCCTAAGGAGTGCTCAATGATAGAAATGTATAGGATTAGGGGTTTGCTAGGGACAGGAGGTTGCAACAGCGGGGGATTGGTCAAATATTCCTTTAAATCCTCACAGGCCTTTTGACAATCTCTCGATTCCATTCAAATTTGACCCCCGCCTTTAGCAATTCATAAAACGGGTGGCATCTCTAAGAATGTTGGGATATGAATCTTCTAATGAATTGCAATATACCAATCAGTCCTAGAAGTTCCGTGATATTCTTAGGTGGAGGCATCTCCATGGCGGCCTTTGCTTTGTTAGGATCGATCTGAATCCACCGTTTGCTAACTATGAAGCCTAGCAACTTCCCTGAAGAGTCTCCAAAAACACATTTCTTTGGATTCATTTTTAATTGTTACTCTCTAGCTCTCTGGAGCACCTTATCCAGAATGGCGGGGTGTTCTTCTTTAGTCCTTGACTTCACTAATATGTCATCCACGTAAGCTTCCATGTAAACATGCATCATGTCGTGGAATATAGCCATCATCACCCTTTGATAAGTGGCACCTGCGTTCTTCAAACCAAACGGCATGACCACATAACAATACATACCCCAAGGCGTGGTGAAGGAGGTTTTCTCTTGATCCTCGGGTGTGAGACGAATTTGGTTGTATCCTGAATAACCATCCATGAATGACAATACTTCGTACCCGGCAGTATTGTCCACCAAGGCATCTATGTGAGGCAGCGGGAAATCATCTTTGGGACATGCTTTGTTAAGATCCCTAAAATCAATGCAAATGCGCACATTTCCATCCTTTTTGATGACTGGGACTATGTTCGCCACCCACTGGGGATATACAACGTCTCTGATAAACCTGGCCTTGTACAAGTTATCGATCTCTTCCTTAATCCTTAAGGCCATGTGGGGGTGAAATCTTATTGACCTTTATCTCACGGGTGTTGACCCTGGTTTAAGTACGAGTCGATGTTCCACTAAAGAGGGGTCAAGACCCAGCATGTCTTCGTAAGACCAGACGAAAGAATCGCTATACTCCCTTAGAACCTTGATTAGATCTTCTTCAACCCTTTGAGGTAGATTATCGGCAATAATGATGGGCCTGGGGTCTTCTTCAGCTCCAAAATTTATTTCCTTTGTAGGTTCATCCACCGCCGACAATGGCTCGTCGAACCTTTTTAATCCTTGCACATACAGATCGGCGGTGTCATCTACGTCGCTATCCTCACCATCAACCGGGTCTTTTTCATCCATGATTTCATGAACATCTAGTCTGTCATCGCTCCACACCCCTTCTTGCTCCTCATCTTCTTCTATCACAATCGCCGTAGCGATGAACTCCGGGCACTTCAGAAGAGCATGACGTCGCGGAGCTAGATCTTGCAAGAACCTCGCAGGAATGGATTTTGGATGACGCGCAAGCGGGCGCGGCTCAGGTGAGGAAGGGTTGGATGACCTAGAACAGGACCTAACTTCTCTAGACCTAATAGACTCCTCTACCCTAGACTCGACGGACCCTACATCTAACCTAGGAGAAAGAAAATCTAATGAGAAGGAGGCAGCATGGGCCTCATGGCCCTGGGAGGAGGATGGGGAAAAGATTGCGTAATCTTCCACTAAGATCTCCATTTCAAATTTGGCATTTTTTTTGGAGGGGGTCAGTGGAGATCATGTAGCAAGAGGGAGAGGAAGGTGGAGGAGGGAGCCTGAGAGGGTACTTGGAGGGACAGAAGATATCGAAAAAAGGATCAGAGGAGGAGAACAATGGAGTAGACAGATCAATCGGAGGATAGCAAGTGCATGTCTTGACGATGAGGAAATCAGTGGGGATTTGGAATAGCATCAGATTAATCATAACGGGAGGTGAATGGGGTAAAAAGTCCAGCTCCTGGAAGAGAGACATAAGATGGGAGGGAGACCAAGTAAAGATGATGGGTGAGCTCCCCCTTTCCCGTGGACGGTAAGCTGGCTTCTTCGGTTGATTCCATACAAGCCGTACCTCCTGATCTTCTTTTTGATGGAATAATACTTCAAATGACTGGCTGTCAATCATATCATGAACAAGCCCTTTGGTCAACAATGGTGGACCGGCAAATAAATGAGCTGCATCTTCTTCTTTCTTAGGCTGACTTGGCTGTGCTTTTAACGTGCCGGGCTGAAGAGGGACTTTGATAAAATGCTGGCGGTAGTCCCAAGTCAGGGGCCCAGAATCGCCCAAAATTGAGAATGAAGACTCTCGATAGCCGAGGCCCCTCCTATTCATCTTTCTTCCTTTGGGGATCGGCTTGGTCCGCCCTTGTAGTTGTGCACTGAGGCATCTCTCCGG
Source organism: Amorphophallus konjac (assembly GCA_022559845.1). NCBI lineage: Eukaryota > Viridiplantae > Streptophyta > Magnoliopsida > Alismatales > Araceae > Amorphophallus > Amorphophallus konjac. The sequence goes on along the minus strand of CM040127.1, from coordinate 140,592,580 downwards.
CTGATAGCCCAATTTCAATATGATGTCCCAGCCCTTTGAATCTCGAATCTGGGGCTTCACTTTAATATTCACTGCTGCAGAGACGGGCTTGCGTGGTGCATATGCCCATGGAAAGTTCAAGTCTAGCACTGAAATAATAGGCCGATTGCTAGGCCATAGTGTTGGTAAGATCTTGTCAGAAACAACCTTGACAGACTGGACCGTGGACATGCTCTTCACCTTAACTACCCTCCCTTGGAAATGGAATTTGCGACATTGGTGGGCAGTAGATGGTACGGCATTGAGGTTGTCGATCCACAGACGACCCAAGATATCCTTGAACATAGGGTCGATGTCCAACACATAAAATTCAATCGGCATAGTGAAAGGCCCGAGCTCGGCCTGAATAGTGACCACCCCATGACACGCCCTTCGGGAGTTGTCATATGCTGCTATAGTTGTAGGGGTCGATCTTAACAGATCTTCTGATAAATTGCAGGCTCTTAGGGTGCTGAGAGAGCAAACATTAATAGATGCCCCGGTATCCACCCATGCTGCATCTATGCTGACTTTGTTCAAAGTTATAGAAATGCATAGTGGCATTTGTCGGGCTTCCGGTGGTGCCAGTTCAGTTTCAGAAAAAGTAATTGCTGGCCCTTTAGAGATTGTAGCCAGAGCTGTTGGCAGGCTATCTACTGCCATATCTTCATTAACGATCACCTTCTGTAAGAAACTTCTGAGTACTTGCTGGTGAAGGGTAGACCTTTTAATCACCTCCAGCACAGAGATCTTTATAGGTACTCTATCAAGATGATATAACAGATCATATTGTGTCCCCGACAGCGGGTCTGTCTCCTCTTGATCAATAGCCTGTTGGGAGGACTGGGGATTGGGTGCGGGTGCACCAGTGGAGAGATAATTTCTATGAAACAAACGCCCGCTCCGAAGGGCTAGGTTGTGGGGGAAATGAGCGGCGTGGGGGAAAGTGAGATGGGCTCAAAACAAGCGGCTTAACGGACCCGGTGGAATGAGCGGCGTGGGGGAAAGTGAGATTATGGGTGAAGGGTTTGATGAAGGCGGGGTGATGATTGGTGCGGGTATCGATGATCGGGTAGGGGTAGATGGAAGGAGGATGATGGAAGAATGGTTGGCTAAAGGTGTGGTGGTGGCGAATGTAGGTGTTGGCGGTGGAGTACAGAGAGACGAGTTAGCGGGGGAGACGAATGGTAGGATGAGGGGTTTAGTGGATGCGGAGGATGGTGGGGTTTGATGGTTAAGTGGGAAGATGATGGAGGGAGAAAGGCTACGGTGGTTATGGTGGAGGGCCATGAGCCACTAGACTGATGCGTCATCATCATAAGACCACCTGACATCGGGAGTCGGGGGTTGGACGAGGTTAACTTGGGCCGGTGCCGGGGGTTGCGGCTGCGGAGCGGGAGGATGATTTGGCATGGGGTTTTGATGGATCCCCAAGTCTTGAATAAGATATTGTTACTGCTGTGGCTGTGGCTGCGACTGTGGCGGCGGTGCTTGTTGCTGCTGTACTTGCTGCCTCGGCGGCTGCCTTCTCTTCTCTTTTATTTCCACGATGGCCTTGTGCATCTCGGCCCAATCTATACGCTGCCCTTCATGAAGGTCATATACCAAATCTCTGAATTGAAAATAGCCCTCAATAGTATGACCAAGCTGCCTATAGAACATGCAATATTTTGTCTGATCGATGGCCGGGCTCCAATTAGGCCATTCCGGAGGAAGTTGAATAGCATTAATTGACATGAGAGCCGAGAAAATGTCCATGAGGGACTCGGGCAAAGGAGGGTATTGGGCCCTCTTCGGAGCCGGGCGCTTGTTGTTAGTGTAGCCGTTGGGTGGGGGGACATTATGGTATTGCGGAGGTTGTTGTGGAGCGGGGAACGTGTTTTGTGGAGTGGCGAAGGTAGGGTGAGAGTTTTGTGGGGTAGAGAAAGTGGGTTGGGCATTTTGTGGGGTGGAAAATTGGGGATTGTGGGGGTTTTGTGGAAAGCGGAATGGCGCAGATTGGAAAGGGAATGCAACGGCTTGCACCTGCTCATTTGTTTGGACTCCTGTTGACACCTGGAAAATGAACAAGGGTGGAAACACAATTGAAAAGAGGGTCTGACCAACAGTGAAAGATCAATGATGAAGCCCGTCCACCATTCACCCGGCTAAAGCCTTTGTCGGCCAAAGCTGATGCCCGGTGCCGATGTCATTCAGACGGCAGCACCGATGAAGCCGCAGTCACTCGACTGATAAGACCTCCCTGATGAGAAGTCGGAGCAGATGGAGATTACGAAGGCTTTTGGCAAAGACAGGACAAATGAAGAATCCTCTACACAGATTACACACCCGGCCGAAGTCTGTCAGACTGAAGCTGATGTCCGGTCTTGTCACCGTTCGGATGACGATGCCGATGAAACATACCCGGTTTTGTCGTCATTCAGACGACAATACTGATTAAAACCCCAGTTTGTTCACTGATGGAACCTCGAGATGATCTCAACAAAGCTGTGTCACTACTAAAGTGGCCTCTTTCGGTTCTGATAAAAGTCAATACAAAATGACTAAGGGAAGCCAAGGCAATTATGTGGCCTAAAAAAAAAAAAGGCACTAAATGGGCCGGCTGATTGGGCTTCTGACCATGGCGCCGGGAGCTTCCACGAAGGGCCGCTGGACGCGCCGGGAGCTGTGGCTAAGAAGACGATCGCGCCGACTGCTCTCCACCGAGAACACACGAGAATGAGACCTATATAAACCCCCCCCCCCCCCTTTGAAAGAAAAGGGGATCGAGCGGAGGATCAGAAAGGAGACCATCAATCAAAAAAAAAAAAAAAGAAGAAGCCAGAGGGAGAGAGAGAGCCTCCTCCGTTGAAAAAGAAAGAGAGAAGAGACCGATTCCCCAGGGAAGAAGCTCCAGGTGGGCATCCGGGGAGGGAGAGGAGTCAATGCTCCGCCCTCCCCCATGGTTTTATTTTTTTTCTTATTCATGTAATCCTGCCGAGTTTATCTCGATTTTGATTTTGGATGTAACCGGGATATCCTGATGTCTATTCATCTCCTTCTCCCTCATTCCCTCCGTGCGATTGATGTGAGTTCTGGGGTGATCTGATGATATGAAATGCTCTAATGGCCCATTTGGGCGTTGGGTGATTGAAACATCTGCCAGCTATCTCTCTGTATGTTGCTATGTCTTTCCTTTACATGTTTTCGTTGTTTTAGCTCGACTGAAGCGCGCCTGATTCTCTAATGGGTCTTCGGATTCAATCGTCTTCAGCAGAATAAGTGTGGCTCTAGTTATACCGATGCCCATGGCCGTTCGGTGTCGCTTGCGGGGAGCCTCCCAGGCTTGCCCCAGGGCCAGAGACAGATTATCTCTTGGCTTCTGGGGCAGTCTGCTATCGATATTGGCAATGCTTTCAATGGCCGCTGCTAGTGATTTTCTATAGTTCTAGATGTTATGGTTTTTGCCTATTGGCACTGTCAAAATCATCCCTGGGTCCAGAGACAGCCATCTCTTGGCTCTCAGGATGATGAAAGACGACATCAAGCTGTCCCCGGACTCTACACGGCAGTGGTGACACGGGTTCTCTGTACCCTGATTTTTCCCTCCCAGTTTCCTCTCTGATCTTGGACTTTCTTTGAAACCTAAGCCAAATCCAGTTGAAACCCGAGGAATTGATTCATTTTGACCTCACTGGGCCTATTTACCTCGGCCTGAATCATCAAGAAACCCCTGAATCCCTAACAGATCTAAGAACAGGGTACCGTAAAGCCCTGTTCTGATCCCGGCGTCCTCATAAGCTCTCGGCCCCGCGTACAGTAAATCAGGTGAATAGCTCTCGGCGCCATCCTTCAGGCGCCGAGAACTGTTCTAACATGGCCGCGCCGGGAGCCCTGCACTCTGACCGTGGCGCCGGGAGTCCTACTCCCTGGTCTCCTCCTCGCTGTGCCGAGGGTCCCCTCTCCCTTGGCCATCCCGCCGGGAACCTCCCACTCTGGGCAGTTCCTCTTCACACCGGGAACTCCTGGCCTTCGCTTCAACGCGTCGGAAACCTGCCTCTTTGTTCATGCGCCGGGAGCCTAACCCACCGGCATTCTTCTGGTGCCTTGAGCCATAATGTGCACCTCAGGGACGACAATTAATGGGGATAACCCTCCCCTTTTCTACGAGATTTTCCGGACTCGATCGGTTTTTATAACCTTCCGAGGCAATGGAGCTCCGCCACTGCGTAAGCTTCGTTGACCTCTAGAGGGATATCGGAACAGTGCTGCAGGCATGTGCATGATCAAGGGTCCAATACCCCTCTATTTGGCTTTCACCCCAGCGCTCCGTGGGTGATCGTCTATCATTCCCTGGCAAATGCTGAGTCCGGGGGAGATGCTGTCAAAATTCTCCCAGGACCACGAAGCCTACATTAAACTGCCCCTGGGATTCTGCATGACACTGGTGACAGGGTTTCCCTATGCCTAGGCCTTCCCAAAGTCCTCCCAGATCCTGATGTTCCTATGAAGCCCAAGCCTAATCTAATTCAATTTTGATGCCCTGACCAATTTTTAACCCCAAAGAAACCCCTGCCCTTGGCCTGAATCAATTAAAAACCTAAAACAGAGTATCGTAAGCTCTGTTCTGTTCCCGGCGCCAAAATACCTCTCGGATCAACCTACAGTAAACGCGATGAATAGTTCTCGGCGCCATCCTTCGGGCGCCGAGACCTAATTTTGGCTTCCTGGCCGTCGCGCCGGGAGCCCTGCACTCTGGCGGTCGCGCCGGGAGCCCCGCATGCTGGCCGCGCCGGGAGGTTTCCTCTCCTTCGGCTGAGCGCACCGGGAGCCACCCCCCTTTGCAGCCGCGTCGCGCCGGGAGCCTTCCTCAGCCCCGTCGCGCCGAGACCCTCTTCTAGCATCTCTTCCTCGCGCCGGGAAGCCTGCGCCGAAGGCCCTCTCCCCTTTGGCTCCTCTTCGTCGCGCCGGGAACCCAAGCCCTCTCGTCATGGCGCCGGGAACCCCCAGCCTTCTTGTTTTGATGCCGGAAGCCCTGGCCCTCCCATTTTCGGGTCGTGCCGAGAGTCTGTGTCCATTCAGAGCGTGCCGAGAGCCCGATCTACCACCCAATGAATTCCAACATCCGAAGTGAACCCACGCAAGGGATATCTGTGGATCACCCGATATGTCCCGGGGATAAAATTGAAGGGGAGTCATAACCCCTATGTTTCACCTAACCGCGACGGATTTACAAATAACCCTTTTGCTCGGGGGGTCTTGCCACTGCATGAATCCCGCTAGCCCTTTCAAAGGGAAAATCACACATTGCCCCCCCTCTAGCCCGTATGTACACGGGTTGGGAGGTTCGGCTTCCCTAGCTCTCGACACTCATCCCGATACTCCGCGGGTGATAGCCTCTTTCCCCCTGGGCATAACCCAGATTAAGAGGAAAGGCCGTCGAAATACTAATCGAAGCTTTAAACCTATATCATGGCCATGGCTTTGCCTTCCCGTGATGAATATCTTCTATCTCCTTGTTTCCACCAAGTATAACTGTTTGGACCGCCAACCACATGATCTAGTCGGTTTCTGTGATTGATGTTATTATCTTACCTGTCTCTCTGGCCCTGGTATGAAGTTTAAAGTCAAGCATGTGAATATCCGTTTGCCTCCCAAGGCCTCCTACTTTAGCGTTTAATCAAGGGTTGTCCTTCCTTGGAAGGACGTAATTAACGTCATAACGTTCATGGTATGACGGGCTTCTGGTCCAGACACGATCACTCATAATCGACTGACCAAGTCAGATCGAGCGCACAATGAAATCGTCACACATGTGACTGGCACGCCAATAAATCAATGAATAAACAATAAACAAAAAAATAAATAAACATAAGATTACGCGTCCACAAGTCTGGCACGCCCGGTGGGACATTAGCCTCCTTTCATCTTTACGCTAAAGTAGTAGGCCCGGCGGGCCCCCCTGAAACCTCTGATTCTGTGTACTTTCCTTATTCTCAGGAATCTACAATGACAGCCGGAATCATGTCCGTTTGCTTCGGCCAACAGCCGATCGACATGCACGTGCGAGAAGGCTACCTGGCAGTACCCCTCGCGTTCGGATCAATGCCGCCCGCCGTCGGGATGCCCAACTGTCTGGGCCTTATCTTCACAGACCTTCTGCAGGTCGATAACAACGAGCAAGGCGCCGCTGCAAGTGCCCTGATAAGGGCTGCTGATGAGAAGACTAGCTTACCGGGGAAGACGGCCTCGACAGCCGTCGCCTGCTATGTGCACCATGTTCAAAGGTGGGACGTGGTCTCCACTGCTGCCCAGAAGGGAAAAACAACCAACCGGAGGAGCCGGTATGCCGCTGCTAACCGTCGTCTTTCAAATTCTGGGAAGACAATGATGATGGGCGATGTTAGGGTGAACCTCGACGGTCGCCCCCGAGAGGTCCGGCCGGACAGGATTGTCCCGACCATCCAAATTGACAACAAGTTCCAAGTTCTGGCCACCAGGAAGGCCAATTGGGAAGCTGATGGAAGGAAGTCGCTGGCGCCCAAGCCGGCAAGATACAAACAGGTCTGGCGACCGAAGAAGATGCAGAGCTGGACTCAAGCTCAAGATGAGGAGAAGGTCACCCACTTCAAGGCGGGAAGCCAAAGAGGAGAGGGAAAAGAGACAGGAAATGCTATTGCTGCTCACCCCAGAGTCTGGGGAAGCGGATATGAAAGAAATATTGCAGAAAGAAAACTGACTGCCGTTCGCCCCATGATGAGGAGTAGGAGACCTGAGAAGAAAGAAAACCTTGCTGCCACCCGCCCCAGGGCCGGGGGCAGAAGATGGCAGAGAAAAAAACATGATGTTGCTACCAACTGCTGCCGGAATAGCGATGCGGGAATGCGTGAACCAGCCATGGTTGCCATCCCAAGAAGATCGAGGGCTTGTGCCAGACAGGCCGACATCTTCAGATATTCCAAGGCCGAGCATTTGAATGCTCAGATAACAAGACTGGCCTATCAACAAAGAAGCCAGGAAAGACTGGTGTTCCAACCTGAGCCGCAAAGGCACAACTCTGAAGAGACAAAGCAAGTAGTCCGAGACTACTTCTACTGCCTGGGGAGCTCTGCCCTAGGTCAACGAAGACTATTCTGTGCCTTGGGCACCAAGGATGATGAAGAGGAAGAAACCTTCCAAAAAATGATGATCGGAGCCTCCTCCTCCGATTCAAATGACTATGGAGAAGGCCTCAGGGCCAGATATAATGAAGAAGACCTGCACGGGGAAAAGGACAAAGAAAGAATATCGGTCTTTGACCGGCTCAGATATCCTAGTCAAATAAAAAGAAAGGCCTACAAGCGAAAGGGAAAGATGCAAATCTTCGCCTGCAACATGGCTGGACTGGCCAGGGGGCAAGATACACTACCAACTCAGTCAGATGAATTGCTCAGACTGGCAACTAGACCGGGTCCCGTCACAAGAAGAGGCCAGGCCGCAAAGGATAAAATGAAAATTGAGGATGAAGCTCACAGGATTACCACTATGACAGTTAATGTGGTAACAGCGGAAGATGGAGATAACCCCTTCGTTGATGATGCTGAAGGGACTTCTGAAGATATACAAATCCCATCGACTATGGATCCCATGATCCAGATGATGTTCAGAAGATATCAGCAGGAGATCAGCGCTCTCCGAAGACAGCTCAATGAGAGACAAGAAGCTACATCAGTCTCGAAGCAAGCTGAACCTACAGGGCAGACATCCAGCTCCACAGAAACAACTATCCTGGCTGATAAGGGCAAGACACCGAGCCAACCTGTTCCACAGCAAACAGCAGCTCAGCCCTCTGTGTCCCAGACACAGCCTACCGCGCCCATCTTACGCACCACTGTGATGACAACTCCTCACAGCCAGCAACAAGCTCACTTCTTCCCAGAAGAGATAGATCCAGCTGTGGCCCACAAGCAGATGATTGAAAGAATTGTGGAAATGAAGCTGTCAGAAAAGACCGGTGGCGACGCGGGTGCCTATGATGTGTACAGAGTACCCTATCCTCCCCAGTATGCTGCCAAGAAACTACCCCCAGGCGTCAGTAAGCCGCCGAAGTTTGAGAAATTTAATGGCCAAGGCTCCCCTAGGGAGCATATAGCCTACTACACTACAATCATGGGCGACCTAGCAGTCGATGAAGCTTATCTGCTCAAGTTCTTTGGCTCATCCCTCACTGGGTTGGCCTTTGAATGGTACTCAAGCTTGCCAGCTGGGTCAGTGGTTGATTGGCCTGATATGCAAAGAAAATTTCGCGACAGATTTCATGTCACGGAAAGGGAAATCACGATAGCAGAATTGTATGCTACCAGGCAGAAACAAGATGAAACTGCATTGGATTACATCAAAAGATGGAGGAACCTAGCCATGAGATGCCGAAGGCCTCCTCATCAGGAAGATGCGGTGCAGATATGCAAGCAGAGCCTCAGGAGGGAGGTGCTAGAAAAAATGATCGGTGCAGATGTCAGAACATTTGACCGACTGAACAATATAGTGGCAGAGGTCGAGACGTTCTTGTCCAAACGTCCGACCGCCAATGTTCTCACTATGCCGAAGGGAAAATCCAATGAACGACGGCCATCACACTCTGAGGCCAACACCGTCGATTTCAGAACCTTCGAGCAACAGAAGGGGAAGAAAGGGGCAGATGAAGTTCCCCCGCTGGCAGATACAGCAGAAAGGAAGGATAAAGTCTCTCTGAGAGACAAGATGAGAAAAGCATATTCCTTTCCAAAGGATAAGACGGCCGCACTGTTCAACTGGGCATACAAGTTCAATAAGGTAACATTGCCTGAACCCAAAAGACCAGCAGATGCAGCAAAGAAAGACGATCCGCTGTTCTGTCCATTCCACCGTGCGCTGGGGCACGCAATTGAAGATTGTTATGTCTTCAAAGATATCATGGAAGGAATGGTCAAGAAAGGTGAGCTGCAGTTGGGAGATTACCAGGTAAAGCCGCCTCATCCACATGAGCCTCCACCCTGGAGAGTGGCTGCCAATATGATCTCAGTCTACCAACAGCTGCCCAAAGAGGCCGTTGAAGAATGCACCAAGAATACCTATGAAGCTTGCTTCCTCACCCCGCAGAAAGATCAGGAAGGATGGCAGATAATACCCATAAAAAGCAAAAAGAAGAAGACTCCTGTAGCCAGTACCAGCGGAGCAGTTATCCGGGGTACTACACCAAGGCCTGAGCCGCCTCCGATAAAATCAATATGGCATACAACTGAGACTGGACCAGTCATCCGGATCCCTACTCACAACCGGAGGAGACAAACTCCCCTCCCTACACATAAAGAAGTAAGCCCTGCAGCCAGGCGTCTGCAGCAATACATTAATGAGCTCGATGAGTACGAGCAGAAGAAGCCCAAGCATCTGCTAATGAAGGACTGTATACTCTGGGAGCAGCTCGAAGAATCAAAAATCAAAGAGCAGCCAGAGACAGAACGAGGAAAAGTAGAGAATGAGCCCTTCTGGGGGCAGGAGCCAGCAAAGTCAAATTCCCAAAAGAAGAAGAAACGGCCCAAATCCAAGAAAGGAAAGAAGGTCACGACAGTACAATGTAACACTCTGTCAGTACTCTTCTCCTTGCCCGGGGAGGATGATGAGCCGGAAGCATCCAACGCTCCGCTAGAGGCTAACCATGCCGAAGCCTCTACCTCGGCCCATGCAACACGTTCTGGGAGAAAATGGGGGCGCCCACCACCAGCCAACCATAACATCATGTTCAGAGGGGAGCAACCCTATCAAATCCCGGAGCCGGAGATTCGAGGTATCCAGGTTCCTCCCCCTGCCAGTCTGTACCAGGACAAAAAGAAGGCAGATGAAGCCCCTTCATTCCTGGAGTTCCTGTCCAGCTTAGAAAATGAGCAGCCGGCTCATACTGCTCCAGACAAAAGCAATAAATGCCAGCAGACAGCGGTTGGAAAGCAGAAACAGCATGAAGAAGATGAAGAATGTAACCCTTTAGCAAAAGCAGGGGCAGTCGCTACAGAAGAAGCCTCCCGGGAGACCGATGAAGAAGATAAAATTGGGACTGGGCAGCCAAGGCCACAGGCACCACATGAACCTCCAAGACCCCGATGGGCAGAGGAGATGAGACTGTCTAATGTCCGGGTAGGCAGTCGAGTCATGAAAATGCTGAAGAAGCTCCCTACCAGATTCTCCATCTGGGAAATTCTCTCTCTGAGTGAAGAAGCTCGCCAAGCGATTGTGGATGCCCTGCAGTCCCCGGCACAATGTGAAGCACTCTTGACAGAGGTGAATACTGGGCCATCAGTCACGTTCACCGAGGATGATATGCTAATCCCAAATTCCGGCCATAACAGACCGCTATATATGAGGGGTTCCCTGAACTGTCAGCCGATAAGCAGAATACTGATAGATCCAGGGGCCGCTGTGAATATTCTCCCATACCGCATCTATCAGAAACATTACTTTGATCTGCAGCTCACCAAGGTCAGAGACATGAAAATTGCAGGATTCAACTAGAAATGTGAAACACCTCTCGGGGTGGCTGATTTCAATCTCACACTGGGCGACCTCACTACAGTGGTACGATTCTATGTAATCGACTCCAACACCACATATAAGGCCCTGCTGGGAAGACCGTGGCTGCACGAATATCAGATAGTGCCATCCACGCTACACCAATGCATAAAATATTGCCATGAAGGAAAAGAGGAAAGGGTGTTTGCAGACCTACATCCCTTCGAAGTGTTCGAGTGCCACATGCTCGATGCGTCCTATTACACCGAGGTGTCACAAAGGGATAAAGGAAAAGAAACTGTGGTCAGCCAAGAAAAGTCGGCGACGAAAGCCAGAAATTGGTCCCCGCCGCCGCCAAAGGGCTACATTAAAAAGCATGGGGTGTCTCACATCTCCTATGCTGGTGATTTTGCTCGGATCACTCCTCCCGGCATACACCCAGATGATACCGAAGAAAAGATGAAAGAAAAATACACACAGGTGGAAGTTCCTCAGGGTCTAGTCAAGCCCATAGCCAGCACAGAATACCAGACAGTGCTGCCCCTAAAGACCATGGAAATCCCTCGCTTTGGCGAACCCCCTATTATATTCTACACCGGGGAGGCAGTCGAAGAAGATGATCAAGACTGCATGGCCCCTGAAGAAGCTGCAAACCTGATGGTACCCATTACGGGCCTGGATTATACTATCCAACGGGTTTCACAAATGTTCTCCAAGATGCAAATGCCATCGATGCAGCCTGCTGCTCAGAAGAAAGCATTCAAGGAGCTATGGGATCCGCCTCGAGATAGCAAGGAACTGAGGAAGATCACACAGCACCCGGGACTGGGTTATACCCTGCAAGAATACTATGAAGCCGAGGTGGATGTCATCTCTGCCTTCTACCAGAATGAAGATCCCCCTGAAGTGGGATATGATCAATACCCCTTTGAAGATGAAGAAATTATGTATCAATCCATAACAGACAATGAAGCCCAAGACAACCAGCCGGAGGCAAGGATGTCTGATGAGACTAAGAAGGGTTGGTGCTGGGAGAATCCATCTTGCAAAGAGGATCTGTTCCAGGCCGAAGCACAATTTGATACAGGAACCCCGGATGAAGATCAAGTAGCCAGAGAGCTGCAAGAGTGCCTGGAGTTTGGGCGCATTCTAGAAGAATTCCGAGCTCTACATAATGATGACCTCTCAGGGGAGCCCACATCAGAAGAGCCTCTAAGCATGAAAGACTCCACTTCGAAGTTTTCCGCTGAGCCAGTCGTGTCCGCGGGGCAGACTGAGCAGAATCCGGCCGTATTGGCCTTATACGACGCACCAGCATCTGCTGATGACCAATCTGATGAAACAGAAAATCATGAAAATGAAGGAGATTATATCCCAGGAGGCTTTATTGATTTGCAAGAAGCCCCACCCGAAGTTGAAGACGGAGGCCAAGCCACTGTTGATGAGCTGATAGAAGTGAATCTGGGGTCAGTAGATGAGCCAAAGCCTACGTTCCTCAGTGCATTGCTGGAGCCAGCTGCCAAAGAACAGTATATTCAGTTTCTGAAAGAATTTCGAGACTGCTTCGCGTGGACATATGATGAGATGCCGGGACTGAGTTCTGATGTGGCACAGCATCGATTGGCGATAAACCCAGAGGCAAGCCCTGTGAAGCAGCCTGCCAGGAGAATGCGTCCCGAACTGATAAATCAGATCAACAAAGAAGTCGACAAGCTGATCGATGTGGGCTTTGTTGAAGAAAACCAATATACTACATGGCTGGCCAATATAGTGCCTGTGAAGAAGAAAAATGGGCAGATCAGAATATGTGTAGATTTCAGAGACCTGAATAAGGCTTGCCCGAAAGATGATTTCCCAGTGCCAATCACTGAAGTAATGATCGATGCAACCACTGGCCATGAAGCTCTGTCATTCATGGATGGGTCATCCGGATACAACCAGATCTGGATTGCTGAAGAAGACAGAGTGCATACTGCATTCCGCACCCCGAAGGGGATATTTCACTACAAAAGGATGCCGTTCGGCCTCAAGAATGCCGGCGCTACTTATCAAAGAGCTATGACAAAGATCTTTGATGATTTACTCTTCAAGAAAGTGGAGTGCTACATCGATGACCTGGTGGTGAAAACCGGCAGAAGAGAAGATCATCTGCAAGATCTGAGGATAGTGTTCCAGAGGCTGCGAAGATATGAACTCAAGATGAATCCTATGAAATGTGCCTTCGGCGTGTCCAGTGGAAAATTCCTTGGGTTCATCGTCCGTCATAGGGGCATTGAGATCGACCCATCCAAGATTAAAGCTATCCAGGAGCTCCCTCCACCAAGGAATCTCCACGAGCTGAGATCTCTACAAGGGCGTTTGGCCTACATCCGACGATTCATATCAAATCTGTCGGGGAGATGCCACCCTTTTCACAAGCTCATGATGAAAGATGTACCGTTCCTCTGGGACGATGGCTGTCAGGAAGCTTTTGAGAAGCTGAAAGAATATCTCAAGACCCCTCCAGTGCTGGGGGCACCTATTAAGGGCAAGCCTCTGATACTATACATTGCAGCCACACACTGTTCCCTGGGGGCAATGCTAGCACAGATAAATGAAGAAGGCAAAGAGCAGGCTCTATACTACCTAAGTCGGAGGCTGATTAGAACTGAAGAAAGCTACACCTATATAGAAAAGACATGCTTGGCACTAGTCTTTGCCGTTAAAAAGCTCCGGCACTACATGCTGTCACATGAAATCAGATTGATATCTGCAGCAGATCCGCTCAAATACATATTGACTCAGCCAGTACTGAAAGGCCGGTTGGGCAAATGGGCAGTAATTCTGATGGAATTCGATATCACATATATACCCCAAAGGGCAATAAAAGGACAGGCCGTGGCTGATTTCTTCGCAGAGCACCCGGTGCCAGAGATTGATATGTTGGGGACTGAGTTACCCGATGATGAAACATTAGAAGCCTGCCAGGCTCAGTCAACTATGTGGCAGCTATTCTTTGATGGAGCATCTAGAACAGAGACAGACTCCAATGGAAAGACCAGAATACGGGCCGGGGCCGGTATTGTGCTAAGATCGCCAGAGGGGGAGGTTGTACATACTTCCTGTTCTATAAACAAGCCCTGCACTAATAATGAAGCCGAGTATGAAGCTCTGATAATCGGGTTGCGCATCAGCCTCAACATGGGTATCCAGATGCTTCAGGTATTCGGGGATTCAATGTTGATAATAAAGCAAATCCAAGGTGAGTTCGAAGTGCGAAAGCCAGAGTTGAACCCCTACCACCAAAAGGCTGTGCGCCTCATGGCGAAATTCTATCATATTGAGCTCAAGCATGTGGGCCGTGCACATAATGCCCAGGCTGATGCATTGGCAAAGCTAGCCAGCTCAATAGCAGTCCCACCGGATGAGACACTGAACATTGTTGTTATAAACCGGCGGCAAGTCCCCAGCATGCTAGAAGACTGCCCCGAAGGAAATGAAGTCGCCACGATTAGTACAGAACAGGCATCTGATTGGAGACAGCATTTGCTACAATGGTTTTTACACCAACAGCTGCCGCAGAAAAGAGAAGAAAAGATGAAACTTTTAAGGATCAAAGATTCTTATGAATTCAGAAATGGAACTCTATTCCGAATAATGGCAGATGCACGCAAGAAGATTCTGCTCCGCTGCCTGTCCACTGAGGAAGCTTGGCAAGCGATGAAAGAAATACATGCTGGGACAGCAGGTGCTCACCAAGCTGGCCCTAAGATGAAGATAGAAATCAAGAAGCTGGGCTACTATTGGCCCACCATGTTTGAAGATTGCTGCAAGTTTGCAAAGTCATGTCAGAGATGTCAGGAGCATGCTGTTGTGCCTAGAAGGCCACCTGCCGTTCTGCACCCTACAATCCCTAGCTGGCCGTTTGCACAATGGGGAACTGATGTAGTCGGCCCACTACCGACCTCCTCAGCCGGACATAAGTACATACTGGCAATAACAGATTACTTCTCCCGATGGGCGGAGGCTATAGCATTACGAGAAGTGACTGGTGAGCTGGTTGCCAGATTCATCAAACAGAACATTATCTTCCGGTTTGGGATCCCCAGCCGAATAATATCCGATAATGGAAGTCATTTCAGAAATCAAAAGATCTATCGGCTCGCCGAGAAGTATAAGATCGAGTGGAGGACTTCCACTCCTTACAATCCACAGGCAAATGGATTGGCAGAAGCCTTCAACAAAACGTTATGCGCCTTGTTGGCCAAAGTCGTCAGTTCTAATAAGAAGGACTGGGAAGAAAAGATGTATGAAGCTCTATGGGCATATCGCACTGTCTTCAAGACACCTACAGGGTGCTCGCCATATTCATTGGTATACGGCTCAGAGGCAGTAGTTCCACTGGAGCTGGAAGTCCCGTCACTCAGGGTGGCAATCCAATATGACCTGGCCCGTGGCGAACAAACCAATGCAGAAAGAAGATTACAAGAACTGGCTGAATTGGAAGGGAAGCGCCTCCAAGCTCAGAAGAATATCCAGATGTACCAGGCCCGCATGACCACTGCGTTCAACAAACTCGTAAAAGGACGAGAATTTAAGAAAGGTGACCTCGTCATGGTCAAGAAAAGAGAAGTCATGGCGTCCAACCCAAAAGGAAAGTTAAATCCTAATTGGGAAGGCCCTTATGTGATATATAGGGTCTACGAAGGAGGGGCCTACATGGTTGTTAACCATCGAGGGGAGATTCAATTCTCACCACTCAACGGTAAACACCTAAAGCTGTATCATGCTGCCCAACCAATGTTCCCCGAGTAATCAGGCTAAGAGCTACCCTATTTCCTTGGTCTAGCGGCACTCTGCCCTAACCAAGCTACCCTATTTCCTTGGTCTAGCGGCACTCTGTCCTAACCAAGTCACCCATTTCCTTGGTCTAGCGGCACTCTGCCCTAACCAAGCTACCCTTTTCCTTGGTCTAGCGGCACTCTGCCCTTTCCCTTGGTCTAGCGGCACTCTGCCCTAACCAAGCTACCCTGCTCCCTTGGTCTAGCGGCACTCCGCCCTAACCGAGCTACCCTTTTTCGTGGTCTAGCGGCACTCTGCCCTAACCAAGCTACCCTGCTCCCTTGGTCTAGCGGCACTCCGCCCTAACCGAGCTACCCTTTTTCGTGGTCTAGCGGCACTCCGCCCTAACCAAGCTACCCTTCTTCCTTGGTCTAGCGGCACTCCACCCTGGCCGAGCCATCCCTTATCATGATCTAATGACAGTCCGACTTGTTACCCTCCCAAAAGAGGGGAAGAGAGAATAAAAGAATGAAAATAAATAAAAAAAATGGGGTTAAAAAAAAATAGAGATACCCTGCCGGTCTTGTTCAGGTTTTCCGAGCAAGGGCAAAAATGGCTAAGACCCAGCTGTGGTGAAAACCCGAAAGGGCACTGCAGGCAAAATCGGGTACCCCGCCACGTGAAAACCCGGAAGGGCGCGTGGGCAAAAGCAAGAGGGGGCTGGCTCCGGTGAAAACCCGAAAGGGCGCTTGGGCCAGTAATATGGGGACCCTAAAGAAACCTCACCTCCCGTCATGAACTTCTCGTCGATCGGCCGAGACGTTCTCGTCCAATCAACGATCAAACCCGCCCAGTTCATACCCTACGTCTGTCCTGATAAAACCCTCATACCTTGCCAAAATCCCACGATGGTGAAACCTGCTGTTGATTGATTGGCACATTGCCCAATCAGCGATAAAACCTATCCAGTTTAGACCCTACGTCTATCCTGATGAAATCCATGATATCCTTGCATTGGTATAAACCCAATACCGATGATGAAACCCATCTTTAGTCGACAGGGCACCCTGCCCGATCGGTGAAGAAATTTGTTCGGTCTAGACCTTACATCTGTTCCAACTAGAGCTACGAGTCTCGCTATGTCCCACCATGATGAAATCTGCTGCTGATTAATGGGCACACTCGCCCAAGCAGCAATGAAACCTGTCCGGCTTAGACCTTACGTCTATCCCGATGAAACCCATGAAACCTTTGCATCGATATAAACCCAATACCGATGATGAAACCTCCTGTTGGTCGATTGGCACCCTGCCCGATCAACGACAAAACCAGCCCAGGGTAGACCTTACGTCTGTTCTGATGAAGATTCATAAGATCCTTGCATTGGTATAAACCCAATACCGATGATGAAACCCGTTGCTGATTGATTGGCGCACTGCCCGATCTGTGATGAAACCTACCCAGTCTAGACTTTTCGTCTACTCTGATGAAACCTATAAAAAAAAATCCTTGCATTGGTATAAACCCAATACCGACGATGAAACCCACCTTTGATCAATGGGCACCCTGCCCGATCAACAAAGAAACCCGTCCTATCAAATCTGCATATCCCTTTACGTCCCGCCGTGATGAAACCTACCATTGATCGATCGGCACCCTGTCCGATCAATGATAAAACCAGCCCAGTGTGGACCTTACGTCTACCCTGATGAAACCTATAAAATCCTTGCGTCGGTATATACTCAATACCGATGATAAGAGCATGCATTAATAAAGCAGCACATCGCCTGATCCGTGCTGAAGTCCCGATTCAGGGAACATATGTGTATAAAAAAAAAAAAATGGGGTTAAAAATAGAGATACCCCGCCAGACTTGTTCGGACATCCCGGATAAGGGCAAAAATGGCCAAAAACCCAGCTGTGGTGAAAACCCGAAAGAGCACCGCAGGCAAAATCGGGTACCCCGCCACGTGAAAACCCGAAAGGGCGCGTGGGCAAAAGCAAGAGGGGGCTGGCTCCGGTGAAAACCCGAAAGGGCACTTGGGTCAGTAATGTGGTAATTTAAAAGTTCCATGCCAACCGGCACGCTACCTTTACCTCCCCTTCACTAATGAAGCCTTCCGTCGGTCATCTGGCTCTATTCCCCACCGATGATAAAGCTTTCCCGGGATGGACCTTACGTCTACCCTGATGAAACCTGCATACCCACTTTCAAACGTCCCACCGACAATGAAACCCATCACCATCCTGATGAAGACTGTCCACCTCAGACCTCACGTCTGCCCTGATGAAGCCTACGCATTTCTTGGCAAGCCCCACATGCGATAAAACCTGTTGGGATGGACCTTACGTCTACCCTGATGAAACCTACATGCCCTCTTCAGATGTCCCACCTGCCATAACTTCTACCCAGTCTAGACTTTCCGTCTTATCTGATGAAATCCCTTATGTCACATCCCTGCAAATTGTCTCCCTCATAGCACATGTCGCCAAGAGGGACGTGTGATGATACCAACACAATCCGGTTTAAGCACCTCTTCGGATGCCCGTCACGCAGTGGAGCGAGTTCCCCATCCTTTCTCTGAAGGGGTGGACGCTCTCCTGCTATGTACGAGCCATTCACATGAGGGTTTGCTAAAACCTACTGCCCCACTTCCCGAAGTGATGAAACCACATGATAAGATAAGATGGATACACATGAAGCCAAAAGATCTCTTTTCATTTCATTACGAAGTGAGTACATGAGGGGCCCCGAGGGGACGCTGTGTCACAAACAAAAGATGGGAAGAGAAGAAAGAAAAGAAAAGAAAGTGAAGATAATTCATGGCCGCCGAAAGATATCTTCAAAGGCCAGAAGACCAACATAGGGGGCGGCTCCTAACTCATGAAGGCGCGCTTCCTCCTCCTGAAGCCTCATGGACAGGTCCTGGAAAGACATCACCTGACCCTCCAGTGAAGCCACCTCCTCGGTGGACTGTGGCCGAACAGAAGATAATTGCTGCAGCTCGGCCCGAAGTTCAGTGAGCTCCGCCTCCAAAACGGCTACCCGTTTCTGGATAGCCTCCTCCCGTTGAATAATACTCTGTAGCTCGGCCTGGCGCTCATCAAGTGTCAGCGTTAGCTTTTCCACCTCGGATTTGCATTCCGACCTCTGCAACTTCAACGCCGTCAGCCTGTCAACCATGATTCGTGCTAGGAAGTCTCTCCGATGCACGAATTTCAATAAAAGCAAGACCCGCTGAGCCCATATGTCCAAAGGGCAGCCCATGGCTTGCAGCCCAGCAGTGAGGCGATTGGCGATTTCCTTCAGCTGTAGATATGTCAAGCCAGGCTGAGACTCTACCAGCTGGCGTAACATGTCCAGATGCTGCCAGACAAAGCTGTCAGGAGAAGTAAAGCCGAAAGAAGCAGATGCGACGACTTCGAAAGTCACCTCTCCGTCAATATCTGCCCATAGTCCAATGCCCGCTTGGGAGGACGAAGAAGGCAAATCTGCCGAAAGAGCTAGCCGCTGTCCCTCTGTACCCCCCCTGCTGGACTAAAGATTCCTCCTCTGCTGCTGCCTCGGGAGCTACACCTTGAACATCCGCGGGAGGAGAATCAATGAGTAGTGGGGTTATCTCTGCAATGGAAGCTGCACCTTCAGCTGCTCTTTCCGGTGAGGGAGACGGAGGTGCCTTAGACTGTGCAGGCAGGAATTCGGACTCTGTAGCCACTATGGCAGGAATTGTTAACTCGGGCGCAATTGACATCACTGCGGCCGGTATGAAAGCGGAGCTCCTGGCCGGATCTGTTTCGGCTCTAAGATCTGAAACCCTGGCAGGGATGACACTTTCTTCTGCAGCTCCCAAGTCTAATGATGCCAAGTCTGTCGAGGACTGTATCCGCACTGGCACTGGGCGAATGATCTCAGGAGCCCACGTGCAAGTTAAAGGCAGAAATGGAACAATAGCCCAATCTACAAGGGAAATGTCCATGAAGGATGTGGAGGTGGCCGAGAAGCAGTCGCCGAAAAGCCCTCGCCCCGGAAAGCCTGGCGAGCGTGAGCGCGCCGAGAAGCCACCGCCGAGACGGCCGCGCCGACAACGGTCACGCCGAGAGCGCCATGCCGAGAAGTCCAAGGCAAGGCCCAAAATCTCCAAACGGCGACAATGAAGTCAGGAAATGCAGAGATGAAAATATGAAAATGAAAGATGAATATGCAGAAGGTTACTACAGCAACGTGATCAAGCTGAAGGACAATGTCAAGGATGAAACTGAGTAATATACCCTCGAATCATGAAGGTCACCCGCAGGCCCCGTGCCGCTTATTCTGTGCTTACGCCGCCCGCAGGTGGGGGGCATTTGTTGACACCTGGAAAATGAACAAGGGTGGAAACACAATTGAAAAGAGGGTCTGACCAACAGTGAAAGATCAATGATGAAGCCCGTCCACCATTCACCCGGCTAAAGCCTTTGTCGGCCAAAGCTGATGCCCGGTGCCGATGTCATTCAGACGGCAGCACCGATGAAGCCGCAGTCACTCGACTGATAAGACCTCCCTGATGAGAAGTCGGAGCAGATGGAGATTACGAAGGCTTTTGGCAAAGACAGGACAAATGAAGAATCCTCTACACAGATTACACACCCGGCCGAAGTCTGTCAGACTGAAGCTGATGTCCGGTCTTGTCACCGTTCGGATGACGATGCCGATGAAACATACCCGGTTTTGTCGTCATTCAGACGACAATACTGATTAAAACCCCAGTTTGTTCACTGATGGAACCTCGAGATGATCTCAACAAAGCTGTGTCACTACTAAAGTGGCCTCTTTCGGTTCTGATAAAAGTCAATACAAAATGACTAAGGGAAGCCAAGGCAATTATGTGGCCTAAAAAAAAAAAAGGCACTAAATGGGCCGGCTGATTGGGCTTCTGACCATGGCGCCGGGAGCTTCCACGAAGGGCCGCTGGACGCGCCGGGAGCTGTGGCTAAGAAGACGATCGCGCCGACTGCTCTCCACCGAGAACACACGAGAATGAGACCTATATAAACCCCCCCCCTTTGAAAGAAAAGGGGATCGAGCGGAGGATCGGAAAGGAGACCATCAATCAAAAAAAAAAAAAAGAAGAAGCCAGAGGGAGAGAGAGAGCCTCCTCCGCTGAAAAAGAAAGAGAGAAGAGACCGATTCCCCAGGGAAGAAGCTCCAGGTGGGCATCCGGGGAGGGAGAGGAGTCAATGCTCCGCCCTCCCCCATGGTTTTATTTTTTTTCTTATTCATGTAATCCTGCCGAGTTTATCTCGATTTTGATTTTGGATGTAACCGGGATATCCTGATGTCTATTCATCTCCTTCTCCCTCATTCCCTCCGTGCGATTGATGTGAGTTCTGGGGTGATCTGATGATATGAAATGCTCTAATGGCCCATTTGGGCGTTGGGTGATTGAAACATCTGCCAGCTATCTCTCCGTATGTTGCTATGTCTTTCCTTTACATGTTTTCGTTGTTTTAGCTCGACTGAAGCGCGCCTGATTCTCTAATGGGTCTTCGGATTCAATCGTCTTCAGCAGAATAAGTGTGGCTCTAGTTATACCGATGCCCATGGCCGTTCGGTGTCGCTTGCGGGGAGCCTCCCAGGCTTGCCCCAGGGCCAGAGACAGATTATCTCTTGGCTTCTGGGGCAGTCTGCTATCGATATTGGCAATGCTTTCAATGGCCGCTGCTAGTGATTTTCTATAGTTCTAGATGTTATGGTTTTTGCCTATTGGCACTGTCAAAATCATCCCTGGGTCCAGAGACAGCCATCTCTTGGCTCTCAGGATGATGAAAGACGACATCAAGCTGTCCCCGGACTCTACACGGCAGTGGTGACACGGGTTCTCTGTACCCTGATTTTTCCCTCCCAGTTTCCTCTCTGATCTTGGACTTTCTTTGAAACCTAAGCCAAATCCAGTTGAAACCCGAGGAATTGATTCATTTTGACCTCACTGGGCCTATTTACCTCGGCCTGAATCGTCAAGAAACCCCTGAATCCCTAACAGATCTAAGAACAGGGTACCGTAAAGCCCTGTTCTGATCCCGGCGTCCTCATAAGCTCTCGGCCCCGCGTACAGTAAATCAGGTGAATAGCTCTCGGCGCCATCCTTCAGGCGCCGAGAACTGTTCTAACATGGCCGCGCCGGGAGCCCTGCACTCTGACCGTGGCGCCGGGAGTCCTACTCCCTGGTCTCCTCCTCGCTGTGCCGAGGGTCCCCTCTCCCTTGGCCATCCCGCCGGGAACCTCCCACTCTGGGCAGTTCCTCTTCACACCGGGAACTCCTGGCCTTCGCTTCAACGCGTCGGAAACCTGCCTCTTTGTTCATGCGCCGGGAGCCTAACCCACCGGCATTCTTCTGGTGCCTTGAGCCATAATGTGCACCTCAGGGACGACAATTAATGGGGATAACCCTCCCCTTTTCTACGAGATTTTCCGGACTCGATCGGCTTTTATAACCTTCCGAGGCAATGGAGCTCCGCCACTGCGTAAGCTTCGTTGACCTCTAGAGGGATATCGGAACAGTGCTGCAGGCATGTGCATGATCAAGGGTCCAATACCCCTCTATTTGGCTTTCACCCCAGCGCTCCGTGGGTGATCGTCTATCATTCCCTGGCAAATGCTGAGTCCGGGGGAGATGCTGTCAAAATTCTCCCAGGACCACGAAGCCTACATTAAACTGCCCCTGGGATTCTGCATGACACTGGTGACAGGGTTTCCCTATGCCTAGGCCTTCCCAAAGTCCTCCCAGATCCTGATGTTCCTATGAAGCCCAAGCCTAATCTAATTCAATTTTGATGCCCTGACCAATTTTTAACCCCAAAGAAACCCCTGCCCTTGGCCTGAATCAATTAAAAACCTAAAACAGAGTATCGTAAGCTCTGTTCTGTTCCCGGCGCCAAAATACCTCTCGGATCAACCTACAGTAAACGCGATGAATAGTTCTCGGCGCCATCCTTCGGGCGCCGAGACCTAATTTTGGCTTCCTGGCCGTCGCGCCGGGAGCCCTGCACTCTGGCCGTCGCGCCGGGAGCCCCGCATGCTGGCCGCGCGGGAGGTTTCCTCTCCTTCGGCTGAGCGCGCCGGGAGCCACCCCCCTTTGCAGCCGCGTCGCGCCGGGAGCCTTCCTCAGCCCCGTCGCGCCGAGACCCTCTTCTAGCATCTCTTCCTCGCGCCGGGAAGCCTGCGCCGAAGGCCCTCTCCCCTTTGGCTCCTCTTCGTCGCGCCGGGAACCCAAGCCCTCTCGTCATGGCGCCGGGAACCCCCAGCCTTCTTGTTTTGATGCCGGAAGCCCTGGCCCTCCCATTTTCGGGTCGTGCCGAGAGTCTGTGTCCATTCAGAGCGTGCCGAGAGCCCGATCTACCACCCAATGAATTCCAACATCCGAAGTGAACCCACGCAAGGGATATCTGTGGATCACCCGATATGTCCCGGGGATAAAATTGAAGGGGAGTCATAACCCCTATGTTTCACCTAACCGCGACGGATTTACAAATAACCCTTTTGCTCGGGGGGTCTTGCCACTGCATGAATCCCGCTAGCCCTTTCAAAGGGAAAATCACACATTGCCCCCCCTCTAGCCCGTATGTACACGGGTTGGGAGGTTCGGCTTCCCTAGCTCTCGACACTCATCCCGATACTCCGCGGGTGATAGCCTCTTTCCCCCTGGGCATAACCCAGATTAAGAGGAAAGGCCGTCGAAATACTAATCGAAGCTTTAAACCTATATCATGGCCATGGCTTTGCCTTCCCGTGATGAATATCTTCTATCTCCTTGTTTCCACCAAGTATAACTGTTTGGACCGCCAACCACATGATCTAGTCGGTTTCTGTGATTGATGTTATTATCTTACCTGTCTCTCTGGCCCTGGTATGAAGTTTAAAGTCAAGCATGTGAATATCCGTTTGCCTCCCAAGGCCTCCTACTTTAGCGTTTAATCAAGGGTTGTCCTTCCTTGGAAGGACGTAATTAACGTCATAACGTTCATGGTATGACGGGCTTCTGGTCCAGACACGATCACTCATAATCGACTGACCAAGTCAGATCGAGCGCACAATGAAATCGTCACACATGTGACTGGCACGCCAATAAATCAATGAATAAACAATAAACAAAAAAATAAATAAACATAAGATTACGCGTCCACAACTCCCTCAGTGACAGGCCCCTTAGGCTTCTTGTGATATTTGGGCTTTTGGGCTTCAAAAAGAGTGTGGATGAGAGAGTCCTTTAATTGTGTTTGTATGAATCTCGCCCGGCTATATAGTTGGTGCATGTTTAATATGTCATTCATGGCTAGGATGTTGTGAAAGGTAGGGGTAGCATTTGATATAAGCAACTTGACTTTCTCTTCCTCCGGAATGTGACCAGGCACGCGGGCAGCCATCTGTCTCCACCTATT
The DNA here is from genome assembly GCA_022559845.1 of Amorphophallus konjac. Classification (NCBI taxonomy): domain Eukaryota; kingdom Viridiplantae; phylum Streptophyta; class Magnoliopsida; order Alismatales; family Araceae; genus Amorphophallus; species Amorphophallus konjac. The sequence goes on along the minus strand of CM040127.1, from coordinate 140,568,889 downwards.
AGCATAGGCGACAAAATCTTCATCGTCTTTCATTTTCTTGGCCACTAGATCCGTAAAAGAATACTCCGGGCCGACCCGGTCTTGGAACTGCTGAATGAATTTTTCTTTCACCACTTTAAAGCTTACGGCACCCTCGAGTGGTAAAGCATAGAACCACTCCAATGCAACTCCATCTAGAGATCGGCGGAACAAATACGCCATAAGGCGATCATCATATTGGAATGCGCCGATTCATACATAAAGTCCCTCACATGAATGAAGAGATTGCTATTCCCATCGTATTTGCGGTATGTGGGGAGCTCGGACTGTGGAGGGAACTGGAGGTTGTGGAAGCTAGGAACCGGAACATCTGCAAAAGATTGAGGGCCAACTCGCTTTTGAAGAAAATCAAGTTGTTGTTGCATAGCGGCCCATTTATTAAGGAGCTTTTGTTCCCGAGATGGTGCAAGGAAGGCAAGAGGAGTGGGCTCAAAGCGAGGAGCTGAAGGGTAAATCAAAGGAGTGGGAGGCCTATAAGAAGGATATTGGGCCGAAGGATGACCCAGATTGGCATGGACTGGGGCTGCCCCTTGCTGAGGGCGAGAAAAGTAGGATGGGCCGAAAAGAACCTAAGGCACTGAAGGGATGGGCCTATAAGATTCGGCCTGGGTAAATGAGGGGAGAATGGTCTTCCCTTTATCAAGAATTTGATAGGACGAGCCAGAGGACTGGCCTACTTCTAAATTGGAGAATTGGAGGGTCCTGGGCTAGACCGGGGTAAGATCAATTGAAGTGGGTGAGACTCCGGGTCCAGAGATAGAGATATTGGACAGACCTTGTGCAGTCATGGGAGATGGGGCATTGGACCCCTGCAAGGTCTGATAGAGGGCCTGAAGTTGAGCCGAATCTAATTGGGCCATCATCTGCAAGATCTGGCCCTACGATTGTTGGAAGCAAGGGAGGGCTGGGCGCCCTCCATGGAGGTAGCAGATGGAGGAGGGACGATCCCTTCTCTTGATTGAAATTGGGTGACCTTAGGTGGGTCCTCCAAGAGACCTTGAGGAAGGGATTCCTCATGAGAACGGGAAAGATCATAAGAAGACATGGTGGATTCAAAGAGAGGATTGGAATAAGAGGTGAAGAAAAAATTGCTCCTAGAAGATGAATCTAAGGACCAGAAACAACTCCACATGCAATGGGATACCTTGACACAAAACAAACAACACAAACAAACACAAATGAGACATTAAAAAAAAACTCCAAACTTATGAAGACAAAGAAAGGGATGAGAGGCACTCAAAGTCAACTAAGTTATAATGATGCACCAATTTTTATTTGTTTCCTCCTTTAGAACCTTACTGATTTGAATTTAAATATTCTCTCCAAGGTTCATAATAGGAAGGGCTTTTGGGACTTGTTAACTCTAGGTGTGAACTCTCCCTCACTTATGCAACCTAGACACGGTGTGGTAAAGGTACAACCGGCCCGGCGTCCGTGTGGGAATCCACGGCTCGCGGGGACTTATGGAGGTCCCTGATGTGGTCACCTAGTCGGCCCCAAGGAATATGGAGGCGAGAGGTTCACACACCAAGGCAGGAAATGCATCTATGATATGAAATATGAATGACCCTATGTGCACTAGAGTGCATGCAATTTCTAGCCTAAAACTAACAATCAATATGCAAACAATGATGTATAAACGAATAACAGCAAGGAGGAGACCAGATAGCACCCAAGAATGAAAATCACAGTCAAAAACTGTAGAAATATAAGAAACCTCGGTGTGCGTACATGTACTAGAGAAACGATCGTCCAGAAGACTGCTATGAGATAAGACGGTCTATCGCTAGACCACTTTTAAGCCGAAAACGGCCAGACAGAAGACCTCCAAGGAACCAGGGAGCAGAAACAACAAGAAATAAAATCAAAAAATCGAGGAAAACACAAGGGATACTGAGATAAACTAAAGACAGCAGGTGAAACAAGAACTCAACATGATTGGCACTAGATGTCCCACCGTGATCGCCAAAAAATGGGGTGTTGATAGTTTTTGTGTGATGTGATGAATGATGAATGTGAATACGACTGTGTGTGAGAAATATGTGAAGGTATATGAGCAAGTAATGACCTAACTCAAACAATCACAAAATCAAGAACATGGGCATGTCATCGATGCTTATGAGGAGGAAAAATAAAAACACACGCTGGGGCGTGGAGCAAATGAATAAAATAAAAAAAACACACACCGTAGGTTTAGAGCAAGTAAAGTAAAAAGAGAGCAAGCAAGGATGATGACAAAGATGAACAATACCCAAATAAAGATGTGTGATCGCCACCAAAGTAATTAAAGTAGTAGAAACCATAATAATACCTTGGAAAGAGCTGGTTGAAGTCACCCGCCCGCGGGAGAGAGAAAACCAGGCGCACGGACAAAAAATGGTCTAGAAAATGACCGCAATCTAGCAGAAAATGGTCTTACAATAGACCACCTTATATCTGAAAATGGCCTTCCAGATGACCGCTAGGGCACCAAGAATAGTAGTTTGGAACACTGATCTCCACCCCTCCTGGCCCGCTAGAAAGGTTGGGCCTCGTGTAATGAGTCCTGTAAACCTGCGAGAAAGTGTAGACAATAAGAAAAACAACCCAATTAGCCCTTGGGACAAGTGTAGTAACTATAACTCAACTAAGCTAATATGCATAAAAGAAGGGTGAATACCTGAGAGGTTTGGTTTTTTTTAACCCCTGTGGGGCGTGAAAAAGATAGGAGGATGTTTTGAGAAGATGATTGAATGCAGAGAACGTGGAGAAAAGAAGAGGGAAGATGCTATGGATGCAAGAGAGCGATAGACAAAACTAAAGACCAAAGAACACAAACTAGACCAAAGAACTTTGTACTCCCTGAACTAGAAGCTTGGTGGACGTGGAAGCAGCTTCTCCTTGGTTGGAAATGGCTCCAGAACGCAGCAGCACTTCGACGCAATCTCCAAAAATCTCCTCTTCAAGCCATGAACTCAAGGGTCCTATTTATAGGCCCTCAAACCCAAGGTTCGAGTTGGAGGGATAATGACTCAAAAATAGACCTGAAACTAGATAATTCTTGAAGATAATACTCCCAAGAGTCCATAGAAACAAACAGAAGGTTCTGAGAGTCTCTGGTGAGAGAGAAATCAAAGGATGAAGGACTCTAGTTCATCCACGACCGAGGAGAGGAAGAACAGGTAGAGCAGGACTCTCTGTTCCACTAACGGTCTTGCGATAGACCGCTACCCAGAAGAAATGGTCGTTCGATAGACCGCTAAGCACATGCGTCTAGAAGAAGATAAGATCAAAGAGACCTACCAGGACTCTCTACCCATTAGCGGTCTAGAGATGGACCGCCAACGTCCTCCTTGCGGTCGTACGATTTACCGCTAGGGGAGAGGACGTGGCAAATGAGATAAAGGCTAATAAATCCACAACTTAATCCACAAAATAATCCTCATTAGCCCTTATCTAGGCCTAATAAGGTGAAGTGAAGAGAAATCAATGGACCTAAGTCCAACCAAGGAGAATGACCCATAAAATTAGTCCCAAGAATGACCAAAAATGGCCCAATAGGCGGTGAATAACTCGGGACATCATAACAATAAACAAGGAGATGACCCAGCTCACTGGTCATAAAATGGGTGTCAACAATGGTGAGCCGAGAGGGTTTATTTCTCATCGGGGGTTCAAAAAGAATGTTTTAGGGCGCGCGATGGATTTGTCAGATTGAGTGAGATTTTCCTACTTCTTTTCCTTCCTGATTGGGTTTTGTGACCCAGGGAATAATCCCCGTTGTTTTCCCCCTTGACTGGGGTCGAGTGGGCGTGGAAACCGAGCTCCTAGGGTAAGCTCAGACTGGGTTCCTACTATATTCGGTCGACCGACCGGTTGGAACCGATCGACCGAACGGCCCAGTGCGCAGGGACGAGCCCTGTAGAGTTCGGTCGACCGATCGTTGGGCGCCGGTCGACCGATCGTTTCAGGAGGGGTCGACGCAACATGCGCTGCGTCGACACCGCCCGTTCCGCCAGCCGACCGTTGCAAGCTGAGTCGATGCAGCCCGCTTCGTCAGTCGACCGATCGACTGACCGACGCAGGGTGTGTTGGTTGACCGACCGACGCAGGGTGTGTTGGTTGACCGACCCAACTGGGCAGGTCGACCAAACTGCCCTGTCTTCGCCCATTTTGGCTTTCGGTCGGTCCGGTTAAGACCCAATGACCGACCTATGGCCCCGTTGTTGTCCCGGACACCCCGTGGGTACCGTGACGGTGTTTCTGGGTGTCCGGAGGTTTCATTTTACCTCGATTAATGTGCCCATGGGTTTTAAGGGTCCGGGTGACCCTCTTATGTTCTGGGCTTCCGTGTTACGCATAATCGAGTCGCCGTGAGTCAGCGTGAGTGGGGAGGGCTATTCCCGCACATCGTGAGCTTCTCCGGAAAGTGATTTCTGTGTGGTCCATGCATATGGCTTGTGGACTGCAAGTCCAATAACCCAGCCTGGGGCTGGAAGGTTTCCTAGTTTCCATTTGGAAGGGATTAAGCTCGGCGGTTGTGGGCCGCCTTGAGGATTATTTTACCAAGGCTTCTGACCTAGGGGTAGGCCAAATTGACGACCTAGGGCTGTCTTGTGCAACGGCCTTGATTGAGTCTTGTGACTCGAGGGCTGTTGAGTTTAATAGGTTTAGTGGACTGCCCCGAGTCTGGTGGCATCGTGCCACCTATTTTTTGAGCTAATTTATGACGGGCTCGTGCGTAGCATGTTCGTATTCCATGGGTTCTTCTGAGAGTCATTTGCTACTCAGTGAGCCCCCACTAGTCGTAGCTTGCCTTTGCACACGTGTGCATACCCACCAGGGAGTAGGTGGAGAGCTACACCCGAGTGTGAGATGGTTCTTAGGCTGGTTACTATAGGGCCTCCCCTGTAGTTGCTCAAGTCCGGGCTGGGAGGAAAACCAACTAGAGGGCTTGACTCATGCAGTCAGTCAGTGTGTGCATAGATGGTCGGGGACTTCGAACGCGTGCTAATGAGCACGACCCCGACTAGACCCTTGTTTCGTGGTTACTAGTATAGTGTCTCAGTGTTGCCTGGGGAGAGGGAGACACCTGAGGCGCGGACTAAGACATCAGTGGACGCATCCGGCCTTGCTTCTAGTATGCAGTACTCTTGTCACATGAAATAGGTTTTCCCATGTTTTTTGGTAGTTTCTGAGCGTTTCCCGACACCGAGGTCTAGGGTTTTTGTTAACGTTACCGAGGGTTTTCCCTAGATGGCTCCAGGTTCACGACAGTGAGGTCTTGACTGTGTTCCCAAACCACGTGGTTTTCGTCCATGCCTTAGTCAGCAAGGACAGGCCTCCACGACAGCGTTGTCGTGGTGTTTCTTCTGGCAGCGTAGTTGGGGTTTTCTTGTTATTTCGGTGGTCCCCCGACTGTGAGATCGGGGTGTGTTTCCGGTACAATAGGAGTAGCTGTAGGGTTGGGGTTCTACGAGACCCTTACTAAGCCAGTGAGATGAGGCTCACCCCCTTCTTTTCAGGTGTGGTAGTTCCTCCTCGAGGTTCGGAGGTGCAGCGGGGAGGTTCGTAGTTGCCAGCTCACCGGTCCGACTGTTCACTCGACATTAGGTATGTTTTATTTCTGTAGATTGTACCTTTTGGACTGGACTCTGTAGTTAGTTTATTTAATTGTTATATTCTTGTTTTTCTTGCTTTATTTCTTATTTCTGTGTACTCCACTCACACACATCCTTTAGCCCTTCCGAGCCCTCCGGCTCGTGGGTGGCAGACAAGGATTCAAATGGTATCGGGTCCTTCCCATATCTGGATCTTGGGTCGTTACACTCGTTGGGCAACTCAAGTTCATCAGAAGAAGTAGCCCAAACTTCTCAAGCATGAAGAGGAGTCAACGCCTCGTGAAAGCAAGTCAACTCCAGCTTAATGCAAATCCAACTATGGAGTCAATGCAAGGCATCAATCAAATGCTAAGACAAGTTTAAAAAATTGCTAAAATAGAAGTCTTTTGTGAAGATGGAGTCGATGCAGTGAAGAGCCATAGCAGCAGTGAGCAATAGTGAAGAATAGGAGATATGGGTGAAAAATACATCCTCAAGGGTGATAAATGCATGATATGGTTGACAAATAGATCATGAGGCTAAAAGCAAAGAAAGTGAAGCCTTCGCCATGAAGATGAGCCACCGTCATACCATGATGGAGTTGATGCAAAAGCTCACGGAGTCGACACAGAACCCTTTCGCTAGCCGTGGCGCTAAGGCGACGTCTAAAGGCTAAATAAGGGTGACAAATAGATGGTTAGTAGTGACAAATGGGCCATACAGTTGACAAATTGCCAGCTAAGGGTGTAAAATAGGATGCAATGCTGGATACATGGGAAGTTATGAAGCTGCGTCGACGCCATAAGACCTTAGCAATGACGCAAGCTCTATGAAGCTTGCAAAAGTGAAAATGGATAATTTGCTGTGACTTAAGGGTGACAAATACATGATATGGCTGTTAAATGCTTGATGGAGCCAAAAGCAATAGAAATGAAGCCTTCGCCATGAAGAAGAGTCGACACTTGAAGTTGACACCTTTTCATCAAGGTTCTACCCAGGCATCTGCAACGGAAGTGGCATCGATGCAGTGGAGCAATTGCGTTGACATAGCAAAGCTCTTTAGGTTTGTGATAAAGGATCCAACTAATGGTGTCAATGCAACATGTTAGTGTTGTGCCCCTGTGGTTTTGATGTGAACAAGCACTATGAGTATGAATGAGTTTGATGTCAGCAAGCACTATGAGTATGAAAGATTGACTGATTGAGTGTGCATATTTATAGCATTGCATAACAAGTGTAGCTTGCATCGGTGCATTCATCAGTTGCATGCCATATAGTCGATGCATGATTCACTACATATGATGTCTATACACTGAAGCATGCTCATTGCATATGAGGTCCTGTCACTGAAAACCGGTGCAACATTTCTCTGCACGCTATAAAGTCTGTACAGAATTTTGCCTAGACTGCATCAACTCAAGTATGTACATTCCTTGGCGGCTAGTCTGTACAACCTCCGTTGTTTCACTCGACTAGTCAGTACAGCCAGTGCTCTTCATGCACATACATAGTCAATGCATTGATTTGTCTCGCACATACACTAAGTCTGCACATGGTTGCTTTGATGACTTAGCAAGTCTATACATTCATAGGCATAGTCAGTGCATTCGGTTGTTTAATGTCTATACAAAGTCTGCACATTCTCTGCTGATATGTCTGTGCATCATTTCATCAGTAAGTCTGTTCATCGTCTTGTCGCATGCATGCAAAGTCTGTACATTCTTCACCCGGCATTCAAAGTCTATACATTCTTGCATCATTGTGCTTCATGCATACACAAAGTCTGTACATCATCTTGTCGTAGGCACAGAAAGTCTATACATCCATTCGCTAATAACTGAGCAAGTCTATACATCCGTTAGCTCAGCTCATGGCTTAGTCAGTGCAATCCATGTTCATTATGCATGTGTGCATACTGCTGCTGGTATGAGTGTTCAAGTTCATGCATCATCACACCAGCAAGTCTATACATCGTTGTCAAATGCACGCGAAGTCCATACACTCCTTGATGGCATGCTTGTGCATTCACCTTCATTGTGCATACTTTGTTACATGCATACTGCACTACACACTAGCAAGTCTATACATGCTTAGTTTAAATTCTCAAACCTACTCGATGCATCTTTTTCTTTTCCTTCAGATTGATTCGAACTAATATCAAGTTTTATCTGACAGGACTCATGTTCGAGAAGCATAGTATGGACACGTGATCCAAGAATAGAGATGGCTCAGGATCGTGACACGTGTAATGTAGTGAGCTGAAATGCTGCCACGTGGTCAAGGTGCTCTGGGCGGGAATTGTAGAGGACACATGCCCACCTCTCTGATGCTATAAATAGAAGACTTCTCCATCTGGAGAAATTGATCATGAATATACTTCAGAGGAGTAGAAGCAGAGAGAGCCTGCACGATCCAGAGAGAAGAGAAACAGAAAGAAAGAGAGTAGCAGAGAAGAAAAGAAACGATCAGGATAGAAGAGAAAGAGAGAAGAAAAGAGTGAGCAGCAGAGAAGTATAGAGAAGCAGAAGAAGAGAAAGAAAGGAAGAGAGAGGTAGAGAGCTCTAGGGGAAGAAAAAAAAGCTTCATCGGAAGATTTATTTTCACTGGACTTTGGATCAGATCCTAGCCAGTTAGCTCTAAGAGTGCCACGTTGTGTTCTATCTTTTACAGCTTTTAGTCGCTGTTATTTCTTGTTTCCTGCTTTCATTTTTAACCTTTCTTCAAGCTGTTTGTCAGCGGGCGAGGTGGATACCTCGGACAGCAAGCTGTGTTGCTCAGCGGGCAGAGGAGGATTCCTCTGGATGGGTTAAGCTATAGTCCCCATCGGTTGGCAAAGTTGTAATGCCCAGTGGTCAAGCTCTTAGTCAGCGGTTGTGGGCAAGCTGTGAGGCCCAGCGGTTTAAGCTGTGTATCAGTGGAATCCACACTCTAGTTGGAGTGTGGGGTGGACGTAGGTCTGGAGGACCGAACCACCTTAAAAATCTTCTGTGTAGTGGTTTGATTGTCTATTGTGTTTCGCTAGATGCATGCTTAGGTTCGATGTGTTTCTCTCTGTCTAGTAAGGTTGTTGATTGCACATTATCTGTTCGATAACTATTTTGAGAGTCCCTTGACATTGATCCTAAGTCACTAATCCGTTCATCTGTAAGCATTTTAGTTGACCTAGTGAATCTGTTAATTTCGCAACTGTTCATTGGCTTTCAGTTTGTATCAGGAAGTTTTAATTGGGCAAGAGTTTTATAAGGGGAGATTCATTCACCCCGTTCTGAATCCATCGCACCGATCCCAACAATTGGTATCAGAGCGGGTCACTGATTCATCAGATCCAACGATCTGTAGTGGATCCTGCTATTTTCGGTGCCGTGATTGATTATGAAGATTGTCTAGCATCTCATTTAATTGTCATGGATTCTGTGCCTGAAGTTCCAATGTTCGATGGATTGTGTTTCTCTGACTGGCATAGAGAATTTAGGGATTACATTAGTTTTGTGGATTCGAATTTTTTGATTCTAATTGAGCATGGTGTAAGGATCTGGATGGGACTAGATAATAATGAGTGATCAGAAAACGCAGCGGAATTTAAAATTTTTCTCCTCTCAGATCCCCTTGACCCTTGATCCGTTTCTACAAACCTAAACGATAGAAAATCAGATCTTCACCTTGCGCAGAGTCAGATCCGCGACCGAGGGTTGATTCCTTCCAAGCGACGCCGCTAGCCGCGCAGGTGCCCGGCCTCCAGCGGTATCCACGCGGTTCTCCGGTTGAGGGATCGTCGTCGTCTCGTCTCTCACTGGATGATCTCTCACTCGACTCCTCGTCAAGGGCACTCGGGGAGGCATGCGACCTTGTGCTCCTATAGGAGAGAGAAAGGGCGACCAGAGAGAAGAGATGGAGGAGGGGCGGCTGCCACAATGTGGGAATACCCTAGAGCTTGGCTAGGGTTTCTCTTTGGCATATATATATATATATATATATCAATCCATTCCACTTTTCATAAAAGTCCCTGGATTAATATGAACACCCACTTAATATCCCCTAACTAAAGAACCTATATGCGTGTGACCCTCTAGGCCCAAGTGCCAGTCCAATTTTCAGCCCAATAGCCCAATAACCCCTTTATTGGTAAAATGAGTCTATTTAATATCTCATACTAAATAAACACTTCATCTAATTATCATCTCATGATAATTGATTGGGCCTCTGATCATGTTGGGTGCCAAGCAACACCGCATGACCCTAGAAGGCAATGGGGTTCAGCAACCCGCTCAAGGAACCCTTCCGCCAACAGTTACCACGTGACTATAGTCCTTCACTCATACAATGCTCTCGAGTATGCTTGTGGGTATGGTTAACTGTCAAACCCAAGAACACATACTCACTTGGATTAGATGCCATAAAAGCATTACCAGAAAACTCCTTTTCTGATATGTTGTCTTGCCCTAGCCAGGGACTCCTAGGCATCACTCCCTAGAGCATTCTCTCTCAATTACCGAGAGTGAATGATCCTGTATTGATCATACAATCACCTTCGAAGGTATTCCACTGGATCCGATCACATAACTGATTGAGACCTCATGTGCAGAGATCTATAAACTAAGGTCAAAACCCAGAAGTCTACCGACAAGATGTCCTTGGTGTCTCAGGTCAAAGAACAAATCACGCCACTGTGACGATGAATCTAACTGGTTGACAGTCAGGTAATATTACCATCCAGTGATTCATGTTGGATCAATTCAGTGAACTCATTCATCAATGAGCACCTACAGGTTCACCTTAGTGTCTCCACACAAGTGTCTATGAGACCATCCACCCTCATCATATGAGCAGGTGCAACCTGTACTAGTTTCACTGGATATCTGATGTCCTTCTCAGATATCCCCAACTAGGAACAATTAAGAATATGCGTTTAAAGGATACTAATCTCATTGTTATGATCTCATCATAATTAATATCCATTGCGCATATTCATGGACTTCATTATGCAACGGTAAATGAATCATACATAATGAATGTTAAAAGCCTTTATCATTATTAATGAACAAGATTGTATATGTTATGATTGGCTTGAGGACATACATAACCAACACATGGACCTTATGACATTCCAGTAAATAAGTCAGACTGGAATATTAGTCATGAGTTGATGAGTGCTGAAAATAGAAAAGCCCTGGAGATGTTGAAAGGGGTGATAAATTCTGATGTGCTCTCATGTGTGACTAAGTGTAGGAATGCAAAGGAGTTGATGGATGAGCTGATCCTCAGATATGGTGAAGAGAGCGATAAGTGCCTTATGACAAAGGATCAAAGTAGTGATCAGTCTGATGACTCGTCATCAAAGGTAAATTCCGAACCAGAACAAAATTCATTGGATGAACTGATTGAGATGCACGATAATTTGCTTGACAGTTATAGATCTTATAAACGTGAAATGAAAGAGATGAAAAAGGCCATGTTGCATGAAATTAGAAAGTTGAAATGTGAAAACGCCAACCTAAAAGGAAGTCTGAAAATAAGTGAAAATTCATGCAATGAATGTGATTCTGTTAAAACAAATTTTCAAAAGGAAGTTGTACATATTTCCTCTGTAGAGTCAAGCTGCAACAAATGCTCGGTTTTGCGAGAACGTAATGAGGAACTCTATAGTGAAAATGAATGGTTAAATAAACAAATTACCTCATTTAAAGAGGATCACAAAAATTTACTTGCTGGGAAAATTAAAGTAGAAGAAAGAAAAGAGGAACAAACTTAGAAACTGGAGTTGATGTCCAGTAATGAAAAATGTGATGAAGAAGTTAAGAAGCTGACCAAAGAAAACACTGAACTGAAAGCTGAAGTTGAAAAATTAAAGTGGTTAAACACTAGTTTGTCTGAAAAACTTCTCACCATAGAAAAAGGAAAAACTGTCCGTGATGAAGAATCACAAATTTTGAATAATCTGGAACAAGAAATTGAGAAGTATAAAACTGCAAATAAAGTTCTAAGCGAATGTGTTAATTGCAGTGAACAAGAGATAGCCAGTTATGAACTTCACATTGCTTCTTTGGAAGACAAAATTCATGATCTGGAAAACTCAGCATCCGAGTCCGCTAAAAATAAAGGAAAAATAAAAGTTGTCATGAAAGGAGAGGATGATAATTCAAGATGGGGGATAAGTTGTAGTTCTGATGTTAAGGAAATTCCTAGAAACCAGCTACATACAACTTTTGTGCGTAGCTCAGACATAGCTAGCACTTCCACCTCATCCCCTAAACAAGCTGCTGCTCAATAAAATAAGAAAACAAAACAGAAAAGAAAAATATTGAAAAAGAATGATAACAATCAGCATGCTAAGAAAGTTCAGACCAACAAATCTATTGTCAAGAACATTGAATGCTTTTACTGTGGAAAGTTTGGCCATGAGATGGTTGATTGTTTTATCATGAAGAAGGATGAATTGAAATCTGATAGAATTCATGCTAGGAATTCTAATATGAAAAAACCCTCTTCTGTTCAAACCAAAAGGCCTCAATGCTTTTATTGTCATAAAATAGGTCATCTCATGCGTGAATGTAGGCTAATGAAAAGAGATGACCTGTCTGCTGATGGAGTGTATGATAAACTGTTCCATGCTAAAAATCATGCAACTCATAAAAAGAAACTTCAATATTTTCATTGCGGCAAAACTGGCCACATTGTTGCTGAATGTTGGCATAGTCAGGGAAGGAAATTTCGTTCTGGACTTGTTAATTTCCCAGTTAACAAAAATGTTTTTGGAAGAAATAATTTTAGTTCTAAGGGAAAGCACCTTAAGTGCTTTGAATGTGGAAAGCATGGCCATGCAAGCAAGGACTGCTTGTATGTTCAGGGAAATCACGTTAATTCCAAATCTGCTAAGTTCCCTAGAACAAAACCTGTAAATTCTTCATGCTTTGAATGTGGGAAGCCAGGTCATGGAGCTGCTGATTGTTAGCTGGCTGGTTTTAGTAAACAAAATTTTTAATTTGCTAATAAATTTAATGACAACAATAATTTGCATAAAAAGAATTTAAAATCTGCAGCATCATGCCATTACTGTGGTCAGATAGGTCATTGTATGGATAATTACTCCTTGATGATAAGTGATGATCTGAAGTCTCAAAAAATGTGGAAAGCACCATTTAGAGGTGTCACTTTTACTTTAGAACCCAAGGTGAATTGGGTTCCTGCAGGATCAAAATGATTAATGTGCTGTAGGTGTGCCTTGGAAGTTGATGAATAAAGGGGTTAATAATCCAAGGCACTCAAGAATAAAACCCCCAGGACCCTGCACTATTCAGGTCAGTTCTGCAAACTCTCTTTAAATTTTGTCATCTGACATTGTGTGTTTTAAATAGTGCATTTTATGCTAATCTGTCTACGCTTGATTGAAATCTTCTGAAAATAATAATTGCACATGATGCCTATGATAGTGACTCTTAGAGTGCACTACATATCTGCTTCTTAAGCAAAATACACAAAAACATGTTCTCAGCATTCATTGTATAAAATGTACTTAATCAGGGGGGGTTTGACTGCTTTCGCATGATGTTCATACTTTGAGCTATGTGTTCACATGGAAAGGATTAGAAACTCATGAGCATAGTCTACACATTCATGATGCATAATTTGTCAAAACTTCCTGCATTCTGTCATTACACTTGTTACATTTAAAATCTTCATACATTGCATCTAGACTGGGGGAGCATTTTAGACTCTTTAATCTTTTTCTATCTGAACCCTTCTTGTTTAGTCACACAAATCACTCTCCTACTCTTGTGTGTCAGTGATTGCTCTTTAATCAACTGAACTCTCAACTTTCTTGAATCTGAAATCCACGTTTGATACTCCCTAATTTGCTGAAGGAGTGCCTCACTTGAATTCTTCCCTGTCACTATTGTCAATCTGGTTTGACTGAATTCTAGACTCTGTCATCAGTTTCAGAATTGAATTGCTCAAGTGCATATCTCTTGATGCATATTTGTAAACTCACTACTATTGGCTTTCTGAAAATCTGTCTAATGCATATTGATCATATTTGCTACAAGCAAGTGTTTCAATTCTCACTTTCTATACATGCTTGTTAATGTCTCTGCTATTGGATGCTATTGTAAAAATATTGTTTGAACTGATTTTGAAGAGACTTAAATCTGTGTACCTCAGTTATAAATCTAATATCTTAAAAGAAACTCCTATTATATAGGTTTAAGAATAACTGACTGATCTACGTTGGTGTAAGTCTAATGTATTCATGAATTTGGATTTGAAAGACTTGAAAGTATCTGAATCACAAGTTTTAATAAACTTTAACCAATTGTTTCATGTAATATCTGGACAAAACCTTATGAAATCTGAAAATTTGAAATCAAGGTTATTTTGGTTGAGATACATGTTAGTAGTATTATTCTTAAACATTAAATCTGTCTGAAGTTGACTAAAAAGAAAAGCAAAATTCAGAGCAATGACTTTGATCATTGAGAAACTAGGTCCTCCCTCAAAGAAATGGAGTAAACCTATGTCATGAAATGCCACAGTTATCTCTGGTATAAAAATAATTGAAAAGTCTGTCAGAGCAATGTCATGGTTGTGTTGAGTAACTGGGGATCCCGACCTCTGATCAATGTGTTTCTTCATGTAAAAAGACACTCCAATTGCTAACTCTGTTCTCATGTTCGAGAGGCAATGCGGTTATCACACTGAGTAACTGGGTCATTTCACCTGAGACGTGTTTTGCCTCATGTAAAAAGGTGTTAATCAACCAAGATTGCTCAAGAAAAATAAAGTGAAATTCAAAAGTAAAATCTAAAAATGGATATCATAAAATTTCTGCCAACAAAGTCAACTTCAAATACTATTAAAGGTGTTTAATCTCAATACTACAATGTGTAACTCCTAAAGGAGCCATTGAGATTAATTGAGTAAGATGGAAGAGGATTGAACTGGAATGCTATATGAATAATTGGTTCACCTTTATTAAAACTCAGTTTTAGATATGAGTATTGTATACAATTGTCAAATTTGGTATACATCATGCTTAAACCCATTTTTCTCATGCAGTTTAATTCATAACCCCTTATGATAGGAGAATCTATCCCTAATTGGACTTATAACAGTGGTACCTGGAATAAAATTTCGTCTGATCAGTTACATCCTTAACTGCTCCATCATATTGCACATTTGTTTCCTGATCATTACTTGAAAATGCTCACTCTTTCTACTGAACTGTTACTGAAAGATCATGTGCTCTATATTGTTGCTGTGATACACTCCTCACATATCCTCTTGAAACTTTTGCTTTATTCTGAGCAAGGACTGTTGAACAGATTTCATTTATTGCTTCTTAAAGGGGGAGGATTGATACTTGATTCTCTAACCGCCCCTGTGCTTGTCGATTGTATTCCTTTATTCAGGGGGAGTTTCTTGTATGGATGTTCTTCCTTTTTATCTACGGAGAATATGTGGTGTCATATTGCAATTTGGGGGAGAATAGATTGCTCTAATGTGATTTCATGTAGTAAAAGGGGGAGATGTTATATCAATCTTTTCATACCTGCTTAATTTTTCTCTCAAACTATTTTCTTTTTGATGAAGTCAAAGGGGGAGAATAGTTTGGGTCTGTGTGACTCATAGTGTTGCCATCATCAAAAAGGGGGAGATTGTTGTGCCCCTGTGGTTTTGATGTCAGCAAGCACTATGAGTATGAATGAGTTTGATGTTAGCAAGCACTATGAGTATGAAAGATTGACTGATTGAGTGTGCATATTTATAGCATTGCATAACAAGTGTCTTGCATCGGTGCATTCATCAGTTGCATGCCATATAGTCGATGCAAGATTCACTACATATGATGTCTATACACTGAAGCACGGTCATTGCATATGAGGTCCTGTCACTGAAAACCGGTGCAACATTTCTCTGCACGCTAAAGTCTGTACAGAATTTTTCCTAGCCTACATCAACTCAAGTCTGTACATTCCTTGGTGGCTAGTCTGAACAACCTCCATTGTTTCACTCGACTAGTCAGTACAGCCAGTGCTCTTCATGCACATACATAGTCAATGCATTGATTTGTCTCGCACATACACTAAGTCTGCACATGGTTGCTTTGATGACTTAGCAAGTCTATACATTCATAGGCATAGTCAGTGTATTCGGTTGTTTAATGTCTATACAAAGTCTGTACATTCACTGCTGATATGTCCGTGCATCATTTCATCGGCAAGTTTGTTCATCATCTTGTCGCATGCATGCAAAGTCTGTACATTCTTCACCCGGCATTCAAAGTCTATACATTCTTGCATCATTGTGCTTCACGCATACACAAAGTCTGTACATCGTCTTGTCGTAGGCACATAAAGTCTATACATCCATTCGCTAATAACTGAGCAAGTCTATACATCCGTTAGCTCAGCTCATGGCTTAGTCAGTGCAATCCATGTTCATTGTGCATGTGTGCATACTGCTGCTGGTATGAGTGTTCAAGTTCATGCATCATCACACCAGCAAGTCTATACATCGTTGTCGAATGCACGCAAAGTCCATACACTCCTTAATGGCATGCCTGTGCATTCACCTTCATTGTGCATACTTTGTTATATGCATATTGCACTACACACTAGCAAGTCTATACATGCTTAGTTTAAATTCTCAAACCTACTCGATGCATCTTTTTCTTTTCCTTCAGATTGATTTGAATTGATATCAAGTTTTATCTAACAGGACTCATGTTCGAGAAGCTTAGTATGGACACGTGATCCAAGAATAGAGATGGCTCAGGATCGTGACACGTGTAATGTAGTGAGCTGAAATGCTGCCACGTGGTCAAGGCGCTCTGGGCGGGAATTGTAGAGGACACACGCCCACCTCTCTGATGCTATAAATAGAAGACTTCTCCATCTGGAGAAATTGATCGTGAATATACTTCAGAGGAGTAGAAGCAGAGAGAGACTGCACGATCCAGAGAGAAGAGAAACAGAAAGAAAGAGAGTAGCAGAGAAGAAAAGAAGCGATCAGGATAGAAGAGAAAGAGAGAAGAAAAGAGTGAGCAGTAGAGAAGTATAGAGAAGCAGAAGAAGAGAAAGAAAGGAAGAGAGAGGTAGAGAGCTCTAGGGGAAGAAAAAAAAAGCTTCATCGGAAGATTTGTTTTCACTGGACTTTGGATCAGATCCAAGCTAGTCAGCTCTTTGAGAGCCACGTTGTGTTCTATCTTTTACAGCTTTCAGTCGGTGTTATTTCTTGTTTCATGCTTTCATTTTTAACCTTTCTTCAAGCTGTTTGTCAGCGGGCGAGGTGGATACCTCGGACAGCAAGCTGTGTTGCTCAGCGGGTAGAGGAGGATTCCTCTGGATGGGTGAAGCTGTAGTCCCCAGCGGTTGGCAAAGCTGTAATGCCCAGCGGTTAAGCTGTTAGTTAGCGGTTGTAGGCAAGCTGTGAGGCCCAGCGGTTTAAGCTGTGTATCAGCAGAATCCACACTCTAGTTGGAGTGTGGGGTGGACGTAGGTCTGGAGGACCGAACCACCTTAAAAATCTTCTGTGCAGTGGTTTGATTGTCTATTATGTTTCGCTAGATGCATGCTTAGGTTCGATATGTTTCTCTCTGTCTAGTATGGTTGTTGATTGCACATTGTTTGTTCGATAACTATTTTGAGAGTCCCTTAACATTGATCCTAAGTCACTAATCCGTTCATCTGTAAGCATTTTAGTTGACCTAGTGAATCTATTAATTCCGCAACTGTTCATTGGCTTTCAGTTTGTATCAGGAAGTTTTAATTGGGCAAGAGTTTTATAAGGGGAGATTCATTCACCCCCCTCTGAATCCATCGCACCGATCCCAACAGTTAGTTGCATCAACGCAGCAACGGCTTCAGCAGCAGCAGAGGCCAGTTCGTAGAAGGATGCATCGACGTGACATTTATAGTGCGTCAACGCACACCATGCAGACAAAACATGTTATATGGTGTCCTCAAAGCAGGTTGCGTTGACACTACAGTTATAGTGCGTCGACGCACACCTTGTGAACTCCGAAAGCGTTCTTTACAAACTGACACATGGAAAGGATATGGGCACAAAATTCCAAGTCCTAATGACCAGAAGCCATATGCATCGATGGCTCAAGGCTCTAAAAGATCTTTTAGCAGAAGATATTCCCACATTCCAGTTGAACTAATCACAAACCTCCATGGAAAAGGCTTCATCCAAAAATGGGTTGGGCCTTGAGGAGAAAGGACAATAACTATTTTGTCCTCCATGATGAGGATTGGCGGGCCAATCAGAAACCTACATACCTTATCTCGTTCGAGCCAATCAGTGGCCACTCTTCTTAGTATCTGGAAGACTCTATGGATCTGGATGGTCCAGATCTCATGCTACCAAATCAAGGACAACATGCTTTGTACCTTACATGCAAAAAAGGAAGTATGTTGAAACAAAAGGAGAGTGTGGGTGCATGCTAAAAAGCAACGGACAAGGAGAAGGTTCGGATAGACTAGCGGAGCCACGTCAAGAACAGGAAGAGCAAAAGAGAAAGAGAGATCAGTGAGCTCATTCCTACTGAGAGGGAAGAAGAAAAAGAAAGAGCTGAAAAAGTAGAAGCAACTACGATGTTGCAAGTGTGAGAGCTGCTTTGGCTAGAGAAGGCACCTTCAGAGAGAAGAGTGAGCAGTAAAAGAGAGAAGCTGTGAGAGGAAGAAAAAGAAGATAAAAAGAGATATTTGTGCTGGTAGAAGGGAGTGTGGACAGCACACTCTGGAAGTGAAGGTTTGAACAGAAGCCCAGTTCGTCCAAGGAAGAAGAAGACGAAGAAGAGAAAGAAAAGAAGAAAGAAGAAGGAGAAAGAAGGAGAGAGCTCTGGCATTCCTTGAACACCTGAAGCAGACATGCTGGAAGCAGCAAAGCACGCCTTCAAGTTTTTAGATAGGAACCATTTCATCTTGCTTGAGTCTGCCATTTCCTATCTATCTTTCCATGTTACTATTTTTCTCTTTTGTTTATGTCCTTGTGGAAATTGTGAACCGTCACTATCAGTGATAGTAGGAAGATAGACTGAGCTTGTGCTCTGATCTGTGGTGAATCATCCCTACCGGTTGTAGTAGGAAGACAGATAGGGGTTGTGCTCTGATCTATGGTGATCCATCCCTACTGATGATAGTTGGAGGACAGACTATGCTTGTGCTCTGATTTGTGGTGATCTGTCCCAACCAGTGATAGTAGGAAGACAGACTGAGCTTGTGCTCTGATCTGTGGTCTGGCCTTGTGTGCCATCAAGCTGTATGGCAGTGATTCCTTGAGAGAGGACAATATCTCTGTAAGCTGTAAGGCAGCGGTTTAGTGCATTTACACTAGGGAAGCCTCACTCATTTGAGTGAGGGGTGGACGTATGACTCTAGGTAGAGTTCGGACCACCTTAAAATCGACTGTCCAGTGGTTTACTTGGTGTGTTTGTTCCTTATCTCCTACCTCCTTCACAGGGTGGTTGTTTGATGTGCACACTGTTGAGTTAAACTATTGATCCTATATTCCCCATTGGATTAATGTTTATTTCTATTTTGTTAAGACTCCACTGGTATATCAAAAGGTGTGCAGCAGCACACTTCGCGTGAGGAGTGTTTTGAGTTCTAACCTCCGCCTTGTACCAGCTTTATTGGCTTATCATTTGTGGGTGTTGTTGATTTCAGTTTGATTGATTTTTGGTTTGGTTATGCACGGTCACATAACAACATGCTAAGCATTCGATATATAATCTGTGTGAATTGCCACTAGTTGTTTTAATTGGTCCAGAAGTTTTTAAATTGGGCATAAATTTCTAGCTGGATCTATTAACCCCCCTCTAGTTCCCAGCAGCGCACCTAACATACCATTCATCTAGGAGCCACTAAAATGTCCCAAGATTTGAAAAGAAATTTTTGGTGGCCGAATATGAAAAGAGAAGTGGCTGAGTTTGTGAGCCGTTGTATAACATGTCAACAGGTAAAGGCAGAACATCTCAGACATGCTGGTAAATTGAAACCTCTAGAGATACCGGAGTGGAAGTGGGAAAGTATTGGTATGGATTTCATTATGGGATTGCCCAAAACTAGAGGAGGACTTTATGTAATCTGGGTAATAGTTGACCGATTAACCAAGTCTACTCATTTATTACCCATCAAAAGTAAGTGTACGGTAGATATACTTGCAGCTCTATACATCAAGAGAGTTGTAAGATTGCATGACATTCCTATATCTATAATTTCTGATAGAGATCCTAGATTTACTTCTCACTTTTGGAAGGGATTACAATCTTCTCTGGGAATGAGATTAAATATTAGTATAGGTTTTCACCCTCAGATAGATGGTCAGATAGAAAGAACTAATCAAATCATAGAGGATATGCTTAGAGCGTGCATGATAGATTTTGGTGGTACTTGACATGAACATTTACCATTGATTGAGTTCTCCTACAATAATAGCTACCAATCAAGTATTCAAAAGGCACCTTTTGAAGCTTTATATGGTAGAAGTTGTAGATCACCCATATGTTGGGATGAGAATGGAGAGAAGTAGTTAGTAGGCCCTGACATGACTCAAGATACTACTCGAAATATCCAGATGATTAGGGACCAACTAAAAATTACCTAATCCCGACAAAAGAGTTATGCTGACAATAGAAGAAAAGAACTGAAATTTCAAATCGGTGACCATGTCTTCTTAAAGGTATCACCTACTCAAGGAATCCAAAGATTTGAAGTCAAAGGAAAGTTAAGTCTGAAATTTATTGGTCCTTTTGAGATCCCTGATAGAGTTGGAGAGGTAGCATATAGGCTAGCATTACCCCCGAAATAGGTAGGAATGCATGATATTTTTCATGTGTCAATGCTAAGGAGGTATGTCTATGATCCTTCGCATGTGATCTAACACGATGATCTGGTACTGCAAAAAGATTTATCTAATGAAGAGAAACACATCAAGATACTAGATCAAAAATTACATCAACTAAGGAATAGAGCAATACCAATGGTTAAAATCCAATGGAGCCATCGTGGACAAGAAGAACCCACCTGGGAATTAGAGGATGCGATTAAGAAGAAGTATCCAGAATTATTTTCAGGTTAGTATTGTTAGCACTTCTCTTATTTTGTAATGAATCATGTGAATTTGGAGGACCAAATTCTTTTTAAGTAGGGGAGGATGTAGCAACTCAAAATTTTATATATGTATTTATATGCGAAAAAAATAATGAAAGATGAAAATAAAATAAATAATAAATATTTTTCTTTATGTCTTTAAAGTGTAGAATATATAAACATGAACCCTATTCCACGTGTTAACACGAACGGTGAGATTCGCGGCACGATTTTGAGAAGGCGAAGACGTCGGTACTGTTGTAGTTCTATAGTATCCAATTTAAGAGAGAATTATTAGCTCTAATTAAATCCTAATTAGTGGATGATGTTATTTCTTACATCCTTGAATAAATGAGGTCATTGATTATGTCATTGAGGGAGATTTATTTCAACATTCACATGTTGGAATTTATTTTCAATATAAGTTGGTGTAATAGTAACATGGGTTAGTGAAATAGAAAAATTAGGTGAAAAATTGACTTAAATTAAATTAGGAATAAAATATCATTGAATAAATTGATATTGATCTAGAGGGGGGGTGAATAGATCTGCCCCAAATTTTAAAACAAGATTAAGCAGATAAATATGAAATTAAAAATTACTTAATCAAAATAGCCAATTCAGACACTGAATCACTAGAAGACGTAGTCAAGTGATATGTGGGAACTATCAATGGAGAGAATGAGTGAATTCTAATAGACAATTAAACCACGACAATAACAGAACTAAATTTCAGATAAATGAAATGTGAAGAGGTACTTGGCGGAGGTTGAACTCAATGAGTGTCCTCACGCAAGATAAACCGCTTTTCAGATAAGCCTGACTTATCCTTCGAGCAGTACCTTTTGATATACCTTCTTCGCACTCTTGAATACTCAATATATCAACCTAAAGAAACACGATGGCAACCAGATGAATAAATGCAACAATTAAAAACCATCAAGCATAGACACATAATTTTTAGGTGGTTCGATCTCCTGTAGAGATCTACGTCCACCCCACACTTAAACCAAGTGTGGCTTCACTACTGATTCACAGCTTCCAATCTACTGATCCACAGCTTCAGGGAAAAACTTCCCAACACACGCTGAGCCTTACAGCTTAAGCTATCCAGAGGAATCCACCTCTGCAGTTGGGCCTTACAGCTTGCCACCGCTGACTCACAGCTTGCTATAACAAGAGTTCGACATGAAAAATAGAAGCAACAGAAAAACAAAAAATAGCAAAATGATCTGTAGCTCTTACAAAGAGTAGATCGACTCTGGTACTGTACCAAGAAGCTGGAAACAATGACTTACAAAAACTCAGACTCACACCCATCAAACGACTCTATGCTCCTCTCTCAAAGCTCTCTCAAAGCTCTCTCTGGATCTTGCTGGAAGTTCCTCTTGACTTGGCTGCTTCTTTTCTCTCACTCTTTCTCTCTATTGCTCTGTATTCTTCTATCACCTTCTCTCTCCTTTTTCTCTGTATTGTTCTTCTGAGATTTGGCGATCTGCCCCATTTTATAATGCAGGAGATGATGAGCGCGTGGAAGCCATGTTTCCCGCCCAAAAGTTCATTCAGATCTGAGCTTGGGATGGCCACATGGTAGCATCTTGATTTGGTTGTTTTCCACGTGTCAAACACAGTGCTTCACCTTTTGCATTGGATCACGTGCCTTTTATCCTGGTACTTTAGTTGTTCGTGACTTAGAGTTCACAGGTAGTTGGGACATGCGTCAGGTGATTGATCATGTGTCTTACATGTCATTGTAACGAACAAAGATATTAGTCACGTGTTATGGACTTAGAGAATTCACATGTCTATGTGTATAGGCACAAATGCAAGAATAACTAGCACAGACTATATCATGTAGGTAGCGCAGACCTGAAATGCACATGCACCGACTCTAAGTGTGTGTGGGGCACTACTTGTTATGATATAGAATAGAGAGTGCACTGACCATCACATTCATAAAGCAAACAATGCACTGACATTGGTTATGCAGGATACAAGTGTGCACTGACCTTATTACGCATGTATGAAAACATGCATAGCCTTTTATATGCATGAAGCAGACATTGCACCGACCCTTGCATGCATTTGGGAAAAAGATGCACCGACCTTTTCTGTGTAAGGCAAAATGTGTACAGACCTTAGGTAGAATAAAAACTGAGAGTGCACTGACCTTCTATGCTCAATGCAAATGCTGCACCGACTATGTATGCACATGGTAACTTGCATCGACCCCACTAAGTGAAGACAATAATTAGCACCGACCCAAGGTGTGCGATAGGCACTACTTGCACCGACCTTACATAGTGCAAGACAAACACATGCACTGACCTTTATATGCTCACATCAAAACCTGCACCGACTTATATGTTCACAGCAAAACCTACACCGACCCTATATGCTCACAGCAAAGCCTGCACCGACTTATATGTGTTTCTACAAAGACATGCACCGACTTTATGCACTCATAATGCAGACATGCACCGACCTTATCAAAGACCAAAGTCGATATGCACCGACCTTAGATTCAGAGTAACAAAGTGTGCAAAAATGTTTTATGAAAAGGTTTGACATATAAACAATTCATCAAAATACACAATATTACGATGGTCAAGATAAATTCTCAAAAGTCAACTTCTACAGTCAACCAAGTCAACTCTACTGTTGCCAATCATTCAAAACACAATCAACACACAACAGTCTCCACACTGCTGATCAACTCCAGAGGAGACCCAACATTCTCCCCCTTTTTGATGATGGCAACACCCAAAATTATGATGTATTTTGATGAGACAAGTTTAATCCAATATACGATGTATTTAACATGAAGCATAGTCAAACAATGCACCAAACAAACACACAGATGCAGACCTGATCCATCTGATACCAATTGATGAGCTCTCCCCCTGAACTATCCAAGTGTCTCTACCCCCTGAAGAAACTCTCCCTCAAAACTCTCCTAACACTAGATACTCTTCCCAAACACATCTACCCCCTGATGATGGTCTCTCCCTTTAGCAAGATTATCCTGAAATACAACTCCCCCTTAATCAAAATACCATAGTACTTTTTCTCTCCCCCTTTGCCATCAGCAAACAAGGAGTAAGGAATATTGTGGAAGAGAAGAAACCAGCGGAGGAAGGGAACATAGTAACACCCTATGCAATTGTTTAGTAGATAAGCAGATTATAGAGAAAGTCTTCAGGCAAAAGAATCAAGAGTATGCATTCTTGACAGATGTCTGGTTTAATAGTGATAAAAGGTAGAGTAGATTAACTGAATGTCATATATAAGGTTGCAGTACCCATTTATAGTAATAAACCTAAGTCACATAACCATGATAGACTTGGTCAAAACTGTATCCTACTGATTTCAGAACAAATGAATATCTATGGGAGTAACTAGGATATGTATTGAGGTTAAACAACTTGACACTTAGTAAAACAAGAATTGAAAGGGTTATAGTAAACCTTTGTCAATTTTGATTTTAGAAACAAACTTGTTGAACAGACATGTATCATTTATGCTTTTGACATTAAGGGTACACATGGGTTAGATTCCAGTACCCCCAGTTACTAAGCACAAATTACCACATCTGTCTCTGATCAAAAACAACAGTCATGATTACACATTTTTACATAAGGGTACACGTTTATAAGACGCCAGTACCCCTAGCTACTCAGTGAAACCAATTCTACAGATTTGATCATGTGAACAGAGTTAACATGAAGCACTTCATGACATGAGTTTGTATCAATTTCATTGATGGAGTACTCAGTTTCTCAGTGCAGTTCAGTTATTGCTCTGCCAATAGATTTATTCATTTCTTTTACGAATGCTTTTCTTTTTGCTGCCCTTTTAATTTTTTCAAAGTGACTTGTTTAAAAACAATACACTGTCTGAGTTTCTCAACCTAGATTTCACCAAGTCTTTCATTTTCAGATACTATAAATATATTATCTGTCACAATATTAGAAGGAGGTTGAGAGCTATAAACAGTTTTCCACCACCCTATATTCTGAATACAGTCTTTGAACTCTACAGTTTCTTAAGATTAAACCATCCGTTCATTCATGAAGCAAACATGGTTTTTAACGTAGAAGACATGTGATAATTACTGCTTAAGATAATGAACTGATTGTAAGACTGTCATATATTTATAATAAGGGAATTGAAATTGAAGCATAGAATCAACTCTTGAGTGATATCAAGGAATGGAAATGACACCAAATGATAGAAATGAATCCAAGTGATGCCAATTTATACAATTAAGTTCAAAGAAGATTGAGTAATGAACGTTTCTGAATCTGAAGAGAGAGTTTGTAGAATAGGAGTTTGAAGTTTCAAAGACACTGATCTGAACACTGACAGAATATCTTGACCAGATCACACCCAGACATGACTGTACCAGACTCTCCCTGACAAAACAATGCAGCATGGACATGCAATCTTATTCTAAACAAAAACTCCCCCTGTCTATATGCATGTTTATTCAAGTATCTAGACACAACTGTCCACAAGAGACTAGACCCAACATTATGAAATGTAGTTCAATGCATGGACTCTTTTGATTCATGGTACCTGGCGGAGGATAGTCCTCTATACATGGTATGGGCTTTCAGATAAACAGAATATGCCCTTCCACCACATATCATTTGATATACCACTGAAATCAAGATGACTCATCTATGACAATGGTAAGGCTATTAGCAAGCAGACTTGAACCATTCTCAAGATAGATCAGAACATTTATTCAAGAAATTTAAAGATAGGCTGACACATAATCATTCTTAGAATTAATCCAAACACCAGTAAAAGAATGAAATCAGAATTAATCATCATGCTGAAATTTACATAAACCTAATTCTCTTCTTAAGAATTTAAATCTTTCATTTCCCAAAGTTTTAGTAAATATGTCAGCAATCTATTTTTCAGTTTCAATAAAATTCAGTTCAATCTCATTCTTGCTTACTTCATCTCTAAGAAAATGGTGTTTAATTTTTATGTGCTTAGTCCTAGAGTGATGAACATGATTTTGAGTCAAACAAATAGCACTAGTATTATCACATAAAATTGAAATGCATCTTAATTTTATCTGATAATCAGTGAGTTGGTGCTTGATCCACAGTACTTGGGCTGCACAATTCCCTGCTGCGACATATTCTGCCTCAGCAGTGGATAGAGCAACAGTGTGTTGCTTCTTGGATGCCTAAGACACTAGACAACCACCTAAGAACTGGCAATACCCACTAGTGCTTTTCCTATCAATCCGACACCCAGCATAATCTGCATCAGTGTAAGCTATTAGGTCTAGCTCACATCTATCAGAATACCAAAGACCTAGATCTAAGGTACCTGACAGATATCTAAAAATCCTCTTTACAGTAATAAGATGTGACTCTTTAGGACTAGCCTGAAATCTAGCACATAAACACATAGTAAATTGTATATCAGGTCTAGATGCAGTAAGGTAAAGAAGGGATCCGATCATACCTCTGTACAACTTGGTGTCAACCAATTTACCTTTTGGGTCATCATCAAGGCTAGTTGATGTACCCATTGGTGCTGTTATCCCCTTGAAATTTTCCAATTTGAACTTCTTTAGTAGATCCCTTATATACTTGGACTGAGTGATGAAAGTTCCTTCTTTGGTCTGTGTCACTTGCAGTCCAAGAAATAGTTTTAGCTCACCCATAGAGCTCATTTCAAACTCATGTGTCATTAAATTAGAAAATTCTTTACACATTGTTAGATTAGTTGAACCAAAAATAATACCATCCACATATATTTGTATAATGACAATGTCTGGATGACATACCTTTGTGAACAAGGTTTGGTCAATTTCACCTCTTGTGAACTTCTTGTTTGAGAGAAACTTCCTGAGCCTGTCATACCAAGCTCTAGGAGCTTGTTTCAATCCATATAGAGCTTTATTCAACTTATATACATGATTAGGAAAATCTATTCATTCAAAACTAGGAGGTTATCTTACAAAGACATCCTCTTTTATTTCTTCATTCAAAAATGCAGATTTCACATCTATCTGCTGAAGGGTGATTCCTAATGAGCATGCATATGCTAACAAGATTCTAATAGCCTATAACCTAGCCACAGGGGCAAATGACTCTTCAAAGTCAATACCATACTCTTGATTGTACCCCTGAGCTACCAATCTGGCCTTATTCCTAACAACATTGCCCTACTCATTGGTTTTATTCCTGAAAACCCATTTAGTCCCAATGACAGTCCCATGATCAGGAGATGGAACTAGGTGTCATACCTTATTCCTATCAAATTGATTTAATTCCTCGTGCATGGCATTGATCCAATGCACGTCACTAAGGGCACTATCTATGTTTTAGGGTTCTATGTGTGACACTAATGCAAAGGAGTTTAACTCATTCTGAGCTCTGAGATAAGATCTGGTCCTAGGGGGTTCATGCAAATTACCAATTATATTATTTATAGGATGATCTCTAAGAAATCTGACATTGATAACTTGATTACCTTGAACCTCATTTACCTCCCCCTGAGAACCAGGCTCCTCTGCATCATTATCTTTAGATTGATCTGCAGGATTTTCATCTTTTAGAATTTCTCCATTATTATGTTCCCTGCATAAACCATTTTCAAGCTTAGTCATTGTTTCATCAAAGACCACATGTGAAGATTCTTCTATTGTCTTAGAGTTTAAATTGTACCCCTTAAAGGCTCTAGATGTTTCTAAATATCCTAGAAAGATTCTGAGATCACTTTTAAGTTCAAATTTATCAAGGTCTCTTTTAGCATTAACATGCACAAAACACTTACAA
Source organism: Amorphophallus konjac (assembly GCA_022559845.1). Classification (NCBI taxonomy): domain Eukaryota; kingdom Viridiplantae; phylum Streptophyta; class Magnoliopsida; order Alismatales; family Araceae; genus Amorphophallus; species Amorphophallus konjac. The sequence continues at coordinate 140,541,370 of CM040127.1, read as the reverse complement.
CCGAAGACCTTGAAATAAGCTAGTGAAAGTTTCTTACTTTTGAGAATTTCATTAGGAGTTTTCTAGGTAAATGACCTTACCATGGCTCTGTTTACTACATGGCATGCAATGTTGACTGCCTCAGCCCAAATTTTCCTTGGTAGGTTACCTTCCACTAGCAGTGTTCGAGCCATCTCCACAAGGGCCCGATTCCTCCTGTCTACTACACCATTTTGCTCTGGAGTCCTTGGAGAGGAGAACGTATGAGTTATACCATTATCCCAGCAGAAGTCATCAAATTGTGAGTTATCAAACTCACCACCATGATCAGACAAGATATTCTGAATAGAATTATCATTATTCTGGTTTATCTTTAAATAGAACTCTTGAAATTCATTAAATGCTTCATGTTTGTGTGTGAGGAAAAACATCCAAGTAAACCTAGAGAAATCATCAACTAATATAAAACCATATCTTCTATTTGATAAACTAGCTGATCTAGTAGGTCGAAAAAGATCCATGTGAATCAGTTGATATGGTTTAGAAGACATGTTTTCTGTTTGAGACTTGAATGACTTCCTAGTCTGTTTGGATTGAGTGCATGCCTCACATACAACATTATCAATTTTAAAAGATATTTCAGGAAGTCGTCTGACCATGAAATGCTTATTTAGTTTGTGTAGCACTGTATAACTAGCATGACCTAGTCTACGATGTCAAAGATAGGCTAGGCCATCCTTGTTAGCAGTAAGGCACAAGTTTGAATGTATTACATCATCTAGGTCAACTAGGTAAATGTTATTGATTCTTTTGCCAGAAAATTTAACATTATCAGAATTAGGCTCATAAATGTTGCAACCAGTATAGTCAAAAACTACCCCATGACCTTTGTCACAAAGTTGGCTAATACTTAACAAATTATATGCAAGACCTTCTACCAGCATAACTTCATCAATACTGATACGCACAGCGGAAAGTGAGATAGAAGGGGGGGGATGAATATATCACTCCCAAATTCGATAAACTCAGAAACAATTACTCAACCCTTCAAAATGCAGTGAAGAAAAACTTTGGAGATAGGTAATAGAGATATCTAGACTATCGATAGAGATCGAGAAAGAAATTCACGGTGAAGCAATATATCAAGTAGATGGAGAGCAAGCACAAAGTAGACAGGAAAACCCACAAGAGAGACAAAACTTTTAGGTGGTTCGATTACTACCCGCAATCTACGTCCACCCCTCACTCAGAAGAGTAAGGTTTCCTTGCAATGATCAATCGCACACATCAAACTCAGTCTGTGACAATCGCTGCCAAACAACGTGCCCTGAGGAACACTCTCCTCAGCCTTCTGATCAACCAGAAGAAGCACTGGAGAACAAATCTCCCTTCCTTTGCACGCAGCAAAGGGAACCCTATGAAATTGCTCCCAAGCAACTCACAAAACTAGAGGATCAAACCTCTCTTCCTCCAAGAACAATGAAGGGAAATCGGAGAACTTCTCCCTTCCTCCGAGTAAGCTTGGAGGGTGACAGAATGAAATGGAAAATGAAGTAAACTCAAAAATAAAAGATCAATGGAAAACAATCATCTCTAAGACAAAACAATGTAGCTTCCGTAGAAGTAGATCTTAAGATTCACAGATAGCTCTCTCTCTCTCAGAATCTTCTCTCTGCTTTTGATGGAGTGGTTTGTCTCTAGTTTTCTCTCATGATCCACAGCACTGCTCTCACTTTTATCTCCTTTTTCACTATTCCATCCCGCTTCCCTACGAACCCTTTTCCTCAGTATATATATATGTCTGTTCCAGAAGCTTAGGCGTGTGGATACCACGTTTCCCGCCTGAAAGGTTGGGGCACGTGTCAGAATGTTATGGACCTGTATCTTCCTCGGATCACGTGCCATCCACCTGGTGAATGCACAGACAGACTATTAGAAAAGGAATAAACATTCTGTCACACACTTAGTACAAGTCGTACCGACGTAGCGAGTAAGTAAGCATAAACTGCACTGAGTAGGAATTTCCAAGTCAATCAATGCACTGACTTACTACAAGGTGAACAAGAAGTTGCACCGAGTTTAAGTGAGCAAAAGCGTGAAATGCACTGACTTGTGAAAACACATGACGTCATAAGCACGTACCATAGAGTCTAATCGTGCAACAGATATGCACCGACAAGAATCCATAAGGCACAAAGATGCACTGACTTTATTTTTGCCAGAAAGGAAAGTTTGCACTGAGGCGGAAACAAGCACCGACTAAGACTAGTAGAAAAAGCACCGATGTGGAATAAAGCAGAAGATGCACCAATCTACTTTAGCTACTTACAAGATTTGCACCGAGTCTAAGTGGCCTGAAGCAAGAACTTCACCGACCTCGCTGCTACAGGGATTTGTATAGACTTGGCTATACACCGATCATGTTTTTATCTTAAGCAAAGTATGCACAAAGTTGTGTTCCTATACCTACGTCTTACCAAAAGTTGCACCGACTAGGTGCTGACCAAACATTGCACCGACTTCATGTTATTCAGAAAGAGAAAGAATGCACCGATATAGTAGCAAGGAATGCGCAGAACAAAGAGAGATGCAAGACAAAGCTTTCACCGCGTTGGATTTGAACTAAGATACAAAAAGAGCAGACTAAACAATACATCTAGTCAACAATTTCACCGACTCAGATATTGCACCGACCTCGAGAGGTGAGATGCAGAGACATACTATGAACGGACCTTAGTGCACACGACCTTGTAAAATGCACTGAGACAGAATATGAACGATAGAACTTGTGCATGAACAAGGACATGCACCGAGCAAGCTTATGAACGAGACAATGCATCCACTGACTTAATATGCATTAAGCAAAAAGATGAATGATAAATAATGCACAGACCTAAATCATGCAACAAGCACAGACCTCCTTCATGCTTAGAAACAAAGAATGCATCGCTGCAAAATATGCACGGACTTTATGCGAGATGCACCGAGCTCTTCTGAGATGAGCACAAGTGTTGAGCATATTAAAGGAAACTTGCACCGAGGCAAGGACTTACCACGTCTAGAGTAAAGCATGCACTGATCTATTGAATGCATATAAACAGGAAAATGCACATACCTTTATTGCAAGAATGCGATTAAACAAATTGATTTATAGTGTGAGACATCATCAAAACCGTAGGGATGCAACAATCTCCCCCTTTTTGATGATGGCAACACTATGAATCAGGCAATGTCAGGGCATTAAAAGGAGATCAAAAATAATCAAGAGCAAACCAATCAAGAGCAAACCAAAATGTGCATACTGACAAACCAGAAAGCCTCTCCTAGAAACACCATCTTCTGAACCTCTCCTCTTCACTCCAAATCTGCTCCCCTACAACACTCTCTCAGATGCTCTGAACCTCTCAGATGACCTCTCTCCCCCTTTGACATCATCAAAAGGAAATGAAAGATATATGAAGTTGCTGGAGACATGAGGAAGAAGTACAGTGGCTTCTTAGTGTAGAAAGACTCATGAGCATATCTTAAGAGAATAAGTGAGGGGCTAAACTCAAGAGAAGATTCTTTAACTCTGGTAAGCAATAGAGAATGAGAATGAGAGGGAAGTTTATATACATACAGGGTATATGATGTAGAGCAGGAATGAACAAGTATGACAAGACATAGCTGATCAAACAACTATACTAAGTAGACGACAAGAGACAAAAGCAGAGAAGGTGTGCTCAAGATATTGAGGACAAGCATTCTAGTAATTTGCACAAATATAAATAATATTATTGAGAATTTCAAGAAGACCAGTAAGTAAGTTGGTAAATCACATCTTTGATATTAGGGAGACACCTTGAACAGAGATCGGAATCCCCAGTTACTCAATGTGAGAACCTCATTACCTCTCCTTTTTAAAGAACAGAGTTAGTAATTGTGGCTTTTTACGTGAGGAAACACCTTGATCAGAGGCCAGAGTCCCCAGTTACTCACCACCTTGTCACCATTGCTCTGTAATGGTCAGAAGCATTAAGTTTATTTTGCAATTTTTTTTTTGAATTTGACACCTCATGACATAGGAAAGACTTCATTTCATTGATGAAGCTCCCAGTTTCTCAATGATCAAACCATAGACCTTTGTTCATTTGGTTGATCCCTTATATTGTTGAGATGAAGTGTTTGAAGACAATACCAGAAGAACTGTTTCTTTGAAATGAGTCTTGAAGTCTAGATTTCAAGTTGTTCTGGATAGATATCAAGACATACAAGTTTTAGCCTGAACAAGAATCATGAACAATGTAGGAAGATATACTTCAGACACTTAATCCAAGTCTCTGATAGTCTACTAGAGAAAAGATTATAGCTGGACTTTAGTTACACAAACTTATAGACTTAAGAGATGAATGAGATTCTACTGACTGAGAGAGAACCGCACTCATTCAATCATGAGAACCAGCAATGACACACATCTGGTCAAACTTTTGAATAAGTCAAACTTCACTAACTGCCTAGCTCCCCCTCAATCGATGCACAGTAGGAAACTAATAAGCAGACACTCAGAACTCTCCCTCACGGTTAGGACAGGCTACTCACACAACATCTTGCCAAGATAAAATTTTTTTGCAATATCAGGAGATTAGAAATCAAGATAATTTAAATAAGCCTAATTCTCTCCTTAGAAACCTCATCTCTTATGAAATGATGCCTTATTTCTACATTATCAGACAAGATTCTTGGCTTTTTTGATGGCACTAGTATTATCACAGTAAATGGGTGTGCACCCCAGGTCTACTTGATAGTCCTGAAGCTGGGGTTTAATCCAAATGACTTGTGTACCACAACTCCCTGCAGCCACGTACTCAGCTTTTGCAGTGGAGAGGGCCATAGAATGTTATTTCTTCGAACCCCAAGATACTAAACACCCACCTAGAAATTCACAATTACCACTAGTGCTTTTTCTATCTAGTTTACACCCGACATAGTCTGCATCTGTGTATGCAATTAAGTCAAGAGTGTGTGATGTAGGAAACAATAAACCAAGGGTGTGTGTAGCAAACAGATATCTGAAAATTCTTTTTACTGCAGCTAGATGCAATTCAGTGAGTCTAGATTGATACCTTGCACACATTCCTACACTGAACTGTATATCAGGTCTTGAAGCTGTCAAATAGAGTAGAGATCCAATCATACCTCGGTAGAGCTTGGCATCTACTTCTTTACTTGTCTCATCTGCATCCAATGAGGTGTTGGTACTCATTAGTGTTGTAATGTGCTTCAAGTTGCTCATGCCAAACCTCTTGAGAATGTCCAATGTATACTTGGTCTGGTTGATGAAGCATCCTTCCTCCTACTGTTGTATCTGTAGGCCAAGAAAGTACTTCAGTTCGCCTACCAAACTCATTTCAAATTCTGCTGACATCAATTTTGAAAATTCATTACATAGATCAGTATTTGTTGAGCCAAAGACAATGTCATCTACGTATACCTGGACTATGATGAGATCTTCATTAAGGCCTTTTGTAAAAAGAGTTTGATCTACTTTACGTCTTTGGTAGCCCTTGCTGATCAGAAATTCCATTAATCTCTCATACCAGGCTCGAGGGGCCTGCTTTAAACCATACATGGCTTTATTCAATCTGAAAACTTGGTCAGGTTTAGTGGAGAATAGAAAATCGGGGGGCTATTCAACAAAAACTTCTTCCTTGATAATTCCATTTAAGAATGCACTCTTCACATCCATTTGTTGGAGTTTTATATTTTTAGAGCATGCAAATGCTAACAATATTCTTATAGCTTCCATCCTCGCAACAGGTGCGTAGGACTCATCGAAGTCAACTCCAAATTCCTGACAGTAGCCCTTGGCTACTAGTCTGGGTTTATTTCTAGAAATAATTCCATCTTCATTCATTTTATTCTTGAATACCCATTTGGTTCCTATCACATTAGTGTTCTCAGGTCTTGGAACGAGTTCCCAGATATTGTTTCTATCAAATTGACCTAACTCTTCAGACATGGCATTGACCCAAGATGCATCGTTTAAGGCTTCATCTACTTATTTTGGTTCAATTTGAGAAACTAAAGCAATTAAATCTTGATTTTGAACACTTTTGAAATGAGACCTGGTCCTAGGGGGATCCCTTAAATCTCCTATGATATTATTCTCAGGGTGGTCTTTCAAGAATCTAACATTGGTTGAGGGCTCACCTAGTTCGGTTGAGCTTACTTGATTCTGATCGGTTTATCCTTCAGGTTGTTCGTTTTCATCCTTCAATTTCTCCTCAAGAAATTCTCCATCATGCTTTGAGGACCTGTCAGCATCATCAAGGTTGTTAGCATCTGTTGATTCACCAATTATCACATGAGGAGTTTCCTCTACAGTTTGGTCTATTACATTGAAAACCCTATAGGCCCTAGTTGTTTTAGAGTATCCCAGAAAGATTCCTGGAGTACTTCTAGCATCAAATTTATCTAAGTCCCTTTGATTATTGTTATGGATCATTTTGAAAAAAAAATTTCTGAAAACATTTGGCCTTTTACCTTTAAGGAGTTCATAGGGAGTTTTCTTATAGACAGGTCTTACCATTGCTCAGTTAATTGTGTAGCAGGCCGTGTTGGCTGCCTCTGCCCAAAATCTCCTGGGAAGTTGACTTTCGACCAGCATAGTTCTGGCCATTTCGATGATTGTCTGATTTCTTCTCTCAACAATTCCGTTCTGCTCTGGAGTCCTGGGAGAAGAAAATTTGTGAGTCAGTCCCTCTTTATTGCAGAAGTCATAAAATAAAGAATTCGCAAACTCACCTCCATGGTCAGTTTGAATTATTGAAATACAGTGAGAACCTCCTTGTTTGATTTTTTTGAAGAAATGTTCAAACTTCTGAAATGTATCATTTTTATTTGCTAAGAAAAATAGCCATGTAAACCTAGTGAAATCATCTACAATGACGAACCCAAACCTTTTCCCATTCAAGCTCAGAGTTCTGGTTTGACCAAAAAGGTCCATATGCAAGAGTTCCATTGGTTTGGTTGATAAAGGCTCAGATCTGAGCTTATATGACTTGCGAGTTTGCTTGCCTAGAGCACAGGCATCACAGATTTTTGAGATTAAATTAAACTTGATTTTAGGCATGCCTCTAACTAAATCATGTTTGAACAATTTATTCAAAGTAGAAAAACTAGCATCGCCTAAACGTCTATGCCAATCAAAAGCATTATTTTCAGAATTAGCAGATAAGCAGAGATTAGATTCAGACTCAACATCTAGGTCTACCATGTAAACATTATTGGTCTAGTTGGCTACAAATTTAACAAGATCAGAATTTATTTCGAAGATTTTGCATGAGTTATTATCAAACACAACCTTGTGACCCTTGTCACATAATTGACTAATGCTAATCAGATTGTGTTGAAGACCTTCCACAAGTAAAACTTTCTCAATTGAGTTAGTGGAGGACTTACCAACTGTGCCAACCCCAATGATCTTACCTCTATTCTTTCCTCCGAATTTGACCAGACCCCCTACCTTCATTTCTAGCTTGCTGAACTTGGATCGGTCTCCTGTCATGTGCCTGGAGCAGCCACTATCAAGGTACCATTTGTTGTTCTCAGCTTCCAGGCAAACCTACACAAAAGAAATCCAGCAAGGTGGTTTGGAACCCAAGATAAGTTGGGTCCAAGGACATCATTTAAATCTTTAAGCAGGTGTTTGGGAATCCAAAATTGTTTCAGCTTGTTTTTCTCTTGTATCTTATTTTTAGGTCTACTGAAATTGTCACCAGAATTATGTCCAGTTGGTCTAGAGAAATGGAATCTATTCCAGTTATTAGACCTTTCATCCCCGGGGTATCTTCTGTACGCATGTTGATTACCAAATTTTTGAGGATGTATGTTATTTCCCCAGTAACTTCTGTTCGGGCCCATTCTTTTATAGTAATTCCAGCTTCTATTCTGATACATTTGCCTGGTCCAGCTACCATTTCTGTTCTGGTGAATGGGCTTAGTGAAGTTCTTCCCTGTTTTAAGATGTTGTTCAGCATGGTTTGCTTCTTTCTCCTTTGGATGCTGAATATTTTGATTACTGTTGGAGCTTGATGGTATGTCCGACTTTTCTTTTCCCTTCTCTGGGCAGAAGGTAGTGGTCTTGAACTCAAAGGGTCTCTTATTTGTCGGGTTGTAGCCTAAACCCTCTTTGTTGAAATTTACCCTTGTTCTTAGGATAGAGTCCAAATTTGTTTTCCCTTGAACAAATTTTTCTAAGATTTTTTGTTTGTCTTCCAGCTCTCTTAGCATAGACTCACAACTTTTTAGAAGCTCAGTGTTCACTTTCTTAACAGCTTCATACTTCTTAGTGATCACGCTGTTTCCATTCAGACTTTCTTCAAGTTTTATCTTGAGTTCATTGAGCTGTGTGTGAACTTCCTGGTTCTCTGATTTGTGCTTTTCATTTGCCTTCTTCAGAGAAGTCATGTCTTCTAATTATTCCTTTAATTTCTGATTTTCCTTACTGATTTGAGTTTGTTCTTCAATATTAGCATTGAATTTTCTTTTCAGAACCCTATGTTATTTACTCAGTGAATTGAACTTATCTAACAGTTCAGCATAGGTGTCTTCCCAATCATCAATAGAAAAATTCTCGAAAATGTTGGTTACCTCCTCATCGTTATTTGCCATTAGGCAAATTCCTTCTTCGTCCTCCTCAGAGGTGTTGTCTTCTAGATCTTCTTCCTCATCGCTCCACGTGCTGACCTTTGCTTGTGGTTTCTTCTTCTGCACCTTGGAGCTCTTCTTTTGAAAGTCGGGATCCTTCTTCTGAAGATCAGGGCAATCCCCTTTCATGTGTCCAGGTTTCCTGCAATGAAAACATGTGATTTTCTTGGCATTCCTATTCTTATCATTGTTGGAATCAAAGTTCTTACCAGAGGGATATGACATCTTTCTTCTAAAGGTCTTTCCCTTAGTTCTTAAGAATTTCCTGAAATGACGAGTGAGCATTGCTTGCTCCTCCTGGTCGAGGTCTGACAGCCCATCTGACTCGTAATTACTACTCCCGCTGCTGCTACTGCCTTTGCTGCGGGACACCTTGAGGGCAATATTCTTACCCTTCTTGTCGCTTCCTTTACCATTCCTCTTGAAATTCATCTCATATGTCATTAGGGATCCTATAAGTTCGGTGACTGTCATTCTTGACAGATGCCTAGACTCCTATATCACAATGGCCTTAGTGTGCCATGTAGGGGTTAGAGATCTAAGTATCTTCATGACATATCTCCCTCAGATATCTCTTTCCCAAACCCCTTAAGACTGTTCGTAATCAATGACAGTATGGCATACATCTCAGTTATGGTCTCCTCTGATTTCATCTTAAACAGCTCATATTCAGAGGTGAGGAGATTTACCTTCGTCGCTTTCACTTGGGATGTACCTTCGTAGATTAACTCCAACTCATCCCACATTTTCTTGGCCGTTTTGCATGCTGAGATGCGGGCGTATTCATCTAGATGAACTGCGCATTGGATGATGTTCAAGGCCGTCCAATTGAGTGATGAAAGCTTGACTTGATCATCTGTCCACGCGTCTTCGTTCGGTGGTAGATCATATGGCCATGTGGTGATCACTCGCCAAAGTTTGTGGCTCTGTGCCCTTATGAATACCTCCATCCAATTTTTCCAGAAAAAATAATTGTTACCATCGAAGAATAGAGGGCGACTGATAGATTGTCCGTCAGCCATGAAGCTCCGAGGAGCATTAGATCCGGAGTTACCCTGGCCATTGGACCACATAGTGAGAATCGCTCTGATACCAATTGATACACATAGTAGAAAGTGAGATAGAAGGGGGAGGATGAATATATCACTCCCAAATTTGATAAACATAGAAACAATTTCTTAACCCTTCAAAACGCAGTGAAGAAAAACTTCAGAGATAGGTAATAGAGATATCTAGACTATGGATAGAGATCGAGAAAGAAATTCATGATGAAGCAATATATCAAGTAGATGGAGAGCAAGCACAAAGTAGACAGGCAAACCCACAAGAGAGATAGAATTTTTAGGTGGTTCGATTACTACCCGCAATCTACGTCCACCCCTCACTCAGAAGAGTAAGGTTTCCTTGCAATGATCAATCGCACACAGCAGACTCAGTCTGCGATAACCACTGCCAAACAGCTTGCCCTGAGGAACACCCTCCTCAGCCTTCTGATCAACCAGAAGAAGCACTGGAGAACAAATCTCCCTTCCTTTGCATGCAGCAAAGGGAACCCTGTGAAATTGCACCCAAGCAACTCACAAAACTAGAGGATCAAACCTCTCTTCCTCCAAGAACAATGAAGGGAAACTGGAGAACTTCTCCCTTCCTCCGAGCAAGCTTGGAGGGTGACATAATGGAATGGAAAATGAAGTAAACACGAAAATAAAAGATCAATGGAAAACAATTATCTCTAAGACAAAACAATGTAGCTTCCGTAGAAGCAGATCTTCAGATTCATAGACTGCTCTCTCTCTCAGAATCTTCTCTCTACTTTTGATGGAGTGGTTTGTCTCTAGTTTTCTCTCGTGATCCACAGCACTACTCTCACTTTTCTCTCCTTTTTCACTATTCCATCCCGCTTCCCTACGAACCCTTTTCCTCGGTATATATATATGTCTGTTCCAGAAGCTTAGGCGTGTGGATACCATGTTTCCCACCTGAAAGGTTGGGGCACGTGTCAAAATGTTCTGGACCTCTATCTTCCTCGGATCACGTGCCATCAAAGTATCAAGGCTTGCTCATAGATTGTCCTTCGGCTGTCATTCCTCTAGCATCCATGATGACTATCTCTTCAGAATGTTAGTCCCTATAGAAGAGTTAGGCTCTAATACCATGTGATATAGATCTAGAGGGGGGTGAATAGATCTACCGTAAATTTTAAAACAAGATTAAGCAGATAAATGCGGAATTACAAATTGATTAATCAGAACAGCCAATTCAGACACTGAATCACTAGAAGACGTAGTCAAGTAATACGTGAGAACTATCAATGGAGATAATGAGTGAATTCTAATAGACAATTAAACCACGACAGCAGTAGAACTAAATTTCAGATAAATGAAATGTGAAGAGGTACTTGGCGGAGGTTGAACTCAATGAGTGTCCTCATGCAAGATAAACCACTTTTCAGATATGCCTGACTTATCCTTCGAGCAGTACCTTTTGACATACCTTCTTTACACTCTTGAATACTCAATATATCAACCTAAAGAAACACGATGGCAACTAGATGAATAAATGCAACAATTACAAATCATCAAGCATAGACACGCAATTTTTAGGTGGCTCGATCTCCTGCAGAGATCTACGTCCACTCCACACTTAAACCAAGTGTGGCTTCACTGCTGATTCATAGCTTCCAATCTACTGATCCACAGCTTCGGGGAAAAACTTCCCAACACACGCTGAGCCTTACAGCTTAAGCTATCTAGAGGAATCCACCTCTGCAGCTGGGCCTTACCGCTTGCCACCACTGACTCACAGCTTGCTATAACAAGAGTTCGACATGAAAAATAGAAGCAACATAAAAATAGAAAATAGTAAAATGATCTGTAGCTCTTACAAGGAGTAGATCGGCTCTGGTACTGTACCAAGAAATCGGAAACAATGACTTACAAAAACTCAGACTCACACCCTTCAAACGACTCTATGCTCCTCTCTCAAAGCTCTCTCAAAGCTCTCTCTGGATCTTGCTGGAAGTTCCTCTAGACTTGGCTGCTGCTTTTCTCTCACTCTTTCTCTCTATTGCTCCGTATTCTTCTATCACCTTCTCTCTCCTTTTTCTCTGTATTGTTCTTCTGAGATTTGGTGATCTGCCCCATTTTATAATGCCGCAGATGATGAGCGCGTGGAAGCCATGTTTCCCGCCCAAAAGTTCGTTCAGATCTGAGCTTGGGATGGCCACATGGCCGCATCTTGATTTGGTTGCTTTCCACGTGTCAAACGTAGCGCTTCAATTTTTGCATTGGATCACGTGCCTTTTATCCTGGTACTTTAGTTGCTCGTGACTTAGAGTTCGCTGGTAGTTGGGACACGCGTCAGGTGCTTGATCATGTGTATTACTTGTCATTGTAACGAACAAAGATATTAGTCACATGTTATGGACTCAGACAATTCACATGTCTATATGTATAGGCACAGATGCAAGAATAACTAGCACAGACTATATCATGCAGCTAGCGCAGACCTGAAATACACATGCACCGACCCTAAGTGTGCGTGAGGCACTACTTGTTATGATATAGAACAGAGAGTGCACTGACCATCAAATTCGTAAAGTAAACAATGCACTGACATTGGCTATGTAGGATACAAGTGTGCACTGAACTTATTACGCATGTATGAAAACATGCACAGACTTTTATATGCATGAAGCAGACATTGCACCGACCCTTGCATGCGTATGGCAAAAAGATGCACCGACCTTTTCTGTGTAAGGCAAAATGTTTACAGACCTTAAGTAGAATAAAAATTGACAGTGCACTGACCTTCTATGTTCAATGCAGACGCTGCATCGACTATGTATGCACATGGTAACTTGCATCGACCTCACTAAGTGAAGACAACAATTAGCATCGACCCAAGGTGTGCGAGAGGCACTACTTGCATCGACCTTACATAATGCAAGACAAACGCATGCACTAACCTTTATATGCTCATAGCAAAACCTGCACCGACTTATATGTTCACAGCAAAACCTGCACAGACCCTATATGCTCACAGCGAAGCCTGCACCGACTTATATGTGTTTCTACAAAGACATGCACCAACTTTATGCACTCATAATGCAGACATGCACCGACCTTATCAAAGACCAAAGTCGATATGCCCGGACCTTAGATTCAGAGTAACAAAGTGTGCAAAAATGTTTTATGAAAAGGTTTGACATATAAACAATTCATCAAAATACACAATATTACCATGGTCAAGATAAAGTCTTCAAAGTCAACTTCTAAATTCAACCAAGTCAACTCTACTGTTGCCAATCATTCAAAACACAATCAACACACAACAGTCTTCACATTGCTGATCAACTCCAGAGGAGACCCAACATAAATGAACTAATTGATTATGTCATAGAGGGGGGTTTATTTAAACATTCACATGTTGAAATTTATTGTCAAAATAAGTTGGTGTAATAGTAACATGGGTTGGTGAAATAGAAAAATTAGGTGAAAAATTGACTTAGAATTAAATTAATAATAAACTATCATTGAATAAATGAGATAATTGATTATGTCATAGTAGGGGATTTATTTCAACAGTCACATGTTGGAATTTATTGTCAACATAAGTTGGTGTAATAGTAACATAGGTTGGTGAAATAGAAAAATTAGGTGGAAAATTGACTTGGAATTAAATTAGGAATAAAATACTTATGGGATTTGGCCTATAAATAGGGCCGGAATCTTCCCTACTCAAAGCACAAATCTATTGAAGAAGTACTAGTTGTAGAGAGGAGGAAATCTTGAAGTTTGGAGGAGTGTTCGACGTGTTATTCATTCTTGTTCTTCTTCCTCTTCGATCTTCCACTAGGTAGGTTTTCTCTCAGGCAAAACTTAATTAGATCGTGTATGTTCCTTTGCATGAGTATTTTGATTCTATGCAATTTTTCATGATCATGTATTTGTGGCTTATTTTGAGATTTAAAGTCCAAAAATTATAGTTTTCATTGAGAATGAGTTTTGATTTTCTATCTAAGAATGCGGATCACACATGGACCGTGATTTGAACTTGGTAACCATGTCCGATTTGCCTCGTTTATGTGCGTTATTTCAAAACTTAAAATTTAAATTTTAAAATCATGTTCTTGCCTTAAAAAGACTATCGAGAAAGAAATGACTACGTAAATGAACTCGTGAGGCTATCGTTAAAAGTTTAAACAACTATGCTCGAATTTTTGTAAAATTCTTATAAATGATTGACCCTGTCCATTTTGATCTAAGCTCTATCTGAAAGCTTGACATCTTTTTTCAATGTCTTTTCCTTCATTAAAATTCTTTTACAAATGAACATGTTAGAATATGCAAAAATGATTTTCGTTCGATTTACATGTTTCTGTGTTTCCAACAAATCGTGTAGCTAGCAAGTCTACCAAGAAAGACCGGTGTCTAAGGCTAGAGGTCCACAAGCAAACGCTTTAAGTGGATAAGTGGTTACTTAATTAGGACCTTGGGAATGCGAGGAGAACCTCCCATTGTCCCACCTCTTACCTGGCTGAGATCTTTTTAGTTTTCTGCTAAGCACCCAACTATGGAAAAACATGATCTAAACCTATTTTACAAGATTTTTTGCAGACCTGATCGTGCCTTGGCTGGGAAATTATTCTCTTTATTGTCTTAATGTCGTTAAACATGATGTCTTAAATCATCATTGAACTTCTCTTATAAACTTTATTTACTCTTCATACTATTTGTCCTTGGAAATAGAAATTTTACTAGATCTGTACTTTAGGCATAAACTACCATTTGGGAGTGTAGGAGCTAAGTGCTATGCGTGACAAAGTGCTACGTTATGGGAGCCACCTCTTGAGGCTAGAATGGCGCAAAGTGCTACATAACAAGAGCCACCTCTTGAGGCTGTTGGGGCCACCTCTAGAGTCCTCCATAATTAAAAGACTAGTTATGCGCTATACTACGCTTCTTAATCTTTTCTTGAAACTCGGATTGGCCATAATTATAAATGAATTGTTCTAGAAATTAAATGGGACTCTTGGTCCACCTGAACACTCAATACCTAGCAAACATGGGGACCCCGATATGGTCCTAGGTGAGTAAAGCCTGAAAGTACTTGTGCCCGAGGGAGTTGAATGATCAGGTGTGGTATTGCACCAACTGACAAGCAAGATTGAACTAGACAATTCACTTATTACATACTTGACTCGTTACATACTTGACTTTCTGTACATGACATATTTGACCGGGAGTGTTAATATTCTTGTTACATGGTCAATTTTATAATTCTATACTTGTCATTGATCCTCATGCTTACACTTGAGTTCTACAATAGCCATTCTTGAATTCTTGACTTCTTGATCTTGTTCTCTACTATGCTTTTTATTTGTTTTATTTACTTGTTTTATTTCGAGAGCACATAGATGATTCAAAATGTTAATTACTTAAAATGACCCGGTAAAGTGATATAAGTCCTACTGAGCCTTCTAGCTCACCTTGTGTATTCTTGTCAATTTTCAGGAAGTCCCAAAGATGAAGGGATTGGGCTAAAATGACGAGAGTGCTGATAGTTTTTATTAGATTTTTTCTCAGTCTGTCTACTTAGAAATGAATGTACTAGATTTGAATAGTATTAAAAGTCTTTGAAGAATATTTGTTGGAAATATCAGGTTATGAAATAAAGATGTGATTTTGTCCATTTTTTATTCATATTCATTATCTAAGTCTCTTGATTAACCCACTCGTATAACTGTTCACGCCTTGATATTTCTGCCTTGTTCGGGGCGTGACAGTTAATGTCATTTTAGCCACCCCAATTTGAGGTTTAGCGATCCCTTGAGGCGTTGAGATCGTGGTTTGAGCTGACAGAACGGGTGTTCTAGTCAAGAAATGTGCTCGGATGAGTGGAGGATCTTCCGGATGAGCTGCTAATTTTTGAGCCCGATGTCTTGTCATGCGCTGTGGCGTTGGAGATGACATGCTAGTCTTGTTTATTTTTACAGATTTTGAGGCAAGATTGGACAGAGATGTCCCAGTAAGCTCTAAGTTCTGCACTTCTGCGTGTGAATGGGCTGTTTTAGTCCTGGATTTGGTTCAAGATTGTGTGACGGTGCCTTGATTTGTGGCCTAGATTGTGGAATTTGGGTCCATTGCACCACTTTGGATGCGCTGTGTGAGTCGGCAGGTGAGATGTGAAGGTTCAGCGGCAAATTCAGGACTCAAAGATGAGCATTTGCAGGTGCTAAGCATGGTTCGTGTCGTGGCTCTTAGTGTGGTAGTTTGCTCGATAGCACCTCAGGAGATAGATATTCTGAGGATCTGAGAGTTGACAATGGATTGGCGTTAGCAAGGACAGATTTGAGAGAATGATGTCCAGTGGCTAGAGGTGTTCCAACCTTCAAGCCTGGCATCGTTCGTGTTTCTTCGCTCCTCGATAATCGTTTTGGCGTACTAATGGTTCCGAGATCAGAGGCAGGTGTAGGTAGGGAGCGTATGCTAGCAGCTAGCTCAACCGCTGTGGCACAGTGTGGCTGGCTATCAGTAGTGCTAGTGCTCGAGGCGTGGTAAGTTGTAGTTCGGGGAATTGCAATGGTGCACCAGGAGATGTTACCAGTGTGGTCCGACAGAACGCTTGGCAAGTGTTGTCGGAGGAGCTGATCTGATGGTAAAGGTTTTCCTTGGTGCTGGAAGGTGTGATTCCCAACGTGTGCGAGGCTCAAGGTCAAGTCAAGCGTGGAGATCTTCCGCCTTGCAAGAGGTATGTTGGATTCTCCTCGATCAGAGAGAATATTATTTTGCTAAGTCACATCATCTTGTAGTGCGTGTTCGGATTGGTTGGCCTCTCTTATGTGCCATGAGGTCCGTGCGAGACATGTTTGGTGTTTTGGCAGTATGGGTGCCTGTGAGAAGTGATGCTCATTCCCTTGATGCGTAGGGGTGCGTTGGCATCATTACGGAAAGATGTGTGCCAGTTGGGCAGTGCTTGCTAAGACTCATCGCTGGTGTTGTGATTTCCGATGTGTTGTGAATCGGAGCCTGCAGAGTTGCAGAGGATGGCCAGATTAAGAGAGAGATTCTACGCTCTGGGTTTAAGGTTATGGAGCTTTCCTCACCTTATTTTCTAAAGTTAACCAACCGAGTTGAGGATTGTCGGGATGGCAGATCCTGAGTCATTTATGATGTTTGTGCGCGTGGATGAGAGTGCGCAGCGGAAGCCTAGTGGGCCCATAACCCACAAGTTCAGGATCGTAGCATTGGTTGCTATAGGCGGAATTCTTGAGGAATTGTGAAGAGCATTGGAGGATTGATTCCTCGGTGAGAGATTGTCTCTGGCTATGTGAGCCATGTCGATTGTCGTGCCCTTGTCTAAGGCATTATGGTTCAAGGCACTAGCAGGATGGAGAGTTGGGGAAATATGCCGGCAAGTGTGTCACATGAGTACCCTATTCATTTGTTGGAATTTGTGTTAGGTGGTGCGGACACCCGAGCAGTTACGCCGAGCCGCCGGCACCGCACGCGGAGCACGACTCGAGCCACTTCAGCGTCCATCTGGCTGGAGACGGCCTGGAGACTCCCCCCTGAGTCTCGACATTTATCATATTTGTTTAGACGTTATTTGTGTGTAATGTGTGTTTGCTTCATTTTATTCAGTTTGTAATTTTGATTGTAAGGGGGGCTTATTTGCAAAATGGGACCCCCGGGTCCCACGGGCCCCTCAGACCCCATCCCATTGATCCACCTCAGCCTAGGGCCCCATGTGGGGTCAGTCAACAATTCAAATGGAGGCATCTAGAATGTTGAATGGTAAAAGACACATGGGAGACAATTGGACTTCAAAGTCCAAGGTAGGCTACCTACCATGTCAAGCTTGCTCCCTCATGGTCAATGGTGCGCCCCTCCCCTTCATTTTTTATTTTAAACTTTGTGTGTTGATCACACTCCATCCAGGCCCTCCATTCCCCTTCCCTAGATCCAACGGTGGAGGATGGATTTGATATGTAACCTATATAAGCTTGTATTTTCCATTTTTGGAGAATTAATCCATTTGAAATCAGAAAATTGCTTGGAGCAGCCCTTGGGTGCACCCCTCCTCTCTCCTCCCTCTCCCCCTTGTAGCTGAGACGGTTGATCTTCTGAGGTGTGATGCCTCCCTTATCATTCCAGTGATCACCGCCGCCGCCATCGTGCCACCCTCGCACCGCCACGGTCTTCATCGATATTCTATCTACGCAGTGCAACAGCAGCTTGTCCAAATTTTGCAGCTCTCTCCCGTGATCTTCTGGGCACCAAATTTGGAGGGGATGTTCTAAGGATGTCAGCCACAACACAGAAAATTTGGTTGGCCTTCTACTTAACTGTTCCTAATTTTCCATTTTCGTCCAACTTTCAATTTCAGTTCTGCCAGTTTCAGATCTGATTTCCCACTTTCCTGAGTTTCCCATCTTCTACCCCTTTTGTGAATTTTCCAGGGGGTCCCAATTTTACTAGGAGTTCTATCCATCAACCCCTCCCCCCACAATGTTTCTTGAATTTTGATCAGCCCTTTACCTATTTTTCAAAAATTATTGTCAGAGCCAGCTACAGTGATGTCCACCTCTATCCAGATCCGACCACCTACTAGTGAACAAATCATAACCAATCATAGCCTTCACCAATCCTTCCATAAAAAACATTTTCGTTTTCCTTGTTCAAATACCTACAACGTTGGTGAAGAGCTCAGGAGCTGAATCGACCGTCTACCTCGTGGTCAACGGCAGTTCTAAAATAACTCACCTGCAGATCTGAGAGTTCAGGTACTGTACAACAGAAGCCTCAAAATTCAACAACATCTAGATCCAGGCAGATCTAGATCCTCTCTCAGGATCTAGATTGTATAATTTCAAGAGAGCTTTCCAACGATAGCTTCTGTGCCCCGATCCGACATCGGGATTGATTGCAGCAGCCGTTCTCACCGGAGCGCGTGCCAGAAAATAGAAGTGAAAATCCGTGGGCAGCAACTCCAAGAGTTGGAGATCGGGGCCGATCGGCCACCGATCGGCGTTTCCGGCCGACCGCCGTCCGAGGAGGCGCGCCACCAGGGGTCTCCATCACATTGGGCCCCACCCCAGCAGGCTGAGAGGATAGCGCCACCCGTGGGCCCCACGGACCCGTAGATCGCGCCGTCCGGACAACACGAAAACGAGGAGTTCGGCACCGCCGGGCGACATCAAGATGCTGCCCGTCAACCCGATTCGCGTGATTCCCGGGCCCCATATGTGACCTATTACCTCCCTGCATGGAGTGGGTCAAATCTTTGTACTGCTGTAAACTTGTTTAACCGGGAGTCCGTAAATCGGCCGGGGTTATCTTCGCCACGCCGGGTGCGTGGAGGTAACGGTCTCACTTTCTTGGCATTTACTTGCTTATCTAGTATACGGTCTTATGCCGCTGCGAGAGTGTAGGTTCCTAGCCCATGTGTCCATGTCACCGCTGTGAGTGCGAGAGTGACTCGTCCCGCGACTCGATCTGAGTTCGGAAGTTGAGTTAGACTACCTTGAACTCTGCCCGTTCCTTAACCGCGCACGATCCACACTTTCCCTCGCATGGGACGACGAGTGAGTTTACACTTCTGTTAGCAACATGTAGCCTATAGGAGCTCTTAGTGTCGAGCCGAGGTCGCTCTAGTAGTCGTGTCGTTGCTGGTCGAGTCGTGTCCGTCTCATATAGCGTCGTCTCCTCAGTCCGTCCCGCATCAGTTTGGTATCAGAGCGAGTCGAGTCTAGGGTAGTCATTGCATAAGTCTTGCATGCATCATGGTCTAAGTCGAGTCTAGGACCATCATTAGTTTTAAAATAATAAAAAAGTGCTTCAAATTTGCATTTCATCCCAATAACCTGGTATATAAAAAGGTGTTGTGCGAACGTTAGGCTACGCCTATCGGGAAGGCCGCACACTTGTGCGAGTGATCTTCAGATCAATTAACTCCGCCCCGTACCGAGTCTTGGTGTCTTGTCCTTAGTGTGCATGCATCCCAACCTTGCATAGTCGATCTCGTGTCATGTTCAAATGGCCTTGCATGTCCATTCCTAGGGATCCGTTCCCATCCTTTGGCAACTATGGCCAACCCATGCCAACCCGTCCAAGGCGACAAGTCCGTGTCCGAGTACATTAGAGACTTCGAAGTGTACCGTTTTGGAAACGAGAGCACCACAACTGCCTCCCAGTTCCGCAGAGGTTTGCGGCTTCATTTTCGGTATGAATGTCTTATCCGTGACGCGTTCTCGCTGGCGCAGTGTTATCAGGTCGCTCTCGAGGTCGAGCCTTTTGAGGCCCGGTTTGATGCCACCATTCGACAAGCAGATGCTGCCCTTCGACAAGCCTCTACCTCTCAACCGAGTCCCGAGCCGGTCGGACCCCCACTCGGACCACCGCCACAGTCGATAGATCCTTCATCATCCACAAGAGCTCCCATGCTACCATTCTCTACTTCCGAACTCTATTCGGAACCATCTCATTTGGAGCCACCCAAGCTCGAGCCACCTGTATTTCTAACGGGTACACTTTACATAGCCGAGCCACTACTTAGTTGGCTCAAGGATGGCTTGGTCCCACTTCCCTTCCCATCTATGGGCCCTATCCTATCTCTGGTGCCAATCAATTCGTTTCACACCACTTTCTGGTCTAATTACTATGTGAATACATTGGATGACCTTCTTAAAGGGTTAGACCGGCAATTGAAATTTGCGCACTTGTTGGCTCCAGGCTTCGACCGACCCATAGGTCGTAGTTTCACTCATCGCGCTTTAGGGTCCATCACCTCCGTGTACACCATGGGTCATGTTACCACGGAGGTTCTTCTTCTCCTCCCTATGCCGGCCGAGCTCGACTTCATTCCCATTTGCCCAAGGGAGGAATCTTACTTTCTACCTATGACTGCCATCCCACCTCTCACAATGAATGAAGGTGATCATTTACACCTCCAAGATTTCCAAATGTGGGACAGTGATTTGTGGAAGCCTACTCCGAGGGGTCATACCTTCTTTGATCCCTTCAACCCATTCTCTTGTGGGCCCCGTGACCCACCATATTTACTCCACCTTTTCGAGAGAGTCCACCACCATCCCCCCACCGTCTCATCTCCCTTCATGGATGAAGGAGATCAACAACACCTTCTAGACTTACACACATGGGATCTTGAGATGAGGGAATCCATATCGAGGGGCCACACATTCTTTGATCCCTTCGATCCCTTTTTCGTGGGCCCCTTGGCCCACAACCTCCATTCCACCTCTTTAAAGAAGTCCACTATCATACTCCTCCTACTCGGGCCTGGCAATCTTCACATGGCAATAGGTCCGAACCGTCATTTGGGAGTAATGAAGACTTTGGTTCCCCCGGTCCACCTAAACCACCCAAACCTCCCGGACTTCCCACATCCAAACCCAATGTCCATGATTGGTGCATCGTAGGATGTCTAGGAGTCCACCATGACATTAACCTCCGGTTATGTCAAATGCATGCATAGCACACATTCGGATGTCCTGGACCACCTTGCATATGATTGGGTCGAACTAACATTAGGTTTGTTTAGGGTTGTGTGTGCATCCGTGTGTTTTTTTTTCTTTTGCTAAGCATGCTAGGAGTCTGCATGACGACGTCTGTCGTCACATTGAGTCCAGCAATGCGCGTTACAAAGAGCTAGCCGATGCTCATCGACACTACCGAGAGTTCCAAGAGGGTGAATATGTCATGATCAGGGTAAGACCTGAACGGTTTCCCTCTGGAACCATTAAGAAGTTGCAAGCTCACGGAGCCGGTCCATTTAGAGTGTTGAAACGCGTTGGATCCAATGCATATGTTGTGGACCTGCCCGAGGAATACGGTATAAGCTCTACTTTTAATATTTCGGATCTAGTTGCATATAGGGACCCAGCGGTGATCCCTAGTGAGCCTTTCGAGCCATCTCCTCCCCTTGAGAGTGATCCCACACCTGAGTGTCCACCTCCAGCCCCTTTGTCACGGCAGCGTGAGCATATAGATCATATACTGGATGAACAGGTGACAGTTACCAAGAGTGGATCCTACCCGCGCTACCTAGTGCGATTGAGAGGACGGCCCGCTACCGAGGACACATGGATCACGCATGGCGAGCTGCAGTGGATTGATCCGGACCTTTTGGAGCGATACCGGAGCGATGCAGACCCTTACTCGACATGATCGAGTTTCTCCCACCCGGGGAGAATTGGTGCGGACACCCGAGCAGTTATGCCGAGCCGCCGGTACCGCACGCGGAGCACGACTTGAGCCACTTCAGCGTCCATCTGGCTCGGAGACAGCCTGGAGACTCCCCCCTGAGTCTCGACATTTATCATATTTGTTTAGATGTTGTTTGTGTGTAATGTGTGTTTGCTTCATTTTATTCGGTTTGTAATTTTGATTGTAAGGGGGGCTTATTTGCAAAATGGGACCCCCGGGTCCCACGGGCCCCTCAGACCCCATCCCATTGATCTACCTCAGCCTAGGGCCCCATGTTGGGTCAGTCAACAATTCAAATGGAGGCATCTAGAAGGTTGAATGGTAAAAGACACATGGGAGACAATTGGACTTCAAAGTCCAAGGTAGGATACCTACCATGTCAAGCTTGCTCCCTCATGGTCAATGGTGCGCCCCTCCCCTTCATTTTTTATTTTAAATTTTGTGTATTGATCACACTCCATTCAGGCCCTCGATTCCCCTTCCCTAGATCCAACGGTGGAGGATGGATTTGATATGTAACCTATATAAGCTTGTATTTTCCATTTTTAGAGAATTAATCTATTTGAAATCAGAAAATTGCTTGGAGCAGCCCTTGGGCGCACCCCTCCTCTTTCCTCCCTCTCCCTCTTGCAGTTGAGACGGTTGCTCTTCTGAGGTGTGACGCCTCCCTTATCGTTCCGGTGATCGCCGCCGCCGCCATCGTGCCGCCCTCGCACCGCCACGGTCTTCATCGGTATTCTATCCGCGCAGTGCAACAACAGCTTGTCCGAATTTTGCAGCTCTCTCCCGTGATCTTCTGGGCACTAAATTTGGAGGGGATGTTCTAGGGATGTCAACCACAACACAGAAAATTCGGTTGACCTTCTAGTTCACTTTTCCTAATTTTCCATTTTCATCCAACTTTCAATTTCAGTTCTGCCAGTTTCAGATCTGATTTCCCACTTTCCTGAGTTTCCCATCTTCGACCCCTTTTGTGAATTTTCCAGGGGCACCCAATTTTACTGGGAGTTCTGTCCATCAACTTCTCCCCCCACAATTGTTCTTGAATTTTGATCAGACCTTTACCTATTTTCAAAAATCATTGTCAGAGCTAGCTACAGTGCTGTCCACCTCTATCCAGATCCGACCACCTGCCAGTGACAAAATCATAACAAATCATAGCCTCCACCAATCCTTCCACAAAAAATATTTCCGTTTTCCCTGTTCAAATACCTACAACATTGGTGAAGAGATCAGGAGCTGAATCGGCCGTCTACCTCGTGGTCAAC
Source organism: Amorphophallus konjac (assembly GCA_022559845.1). Taxonomy (NCBI): domain Eukaryota; kingdom Viridiplantae; phylum Streptophyta; class Magnoliopsida; order Alismatales; family Araceae; genus Amorphophallus; species Amorphophallus konjac. The sequence continues at coordinate 140,518,206 of CM040127.1, read as the reverse complement.
GGTAGTTCTCAGACAACTCACCTGCAGATCTGAGAGTTCAGGTACTGTATAATAGAAGCTTCAAAATTCAACAACATCCAGATCCAGGCAGATCGAGATCCTCTCTCAGGGTCGAGATTGTGGGATTTCAAGAGAGCTTTCCAACGATAGCTTCTGTTCCCCGATCCGGCATCAGGATTGATTGCAGCGGCCGTTCTCGCCGGAGCGCGCGCCGGAAAACAGAAGTGAAAATCCATGGGCAGGAACTCCAAGAGTTGGAGATCGGGGCCGATCGGCCACCGATCGGCGTTTCCGGCCAACCGCCGTCCGAGGAGGCACGCCACCGGGGGTCTCCATCACATTGGGCCCCACCCCAACAGGCCGAGAGGATAGCGCCACCCGTGGGCCCCACGGACCCGTAGATCGGGCCGTCCGGACAGCACGAAAACGAGGAGTTCGGCACCGCCGGGCGACATCAAGATGCTGCCCGTCAACCCGATTCGCGTGATTCCTGGGCCCCATATGTGACCTATTACCTCCTTGCGTGGAGTGGGTCAAATCTTTGTACTGCTGTAAACTTGTTTAACCGGGAGTCCGTAAATCGGCCGGGGTTGTCTTCGCCACGCTGGGTGCGTGGAGGTAACGGTCTCACCTTCTTGGCATTTACTTGCTTATCTAGTATACGGTCTTATGCTGCTGCGAGAGTGTAGGTTCCTAGCCCGTGTGTCCATGTCACCGCTGTGAGTGCGAGAGTGACCCGTCCCGCGACTCGATCCGAGTCCGGAAGTTGAGTCAGACTACCTTGAACTCTGCCGGTTCCTTAACCACGCACGATCCACGCTTTCCCTCGCATGGGACGGCAAGTGAGTTTGCACTTCTGTTAGCGACATGTGGCCTATAGGAGCTCTTAGTGTCGAGCCGAGGTCGCTCTAGTAGTCATGTCGTTGCTGGTCGAGTCGTGTCTGTCTCATATAGCGTCGTCTCCTCAGTTCGTCCCGCATCATTAGGTATTTGGTGCTAGACCCGGATGGGGTTGCTAATGAAGTCGCCTGACGGAGGACAAGGATGTGATGGTCAGAGTCGGTAAGCTCGGTGCCTGACTTGTGTTGGAAGATGTGTCCTCAGATGAGATCTTGATTCTCAAGAAGTGATCTCTGAGAGATTATGGATTCCAGTTGGTAGCTGCGAACGGCTGGTAAGGCTAGCCGTGTGGTCGGCTACAGCAAGGTCTGTGATGTTTGGAGATCAGTTGGTGCGGACACCCGAGCAATCGATCGGCACGACGCGCCGAGCCACCGGTACCGCACGCGGAGCACGACACGAGCCACCACAGCATCCATCTGGCTCGGAGACAGCCTGGAGACTCCGCCTTGAGCTTCCCCATTTATTATATTCAGTTAGACTTTATGTGTGTTTAATTTGCGTTTATTTCGTTACGTCCGGTTGGCCATTTTGAGTGTAATAGGGGCTTACGAGCATTTCGGACCCCGTGGGCCCCACAGGCCTCCCGGGCCCCACCCCATTGGGCCACCTCATCCCAGGGTCCCATGTGGGGCCAGTCAACATGCCACATGGGAGCATCTAGAAGGATGACTTGTATTTGAACACATGGGGGACAATGGACTTAAAAAGTCCAAGGAGGCTACCTACCTCCCACCTACCATTTTCAACCTTCCACCACCCCCTCTCCTTGGTCCAAGGGCCGCCCCCCCCCCCTTTAATATTATATTGTATTTTGTGTGTGTGTCACATGCCATCCTAGCCCTTCATCCCCATCCCCTAGATCCAATGGCTATGGATGGATGTGAGATGTAGACTATTTAATGTTGTAATTTCCCATTTTATGCAATTAATGCCATTTGAAAGTTGGAAAAAAATCTCTTGAGCAGGCCTAGGCCACCTCCTTCCTCTCTCCCTCTCCCCCCTTGCAGCTGTGAAGGCTGCCACTTGGTGGTGTGACTCCACCCTATCAGTTCCGGTCGCCGCCGCCGCCGCCACGAGCCGCCATCGCCACCGCCAGAGTTCTATCCGCACAGTACCATAGCCACTTCCACGAAATTACAGTCTCAGCCACGGCCTTAGATCGAGCTGGAACTTTTACTGGATGTCCCAGAGGTGTCCAGAACGTCCTCAGAATTTTGGTTGGTCATAAAGATCTCATTTGGTATTTTTTTATTTTCGTCCAATCTCAGTTTCTAGATCTGTCTCCTGTCTGTTTCCATTTCCACCCGCCCGGAGTTTTAAGTCTTAGGTCCTTTTTTTGATTTTTTTTGGTTCGCCCAATTTAACTGGGTGTTCCCTGCATCCATCCCTTCATCCACCATTTTTTTTAATTTTTGGTTCGTCCATTTCATATTTTCTAAAATTCGTTCTCAGTCCTAGCTACAGTTCTGTTCCCCAATTCCCAGATCCGACCACCAGACACTCCAAAACTCCTATCAAATCACCACCACCTCCAAATCCAATTCTAAAAATTGTCCCAGCTTCTTGGTTTGATTATCTACAATATTGAAGAATAGCTCGAAGTCTGATTCCTACCGCAAGTAGGTGGTCAACGGTGGTTATCAGACAAGTACCCTGTAAATCTGATGTCTCGGTTACTATACAACAGGGATTTGTAAATTCATTAAAGTCTAGATCCGGCTAGATCCATCAGATATCTCTGAGTCTAGATTGAATCATTTGAAGAGAGCTTTCCAACGATAGCTCATGCGTCCCGATCCGACGTCGGGATCGACCGCAGCGGCTGTTTTCGCCGGAGCGCGCGCAGGGAAAACAGAACTGAAATCCGTGGGCAGCCATTCCACAACTTGAAGATCGGACCCGACCGGCCACCAATCGGTGTCTCCGGCCGACCGCCGTCCGTGGAGGCGCGCCACCAGGGGTCTCCATCATAGTGGGACCCACCTCCGCAGATCCGGAGGACAGCGCCATCCGTGGGCCCCACGGGCCCGCAGAACCCGCCGTTCGGAAAGCACGAAAACGCGGAGTTCGGCGCGTCGAGTCGACATCAAGATGCTGCCTGTCAACCTGATTTGCGTGATCCCCGGGGCCCACATGTGACCTTTTACCTCCCTGCGTGGAGTGGGTCAAATCCTTTTGTACCGCTGTGAGTTATGTTAACCGGGGGTCCGTAAGTCAGCCGGGGTGTCTTCGCCACGCCGGGTGCGTGGAGGTAAAGGTCTTAACTTCTTGGCGTTACATTGCTTAGCTAGTATACGGTCTTAGGCCGCTGCCGAGAGTGTAGGTTCCTAGCCCGTGTGTCCATGTCACCGCTGTGAGCGTGAGAGTGACCCGTCCCGCGACTCGATCCGAGTCCGGAAGTGAGTCTGACTACCTTGAAATCTGCCGGTTCCTTAACCGTGCACGATCCACGTTTTCCCTCGCATGGGACGCCGAGTGAGCTTGTACTTCTGTTAGCGACGTTTTGCCACTAGGAGCTCATAGTGTCGGGCTTAGTGTCTCCCTGGTGTGTATTGTTGGTCGCGTCTTCATCTAGAGTCCGAGGGTGGCACTGTATAGTGTCGTCTCCCGTGTCTGTCCCGCATCAGTTTGGTATCAGAGCCAGTCGAGTCTAGGGTAGTCGTTGCATAAGTCTTGCATAGTCTAAGGTTACCCCACACACACCTTCACTCGGTATATCCAAAGGTGTTGTCCGACCGTTAGGCTTCACCTACCGGGAAGACCACACACTTGCGCGAGTGACCTTCGGGTCGATTACCTCCGCCGCGTACCGAGTCTTGGCCGTGTCTAGGGTGTAGTCGAGTCTCATTCTTTTCAAAACAAAAAAAAAAGTGTTTTAAATTGCATTCTTTCAAAATACCAAAAAAAGGAGTGTTTTCAAATTGTAATTAGGTCTAAGTGTATAATTTAGTGTGTTTGCATTAGTCGGTCGTTGTCACCTAGTCCGTACGTCTTTGCATGCCCACCCGTCGAGGCACCCAATACTCGCCACCACCACCAATGGCGGACTCCCGAGCCCGTAGTTCCGATGAGTCTTCCACGGCCGAGATGTTCCGGGCCATCATGGATCGTTTAGACACGCGTATGGATGGTCTTAGTACGCGTATGGATGGCATAGGGACGCGTCTAGAAGGGAGGATGAAGGTCCTCGAGGATCGGGCCGGGGTTTCGGAGCAGTCCATTCAAGGCCTTGTTGGGAGGATTGCCGTCCTAGAGAGGGGCCCAGTAGCGGCGCAACCCGCGCCGACGAACGGCCAACAAGAGCCGGTGCAGCAACTCGCTGTGCCAAGGGCTCAGGTAGAGGATGTCGGGAGGCAACAGGCGCCTATAGTGGATGATTATGCCTCCGACAATGATCACGGGGGTAACGGTCGTTGTCATCAACGACGGAATCGTGATGACGAGGATGACGACCGCATTCTTAGGGGTGTGCGTGCGGACCCTCCCACTTTTAGCGGGTCCTTGGACCCTAGGGTGTATCTAGATTGGGAGGCCGGTATGGACCGGTACTTCGAGTGGTTTGAGATGACGGACCACCGAAGAGTCCGATATGCGAAGATGAAGCTGCAAGGGCAGGCCCAAACTTATTGGATCAATGTGGAGAGCCTGCTCAACCAGCGACGTCAACCCCAAATCGGTACCTGGGATGATATGAAACTCAAATTGAGGGAGAAGTACCTTCCTGCCTCATATCGCCAACGTCTTATAGACAAGTGGCAAAGCATCTCCCAAGGGAACCGATCCGTGACCGAGTACACCGCCGAGTTCGACGATTATTATTTGCGGTGCGGGGTCACGGAAGAGAGCACCATGATGATATCCCGCTTTCGGAGAGGTTTGCGGCCTAATTATCAATATGAACTCTTTCGCCGCAATGCCACCACTTTGGAGCAGGCATATCAGATTGCTCTCGAATTGGAGCAGTTCGAGGCCGAGTTCGAGTCACCCCATCGGTTGGGCTCCTTTCCCCTTCGTAGTGTCGAGTCCCGTGGCTCATCTGGCACATATCCGAGGGCCCCCATGGCTCGACCTCAGGAGCCCGCTCGCCACGAGCCCTTTGCTCCTAGGCCTCGCCCTCCACCCCCGAGGGACCTTCCTCGTCCCCAGCATCTTACGGCCCCACCCATAGCCCGTCCCCCGGCACCCGCACCACCCGCACGTCCTTTGTTGCCTACGCCTCCTATCCGTCGGGAGGATAAAGGTAAAGGACCTATGATTGGGGAGCCTAGTGGATCACGGCAGCAGTGTTATCGCTGCAATGGGTTTGGCCATTTCGCCAACCAGTGTCCCACCCGCCCATCTCTTCACATTGGGGACACACAGGCCGAGGATACCACCCCTGCGGGCCTAGAGTTAGTCAGCTATGAGGCAGATGAAGAGCTAGCTGACGAGTACTATGAGATGGGAGGTGAGGCCCAGGATGCCCAGCAGTTAGACGATACCCATGTGGGGGTCGTCAGATGTATCCTCACCCAGCCACAGGTCAGTGATGACTGGCGTCGGACCACTATCCTTCATGTATTCTGTAGGCTGGGAAAGCAAATTTGCAAGGTGGTCATCGATAGCGGGAGTTGTATCAATGCAATCTCCACGAACGCTGTCACTCGTCTTGGTCTCACACCCGTAGACCACCCTTGCCCCTACCAGGTATCATGGGTGGATACCACTTCCATTTCGGTCAGGCTGTGGTGCTTGGTCCCGCTGCAGCTCCACTCCTACCGTGACGAGATCTGGTGTGATGTTCTTCCCATGGAAGTGGGAAGTATCATTCTTGGTAGGCCGTGGTTATTCGACCGAGATGCCACACTCCATGGTCGGTCGAACACCTGTACCTTCGACCACGATGGCCAGCGGGTCACCCTCCAACCCGTTCGGCCCAGGAGCCCATCTGTTAGGGGTCCTACTGGCCCTAGTACTCCGAAGCCTTCCGTTCCCGGGCCTAGTACCCCATCCCCAGCTCGGGCTATGACCGTTACCTCTGGCCCAGGAGAGCCCTCGACGAGGAGATTGATGATGATTAGCTCCCGGGAAATGGAGCAGGAGCTTAGTCAGGGCTGTCCGGTGTTTGCCATTACGGTCCGAGAGGTGGAGCGGGACTCCGAGGGTGAGCTCCCACCCGAGGTTGTTCCCATTCTGTAGGAGTATGCTGATGTATTCCCCGATGAGCTTCCCGAGGGACTCCCACCTATGCGGGATATTCAGCATGCCATCGACCTTGTTCCGGGCTCTTCTTTGCCCAATCTTCCTCATTATCGAATGAGCCCAACGGAGCATGCCGAGCTTAAACGGCAGGTCGATGAGCTTGTGCAGAGAGGATCTGTCCGGGACAGCATGAGTCCATGTGCTGTACCCGCATTACTCGCCCCGAAGAAGGATGGCACGTGGAGAATGTGCATTGATAGTCGTGCCATCAACAAAATCACCGTGAAGTACAGGTTCCCTATTCCCCGCCTTGATGACATGCTAGACATGATGGCAGGTGCCACTATATTTTCGAAGATCGATCTTAAGAGTGGCTACCATCAGGTGAGGATTAGGCCAGGTGATGAGTGGAAGACCGCATTTAAGACCAAGGACGGTCTATATGAGTGGTTGGTCATGCCTTTTGGGTTGACCAATGCCCCTAGCACTTTCATGCGGCTCATGACTCAGGTCCTTCGACCTTTCATTGGAGTCTTTGTAGTGGTGTATTTTGATGATATCCTTATCTATAGCCGCACCACAGGGGACCACTTAGACCACCTTCGGCAGGTCTGTCTACTTCTTCGGAGAGAGCAGTTATTTGCGAACCCACAGAAGTGTGCTTTCATGACATCTCAGCTTACCTTCTTGGGTTTTATTGTGTCTAGTACTGGGGTCTCCGCCGATCCGGAGAAGGTCCGGGCCATTGTTGAGTGGCCGGAACCCCGTACGATTCATGACGTCCGCAGCTTTCATGGTCTTGCGACGTTCTATCGTCGCTTTATCCGCGGATTTAGTTCCGTCACTGCCCCGATCACGGATTGCATCCGTAAGGGCACATTTGTATGGACGAAGGCCACATCTGCTGCCTTCAGGGACATCAAGGAGCGCATGACCCAGACACCTATCCTTCGACTGCCTGATTTCTCGAAGGTGTTTGAGGTCTGTTGTGATGCGTCGGGTGTTGGGATAGGAGGAGTTTTGAGTCAGGAGTCCCACCCGATCGCATATTTCAGCGAGAAGCTGAATGACGCGAAACTGCGATATTCGACATATGATAAAGAGTTTTACGCAGTTGTTCAGGCTCTTAGGCATTGGAGGCATTACCTATTACATCAGGAGTTTGTCTTATACTCCGATCATGAGGCTTTGAGGTACCTCCATTCCCAAAAGAAGCTGAATTCGCGTCATAGTCGTTGGGTTGAGTATCTCCAGCAGTTCACCTTTGTGCTAAAACATAAGGCTGGAGTGGAGAACAAGGTGGCCGATGCCTTGAGTCGGCGAGCATGTCTTCTTACCACCATGAGTGCCGAGGTCATAGGGCTAGAGAAGATGAAAGAGGCCTATGTTGATTGTCCTGACTTCGGTCAGATTTTTACTACTCTCCAGGCCGGGCCCTCGAGAGACCATGATGATTATGTGCTTCAGGAGGGTTACCTCTTTCGAGGTAGCAGGCTATGTGTTCCCCGAACTTCGGTTCGAGATTTCCTAGTGTGGGAACTACATGCGGGAGGTCTAGCCGGCCACTTTGGTCGGAACAAGACTATTGAGGCAGTGGAGTATCGATTTTATTGGCAGAGCTTGAAGCGCGATGTTGCTAACATCGTGGCTCAGTGCCGTACATGTGCTACGGCCAAAATGAAGAAGCAAAGCTCGGGCCTTTATACGCCTCTCCCCGTGCCTGATGCCCCGTGGCAGGATGTCAGCATGGATTTTGTTTTGGGATTGCCACGTACCTCCAGGAAGCATGATTCGGTCTATGTGGTGGTTGACCGTTTCTCGAAGATGGCCCTCTTTATCCCTTGCTCAAAGACTTCGGATGCTTCTAGGGTAGCCCGCCTATTCCTTACTCATGTGGTGTGCAAGTTCGGGTTGCCTCGCACTATAGTGTCTGATCGTGATGTTAGGTTCACTTCCTATTTTTGGAAGACACTATGGCATATGATGGGTACGCACCTCAAGTTTTCCACTGCATACCATCCCCAGACAGATGGTCAGACCGAGGTGGTCAATAGGAGTCTGGGTGATCTTTTGAGATGTCTTGTTAGGGACCGCATTGGGGATTGGGATCTCATTCTACCTATGGCTGAGTTTGCATATAATGATTCGGTGAATAGGTCTACTGGCATGAGTCCATTTGAAATTGTCACAGGTCGTAGGCCTAGGAAACCCGTGGACCTTGTCCCCATGCCTGTCCATGCTAGAGTGTCAGAGTCGGCCGAGTCATTTGCTAGGCATGTTAGGAGTTTGCATGACGACATCCGTCGTCACATTGAGGCCAGCAATGCACGGTACAAGGAGTTAGCCGATGCCCACCGACACCACCGAGAGTTCCACGAGGGCGAATATGTCATGATCAGGGTAAGACCTGAACGGTTTCCCTCTGGAACCGTTAAGAAGTTGCATGCTCGCGGAGCCGGTCCCTTTAGAGTGTTGAAACGCGTTGGATCCAATGCGTATGTTGTGGACCTGCCCGAGGAATATGGTATAAGCTCTACCTTCAATGTATCGGATCTTGTTGCATATAGGGACCCAGCGGTGATCCCTAGTGAGCCTTTTGAGACATCTCCTCCCCTTGAGAGTGATCCCACACCTGAGTGTCCACTTCCACCTCCAGCCCCTTTTTCACGGCAGCGTGAGCACATAGATCGTATACTGGACGAGCAAGTGACAGATACCAGGAGTGGATCTTACCCGCGCTACCTAGTGCGATGGAGAGGACGGCCCGCTACTGAGGACACTTGGATCACACATGGCGAGTTGCAGCGGATCGATCCGGACCTTTTGGAGCGATACAGGAGCGATGCAGACCCTTACTCGACAGGGTCGAGTTTCTCCCACCCGGGGAGAATTGGTGCGGACACCCGAGCAGTCGATCGGCACGACACGCCGAGCCACCGGTACCGCACGCGGAGCACGACACGAGCCACCACAGCATCCATCTGGCTCGGAGACAGCCTGGAGACTCCGCCTTGAGCTTCCCCATTTATTATATTCAGTTAGACTTTATGTGTGTTTAATTTGCGTTTATTTCGTTACGTCTGGCTGGCCATTTTGAGTGTAATAGGGGCTTACGAGCATTTCGGACCCCGTGGGCCCCACAGGCCTCCCGGGCCCCACCCCATTGGGCCACCTCATCCCAGGGTCCCACGTAGGGCCAGTCAACATGCCACATGGGAGCATCTAGAAGGATGACTTGTATTTGAACACATGGGGGACAATGGACTTAAAAAGTCCAAGGAGGCTACCTACCTCCCACCTACCATTTTCAACCTTCCACCACCCCCTCTCCTTGGTCCAAGGGCCGCCCCCCCCCCTTTAATATTATATTGTATTTTTTGTGTGTGTCACATGCCATCCTAGCCCTTCATCCCCATCCCCTAGATCCAATGGCTATGGATGGATGTGAGATGTAGACTATTTAAGGTTGTAATTTCCCATTTTATGCAATTAATGCCATTTGAAAGTTGGAAAAAAATCTCTTGAGCAGGCCTAGGCCACCCCCTTCCTCTCTCCCTCTCCCCCCTTGCAGCTGTGAAGGCTGCCTCTTGGTGGTGTGACTCCACCCTATCAGTTCCGGTCGCCGCCGCCGCCGCCACGAGCCGCCATCGCCACCGCCGGAGTTCTGTCCGCGCAGTACCACAGCCACTTCCACGAAATTCCAGTCTCAGCCATGGCCTCAGATCGAGCTGGAACTTTTACTGGATGTCCCAGAGGTGTCCAGCACGTCCTCCGAATTTTGGTTGGTCAAAAAGATCTCATTTGGTATTTTTTTATTTTCGTCCAATCTCAGTTTCTAGATCTGTCTCCTGTCTGTTTCCATTTCCACCCGCCCGGAGTTTTAAGTCTTAGGTCCTTTTTTTGATTTTATTTGGTTCGCCCAATTTAACTGGGTGTTCCTTGCATCCATCCCTTCATCCACCATTTGTTTTAATTTTTGGTTCGTCCATTTCATATTTTCTAAAATTCGTTCTCAGTCCTAGCTACAGTTTTGTTCCCCAGTTCCCAGATCCGACCACCAGACACTCCAAAAATCCTATCAAATCACCACCACCTCCAAATCCAATTCTAAAAATTGTCCCAGCTTCTTGGTTTGATTATCTACAATGTTGAAGAAGAGCTTGAAGTCTGATTCCTACAGCAAGTAGGCGGTCAACGGTGGTTATCAGACAAGTACCCTGTAAATCTGATGTCTCGGTTACTGTACAACAGGGATTTGTAAACTCATTAAAGTCTAGATCCGGCTAGATCCATCAGATCTCTCTGAGACTAGATTGAAGCATTTGAAGAGAGCTTTCCAACGATAGCTCATGCGTCCCGATCCGACGTCGGGATCGACCACAGCGGCTGTTTTCGCCGGAGCGCGCGCAGGGAAAACAGAACTGAAATCCGTGGGCAGCCATTCCACAACTTGAAGATCGGACCCGACCGGCCACCAATCGGTGTCTCCGGCCGACCGCCGTCCGTGGAGGCGCGCCACCAGGGGTCTCCATCATAGTGGGACCCACCTCCGCAGATCCGGAGGACAGCGCCATCCGTGGGCCCCACGGGCCCGCAGAACCCGCCGTTCGGAAAGCACGAAAACGCGGAGTTCGGCGCGTCGAGTCGACATCAAGATGCTGCCTGTCAACCTGATTTGCGTGATCCCCGGGGCCCACATGTGACCTTTTACCTCCCAGCGTGGAGTGGGTCAAATCCTTTTGTACCGCTGTGAATTATGTTAACCGGGGGTCCGTAAGTCAGCCGGGGTGTCTTCGCCACGCCGGGTGCGTGGAGGTAAAGGTCTTAACTTCTTGGCGTTACATTGCTTAGCTAGTATACGGTCTTAGGCCGCTGCCGAGAGTGTAGGTTCCTAGCCCGTGTGTCCATGTCACCGCTGTGAGCGTGAGAATGACCCGTCCCGCGACTCGATCCGAGTCCGGAAGTGAGTCTGACTACCTTGAACTCTGCCGATTCCTTAACCGCGCACGATCCACGTTTTCCCTCGTATGGGACGCCGAGTGAGCTTGTACTTCTGTTAGCGACGTTTTGCCACTAGGAGCTCATAGTGTCGGGCTTAGTGTCTCCCTGGTGTGTATTGTTGGTCGCGTCTTCATCTAGAGTCCGAGGGTGGCACTGTATAGTGTCGTCTCCCGTGTCCGTCCCGCATCATCAGTGTGCATTGGTCGCAGCGTCGTCGACTAGGATGTTGTGGTGGCAGATGGCACTTTTATATTCTAATGATATGTGTCATGATCTTTTCGGATTGTGTCCTGTGGCTCTGTGGCGAGAGCGGAGCCGAGGATTTGGCAGGCATCCATTTGGAGTAATTGGGATGAAGATTTGATGAGACAGTGCGATGGACGATGCCTGTGTATGGAGGTCCCTGGAGGGACGTTGTCGTTGGATGGTGAGCCTTGGTCTTGTGACTAGCATGGGAGGGTTTCCTTGTAAGCTTGAGTCGAGTGCTGTGAGGACCGAGGATTCCAGAATCTCATCGTTTATTTTTGCCGTGCTCCCCTGAGAAGGGTAGAGTTGGCGTGAGGATCAGGATCGGATGTGATGTCCGAGTGAGGATCGGATCGAGACGCAGTAATGACCGCTGAGAGTCAGCGGATGGCCTATTGAGAGTTGGAATGTGCTTATTGGATCGGATGAGGGACCAGGAAAGAAGGAAGAAGTTGAGCAAGTAAGGGTTTCCCATTGACGAATAGCTGGTGACCAACGAATTGTCTTTCACAGACAGAAGATGCTGGTTATAGCGTATCGAGAACTGTGAGAGCCGTGTGTAAGCGAGGCCTTTGGTGGCCGATTCTGAGGTAAGACTTTTCCTGGACTGGATCTAGGATCTGATGGAAGTTTGTGTTCTGGCAGAGCTGGTCTTGTGCTGTTGTCGGCGTTCGACTTACCAGGTGTGAGATGGTTTATGGCGCAGAGCCGACGAATTTACGACAGTTAATTGAGATGACTGTGTGAGCTGGTGGAAGCTCAGTGTTGGTTGTCCCTTGTGCAAGGCGTGAGATCAGTCAGTAGGTAGAGAAGCTGATGTTCGATTGGTCCGTCGAGCATGAGATTTTATCGGTGGCTATTTCTCAAGACGAGGATTGCGTCTCCTCGGTGAGTGAGATGGTGGCAGCGATGCCATGGATGGATCTTCGTCGTGGCTGAGGTGATGCCAGACTTGTACTCTTTTGTGTTATGCCTACTGTGATGATCGATGTGTATTGTGTGTGGAGCAAGGTAGGTTTTTCGTGATCAAGGTCTGGCTGTGTCTCCCTTAGGAACTGTGTTTTTGCCAGTATCGAGGTTTTAGCTAGAGCTCTGGGAGCGTTGCCAGCTGGGTGTGTTATTCTTCCCCTGTGATTTGTGGTTGCCTCAATTTTTAAGGATGAAATTTCTGTAAGGGTGGGAGAACTATAACACCACGGATTTTTTTTCATTTTTCCGGATCAGAATCTATGAGTTCGGAACGCCTTGGTGAGTCCCGGATCGTGTTTTGTGATTTAGTCAGGTTTTTGGCTGTCGAGCCTTCGGAACCCTGTCCAGGGTGAACCGACATGTTTTTGGGCTCTAGGACATTGTAGGCACGTTGTGCATTTTCTGAGGATCGTGGGGAGCATTTTTCCCTAATTATATATTTTTTGGATTTTAAAATCTTGGATTTTCCTATTTAATCCCCCACTACCTCTCTTTCTCTCTTTCTCACTCTCTCTCTCTTCTCTTCCTCTCCCCCTCTTCTCTGGGCGACCGACGGAGGCAGAGGCGGGCAAGGTGGAGACTCTGTGAGGGCGAGGAGTGCGAGGATGGGGCGACGATCGAGGCGGTGGAGGCGCGATGGTTTGTTCGCGAGTTCGTGAACCCAGTGGCATACAAATGGCATTTTCAGGGTGCAACGACGATCTTAGTGCGCGTAATCTTTGGTGGAAGTAGAGGGATGGTTCCCTAACCCATGTACTTCAATTCCCTTACATTTTGTAGGCCGAGGTGAGCCTAGGTTGGTTTATTTCACGTCGGGGGGTTAAAACCATGTTTTAGGGCGTGCGACGGATTCGTTGGATCGAGCGAGGTTTTCTCGCTTATTTCCCTTCCTTTTTGTCGTTTATGACCTGGGGAATGGTCCTCGATGTTTTCCCTATCACCTGGGGGTGATTGGGGGGTGGAATCAGACCCCTAGGTGGGGCTCCGAGAGTTTTATGCCGTAATCGGTCGACCGACTCGGGCAGTTCGATCTACCTATCAAGCGTTCACCACGGAACTGAGCACCCTGCCCAATTCGGTCGACCATACTACCCAGTTTGATCGACCGAACTGGTTGGTCGATCAGTTCCTACAGATTGGTCGACCAAAGTGCAATGGGCATGCCTGTTTCGGTCCCCGATCGATCCGATTGTGACCCATTGGTTGACCTATGGCCCCGTGGATGTCTCGGACACCCCGTGGGTACAGTGACTGTGTTTTTGGGTGTCCGGAGGTACCATGTTACCTTGATTAGCGTGCTCATTGGTTTTGAGAGTCCGGATGACTTCGCGTGTTCCGGGCTTCTGTGTATTCACTAAATCGAGTCACGTGGATCAATATGAGTGCGAAGGGCTATTCCCACACGTCGTTGGCTTCGTCGAAAAGTTGTTTCCATCTAGGCCATGTGTATGGCCTATAAACTATAAGCCTTGTGACCCGACCTGGGGCTGGAGGATTTCTTAGCTTCCCTTAGGAAAGGGATTAGGTTTGGCGGCCGTGCGCCGCCCATCAATTATTTTATCGTGGTTTCTGAACTAGGGATAGGCCAGATTGACGGCATGGAGTCATCTTGTACGACGGCCTTGACCTGAGTCCTATGACTCAAGGGCCTTTTGATTTAGTAGGTTTAGTGGATTGCCCAGAGTCCGGTGGCATCGTGCCACCCTTTTTTCGAGCTAATTGTGACAGGCTTGTGTGTAGCCTGTCCATATTTCGATGGTTTCCGTCGAGAGTCGTCTGCTTAGTTGCCCCCACTAGTCGTAGCTTGTCTGGGCACGCATGTGCCGACCCACCTGGGAGTAGGTGGAGAGCTAGACCTGAGAGAGAGATGGTTTCCAGGCTGGTTCCGTAGGGCCTCCTCTATCGTGGCTCGAGTCTTGGCCGAGAAGAAAAACCAGCTAGAGGGCCTAACATAGTGCATTCAGTCAGTGTGTGCACTCATGGTCGGGGACTACGGATGCGTGCTAATGAGAACAACCCCGACTACACCCTTGTCCTATGATTACTAGTATGGTGTCTCAGTTTCCGCCTGGGGCGAGGGAGACACCTGAGGCATAGACTAAGTCGTTAGTGGACGCATCCGGCCTTGCTTCTAGTGGGTAGATTTAGTTTCCCATCTACGAGACATGGTTTTACGTGTAGTTTTCGTGTGACGTCCTGACACCGAGGTCTAGGGTTTTTGGTGGGATTATCGAGGTTTCTCACCTAGACAGTGTAGGGTTCATGATGACAAGGTCGTGACTGTGTCCTCGGACTGCGTGGTCTTGGGTTGGGCTTTAGTAAGTGAGGACAGGCCTCCACGATAGCGTTGTCGTGATGTTTCCTCCGGCAATATAGCCAGGTTTTCTCGTTAGTCTAGTTGTCCCCCGACTATGAGATCGGGGTGTGTTTTTTGGTGCCATAGGAGTAGTCTATAGAGCTGAGGTCGCATTGGCTATCGTGTTTTCTGTTACGGCTATTCCTTTCACCTTTATCGTTGCCACTGCTACTCCTGTTGTTGTTGTTGTTGTTGTTCTTGCTCGCACTATTTACCGTCGTTGCTTTACAGTTGGAGTTCCGCTTGACCCCTACTAAGCCAGTGATAGGAGGCTTACCCCAACTTTTCAGGTGTAGCGGTTCCTCCTCGAGGTTCGAGGGTGTAGCGCGGTGGTTCGTAGTTGCTAGCTCGCTAGGTCGGGTGTTCACTCGACATTTAAGTACATTCATTTCCCTGTAAACTGTACTTTATTTGGACTGGACTCTATAGTTAGATTATTTAATTATTATTATAGTTGTTGTTCCTACTTTATTTCATGTTTCTATGTACCTCTACACTCCTTTCTAACCCTTCCAAGCCCTCCGGCTCGAGGGTGGCGGGCCAAGATTCGAATGGTATCAGGTTATCCCTAATATCCGGATCGTGGGTCGTTACAGTATAGCTTGTTCATGGAAAGGTGGCCATAGCATCTTGACCCTTCATCTGCAATTTCTTCCAGGTTAACTTGTTCTCCCTGATCTTTGTCTTCTGCAGCGCTCATGGCTTCCAAGAGCCGCTGCGTCCCTTGAGGGGTGTTCCTGAGGCGCCAAGAATACCCTCTGACAGCCTGGGTAATATCATCTTGCCCATCTATAGGGCAAAGTGCTGATGGTGACATCCTATGTTGAGCTGGCGGTCTGTAAGCGAGCCGCCGTTGTTCAGCTATCTTGCCACATCTTCTACTGTAAGCATAAACATTTGCGTGCCCGTCATAGGCCTGGAAGGCTAGTTTGCGAGTCGTCGAAGCTGGCACCTCGATTCTTTCTTCTTCTTCTTCTTCCTTTCGGTCGAACCTGTCAACATGAACATGCTCTGGTTGGGTAGCAGCCGAGGCCCGCATCCGCTTAGGCACCCACACTTGTTTAAACTTGGTTGGCTTTGGAGCCAAACCTCTCCTTGATCCGGACTTCACACGATCCATCCTGTCTTTAGCCAGTGCTTGATAGGAGTTTTGCACCGGTATAGTTGCAATCACCCGAATAGGAAAAATCATGGACTGCCGACCGTTCAAAAATATGCAAACATCTCCGATCAGAACGGACTTGCTCGACGTTGACAGCTGACCTTGCAGCACGTCAACATTATTTCTGGCTGCCCTCTTGACAGCCGGTGAGCGCTTCTTGTTGTAGGAAGCACGGGAATGGATATGGTGGACGTAACAGCCTACAATAGCAGCATCAGTCGGGGTTGCCTCCGCAGCAATGACCGATTTCATCTCCTAGACG
The DNA here is from genome assembly GCA_022559845.1 of Amorphophallus konjac. Lineage (NCBI taxonomy): Eukaryota > Viridiplantae > Streptophyta > Magnoliopsida > Alismatales > Araceae > Amorphophallus > Amorphophallus konjac. The sequence goes on along the minus strand of CM040127.1, from coordinate 140,502,126 downwards.
TCCAGGAGCTCGACAAAGGCTACCCCCAAAAAGTTGGCAAAACCCACCACCGACAGGAAGTTGTAGAACCTCGTCCGCATGGACAGGTAGCCGTACCTGACATGATCAGCAACTACCAACAGACCGAAGGAAACAACCATCGAACTTATCAGGGTGCAACCTGCAATTTCAGATTTAAAGAGTTAGTATTTTAGGAGGAGGCCGTTGGGCCCCTAATCTTGGTGAGAAGATGAAAGGAGGTTCCTATCCCACCGGGCGTGTCAAACCTGTTGGACGCACTTTTAAATATCTCATATGTCATCCTTTTTTTTATCTTTTTATTGTCTTTTCATTCTTGGTTTATTCGGTTTATTAAGTGTGTGGACGTGCTAGTCACCAAAGTGACAGTTTATTTGGGTTCCGAAGATCAAGGTGGTCCGGAGTCACTTGTGCCCTCCGTCTGACTGATCAGACGATGTGGGTATCGGGTCGGGACTGAAATTCGTCGCGCCATAAAGGTAACAGTGTTAATTACATCTCCCTGGAGGGGAGAAAACCTTTGATTAAACGCCAAGAAAAGGGGCCCTCAGGCCTAAAATTGATATTGATAAGAGAAGTAATGAAAATTTTAGATTTCAATGAATCATCCCCCATTGAGGGGTAAACATTTAAACAAAGCTGGTCATTTGTTGACCAATTCGTGTTTGAACCTGAGTCCGAATTTATGAGCAAATGTCTGCCAAGAGCATGGCAAGTTTGATATTTGGGAGTTAGAGAGATGGGGTTAACCCCCAACATAAATGAGTTAGGTGTAATGGGCTATTGGCCCAAAGCAGGGTCGGGTTGTAGTGCCCTAGAATTTTTATAAAATATTTCTGATATAATTAAGAATTTTCTGGAATTATTAAGGGTCTAAATGAATTAATAAATGAATATTATGTTAAATAAATCATTATAAGGCCCAATTATGTTAAACAGCTAATCCAGCCTTAATAATTAAACCCAATAAGTTTATGGACCAAGCCCATTAAGTTTGACCGATATTCTAGAAGGTTATTTAGCATATTCATGAATTATAAGGATAAAAACCACTTATATAGATAATTATGTGGATAATTAACAAAAAGAGTTTGAATAAAATTGAATTCTACGCACAGTGGATGTAGCGGTCTATCGTACGACCGCCATAGTCATGTAACGTGCCAAGCTTGGACCGTTATACTCTGTCAGCTTCGTGAATGGAAGGAATAATAAAAAGATTGGATCTTTGGGATCCTATCTACAAGAGACCCAATTAAAAGAATATGTAAGGTTACTAGGGACTCTTAGGGATCAGGCTCTAGCCAATTAAGCACTCTAGAATCGTTCAAATCCTTGAACCCGAGCCAAAACTCTATAAATAGGACCCAGTTCTGAACTGAGCGACCCTTACTTTTGGCTCGTGAAGAAACAAGGTGAGGAGATAGAATCTCAGGTAAGTTCTTTAGAGTCTTTTGTTCCTAATACTTTATACTAACTACTCTCAAAATTTCATGTTAGGAGGACGAGTATCCAAGGAGTTAAGATCTTCCAAAGTTGCTAGTTTCACCACGCCAACCTAGGAAACTATGCGACAGGGTGCTGAAGATCAGGAAATTAGAGAGTCTAAACGAGGTAATTAGAGTTAGATGCTTTAGAACTTTTTGTTCCTCTTAGTCTCATCTTCCTAACCTCCAAATTTCACGTCCTTAGGTCAAGAGAGTGAGGAGTTAGAGCGACGTGAAGTTGTTAAAAAATCTTAGGAAGGGAAGAACTAGGGCCTGTCTTGAAGACCAAATTGGAAAGTCTAAAGTCTAGTAAAAAGGTAGTTATCTCATGAACGGCAAGAACATCATGTTAGGGATAAAAGCCCTCTGGTTTTGCTTGATTATATGCACTATAGATCATGAATTTCATATTTTAGTAGGGTTGTGTATACATGTATATCCTTAGCCTTAATCAAAGATAAAAAGATACTTTGCTGTTAATTCATTTCAACCTATGCATGTAGCTGGCCTATACTTCATTTTTCATTATTGGAATAGTTTAAGAATTTTGATTTCCAAGCATGACATATTTTCATAGTTTTCTATTCTATTTACTGTCAATAGAAGCTTTGACGGATTAAAATAGGACCATCACATGATTGTAACGGTCTTACGATAAGCTGCCACACCCCCTGTTATTTAAAAATTCTCTGTTGTCTCTAACGCACCATAACTGGAGTGTTACAACATTGTAACGACCCCATGATAAACCGTCACCGAAAGGTAACGCCCCCATGTTAGACCGTCAGACAACTATGTTCTGTCAACCCGAGACAGAATGGAAACCAGTCAGATTTACTTATAAATAAGCCTAGTTAATTGGATCTTAACCTATTTTCATGATTTTTAAGTTCAGGTGTTGATTCATGTTAGAAATTGCATGATTTATGGTACTTTAGAGTTATTTTCAAGTAGATGATAATTTCAAGCCAAAGCATTATAGTTTTGTATTTAAACCTTGATTTAGAAAAGATATTGATGAGTTTTACCATGATTTTACATCGTTACACATTCTTTCTTTCTTTTTTTATATAAATTTTTTGGGGGAGGGGAAAGAGGCTCGAAGCCGTGGCCTCCTACCACCTGCGCAGGAGGGGGGAGGGGTTACACATTCTTTCTATCTATAGAGTCAATTCTCTAAGTACATGGCATATATTCCGGTATATGGCCATTAGTTCACACTTTGCACTATAGGAACATATTGTTGAACATGATGACCTCTCTATTGGATATTCCTTCCATTGGACTAGGGAATCTTGTTTCAAGGCCTCCATAATTCTCTGCGAGCCTGGGATTCCCATTAGGACGCCGAGTTGGTTGTACCATAAAAAGCCCAATTGTTAGAAAGCACTATCGATGTGTTCGGATTCTGGATATGTAACGGATCTATATTCGACCGTCAGGCACATATAACAGCCCAATATATGACCGTCACACTGTTTGAGTCTATATCTATTTCTTCTAGATTCAGCCTTTCTAACGGCCCAACACTAGACCGTTATGTTCGTGTAACGTCCTAGTATTAGACCGTCACAGTTCTAATTTCTGTAACCCGAGGTTTGACCAAAGGGTTGATATTCTAAGTTCCTAGATGGAGTATTGATGGTCTAGGACTTGGCATATTATCTAAAGATACTTAACTTAAATTATGAATGATAATAAATGTACCGTTATGCTGCCGAGTTATTTCCATGAGCATGACATCGTCTTAAATCATTCTTGATCTCTCTTGTCCTAAGTTGAAGCGTTCATTGTTGATTATTGTTATCAAGAACTTATTTGCATTCTTGGTCACATTTTATTGCTTGAAACGTGGAAATAGCTTGATTTATACTTGAAGATGTAATCGAGCACTGATTGTGTTCAAGGGCTCTATGCTAGTCCCCTCGACTGATTGTCAGAAACATACTGTAAACCATGGAGTATGATGCTACTGGCGTCGCATTGCGCTGGGAGTACTTTCTCTATAAATAAGTGAACATGACTTTCCTGCTTGATACATGATATTCCACAGAAATTCAAATACTTGCTCATAAGCAAAGATATTTGGGTGATGAGTATGTGACTTACTAGTACATTCTTGTTCATGAAAGGCCATTCTTGCTACATTCTTGCTAGTTCATACTTGTTCATTCTATCTTACATGATCATCTTATTACTTTGGTTAATTGTGATTTATCGCATTCGCATGATTTTACCTTATTCCTCTAGAGCAAAAATGTTAATTACTTTAATAGTACCTTCATGTTGATGCGAAGATACCTACTAGGCAAGTGTGCTCATTACCTATTTCCAATCTTTTCAGGAGATGGAAGTGAGTCAGGATCGGATTCAGAATATTCAAATAGCGGGTCCGAGAGTGAATGAAGAATGAGTGAAGACTTAGGATATCTATATTGTTTAGATTGAGTCTATGTAATTTTCTTATTTCTTGGGTCTACTATGATGAAGAAAGTTGAAATAGTGATTGTAATTGAGTATTTGATTTGATTATTAATGAAATAAGTTAAAGTTTGAGTAAATATTGTGCAATTGTATTTATGTGTGTGATTGTCTTGCGCTCTGATCGTTCTTGCTTGCAAGAGGCTTACCATGCCGACTGTTCACGTTCCTTGAGCTTGTCTTATGCTGTAATTAAAGGCTCGGGGCGTGACAGTTAAGTTGGTATCAGAGCCTATGTCTCAGGACTTAGGGAGGAGAATCATGTCATAGGATAAGTCCAAGGTTTAAGGACCCCTACCTATGAACTAAGGAAGAAATTCCCATACCCATGTGAGAATTGGGTAGAACCCGGGATAAGATAGTTAATTAGCTTTAAGACTTATTTTCTTCCAAATTCCATGAGAAATAACAAGTTATTATATTTCTCTCAGGTACCTTATTTTACACATGGCTCATCACGTAGATTGGAATGGCATGCAACAAACAGTTGTCGGCCTTACTCGGGCATTGCAAACTATGGCTCAAGCAGGCGCAGGGGCAAGGGCTGGTGACTTACATCGCAATTTCCGGAGTTTAAACCCTCCACATTTCTATGATTCTTCTAATCCAGACGAAGCAGAGAACTGGATCGATGAGATGAACCGTATATTTGACGTCATCCAATGCATCGATCAAGAGAAGGAGCGTCTTGCAACTTTTCAACTCAACAAGGATGTCCGTATATGGTGGAAGTCGGTTCCGGCACCTCCGGCCGATGCACCTCATACATGGGATGGTTTTCTCACTTTGTTCCGTGCTAAGTACTTTTTCGAGCACATGAAAGAAAGAAAGGCTATGGAGTTCGCCTCTCTTCGACAAGGAATGATGATAGTTGCGGAATATGAACTTCAATTCTCCAAACTAGCACCTTATGCACCACATTTAATCAGTACCGATCTATTAAAGGCTAATCGGTTTATGGACTGGTTACGACCCAGTTTTATCCAGCAGCTCGGGACCCAAAACATCCGTACTTATGCAGAGATGGTACAGCGGGCATACTTATCTGAAAGGACCTTAGAAAAGGTCGAGAAATTGATAGGGAAAGGAGAAGAGTCCAGCCGACGATCTGATCGGCGTTATAAGAAATAAAAATACAGCATCATGGAACCTCACAAAAGCCGTGATAGTAAGAAGCAGTCCAAGAGCGGGAACGGTGCAAGTTCCCAGAAGAATAAGAAGATTAAGGAGGAAGAGCAAGTCGCCCCGGCTTGCACTTTTTGCGAAAAGTTCGGCCATTCGGCAAAAGAGTGTTGGAAGCGCCTTGGTGCTTGTTTATGCTGTGGAAGTAGGGAGCATCACATGCCGGATTGCCCCCTTATGAAGGAACAATCATCTGGTGGTGGACGCAGGAGGCAGGCTCGCCTCAATGCCATTCTAGAAGAAGAGGAAGCGCCTAGGGATGGTGGACTTATGGAAGGTACTCTTCAAATTTGTTCCCATCCTGCATTTGTACTATTTGATACTGGTGCCTCGCATTCTTTTATCTCCACTACTTTTGGAAAAACATTACCAATTGCATCAGTTCCCCTACCTTCAGATCTTGCTATTACCACACCCTTAGGATATGGAACTAAGCTTACCGAATGTTATCCTGATAGTGAGGTAATAGTAGAAGGTCACAATCTCCCCGTAAAACTAGTATGCCTTGACATAAAAGGTTATGATACCATTTTAGGGGTAGATTGGCTTGTAGATCATGATGCTTATATCAATTGCAGAAATAGGATTATATCCTTCCGAAAATCAGGTCTTCCAAGATTTTCTTTCCGTGGCATCAAGTATAGGAAACATCCCATTATCATATCCTCTCTTCACGCTTGTAAACTTATCTCGCAAGGATGTGAAGTTTTTCTTACTTCTGTCATTGTTACCGAATCCAAGGAAATTGTTCTAGCAAACATTCCTATTGTAAATGAGTTCCCATATGTATTCCCATCCGAATTACCCAGTTTACCACCCGAGACGGAAGTGAACTTCACTATTGAACTCATTCCAGGAGCAGCACCTATTTCTATAGTCCCTTATAGGATGTCCCCCACGGAACTTAAGGAACTAAAGAGGCAGTTGCAGGAACTACTAGATAAGGGCTTCATTAGACCTAGCACATCCCCTTGGGGTGCGCCGATGCTATTTGTTAAGAAGAAGGATGGCTCTCTCAAGCTATGCATAGACTACCGGTGACTAAATCAACTTACAATCAAAAATAAGTATCTGTTGCCGCGTATTGATGAGCTCTTCGATCAGCTTTCAGGAGCAGAGTATTTTTCTATAATAGACCTTAGATCAGGTTATCATCAGCTTAGAATTAAGGAAGAGGACATTTATATATCAACTTTTCGAAGTCGTTATGGCGACAATGAATTTGTGGTAATGCCGTTTGGGTTAACAAATGCCCCAGCATTTATGCAACTTATGAACAGTGTTTTTCAACCATATCTGGACCAGTTCATCGTCGTCTTCATTGATGATATCTTGATATATTTCAAGACAAAAGAGGAACATGAAGAACATTTGATGATAGCCTTGCAAACACTTAGAGAACACAAACTTTATGTCAAGCTTAACAAATGTGAATTCTGGCTCAATGAAGTTTCATTCCTAGGCCACATTATTTCAAAGGAAGGTATCGCTATGGATCCTTCGAAAGTCGAAGCTGTCAGAAATTGGAGCCGGCCAACGACTGTATCAGAAGTAAGAAGCTTTCTGGGTCTAGTTAGTTATTATAGGAGGTTCATTAAAGACTTCTCAAAAATTACAGTTCCTTTAACTAGACTCACAAGAAAAGAAAATCCTTTTGTCTGGTTAGAGGAATGTGAAAAGAGTTTTCAAATTCTTAAGAATCACCTTACTACAGCCCCTATTTTAGCACTACCAGTGGAAGGTGGTAGATTCGAAGTATATACGGATGCATCTGGCATTGGCTTAGGATGCGTTCTCATGCAAGATGGAAAAGTAATCTGTTATTCTTCAAGATAATTGAAACGTCACGAGGAAAATTACCCCGTGCATGATTTAGAATTGGCAGCCGTTATTTTCGCCTTAAAAATTTGGCGTCATTATCTCTATGGAGAAAAGTTCACGGTCTACTCGGACCACAAAAGCTTGAAATACATATTCTCTCAAAAAGAGCTTAATATGAGGCAGAGGAGATGGTTAGAATATCTCAAGGATTTTGATTTTGCGATTCAATATCATCATGGCAAGGTTAATGTTGTAGTAGATGCACTCAGTAGAAAACCAATGGGTATGCTATCAAGTCTTATGATTAGTATGACTAATCTTATTCCTAGGTTTGCTCAGATGAACTTAGATATTGACATAAAGGGAGATGATTGTTTCATGGCTAATATCTGAGCTCAACCAATATTGATAGAGGATCTGGTCAAGTTGCAAAATGATGATCCCGTGTTACTAGAAATTAAAGCCAATATTGAACAAAGGCCGGATTTCTCTGTTTCCAATGACGGAAGTTTGTTATTTAAGGGTCGAGTGTGTGTACCAGACCATGAGGATACGAAGAAACTGATCCTAGAAGAAGCACATAATTCCAAGTACACCATTCATCTAGGAGGTACGAAGATGTATCAAGATCTCAAAAGAAACTTATGGTGGCCCAACATGAAGAGAGAAATAACTTATTTCGTGTCCCGTTGTCTCTCCCGCCAACAAGTAAAAGCAGAACATTTTAGACCCGCATGTAAATTACATCCCTTGAATATTCCCGAATGGAAATGGGAGAGTATAGGGATGGATTTCATCATGGGTTTACCTAAGACCAGAGGAGGACACGATAATATATGGGTGATCATAGACTGATTGACTAAATCCGCACACTTCATACCAATAAAAAGGCGATGGTCCATGGATATTCTAGCAGCATTATACATGAAAGAAATTGTCAAATTACATGGTGTCCCTGTCACTATTATATCTGATAGAGATCCTCGATTCACATCACAATTCTGGAAGGGCCTACAACATTCACTAGGGACTAGATTGAATTTTAGTATAGCATTTCACCCACAAACTGATGGTCAGACTAAAAGAACAAATCAGGTAGTAGAAGATATGCTCAGGGCTTGTGCTATTGATTTTGGAGGAAGTTGGCATGATCACTTGCCTCTGGTAGAATTTGCATACAACAACAGTTATCAAGCCAGCATATAGATGGCGCCCTTTGAAGCTTTATATGAAAAAAGATGTAGATCACCAATATGTTGGAACAAAATAGGGGAAAAGTAATTCCTAGGCCTCGACCTTATATGGGATTCTACAGAGAAGATCAAGCTCATTCAAGAAAGAATGAAGATGGCACAAGATAGGTAGAAATTTTATGTTGACAATCGAAGATGCGACTTGGAGTTTCAGGTGGGAGATCATGTATATCTGAAAGTTTCTCCGGGCCGTGGTATTCGAAGATTTGGCATTAAAGGAAAACTAACTCCAAGATTCATTGGCCCATTTGAAATTCTTGAAAGGGCCGGTGAAGTGGCATATAGATTGACTTTACCTCCATAATTAGCGGGCGTTCACGACGTATTTCACGTCTCTATTTTGAAGAAATATGTATATGATCCTCATCATGTCATTACTTATGATAATCTGGAGATCCAAAAGGACCTGACATACGGGCAGAAATCTGTCAGGATTCGGGAGCGAGAAGTGCGTCAACTAAGGAATAAAACTATTCTTATGGTCCAAGTCCAATGGACGAAGCAATGGCCACACGAAGTAACATGGGAGACGGGAGAATCTATGCGTAGAAGATTCCCAGAATTATTCAACTGTAAGTAAACTCTCCATAAATCCATGAATTGAATTTGGGGACCAAATTCTTCTTAGTGGGGGAGGGTGTAGTGCCCTAGAATTTTATAAAATATTTCTGATATAATTAAGAGTTTTTTGGAATTATTAAGGGTCTAAATGAATTAATTAATGAATATTGGGTTAAATAGATCATTATAAGGCCTAATTATGTTAAACAATTAATCCAGCCTTAATAATTAAACCCAATAAGTTTATGGACCAAGCCCATTAAGTTTGACCCATATTCTAGAAGGTTATTTAGCCTATTCACGAATTATAAGGATAAAAACCCCTTATATAGATAATTATGTGAATAATTAACAAAAAGAGTTTGAATAAAATTGAATTCTACACACAGTGGATGTAGCGGTCTATCGTGCGACCGCCACAGTCATGTAACGTGCCCAGCTTGGACCGTTATACTCTGTCAGTTCCGTGAATGGAAGGAAGAATAAAAAGATTGGATCTTTGGGATCCTATCTACAAGAGACCCAATTAGAAGAATATGTAAGGTTACTAGGGACTCTTAGGGATCAGGCTCTGGCCAATTAAGCACTCTAGAATCGTTCAAATCCTTGAACCCTAGACAAAACTCTATAAATAGGACCCAGTTCTGAACTGAGCGAACCTTACTTTTGGCTCGTGAAGAAACAAGGTAAGGAGATATAATCTCGGGTAAGTTTTTTAGAGTCTTTTATTCCTAATACTTTAGACTAACTACTCTCAAAATATCATGTTAGGAGGACGAGTATCCAAGGAGTTAAGATCTTCCAAAGTTGCTGGTTTCACCACGCCAACCCAAGAAACTATGCGACAGAGTGCTGAAGATCAGAAAATTAGAGAGTCTAAATGAGGTAATTAGAGTTAGATGCTTTAGAACTTTTTGTTCCTCTTAGTCTCATCTTCCTAACCTCCAAATTTCACGTCCTTAGGTCAAGAGACTGAGGAGTTAGAGCGACGTGAAGTGGTTGAAAAATCTCAGGAAGGGAAGAACTAGGGCGTGTCTTGCAGACCAAATTGGAAAGTCTAAAGTCCAGTAAAAGGTAGGTTATCTCATGAACGGAAAGAACATCATGTTAGGGATAAAATTCCTCTGGTCTTGCTTGATTATATGCACTATAGATCATGAATTTCATATTTTAGTAGGGTTGTGTATACGTGCATATCCTTAACCTTAATCAAAGATAAAAAGATACTTTGTTGTTAATTCATTTCAACCTATGCATGTAGCTGTCCTATACTTCATTTTTCATGACTGGAATAGTTTAAGAATTTTGATTTCCAAGCATGACTTATTTTCATAGTTTTCTATTCTATTTACTGTCAGTAGAAGCTCTGACGGATTAAAATAGGACCGTCACATGATTGTAACGGCCTTACGATAAGCCGTCACACTCTCTGTTATTTAAAAATTCTCTGTTGTCTCTGACGCACCATAACTGGAGCGTTACAACATTGTAACGGCCCCACGGTAAACCATCACCGAAAGGTAACGCCCCCATGTTTGACCGTCAGATAACTGTGTTCTGTTAACCCGAGACAAAATGGAAACCAGTCAGATTTACTTATAAATAAGCCTAGTTAATTAAATCTTAACTTGTTTTCATGATTTTTAAGTTCACGTGTTGATTCATGTTAGAAATTACATGATTTATGGTACTTTAGAGTTATTTTCAAGTAGATGATAATTTCAAGCCAAAGCACTATAGTTTTGTATTTAAACCTTGATTTAGAAAAGATATTGATGAGTTTTACCATGATTTTATATCATTACACGTTCCTTCTGTCTATAGAGTCAATTCTCCAAGTACATGGCATATATTCCGGTATATGGCCATTAGTTCACACTTTGCACTATAGGAACATATTCTTGAACATGAGGACCTCTCTATTGGATATTCCTTTCAATGGACTAGGAAATCTTGTTTCAAGGCCTCCGTAATTCTCTGCGAGCCTGGGATTCCCACTAGGACGCCGAGTTGGTTGTACCATAAAAAGTCAATTGTTAGAAAGCACTATCGATGTGTTCAGATTCTGGATATGTAACGGATCTATATTCGACCGCCAGGCACATATAACGGTCCAATATATGGCCGTCACACTATTTGAGTCTATATCTATTTTCTTCTGGATTCAGCCTTTCTAACGGCCCAACACTAGACCATTATGTTCAAGTAACGGCCCAATATTAGACCGTCACAGTTCTAATTTCTGTAACCCGAGGTTTGACCAAAGGGTTGATATTCTAAGTTCCTGGATGGAGTATTGATGGTCTAGGACTTGGCATATTGTCTAAAGATACTTAACTTAAATTATGAATGATAATAAATGTACCGTTACGCTACCGAGTTATTTCCATGAGCATGACATCGTCTTAAATCATTCTTGATCTCTCTTGTCCTAAGTTGAAGCATTCATTGTTGATTATTGTTATCAAGAACTTATTTGCATTCTTGGCCATATTTTATTGCTTGAAACTTGGAAATAGCTTGATTTATACATGAAGATGCGATCGAGCACTGATTGTGTTCAAGGGCTCTATGCTCGTCCCCTCGACTGATTGTCAGAAACATACTGTAAACCATGGGGTATGATGCTATTGGTGTCACATTGCGCTGGGAGTACTTTCTCTATAAATAAGTAAAATCGATGATACACGTACATGACTTTCTTTCTTGATACATGATATTCCACAAAAATTCACCAAATACTTGCTCATAAGCAAATATGTTTGGGTGATTAGTATGTGACTTGCTAGTACATTCTTGTTCATGAAAGGCCATTCTTACAATATTCTTGCTAGTTCATACTTGTTCATTCTATCTTACATGATCATCTTGTTACTTTGGTTACTTGTGATTTATCGCATTCGCATGATTTTACCTTATTCCTCTAGAGCAAAAATGTTAATTACTTTAATAGTGCCTTCATGTTGATGCTAAGATACCTACTGTACAAGTGTGCTCATTACCTATTTCCAATCTTTTCAGGAGATGGAAGTGAGTCAGGATCGGATTCAGAATATTCAAATAGCGGGTCCGAGAGTGAATGAAGAATGAGTGAAGACTTAGGAAATATATATTGTTTAGATTGAGTCTGTGTAATTTTCTTATTTCTTGGGTCTAGTATGATGAAGAAAGTTGAAATGGTGATTGTAATTGAGTATTTGATTTGATTATTAATGAAATAAGTTAAAGTTTGAGTAAATATTATGCAATTGTATTTATGTGTGTGATTGTCTTGCGCTCTGATCATTCTTGTTTGCAAGAGACTTACCATGCCGGCTATTCACGTTCCTCGAGCTAGTCTTTCGCTGTAATTAAAGGCTCAGGGCGTGACACGGGTCATGGCCATGATGGGGTGACCCCCAAGGTCCAAGCATGACCTGCAAAGGCCTTATTAATATCTCTTTCACATAGGGTCTAGGGGGGAGAAGCCCCGGGTCAGATGTTATTAGCTTCTTAAGGAAGGTTTTTGCGTTCAATTTTCATCATTATCATGTTGCATGTCATTATTATTATTGTTTTATTATTATTATTTTATGAGTGTGTGATTTTGATGATTATAAAATGTTATTTTACTATTTTACAAAAGGCTTTTAGTGCATTTGTCACTAGAGTGTTTGTTGTTTTGAACTGGTGAAGAATGTTGTTTTGAACTAGTGAAGAATTGGTCTTATTTGGCTGAGCTGCCTCTGTTGCGTCGACTCAATGGGTGATTGTGCCGACGCCATCTTCATGACGTCGTTGTTGTTTTGCAACTGCTACTGCAGTTGCGTCGACTCTGTTGAGTCATTGCATTGACGCACCTTCATGTCGTTGCTGCTGTTGCAGGTTATTGTTGTTAGTCTTAATCTTCCTTATTTCCATGCTATGAAACATGAAATTGATTTATGGTTGTGGAGTTTAAAAAGTGTGGTTATTTTGAAATGAAAAATCAAGTTCCATAAGGTTGAAGTCCTTGATTTTGATGCTTATACTAATTTGGTATTCTTTATGTTTTGTAGGGGTTTATGTTGGTTTTTGACTCAATTAGGCAGGGGTCGACCCTCACTAGATCCAGGGCTGGCTGGAGGTGCTGGAATGGTTGAAGCTGCATGGGTCGACCCATAGGGTCAACCCCGATGACCTTGCTTCTGTTTAGGCCGTTCTGTGCAGAAAACTACACAAGGGTTTATGGGTCGACCCTCACTAGATCCAGGGCTGGCTGGAGGTGCTGGAATGGTTGAAGCTGCATGGGTCGACCCATAGGGTGAACCCCCATTGACCTTGCTTCTGTTTAGGCCTTTCTGTGCAGAAAACTGCACAAGGGTCGACCCCTCTATCCAAGGTTCTATTTGGACTGTCATGAGCAAAGATTGCCCTTGGGTCGACCCCTTCCGGACGGGATTCGCGAAATTATTTCTAACCCATTTTGAAGGCTTGAAAACTTTACCAAACTGCCCCACTTCAGTTCTAACCTTGTGGGGTGGCTCTTAGACTATTCTAGAAGGGGTATTCATGTCTTTTATCCCCTCTAATGGGTATATAATATGTTGTTGCAAATTTGGGAGAACTAATCTAAGGGTTTTCTAGTTTTCATCTATGCAAGAGGAGGAAAAAGGAGAACCTGGCCAACCTTCAACCCCTTCTTCTCTTGATTTCAAGCCCTTAAGTCCAAGATCAGAGTGCGGGATTATAACGCCCGGCTAATTATAAAATCTAAAATAGGAATAATTATCTATATTTTTGGAAGAGAAAAATAATTATGAATCTTGAATGTCTTTATGAGGAATAAAATGAAATCTTCTTGTTAAATAAGGTCATCAAGATATAAATAAATGGAGATCCAAGCGGAAAGATTAAAAGGAAATTGGATGTTAAACTATAAATCAAGAAGAAATCTAATTAATCATTAGTGATTTTATAAAGTACCAAGAATATTTAAGATTTATAATTTAAGATACATCCCATAAAATATGGCAATTAAGGATATCAAGTTAATGATGATAAACTAATAAAATCATTAACGATGTAAGTAGCCAAAATTAACGATAACAAAAGTCTGACTTAAATATGAAATTTGTGAATAATTAATAATAAGCTTATGACTAGCCTAATTAATTAATAGGCCTTACGATTAACAGACTTTACAATAACTAACTAAGTCCACCTAGAACAATTAATAGTTAATGGGCTTGGGCCTTCATAATGATGATAATAATAAAAATAATAAAGTTATTATCTCTCAACGTGAAACCCTTTTTATATTCACAAATAGGCCTTTTAACCCTTACGTAAGCCCAAATAGTTAATAGGCCTGTAAAAGAGTTATTAGTAAATTAAACAAACCATTTACACTGCTGACCCAATAAGCCTACGTCGAAGGGAGTTTCCCTGTTAGCTTGGGTTTTGTTTTGAGGTAAGTCAACTCATGGGTTAAGATGGCGGCTGTAAATCGGGAAGCATAGGATCGATCATAGAAGGTTTGCATTTTAATAGAACTAGGATTCCTCATTAGGATTCGACAGGTAGAAACCTTATAGATAAGAGCCCCTGCGATGGCAGAACCATCGTACTGCTACTGTTGCCATCGCTAGTCTTGTTGCTCCGTGCTCGCGGGGAGGAAAGCATCATCTTCTTCCTCTGGGCACGCGTGTCTTCATCACCGTCTTCTTCCTTCTTCTTCCTCGTCTGTCGACCTGTTCTTCTTCCTTTGTTCTGCTTCGTTCGTCTTCTTCGTTCAAAAGGTAGGTTGTCTCTATACCTCAGGTAAAACACGGTAATAGCAGAAGCATCCATGCAATCACACATTCACGTCTATCTTAGAGTAATATCCATGTTCTATGCTCGTTTCTTGTGATTTTATTAAAGTTTTAAAGCATCATGTTTAACAAAGAATTCGCGACCAAAACAGTGGATGTAAATTAATTGGCGTCTCTTCAGGCAGACGCTAATTCTTGAATTAGCATCAGGCCTGGAGATGCGGATTAATGCACACTCATGACCCCTGACGTGAATTCTTCTGGTGATTTAAAAAATTAACCCATGTTTAAAATGTAATAACTATTGAATCATGTCTAATAAAATTGATATGTGAATACTGTTGGAATCCTAGTATTTCTCCCTTGATTATCATGCCTTTGGATCCATGAAATTCTACATAAAAATCATAGTGCTACTGTTCATCCATCTAAATAAGAAATGAATAGTAGTTTGTTTTTGAAAACGTACCTGCCCGATACATTTGAGCGTGTAACAAAGAATAATTAGCATCAGCAGCATCAAACGTGTATTATTTAATTGGCGCCTCTCTATAGAGACGCGAATTCGTGTTTTAATTATTAATATGAATTAATCTAGAAAATCATGGAATTAGCATCTGTGTCATGGACGTGAATTAAATAAATGGCGCCTCCTCGAACGGACACCAATTTAAAATAAATTTATTTAAAATTAGTTAACCCTAGACTTGGCGCCTTTGCACAAGGACGCAGACTCTAGAATTAGTGCCTTCTTGTATTGACGTGAATTCTTGACACTCAATTTTCTCATTATTTTGACCCACATCGCGGGTCTTTTGGCACTACTATCTCATGGCCGAGACATAGTCCCTGTTTTGTGATTTACCGCTTACCCTCTATCTCTTGGTGAGGCTAGGACCCTTCGCCGGATATTCCTTCCGCCGGATCAAAACTTTCTTCATCAAGGCCTCTGTAAGCCTCTACTAGCCTTAGAATTCCTCAAAGAAGTCGAGCAGGTTGTACCCTAAAAACCATTGAAAATCATATTAGTCATGTCGCTCTGAAGAAACATGATGCCCTAGCCACCATAGAGCGCTGTAAAGGGTGTTATGTGAGAGTCCAGTCACTGTCTGGAATTGGCATCCAGATAGTTGATGCCAAATTGGAAATAGCATCTAGAGCAGGTGATGTGATTTTCCTTCATGCCCAGTGTTCATAAGAATTAGCGTCCAGATAGGTGACGCCATTTCTTAAATTTGCGGCAACTATATTGGTGCCATTTTCCCTATATTCATGAATGTCCCAGTTTTTCATGCGAAACTTATCGCTATGTCATCTCTACACAAAGTTATGTCCATGAATTCCTCAAATCCGTGAATCTACCTTAATATTCCCACAATGGATTATTCCTTTGGAACTCTATTGGCTAAAAACTATAGTGAATGTCTAGATATTTACATGACTCAATGCCTGGCGTTAATGGGGCTCGGTCTGGTCATGGGAGGAGCACCCGAAAGTACTTGTGCTCATGGGAGCTATATTGACCACAGTGTAGCATTGCACCGAAGTGAATGATTTTGTAGATTAATCTATGGCATTCCACTTCCGTACTTGATATTACTTGACATGACATGACATAACTTGCTTGGCCCGGAATCGAGTACTTGTTAAATTAAATAGCCAATATCTCGTAACATGACTTGATATCACATGTTGGATGTCTTTGTTAAATTTACTCGATTTATCTTGAAATTTTTCTAATTCAACCATATTATTTCCTATTGTTCTTCCTTTCAATATTCTCTTGCATTCTTTCATACTTGATCATGACTCATTGCATAAATTGTTAATTACTTAAAGCAAGCCTGGTGATAGAGATGTAATTCCTACTGAGCTTTTCACTCATCCAATTTTATCTTAATATTTTTCTGGTAAATATAATAAAGATGAATGCATTCAAGATGGGCAAGGGAAAGAGTGAAGAGTGCTCCAGCAATATAGATGAACCTCGTAGTCTTATGTCATGTTTAGTCAAGTCTAGTTAACAGTCTCCTTGTAATTTTCTTTTATTGAGTTTTTTATTTGAGTCAAATTGTAATGAACTTATATTTGGAAATTAATAAAATTATATTTCATCTATCTTATTGTGCCCTTATGGTTTGCTCTGATTGTCATGACTGTTTTGCTGTCATGTTCCGAGCATACTTCCACTACTATCGGATCGGGGCATGATAGGGATCATCATCTATATCAAATTGAGGAGCAGATGCTACATCCTCTTCATCAAAAATGCAAGATACAATCCATGGAGATTCAAACTAGGACTTCAACTGCTTGAGCTTCATCAAAGTGCAGTCCAGCGAGTTGTTCTACAAGAGAAAGAGAATCTCTACTCTTTTCCTTAAGTTTCCTTGGCTGATTTACATCTGAGATTAATTTTTGCATGATCATATCTTGTATATCCTTCGAATATTCCTGCCGATTCATTGTGATGTGTGTGTAAGCTACGTGTGAGCAACGTTTTGTTCACACTGTGTTGCGTCTTGTGCAGCGTGTAGAGTCTATGTCACGTCCCGACGCGGAATATCAGGATTGGCAGTAGAAACAAGTAATAATAATATGTTGATTTACAGATATGATGTGCTAAAGCTAAGAGATCAACATCACACCATAAACAGAAAACAACTCCATTCACTGGATAACATTTAAATAATCCAGATTCCAATCACATAAACTCCCTAAAACAATCTTTTGACAACATCCACTTAACATTAATTCAATTGTGGAATTCAAATTACAACTCCTTCCACGACACTTTCTCTAAAAGCATAAATAGACACAAAACTATGACTGGCTCTACGCTTCTGACTGGTTCGCTCCAATGCCATCACTCTTGCCCGTCCCCATCAGTCTGTGAATCCTCACCTGAGCTACCTGAAAAGGGGGAACAACTGGGTGAGCGAACGCTCAGTAGATGATAACATGCAAGTTTAAGTAATTAACCAATTAATTATATTTATATGCGCGAAAAGTAAAGAACGAAAAGAAATGACGATATCACTAAGTAATATACTAGAAAGAAGGTAAGATCATGATATAACTGGAGATTGGCCAACAAGCAAGAACTAACCAAGTCAAGAAAAACTCAAGTACTAGATTATTATCGTAGACATCACGCTAGTCATGCACTCGGTGCAATGCCTCACCATGTCATTCAAACTCCCCAGGGCATAAGTACTTTTCGGGTGCTCCTCCCAGGACCAGATCGGGCCCTTATGATGCGTTGGCATTGATTTGTTGGATCAAAGATCCCAAGTTATGTCTAGACATTAATCAAGTTAAATGGCCAATAATGTCAAGGTATAACTTACCTCGAAGAATTCCAAGGGCAAGTTAATGAGATACTTTGACCAGAAAATTCAAGTTATCAAGAACCGATCAGGTCCTTGGATTCAACACGAATATTCACGAAAAAATCACTTCTGGATGATAAGCGGTCTAACATGGGCCGCTCAAACAACACACGGTCTGCTTTGGACCGTTCAAGATAGAAATGGGCTGAGGATCAGCCTCACCGAAGTCAAGGATAAACGGTCTATCTGGGGCCACTCTGGATATAGAACTGTTAGAAATGGGCCGCTCGAAGCTAGAAGTACTGGAAGCCTAAGAACAAGGTAAACGGGCCTTATAGGGCCGTTCAGGAGATGAACGGTCCATTAAGATCCGTTCTATAACATGGACGGTTCTAGTCAGTCTGTTCCACAGAACTTAACTTAATAAGCTGGAATTCTACCCAAATAGGCTCCGGGCTGCCAGAAGTGGGGTGGAGCTGAACGAGGGTCCAGCCCACTCTCCACTGGTCAGCCTAGGGCTTTATGGGTGGATCTAAACATGATTTGGTCGAAGATAGAACAAGGTTAATCCACCAATGTAAGTGGCACTTGGCCAGGGTTGCACGGTTCTTAATGGGCCGCCCACTGAGACAGATGGTCCCTTTCGGGCAGCGCAAACCTCAGGGGGTCCAAGTTGAGCCGTGACCCACAACATGATAATCCAAGCGATTCGATCACATACACAAGTTCAGGTCTTGGTGGTACAACCTGCCCGACGTCCTAGTGGGAATCCCAGGCTCGCGGGGGCTTACGGAGGTCCCGTAATGAAGGTCCTAGTCTGACAGAAGGAATATCTGGCGGAGAGTCCCAAACATTACAAGGAAATGAGGTTATCAATCAACGGAAATTAGTATTGTAGTCAGTCAATCCTACCGGAGTAGAACGACTGTCAAACAATCCTAATAGCATGAAATCATGTTTGAATTAACATATTGAAATAAATCAAGGCCATGATGAAAGAATAGTCAAACATTATGAAATCTGTTCTCACAAATGTTCTTTTTCCTTATGGGTTGTTAACCTATCATTAGCCATAAATCTACAAAGTTAAATCATACCAAAATGGTAAACAAGTAGTTCTGTTTAATTGGGCGGTCCAGTCAGAGCCACTTACGGGCCTCGGTAGTCGCACGACAGGCCGTTCACCCCTTTTCAGGTCTGAAGGCCTGCTAGGGTTAAGCGGTCCGTAGTGTGCCGCTGGGGTCAGAGAACGGTCTTGGGCTGGCCGCTTAATGATAGGGCAGTTAGGGTTATGCCGCGCAAACTATGAAATCGATCAAAAGTAAAAGATATGGATGGTCAGGAACTAGCCGCCTGCCCTAGATGGGTGGTCTATCGTGCAGCCGCGCAAATCATATAATTTTGCCACCCCTTTGCCTTGCCCGTCACCGGCGGGGTTGGCTAGAATTATGAACAAAAGTTAAATTCGCACAATATAACACATGAAAATTAAGGCTTTTATAGTCAAAAGAACGAGCATAAAAAGTTATACAAGATGGCATAATCAATTTTATGTTTAGTGCCCGTAATCCCTACTTCAATTGAGATGGAACATAGTTAACCCTAGTTTTAGCATGCTTCCACTAAAACTCAAAATCCTAGCAGGATACTAGATGAAATTTGGGGCTTTCGTGATCAATGGAAATAAGGCAGAACAACGCTTCTATTGATATAAAATAGTTAGGGTTTGGCTTGCTATCACCTACGTTAATCGAAGGATGAAGGGAGAAGAGGGCTACCGCCGCGCTAAGAACACACCGCTGGTAAACGCCAAAATTCTCCCTCGATTGAGCTCCTCTCCGGCCGCCACAGTAACTAACCGATGCTAGGGTTGCTAAGGGTCATTTTTATAGGTTCAATTAGGTCTGAGGAGTCCTAGTTGCGAAGATAGAGTCCTCGCGTCGCGGGCATGCGAGATTCGTGCGAGACCGAGTCAATCCACTACTCCGCCACCAAATACTCCTCCAAGGGTTAGGGTTTTGAAGATTAACCAGAGGGGAAATGAAGAGTTAATCCTAGCCTTTCATTTGCATCCGGGTTTAGCTTAAACGGTCGGGTATTGGGCTCGAATTTCTCGTTTTAAGGTCCGATTAGGCTAAGTGTGGTTTTGGGCCTTAATCTGTTAATTTGTCTTGGTTAAAAATTTTATTTGGGCTGGTAATAGAAGACAATTTTTCTAAACGCTTGATCCACTACGAGATTCTATTTTTTACAGATTTTTATAAAATAGTCAAATTTTGACTTATCTTATTTCTTAAAAAATTTCTTATTAATTTTCTCAAAAAAATTATTCTTTAATATATCGGGGTGCTACACCCTCCCCCACTTAAAAGAATTTGATCCTCCAAATTCACTGCACTTAATAGAACGGGGAGCGAGATAACTCACCTAGAATAAGTCAGAATACTGCTTCCGCATGATATCTTCTGAGTCCCAAGTAGCCTCTTCGGTTCCACGCCGACTCCACTGCACTTTAACCATGGGAATGGCACGATTTCTGAGTTGCTACTACTTTCGATCCAAAATCTTGATAGGTCTTTCTTCATAAGTCAAATCTTCCTTCAGTTCCAAATCCACATGCTGAATAACATGAGTGGGGTCATACACATATTTTCACAGCATCGACACATGGAAGACATTGTGTACTCCTGATAACTGAGGTGGTAGTGCTAAACGGTAAGTAACCTCCCCTACTCTTTCCAGAATTTCAAATGGACCAACATATCTTGGACTTAACTTGCCTTGAATACCAAACCTGTGAATCCCTCTCATGGGAGAAACCTTCAAAAACACATGTTCACCAACCTAAAATTCCAAGGCTCTCTTTCTGTTGTCAGCATAACTCTTCTGTCTTGATTGTGCTACTTGCAATCGATCTCTGATAATACAGATATTCTTGGACGATTCAGAAATGAGATCTGGTCCCAGCTATTGCTTTTCTCCTACCTCATCCCAACATAATGGGGATCGACATCTTCTTCTATACAAAGCTTCAAATGGAGCCATCTGAATGCTAGACGGATAACTGTTATTGTTGGAGAATTCAATCAAAGCCAAGTGGTCACTCCAAACACCTCCAAAGTCAATCATGCAGACTCTAAACATATTCTCCACTATCTGGTTGGTTCTTTCAGTCTGTCCATCCGTTTGTGGATGAAAAGTAGTACTGAAATTCATACGGGTTCCCAAAGATTCTTGTAGTCCTTTCAAAAAATGCGAGGTGAATCTGGGGTCTCTATCAGACACAATGCTGATTGGAATTCCATGGAGTCTTACCACTTCCTTCATATATAAAGTCGCCAAGACATCTACTGTCCACTTAGACTTAATGGACAAGAAATGAGCAGACTTCGTCAATCGGTCAACGATAACCCATATTGCATCAAATCCACTGCGATTTCTGGGTAGACCCATAATAAAATCCATGTCAATACTATCTCACTTCCATTGGGGTATATCAAGTGGTTTCAGTTTCCCTGCAGGGCAGAAATGCTCATCCTTGACTTGCTGACACAATAAGCATCTACTCACAAATTCTGCAATTTCCTTCTTCATGTTCGGCCACCAAAATGATCATTTCAAATCTTTAAACATCTTAGTGCCTCCAGGATGAATAGTGTATCTAGATCTATGAGCTTCTTCGAGAATCTTATTCTTCATTTCTGCTACCGCAGGTACACAGATCCTTCCTTTAAACAACAATCGGCCATCATCAGCTACCATGAAATCAGGTCTGCTACTAAAACTGTCCTTGATCTCTACCAACTTTGTGTCATTATTTTTCAAGGACTTGATTTCCATTAACAATTCTGGTCTGAGTTGAATCTGAGCTATCGTAACCCGATCCCTATCAACATTAAGATCCAAACTAGCTAACTGCTCTAACAGCCTCCATTCTTGCAACATAAGATGCGATAATTTAGCTATTGGCTAGCGACTCAAGGCATCTGCTACTACATTCCCTTTTCCAGGATGATACTCTATAGAGAAATCAAAGTCTTTTAAATATTCAAGCCATCTCCTCTGCCTCATATTGAGTTCCTTCTTGGAAAACAAATACTTCAGACTCTTATGATCTGAGAACACCGTAAATGACTCTCCGTACAAGTAGTGCCTCCATATCTTCAAGGCAAACACCACCGCTGCAATTTCCAAATCATGAACATGATAGTTCTCTTCATGCTTTCTCAACTGCCTAGAAGAATAGGTTATCACTTTCCCATGCTGCATCAGCACACAACCTAGACCAATGCCTGAAGCATCAGTATATACCACAAAACCTCCTTCTCCTAACGTTAAAGCCAACACAGGGGCAGTAGTTAGACATTCCTTCAAGGTCTGAAAGCTTCTCTCACAATCCTCTGACCAATCAAATTTATTCTCCTTGCGGGTTAATCTTGTCAAGGGTATCGCAATCTTGGAGAAATCCTTAATAAACCTCCGGTAATAATCTGCTAGGCCTAGGAAACTTCTAACTTCTGTTACATTAGAAGACCTATCCCAAATCTTCACTGCCTCTACCTTCGAAGGGTCAACGGAAATACCTTCCTTGGTAATAATATGCCCTAGAAAGGACACCTCTTGTAGCCAAAATTCACACTTACTAAACTTGGCGTATAGCTGATGGTATCTCAATATTTGTAACGCCATTCTCAAATATTCAGCATACTCCTCCTCACTCTTGGAATAAATCAAGATGTCATCAATAAACACCATGACCCATTGATCAAGATAGGGCCGAAACACATTGTTAATCAACTGCATGAAAGCTTCAGGTGCATTCGTTAGTCCAAAAGGCATAACCACAAATTCAAAATGCTCATACCTGCTACAAAATGCCGTTTTATAGATATCCTCATCCTTGTTTCGCAACTGATGGTATCCTGATCGGAGATCAATCTTAGAGAAATACTGAGCTCCTGCTATCTGATCAAATAATTCATGAATTCTCGACAATGGGTATTTGTTCTTGATAGTCAGCTGGTTCAATTGCCGATAATTGATACACAACCTCATCGAACCATCCTTCTTCCAGACGAACAATACTGGGGCTCTCCACGGGGATGTACTCGGACAAATGAACCTCTTCTCAAGTAATTCCATTAGCTGTTGCTTCAATTCCCTCAGCTCCGCGGGAGACATACGATAAGGAGCTTTGGAAACAGGGGTCGCGCCAGGAACTAAATCAATAGAAAAGATAACCTCTCTCTCAGGCGGAAGTCCTGGCAAATCCTCAGGAAAGACATCCGAAAAATCTTGAACGACAGGGATATCCTTAATCTCAACCTTCTTCTCAAGGGTCACATAAACAAAGGCTAGAAAAGCCTGACATCCTCTCCTCATCAACTTATCAGCTCAAAGGGCCGGAATAAGTGGCACAGACTTATGGTGCCTAACCCCTATAAAAGATAGTCCAGGGTGTCCAGAAAAAGACACAGAACTAGAACTGCAATGAACATTGACCTCATACTTAGCCAACCAGTCTGCTCCTAAAATTACATCATAATCTTTCATATCCATACAAACTAAATCAGCTGGCAAGTTCTGTTCATTAATCATAACCTTACTAGAAGGATAGAGATACTTAATTACTGAGCTAGAACCAATAGGGGTTGAAATCTCTAACGGGGAATTCATCAAGACCGGCTTCACAGTAAAAGACTTAACAAATTCTTGAGAAACAAAAGAATGAGTGGCACCGGTATCAAAGAGAACGAATGCTGGCTTTATCATGAATAGAAAGAGTACCTTCAATGAGTCCACCCTCCTCGGTGGTTCCTACACCATCTTCTTGTAGGGCTTGTAGCTTACCCTACTGCTTCTTATTTCCTAGCGGCTTAGTCGGGGTAGCTTGATCAGACAAAAGGGGACACTGAGGAATACGATGGCCCCTGCTATCGCACCGCAAACAGGCGCCCAACTTGCGCCAGCACTCTTCCATCCTGTGACCTGGACGGTCACAAAACTTGCACATGCCCTTAAACGGCACGATTGGGCCAGGCTTCTTGTCTTCATTCTTCGGGACCTTGCCCTTCCACGAACCAGACCCTCCATTGGGCCTCTTCTTGCCATTGCCAGGTTTAGGGTTCCCGGATCCAGTAGGTTGTTCCTTCTTAACATTCTTCCACAGATTCGCTCCGTCATTTCCAAGGTATCTTCCAAAACTTGAGCTTTTCTTACTATTTTCGCATACGTCTGAATTTCCATTAGCACCAATTGATTAATATAATGTAACTTTAGCCCGTTGAGAAAAAGCTTGGCCATCATCTTCTCCGTAGATATCAAGTGAGTGGCGTAACGAGACAACCGAGAGAATTGAGCTTCGTATTCAGCCACAGATAGATTCCGCTGCTTCAAAGCAGCAAACTCGGCCGCTTTCTTCTCTTGTACTCTATCGAAAAAATATTTGCCATTGATGAGTTCCTCGAACTCCTTCCATGAAACTTGTCTATCTCCAAGGGTAGCCTTTACTGCATCCCACCATGTTCTTGCATCACGCTCCAGCTGGAAGGTCGTTAAAAGGACACGCTCCTAGTCACTACACTGCATCACTTCAAAGATCCTCTCCATCTCCTTTAGCCAGTGCTCGGCTTCATCAGGGTCGGTCGAGCCTCCAAAATGCGGGGGATTCATCACACAAAAATTTCGGTGAAGATCGCCAGCTCCATGGTTCGCCGCTCCTCCTTGGGCCACTTGTTGCAAGGCCCAAGTAAGTCCTTGAATTGTTCGCTGCATATCTCGCCATTGTGCACGTTCGGCCGCCATTAGGACGTCCTACACGTAGAATAAATTATTTTAGGATTGTTTAGGAGGAATAATTTAGAGTTAGACTATTAACTCAACCCAAGTCTCTACCCACTTCTCACTAGGTTGGATTGTTAGACTTATAACGAGGTTATGGGTTCTGTGACGTCACTTAGAATCCTAGAACTTAGAAAACGTAGGAATATTAGAAACCTAGGCTCTGATACCATTCTGTCACGTCCCGTACTCTATACCGTCAAGGTATTGTCCGCTTTAGCCTACCGGCCTCACGATTTTATCCCTTTCTAACAGTGATCGACTCTAGAATTCGGGACTTCCTGGGCAGGTCACCCATCCTAGTACTACTCCCCATTTAGCACTCTTAACTTCGGAGTTCTTTTCAAGAACTGAGCCGATACTTCAAAAGGCGCCTCGATGATATAGAGTACAACTTAACTATAATTGAGGGTGTTATAATCTACCCCTCTTATATAGGTGACGTCCTCGTCACTAGGCACATATAACACGCAATCAAACCCCCAAGCACGTAGGACTCTAGAGGTGGCCCCTACAGGCTCAAGAGGTGGCTCCCACTATGTAGCACTTTGTCCCATTGTGGGCTCAAGAGGTGGCTCCCATAGCGTAGCACTTTCCCTGCATGGCACTTAGTTCCCACACTTCTGGCTGGGGTATAGCTCTGATACCACCTAACGGTCACGTCCTGACTCGGAATATCAGGATAGGCAGTAGAAACAAGTAATAATAATATGTTGATTTACAGACATGATGTGCTAAAGCTAAGAGATCAACATCACACCATAAACAGAAAACAACTACATTCACTAGATAACATTTAAATAATCCAGATTCCAATCACATAAACTCCCTAAAACAATCTTTTGACAACATCCACTTAACATTAATTCAATTGCTGAATTCAAATTACAACTCCTTCCACGACACTTTCTCTAAAAGCATAAATAGACACAAAACTATGACTGGCTCTACGCTTCTGACTGGTTCGCTCAAATGCCATCACTCTTGCCCGTCCCCATCAGTCTGTGAATCCTCACCTGAGCTACCTGAAAAGGGGGAACAACTGGGTGAGCGAACGCTCAGTAGATGATAACATGCAAGTTTAAGTAATTAACCAATTAATTATATTTATATGCGCGAAAAGTAAAGAATGAAAAGAAATGACGATATCACTAAGTAATATACTAGAAAGAAGGTAAGATCATGATATAACTGGAGATTGGCCAACAAGCAAGAACTAACCAAGTCAAGAAAAACTCAAGTACTAGATTATTATCGTAGACATCACGCTAGTGATGCACTCGGTGCAATGCCTCACCATGTCATTCAAACTCCCCAGGGCATAAGTATTTTTCGGGTGCTCCTCCCAGGACCAGATCGGGCCCTTATGATGCGTTGGCATTAATTTGTTGGATCAAAGATCCCAAGTTATGTCTAGACATTAATCAAGTTAAATGGCCAATAATGTCAAGGTATAACTTACCTCGAAGAATTCCAAGGGCAAGTTAATGAGATACTTTGACCAGAAAATTCAAGTTATCAAGAACCGATCAGGTCCTTGGATTCAACACAAATATTCGCAAAAAAATCACTTCTGGATGATAAGCGGTCTAACATGGGCTGCTCAAACAACACACGGTCTGCTTTGGACCGTTCAAGACAGAAATGGGCTGAGGATCAGCCTCACCGAAGTCAAGGATAAACGGTCTATCTGGGGCCACTCTGGATATAGAACTGTTAGAAATAGGCCGCTCGAAGCTAGAAGTACTGGAAGCCTAAGAACAAGGTAAACGGGCCTTATAGGGCCGTTCAGGAGATGAACGGTCCATTAAGATCCGTTCTATAACATGGACGGTTCTAGTCAGTCTATTCCACAGAACTTAACTTAATAAGCTGGAATTCTACCCAAATGGGCTCCGGGCTACCATTAGTGGGGCAGAGCTGAACCAGGGTCCAGCCCACTCTCCACTGGTCAGCCTAGGGCTTTATGGGTCGATCTAAACATAATTTGGTCGAAGATAGAACAAGGTTAATCGACCAATGTAAGTGGCACCTGGCCAGGGTTGCACGGTTCTTAATGGGCCACCCACTGAGACAGACGGTCCCTTTCGGGCCACGTAAACCTCAGGGGGTCCAAGTTGAGCCGTGACCCACAACACGATAATCCAAGCGATTCGATCACGTACACAGGTTCAGGTCTTGGTGGTACAACCTGTCCGGCATTCTAGTGGGAATCCCAGGCTCGCGGGGGCTTACGGAGGTCCCGTAATGAAGGTCCTAGTCCGACGGAAGGAATATCCGGCGGAGAGGCCCAAATAGTACAAGGAAATGAGGCTATCAATCAACGGAAACTAGTATAGCGGTCAGTCAATCCTATCGGAGTAGAACGACTGTCAAACAATCCTAATAGCATGAAATCATGTTTGAATTAACATATTGAAATAAATCAACGCCATGATGAAAGAATAGTCAAACATTATGAAATCTGTTCTCACAAATGTTCCTTTTTCTTATGGGTTGTTAACCTATCATTAGCCATAAATCTACTAAGTTAAATCATACTAAAAGGGTAAACAAGCAGTTCTTTTTAATTGGGCGGTCCTGTCAGAGCCGCTTACGGGCCTCGGCGGTCACACGACAGGCCGTTCACCCCTTTTCAGGTCCGAAGGCCTGCTTGGGTTGAGCGGTCTGTAGTGTGCCACTGGGGTCAGAGAACGGTCTTGGGATGGCAACTTAATGACAGGGCGGTTAGGGTTATGCCGCACAAACTACGGAACCGATCAAAACTAAAAGATATGGACGGTCAGGAACTACCCACCTGCCCTAGATGGGCGGTCTATCGTGCAGCCGCGCAAATCATATCAATCCGCCACCCCTTTGCCTTGCCCGTCACCGGTGGGGTTGGCTAGGGTTGTGAACAAAAGTTAAATTCGCACAATATAACACATGAAAATTATGGCTTTTATAGTTAAAAGAATGAGCATAAAAAGTTATACAAGATGGCATAATCAATTTAATGTTTAGTACCCGTAATCCCTACTTTAATTGAGATGGAACATAGTTAACCATAGTTCTAGCCTGCTTCCACTAAAACTCAAAATCCTAGCAGGATACTAGGTGAAAGTTGGGGCTTTCTAGATCAATGGAAAGAAGGCAGAACAACGCTTCTATTGATATATAGTAGTTAGGGTTTGGCTTGCTATCACCTGCGTTAATCGAAGGATGAAGGGAGAAGAGGGCTGCCGCCGTGCTAAGAACACACCGCCGGTAAACGCTGGAATTCTGCCTCGATCGAGCTCCTCTCCGGCCGCCACAGCAACTAAACGATTCTAGGGTTGCTAAGGGTCATTTTTATAGGTTCAATTAGGTCTGGGATTCCTAGTCATGAAGATAGAGTCCTAGTGTTGCGGACATGCGAGATTCATGCGAGACCGAGTCAATCCACTACTCCGCCGCCAAATACTCCTCCAAGGCTTAGGGTTTCGAAGATTAACTAGAGGAGAAACGAAGAGTTAATCCTAGCCTTTCATTTGCATCTGGGTTTAGCTTAAACGGTTGGGTATTGGGGTCGAATTTTACGTTTTAAGGTCCGATTAGGCTAAGTATGATTTTGGGCCTTAATCTGTTAATTGGACTTGGTTACAAATTTTATTTAGGCTGGTCATAGAAGACAATTTTTCTAAACGCTTGATCCACTATGAGATTCTAATTTTTTCAGATTTTTATAAAATAGTTGAATTTTGACTTATCTTATTTCTTAAGGAATTTCTTATTAATTTTCTCAAAAATTTTATTCTTTAATAAATCGGGGTGCTCCACCCTCCCCCACTTAAAAGAATTTGGTCCTCCAAATTCACTGCACTTAATAGAATGGGGAGCGAGATATGTTACCTAGAATAAGTCGGAATACTGCTTCCGCATGATATCTTCTGACTCTCAAGTAGCCTCTTCGGTTCCACGCCGACTCCACTACACTTTAACCATGGGAATGGCACGATTTCTGAGTTGCTGCTGCTTTCGATCCAAAATCTTGATATGTCTTTCTTCATAAGTCAAATCTTCCTTCAGTTCCAAATCCACATGCTGAATAACATGAGTGGGGTCATACACATATTTTCGCAGCATCAACACATGGAAGACATTGTGTACTGCTGATCACTGAGGTGGTAGTGTTAAACGGTAAGAAACCTCCCCTACTCTTTCTAGAATTTCGAATGGACCAACATATCTTGGACTTAACTTGCCTTGAATACCAAACCTGTGAATCCCTCTCATGGGAGAAACCTTCAAAAATACATGTTCACCAACCTAAAATTCCAAGGCTCTCCTTCTGTTGTCAGCATAACTCTTCTGTCTTGATTGTGCTACTTGCAATCGATCTCTGATAATACGGATATTCTTGGACGATTCAGAAATGAGATATGGTCCCAGCCATTACTTTTCTCCTGCCTCATCCCAACATAATGGGGATCGACAGTTTCTTCCATACAAAGCTTCAAATGGAGCCATCTGGATGCTAGACTGAGAACTGTTATTGTAGGTAAATTCAATCAAAGCCAAGTGGTCACTCCAACCACATCCAAAGTCAATCATGTAGGCTTTAACCATATCCTCCACTATCTGGTTGGTTCTTTCAGTCTGTCCATTTGTTTATGAATGAAAAGCAGTACTGAAATTCAGATGGGTTCCCAAAGATTCTTGCAGTCCTTTCCAAAAATGCGAGGTTAATCTGGGGTCTCTATCAGACACAATGCTGATTGGAATTCCATGGAGTCTTACCACTTCCTTCATAAATAAAGCCGCCAAGACATCTACTGTCCACTTAGACTTAATGGACAAGAAATGAGCAGACTTCGTCAATCGGTCAACGATAACCCATATTGCATCAAATCCACTACGAGTTCTGGGTAGACCCATAATAAAATCCATGCCAATACTCTCCCACTTCCAATTGGGGTATATCAAGTGGTTTCAGTTTCCCTGCAGGGCAGAAATGCTCAGCCTTGACTTGCTGACACACCCAGCATCTACTCACAAATTTTGTAATTTCCTTCTTCATGTTTGGCCACCAAAAGGATCTTTTCAAATCCTTAAACATCTTAGTGCCTCCAGGATGAATAGTGTATCTGAATCTATGAGCTTCTTCAAGAATCTTATTCTTGATTTTTGCTACCTCAGGTACACAGGTCCTTCCTTGAAACAACAATCGGCCATCATCAGCTACCATGAAATCAGGTCTGCTACTCAAACTCTCCTTGATCTCTACCAACTCTTGGTCATTGTTTTGCAAGGACTTGATTTCCATTAACAATTCTGGTCTGAGTTGAATCTGAGCAATCGCAACCTGATCCTTGTCAACATTAAGATCCAAACTAGCTAACTTCTCTAACGGCCTCCATTCTTGCAACATAAGATGCGACAATTTAGCTATTCGCTTGTGACTCAAGGCATCTACTACTACATTCCCTTTTCCAAGATGATACTCTATAGAGAAATCAAAGTCCTTTAAATATTCAAGCCATCTCCTCTGCCTCATATTGAGTTCCTTCTTGGAAAACAAATACTTCAGACTCTTATGATCTGAGAACAGCGTAAATGACTCTCCGTACAAGTAGTGCCTCCATATCTTCAAGGCAAACACCACCGCTGCAAGTTCCAAATCATGAACATGATAGTTCTCTTCATGCTTTCTCAACTGCCTAGAAGAATAGGCTATCACTTTCCCATGTTGCATCAGCACACAACCTAGACCAATGCTTGAAGCATCAGTATATACCACAAAACCTCCTCCTCCTGACCGTAAAGCCAAAATAGGGGCAGTAGTTAGACATTCCTTCAAGGTCTGAAAGCTTCTCTCGCAATCCTCTGACCAATCAAATTTATTCTCCTTGCGGGTTAATCTTGTCAAGGGTACCGCAATCTTGGAGAAATCCTTAATAAACCTCCGGTAATAACCTACTAGACCTAGGAAACTTCTAACTTCTGTTACATTAGAAGGCCTATCCCAAATCTTCACTGCCTCTACCTTCCAATACGCAATTCACCCTAATGAATATTAACGCATCTCGATGTGTTCTTTCACGTAGGAAATGTGGGATAAGATGAGGCTCATATACAAGGGGCCTTTCGAAGTTAAAGAAACCAAGGCGAATATACTCATCAGGGGATATGTGTTATTTGCAATGAAGCCAGACGAGACAATATCACAAATGTTTGCAAGACTAAGTGAGATCACAAATGCACTAAAGGCATTGGGGAAGAACTACACCAATCAAGAGCTAGTCCAGAAAGTGTTGCGATCACTGTCGTCACAGTGGCATACTAAGGCGACGGTTATTGAAGATTCGAAGGACTTATCAACCTTGTCACTTGATTAATTAATCGGGTCACTCATGACTTATCAGCTGAATTTCAAGAAGAATGAGGAGGAAAGTAAGAAAAAGAAGATAATTGCCCTAAAAGTCAACTCATAATCTTCTGAAGAAAGTGATGGAGCTTCAAGCATTGACAGTGATGAAGAAGTGTTTATGTCTCTTATTACAAGAAGAGTGAGAAGGTTCTTCAGGAAGGCTAAAAGGAATTGCAACTTTCCAAAGAATTTCAAAAGAAGCCATTGGACAAGAAAGGAGAATAAAGCAAAAAGGATGAGGTGATGGGCTATGAATGTAAGATGATGGGGCACATGAGGGGTGAATGCTCTACACTTTTGAAGAAAATGAAAAAGAACAATGTCAAGAAACTGAGAGCAATGAAGGCTACATGGAGTGATGAAGATGAGGACAAATCCAAATCTGAAGAAGAAGATGACATTGATGAGCTCGTGAAAAATCTTTGCTTGATGGCGCAAGGAGAAGATACTGAGGTAAATTCCGACTCTAAGAATCTTTCTTGTGAACAATGAGATATTGCCTATGCTAATTGGTATCAAAAATACAAAAAAATTAAATATGAAAATAAAAATTTGATAAAGAAATTTCATGAGTTCGTTCATACTAAGACTCCATGTGACAATTGTAGTTCATATGAGCATGAAATTGAAACTCTCAAACATAAAAATGAAATACTTTTGTCTAAGCTAAATTTGTTTGAAGAGGAAATTTCATGTTTAGAAGCTAAAAAACAAAGTGTGTTTAAAACCAAGGATGGGTTGGAAAACGTAAATGAAACTGAAGAACTAACTTTGAAGCTGAATCAAAGTGAGCAAGCTAGAAAGGAAGCTGAGAGTAAATCTGAAAATTTGATTTTAGAATTAAATGATGCCAAGCATGTTCAAGAAAAACTTGTCAAATGGAAGAATAATTTGGACAATCTTTTAGGCATGAAAGTAAACTTTAGAGAAGAGGGTTTGGGCTACATGCCCACTAATAAAAAGCCATTTGAATTCAGAGTTAAAACTTCATGTCTCCATGATGGTAGTTCATCATCTTCACACACAAAATCACTGAAATCCAAAGGTTCACATCCATATTTCTTTAATGCATTCCAAAATGTAAATAGTAGGAACAATTTTGCAAAGAAAAGACCCACGTGTTTTTATTGTGGTAGATTGGGGCATGATATGTACATATGCAATTTGATAAAGAAAGATGGTGATTTGTTTACCAAGAAGTTTAGGAATTTTTTGTAAATAGAAGAGCTAACTCTAATGGGCCCAAGCTTGCTTGGGTATCAAAATTAGCTTGATATTTAATATGTTTTTGCAGGTCTGTTTAAAAGCCAAGGAGAATAAATGGTACCTGGACAGCGGATGCTCCAGGCATATGACGGGAAATAAAGAGCTTTTTGCAGACTTCGAAGAAAAGAAAGGAGGCACAGTAATTTTTGGTGGACATGATAAAGGTAAGATATTCAACATGGGAAACATAGGTAAGAATTCTGAACACTTCATTGATAATGTCATGCTTGTTAGGGGCCTAAATCATAACTTTCTTAGTATTAGTCAACTGTGTGACAAATGTCACAAAGTTATTTTTGAATCTTCACACTGTTCCATCATAGATGTAAATACAAATGAAATAAAATTCATAGGCATTAGAGAGAACAATACATACACAGTTGATTTTGATGATTTATTTAAAGAAAATCTTTGTTTAGTTGCAAATAAGCATGATGATGCATGGCTATGGTACCGCCGTTTAGGGCATGCCAGTTTTAATGTTCTTTCAAAGTTGTTAAGAAAAGATTTGGTCAAAGGTCTACCAAAGCTGAATTTTGAAATAACAAAAATCTGCGAAGCATGCAATAAAAGAAAACAAACCAGGGTGTCATTTAAGTGTAAAAACATTGTTTCAACTGACAAACCTTTACAGCTGCTGCATCTAGACTTATTTGGACCCACTAGGACCCACAGTCTTAGAGGGAAATTGTATGGTTTTGTTATTGTTGATGATCACTCTCGTTTTGCATGGGTATTATTTTTGGCTAACAAGAGTGATGCTTTTCAAGAGTTCGTTGATTTTTGTCAAAGAGTTAAAAATGAAAAAGGCTACTTCATTTAAAAAATTCAAAGTGATCTTGGTAAAGAGTTTGATAACCATGAATTTGATGAGTTTTGTAGGAAACAGGGGTATGCGCATAATTTTTCAACACCAAGGACCCCACAGTAGAACGGCGTTGTTGAAAGAAAGAATCGGACACTCGTGGAGATGGCAAGGACAATGCTGTCAGAAAATAGCTTACCAACGTATTTTTGGGCCTAGACAGTCAACACGGCCTGCTACATCACTAACCATGCCATGGTAAGACCAATTTTAAAGAAAACTCCCTACGAGCTTTATAAAGGTACAAAGCCAAATATTTCTCACTTCAAGCCTTTTGGTTCGATTTGTTATATCTTGAATAATGGAAAAGACAATCTTGAAAAAAATTATGTAAAAAGTGACAATGGAATTTTTATTGGATACTCATTAACTTCTAGGACTTATCGTGTCTATAATTTGAGAACTCTTGTGGTAGAGGAAAGCCTTCATATAGTTGTGGATGAATTTACTCCAAGGAAGTCTAATGACAAAGAACATTATCTTGTTACAGGTGAGGAAGAAAAGGACAGAGCAGAAACAAGCAGACAGGGTGAGGCACGAGAAAATCTAGAACAAGAGGATCACAATGAACAAGCACAGGAAATGCAATAGCAGGTGCTTCCATGCCAAATGGACCTTTCTCAAAGATCATCCTCAAGAAAACATCATTGGGGGCATGGATGAAGGTGTAAAGATAAGGGCCTCAATAAGGGAAGTTGAACAACTCGATAATTTAGCTTTACTTTCTCATATTGAGCCTAAATCTGTGGATGAAGTTTTAAGTGATAATTCCTGGGTTCTGGCCATGCAAGAAGAGCTACACAAATTCCAAAGGAACAAGGTGTGGTTCCTTGTGCCTCGACCTGGTGATCACCTGATTATCGGAACTATGTGAGTTTTTCGGAACAAACTTAGTGAAGATGGAGTGATAATTAGGAATAAGGCCAGGTTAGTAGCCAAAGGCTACAACCAAGAATTCAAAATTGATTTTGATGGGTCGTTTGCTCATGTGGCTAGACTACAAGCAGTAAGAATTCTTCTTGCTTTTGTGTGTTTCAAGAATATAAAGCTGTATCAAATGGACATGAAGAGTGCTTTCTTAAATGGAGTAGTAAAAGAGGAAGTGTACGTGGAGCAATCACCGGGCTTTGAAGATAACAAATTTTCGGACCACATATACAAATTGGATAAAGCACTATATGGTTTGAAACAGGCCCTCAGAGCATGGTATGAAAGGTTAAGTTCCTTTTTAATTGGAAATGGCTTCAAAAGAGGTAACATTGATTAAACCTTGTTTACAAAAACTTTAGATGAACACACGATCATTATTCAAGTTTATGTAGACGATATCATTTTTGGAACCACTAATAATCATCTAAATGAACATTTTGCAAAACTAACATAGGGGGAGTTCAAGATGTGCCTGATGGGGGAGTTGAACTTCTTCTTGGGTCTGCAGATCAAGCAATTAGAAGATGGCATCTTCATCAACCAGAAGAAGTACACTCAAGAGATCCTCAAGAAATTTCAGTTTGGAAGTGCCAAACCACATCCCTCTCCAATGTCCACCTCATTGAAATTGGATAAAGATGAAAAAGTTAAGAATGTCAACCAAAAACTTTTTAGTGGAATAATTGGGTCTTTACTATATCTAATTACATGTAGGCCTGACATACAATTTAATGTTTGCCTCTGTGCCTAATTTCAAGCGTGCCCAAAAGAATCTCACATGTCAGCCTTAAAAAGAATCTTTAGATATTTGAATGGTACTATTGATCTTGGTTTGTGGTTTCTTAAGCATGGTTCATTTGATCTTGTTGCATACATTGACTCTGATTATGCTGGTTGTAAAATGGATCGGAAGAGTACAAGTGGGCGTTGTCAGTTTCTAGGGTGCTACATGGTTTCATGAGCCTCCAAGAAATAACATTGTGTGGCTCTATCAACTGTTGAAGCCGAATATGTGGTTGTAGGCAGTTGTGCAGCCCAGGTACTTTGGATCTAACAATAAATAATTGATTTTGGTATTTCATTGAAAAATACTCCAATCTTATGTGACAACACCTCTGTAATAAATCTATCTAAAGTCTTGTTCAACACTCAAGAACAAAACATATAGAAATAAGACATCATTTCACAAGGAATCACATTAATAAAGGTGATTTTGAATTGGCATTTGTAGATACTTAAAGTCAATTGGCTGATATCTTCACTAAACCTTTGAATTCAGAACCATTTTCATTCATAAGAAGAGAACTTGACATTTGCAGGTTGGATAGTTAGAAATTTCATTCCATCTCAATTGCACATATCTTTTGCACATATATATACTTAAGGCTTCACATGCTTTGAATAACTTCAAAATTTCATACATACATTCCATTGCATATAGACATTCATAAGTGCATTTAATTTTTCATATACATGCATATGCTTATAACTATGAACAGAATTCAGATTTCACTCACATCATCCCTCATCCACATCCATCTATAAATATATGTACATACTCTTCACTATTGAGTGCTTAAATGCCATGATTGTCTGGTAAATCAAATGGTGTTTGTGGAAGGTTGGATTATGTCTAGTTGGATACTTTCACTATGTGAGAGGTGATCTTCGAATCTAAGTTCTCCGCCTTGTACCAGAAATCACCTTGCTTGAATATCTTGTTACATCCTTGAATGCTTGCTTGTACATAGCCTACAAGACCATTTCCTTGAACTGTTCTAAGGCCTCATATTGCTTGATAAATAAAAATGCAGTGATTTTAATCATGACTGTTACATGACATACACAAAGGGAGAGAATTCATTTTCAAGTGTGCATACATTCAGGGGGAGACATTGTCATGCATAAACAAATTCACCTTTTACATTCATTACAATTACCCAACACATTGCACATAATAAGAATTAATGACATTAATTAATAAGGATTTTGGATATTCTGCTTAACACTATCAAGATACGTAAATCTCTACATGGCCATTGAGAATAATCATGAGGAAAAAGTTGCCTGCCCCTTAATTAAAAATCTGAATAAGTGGAACACGGAACTGAGTAACCAAAAATCTCCACTGAAACAAAGGGGAAACTCGCATCAAAAGGTGAAGTGAGCTTCCACAAAAAAAATAACTCAAGCGGCGGATCCTAGTAACCAGGAATCTCCACTGAAACAAATGGGGAAACTCGCGTCAAACGGTGAAGTCCGCAATAATGTTCAAAAAGGGGCTGCGTGAAGTTACCAAAAGTTGAGAAACTTACATGGAAGTGTAGAGAAGTAGAGTATTATTCTAGTGTTCCTTAGAACATCTAAATATCCATATGTTTTTGAAGTTCATTATTCATTCATTCACTTATTCACTTTTGGGATTGATTGCATGAATGTACTCTATGAATTCGTCTTATCTCATGGTTTATGTAGGCACCACTCTATTAGTTATGATTCATGTTTGCATCGTGATTCTCAATCGATTGCAATTTCATATCCCCTTGCCTTGAAGAGGCATGATTATAAACTTATACTATGCTATGCTTGAATGTTATGTGCTTGCGTGCTTGCTTGCCCACTTGCCTGTATGCTTTGCATTCAACCCCCCTCAGGGTCTGTTTTTGTCAATGACAAAGGGGGACAAGTAGTGATTGTGTGCATAGATTCATTTCAGACTCAATACATAATTCTTGAATGTCCATACATTTTTGTCACGTACATCGCATTCTGCAATTTCCATGTGCATAATCTTTCTGAGTAGAATTTGCATTTACATTCTAGCAAACACATTTTATCATTTCTCATTCAAATGTGCATACACTTGTAGTTTGACCTGCACAGCTTTGACATTTTGCTGCTATCATGGATACCCTCTGATGTTCCCCACCTTTTGATTATACCAAAGGAGGAGAGAGCAATATGTATAAGATTTTTGTTAGGTGCAAGGTGGGATCTAGAGGGGGGGTGAATAGATCCCTATATAAAAATTATGCTCGAATTAAAAATTTAGACCAAAACAATTGAAACTGAAAGATAAGTTGCGAAGCTCTCTTACTGAGCTGATGCTCCAATCAGACACTATATCAAACACGTAGCAACTGAACCAGTTCCGAACACTGAAACGGAATTAATTCAGACACAAGCCTATGAAGGAGGTAAAGGAGAAGGATCAAGCTCACAGATCAAACCACGATGCTCAAGATATTTTTAGGTGGTTCAGGCCACACAAAGCAGACCTACATTCGCCCCTACTCAACCCGAGTGAGGATTCCACTGACTCACAGCTTGAATCGCTGATCCACAGCTTTGGGGAACAAATCCCTACAACCGTTGAGCCTCACATCTTGCTACACAGCTGAGCCTCACAGCTTTCTAAACCGGCTTAGCCTCATAGCTTGCTTAAACCCACTGAGCCTCACAACTTGCTTAACCTGATCTCTAAACAGAACATCGGAAGTAACTTCAGAGAAACGAAAAACAAAACAAAATAATGAAATAAAAATAATAAGAGATGTAGCTCCACAGAGCAGTGTGACTCGAGATTTGATCCACGAGTCAATGGCTTCAACAGATCTTCAAACGCTCCAGGCTGCACTCAATTTCTTTTCACAAACTGGGTCTGCCAACTACTGAAATGGGCTTACGATCTCTCTTCTCTTTCTTCTTCTACTTCTCTCAGATTTTTCTCTCTATTCTCTTCGAACTCAACTGCTCTCCATTAACAGCCTTTCAGCTCTCTCACGCTTTCATCTTTCCCGCCTTCTTTTGTAGCCCCTTTCTTCTCACGAAGAACACTCTATTATATAGAGTAGAAAATCACATTTTCTGAATTAATCTTACCTCAGATCTGTAATTCCATTTGTCCACGTGTCAGGAGCCTTCTGAGAGGTTGCCACGTGGCCTGGGATATTATGCCAATCATTTACCTTCGAAGCCACATGACCACTTAAGTAGCTCACGTGAGCTTGCCCATTTTTTAGCCTTGGCAGTCTATTTTTCAGCCTTACTGCCCATTTGTCACTGTTGAGAAGCTATTTGTCACCTTTATTTCCCAATTGTCTGCCTTACCGCTCATTTGTCACCCTTAGCCACAAGAGTCGTCGCCTTTGACCTTTTTCCTCTTGGCTTGAGCCGTCGCCTTTAGCCATTTGTCACCGCTAGCACTCATTTGTCACCTGTGAGTGCTATTTGTCACAACTTGCAGTTATTTGTCACCCATGCCAAGCCATATGTCACCTTTGCTAGTCTATTTATTTCCCTTGTTGTTTATTTGTTGTTTTTCTTCACTTGTCTACTTCCCGTGTTCACTACAGCTGGCAAGAGACTTGAACTAGACTTGTCTGAGCTTGACCAGAGTTGACTTTGACTAGGTCAATCTTGACTGGGTCAACTTGACTCAAATTGACCTCGACTGGATTTGATCTTGACTTGGTCAACTTTGACTAAATCAACTTTGACTTGAATCAACTGAGTCAACTTTTGACTGAAATCAACTTGGCTCATCTTGAAGTTGACTGGAGATGACTCCAGTTTCAAACGGAGTCGGCTCTACTTCCATCTTCTTCATGCTTCTCAGCCGCATCATCCATTTATCATCATTACCCATCTATTTGTCCCCGTTATTCTATATTTATCAGCGTTAGCCATGTATTTGTCACCACTAGCCACTTTGTACTGTCGCCTTAGTGTTTCTTCCTTTGCCTTCAGCTAGCGAGTGCTTCTGGCAAACACTGGCGCCGGCTCCATTTGCTTTTGGAGTCGACTCGGCTACATTGTTTCTTCATGTTTTCAACTTGATGTCCATATTTCACCGGGGTAGACCTATTTGGCACCTCTATATACTTATTTGTCACCCTTAACTTGATATTTGTCAACAGTATCTTCTTCTACTGGCAGGTGTCTCTAGAGTCGACTCGAGAGCCGATTGGAGTCGACTCTAAACAACATTTTATACTGAAACAATAGAGCTCTTGTGTTCTGGAGTCAACTCTAAGCTCGACTCTTCTTCTTGATCAAGCTTTGTCTTGAACTGACTTTGGCCAACCTGTTCTTTGTACAATTTAGAGACAAACTGAAAGACATCATCAAAACTATGAAAGACATCATCAAAATATGAAAACCTCATACATGACTTATAGTTTTGACATCATCGACTTATAGTTTTGACATCATCAAAACACAGGGACATATAATTCTCTCCCTTTTTTATGATGGCAACTCTATGAATCAATTATGATCAAATTGACATCTCCCCTTGTTTTAAAACATGCATCTCTCATAAGTTATGACTCATTAAACTATTCTCCCCCTTTGACATCAGCAAAGAATAGTTTGACATCACATTTGAACTATGAAGATGATTTAAGCAAGAAAGCTCGAAAGAATCATGCATAGTGTAAAATTCAGAGATAATGCCAGAGTTGAGACTTTCTCCTCCTTTGACATATGATCAGAGCAAGTATGTAAGGGTGTCCTTGATACCAAATTGAAATGATGTCAGACATCAAGCATAAGTGATCCGAGTGACAAGAATGGACTAGTGTTAACCTCAATAGGCAATAGACAGAAATGATATCAATTAAAATAGATAGAAATGTTCTGAGCAGCAAGCATCGTGAATGAATGAAAATTCTCAATCTGATACTAATGTCATAAATCAGAAATGACTAATTTTCATATTCTTCCATTATAGACAATTTATGATTTGTTCCTTATTTAACTGCATGGTTCAAATCTAATGAGTTCTGAGTTTATCATTGAAATTTCTTTGAAAAATTTCTGCATTCAAGTTTAATAGAAATGAACCAAGTTTCTATAATAGAACCCTGTTTAACTCTCTTTTATCTTACTTATTCAAATTCAATGACTCCTTTAGGAGTTACCAAAATCAATATTGAGGTTAAACATTCAATATTTTTTGATTTTATTCCTTGGTTTTAGCATATTTCTTTTTCTTTCAACTGCCATTTTCTGATTTTTTTTGTTCATCAACATTTTAAGAGCAATTAATTCCAGTGCATACTTTGTATCTAAAGGATATACATTATTTAGATACCATTATCCCTAAGTACTTAGTATGACTGACTGTCATGCCTCAATCTGAACAAAGGTAGCATTGTCACCTCATGACATATTTCAACTCATTTCATTGATGAGTGAGACACATTTCTCAGTGAGCTAGCCATTGCTCCTCCTTGATTTTATTTTATTTTTCTGCAGAGTTAACAATTGCACTTCATGACACAGTTAACTTTTTTTCTTGGAAAAGGAGCATGGTTTCTCAGTGAACCAATGTCATTGCTCTGTCAAGTTTAACCCATAAGAATTTTCAGATTTTCTAATGTTTAAAAACAATACTTAACCTAAGTATCTCAACCAAAGTTAGTCATGATTTCAGAATTTTCAGATTTCAGAATGATTATGCGGGGCACAACATTTTGTAAAATATGGTTAAGGCCTATTAAACTGAACACAGATATTTTCAAGATATTTATTTTTAAACTCAATGAAGTCATTAAACTGAAACCAGCTAATTATTCTGGATAATCATAAACTTGTATAATTGAAGATTCTTAATGCAAGTTGTTTTCATATTTATGATCATGGTATACAGATTGGAACCTTTCTAGATTTCAGGTAACTTACTAACTGAGCAATTGAAGGAAGTTCAATAATGAATAGCAGACAGAAGTTTTCAGGGATAAGCATAATAAGTGGCAGACAATAGGTAGAAGGTGAGTTCAAAAATAAACATTGTTGGGTTCGGTGCAGTATTCAGAGGGGGGGGTGAATGAATATAGCCCTTTAAAAATCTTTCACCCAATTAAAATATGATGCTCACTAGAGTTACTAGTTCGCAAACTAGACAAGCTTAAATGCTAATGGGCAGATGCGGAACTAAACAAACACACATTAAGATCACTAGAGTGCTAACTAGACAGATTTAGACAAAATATAGCTCAACTAGAATTTCACTCTCTTGACAGATTAAAACACTCTAAGAAGACTAATTAACTCCTCTGCTCAACCAGAAGCCAAACACATGGAGCGCCCCTATGCATTCATCTAGCGAAAGTACAATAGAACAAAACAAACCACAATGCACAAGGGGTTTTTAGGTGGTTCGGTCCAGCAGACCTACATCCACCCCACACTCAAACCGAGTGTGGATTCCGCTGACTCACAGCTTGAACAGCTGGGCATCACAGCTTGCCATACAACCGCTGGGCAACACAGCTTACCGTCCGAGGAATCCTCCTCGCCCCGCTGAGCAACACAGCTTGCTGTCCAGTGGACTCCTCCACTGCAAACCGCTGGGCAATACAGCTTAGCCGTCCAGAGGCAGCACCTCTGCAATCCGCTGACTAACAGCTTGAACAAAGATGTAAAATAGAAAATAGAAAAGATGGAAACACAGCAACTAAAGGCTAAATAATAAAGCACGAAATATAGCTCTAACAATGAGCAACCTCAGATCTGGTTTTGAACCAAAGATGTGAGGAACGAACTCCTTCTCTTTCTCTCTCTCTCTCCTTCCCTCGATCTCACTCTCTTTCTTCACTCTCTCTCTTTCTCTTTCTTCTCTGCTCCACTTCTCTTCCTCTCTCGATCTCTGTTCTCCTTATCTCTCTCTTTATCTTTTTCTTTTCTTCTACTGGATCGTGGAAGCTCTCTCTCCTTTTTCCCTTTTTCTTCTCTCAGCTTCTGCTCTCTGGCTTCGATCACGATCAGCCTCCATCTGAAGACGAAGGCTCCATTATATACCAGCAGTAGCAGTAGCCAGGGCGCGTGTTGCTTCCACAGTTCCCGCCCTAAGAATTCGGACCACGTGGCAGCATCCAGTAGGCTGTCAGTACACGTGTCCTCACCTGGACACTATTCTTATCCTCGGATCACGTGCCCAGCACCAGTACGCTCAGCAACTGGAGTTAGATGGCGTCAACCCACTTGCTCCAAGGAGTTGACGCAGCCTTCAGAGATCTTCAACCTATGAAACTCAAGTCTACTGCGTTGACTCCATCAGCTTGCTGCGTTGACGCATCGGCATCGGCAGTCCAGTGATCAATGTATTTGGCGGATAGACATGCTGCGTTGACGCTGCTAGGCTAAAGCGTTGACGCAGTGGTGTGTTTCTGTAACTAATAGTTCGGCTTGTTTGCATGCTGCGTGGACGCTAAGAACTCCAGCGTTAACCTTCTAAACTGTCTCCGAGCTAGATGCCTATCAGGCTCAATGGCTGCGTCGACGCTGTCTAGCAATGGCGTTGACGCATGGATACGTTCCAGTGAATAAACAGCCTAGCCTTTTTAACTGCTGCGTCGATGCTGCTCCACTGCTGCGTTGACGCATTGGAGTATGCATTGTCGATGCTGCCAATGTACTCCAGATGCTGCAATAAGGGATACTTGAATTGCTACGTCCACGCTACTTGATCAATGCGTTGACGCACTAGAGTAATCCACAAGCTTCTTTCTTGATTGTTTGAACTACTGCGTCCACGCCACTTGATCAAGGCGTTGACGCATTGGTGTGTTCCAGCAGCTGAAATTGGATGTCTTCAGCCCTCTTGCGTTAAGGGGTTCATTAGCCTCTTCAGTCCCTGTCAGACAGATGAAACGAAGTCATTAGTTCTAAGTATATGCATTGTATTGTATAGACTTTGCTGTGAAGGCGAAAGCAATGTAAAGTATGCACAACGCAATGTATAGACTTAATGAATATAAAGACATCATAAGACTCAGATGAACACAGGCGGTGTATAGACTTAATGTGTTCATTGGAGGATGTACACCCTTGCCCACTGTACAGACTTTGTGATGCTTGTATGCAATGTAGGGACTTCGCTGAATGAAAATGCAGTGTACAGACTTTGAAGCACAAAGGCAGTGTACAGACTTGGAAGGATTTGAACGGGAGAGTGAATAGACTTGGTTAAACAAGGTCCAGTGTATAGACATGGTGAACTGACTCCAATGTACAGACTTGCACAAGCGAGCTACAGTGCCAATGTGTAGACTTCACGCTGTACAGACTTTCCAAAGATGCAGACTCTGTATAGACTTCAACTCAAACATGCATAATGTATAGACTTTGTGAAATGTGAATGCGATGTACACAGTCACAGCGTTGACGCTGCAGACTTGAGAATGCTCACAGCGTTGACGCTGCATGAGACGTAGGCTGTACAGACTTAGCCTAAGACAATGCATGAACTGGCGTTGTATATACTTAGCCAATGCAATGCACTATGAATGTATGGACTTACATGAGATGCTCATTGTGTACACTTCAAGCCCAGTGTATAGACTCTCAGCCATGAACAAGGCGTGAAGCACACTAATGCAAGAATGTGTAGACTTGGAAGTCTATGTGCATGACAAAACCAATGTATAGACTCTGAAATGCAAGCGATGCAACAATGCCTAGACATTGGGCTTTACCCTGCAGTGTATAGACTTTGCTACCCAAATCATGAACAGTGCAAGCCACAGTTCAATGTATGAACTTTGCAAGTGCACTAGCTGTACAGACTTCAAGACTAATGTATGAAGCAAGGCAAGAGCTCTTTCAAAACAATTCCAATGCGTCAACGCATTGAGTCCACTACGTCGACGCACCAGTTGACACATTTTATAGACCAGCTTTGGGACATACTAGTGAGTTGACGCAATGATCCCATGCGTCAACGCATCATGCAATACTCATGCAAACTCATGAATTCAATGCTGTATATCAGACACAGTCCTATGCAATCATATCAGCAGCCATATTCAAAACACAATATCATAATGCACTGACTATTTTGCAATCATCAAAACACAATAACATTGCTATCATGAAAATACAACATCAAATGCACTCAAATGCGCTCACTGTCTTGCTATCATCAAAACCAAATAGCATTGTTATCATCAAAGTAACATAGCACATGCTTGTGCCTAAGGCGCACAACATTCTCCCCCTTTTTGATGATGGTAATAAACAGTGACAGTGAGTCACACACAAAATTGTCTCCCCATTTGACATAATCGAAAAGGGAAGAACAATAAGAACATGAGTGCAACGTGGCAGTATGCATGCAAGTGACTTCTCGAGCAATAAACTCCCCTTGAAGGTATGACTCCTCCTGAATTTTTTCTCCCCCTAAATAAATGCTCCCCCTTTGAGAAGGAATATGAACAGATAAACAAGGTAGAGAAGGTAGGAGGGTCACTTGACAACAGCTGAATCATAGGTTCAGAAA
This sequence comes from Amorphophallus konjac, assembly GCA_022559845.1. Classification (NCBI taxonomy): domain Eukaryota; kingdom Viridiplantae; phylum Streptophyta; class Magnoliopsida; order Alismatales; family Araceae; genus Amorphophallus; species Amorphophallus konjac. The sequence goes on along the minus strand of CM040127.1, from coordinate 140,457,643 downwards.
GGAAGCATAATTATAAACAACTGTTAAAGTATAAGAATCAGTAACATATAATTTTGACAAAAATTCCGGTTTAATAGTGATAAATCTAGAGTAAAATATTTGACCCCTGAACAAGAGTTTATAGATTCCATTTATAGCAATGAATCTAGGGAACATGGTATTAATAGATAAGTCAGAAATAATACCCTTTTGTGATTAAACAAGGAAATTCAAGAGAGGCAAGTTGAACATGTATTGATAAAAACAATTTTCACTCATTGACTTTTGATTTTTCAAAAGGTTACAGCAGTTTGATTTTAACTTTTGAATTTTTTAGAACCTGAACTAAGTAAATAGATCAATGGCATTTATGCTGTTGACATTAGGTGTACACCTTGATCAGAGGCAGGTACCCCCAGTTACTAGGCATAACCTACTAGACCTATTTCAGATCAAAACCCACAAAGAATAGTCTTCACTTTTGACATTAAGGGTACACCTTGATTAGAGGCGAGTACCCCCAGTTACTTGGTGAGAACTCCCCCTATAGATTTGACCCTTTGAACAGAGATATTCTGAAACACTTCATGACTATGAGTTCTCCTGCTTCATTGGAGGAGATCACAATTTCTCAGTGCAATTCAGCCATTGCTCTGTCACTATGTTCAGTTTATAGCATTTATGATCTTATTTACTGCTGCCCTTATCTCTTTTAGAGTGATTGTTTGAAAAATAGTACACACTCTTATTCACCTTTTCTAAAAATTTCTAGATCAACACATTAGGCATTACAAAAACTTTTTCTAATCTTACCATGAGACAAAGATTAAGAGCTATAAAAATTTTCCTTTATCTCAAATTCTGAAGTGTAGACACTTAACTCTTCAATTTATAAAGGTTAAACCTTTAGTTCCTTTCAATTTGTAAGTGTGACTCTTATAAGTGAACAATTGCAATAGTCACCATTCAATGTACTAAACCAGATGCAAAGCTGTTGTTTAGTGAAAATGATGGGGAAAGGATAGCAATTGGTAACATGGTTCAATGAGCAACTGATGTCAAAGAATATGAATTATTTGAATGAGAACACAGAGAAGTGAATAGGATTCAATGAATTGAATAGAACTTTCAGGTCCCCCTGACATCATGATGCAAGAGATATGGTATGCAATATACTATCCTACATGCAGACTATGCACCAAGGATACATGAGACAAGTATGCAATTAATTCAGATTTATGCATCCAAGTTATAAGCAAATGATAATGCAGTGCAAAGCAGCCCTATTATGCATTGAAAAATATGCAGTCTACGATAATAGGCAAATGACAGTCATGCAAATCAGTCCTTTATGTATTAATCAATTTCATTGACAGTCATGCAGATGATATATGTGCAAGTACTAGACACATGCATTGACTGTATGCACTAACTGACCCATTCAAGCTCAGTCCAAGTATGTAATCAAGCATGCAATGCATTGACACAAGACACATGCATTGACTCTAAAAATGATTGTGCAGAGCATCTATCAGCCTATTTATTTAGTGCAATAATCAGTGAGAGAAGAGCATCAGATATGTGTAAAGTAAAACTCAGTAGCTGAGTCTGGAATGCAGACTGATCAGCTAGACATGAAGAGAGTATCAGACATCAAACGAACAGTTCAACAATTTCAGATATCAAACAGACAAATTAGCATTTTCAGATGATGAAATTTAAAGGCAAGTTCAGAACTAACCTGAAATGTAGAATCCTGGGGCTTCCTTTTTAAGTGCTTGGCTAAATTACCCCTTTTATTTCTCTCACCAAGGCACACCTGCAACATATCAATCAATATGATCTTGCAGGGACCCAAGCAGTCTTGGGTCCTGCCCTACCCCTATCAGGTGTTCTAAACATTCTTTTTGCAACATTATCATCAAATTCCATAAAAGAACAATCAGACATGGAATGTCTAAAATTTCCACAATAATAACATGAAACAACAGATTGTCTGGTCCTATGATGCTTCTCAACAGGAGCATGAGACCTATGACCATAAGCATTAAATGTTCTGTTATATGCATGAAATTTTGACTTACCATTACCTACCCACCAGCATTCAGAAGCTCGGTGGCCAGGTTTTCCACATTCAAAGCATACATGTGTCTTTCCTTTAAAAACAGATTTATTTCTGCCAAGAGAATTTCTATTTGAAGGGAATTCAACAAATTTTGAAGTAAAATGATTTCCCTGAGCATATCAGCAGTCCTTGACTGCATGCCCATACTTATCACATTCAAAGCACCTTGGGTGCTTACCTCTTGAGCCAGTAAATCCCCATGAAGGCCTAAACCAACACTCAACAGCTTTATGACCACGTTTGTTACAATTATAACAAATGATATGTTGGTTTGAAGAAGACATGTTTCTTTTGGGGTGGTGATGATTATTTGAAAATGTTTTATCATGCATCATATCATCACTTTTCATCACATTACAGTCATCCATATAATGACTATGCCTACCACAGTAGTAGCAAGAGGCATCAGATTTCCTAGGAGCATGGCTTCTATCATATGAGTTCCTAGATGCATGTGAATGAGTATAAGAAGCATGAACAGTGTGTACACCATCAGACTCAACCAAGCTAGCAGATTTTTGTTCATGAGCAGGAATAGTCTTTACCTTCTTTATTTGACTCTTTCTTTTCAATTTCTGATTATCCTTAACAGGTTTTGTTTATTTTTCTATTTTATGGGCTTTGAACTGAAAAATGGATTTTAAAGGTGATTTCTGATTTTCATTTTGTTTTTGGGATTGCCTTGAAGTACCAGCTACATTAGAGCCTTTCACAAAAGTAGCATATAGCTGGTTTTTAGAAATTTCCTTAACATCAGGACTACAGCTTGTCCCCTTTCTTAAATTGTCATCCTTCCTTTTCACAACAGTTTTTACTTTTCTTTCATTCTTAGCAGAGTTGGATGCCAAATTTTCTAGATCCTGAATCTTATTTTCCAAAGATGTTATGTGAAGTTCATAACTGGCTATTTCCTGTTCACTGCAATTAACACATTCGCTTAGAACTTGGTTTGCAGTTTTATACTTCTCAATTTCTTGTTCTAGACTGTTCAAAATTTTTGAATTTTCATCATAGACAGCTTTTCCTTTTTCTGTGGTGAGAAGTCTTTCAGACAAGCCAGTGTTTAACCACTTCAGTTTTTTAACTTCAGTTTTTAATTCAGTGTTTTCTTCCTCAAGATCTCTAGCCTGAAATTCATTACCCTCACATCTCTCTCTTCCAGACATTAGCTCCAGTTTTTCAATTAATTCCTCTTCTCTTTCCTCCACTCTAATTTTCTTAGCCACCGAGTTTTTGTGATCCTCTTTAAGTGAGATAATTTGTTTGCTCAGCCATTCATTCTCACTATAAAGATCTTCATTTCGTTCTCTTAGAGCTGAGCACATATGGCAGGTTAATTCAGCAGAAGAAGAATGTGAAGCCTCCCCATTGATTTCATTTATTCTACCCATAAGATTTTTAATTTTCTTTTGAAATTCTTCATTCTCAAGTTCAGTTTATCCAATTCAGAATTAACTTGAGTGAATTCCTCCATGTCTTTTAGATGCTTCTTTTTCTTATCATTCAACTGATTCTCTATTTCTGACATTTTATCCAACCATGTTTATTTTTCAATTCTTAGAGAATCATTTTGTTTCTTAAGATTCTGAACATCTAGCATGCAAGCATCATAAGATTTTTTCATATTTGGACAGTTTTCATAGGACTCTTTTAGATTTATTCTATCACATTTCTTTTTCAATTTTTTATTTTCAGATTTTAATTTCTTGGAAACTTCTAACAAATTTTCATACATCTCTATCAATTCATCGAAGGAGTATCCTTCTGATTCAGAGCTTACCTCGGATGAAGTTTCATCATCAGCATTTCTACTATCAGCCATTAAGCACTTGCTGTGATTGTTGATTAACTTTAGTTTTTCCAAAATGTCTTTGGCAGACCTGCAAGAAGAAATGCATTCAATTAGAGATCTGTCAATTGATTCTTTTCATAAAACTACAGCTCTGGTGTTGACAGAATATTTCAATTTATCCTTCTCAGTCCATCTAGATTTATCTCTTGATAAGTTGTATGGACCGTGATTCATTACCTTCCAGAGATTAGGATCAATTGATTCCACATACCGATGAACTTTGTCTAACCAAGAATCGAAGTTATCACCTCTGAACATTGGAATATTAGCCATCAAATCAGATAGCAGACAAATTCAGAACACAAAGCAATCGACGAGAAATGCGCTAGAACAGATGAGCAACGCAATGCACTAAATCAGTGAAGCTAAACTACGAATACAGAACGCACTCTGAAATGCACCAAACAAATAGCAGGATCCTCTGTAGATTGTTAGATCTGTTAAGTCAGAGACCGCTCTGATACCAAGTGTTGGGTTCGGTGCAGTATTCAGAGGGAGGGTGAATGAATATAGCCCTTTAAAAATCTTTCGCCCAATTAAAATATGATGCTCACTAGAGTTACTAGTTCACAAACTAGACAAGCTTAAATGCTAATGGGCAGATGCGGAACTAAACAAACACACATTAAGATCACTAGAGTGCTAACTAGACAGATTTAGACAAAATATAGCTCAACTAGAATTTCGCTCTCTTCACAGATTAAAACACTCTAAGAAGACTAATTAACTCTTCTGCTCAACCAGAAGCCAAACACATGGAGCGCCCCTATGCATTCATCTAGCGGAAGCACAATAGAACAAAACAAACCACAATGCACAAGGGGTTTTTAGGTGGTTCGGTCCAGCAGACCTACATCCACCCCACACTCAAACCGAATGTGGATTCCGCTGACTCACAGCTTGAACAGCTGGGCATCACAGCTTGCCATACAACTGCTGGGCAATACAACTTGCCGTCCGAGGAATCCTCCTCGCCCCGCTGAGCAACACAGCTTGCTGTCCAGTGGAATCCTCCACTGCAAACCGCTGGGCAATACAGCTTAGCCGTCCAGAGGCAGCACCTCTGCAATCCGCTGACTAACAGCTTGAACAAAGATGTAAAATAGAAAACAGAAAAGATGGAAACATAGCAACTAAAGGCTGAACAATGAAGCATGAAATATAGCTCTAACAATGAGCAACCTCAGATCTGGTTTTGAACCAAAGATCTGAGGAATGAACCCCTTCTCTTTCTCTCTCTCTCTTCTTCCCTCAATCTCACTCTCTTTCTTCACTCTCTCTCTCTTTATCTTTCTTCTCTACTCCACTTCTCTTCCTCTCTCGATCTCTGTTCTCCTTATCTCTCTCTTTCTCTTTTTCTTTTCTTCTACTGGATCGTGGAAGCTCTCTCTCCCTTTTCCCTTTTTCTTCTCTCAGCTTCTGCTCTCTGGCTTCGATCACGATCAGCCTCCATCTGAAGACGAAGGCTCCATTATATACCACCAGCAGCAGCAGCCAGGGTGCGTGTGGCTTCCACAGTTCCCGCCCTAAGAATTCGGACCACATGGCAGCATCCAACAGGCTATCAATACACGTGTCGTCATCTGGACACTATTCTTATCCTCGGATCACGTGCCCAGCACCAGTACGCTCAGCAACTGGAGTTAGATGGCGTCAACCCACTTGCTCCAAGGAGTTGACGCAGCCTTCAGAGATCTTCAACCTATGAAACTCAAGTCTGCTGCGTTGACTCCATCAGCTTGCTGCGTTGCCGCATCGGCATCGGCAGTCCAGTGATCAATGTATTTGGCGGATAGACATGCTGCGTTGACGCTGCTAGGCTAAAGCGTTGACGCAGTGGTGTGTTTCTGCAACTAATTGTTCGGCTTGTTTGCATGCTGCGTGGACGCTAAGAACTCCAGTGTTAACCTTCTAAACTGTCTCCGAGCTAGATGCCTATCAGGCTCAATGGCTGCGTCGACGCTGTCTAGCAATGGCGTTGACGCATGGATACGTTCCAGTGAACAAACAGCCTATCCTTTTTAACTGCTGCGTCGACGCTGCTCCACTGCTGCGTTGACGCATTGGAGTATGCATTGTCGATGCTGCCAATGTACTCCAGAGGCTGCAATAAGGGATACTTGAACTACTGCGTCCACGCTACTTGATCAATGCGTTGACGCACCAGAGTAATCCACAAGCTTCTTTCTTGATTGTTTGAACTACTGCGTCCACGCCACTTGATCAAGGCGTTGACGCATTGGTGTGTTCCAGCAGCTGAAATTGGATGTCTTCAACCCTCTTGCGTTAAGGGGTTCATTAGCCTCTTCAGTCCCTGTCAGACAGATGAAACGAAGTCATTAGTTCTAAGTATATGCATTGCATTGTATAGACTTTGCTGTGAAGGCGAAAGTAATGTAAAGTATGCATAACGCAATGTATAGACTTAATGAATATAAAGAAATCATAAGACTCAGATGAACACAGGCGGTGTATAGACTTAATGTGTTCACTGGAGGATGTACACCCTTGCCCACTGTACAGACTTTGTGATGCTTGTATGCAATGTAGAGACTTCGCTGAATGAGAATGCAGTGTACAGACTTTGAAGCACAAAGGCAGTGTACAGACTTGGAAGGATTTGAACGGGAGTGTGAATAGACTTGGTTAAACAAGGTCCAGTGTATAGACATGGTGAACTGACTCCAATGTACAGACTTGCACAAGCGAGCTACAGTGCCAATGTGTAGACTTCACGCTGTACAGACTTTCCAAAGATGTAGACTCTGTATAGACTTCAACTCAAACATGCATAATGTATAGACTTTGTGAAACGTGAATGCGATGTACACACTCACAGCGTTGACGCTGCAGACTTGAGAATGCTCACAGCGTTGACGCTGCATGAGACGTAGGCTGTACAGACTTAGCCTAAGACAATGCATGAACTGACGTTGTATATACTTAGCCAATGCAATGCACTATGAATGTATGGACTTACATGAGATGCTCATTGTGTACACTTCAAGCCCAGTGTATAGACTCTCAGCCATGAACAAGGCGTGAAGCACACTAATGCAGGAATGTGTAGACTTGGAAGTCTATGTGCATGACAAAACCAATGTATAAACTCTGAAATGCAAGCGATGCAGCAATGCCTAGACATTGGGCTTTACCCTGCAGTGTAAAGACTTTGCTACCCAAATCATGAACAGTGCAAGCCACAGTTCAATGTATGAACTTTGCAAGTGCACTGGCTGTACAGACTTCAAGACTAATGTATGAAGCAAGGCAAGAGCTCTTTCAAAACAATTCCAATGCGTCAACGCATTGAGTCCACTGCGTCGACGCACCAGTTGACACATTTTATAGACTAGCTCTGGGACAGACCAGTGAGTTGACGCAATGATCCCATGCGTCAACGTATCATGCAATACTCATGCAAACTCATGAATTCAATGCTGTATATCAGACACAGTCCTATGCAATCATATCAGCAGCCATATTCAAAACACAATATCATAATACACTGACTTTTTTGCAATCATCAAAACATAATAACATTGCTATCATCAAAATACAACATCAAATGCACTCAAATGCACTCACTGTCTTGCTATCATCAAAACCAAATAGCATTGCTATCATCAAAGCAACATAGCACATGCTTGTGCCTAAGGGGCACAACAAACATATCAATGAATGCATGAATGGGCAGACATCAAAGCAAAGGTATGGCAAGAGTGTGTATACTTCTGAGCAGATGGCAGATTTTCTGAAAGTTCAAGGTGAAGCAATTGGAAACAATTCTCATGGAAGTGAGAATCATGAATTTCAGTGTAGATCAAGAATTTTTTAGATGGGGCTCCCCCTCAGCAAATGCAAGGAATTAATCAAATGGAGAGAGTTTCAAAGCAACCAATCCTTTTTGAATTGAACCAGTTTTATTTCAATTTTAGCAATGTCAAAAGCTTTCAATTCATGAGTGTAAACAAGAAGTTTATTGATTTACTCTACCCTAAGTGTGTGCATGTAATTCAAATGATCTTTTTAAGTTTTTTTTCATGAATGATATGCAACCAATTCTAAAAACATTATATGCATAAGCAAAACTAACATGTGCATTGACTCCCCCTATCTAAATATACCAACATCATATTTGACATAGGAACTAAGCAGGGAGGTTAGTTAACCTAGACACAAATGTATCTGAATGACTCTAACTGCAACAATGACCCATGGTACCAGGTGGAGAACTTAGGTCGAAAGACCACCTCACACGTAGTGCGGGTTTCCAGACAGGCATAATATGCCCCTCTCCCAACACCATTTAATATACCATAAGGTCATGCATGAAAATGTAACAATCAATGCAATTCATTTCAGTATGTGTAACAATTTTTTCAAAAAAAGCATGACATATCAAATTAACCAAATGAATCCTATCTGACCAGATATGTAACTACCAAGAAAGAATTTATTGACAACCAACAGCTGAAGTAGTAAGGAACATGAATGGGGTTTTACCAAACTGTATGTGCCTTGAATTTATTGAACCCCCATTTATTTCTTTACTCCAAGGCACACCTGCAAAACAAATTCTCAATTTGTATTTTTAGGTACCCAAGAATTCTTGGGTCCTTATGAGTTAATAGCACCACTCACTGGTGATGTTCGTGAATTCAAAGCATTAACATCATCAAGCTTCATAACAACACAATCGTCCATGACATGCCCTACCTTCCCACAGTAATGACAATGACTTAAGGCATTCAAGTTCTTCTTCAGATGATGTGCATGAAATTTCTGTGGGTGAACAAACATTCTTCCATTTCCCTTTTCAGAACAAAGCAATCATGCATAGCATGACCAGGCCTTCCACCGTAAAAACACTGAATTCTATTTTTCTGAACATTATGATTCCTAGGATGCTCTCTATATGCATCTTGTTCATCCCTCATCATTACACGACAACTTCTCATAAGGTGACCATGAGCACCACACTAAAAGCAATTTGTATTTTGTTTTGATTGCATATTTAACTTTCTGAATTTCATTTTCTATTTTTGAGGGAGACTACCTTTTACCTTTTGATTTTCATTTTCAGTTTGTGTTTTCTGAGCAACAATTTTTTTTTGGGAAACTGGTTGAAGTGTTGGGTTGTTTTAAACCTCGAACAAAAGAAGTAAACAGTTTGTTTTCAAAAGATTTTTTATTTTCAGGTTTATATCCCAGCCCTTCCCTTTGGAAGTTGATCATATTTATCAGAAGTTTTTCTAAATTATTTTTTTCCTTGACAAATCTAGACAATGAATTATTCAGATCCTGAATTTCTGATTGAAGAGATGAGAATTGAAATTCATAGCTTGATATGTCTTCTTCACAGAAAATAATTTATTGATGCAGTACATCATTCATACTTTTGAGGGTTTCAATTGCTATTCATTTTTAGATTTATTTCCATTCGAAGTGCATTTCCCTTTTTCTAACACAAGCAGTCTTTCTGAGATGGCAGAATTTAGTTCTTTCAATTTTTCATTTTCTTCTTTCAGATTTTTAATTTCTTCAGTATGGTTTTTATCATTGGACATTGAACTTAATTTCTCATTCAATTCCTCCTCTATCTGTTTAAGTTCTAGCTTCTTAGCTAGCATATTTTTATTTTCTTATCTCAAAGAAGCAATTAGATTTTTTTGCCATTCTAGATCAAAATGAAGTGATTCATTTAATTCCTTCACAAATGAGCATTCATTGCATGCAGAATTTTTAGAGCATTTATTTTCAGCTTCCTTAATTTGATTTTTGAGTTTTTCATTTGTAGATTTTTGTGCTTCTAGTTCTGAGCTAACGTCATGAAGATCTTCCAATTGCAATTTCAGTTTATTATTTTCAATTTTGAGAACTTCAACATCATCGTTTTCAGATTCAACAACATGCAATCTCTTTTTCAAAGCTTTGTTTTATTTTCTTAATTTTTCATTCGACTCAAACAAAATAGTGTAAGCATGCCCCCATTCTTCTATGAAAAAGTTCTCGAAAGGAGAGCTTACCTCTTCATCATCTTCATCTTCTTTTGCCATTAAGTCCACAGATTTTTACCTCTTCCTCGTCACTCGAGATGCTCTCTTCCTCATCACTCCAAGTTGTAACCATAGCCTTTTGTTTCTTCTCCTTCGCCTTAGAATTCTTTTTGATCAATTCTGGACATTCATCACGAACATGTCCAGGCTTCCTACAGTGATAACAAACAAATTTGTGAGTCTTATTATGCATATCAGATTTTAAATGTAACTCTCTATTTACATGATGATTTTTCTTATTCTTCCCATGCCTACCTTTCAATCTTAAGAATTTTCTGAATTTTCTAGTGAGGTATGCTTTTTCACAAGCCGATGATTCACTTGATTCCTCATCACTTTCTCCACTACTTTCAGAACCCTTAAGAGCTACTGTCTTGGGTTTCTTATTATCATCTTCACTTCTCCTAAAATTTATTTCATAGGTCATCAATGACCCAATTAGTTCATCTATTTTCATAGTAGACTGATCCTTAGAATCCTCAATAACAGTTGCTTTGGTATGCCACGCAGGAGGAAGTGACCTTAAAATTTTTCTGACCAACTCACTGTCAGAATAGTTTTTACCCAGTGAATTCAAACTGTTGATTAGTCTAGAAAACCTAGCATACATTTTAGAAATAGACTCACTAGGCTTCATTCTAAACATCTCATATTCTGAAACTAGCAGATTGACTTTTGTGGCTCTTACCTAAGCTGTACCCTCGTAAATTACCTCCAGTCAGTCCCACATCTCCTTGGCTGATTCGCATGTAGAGACCCTTGAGAATTCTTCAGGATGGACGGCACACTACATTGCATTGAGAGTGCTCCAGTTGACAGTAGACTGGCGGATGTGCTCTCTTGTACATCCATTTTCATTTTCTGGGAGAATATATGGTCCTTTCTCAATAACTCTCCACATCTCATAGCTCTGAGCTCGCATGAAGACCTGCATTTTGTTCTTCCAATAAGTATAATTATTGCGAGTAAAGAAAGGCGGTCTATTAATGGAATACCATTCAACTTGAAAATTGTGAGACTGCACCTCATTAGATTTCCCCTGGTCGTTGGACCACATGATGGGGACTCTTGCTCTGATACCAACTGTTAGGTGTAAGGTGGGATCTAGAGGGGGGGTGAATAGATCCCCTTTTAAAAAGTATGCTCAAATTAAAAAATTTAGACCCAAACAATACAAACTGAAAGGTAAGTTGCAAAGCTTTCTTACTGAGCTGATGCTCCAATTAGACACTATATCAAACACGTAGCAACTGAACCAGTTCCAAACACTGAAATGGAATTAACTCACACACCAGCCTGTGAAGGAGGTAAAGGAGAAGGATCAAGCCCACATATCAAACCACAATGCTCAAGAGATTTTTAGGTGGTTCAGTGTGCACCAAGTAGACCTACATCCACCCCCCACTCAACCCGAGTGAGGATTCCACTGACTCACAGCTTGAATCACTGATCCACAGCTTTGGGGAACAAATCCCTACAACCATTGAGCCTCACAGCTTGCTACACAGCTAAGCCTCACATCTTGCTAAACCCACTGAGTCTCACAGTTTGCTTAAACCCACTGAGCCTCAAAGCTTGCTTAACCCGATCTCTAAACAAAGCATCGGAAGTAACTTCAAAGAAATGAAAAACAAAACAAAACAATGAAAGAAAAATAATAAGAGATGTAGCTCCGCAGAGCAGAGTGGCACTGGATTTGATCCACGAGTCAATGGCTTCCACAGATCTTCAAACGCACCAGGCTACACTCAATTTCTACTCACAAACTCGGTCTGCCAACTACTGAAATGGGACCACGATCTCTCTTCTCTTTCTTCTTCTACTTCTCTCAGATTTTTCTCTCTATTCTCTTTGAACTCAACTACTCTCCAGTAACAGCCTTTCAGCTCTCTCACGCTTTCATCTTTCCCGCCTTCTTTCGTAGCCCCTTTCTTCTCACGAAGAACACTCTATTATATAGAGCAGAAAACCACATTTGCTAAATTAATCTTATCCTTAGATCTGTAATTCCATTTGTCCACGTGTCAGCAGTCTACTGAGAGGTTGCCACGTTGCCTTGGAAACTGTGCCAGTCATTTGCCTTCGAAGCCACATGACCACTTAAGTAACTCATGTGAGCTTGCCCATTTTTCAGCCTTAGCAGTCTATTTTTCAGCCTTACTGCCCATTTGTCATTGTAGAGAAGCTATGTGTCACCCTTATTTCCCATTTGTCTACCTTACCACTCATTTGTCACCCTTAGCCGCAAGAGCCGTCGCCTTTGACCTTTTTCCTCTTGGCTTGAGCCGTCACCTTTAGCAATTTGTCACCGCTAGCACTCATTTGTCACCTTTGAGTGCTATTTGTCACCACTAGCAGTTATTTGTCACCCGTGCCAAGCCATTTGTCACCTTTGTCAGTCTATTTGTTTCCCTTGTTGTTTATTTGTTGTTCATCTTCACTTGTCTGCTTCCTGTGTTCACTGTAGCAGGTAAGAGGCTTGAACTTGACTTGTCTGAGCTTGACCAGAGTTGACTTTGACTAGGTCAATCTTGACTGGGTCAACTTGACTAGAATTGACCACGACTGGATTTGATCTTGACTGGGTCAATTTTGACTAAAGTCAACTTTGACTAAATCAACTTTGACTTGAGTCAACTGAGTCAACTTTTGATTGAAATCAACTTGGCTCATCTTAAAGTTGACTGGAGTTGACTCCAGTTTCAAATGGAGTCGGCTCTACTTCCATCTTCTTCATGCTTCTCAGCCTCATCATCCATTTATTAGCGTTACCCATCTATTTATGCCCATTGTTCTATATTTGTCAGCGTTAGCCCTGTATTTGTCACCACTAGCCACTTTGAGTTGTCGCCTTAGTGCTTCTTCCTTTGCCTTCAGCTAGCGAGTGCTTCTGGCGAACACTCGCGTCGGCTCCATTTGCTTTTGGAGTCGACTCTGCTACCTTGTTTCTTCACGTTTTCACCTTGTTATCCATATTTCACTGGGGCAGACCTATTTTCCACCTCTATATACTTATTTGTCACCCTTAACATACATTATTCATGCATAACTTGATATTTGTCAACAGTATCTTCTTCTGCTAGCGGATGTCTCTGGAATCGACTCGAGAGCCGATTGGAGACGACTCTAAACATGATTTTCTACCGAAACAGTAGAGCTCTTGTGTTTTGGGGTCGGCTCTAAGCTCGACTCTTCTTCTTGATCAAGCTTTGTCTTGAACTGACTTCTGCCAACCTATTCTTTGTACAATTTAGAGACAAACTGAAAGACATCATCAAACTATGAAAGACATCATCAAAAATATGAAAAACTCATACATGACTTATAGTTTTGACATCATCAAAACACAGGACACAACAATTTTATCATCATCAAAATGGGGGAAATTGTTGAGTATGTGATTTTGATGATTACAAAAGATTTTTTTATTATTTTACAAAAGGCTTTTAGTGCATTTGTCACTAGAGTGTTTGTTGTTTTGAACTTGTGAAGAATGTTGTTTTGAATTGGTGAAGAATTGGTCTTATTTTGCTGAGCTACCTCTGCTGCGTCGACTCAATGGGTGATTGCGTCGACGCCATCTTCTTGACGTCGTTGTTGTTTTGCTGCTACTACTACAGTTACGTCGACTCTGTTGAGTCGTTGCGTCGACGCACCTTCATGTCATTGCTGATGTTGCTGGTTATTATTGTTAGTCTTAAACTTCCTTATTTTCGTGCTATGAAACATGAAATTGATTTATGGTTGTGGAGTTTAAAAAGTGTGCTTATTTTGAAATGAAAAATCAGGTTTCATAAAGTTGAAGTCCTTGATTTTGATGCTCATACTAATTTGATATTCTTTGTGTTTTGCAGTGGTTTATGTTGGTTTTTGACCCAATTAGGCAGGGGTCGACCAATGGGGTCGACCCTCACTAGATCCAGGGGTGGCTGGAAGTGCTGGAATGGTTGAAGCTACATTGCTTCTATTTCGACCGTTCTGTGCAGAAAACTGCATAGGGGTTGACCCATGGGTCGACCCCTTCCGGATGGGGTTCGCGAAATTATTTCTAACCCATTTTTAACGCTTGAAAACTATACCAAACTACCCCCACTTCGGTTCTATCCTTGTGGGGTGGCTCTTACACTATTCTAGAAGGGGTATTCATATTGTTTAACCCCTCTCATGGGTATATAATATGTTGTTGCAAATTTGGGAGAACTAATCTAAGGGTTTTCTAGTTTTCATGTGTGTAGGAGAAGAAGGAGGCGAAAAGAGAAAGTGGCCAACCTTCAACCCCTTCTTCCCTTGATTTTAAGCCCTTAGGTCCAAGATTAGAGTGCGAGATCATCATCTACATCAAATCGAGGAGCAGATGCTACGTCCTCTTCATCGAAAATTCAAGATACAAGCCGTGGAGATTCAAACTAGGGCTTCAACTGCTTGAGCATCATCAAAGTGCAGTCTTGCGAGTCATTCTACAAGAGAAAGAGAATCTCTACTCTTTTCCTTAAGTTTCCTTGGCTGATTTACATCTGAGATTAATTTTTACATGATCAGATCTTGTATATCCTTTGAATATTCCTGTCGATTCATTGTGATGTATGTGTAAGTTGCGTGTGAGCTGTGTTTTGTTGACACTGTGTTGCATCTTGTGCAACGTGTGGAGTCTAGCTACATCTTGTAGCGTGTGAGTGTGTAGGAGACGTCATCTCCATGGTGTGTAGAAGATTCTATCTCCGTTTGCTTCGTTTGAAGTGTGTGAAGCCTCACCAAGTTGGTGAGGGGTGGATGTAGGCAAACATGTAGGTCTCGCCAAACCACCTTAAAAATTTCCTATGCACTCCAGGGTTGCTTGATCATCTTGTGTTTGTTGGATACTTCTCTAGTGTGAATTTGTGCATGGTGAGTTTGAGGGAACCTTTGCTTCATTAATTTGTTTGATTCGTAAATTTAATTGAACAACATCTTAATAGTTTCGTCTCTTCGTGTGATTTAGGGGTAAACAATTCAACCCCCCTTCTTGTTTACTCTTAGTCTGGGCCAACAATTTTTGTCATCATTATTCATATTTTATCATTTTCTTATTACTAGCTGTTTGTATTTTATCATTCATCATCTCTTCTGAGTGCATAAGACCCATAAAGTGTTGACACTGACCATCCAGGCTCAGCATAGCTTAGGACATTGGTGAGTCGACCCAGGAAAAGAGGGAGTCGACCCATGCCAGGTCGTGCGTCAACTCAGTGCGCTGGGTGATCTGGCCTAGACCACACAGCATCGATCCAAGGCCCCGGGAGCGTCGACGCATTGAGAGGATGCGTCGACGCGGAATGCCAGGCTTATCAGCCTAGTGCGAGGCTACGTCGGCGTATGCCGGTGTGAAGTTGAAGTAGGGTGCAACCGACATAGGATAGCGTAGTCTAGAGCTCAGCTGCGTTGACGCAGGGTCAAGCTGCGTCGACGCGGCTTGCGTTAGTGAGCAAAGTTTCTTTCCTTCTTCATTTGTTTGCTCATTTTGTTCATGTTATGGATTTATCTTGGAAGCTCGAAGGATGTTAAACTCCAGTCTTTCTTTTATTTCAAACTTCATTCTTTTGATTTCCTTTATTTTATTCCTTCTTTGAATGTAGAATAAATTAATGTATGACTTGTATCGCAAGGGGACTCATGACCTTGGAAAATGTAAGCAGTGGTTTTGCAAGTATCTACATGGCAACATGTAGGTGTTTAATGACACATTCAGGCAAGATGATTTCTGGTACAGGGTAGAGTTCTTTGCTCACACATAGTGATAATGTTCAACTGGGCATAACCCAACATTCCACAGCTCACTATTCGATATACCAACAAATCCTGTCAAGCAAGCATTCGCAATTCAGCATATGCATATGCATAGGGTTTGATTCGCACTCATGATGCATGTAAGGTGTTTGATTTATTTCCCAGCAGAATTGGCCACTAGGCAGTAGCCAAGCTAAGAGGGGGTCAACTCAGGGTGTCGATCTCGGGGAAATTCTATTGCATGAAAAAAGCGGGTAGAGCCCGGACCAAGGGGTGTCGACCCCCAGAGTCGACGCCTTCCGTAGCCGACCCCAAATTGTCGTACGTTCAGAAAATCATGCAAGTGTGCACTCATTTGCACATGCTCCCCATATTATTGTGAGTTTCTTTCTGTTTCGTTGTTTTATTTGTTATCGACCACTTCTTTCTTTTATTTTTTTAATTTCCTTTAAGTAGTCTTTTTTTGTTTTCTTTGTTGCCAGTGCATCATTCTCTTCATGTGGTCATACTGTTTATTCAGATGTGTTCTTCCAGCGTTGCTCTTTCGTTCTGTTCATTTCTTCATCATTAGCCCATTTCCTTTAAGTCCGTGATTCTGACGAAAATTGGGCAGCACCTCCCCTAGATCCAAGCATTTGGGGGATGAAAATTGGAAGCTCATCCACGGAGGTCCCATGATGGCCCCTAAAATTCAGGGTAAGCCAAGAATGGCTACGCCATATCTCAAATTGAGCAGGGACCCCCGAGGACTAGCCTTCGAGGGGCTTTGCTAACCCATGAGTCAATGCATCTCCAACTCTGCAATGTGCATTTGATTGCTGCCAGCTCTATGGCTGTAACGCTTGAGAAAATTCTGGGATTTAAAATATAAATATATTAATTATTAAGCATTTAATGGGCTATTAATTGAATTATGGGAAATTAAAAAACTAATTCTTTAGGCCCTACACTAATTCAAGAGGATTGGGCCCATATGATAAACCCAATTGGCCCAGAAAGAATGTTTTGGACCCTAGCCCATATTCTAGAACCTTAAAATAGGTGTAATCACGAAATTAAGGAGATAATTACTCTTTAGTAAGATAAGTTAATGGATAATATCAAAAAAGTTTGAACTAGCTTCAAATTCGGCACTCATGAAGGCAAACGGTCTATCGCGAGATCGCATAGCACTAGTAAACGGTCCAGTCCTAGACTGCTAAGAGACTGTAGATTCCGTGAGAGAAAGAAAACGTGAAAAGATTTGATTTTTGGCATCCAAATCATCTAGGATCGATTCTATCTACTCATTAGATAAGTCTAGAAGGCTAGAAGATTGAATTGAGAACCTAATTGGGACTCTAAGTTCGTTCTAATCCTTAAAACCCTAGCAAAACCTATAAATAGACCCCAGATTTGACGTGTGCGACCCTTACTTTTGGCTCACATGGAACTAAGATAAGGAGGGAGAATTAGAGGTACGTTCTTTAAAGTATTCTGTTCACAATACTAAGGTCTAATTGCCCTCCGAATTTTGTTCTAGGAGATCAAGTCTACAAGGAGTTAGAGGCTTCCAAAGTTGCTGATTCTACACCAAGAACTCAGGAAACTATGCAACGACCCAGTGAAGATCAGGGAAATAGAAACCCAAAATGAGGTAATTAGATAGAGGTTCTTAAGAACAATTTGTTCCTATTAGTACCCTCTTCTTACCCTCAAAATTTCACATCTTTATGTCAAGAGAATCAAGAGTTAGGAAGGTGTGAAGTTGCTGATTTAGCTTAGAACGTGCAGAACTAGGGCTTACTTCCAGTCCGAAATTGACAATCTAGGAGCACTAAATTAAGGTAGGTTATATCATGAAAGGCTCAAACTTTATGCCAGTAATAAAAGACCTCTTGTTTCAATTGATTTCATGCATTGTATACCGTGAATTTTATGATTTATTAGGACTATGCATCTAGTATACTCTTCATGAATAAATTCTTAGCCTAATGAAGTTAAAAGGGAGTTTTCTTGTTAATCACAAAACCCATGCATATTGTTGGCCTATATTCATTCTATCATGATTATGGAAGTTTATATATGTTGATTTCCATGCATGATATGCCTTAGGTTAGTATTTTCTATCATCATTATTTAAGTTTTTGTAATACAGGAGGAAACGGTCTTCCTGTAGACTGCTTGGAACTCTAGCGGTCACCCGATAGACCGCTAGCCACCGTTAAACGGTCACCTGCTAGACCGTTTGGGTTTCTGATTTCTATAATATTGTTAATTTGAAACATATTGCAGGTTAGCCATAATTAAGGTATGTAAAGCCTAGTTAAACTAAGTTTTATTCTTGGTTTAGCACTGGTTTCATATAATTAGTTAACTTTATTATTCATCATAGTAGATTTCATGTTTTTATGCACATTGATATTATTTTAACTTATATTAATTTATGACCCAAAATCATACACTCTTGTAATAAATCTATGTTTCAAATAATAGATTATTCATGATTTAACTTGTTCACTATTTTTACGTGATTCTCTCTCTTATCTAAGAGTAAGTTCTTAAGTCATGGCACATATCCCGGTATATTATCATTAGTTACACATTTTGCACATTAAGTACACAATCTTGGACTTGATAGCCTCTCCATTGGATATTCCTTCTAACGGACTAGGAAATCTTGTTTCAAGGCCTCCGTAAGACTCCGTGAGCCTGGGATTCCCACTAGGACGCCGAGCTGGTTGTACCATAAAAACCCAATTTGTCTAGAAAGCACTTTACTGGTGTTTTGTATACTCTGGAACTTAGCGGCCATCTGGTTGACTGCCAGAGTCTGCTAGTAGCCATTTACAAGACCGCTAAGGGATATTAAACGGTCATCCACTAGACCGCAAGGCTCCAGGTGGTTTTTCATATTACGACTCTATCTTGTGAAACGGTCCATGGCTAGACCACTTGAATTCCTCAATGGTCCAACATATGACCGCTTTTTGTATCAAACGGTCCTGCACTCGACTGCCTGGTTATTGATTATATCTAACCCATGGTTTGACCTTTGGGGTTGGTTTTCTTGAGTTCATGGATAGTCTTAGAATTATTTGGACTCTGAACCTATGTTCAAAGTCAATACTAAAGGTATGGAATGTAATAAAAGTATCGTTGTGTTGCCGTAATTCTTCCGTAGCATGATATCCATTTAAGTCATCCTTGAAATCTCTTGTTCTTAATTGAAGCATTCTTGCCTTGGTTACCTTATCATGGAATTATTGTTGAACTTATACATTATTGGCCACATTATTGTTATAAACGTGGAAGTAGCTTGATTTATACTTGAAGATGCAGTTCGAGCACTGATTGTGTTCAAGGGCTTTATGCTTGTCCTCTCGACTGATTATTGGAAACATATTATAAATCATGGGATATGATGCTACTGCCGTCGCATTGCACTGGGAGTACTTTCTTTATAGATAAGTGAAAATCCACGGGGATGTGAATACGGAATCCACGTAAATTCATGAAGTACTTTCTATTAAGCGAGTAGTACTTTCTTGCTTGACTTTCTAGTGCATAGCCTTCATAGTTATGAAAAGTACATTCTTGATTACATTCTTATTCATTGAAAGGCCAAATTGACATTCTTGTTATATACTTGATCAATTCATATTCTTGTACCTTGTCATGGTTATATCTTGTTATTTTAGCTTTATTCGCATATTTCATCGTGTCTGCATGATTTATCTTATTCTTTAGAGGAAAAATGTTAATTACTTAAATTTACCTTCATGTTGATACGAAGATACCTACTGGGCAAGTGTGCTCATTACCTACTTTCTCAATATTTCAGGAAGTACAAGTGAGTCGGATTCAGATGACACAAGTAACGGGGCCGAGAGCGATTAAATGTCCAACGACTCGAGAGAAGCCTTAGTTATTAAATGTCTAGTCGAGTCATGATGTAATATTTATTTTCTTGAGTCTAGTGTGGAGAATTAAAGATCTTATGTACTTTGGGAATTATTTTATGACGAAATAAAGTTAAAGGTTTTTAGTAAATTACATTGTGGAATTACTCTTATGTGATTGTCTTGCGCTCTGATTATATTGCTTGCTCGAGGCGTACTAGCCGACTATTCAGATTCCCGATTGTTTCCACTACATAATCTCGGGGTGTGACAGTGAAAGTGGTATCAGAGCCTAGGACTAGAAGTCCTAGTGAAAAGTCATGTTATAGGTTAAGTCTGAGGTTTAAGGACCCACACCTATGAAACTAGGAAATAAAACTCCCAACCTATGAGAGGAATTGGGTAGAACCTAGGATGAGATAGTGGTTAGAATTGTTTCTAAGATTAACCCCACTCATTCCATTAGAATTAATAAATTCAAAACTCTTCTCAGGTACCTTACTCAAAATGGCTCATCATGTTGACTGGGGCGGTATGCAGCAGACCGTTACGGGTCTCAATAAGGCATTACAAAACATGGCGCAGGCCGGCGTAGGAGCAAGAGTTGGAGACTTACACCACAATTTTCGGATCTTAAATCCTCCACAATTTTTGGGTTCCTCTAATCTAGATGAAGCAGAGAATTGGATTGATGAAATGAATCGCATATTTGAAGTTATGTAATGTGCGGACCAAGAGAAGGTTCATCTTGCTACGTTTCAATTAAATAAAGACACCCGTACATGGTGGACGTCCGTTCCTGCACTACCTCAAGATGCACCACATACTTGGGAAGGTTTTATTACCCTTTTCCGAGCCAAGTACTTCTCCGAACATGTCAAGGAGAGAAAAGCTCTGAAGTTTGCCTCGTTGCGCCAAGGCATGATGACCGTAGCGGAGTATGAGCTCCAATTTTCTAGGCTGGCTCTTTATGCTCCACATTGGGTTAGTACCAACCTATTAAAATCTAACCGATTTATGGATGGATTGAGGCCCGACTTTATTCAACAACTCGGGACTCAAAATATCCATACATATGCGGAGATGGTACAACGGGCGCATCTGTGTGAAAGGACCTTAGAGAAGGTCAAAAAATTAAAAGGCAAAGGAGAAGAGCCAAGCCGAAGGTCTGATCGGCATGAAAAGAAGAGAAAGTTTAGTATCATGGAGCATCACAAAACCCGTGATAGCAAGAAGAAATCCTGGAATGGTAGTGGTAGTGGCTACCACAAGAATAAGAAGGTCAAAGAAGAAGAAAAGCAAGTCATGGCAGCTTCCATGTTTTGTGAGAAGTTTGATCATTCGGTCAAAGAGTGTTGGAAGCATCTTGGCGCTTGTTTACGATGTGGCAGTTAGGAGCATCGCATGCTGAATTGCCCCCTTATGAAGGAACAGTCTTTCGGTGGTGGACGTAAGCGACAGGCTTGTCTCAATGCTGTTATGGAAGATGAAGAAGCGTCCCAGAATGATGGGCTAATGGAAGGTACTATTCAGATCTATTCCCATCATGCATTCGTATTATTTGATACTGGTGCTTTGCATTCCTTTATATCTACTGCTTTTGCAAAAACCTTGTCAGTTTCATCAGTTCCATTACCTTTGGACCTTACTATTACTACACCATTAGGTCCTAGATCAAAACTTACAAATTACTATCCTGATAGTGAGGTAATGGTATAAGGTCATAATCTTCCTGCAAACCTCGTATGCCTCGACATGGAGGGCTACGATACTATTTTAGGTGTAGATTGGCTTGTAGACCATGATGCCTATATAAATTGTCGCAACCGGATTATCTCTTTTCGGAAACTAGGTCTTCCAAGATTTTCCTTCCTTGGTATCAAATATAGGAAGTATCCAATCATTATTTCATCTCTTCACCCTTGCAAACTTATTTCACAAGGATGTGAAGCTTTTCTTATTTCCGTAATCATTACCGAGTCCAAGGAGATCATCTTAGAAAATATTCCCATCGTGAATGAGTTTCCCAATGTATTTCCATCATATTTGCCCGGTTTACCGCCCGAAGGGAAGTAAACTTCTTCATTGAACTCATTCCCGGAGCAGCACCCGTTTCAATAGCTACTTACAGGATGTCCCCCACAGAACTTAAGGAATTGAAGAAACAACTACAGGAGTTATTAGACAAGGGTTTCATTTGACCTAACATATCCCCTTGGGGTGCGCCAGTCCTATTTGTCAAGAAGAAGGATGGATCCCTCAGGCTATGTATCGACTACCAGCGACTGAATCAACTCACAATTAAGAACAAGTATCCGTTGTCGCGTATCGATGAGCTCTTTGATCAGATTTCAGGAGCAGAATATTTCTCCAAGATAGACCTCAGGTCAGGTTATCATCAGCTCAAGATCAAAGATGAAGACATACACAAAACTACTTTTCGGAGCAGATATGGCCACTATGAATTCGTGGGAATGCCGTTCGGGTTAACTAATGCCTCGGCAGCATTTATGCAACTCATGAATAATGTCTTCAGACCGTATCTCGACCGATTTGTGGTCGTCTTCATAGATGATATTCTTATATACTCCAAAACAAAGGAGGAATATGAAGATCACTTAAGGATAGCCTTGCAAATATTAAAAGAACACAAACTATATGCAAAGCTTAGTAAGTGCGAGTTCTGGCTAAAGGAGGTCTCTTTCCTTGGCCATATTATTTCAAAAGAAGGTATCACCGTCGATCCTTCTAAAATAGAAGCTGTTAAGAACTGGAGCTGGCCAACGAACGTGTCTGAAGTCAGAAGTTTTCTAGGTTTGACTGGGTATTACAAGAGATTTATCAAAGATTTCTCCAAGATAGCCGTTCCTTTGACTAGACTCACAAGAAAGGAGAATCCTTTTATATGGTCGAAGGATTGCGAATAGAGTTTTCAAACTCTTAAACAACATCTTACCACTGCAGCTATATTAATGCTACCGACAGAAGGTGGTGGCTTTGATGTCTATACAGATGCTTCTGGCATTGGCCTAGGATGCGTCCTTATGTAAAATGGAAAGGTCATTTGCTATTCCTTAAGGCAGTTAAAGTGTCATGAGGAAAATTACCATGTGCATGATCTGGAACTAGCTGCGGTCATATTTGCATTGAAGATTTGACGACATTACCTTTATGGGGAGAAATTCATCATATTTTCTGATCATAAAAGTCTGAAATATCTCTTCACCCAATGCGACAACGCAGATGGTTGGAGTATCTCAAGGACTTCGACTTTACTATCCAATATCATCTGGGGAAAGCAAATGTTGTAGCTGACGCTCTTAGCAGGAAATTGATGGCAACTCTAGCAAGCCTCAGAAAAGGTATGATTTGTCTTATTGAAGATTTTTCTCATCTAAATCTTGATATTGACAGTGAAGGGGAATGAGGTATGATTGCCAGTATAAGGTCTCAACCTACATTGATCAAGGACATAGTCCAATTGCAAGAAAATGACCCCACATTGATGGAGATTAAGGAGAATATTGAGCAAAGACTAGAATTTTCTATCTCCAATGATGGAAGACTATTATTTAAAGATAGAATTTGTGTGTCGAAGCATGATGACACTAAGAAATTGATCATGGAAGAAGCTCACAAATCAAAGTAATTCACCCCGGTGCTACCAAGATATATCAAGATTTGAAAAGAAACTTTTGGTGGCCCAATATGAAAAGAGAAGTAGCAGATTTTGTGTCCCGATGTCTCACTTCTCAACAAGTAAAAGCAGAACATCTGAAACCTGCTGGGAAATTACACCCCTTGAATATTCCCGAGTGAAAATGAGAAAGTATAGGGATGGATTTTATCATGGGTTTACCTAAGACAAGAGGAGGACATGATGGTATATGGGTGATCATAGACCGATTGACTAAATCTGCACATTTTCTACCAATCAAAAGTCGATGGTCTGTGGATGTACTAGCAGCATTATATATGAGGGAGATTGTCAAGCTACATGGTGTCCCTGTCACCATTATATCAGACCGAGATCCTAAGTTCACATCACAATTCTGGAAGGGTCTACAACATTCATTAGGAACCCGACTTAATTTTAGCACGGCATTTCATCCACAAACTGATGGTCAAACTAAAAGGACAAATCAAGTGGTGGAAGATATGCTCAAGGCTTGTGCTATTGACTTTGGCAGAAGTTGGCACGATCACTTGCCTCTAGTTGAGTTTTCATATAACAACAGTTATCAAGCTAGTATACAAATGGCACCATTCGAAGCTCTGTATGGTAGAAGTTGTCGATCCCCTATTTGCTGGAATGAAGTAGGAGAAAGGTAATTTCTCGGTGCCGATATCATTAGGGAAACTACCGAGAAGATAAAGCTTATTCGGGAAAGACTCTAGATGGCTCAAGATAGGCAGAAATCGTATGCTGATAATCGAAGGCGTGACTTAGAATTTCAAGTAGGAGACCATGTATTCCTTAAGATTTCTCCAGGTCGAGGTATTCGAAGATTCGATATCAAAGGCAAGCTTACTCCAAGATTCATTGGCCCCTCTGAAATTCTCGATAGGATTGGGGAAGTCGCATATCGAATAGTTTTACCCCCTCAACTATCTAAAGTTCATGATATATTTCACGTCTCAATGCTCAAGAAGTATGTAGCTGATCCATTCCATGTCATCACTTACGACAACCTGGAAATTAAAAAGGACTTGACATACGAGCGAAGGCCAATCAAAATCCTTGAACGGGAAGTACGTCAACTTTGAAATAAAACCATTCCTATGGTCAAAATCCAATGGACCAAGTCAAATGAAGCAACGTGGGAAACAGAAGAAGCCATGCGCAAAAGATTTCCTGAGATATTTGAATGTAACTACACTCTCCATAAATCCATGTATTCAATTTGGGGATAAATTCTTTTTAAGTGGGGGAGGGTGTAACACCCGAGAAAATTCTGTGATTTAAAATATTTTTTTTATGAAATGAGACCAATGATTACTATTGGGGGAGTGCACAATTTGTGCTATCTTCACCAATAGTTCCCAGCCCTAATATTATTGATAATGAATGAAACATGTACAAGAAGACTATGGGGCAGACCCCTAAAAAAAAATAGTAAAAGAGAATGCTAATCAATGAGGAACAAATCAATTTCTCCAGCTTGGAAGACTGGCATCATCCACGGCGGCACATCCACGAGCCCGGCTTGGAAGACTTTTCTAGCTTTTGAAGTCATTGTTGGTCCAGGTGTTGCATGCTAAGGAAGCAAGTGCATCTGCAACAGAATTCCCCTCCCTGTAAATATGTTGCAGGTTCCACTTGTTCCTAAAAAGAATTTCTTTGATTTCATCCCACCATTTATAGATTTTCCATGGAGGGGATTTGCTAGATTGGATCATTATTGTAAGGGACTTTGAATCTATATATATAACTGCAATTGGGAGCTGGCTCTTAGCCACCATTCTCAGCCCATCTTATAAAGCTCTAGCCTTAGTCATTAGGTTCGTCCCCACACCATAGTAATATGAAAACCCATAAATGAACTCTCCTCGGTAGCTCCTAATGCAACCACCTCCTCCAGAAGGTCCTGGGTTGCCTTTAGAGGCCCCATCAACATTTAAAGCATAGCCTTCAACCGGGCAATTCCACTTGACTATTTTTGGGAGCTTTGCAATGATAGTATAAGAGAATTCATACTGATTCAACGCTAATTTTTCATCTGCTGAAGGTGCCTTAAGGAATTTTCTGTGTTGCATTGAGTATGCCACATGCCCCCTAATCTGTTGCTGCAACGTTCTATAAGAATAGCCTTTATCTTCATATCTGGTTTTACATCGAGTTTTCCATATTTCCCATATGATGTGTAGCATGGAGAGGATTGCTGCATAGCCATATGGGTTATCAGTATCTGCTGATTGAATGATATCCCAGCAGTTAACAATGATTGAGTTGGAACCCCTACAGCGGGAGTCAAAGAGAACTCTGAAATACATCCATAAATGTCTAGCAAGCTGACTTTCCATGAACAAATGATTCGTGCTTTCTTCTTGATTAGTTTCTTTACAGCAAACACATTTGGAGGGGAGTCTAATACCATAATCTCTTATTATGCTGTCCACTAGAACTGCCAAGTGGAGAAGGCGCCAGCAAAACGAGGAAGCCCGCAGAGAAATATATCTGCCCCAAATCTTCTTAAGTGACAGCCTTTGGTTCCCATGAGGGCAGACTGAATTGTATGCCGACTTACAAGAAAAATTCCCATCAGTAGTTGCTGCCCATACATACCGGTCCGGCCTTTGTTGAAGTTGGATAGAGTTAAGAGTCTCAGATAGATGATCCGGAATGTAAGACCACACAGCATGGGTTGGGTTTTGTATAGCTTCCCTGAGTGTGACCTTTGTATTATTTCCTTGAGGGTCCAGCACAGATCGACACCAGTTGTCGTTCAGAATATCAATAGTTTTCCCATCCATAGGGATCCACCGGGTATTGTCTAGAACTAGCTACTTGGCTTTACAGTAAATATCCTTTCGGACACCACCAGGGAATGGCTTAACAATAGTGCTGAGATGCCCCTTAATATATTTCAAGGTTGCATATTTAGATCATAAGGAAGAACCATGAATGATTCCCCATATCTGTTTTGCCACCATAGCAATTTGAATATGGTGCAGACTCCTTATACCAAGTCCTCCTTCCTCAACTGGTTTAGTGATTTTAGTCCAAGAAATCCACTGGCACTTGATACCATCCATATGACTCCAAAATAAGTCAGCACACATTTTGTTTATTATGTCAACGAGGGTAGAAGGCAGGCAGGAAGCACTGGCTGTGTATAAAGGAATGGATTGTAACACAGAATTCATTAGGCATCTTCTACCTACTTGCGACAAACATTTAGATTGCCAGCTTTCCAATCTTGAACATATTTTATCTAGCAGATATTTGTAGTGTGATACATTTTTTCTGCCTTCAAAAAGGGGGACACCAAGATATGAATTGAGTCCTGTTTTGTACTGAAAACCAGTCAAATCAGTTAGTCTTCTGATGGCTACAGGAGCTGCTTTTTGAGATACAATGAAGTTACTTTTGCTAGCATTCACCTTCTGACCTAAGGACTTTTCATAGCTCCTAATGAAAGTCAACAATTTTTTGATGTTCTTGGACATACCATTTAAGAATATCAGAGTATCATCTGCATAGAGTAAGTGAGAAACTTGTATGTAGCCACGGGGCACATGAAAATATTGAATCTGCCCACTTTGGAATAGGTTAGAGATACCACAGCTGAGAGCCTCCTCTACAATTATAAAAAGGGCAGGAGTTAAGGGATCCCCCTGTCTGACCCCTCTAGAAGACTTAAAATAACTAGTTGGAGATCCATTGAAAATGATCGAGAACCAACAGTTGTTTATCATCATAGCAATAATAGAGCAGAAAGTAGTTGAGAAGCCAAATGCTTTCATGACCTCCAGTAAGAAATCCCACTCCAGCCTGTCATAAGCTTTTGCCATATCCAACTTTAAAATGATGTTATTTCCTCTAACCTTCCTACCAATATCTTTCATCATCTCCGAGGCTAAGGAGATAATATCCACTATATTCTATCCTTGGATAAAAGCACCTTGATTTTCAGAAATAATTTTTGGGAGGATAGCAGCCAGCTTGTTACTAATAATTCTGGAAATGACTTTTTAAGAGAAGTTGCATAAGCTTATAGGCCTCATGTCAGCAAAAGTTGCTGGGGATACCACTTTTGGAATAAGGGCAATCAGGGATGAAGTGGTACCTTACGGCATAGGCATTCCGTTGAAGAAACCTTGCATGGCTTTAACAACATCATCTGTAATAATATCCCAGCAGGATGTGAAGAACATTCCTGTGTACCCATCAAGACCTAGTGCACTATCCGGAGACAAACTGTGAACAGTTGATTTTATTTCCTCAGCCTCAGGAATAGCTGTAAGAGAATTGTTATCTTCTTCTGAAACGAGGGATGGAATGTTCTCTAACATTTCAGGCTGTATTTGATGATCAGAGGAACTGGAATGTTGTTTATAGAATTCCACAGCCTTCTCTTTAAGGACAGACTCCTCCTCGCACCATTCACCATTCTATAGTTTAAGTCTATGGATTGCCATCCTAGCACTCCTTTGTTTTACCTCTAAATGATAAAATTTGGTGTCTCTATCCCCCTACTGGAGCCAGTTGGCTCTGGCTTTTTGACCCCAAAAAATTTCCTCCCTGTTAAGGTTTTTACGTAGCTCTACTTGGACTACATGCAGGGAAATTTTATTATCCTCCCTGGGATCATTATCAAAAGTAGCTTCGGCAATGACCACCTTCTCTTCAGCTAGAGCTATCTGCTCAAAGATGTTGCCAAACTGCTCTTTATTCCACTACCTAATTTCAGTTTTGAGAGCTTTTTGCTTATGCTGCAGAGTACAAAAAGCATTATGATGTGTGAATTGGTCAAAATCCCAAGCATTCTGCACCACAATTTTAAAATTCACATAATCTAGCCACATATGCTGGAAAACAAACTGGCTAGGAGCAGAACAAAATTGAGGAAAGTAGAGTAACATGGGATTTAAAATATAAATATATTAATTATTAAGCATTTAATGGGCTATTAATTGAATTATGAGAAATTAAAAACAAATTCTTTAGGGCCTACACTAATTCAAGAGGATTAGGCTCATATAATAAACCCAATTGGCCCAAAACCATATTCTAGAACCTTAAAATAGGTGTAATCACGGAATTAAGGAGATAATTACTCTTTAGTAAGATAAGTTAATGGATAATATCAAAAGAGTTTGAACTAAGTTCAAATTCGGTGCTCATGAAGGCAAATAGTATATCACGAGACCGCATAGCACTGGTAAACGGTCTAGTCCTAGACTGCTAAGAGACTGCAGATTCCATGACAGAAAGAAAACATGAAAAGATTAGTTTTTTAGCATCCAAATCACCTAGGATCGATTCTATCTACTGATTAGATAAGTCTAGAAGGCTAGAAGATCGAATTGAGAATCTAATTGGGACTCTAAGTTCGTTCTAATCCTCAAAACCCTAGCAAAACCTATAAATAGACCCCAGATTTGACGTGTGCGACCCTTACTTTTGGCTTGCGTGGAACTAAGGTAAGATAGCAGAATTAGAGGTAAGTTCCTTAGAGTATTTTGTTCACAATACTAAGGTCTAACTATCCTCTAAATTTTGTTCTAGGAGATCAAGTCTACAAGGAGTTAGAGACTTCCAAAGTTGCTGATTCTACACCAAGAACTCAAGAAACTATGCAACGGCCCAATGAAGATCAGGGAAATAGAAGCCCCAAACGAGGTAATTAGATAGATGTTCTTTAGAACAATTTAGTCCTGTTAGTACCCCCTTCTTACCCTCAAAATTTCACGTCTTTAGGTCAAAAGAATCAAGAGTTAGGAAGGTGTGAAGTTGCTGATTTAGCTCAAAACGTGCAGAACTAGGGCTTAATTCCAGTCCGAAATTAACAATCTAGGAGCACTAAATTAAGGTAGGTTATCTCATGAAAGGCTCAAACTTTATGTCAAGAATAAAAGTCCTCTTGTTTCAATTGATTTCATGCATTGTACACCGTAAATTTTATGATTTATTAGGACTATGCATCTAGTATACTCTTCATGCATAAATTCTTAGCCTAATGAAGTTAAAAGGGAATTTTCTTGTTAATCACAAAAACCCATGCATATTGTTGGCCTATATTCATTCTATCAAGATTATGGAAGTTTATATATGTTGATTTCCATGCATGATATGCCTTAGGTTAGTATTTTCTATCATCATTATTTAAGTTCCTGTAATACAAGAGGAAACGGTCTTCCTGTAGACCGCCTGGAACTCTAGCGGTCGCCCGATAGACCGCTAGCCACCATTAAACGGTCACCTGCTAGACCGTTTGGGTTTCTGATTTCTGTAATATTGTTAATTTGAAACATATTGCAAGTTAGCCATAATTAAGGTATGTTAAGCCTAGTTAAACTAAGTTTTATTCTTGGTTTCGCACTATTTCATATAATTAGTTAACTTTATTATTCATCAGAGTAGATTTCATGTTTTATGCACATTGGTATTATTTTAACTTATATTAATTTATGACCCAAAATCATATACTCTTGTAATAAATCTATGGTTCAAATAATGGATGATTCATCATTTAACTTGTTCATTATTTTTACGTGATTCTCTCTCTTATCTAAGAGTCAGTTCTTAAGTACATGGCACATATCCCGGTATGTTGTCATTAGTTACACTTTTTACACATTAAGTACACAATCTTTGACTTGATAACCTCTCCATTAGATATTCCTTCCAACGGACTAGGAAATCGTATTTCAAGGCCTCCGTAAGACTCCGTGAGCCTAGGATTACCACTAGGACGTCGAGCTGGTTGTACCATAAAAACCTAATTTATGTAGAAATCACTTTACCGGTGTTTTGTATACTCTAGAACTTAGCGGCCATCTGGTTGACCGCCAGAGTCTGCTAGCGGCCATTTACAAGACCGCTAAGGGATATTAAACGGTCATCCACTAGACCGCAAGGCTCCATTTGGTTTTTCATATTACAACTCTGTCTTGTGAAACAGTCCAAGACTAGACCGCTTCAATTCCTAAATGGTCCAGCATATGACCGCTTTCTGTATCAAACGGTCCTGCACTCGACTGCTTGGTTCCTAATTATATCTAACCCATGGTTTGACCTTTGGGGTTGATTTTCTTGAGTTCATGGATAGTCTTATAATTATTTGGACTCTGAACCTATGTTAAAAGTCAATATTAAAGGTATGGAATGTAATAAAAGTATCGTTGTGTTGTCAAATTTCTTCCGTAGCATGATGTCCATTTAAGTCATCCTTGAAATCACTTGTTCTTAATTGAAGCATTCTTGCCTTGGTTACCTTATCATGGAATTATTGTTAAACTTATACATTATTGGCCACATTATTGTTATAAATGTGGAAGTAGCTTGATTTATACTTGAAGATGCAGTTCGAGCACTGATTGTGTTCAAGGGCTTTATGCTTGTCCCCTCGACTGATTGTCGGAAATATACTGTAGACCGTACGGTATGATGCTACGGCGTCGCATTGTACTGAGAGTACTTTCTTTATAGATAAGTAAAAATCTACGGGATGTGAATATAGAATCTACGTAAATTCACGAAGTACTTTCTATTAAGTGAGTAGTACTTTCTTGCTTGACTTTCTAGTGCATAGCCTTCATGGTTATGAAAAGTACATTCGTGTTTACATTCTTGTTCATGGAAGGGCCAAATTGACATTCTTGTTATATACTTGATCAATTCATATTCTTGTACCTTGTCATGGTTATATCTTGCTATTTTGGCTTTATTCGCATGTTTCATCGTGTCTGCATGATTTATCTTATTCTTTAGAGTAAAAATGTTAATTATTTAAATTTACCTTCATGTTGATACGAAGATACCTGCTGGGCAAGTGTGCTCATTACCTACTTTCTCAATATTTCAGGAAGTACAAGTGAGTCGGATTCAGATGACACAAGTAACGGGTCTGAGAGCGATTGAAGGTCCAACGACTCGAGAGAAGCCTTAGTTATTAAATGTCTAGTCGAGTCATGATGTAATCTTTATTTTCTTGAGTCTAGTGTGGAGAATTAAAGATCTTATGTACTTTGGGAATTATTTTATGAAGAAATAAAGTTAAAGGTTTTTAGTAAATTACATTATGCAATTACTCTTATGTGATTGTCTTGCGCTCTGATTATATTGTTTGCTCAAGGCATACTAGCTGACTTTTCACATTCCCGATTGTTTTCGCTCCATAATCTCGGGGCGTGACAATGACCGTTAATGTCCAGCCCTTCGGAGGAGGATCCTCTAGAGACCATGCCATGAAGGAACAGGCCCCTGGGGATCTGAGGGTGGTCACAAAAAAATCTAAACGGTGTAAAACCTTCAGTCAGGGAGATGGTTAAAATCATATGTGAATGCTCAAACAGTGAGGTGTATCCCTTCCCCAATGACAGGTCCTTACATTTATGAAAACTTTGGTGAAATCAGAAGATAGGCATTATTGCTCCGGTGCGTGAGGTCGCGGGTCATGCTTAGAACCTTAGCAAACCCATGCCCCAAATGGAGACATGAAACCACGATATTCAAACATGGGCATGTTGCAGACTATGAGAATGCATGACTGGGACCGAGATGGGGCTCATGTAGGATATAGGCCCATGAGGAATGAAGACCAAAAATGTATTGCACTGCAGAATGCATAAAGGGAATTTGCTGCTGCTCTTACATATGGAAGAAGACGCAGCATGTGTGAATGTGTGGGGATTCTTAAAGACAAGTGTTCACTGGGCATTCAAGCAAACAAAGGTATGCTCATGATTGATTGGCATATGAGCCAAGGTGGCTAACATACAGCGGGTCGCACCTTCTCAACGGGCTGGGGTTGAGTGGAAGGAAAGGTAGAGGAAACTGCAATTTCCAGCATATTTGGAACTAAACCTACAACCTCACAACCCATAGGCATGGGTGAAAGGGCAGATGGCCATCTCCACGAAAATCTTTTACATTAAACAGCGAAAGAGTACGCATATGAAATACATAGAGAGCATGCACATGGGATGCACAGAGAGGATCTGAATCTGAATAGATAACCTTGACTCGTCTGAGACATTGGAGAAGGGATTTGTGAAGTTGATGTTGCCCATGAGGGGGTTGATCCATCACGAGGATCGGGATACCTCATTGAAACCAATCTCACATGCGGGAAAGCAGAAAGAGGTTTAAGAATAGACACTCATCTGATAGCTCATGGAAGGCTAAATTCAGAACTCCAATCCATTGCGATTGGGTAGGCTTCGAATTCAAACCTCTCTCACGATAAAGCATCCTTCCATGATAAGAAAGCAAGATAAATGAAAACGGTAGAAACTACGTGCAATCGTGGGGGTTGGGAATGATGTTAGTTCTATGTAAATAAACAGATCTCACTCAAACAGTGAAAGCATTTCTTTCATTCATTTCATTGCAAAAGATAAATACATCATCCCAAGACTGGTACATCTGGGAGGTAATCAGACAAGAAAAGAAAAATAAATAGCATACATAGCAGAGAAAGAAAAAAGAGAAGGGGGAGGGAGGAGCATCGACTCCTTTCCTCCTTAGAGTGGCACCTCCTCTCACTTTCTTTCCCCCTTTCTTCTTCTCCTTCGCTCAGAAGCAATTGCAGATCACTCTGGAATTCCCCCTTAGGAAGCTTCGAACGGCCAACGAGGGGGGGGGGGCTCTTCTCTTCGGAACATCACCTCTTTTTATACGGACAGTGTGAGGGTTCCATCAAGGCGTGGATGAGGAAACTCCAATCATTGGAGCTCACTCGGCCACATGCCTTGTACGGGCTGTGCACGCCTTCTGGAAGCCGGTATCCTCGTACATGAGATTCCACGATCGTCGTTATCCTGGGCTCACGTGCGACGGTTGGCTCCCGCAGCGAGTATGTCTTTCGCATGTTTGAGGGTGCGTGGATGCAACCTGTGAGTTATGTCGACGCAGCCTGTGGGCGCTGGAAGTTTTTCTTCTTCGTCTTCCATTACGTTGACGCGGCTGGCGTTGTGCGTCGACGCAGCCCGATGGTCATCTCGATCAGCAGCTCTTCTCTTCAAGCATGCATCGACACAGTTGGCATTATGCGTCGACGCAGCCTGTCACCCAGCATCCTTTTCAGCCTCACCAACGTTGTGGTGTCAACGCATTCTTGTGAGTGCATAGACACATCCTCCTTTTCTTCTGCAGCTGACCTGGCTTGGCTTTTTAGTGCCAACTTTTAAGCGTCAACAATGCTATTTCCTGAATTTGCTCTAAGGACCCTCTAGGCGCCCGCATTATTCCCGCGCATGCTCGAGTTTGCTAGTTCGGAGCCGGGCATAGTTACACATCAACTCTTTTCTATTCAGGGCCTTTTGACCAAGGTTCCGATAGATTCCTATTGACACCTAAAAAAATTACACAAGTGGGCACGACAAGCTTGAGGTCTGTGAAGCCCAACCTGAGATACTCTCGAAGTTCACAAGAACTTTATGAAGGCCGCCAGCGATGATGATTAAAATGCCGAATGATATCAAGATGAATTGATAGCTAAGTCAGGGTATCAATCAAAATTTTGAGATGATCTCAGCCTCGCTTTGCAATGGGAGGAGCTCGCTGCACTGCATCATTCCACCCGCCATGCCTCTCTGGCAAAGCCGAGACCTGGCAAAATCGTTGCCTGTTACGAAAGCGATCAAGCCAAACAAATCACAAAAGATAGTCCTTTAAGGACGAAAGTGATAAGTACAATATGAAGTGATCTAGAAGGGGAGGGGATGAATAGATCACTGTTTTTCGTAGAATTAAAAAAGACTACAGAGTATATTGCTAAACGCAAATAACCTCGAGCTCCGACTCTCGAAAATGATGCAATGCAGTTAATAGCTCAAGCAAATAGAAGGCATACCACAATCGATCACACAAGGACTCAGAGGATTTTAAGGTGGTTCGGTCCTTCAGACCTACATCCACACCACACTCAAACCGAGTGTGGCTTCACTAATGGCTGGGCAACACAGCTTGCCAAACAACTGCTGATACACAGCTTCCCAGGAGAACAACCACTCCTCTTCCTCCTACCCGGAGGGAACCTCTAACGACCAGCAGTCACTAGAACCCAGAGACTCTCGTCTCTCTTCCTCTTTACCAAGAGGGAACCCCACTAGTAGCAGCCCTGCTACTAGTGAACCAGAGGTCGAAGACCTCTCTTCCTCTCAACCCGGAGGGAACCTACAAGCAGCCCACCTGCTGCTTGCAGACTGGAGATTGACTCTCCCTTCTCCTGATCTTACAGGAGGACCCCGACCTCAGTCCAGAGGATCGGAAACACAAACAAGAACAGTTGAAGAAAGGTAAGAACAATAAACGAAAAATACGAACGAAGGAAATCAAATGCCAGAATGGAAACAATGTAGCTCAATACAGAGCAATAGACTTCGGATTTGATCCGCAAGTTAGAACAACTCTTCTGATCACTCTTCTGCTCTCTCTCTTTTTCTCTCTGCTATTCTTTCTTCTTTCTTTTCTTTTCCTGGATCGAAGGGCTCTCTATTTTCCTACTTTTTTCTTCTATGCCTCTCTTCTTTGATCACCTTCATCTGAGGACGAAGGATTCTATTTATAGCAGTAACAGCAGGTGGATAGGGCACAGAACGCGTGTGCCTCCCACGCTCGATCCAGAATCTTCCTGCCACGTGCCTTTATCAGATTGGTTCCTCTTGTCTCAGATCACGTGCAGCCTAGGAGTGTGGAATGTTCTTCCTCGGACCTGTAATGAGATTAAATCCATTAATACGCTGCATGGCCACAAAAACCAAAACTGCATGAGGTATATAGTAACAACACGACGTGACTATTACTCGAAATGACACAAGAACGACACGAGATACTCTGTAACAGGTCAGACACACAGAAGGAAATGACACGAGGTGAGGTTATAAGCCAAAAGAGACATGAGGTCACGAATGCAAAAACAACACGAGGACAACACGGGCTAACGACAGAAACCGACACGAAGTGGTTGCAAATATTCAAGACACGAGGTCTACGGAAGGCAACACGATGTGTGGTCAAGGCGAAAACGACACGAAGTCTAAAGCGAGAGACCAACACGAAGACAGAATATAAAGAGACGACTCAAAGTGAAAACAACACGAAGACGAAGTTTGACACGAAGTGAAAACAACACGAGGTGAAGTTTGACACGAAGTGAAAACAACACGAGGTGAAGTTTGACACGGAGTGAAAAACAACACGAAGTGAAGTTGACACGAAGTGAAGCACAACGACACGAAGTATAGTGGTGACAAAACCGCACACTACACAGAAAACGACACGAAGTATAGTAAGAACAGCACGAGATGAAAACAACACGGGGTGACCACAACTCACGGACGAAAAGTAGAAACCGACACGAAGACAGATTAACATGAAGACGTAAACACAACACGAAAACATGGACAACAGTAACCGTCACGAAGTGTGGTTACTAAGTAGGAACGACACTAGGTCTACAGGAAAACTACTCGAAGTTCATCAGAACTTTTAGAGCAGCTTCAGAAACACGACACGAAGACATGAGAAGAGAAAACAACACGAAGTGAAACGAACACTTGAACTTAGACTGACTTAGAGACTCAGTGAAAATAGACTCCAAGACAGGAATACAAACGGATGACATGAGCTAAGGATGACATGGAAACAACACAGTAATCACAGACTGCACGAGGTGAAAGACAACACTCAAACAGACGACAACATGGCTAACTTGACACGAGGTGAAAACGCGAAGTAAGAATGACATGAGGTTTAAGGAGAACAGCACGAAGACAGAACTTGTACGAAGACACGAAGTGTTACCTCTTAGCAGCTTTTTCATATAAAACCATGGATAACTCAAGTGCAAGATATCTGATCAAAAATATCAACAACAATTAACATAGTGTTGCTCATCATCAAAACACTTAGGGAAGACACAAAATCCAACAATCTCCCCCTTTTTGATGATGGCAACACTATATTAAGTATAAGAGATAAGTTCAAAAGAGATCATTTCAGGATATTTAATGCAGACAAATTAAAGCAGACTTGCTTCCTTGCTTCCTCTGATGACACCAGAACACTCCCCCTGAACACAGCAACAGTTTACCTCAGACTTGATAACTAACTCCCCCTCAACACTATGGCATGCAAAAACTCTGAAACCGAAACCACACAATTCTCTCCCCCTTTGACATCATCAAAACTAGGGGCAAATCTGAAGATACAGAGAAAGGAAAATTGCTGACTATAGAGAGAAAACAGGACAGAGTAAGGCAGATAAATGGAGATTATTGAGATGCTTAGTCAATTAAGAAAGCCATTAATTTTATGTGAGGAGTTTTGAAGATCAGTTAGTCAGACTGTGCAAAAACTGTAAATAAGGATTCGCTCCATACACAGAACCAAATTCTAAGCAAGTGAGTTACAAGATACCAGTTTGATCAAAGTAAGTCTTTACTGAGAGAGTATAGAGTAAGACAGTCAGAAGACAAAGACATGTGGTATTGAGAACAAACAAATCAAGTGCTATACTTCAAGTGAGCAGGATCTTTAAAGATGGTCAAGATCAAAGGTAAGTCTGTCAAGTACACCTTTGACATTAGGGAGACACCTTGTTTAGAGGCATGAAACCCCAGTTACTCGGTGGCAGGACCACATTACCCCTTCTGACAAGAGGACAGAGATAGTATTCTAACTGGTGTTGACATTAAGGTGACACCCTTATCAGAGGCCAGACACCCCAGTTACTAACGAGATATGTACCATAGCTCTGTATGATCAAGACAATTAATAAGAAACCAGATAAGTACTGCCATCTCATGACATGGGATGTTTTTTCACTTCATTGATGAAAATCCCAGTTTCTCAATAAGCAGTTAACAAGGTTGATAACATTTTTATGAAATTTTTGTTTTTATTAACCAGCTCTTAAAACCTTGTTAATTAAGCTTGAGTCCATTTGAGAACAATACACCAGATCCAAGGTGATTCAGACTAGAGCACAAAATACCTCATTTCGGACTCAACATTGACTAAGTAGGTATGCAGTACTGGCTAGATCAGAAGACAGTTACCGTGTAGGAAGATAATCTTTGAATTCAGATTTTGATCTCAGTGGGACTAACAGCTGAAATTCCAACAAGAAATTAGATGAACAGTCTTAAAGGATAAAGCATCCAACTCTTTCTTTTATACACCTAATCAACCTGATTCTCTTTTGATGTCAGCAAGATGTCGTTCGGAGTAAGTTCAAATTAGGCCAAAGACCAAAGCACCTATTATAAATCTAGCTCCCCCTGAGACCTTGACCCCAACACAGACTTAACCAAGACAACCCTCAAAACACTTCAAAGAGAACACCATGAAGTTTGAACATACTATTCAATCAAAATGGAGTGAGTCACCAAACACTCATAATGAAGTTATTTCTTCAGCAACAGACAATGAATATGATAAGCACAATAACACATGACATGGTATTCAGAAATCAATTATTCAATCATGAAATTCTGTAAATACCTAGTTCTCTACGCAAAGTGCTAAATTTCTCAGTATCCAGTGGCTTAGTGAAGATATCTGCAATTTGTGAGTTAGTGCCAACATGGATCAACTCAAAAGTCCTCCTAGCTACTTCATCTCGAATAAAATGATGCCTGATTTCAATGTGTTTAGTTCGGGAATGAAGTACAGGATTCTTTACAATATTTATTGCACTAGTATTGTCACAAAAGATAGAAGTACAACCTAGCTCAACCGAGTAGTCCAGAAGCTGGTGTTTTATCCATATAACCTGTGTGCCACAGCTCCCTGCTGCCACATACTCAGCTTTAGCAGTAGAGAGAGCCACAGAGTGTTGCTTCTTGGATCCCCAAGAGACTAAGCACCCTCCTAGAAATTCGCAGTGACCACTAGTGCTCTTCCTGTCCAATTTACATCCTGCATAATCTGCATCAGTGTATGCAATGAGATCTAAACTACATGATGCAGGATACCAGAGACCTAGATCATGGGTGGCAGATAAGTATCTAAAAATTCTCTTTACAGCTGCTAGATGCAATTCAGTAGGCCTAGCCTGGTATCTGGCACACATTCCTACACTAAATTGAATGTCGGGCCTGGATGCAGTTAAGTAGAGGAGTGAACCGATCATACCTCTATATAGTTTAGCATCCACCTCTTTACCTTTTTGTCTGAATCTAGTGAGGAGCTGGTACCCATGGGTGTTGAGATTGTCTTGAGGTTGGTCATTCCAAACCTTTTCAGCATCTCCAGAGTATACTTGGTTTGATTTATGAAACAACCATCCTCCATTTGTTTGACCTGCAGCCCAAGAAAATATTTTAGTTCGCCAACTAGACTCATTTCAAATTCTTGGGACATAGACTCAGAAAAATCTTTACATAATTTTGAATTGTTAGATCCGAAAATGATATCATCAACATATACCTGGACCACGATTAACTCCTTTCCGAGACTTTTGGTGAAAAGGGTTTGGTCAACCTTACCTCGAATGTAGCCCTTGCTCACAAGGAACTCAGAAAGTCTCTCATACCAGGCTCGGGGAGCCTGCTTCAATCCATAGAGGGCTTTATTCAACCTAAAAACCATGTTAGGCTGAACAGAGAAATTAAACCCAGGAGGTTGTTCAACATATACCTCTTCCTTCAATAACCCATTTAAGAATGCGCTTTTGACATCCATTTGCTGTAGCCGAATGTTTCTAGAGCATGCAAATGCAAACAGAATTCTTATAGCTTCCATCCTAGCTACTGGTGCATAGGATTCATAAAAATCCACACCAAATTCCTAACTGTAGTCTTGAGCTACAAGTCTTGCTTTGTTTCTAGAGATAGCTCCATTTTCATCAATCTTATTTTTGAAAACCCATTTAGTGCCAATGACATGAGTGTTTTCAGGTCTAGGAACTAGTTTTCATACATTATTTTTCTCAAATTGATTTAATTCCTCACCCATGGAGGATACCCAAGAATCATGCTTTAAAGCCTCTTCCACAGTCTTGGGTTCTACCTGAGATGTCAAAGCAGCTAAGTCCTGTTCTTGGACAGTTCTAAAGTGAGACCTTGTCCTAGTGGGATCATGCAAATTACCTATGATATTTTCACTAGGATGATCTTTGTGAAATACTACCTCACCTGAGGGTTCACCTACCTCAGTTGCTCCTTCTTGATGTAAGTTTTCTGGTTGAGCAGTTTGCTGCATCTCTTCTTCTTCAATTTTCTCCAAGAAATCTCCCTCATCAGGTGACTCCCTGTCATCATTTATCCTTTTGTCAGATAGAACATTCTCATCAAACACCACATGAGGTGTTTCTTCAACAGTTTGCTCATCTTTATTGAAGACTCTGTAAGCCCTAGAGGTTTCTGAATATCCGAGAAAAATTCCAGGAGAGCTTCTTGCTTCAAACTTATCCAAACCATTCTTACCATTATTGTGGATGAAACATTTGGAACCAAAGATTTTAAAGTAAGAAATGTTTGGCAGCTTACCCTTGAGGAGTTCATAAGGAGTTTTCTTATGAGTAGGTCTTACCAAGGCTCGATTTAAAATGTAGCATGCTGTATTTGCAGCTTCTGCCCAAAATCTCCTTGGAAGTCCACTCTCAATCAGCATAGTCCTGGCCATTTCAATTATTGACCTGTTTCTTCTCTCAACAATTCCATTCTGCTCCGGTGTCCTGGGAGAAGAAAATCTGTGAGTCACTCCCTCTCTTGAGCAAAATTCAGAGAATGAAGAGTTTTCAAACTCTCCTCCATGGTCAGACTGAATTGTAATGATATTATGTTCACCTTGCAGTTTGATTTTATTAAAAAGTTCTTCAAAGTGAAAAAAAGCATCATTTTTATTTGCTAAACAGAACAACCAAGAAAATCTAGTGAAGTCATCAACTATGACTAGACCATATCTCTTACCTGACAGGCTTTGTATTCGAGTAGGACCAAAGAGATCCATGTGCAAGTGCTGTAGTGGTTTAGATGAGAGACCCTCAGTTCTCAACTTAAAAACTGCACGAGTCAGTTTACCTTGAGCACAAGCATCACAGAGCTTGGACCCTAACTGGAATTTTATTTTGGGCAAACCTCTGACTAGGTTATAATTAGACAGTTTATTCAAAGTAGACACACTAGCGTGGCCTAGACGCCTATGCCAGTCAAAAGCAACCTGTTCAGAATTAGCAGACAGACACAAGTTTGTTTCAGAATTATCATCTAGATCAACGATGTACACATTATTTACTCTATGACCTTTGAACATGATGTTATCAGAATTCAGCTCAAAAACAGTGCACGAGTTGTGGTCAAAGAGTACCTTGTGTCCTTTGTCACAAAGTTGACTTATACTTACCAGGTTGTGCTGAAGTCCTTCTACAAGATACACATCTTCAATGGAGTTAGTGGAGGACTTACCAACCGTACCAATTCCAATTATTCTTCCTCTGTTATTTCCTCCGAATTTGACCAAGCCCCCAGACTTCATTTTTAGTTTGCTGAATTTGGACCGGTCTCCTGTCATGTGCCTGCTACAGCCGCTGTCAAGATACCACTTGTTATGCTCAGCTGCCAGGCTGACCTGCAAAAATTCAGACAGAGTAATGTGGGACCCAATTCAAATTGGGTCCAAAACCAGTTTTCAGATTATGCAAAAAGCACTTGGGAACCCATATTTGTTTTATAGTTCTCTTCAGTGGTTTTATGTGGGTTGATTCTTCCCTTTTGTCATTTCTTGGTGGGTGTTGAATAAGCTTAATCCTATTTGAACTATGCTGTTTCTGAACAAAGACATTGTTGGTTGGCCTCTTAGAGGATACGCGTGTGTGTTGAGCATAATTCATGTAAGCATTTTTATTTCAATAAAATTTGTGCTGAAACTGGTGAACGTTGCCATGCTCTACTTGATAATTAGCATGATGAGCTTTCTTAACAAAACTTTTCACTCTTTTTGTGACATCAATAGGACTGGTTCTGTGAGAACCTTTGTTCCCCACCTGTTGCACATGAGCAGTTCTTGTTTTAGTATTTCCCGACTTAGGTTGCTGACCAATGGATTGAATGAATTTGCCGGTCGAAAACTTCATTGTAGAGACAGATTTGGAACTAGATGGTGTTTCCAGTTTCTCTTTGCCTTTGGCGGGGCAGAACGTGGTAGTCTTAAATTCAAAGGGTTTTTTACTAGTAGGATTGTATCCTAATCCCTCCCTATTGAAGTTTACCCTCGACCCCAGAAGGACATTCAGGTTGTTTCTCCCCTCTGTAAACTTCTCAAGCACTTTTTCTTTGTCCTCAATCTCCTTCTGAAATTCATTGCATTGGTCCTGGAGTTCCTAATTAACTTTTCTAACTGCCTCATATTTTTCAGCCATCAGTCTAATCTCTCCTTTACACTCTTCAGCTTTACACTTCAGCTCATCCATTCTAGCTAGACTCTCCTCTCTTTCCATTCTCAACCTCTCAATCTCACCTTTAACCTGGTCTAGCTCAATGACCATCTCCTTGGTTTTCATGCTATCAGTGACAATAGAAGAGTGTTCTTCGGACAAAGAATGAAACTTACGTCTAAGCATTATGAGCTCCTTGTTTAAACAATTATATTTACTTAACAGGTCGCCATAGGCGTCCTCCCAATCATCCAAGGTAAAATTCTCAAATAAGTTTGTTACCTCTTTCTCATGGTCGGCCATGAGGCAGGTCTTTTCTTCATTTTCACTGGACGAAGTGGCTTCTGGGTCCTCCTCCTCATCGCTCCATGTGCACAGCATGGCCTTCTTCTTCTTGTGCACCATCTTCTTCTGGTGTCCTGGAGCCTTAGCTTGTAGCTCTGGACATTCACTTTTCATGTGACCGGGTTTCTGACAATGATAGCAAGTGATCTTCTTAGCAGACCGGTTCTTCTCAAATCCTCGCTCAGGAGACTTCATTGCAGCATTAAATTTCTTCCTCCTGTAGAATTTTCCTTTAGTTCTCAGGAACTTTCTGAATTGCCTGGTGAGCATAGCTCGCTCGTCCTTGTCCAGGTCTGAGAATCCATCAGAGCCTTCGCTGCTATCATCACTGCTGCTGCTGCTGCTGTTGTTCTTCTTAGCATGTCGTGAGACCTTCAGAGCAACATTCTTTCCCTTTCTGTCATGCCCATCGTTTCCATGTTTGAAATTCATTTCATGGGTCATGAGGGATCCAATCAGCTGGGTCACTGTCATGATGGATAAATTTCTTGATTCCTCTATTACAGTCACCTTGGTTTCCCAGACGGGAGTTAGAGACCTAAGGATCTTCCTGACTATGTCTTCTTGTTGAATATCCTTTCCAAGGCCCTTCAGACTGTTGATGATCACAGATAATCTGGCATACATTTCTGTGATCGGCTCCTCTGGCTTCATCTTAAATAACTCATATTGAGTTGTAAGTATGTTGATCTTGGTAGCCTTCACCTGAGATGTGCCCTCATGAATTAACTACAAATCATCCCACATGTTCTTTGTAGTCTTGCACGCTGAGATCCTCGAATACTCATCCGGGTGGACGGCGCACTGTATGATGTTAAGAGTTGTCCAATTCAGTGCGGAGAGTTTGACCTGATCTTCTGTCCACATATCTTCATTCGGTGGAAGGGTGTATGGACCATCTGTAATCACTTTCCATAGCTTGTGGCTTTGGGCCCTGATAAAGACTTCCATCCTGTTCTTCCAGAAGAAGTAATTATTACCATCAAAGAAGGGGGGGCGGGTGATAGACTGCCCATCAGCTATGAAACTGCGAGGACCAGTGGATCCGTTTCCCTGGCCGTTGGACCACATTCTGGGAAAAACC
Organism: Amorphophallus konjac; assembly: GCA_022559845.1. NCBI lineage: Eukaryota > Viridiplantae > Streptophyta > Magnoliopsida > Alismatales > Araceae > Amorphophallus > Amorphophallus konjac. The sequence goes on along the minus strand of CM040127.1, from coordinate 140,414,506 downwards.
TGCTCTGATACCAACTGATAAGTACAATATGAAGTGATCTAGAAGGGGAGGGGATGAATAGATCACTGTTTTTCGTAGAATTAAAAAATACTGCAGAGTATATTGCTAAACGCAAATAACCTCGAGCTCCGACTATCGAAAATGATGCAATGCATTTAATAGCTCAAGCAAATAGAAGGCATACCACAATATTACCACAATCGATCACACAAGGACTCAGAGGATTTTAAGGTGGTTCGGTCCTTCAGACCTACATCCACCCCACACTCAAACCGAGTGTGGCTTCACTAATGGCTGGGCAACACAGCTTGCCAAACAACTGCTGATACACAGCTTCCCAGGAGAACAACCTCTCCTCTTCCTCCTACCCGGAGGGAACCTCTAGCGACCAGCAGTCACTAGAACCCAGAGACTCTCGTCTCTCTTCCTCTTTACCAAGAGGGAACCCCACTAGTAGCAGCCCTGCTACTAGTGAACCAGAGGTCGAAGACCTCTCTTCCTCTCAACCCGGAGGGAACCTACAAGCAGCCCACCTGCTGCTTGCAGACTAGAGATTGACTCTCCCTTCTCCTGATCTCACAGGAGGACCCCGACCTCAGTCCAGAGGATCGGAAACACAAACAAGAATAGTTGAAGAAAGGTAAGAACAATAAACGAAAAATACGAACGAAGGAAATCAAATGCCAGAATGGAAACAATGTAGCTCAATACAGAGCAATAGACTTCGGATTTGATCCGCAAGTCAGAACAACTCTTCTGATCACTCTTTTGCTCTCTCTCTTTTTCTCTCTGCTATTCTTTCTTCTTTCTTTTCTTTTCCTGGATCGAAGGGCTCTCTATTTTCCTGCTTTTTTCTTCTATGCCTCTCTTCTTCGATCACCTTCATCTGAGGACGAAGGATTCTATTTATAGCAGTAACAGCAGGTGGATAGGGCACAGAACGCGTGTGCCTCCCACGCTCGATCCAGAATCTTCCTGCCACGTGCCTTTATCAGATTGGTTCCTCTTGTCTCGGATCACGTGCAGCCCAGGAGTGTGGAATGTTCTTCCTCGGACCTGTAATGAGATTAAATCCATTAATACGCTGCATGGCCACAAAAAGCAAAACTGCATGAGGTATATAGTAACAACACGACGTGACTATTACTCGAAATGACACAAGAACGACACGAGATACTCTGTAACAGGTCAGACACACAGAAGGAAATGACACGAGGTGAGGTTATAAGCCAAAAGAGACACGAGGTCACGAATGCAAAAACAACACGAGGACAACACGGGCTAACGACAGAAACCGACACGAAGTGGTTGCAAATATTCAAGACACGAGGTCTACGGAAGGCAACACGATGTGTGGTCAAGGCGAAAACGACACGAAGTCTAAAGCGAGAGACCAACACGAAGACAGAATATAAAGAGACGACTCAAAGTGAAAACAACACGAAGACGAAGTTTGACACGAAGTGAAAACAACACGAGGTGAAGTTTGACACGAAGTGAAAACAACACGAGGTGAAGTTTGACACGGAGTGAAAAACAACACGAAGTGAAGTTGACACGAAGTGAAGCACAACGACACGAAGTATAGTGGTGACAAAACCGCACACTACACAGAAAACGACACGAAGTATAGTAAGAATAGCACGAGATGAAAACAACACGGGGTGACCACAACTCACGGACGAAAAGTAGAAACCGACACGAAGACAGATTAACATGAAGACGTAAACACAACACGAAAACATGGACAACAGTAACCGTCACGAAGTGTGGTTACTAAGTAGGAACGACACGAGGTCTACAGGAAAACTACTCGAAGTTCATCAGAACTTTTAGAGCAGCTTCAGGAACACGACACGAAGACATGAGAAGAGAAAACAACACGAAGTGAAACGAACACTTGAACTTAGACTGACTTAGAGACTCAGTGAAAATAGACTCCAAGACAGGAATACAAACGGATGACATGAGCTAAGGATGACATGGAAACAACATAGTAATCAAAGACTGCACGAGGTGAAAGACAACACTCAAACAGACGACAACATGGCTAACTCGACACGAGGTGAAAACGCGAAGTAAGAATGACATGAGGTTTAAGGAGAACAGCACGAAGACAGAACTTGTACGAACACACGAAGTGTTACCTCTTAGCAGCTTTTTCATATAAAACCATGGATAACTCAAGTGCAAGATATCTGATCAAAAATATCAACAACAATTAACATAGTGTTGCTCATCATCAAAACACTCAGGGAAGACACAAAATCCAACAGAAAGAACTACCGGGCGACCATCTGCCTGGTTAAAACCTCCCCAACAACCATCCGAGCGTGAGAAGCAACTGATATATATCCAGATTCATTCCCGAAAAGACAAGTTCTCTGAAGAAAAGCTTTTGAGCTTAAAATGCTAGAAATGGGCCATGTAGGTGGCTTGAATGGGCCAAATAAATAAAATAGTCCAAGAAGTGAACAAATGGGCCAAGAGGTGCCTGAATGAGCCATATGGGCCCATATACATATGACACGGCGGTTGGTCCTGTTCCAATGGCCAAGGGGCTCTCCGCCTCCCGCCGCCAGCTCACCCCTCTGCCTTATGCCATCGAATTACCTGGAAGACCCCTACCTATAAAGCCCTAGGGTTCGAACACAAAAAAAAAGAAGAACGAAGAGCAGAGAGAGAGAAGAGATAGCCGCATAAGATGGGGAAATAGCAGAGAGAAAAGAAAAAAAGAGAGAGAAGAGAGAAGGAATAGATAGAAAAGGAGCAATCGAAGAGAAGGAGTCAAGGCTGTGATAAGGTGGGTTCATCGTCGAGGAGCACCCATTCTGGGCTACAGTCCCCTTTCCCATCATCTCCTCTCTATAGTTCTTTTCTGAATTTCATCGTTGTGTATGCTACTTTAGAGATCAAGAAATGAATTGAAACTTCATTTGCCCAGCAATTTGTTCCATCGCTGTTTCCCCCTCACTCTTCTTGTGTGATTGTGAAGGGGCCAGTCCATAGTCTGGACCGAACAGATCACCCTACGAGGGCCATATGATTTGATTGTTTTACCTCAAGGGTGTTCGTAGATTTAGGGATACCCTAATTGTAGTGTTTACACCGTTTCATATTTTTTAGAAATCTACCCAGAGCTAATTCCCGCTGGCCGTCGGGGATCCATTGACACCTAGATGTGATCTCCGGATGTCCTTAGAAAGGGGTATACACTTGCTCTGTTCCTTCTCTCCTTCTTCTCTATAATTGGGTAATAGCTTGGGTGTATGCTAGGTTGAACAGACTGCCCGCAGGGCTATATCTTTGATTGTCTTTATTTGGATGATATATGTGCTTATAGAGAACATAATATGCATATCGTTGCTTCTCTTCCCACTTTCTTCGATGATTCTGCTAGAATTATTCCCCCATTGGCCACTAGGGATTCGTCCATGTATAGATGTGATCTCTGAATGTCCCTTAGAGGGGGTATATGTTAGCTCTATCACCCCTTCGTCTACAGCATTCTGCACTGGTAGTGCCAACGCCATTTGGGTTCTCCCTTATGTATGCTCAAATTAATCGGGTTAGGTGATAGATTACCTCCTCGAATGAAGGCCAGGGACCTGTGAATTCATAACATGGCCTCTGGTTCTTCCCTAGATAAATGAGGTACAAGAAACCCCTATTTTCTCTGTCGTTGGTATGTCTGCAACATAGATCGTCCTAACCGCCATCTCATTAAACTTTGCTCAGCCTGAGCTTAAGTTTAGTCCGTCTATGGGCTCAACAGGATGTCCTGACGCTGGGTGGCAATCTCTTTGAGCAGGTGAATCCCTTCCCAGGTAGTAAACCCCTCCATTTTCCCTCACTTACCAATTCTTCACTTGCAGACCCTTGATACGGCGGTAAAACCCTTGTTGCCTGATCCGACACATGTAGCGCACCGGATCAGGGGCTTCTCAATTGGCCGTCAGATACCCTCCAAATACCTAGCCACCGGATCATCCCCCTTCCCCTAGCCACCGTCTTACCCATTTACTCTCCCCTTCGCATGAGTGCATCACGTTGCTTCCTAGCGGCCGTGTAGCCTCTGGCAGCCAGTTAGCTCCTCTTTGCCTAGCCGCCACTTGAACCCCTGCCCTCTAGCCCTCTCGCCGCCGTATTGCCCTTTGTTGGCTACCACAACTCCTCTTGCAATCTGTATGACTACCAGGAGCAAAATTTGGTCCAAGAACATCTGCAAGAGCTACAGTAACAGGGTTTAGCCTTACATCATGTTTTCACCTTCTGGGTTTTTCGATTATCCCATCGAGTCACGGGGATTCGCTATTAACCGTAGCGTGATATTCGATGACTTCATTAGGGGAACATCAAATGAACCGCTTTACAGTGAATAGTGCCTGCTCGTCTCTCGACCCCTTCAAATTCACGGACTATCATTCCGATATGCCCATCCTTTATGGAGTCCGTCTCAGCTTCCTATGGACGGATTTCCTATACACCTCCCTAACATATCCCGTGTAGGGGGAGATGCTACTGGAATTCCCTCAGGAAACTGTGCTCCAACGTCGCATCGTATTCTCCCAGGTTTCTTTTCCCCTGCTATCCCACTAAGTCACGGATATCCTGTAAGACCCCAAATTCTTTAGAAATTTATTTAGAAAGTTATTTGTAATTATTTGAAAATTATTTGAAGTTATTCGAATTAATGAGAATTATCTAAATTAATTAGATTAATTAATAGAATAAGTCATTTTTCTACTATTTTCTAAAAATCCCCAAAAATCACATCTTGTAGAATTAATTTTGTTTAGCAACTTTGTCTTCTACATTTAAGCCTAAGAAAATCATTTATTATGCCGAATTAGTGAACTTAGTTTTCCGAACTTAACATTTAACTATTTACGGAATAGTATAAGTAATAATCCGACTACCTTAGAAAAATCTGTAAAAATAGTAAATAGATTTAGGTCGATGTAGATAACAACTTTTCATTCTGGCATTAGGCCATTGTAAATCCGTGGTAAGATTTATTTAGAGTTTAAACCCAAAAGTGCACACTTTTGACTCATACCTAACCCTTAGTTTAAAACACGAAATTCGACCTCAATTCTCAACCAAATGATCTGAAATCAGTGGCAAATGGAAGGTCACAATGTAAGGAACATTTACCCTCAATCAATTTGAGGTAAACTTAGCCCCAAAACGTGCTGCCGACATAGTTTGGTCAAGTCAAGGATTTCGGCGCCATTTCTAAACACGTAGCTTGCAGCAGCGAATACTCCCAATCCCGAAGGCTCCAGAAGCTCTATGAGCTATCAAAATGAAGCCCTACGAGTCTTCTTTCATTTGGCTACTGTGGGGTTCGCTGAAGTTTCAGATCTGGAGAGATCTAGCTCCATTTGTGGAGGTGGGTCAGCAGGCCGTTGGCTTTCCTTCATCCTTCTTTGATCCATCGATTGAGGTAGGAATTCTCAACCAAATCTTGATCATGAGTATAGCAAATTATTCCTCTCATCGAGCTCTATCCATTGGTGGCAAAAGCCCTAATTTTCATTAGGTGTCCGTGGAGAAATCGAACTTTTTGTGAGGTGCTGTTCAAGTGTTCTTCATCCTAGGGTTTGAGTTTTCTCTCTCCGATTTGAGGTAGGATCTAACAACCAAACTCTAATTAACTTACATGAAGTAATCAGCATGTTATTATCTTTCATTTAACGTAGAAAGCCCCAAATTCCATTGAGCATGCATCGTGAATTTCAATTTTTGTAGAAGCATGTCTAGAACATGATTCATATAGTGTTCCTTAAGTCAGAGCTTGATTACGGGCTCATTTTGAGTCATGTAACTTGATCTTCATGTAGCATATCTTATATGTTTGGATTCATGATCGTGTTAGCTTTCTTTTGACACCAAAATCCCCAAATTTGGTTTTGTATATCGAGAGAATTCGACGATTTAGTGGAAGTATGTCCTGAACTAGGTCTCCTTGTGTTCTTCATAGAATAGGTAGTGATTCTTGTGAATTCTGATGAAATCCGTGTTTCCAAATTGTAGTTTTATGACCCTAATATGTCTAGCAAGATTCCTATGGCATGTGGTTTTGATTTCAACTCATTTGGACCCCATTTGGGCGAGTTCATGCGTTTTCTGGAAGCCCCGGCCGGTTCTGGGCTTGCAGGGGTCGACCCCAGGGGTCGACCCATCTCCTGGCAGCCCAGGCCAGCCCGAGGCTCGACCCCAGGGGTCGACCCATGCGGCCCAGCCCGAGGGTCGACCCCCAGCCCGAGGGTCGACGCCAGGGGTCGACCCCAAGGGTCGACCCGTACACCAGAAACCCGATTTTCTTCGTTTTTCGAACCGAAGATGGATCCGAATCAGTGGGGAATCAACCCATTTAACTTAGACCCATTGAAATTATATTTTTGAGGAACTAATGACCTATTCATGTACCCTTTTTAGTTTCAATTAACATTGGTCCATACATGCAAACTTAGTGTAAAAACACACCGTTTATCATCTTCATTTCAATGCATACAAGATTAAATAGAAACTAACTTAATTAATGATTAATGGTGTAATTAAAGCCCCTGATAATGCATTCTATTTCACCGCTGTGAGAGCTTGTTCTTTACCTTGACAACTTGTTCTAGCTTGTTGGCTCTTTGGCTAATACAAATGATAATGGTTAATCATGATATCTTAACTTGGTGATTAGGATTAATATGTTGATTAGCTTGTTTGATTGCTGCTGTTTTACAGCAGCGCAGCACGATTTACTCTTGTTGTGACTTGGTTTCGATCTCCTTGATGATTATACTTACCTTGAAATTCTGGAAATGAATCTCTTTCCTACTTGAAGTTGTTATTGCTACTTAGTTTAAACCTTGGAATTCTGGCCATAAATTATGGAAGTCTAGATTCGTGGGATCTTTGATCTAAAGAAATCAATGCCTGGCAAACAATTAAGGGCTCGGTCTGGTCCTGAGAAGAGCGCCCGAACACTACGTGTACCCCCGGGGAGGTGAATGACTAGGTGTGGCATTTGGCACCAGTACTTGACATGTGTTAAATCTAGGACTGTCCACTACTCTCTCGACTACTCTCTACATTACTTTCTACTACTTTTCACTTTCCACTCTTCACTGTTCTATACTCTACTTGTGGTTACTTTACTTGCTTATTACTTGGACGTGGAAATGAAATTACATACGTGCTTGACATGACTTGAATTGTCTTGATATGGCCAACTTTTTATCGTTATCTCCTGTAGTAAATTCTTGTCTTACTATTCTATTCATTATATTTCTTGACCTTGTAAGATCTTTGAATTATGTTTCGTGATATCACCGTTATCTTTTTATTATTTTTTTTATCATTTGTAGCATGACATTTTAAAAATATAATTAAACTGTTAATCACTTATACCTGTCTGTTATTTCCTACTAAGCCTCAGCTCATAGTTGTGTTTTTCCCCCCTTTCCAGGCTTTTCAGGTGACGCGCTTACCGATGGAGAAGGGCAAGAGTGATGTCTTGAGTGTATCAGTTCTAGTGTGTTAGTAGTGTGTTATCTTTCTTTAGTTGTGTTTTAGAGAGCTTTTAGTCTCAGTCATGTTATTGAGTTTTAGTGGTTGTTTATTCCAGTTGTATTAAGTTGAACTTGAGGTTATTGTATCAGTTGTGGTTTGTTAATGATCATTTAGTATTTCCATCTTGTAGCACTTGTGTATTATTTTAGATTAGTTCTCTCTCTTGCCAGCGTGTCCCTAACTGTACGTCCCGATATTTCCGCCTTGTTCGGGGCGTGACATATCCGATCCCCACTATGGTGTGACCCCCGATGACCTCATTAAGAGAAATAACATACAACATGCCTCGAAGGCGAACAATGCCCCAATCCGTATAGACCCCTCGGTCCATGGCTATGCTGGCCCTTACCGAGCCTTTGTGCATATGTTATGGTATCGAAATGAGTTAATATTTTTGCCAGGATACGATCTATAACCCTTGGGTGATGCAAGATTTATAGAGGGTGAGCCCTCGAAGATCCACTACCCATAATAGGGCCCCAGACTGCTGTTCTGACATGCCCATCTTTTGGAGTTCATCTCAGCTTGCTGTGGACGGACATCCTCTATATCTTCCCTGACACGTTCCAAGGCAGGGGGAGATGCTGCCGAAATTTTCTTTAAAACTCGCGAATTAATTCTATATCGTGTTTCTCTGAGTTTCTCTTTCAATTATCATCACCTATGGTGTCAATGGCCGTACATTAACACATGTCACCTCATGGCGTACATTGACCCGGCAACATACGAGTCCACCCGAACACAGTCACGCCCGATTTGCCGTGCGAACCTATATGCTTGCATCGTAGTGCCAAATGCGATCACATAATAAGAAGGCAACAATTAATCAAAACCCCTATGAGTGATCAGAACTGTTTGAAGGGTTAACCCTCAGGTTCCTTACTCATTATGGGGTATGAGATTGCAATTTAGGCATGACCGTCTGTTAAGGGATCATCTCGACCTTTCGTGGACGTATCTCTTATGCTCTCCCCGACATTTCTCAGGACAAGGGAGATGCTGCCAAAATATATTTTGAATGTAGCAAATAGACATGCAAACAAGTGCCAAATGACGTAACGATAACAATTTTTCCATCAATCCGCTCTACGATAAGGCCAGTTCAAACACATGGATTCTAATAAAAAGGGAATGAAACTCTACGTATCTACTTGATAGTGTTCAAATATACGGATGCATGCATGTGGATGTTGCATTCCCTGATTCCTTGGTATATCAAATGGTGATTTGAAGAAAGTCAGTTTAAAGCCGGCTGGAAGCTATCACTAAGCATGAGGATATCTTCGGGTCCAAGTCTTCTACCTCGTACTAGGAATCGATTAAGTGAAATGAACATCGTCACATCGAGAATAAATACCACCACGTAGTGTGCTTGCCTACAGAATTAGCTTCTGCCTTCACATTCTTGAAATGAACATTCCTATTATGTTTTCTTTCAGCCTCAAGGGCTCTTCTACTTTGGCGATTAATCAAGGGTTGTCCATCTTTCAAAAGGACGTAATTAGCGCCATAGCCTTTACGGTATGGTGGACTTCGGGTCCCGACATGATCACCCACTATTGTCTGATTAGTCAGATGATGTACATAATAAAAGTGTCACTCAGTGACTGGAACGCCCACACAATAAATAAACAAACAAACCTAATAAACCTAATCAAAATAGAATCAAACAAAAATCATCCCCACAAAGCTGGCACGCCCGGTGGGACCGAGTCACCCTTCATCTTTTCACCAACGTAGAAGGCCCCAGGCCTTCCCCAAAAAATATTGATTGTTTGCTCGTTCTATTTTGCAGGAAATAATGGCATGTGGATTTGTTGGACTTACTTTTGCCTCGCAGGTGGTCACAACTCATGCAGAGCATGGGTACCTGGCGGTGCCCACTACATTCGGAACTCTACCACCCGTGGTGGTATTCTCGAATTTTCTTGGCGTCGCTTTCGTCGGCCTACTACGGGTCGACAAAGACGAAGACGAGAAGACTGTCGCGGCCAATACCGTGACCACTGCTAAAGCAAGCACTCCCAGGAGGGCTATCTTGACTCACTACACAGTCTCCTGCTGTGTCCACCACGTGGACTATCGAGCCATCCCCGCAGACAATAGGGCATCTGGGGGGAAGAGGAAGAACCAAAGGAGAGGAAGGACTACTGTTCCCTGGGGCCGACTCTCGGCTTCTGGGAAATCTGTCATGGTTGGCGGTGTTTGGGTGTACCTGAACGGCCGTGATGCTAAAGTCTTACTAGATCGCATTATTCCGACAGTGCCTACCAACAACACTTTTCAAGTGCTAGCAAGCTAGAGGGCAAATCCGGATCAAGGCAACCATGGGATGCTGGCCTTTAAACCAACAAACTTCAAGCAAGTTTGGGTTCCCAAGAGGACCCAGGGTCCAGTTCTGGCCCCATGAGAATCAAATTTGAATGCTAAAGGCCCCAGGAGGGGGAAGAAGTAGATTGTGCTGGAGAGGGAAGAGACTCGGCCAATGGTCTCCCTACCTGCTAGCAGAGCCTGTGCCAGACAGGCTAATATTTTCCAACGTTCGAGACGGTCGAACAAAGTTGCCAAGTTGTCGCGGCTATCCTACATGCCATCGACTCGAGATAGGCTACTGCCTCCTACTCTGTCTCCGGGGCACAGTCAAGAGGATATGACTAAAGTAGTCAGGGACTACTTCCATTGCTTAGGGAGTTCCTCGTTAGGCCAACAAAGATTACTCCCCGCCATTGGCGCTAAAGAGGAAGAAGAGCGAGAACAAGAAGAAAGAAGAGTCAGAGCGTCGTTTATGGACGCTGATGAATGTGAAGATGGCTTGGATGTCGAATCCTCCACAGCTTCTCCATGGTGGGGAGGAAAAAAAGAATTTTAGTTTTTGAAAGGTTGACCTTCCTTCGTCATGCAAAAAGGGAGGTCCGAAGAAGAGGAAGGAAAATGCGGGTTTTTCCCTGCAATATGGCTGGGGTGACAAGCAAATACGGGGTCCTGCCTAAAGAACCAGAAGAACTAGCCAAGCTAGCCGGAAGGCCTGGGCCAATCACAAGAAGAGGCAAGGCTGCAGAAGAGATGATTAGGGCAGCTGAAGGCAAGCAGGACATCACCACGTTAACTGCTAATGTGGTAACATTGGAAGGAGAAGATATCCCTCCACATGTCCCGTCCGAACGTATTTCGGGCAAAGTATTGGAAGGTATGCCGATGGCAACTGCATTGGACCCAGCCATCCTGATGATACTGCACAGATATCAGTAGGAGATCGAATCACTAAAAAGGCAGTTGAATGGAAAGGCTGAACAAACTCCTATCTCCAAGCATCAGGACATACATGCTGAGTGATAAGTGTCATATTTCATATCATAATTTACATCACATTTATCATCTTTGAGCATTTAATAAGCACAGTTGTGCATTAATATCACCCAAATCTCATTCTCACCACTAATTTGAGTTTGCACGATTTTATCATCATTTTGAGTCAAAATGGCAATGTGAGATGTAATCAAGGAATTGCATAACTATTATTTTGGATGAAGAACATTGATTATTTTTAACTTTCTTAAATTTCAAGAATGAGTGACCAAGCTCCATGCGCCAATTAATGAACGCCCTATTGAGAGGGCGCCATTGTAAGAAACTACGACCCTTCAAGAAGCCACCCATTCCTTATACGGAAATAGAAAGGAAAAGAGCTGGAAAAGAAAGAAGAATAAGCGACCGCTTACATGGGCGCTCAATCCTTTTGTACAAAAAGTAAGAAAAATGATAAAATAAGGAAATAACGATTCTGCGACCGGAGATTGGGCGTTGTGGACGTCAAGAAATGATAATGATCATGCGGCATGCACATCTCAGCACTCGAGAGCAAGTCGAAGACGGAAGGGCCGAGTAAACCCTATGCCTCCTCCAAGCAGGACGAGTACCTACCCGGTGCTCCGCCACCTAACAAAGAAGCCCCTCGGGTTGAAGAGATGGCCCTAGCTCTCCAGTTGGCGGTGTCAGGCCGAATCAAAAAAAACTCAGGAATTCAAGCACATGTTCGGCACGCGTCGGAGATCACTCAAAGTTCCGAATCGGGATGCAGAGGCCTTGAACTAAACACCCTGGAGGTGGTGCATTACATCTAAAGCAACACAGGAGGGCAAGCATCTGTCCGAATCACCACTAAGCTGGGAGGGAGCCCTTTGATGCTTAAACCGGCGCGCCCCTCCAAGGGACCTTAAACCGGCGCTCCCCACCCAAGGGGCCTTAATCCGGCGTGCCCCCTTGCTTATGCTTGATCCGGCGTGCCCCTTTACATGGTGCTAGTCCGGCATGCCCCTTTATGTGTTGTTAATCCAGCGCAAACAACACCGCGCCGGTTTAACTCAAATGCCATCCCATCCGCCAGCCGATACCCTGTTTTCACATCAGCCTGGTGCCTAGAGGGCATTCAATGCTCTGAAGCCCTTTCTCCATGGGCATTCAATGCTCTGGAGCCCTGTCTCCACCTTCGTTCGACAACGCAGCTGCATCGACGGTGATGACAAGCATCGATGGGGGGAGTAGCAGCAGCAGATCTTCCGGCAAACACGCAAGCATCCCTTCGTCGGATAAATGCCAGCGTACTGCGCAAATCAACAGACGACACCATGGCATGTCAACAATGGATGCCTCAACGAACGAGGAGGAAGATGGCGGGAGTTTCATCCGTCCTAGCGAAGAAAGGGCAGCCGGCTATATATACTCTGCATGTTCGACACAGAGAAACTGATGGGCTATTGAAGAGAGAAGAGAGGGCCCTCGGCGGCAAGCAGTGAAGAGAAGAAGAAAAAAAGAAAGCTCTGGAACCCCCTGGCTGGGCATTGAAGAGAAGAATAAAAAGAGAGAAGAGAAGCTCCATTCCCCGGCACCCGTGAGGTGAAGAAGAAGGGAGTGAGCGTGAGAGAAGAGAGGTGAGCACGGAGGGGAGAGCTTGTGCTCCGTTCCCCCTCCCCGTCCATGTATCTCTTTCCTTTTCCCCTCTACAATGTATTTCTCTTCTTTTGAGATGAAAATCTCTTGGGTTTGAGCCGTTCCCCCCCTTCGGTGGATGAATAAACAGAAGGCCCTTTTTGGCAAACACGATCCTTTATCTTTCTTCTTCTTTCCCCTTCCTCCTTCTCCTCATCCAGGGCCCTTCGAAGCATGCTCCTCCGTAGCATGGCCTTCGAAGGAGTTCGTCGACGGATGAATATTCATGGCCCTTGTGGCGAACACTTGTCCCGCTTCAAAGAATCATCACCCGCGAGCTACTGGGACTCTTGAAGGCTAGTCCTCGACTCTCTACACGCACTTATGGGTTAACGGAGGCCTCACTCCGTGTTTTGAGGTTTGCCCCGGAGCAATCCGTTTGGCGTTCCTCTATTTTCTCTGGCAAGTCTCTGTCCGGGGGAGGTGCTGCCCGATTTTCACCAGGGACATGAACAATAAGAACTGGGAAAGAATGCACAACTTCGTGCCGAGAACCTCTCAACTCAGAAAGCCCCTCTTTGAATTAAACCAAACTGACCTCCAATACCTTGCATAATAAACTCTTCCAACAGAAACACCTAAACCTCCTTCTTACTAATCCAATCCACTAGCTGAAGGAGCAACTGAACCATCAGATTAACTTGTAGGTGGAAAGAAAGAAGAAGCAGAGCACAAAATATTGAAAGAAAGCCTTACATAGTTTAATCCGGTGCCCCCCAATCCGGCGCGGGTTAATCCGGTGCGCTCCCCCCCCGTGCCGAATTAGCTTCACACTCATAACTCCATAATTTTTCTTGGAATGAATAGTGCACCCCTCACTACTATTCGAGCCTTGATCCGGCGCGCCTTACTATTCATCTACAAAACCGGCGCGCCCCTCTTCTTGGCCTTATCCGGCGCGCATCACTATTCATCCTGCAAAACCGGCGCGCCCCTCTTCTTGGCCTTATCCGGCGCGCCCCTCTCTTGTGCAACCCATTAAACCAGCGCGCGCCTCACTCCCTCTTTGCACCCTAAAACCGGCGCGCGCACGCCCCTTTGTGCTCCACTTGCCCGGCGCGCCCCTCCTCTTGCCCTCCTTAACCGACGTTCCCCCTGGGCTTCCCTTAACAGGCGCGCCCCTTGACATCTCCTTAACCGGCGCGCCCATTTGCTTCATTAAACCGGCGTGACTTCCATAAAAAGAAATCTAATTAACCAAACAAATAAAAGGGATAGGAAACCAATAATGAAAAGTTGCCCCTGCTATAACTAAAATTCTTGTTTCGGGGGCTCCGCCCCCGAAAACCCCCGCAAGGGGCGCTGCCCCCTTGACCCCCGCGACCTGACCGGGCAGGTCGAACCTCGCGACCTGACCGCGCAGGTCGATCCACGTGCGAGGGTGCACGTTGGCGAGTTTGGGCTTCACACTTGACAATTCACTTCTCCAGACTGTGCGTGAAGAGAAAAGCAATGACGCCCCGTGGCATCAGACGTGGTCCTCGGAAACCCCGATATGGCCATAGTCTGCAACCACCTCGGGCCAATAGATCATCAGCTTGACTCACCTCCATTGGGATCCAATCCCGCATCCCCATTAACCTTGCCGTATCTGCGGCAGACATTCGTACGGTTTTGTCACCGTCTTTTATGTTACAAACACGGACTTCTGTCCGTCCGTTAGTGACCCACATATATATATAGAGATTTAATCCCGCACCTGCATTAAACTTGCCATACTCACGGCGGACATTCGTACGGTTTGGTGAAAAGAAGAGTAATGATGCCCCACTAGATCAAACTTGGATCTCGGGAGCCCCCGCCCGGACGTGACCATGATCTGAACTTATCCCGGGCCGATAGTTCGTTAGCTCGACACGTCTTCATCGGGATCCGATCCCGCACCCACATTAAACTAACCGCACCTACGGCAAGCATCTGCACGGTTTTATCGTCATCCTTGACGCTACTAATACGGACTTCCGTCCGAATAATGAATGGTCTGTTAGTGACCGACATATATATACCGGGATCTAATCCCGCACCCACATTAAACTTGCCGTACTCACGGCAGACATTTATACGGTTTTGTCATCGTCTTCGATGCTTCAAATGCGGACTCTCGTCCGAACAGTGAATGTTAGTGACCGACATATATATACCGGGATCTAATCCCGCACCCACATTAAAATTGCCATACTCACGGTAGGTGTTTGTACAGTTTGTCACCGTCTCTTACGCTACAAACATGGACCTTTGTCGAACATAAAGCGGTCCACAAGTGACCGACAAAAATCTGAATGGGACGAGAAGGCTCTCGTCATCCCCGTACCCTTTGCATGGGAATATCAATAAGGCCTCCGTGGGCCATGCTTAGACCTCGGGTCCGCCCCGATCATGGTCATTGCCTGACCCATATCCTCGGCCTATAGCCCGCTCTCTTCTAACGCATATTGGTTCTCAGATCTGGTGCCAGGACATCCTCCCGTTGCCCCCCTTGGCACCGGAAATATTGACGATGCCCACGCAATCCCGACTTCGATCACGGGGGGCCCACTGTAGTATGGTCATAGCTTGATCTTGCACCCGGCCGACAAACTTATCGATTTCCGACCGCTCTAACCGGGATTTAACTGAATGTTTCCCGTCCCTTTGAACAATAAATTTGCCATATCCCGGCATACATATGCTCCAGTTTTCCCCGTGATGATCATGATTCTCTGAAGCTGGACGCTCGTCCGAATATCAAAATGGTCCCTTGAGTGACCGACATCTTTCAAATGCTTGCTTCCTTAGACATAGGGCTTTCCAACTGATTCAAGACTGCTATCGGTTCATTTTTCTCGATATAGTTTCCTGGCCATGAGGCCCTGATTCACGGCGATTAATCAAGGGTGTTCCCCTCTCCGAGGGGATGTAAATAACGTCGTGACCTTTATGGCGCGACGGATTTCAGTCCCGACACGAATTACACAATCATCTGATTAATCAGATCGAGCGCACAATAAATCGTCACTTTGTGACTGGCACGCCCACGCACTTAATAAACGCCAATTGACAAATAAACAAACGATTTTAAATAAAAAGTGCGTCCACAGGCACCAATTAAAATTTGAAACCGTTCATAAAGTAGCTCATTCCTCTTGACAAGAAATGAAGAAAATATTAAAATAAAGAAATGAGGAATGTGCACCCAAATGGAAAGTCACCCATTCATGAATAAGCGACCCTGAACTAGTCACAATTTACAGTTTGAATCCAACAAGAACTTTACGAGCTAAAATGAAGTTATCTGTTCATGATTGGTGTTAGCCCAAACAAAACAAGGCTATGTTTCCATATTTCACACAAGGAGGACTCCATCCATGGTGGCAATCCAAGTTCGAAGCTTATTATGAAGATAACAGCGATTGGAAAGCCCCTGCACACTATAAAACATGTTCTAAAGTGACCATGGCAGAGATATTCGCCCTTTTTCTCCTATTTCGATTCTTCTTTTAGATTTACTATCTTCAGTAAACTTCTTTTTTTTTAAGTGCTCTATATTTTCTTCTTCTTTCTCTTCTTCTAATTCTCTCTAGTTTTTATAGTATTTACAGTTTTTCAAAGCTCTATCTTTTCTATTTTTCTGTTCATTCGGGCACATCTATGTTCTTTCCCTCTTTTCTCCCTCTTATGCTCATCTTTTCATCTTACTCTCTTCATCAAACTTGTGCAAGTGTTAACGATCTCCAACTTCTTATTCCATCTCTCTAGCTAGTTCGGCTTAGTTTTTAAGGTATACTTCAATCTTCAAAGCTCATGTTTTCACATTTTTTACTATTTATCTCTCTGTTCTTCCTCAATTTTCACCTTTTTCCTCATGTTTTCTCATCCTGCACTCTTCATCAAACTTCTTCTTCTTCCTCTGACCTTCAACTTTCTCTTCTTCCATATCTTCTAAATCTTCTTAGATTTAAATATATTTCAATTTTTTCTCTTACTCTATTTTTATTTCTATTTTACTATTTTTTAAAATCTTCTTTTCTTCTTCTATCTTCCCCTCCTCTATTCATCTCACATCCTAAAGCGGAGATTCTCTTCATCGGTCATCTCACGGTGTTCATCTCCACGGCGGGGCGATCCATTCAAAGGTTCGGCACAGCGATTGGGCGGCGTCATCCTTTCATCATCTTGGCTCTAGTTCTTCTCTTGTTACTTTTAATTTGTCATTAGTTGTAATTTTTATTTTTCACAAACATTGTACTTTCATCTCTTAGCAATAAATTTTCATCTTTTACAATGTGTCTTTCTAGTTTTCTCTCTATCTCCTTCAAATTTCTCTTCTCAACCCTCTCAAATTCTTTAGATAGGTTTATTTCCATGCAATTTTATTTTCCTTTAGTATAAACTCACTCCAAATTCTGATTTTTCAAACATAAGGATTTTTCAACTTGTTTAAATAAGAACTGTTCTTCTCCGTGGGATCGACCCGTTCTTGCCACTCTACTTGAATTTTAAATCTTTTTAGTGAGTGAGTACGGTTATTTTTAAAATTGTGACACGGCTTTTAATGACGAGTTAGTAGCTATGAAATTTTTGACGCCGTTGTCGGGGAGGAAAATGATTATTTTTATAGTTGAAAATTATTATGTTTGATGTATATATTTGTATATTAATTTTTTTATTTTTTATTTTACAAAAAAAATCAAAAAATCAAAGAAAAAAATTTGGACATGAAATTCACATAAAATCAACTGTTGCAGAAAGTCAGAAAGCGTCACTGAAAGTCTGTATCTGTCACAATAGGAAGCAGAATTCTGTAGATCTGTAAATTCTGATAATTAAGCATCGCCAAAGGTCAGTAAGTGTAGGTAGATGTTCTGTTTTTCTAATTTTTAAAAAATCTCTAAAAAATTAAAAAAATTAATGAAAAATCTAAAAAAATTCAGAAATCCAAAAAACATCAAAAACATCATTTTAGGCCTTTTTTCAGTAGATTTCCATGCTATTTAGTATTTTTAGTTTATAGCTTGCTTTTATTCATCTCTTCTTAAAAAAATAAAAATAAAAATAGAAAAAAGTTCTCTAAAAAAATCAAAAAATAGAAAATAAAAAAAATCTCATCATGATATCATGCTCATCTTAGTTGCAACTCTTGCATGTATTTGTGCATCTAGTTGATTATTTACTTGCATCATGTGAGAAAAAAAAGGCTTCTCTTTTTCTCTTCTATCTCCCCTTCTCAAGGGCAAGTTAGGTTCCTTACACCCTTCTTGGAATTGGAAGGACCATCCATTGAGCATTCCGTCTCTTTAGATTAGAATTTCCTTTTCCAAGACCTCCATAAGTCTCCGCACCGGTGGATTCCTTCACGGACGCCGGGCATGTTGTATCACGAAGTATCCCGGAGATAGATTGCCCTTAGAAGGTTTCACATAAAAAAAAAGAGGAGTTTTAGATTTTATTACTATTTTGGAAAATTGGCGTTTAAAGCTAGAGGTGAAGTGGCCAACGCCCAAGCGAATTTGTGGTTATTAATTAGGTCCCTACGAAAGTAGGGGGAGCCTCCCACAACCTCACCTCTTACCTGACCAGTGGACCACTTTGGTAGTGCGTGCCAATTCCTCTTTTTTAAAAAAAAATCATCATTTTACATTCATCTAGTGATTAATTCATTGCATTTGCATCATTTTGAAAAAAAATTTAAAAATAGTGAATTTATAAAAATTGGGTGAGAAATTTCAATTTTGAGTTAGGCCCACAAATTCAATAAAGTGGACTTGTTAGCCCATTTTTCTTGATCCATCCTTTGGGCTAAGAATTCAAACTCCTCCATTCCACCTTATTATCAAAATCATCATGACATGTGGGTTGGACCGGCCCATTATGTTAATCATGGTCCAACCCAACATTTATCATTCACCCACAATGGTCTGACCCATTATGATAGCCAACTTCCTTGGTCAGCCTATAATAGAAGCCCCTCTTATAATGAAACTCCGATCATGGGAGCCCAATTTCATTCCTCAACTCAAGGCCATCTTCAAAATACTCATTTTTTTCTTGGGCCATATGACTTTACTCCAATCCAAGAGCAGGCTTACATGACTCAAAACCCCTCCCTATCTTCTTATGATTTTTATCCACATTCCTCACGCTTAGATAGGGGAGGGTATTCTGATTCTTCTCGAAATTTTGTGCATAATTTGGCTCAACATCCTCTACATCAAACTTCTCAAAATTGGGTTCCATATTCTAATGATTATTATGATCAAGCCCAGCATAAAGAAGGATGGCCCTTATCCTCGTCACCACCTTCTACTGATTACTCTTCACATTATTCACTTGAATCTTAGCCTCACTATTCATCTCCTCTACCCTCAAATCCTAATTCAGAGAAGACATTCAATCAACTCTGTCAATCAATTATGCTTCAAACTCAATCTCTCCAAGTGCAAATTGATGGGATGATTGAGACAATCAAGAGGATAGAGGAAGATCAAGTGCTTAGCTTTTCTGGTTCCACTTTTACTGATCAAATTCCTTATTATGACTATGATCAATCTATGATCCCCCATGAGCATAACACTCCGATCAATCTCGATTTAGAAGATGAAGGGATTATGTAGAGATCTTGATGCGGGACGGACACGGGAGATGACACTATTAGGTGCCACCCTCGGACTCTAGATGAAGATGCGACCAGCAGCACACACTAGGGAGACACTAAGCCCGACACTACGAGCTCCTAGTGGCAAAACGTCGCTAACAGGAGTGGAAGCTCACTCGTCGTCCCAAGCGAGGGAAAGCGCGGACCGTGCGCGGTTAAGGAACCGACGGAGGTCAAGGGTAGTCCGACTCAACTTCCGGACTCGGATCGAGTCGCGGGACGGGTCACTCTCACTCTCACAGTGGTGACATGGACACACGGGGTAGTACCTACACTCTCGACAGCAGCAAAAGATCGTATACTAGCTAAGCAAATGAACGCCAAGAGGTTCGGACCATTACCTCCACGCACCCGGCGTGGCGAAGATAACCCCGGCCGAATCACGGACTCCCGGTTAAACAATATCACAGCAATACAAAGATTTGACCCACTCCACGCAGGGAGGTAAAAGGTCACATGTGGAGCCCGGGAAACATGCAACTCGGGTTGACGGGCAGCATCTTGATGTCGCCCGGCGGTGCCGAACTCCGCGTTTTCGTGCTTTCCAAATGGCGGGTTCTGCGGGCCCACAGGGCCCACGGATGGCGCTGTCCTCCGGATCTGCGGGGGTGGGGCCCACTATGATGGGGACCCCTGGTGGCGCGCCTCCACGGACGGCGGTCGGCCGGGAACACCGATCGGGGGTCGATCGGTCCCGATTCCCAAGCTTTGAAGTTGCTGCCCACGGATTTTTAGTTGTTGTTTTCAGGCGCGCGCTCCGGCGAAAACGGCCGCTGCGATCAATCCAGACGTCGGATCGGGACGCATGAGCTATCGTTGGAAAGCTATCTTCAAATGCTTCAATCTAGACCCAGATAGATCTGCTGGATCTTGTCGGATCAGAACTTTAATGAATTTACAAGCCCCTATTGTACAGTAACCGAAATCTCAGATCTGCAGGGTACTTGTCTGAGAACCACCGTTGACCACCTACTAAACCTCTGATTCCGCTCTTGAGCTCTTCTTCAAAGTTGTAGGAGATCAACCCACGGAACTGGGACTATTTTTGGAATTTGATTTGGAGGTAGTGATGATTTACTATGATTTTCGGGGTGACTGGTGGTCGGATCTGGTAACAGGGGGACAGAACTGTAGCTGGGACTGAGAACGATTTTTAGAAAATATGAAATTGACGAACCAAAAATTGAGAAAAATTGTAGATGAAGGGGTGGATGGTTTGAACCTCCAGTAAAATTGGGCGAACCAAAATAAAGCAAAAAGTGGACCTAAGACATGAAACTCAGGGCGGGAATGAATCTGGACAGAACTCTGGCAGAACCGAAACAAAAGAGTGGACGAAAATCAAAAAATATGAAACGAGATCTGAATGACAAACCAAAATTTGTGGGATGTCCTTGACACCTCTGGAACATCCAATAAAATCTCCAGATCTATCTGAGCTCAGGGCTGAGACAGGAACCTCGTGGAAGCTCTTGTGGTACTGCACGGGCAGAACTCTGTTGACGGCGATGGTGGTGCGGTGGCGGCTCGTGGCGGCGGCGGCGATCGTAGGAACTGATACACGAGGCGTCACACCTCAGAGTGGAAGCCTTCACAGCTTCAAGGGGGAGAGGGAGGAGAGAGGAGGGGGGCGCACCAGCCCTTGCTCTTGGAAATACTTTGATTCAAATGGCATTAATTCTACTAAAATAGAAAATACAAGCTTAAATAGGTTACATCTCACATCCATCCACAACCATTGGATCTAGGGGATGGGAATGGAGGGTTGGGATGGAGTGTGACACACCCACAAAAAATAAATAAAAAACTACAAGGAGGGGGGCGGCCCTTGGACCAAGGAGGGTGGCTTGACTTGGTAGGTGGGGTGGGTGGCCAAAATGTGGACTTTCCAAGCCACTTGTCCCCCACTTGGCCCACCCATCTAGAAGCCTCCATTTGACATGTTGACTGACCCCACATGGGGCCCATGGGTGAGGTGGCTCAATGGGATGGGGCCTGGGGGGCCCGTGGGGCCCACGGGGTCCAAATTGCACATAAGCCCCTCTTACAATCAAAATATCAAACCGAATACAACGAAATACACGCAAATTACACACACATAAAGGCTAACTAAATATGATAAATGGGGACTCAGGGGGGCGTCTCCAAGCTGTCTCTGAGCCAAATAGATGCTGAGGTGGCTAGAGTCGTGCTCCGTGTGCGGTACCGGTGGCTCGGCATATCGTGCCGATCAACTGCTCGGGTGTCCGCACCAATTCTCCCCGGGT
Organism: Amorphophallus konjac; assembly: GCA_022559845.1. Classification (NCBI taxonomy): domain Eukaryota; kingdom Viridiplantae; phylum Streptophyta; class Magnoliopsida; order Alismatales; family Araceae; genus Amorphophallus; species Amorphophallus konjac. The sequence goes on along the minus strand of CM040127.1, from coordinate 140,393,050 downwards.
GGGAGAAACTCGACCCTGTCGAGTAAGGGTCTGCATCGCTCCTGTATCGCTCCAAAAGGTCTGGATCAATCCGCTGCAACTCGCCATGTGTGATCCATGTGTCCTTAGTAGCGGGCCGTCCTCTCCATCGCACTAGGTAGCGCGGGTAAGATCCACTCCTGGTAATTGTCACTTCCTCGTCCAGTATATGATCTATATGCTCACGCTGCCGTGAAAAAGGGGCTGGAGGTGGAAGTGGACACTCAGGTGTGGGATCACTCTCAAGGGGTGGAGATGGCTCAAAAGGCTCACTAGGGATCACCGTTGGGTCCCTATATGCAACAAGATCCGATACATTGAAGGTAGAGCTTATACCATATTCCTCGGGTAAGTCCACAACGTACGCATTGGATCCAACGCGTTTCAACACTCTGAATGGACCGGCTCTGCGAGCTTGCAACTTCTTAACGGTTCCAGAGGGAAACCGTTCAGGTCTTACCCTGATCATGACGTATTCACCCTCGTGGAACTCTCGGTGGTGTTGGTGGGCATCGCCTAAGTCCTTGTACCGTGCATTACTAGCCTCAATGTGACGACGGATGTCATCATGCAAACTCCTAACGTGCCTAGCAAACGACTCGGCCGACTCCGACACTCTAGCATGGATAGGCATGGGGACAAGGTCAATGGGTTTCCTAGGCCTACGACATGTGACAATCTCAAATGGACTCATGCCGGTAGACCTATTCACCGAATCATTGTATGCAAACTCAGCCATAGGTAAAATGAGATCACAATCCTTAATGCGGTCCTTAACTAGACACCTCAAAAGATCTCCCAGACTCCTATTGACCACCTCGGTCTGACCGTCTGTCTGGGGATGATATGCAGTGGAAAACTTGAGGTGAGTACCCATCATATGCCATAGTGTCTTCCAAAAGTAGGAAGTGAATCTAACATCACGGTCAGACATTATAGTGCGAGGCAACCCGAACTTGCACACCACATGCGTAAGAAAAAGGCGGCCTACCCTCGAAGCATCCGAAGTCTTCGAGCAAGGAATAAAGAGGCCCATCTTCGAGAAACGGTCAACCACCACATAGACCGAATCATGCTTCCTGGAGGTACGTGGCAATCCCAAAACAAAGTCCATACTAACATCCTGCCATGGGGCATCAGGCACGGGGAGAGGCGTATAAAGGCCCGAGCTTTGCTTCTTCATCTTGGCCGTAGCACATGTACGGCACTGAGCCACGATGTTAGCAACATCGCGCTTCAAGCTCGGCCAATAAAATCGATGCTCCACTGCCTCAATAGTCTTGTTCCGACCAAAGTGACCGGCTAGACCTCCCGCATGTAATTCCCACACTAAGAAATCTCGAACCGAAGTTCGGGGAACACATAGCCTGCTACCTCGAAAGAGGTAACCCTCCTGAAGCACATACTCATCAAGGTCTCTCGAGGGTCCGGCCTGGAGGGTGGTAAAAATCTGACCGAAGTCAGGACAATCAACATCGGCCTCCTTAATTTTCTCTAACCCTATGACCTCGGCACTCATGGTGGTAAGCAAACATGCTCGCCGACTCAAGGCATCAGCCACCTTGTTCTCCACTCCAGCCTTATGTTTCAGCACAAAGGTGAACTGCTGGAGATACTCGACCCAACGACTATGACGCGAGTTAAGCTTCTTTTGCGAATGGAGGTACCTCAATGCTTCGTGGTCGGAGTATAGGACAAACTCCTGATGTAAAAGATCGTGCCTCCAATGCCTAAGAGCCTGAACAACTGCGTAGAATTCTTTATCATATGTGGAATATCGCAGCTTCGCGTCATTCAGCTTCTCGCTGAAATATGCGATCGGGTGGGACTCCTGACTCAAAACTCCTCCAATTCCCACGCCCGACGCATCACAAGAGACCTCAAACACCTTCGAGAAATCAGGCAGTCAAAGGATAGGTGTCTGGGTCATGCCCTCCTTAATGTCCTTGAAGGCGGCAGATGTGGCCTTCGTCCATGCAAATGTGCCCTTACGAATGCAATCCGTGATCGGGGCGGTGACGGAGCTAAATCTGTGGATGAAGCGACGGTAGAACGTCGCAAGGCCATGAAAGCTGCGGACATCATGAACCGTACGGGGTTCTGGCCACTCAACAATGGCCCGGACCTTCTCCGGATCGGCAGACACTCCCGTACTAGACACAATGAAACCCAAGAAGGTAAGCTGAGGTGTCATGAAGACACACTTCTGTGGGTTCGCAAACAGCTGCTCTCGCCGAAGAAGTAGACAGACCTGCCGAAGGTGGTCTAAGTGGTCCCCTGTGGTGCGGCTATAGATAAGGATATCATCAAAATACACCACTACAAAGACTCCAATGAAAGGTCGAAGGACCTGAGTCATGAGTCGCATGAAAGTGCTAGGGGCATTGGTCAACCCAAAAGGCATGACCAACCGCTCATATAGACCGTCCTTGGTCTTAAATGTGGTCTTCCACTCATCACCTGGCCTAATCCTCACCTGATGGTAGCCACTCTTAAGATCGATCTTTGAAAAGATAGTGGCACCTACCATCATGTCTAGCATGTCATCCAGGCGGGGAATAGGGAACATGTACTTCACGGTGATCTTGTTGATGGCACGACTATCAATACACATTCTCCATGTGCCATCCTTCTTCGGGGTGAGTAATGCAGGTACAACACATGGATTCATGCTGTCCCGGACAGATCCTCTGTACACAATCTCATCGACCTGCCGTTTAAGCTCGGCATGCTCCGTGGGGCTCATTCGATAATGAGGAAGGTTGGGCAAAGAAGAGCCCGGAACAAGGTCGATGACATGCTGAATATCCTGCATGGGTGGGAGTCCCTCGGGAAGCTCATCGGGGAAAACATCAGCATACTCCTGTAGAATGGGAACGACCTCGGGTGGGAGCTCACCCTCGGAGTCCCGCTCCACCTCTCAGACCGTAATGGCAAACATCGGACAGCCCTGACTAAGCTCCTGCTCCATCTCCCGGGAGCTAATCATCATCAATATCCTCGTCGAGGGCTCTCCTGGGCCAGAGGTAACAGTCATAGCCCGAGCTGGGGATGGGGTACTGGGCCCGGGTACGGAAGGCTTTGGAGTACTAGGGCCAGTAGGACCCCTGACTTATGGGCTCCTGGGCCGAACGGGGTGGAGGGTGACCCGCTGGCCATCGTGGTCAAAGGTACAAGTGTTCGACCGACCATGGAGTGTGGCATCTCGGTCGAATAACCACGGCCTACCAAGAATGATACTTCCCACTTCCATGGGGAGAACATCACACCAGATCTCGTCATGGTAGGAGTGGAGCTGCAGCGGGACCAAGCACCGCAGCCTGACCGAAATGGAAGTGGTATCCACCCATGATACCTGATAGGGGCAAGGGTGGTCTACGGGTGTGAGACCAAGACGGGTGACAGCGTTCGTGGAGATTGCATTGATACAACTCCCGCTATCGATGACCACCTTGCAAATTTGCTTTCCTAGCCTACAGAATACCTGAAGGATAGTGGTCTGACGCCAATCGTCACTGACCTGTGGCTGGGTGAGGATACATCTGACGACCCCCATGTGGGTACCGTCCGACTGCTGGACATCCTGGGCCTCACCTCCCATCTCATAGTACTCGTCAGCTAACTCTTCATCAGCCTCATAGCTGACTAACTCGAGGCCCGTAGGGGTGGTATCCTCGGCCTGTGTGTCCCCAATGTGAAGAGATGGGCAGGTGGGACACTGGTTGGCGAAATGGCCAAACCCATTGCAGCGATAACACTGCTGCCGTGATCCACTAGGCTCCCCAATCATAGGTCCTTTACCTTTATCCTCCCGACGGATCGGAGGCGTAGGCAACAAAGGACGTGCCGGAGGTGCGGGTGCCGGTGGAGGGGCCATGGGTGGGGCCGTAAGATGCTGGGGACGATGAAGGTCCCTCGGGGGTGGAGGAAGAGGCCTAGGAGCAAAGGGCTCGAGGCGAGCGGGCTCCTGAGGTCGTGCCATGGGGGCCCTCGGATACGTGCCAGATGAGCCACGGGACTCGACACTACGAAGGGGAAAGGAGCCCAACCGATGGGGTGACTCAAACTCGGCCTCGAACTGCTCCAATTCGAGAGCAATCTGATATGCCTGCTCCAAAGTGGTGGCATTGCGGCGAAAGAGTTCATATTGATAATTGGGCCGCAAACCTCTCCGAAAGCGGGATATCGTCATGGTGCTCTCTTCCGTGACCCCGCACCGCAAATAATACTCATCGAACTCGGCGGTGTACTCGGTCACGGATCGGTTCCCTTGGGAGATGCTTTGCCACTTGTCTATGAGACGTTGGCAATATGAGGCGGGAAGGTACTTCTCCCTCAACTTGGTTTTCATATCATCCCAAGTACCGATCTGGGGTTGACGTCGCTGGTTGAGCAGGCTCTCCACATTGATCCAATAAGTTTGAGCCTGCCCTTGCAACTTCATCTTTGCGTATCAGACTCTTCGGTGGTTCGTCATCTCAAACCACTCGAAGTACCGGTCCATGCCGGCCTCCCAATCTAAATACACCCTAGGGTCCAAGGACCCGCTAAAAGTGGGAGGGTCCGCACGCACACCCCTAAGAATGCGGTCATCATCCTCATCATCACGATTCCGTCGTTGATGACGACGACCGTTACCCCCTTGATCATTATCAGATGCATAATCATCCACCACATGCACCTGTTGAACCCCAACATTCTCCACTTGAGCCCTTGGCACAGCGGGTTGCTGCACCGGCTCTTGTTGGCCATTCGTCGGCGCGGGTTGCGCCGCTACTGGGCACCTCTCTAGGATGGCAATCCTCCCAACTAAGCCCTGGATGGACTGATCCGAAACCCCGGCCCGATCATCGAGGACCTTCATCCGCCCTTCTAGACGCGTCCCTATGCCATCCATACGCGTACTAAGACCATCCATACGCGTATTTAAACGATCCATGATGGCCCGGAACATCTCGGCCGTGGAAGACTCATCGGAACTATGGGCTCGGGACTCCGCCATAGGTGGTGGTGGCGAGTACTAGGTACCTCGACGGGTGGGCATGCAACTGACACACGACCTAGAAGACACCGACTAATGCAAACACACACTAAATGATGCACTTAGACCTAAACCAATATCTGGTACGGGACGAGTTAATCGATCAGAAGATCACTCCCGCAAGTGTGCGACGTCCCGATAGGCGTAGCCTAACGTTCGGACAACACCTTTTAAGATACCGAATAAAGGGTGAAAATGTAATTTAAAACACACTTTTTTTTGTTGTTTTGAAAATAAGGATGATCCTAGACTCGACTTAGACCATGATGCATGACTTATGCAACGACTACCCTAGACTCGACTGCTCTGATACCAAACTGATGCGGGACGGACACGGGAGACGACACTATTAGGTGCCACCCTCAGACTCTAGATGAAGACGCGACCAGCAGCACACACCAGGGAGACACTAAGCCCGACACTACGAGCTCCTAGTGGCAAAACGTCGCTAACAGAAGTGGAAGCTCACTCGTCGTCCCAAGCGAGGGAAAGCGCGGACCGTGCGCGGTTAAGGAACCGATGGAGGTCAAGGGTAGTCATACTCAACTTCCGGACTTGGATCGAGTCGCGGGACGGGTCACTCTCACTCTCACAGTGGTGACATGGACACACGGGCTAGTACCTACACTCTCGGCAGCGGCAAAATACCGTATACTAGCTAAGCAAATGAACGCCAAGAGGTTCGGACCATTACCTCCACGCACCCGGTGTGGCGAAGACAACCCCGGCCGAATCACAGACTCCCGGTTAAACAATATCACAGCAATACAAAGATTTGACCCACTCCACGCAGGGAGGTAAAAGGTCACATGTGGAGCCCGGTAATCACGCAACTCGGGTTGACGGGCAGCATCTTGATGTCGCCCGGCGGTGCCGAACTCCGCTTTTTCGTGCTTTCCCAACGGCGGGTTCTGCGGGCCCGCAGGGCCCACGGATGGCGCTGTCCTCCGGATCTGCGGGGGTGGGGCCCACTATGATGGGGACCCCTGGTGGCGCACCTCCACGGACGGCGGTTGGCCGGGAACACCGATGGGGGGACGATCGGTCCCGATTCCCAAGCTTTGAAGTTGCTGCCCACGGATTTTTAGTTGCTGTTTTCAGGCGCGCGCTCCGGCGAAAACGGCCGCTGCGATCAATCCAGACGTAGGATCGGGACGCATGAGCTATCTTTAGAAAGCTATCTTCAAATGCTTCAATCTAGACCTAGATAGATCTGCTGGATCTGGTCGGATCAGAACTTTAATGAATTTACAAGCCCCTGTTGTACAGTAACCGAAATCTCAGATCTGTAGGGTACTTGTCTGAGAACCACCGTTGACCGCCTAGTAAACCTATGATTCAGCTCTTAAGCTCTTCTTCAAAGTTGTAAGGGATAAATCCGCGGAACTAGGACTATTTTTGGAATTTCATTTGGAGGTGGTGGTGATTTACTATGATTTTTGGGGTGACTGGTGGTCGGATCTGGGAACAGAGGGACAGAACTGTAGCTGGGACTGAGAATAATTTTTAGAAAATATGAACTGGACAAACAAAAAATTTATAAAAATTATGGATGAAGGGGTGGATGGGTGGAATCTCCAGTAAAATTGGGAGAAGCAAAATAAATCAAAAAGTGGACCTAAGACATGAAACTCAGGGAGGGAATAAATCTGGACAGAACTCTGGCAGAACCGAAATGGAAGAGTGGACGAAAATCAAAAATATGAAACGAGATCTGAATGACAAACCAAAATTTTTGGGATGTCCTTGACACCTCTGGAACACACAATAAAATCCCCAGATCTATCGGAGCTCGGGGCGGAGACAGGAAATTCGTGGAAGCTCCTGTGGTACTGCACGGGCAGAACTCCATTGACGGCGATGGTGGTGCGGTGGCGGCTCGTGGCGGCGGCGGCGATCGTCGAACTGATACACGAGGCGTCACACCTCAGAGTGGAAGCCTTCACAGCTTCAAGGGGGAGAGGGAGGAGAGAGGAGGGGGGCGCACCAGCCCTTGCTCTTGGAAATACTTTGATTCAAATGGCATTAATTCTACTAAAATGGAAAATACAAGCTTAAATAGGTTACATCTCACATCCATCCACAACCATTGGATCTAGGGGATGGGAATGGAGGGTTGGGATGGAGTGTGACACACCCACAAAAAATAAATAAAAAACTACAAGGAGGGGGGCGGCCCTTGGACCAAGGACGGTGGCTTGACTTGGTAGGTGGGGTGGGTGGCCAAAATGTGGACTTTCCAAGCCACTTGTCCCCCACTTGGCCCACCCATCTAGAAGCATCCATTTGACATGTTGACTGACCCCACATGGGGCCCATGGGTGAGGTGGCTCAATGGGATGGGGCCTGGGGGGCCCGTGGGGCCCACGAGATCCAAATTGCACATAAGCCCCTCTTACAATCAAAATAGCAAACCGAATACAACGAAATAAACGTAAATTACACACACATAAAGGCTAACTAAATATGATAAATGGGGACTCAGGGGGGCGTCTCCAGGCTGTCTCCGAGCCAAATAGATGCTGAGGTGGCTCGAGTCGTGCTCCGTGTGCGGTACCGGTGGCTCGGCGTATCGTGCCGATCAACTGCTCGGGTGTCCGCACCAGATCTTGTCAGGAGATTTTAAAAGAAGAACCTAGGGAATTTGAGGGGATTTAGGAATATGTTGGGATTAAAGGAGAATAGGAAGGTGATTAATTACTTAATGATCATATTCTACTTATGACCCTTCCTGAATTTGAGATTGAGGGGCATGCGCTTGATTGACCTTATGAAGAGAATTCTCAGGAAATGGGTGATCCCAAGTTGGGGGGAGAGAGGAAGAAGAAATTAATGTGCGAGTTCATGATCAAACTCCTCCACTGTCCTTTCCTGAATTTGAGGAGAGCATGCCCCACGAAGAGGAAGAAGAAAAAGTGACTATGGGGAAGGATTTGAGTGAAGTTATGAAATATTTGACTTGGGTAGATGAAGAGGTGGGTGATTCTCATGACCTTACTCTCGATTGGACATCTCTAAATTAAGGGGGGGATATTGATTTACTATCTATTCCTGACATCGACAGCGCTCACTTTGTGTTGGACACTTTCATGTTAGCCAATTTGTCTGATTATATTGAAGCTTCCAAGCTTCATGGTATTGAGGAGTATGCTTCTATCACTGTTGATTCTAATAATCTCCTTGACACTGATCTTTTGCTTGAAACTTTTCTCCCTTTGATCTCTTTTCACCTCACTAATGTTTATGAAATCTCTACAAGTGAGGAAGAGCAGGACATTTTGCTTGATAATAAGGTCTTCATTAATGTTTTCAACACTTACAAAGATCACAAGTGGGAAGAAATTTTTTTGATTATTAATGGGGTGAATCTGTTTGGCCTAATTGATCTGTCGTGGTATTTACCTCAGGCCACCCCGTTAAAAGTAAGGTTGTTAACCCATGCATTGCATGATCAGCCTAATTCTGATAACAACCACTCTAGCCCCTATGCTATCATGCTCAATCTCATCTTGTTGTGGTATAATGCTTAGTTTTTTAATGAAGATGAGATAACATGGTGACTTATTTTTAAATCTACATGTTGGTTATGAAGCTTTCATGTGTCTGGCTGAAGACGTAAAACTTAACGTTTCCGGGAGGCAACCCAAGGTTTTTGTTATTTGATTCTTTTGTTTAAGTGTTTCAGACCGGGAAAAGGATGTTGTCACCATCATAACAAAGGAGCTTCTCGCCTCGTTTATCAGGTTGTCTCCTTCCTACTCAGCAATACTTCTTGTTACATTGTTCTGTTATTATAATTCTACATGCCATTGAGGACAATGTCATTCAAGTTGCGGGGGGAGAGAATTTTTTTCATGATGCATATAGTACAACCTGATAGGAGTTCTATCTTACATATCATCATTGCATGAAAATAAAAAGATGAAATCTCCATTTTGAGTTTCTTGATTCATGGTTAAATTGAAAGTTATTCTACAATAGAAAAGACTAGAGAGAAGGATGAATGGAAACATATTTCAATGTAGCCATGGAAACTGATATAGAAATCTCTTTAAAGTTCATGCGTACTTTAGAAAAAATAAAATTCACTCTGCACACTAATGAAACAAGTAGGATAAGCCTTCTGCTATTTTGGGTATGTTGTCTGATATTCTGCACTTCTTAAGAAAAGTGATCTTTTTACAAAGTTTTCTGCCAAGTTATCTATCAAATAAGTGCAAAAGCACAATTACAAAAGCACAATAAAAAAAAGAGAAAAAAAGAACACCATGAAAAATATCATGAATCTTAGTAACCGAGCCTACTTCACCTAAGACATGTTGAGGTTCGCGTCAAATGGAAAAAGGGAACCTTGATCTGTGTAACTGGGCCTGCTTCTCCTAATGCAAGAGTCGAGGTTCATGTTAAGCAGTGAAGAGTAGTGCAACATCATGTGTGAAGAAGAATAAAAAGATCCCATAAGGGATAAAATAAATGAGGCAGATAAAAAACTAGTCTACTTAATGCTCTGATCTAAGAGGTGTAGGGTTGAAAGGCACTTATTCGGAATAGCAAATGGGGGATGTAATTATCTATATTGTGAATTTAGTCTTACACATGCACATGTACTACTGAACTTTGATTTGAATTCTTGATCATGTGCCGTAATTCCCAAAAGTAATGCTAGTATGTATTAATGATTCCAGATTCCTAATCTTTTGTTGATTCTGTAAAGGGAGAGCTGGATATAAATGTATGAACTTGGCAAACTCTTGTTATTCCTACATTTTCATTTATTTGCATTACTAAGGGACTAGCAATGAGTAAATTGGGGGGGTGTGATAAGTGTCATATTTCATATCATAATTTGCATCACATTTATCATCTTTGAGCATTTAATAAGTATAGTTGAGCATTAATATCACCCAAATCTCATTCTCACCACTAATTTGAGTTTGCATGATTTTATCATCATTTTGAGTCAAAATGGCAATGTGAGATGTCATCAAGGAATTGCATAACTATTGTTTTAGATGAAGAACATTGATTATTTTTAACTTTCTTAAATTTCAGGAATGAGCGACCAAGCTCCAGCTGCCAATTAATGAACGGCCTTTTGAGAGGGCGCCATTTCAAGAAATTGTGACCCTTCAAGAAGCCGACCATTACTTGTACGAAAATAGAAAGGAAAAGAGCTGTAAAAGAAAGAAGAATAAGCGACCGCTTACACGGGCGCTCAATCTTGTTGTATGAAAAGCAAGAAAAATGATTAAAATAAGGAAATAAAGATTCTGCGACCAGAGATTGGGCGCCAATTAGAATTTACGACCGTTCATAAAGTCGCTCATTCCTCTTGGCAAGAAACGAATAAAATATTAAAATAAGGAAATGAGGAATGTGCACCCGAATGGAAAGTCGCCCATTCATGAATAAGCGACCATGCACTAGTCGCCATTTACAGTTTGAATCCAACCAGAACTCTACGATCTCAAATGAAGTTATCTTTCCATGATTGGTGTTATCCCAAAAAAAGTAAGGCTATCTTTCCATATTTCATAGAAGGAGGACTCCATCCATGGTGGCAATCCAAGTTCGAAGCTTATTGTGAAGACCACATCGATTGGAAAGCCCCTGCACACTATAAAATCAGCCCTAAAGTGGCCATGGTAGAGATCTTCACCCTTTTCCCCCTCTTTTTATTCTTCCTTTCAATTTACTTTCTTCAGCAAACTTCTTCATTTTTAAGTGCTCTATATGTTATTCTTCTTCCTCTTCTTCTAATTCTCTCTCATTTTTTTGCTATTTATAGTTTTTCAAAGCTCTATCTTTTCTATTTTTCTGTTCATCCGCGCACGTCTCTATTCTTTCCCTCTTTTCTCCCGCTTATGCTCATCTTTTCATCTTACTCTCTTCATCAAACTTGTTCGATTGTTAAAGATCTCCAACATCTTCGTCTGCCTCTCTAGTTAGTTCTGCTTAGTTTTTAAGTTATACTTCAATCTTAAAAGCTCAGGTTTTCACATTTTTTAATGTTCATCTCTCTGTTCTTCCTCAATTTTCACCTTCTTCCTTACGTTTTCTCATCCTGTACTCTTCATCAAACTTCTTTCTCTTCCTATGATCTTCAACTTTCTCTTCTTCCACATCTTCTAATTCTTCTTATATTTAAATATATTTTAATTTTGTCTCTTGCTCTAATTTTATTTTTGTTTTACTATTTTTTAAAATCTTCTTCTATCTTCCCCTCCTCTATTCATCTCACATCCCAAGGTGGAGATTCTCTTCATCGGTCCTCTCACGGCATTCATCTCCATGGCGTGGCGATCCATTCAAAGGCTTGGCATGACGATTGGGCGTCGTCATCCTTTCACCATCTTGGCTCTAGTTCTTCTCTTGTTGCTTTTAATTTGTCATTAGTTGTAATTTTTATTTTTCACAAACATTATACTTTCATCTCTTAGCAATAAAAAATTCATCTTTTACAATTGTGTCTTTCTAGTTTTCTCTCTATCTCCTTCCAAATTCTCTTCTCAACCCTCTCAAATTCTTTAGTTAGGTTTATTTCCATGTAATTTTATTTTCCTTTAGTATAAACTCACTCCAAATTCGGATTTTTCAAACATATGGATTTTCCAACTTGTTTAAATAAGAACTTTTCTTCTCCGTGGGATCGACCCGTTCTTGCCACTCTACTTGAATTTTAAATCTTTTTAGTGAGTGAGTACGATTATTTTTAAAATTATGGCACGACTTTTAACGACGAGTTAGTGGCTATCACAGAGTCATCTCGGGTAGTTCCTAACTTGGCCGAGGCCGCGCCACCCATTGCTCCTCAGTTGATAGGCCATGGCAAGGCCCCTCTCCAACACTTCCTACAGTCGCCACTAGTGCAACCACCGATCCCTCAGGTGCAACAGTTGCCACCAGTGACACAACCTACACATCATGCCACAACTGATGCGGGACGGATGACGACCGGGCTAAGACCTACGACGGACTCGAAGTGCGGCCAGCACTAGCATACTAAGGCAAGCCGGGCGGCTGACCACCGTGGTATTCTCCGGGTGGAGACGTCTCTCAACAGCAACTCTCTTGAGCCCAACGATCGTCCCTTGCGAGGGAAACGTGGGGATCGCGGCGATTAAGAAACCACCGTCGCCTAGGGTGCTAATCCGCGCTCGGTGCTCGATTAGAGCTACGGAACGGGCACTCACAACTCACAATCGTGGTGAATTTGAACTAGCTAACAGCCCTAATCTCACAAACGCAGCAATATATAAAGCATACTAAACAGAAAATGTAAGGATCGGAACGAGCACATACCTCCACGACTAGTCGTGGGGAAGAATTCCCGGCCGATTTCCGAACATTCCCAATACACACAAGATTAACTTTACAATTTCAGAAGCTTGGCCGACTCCACACAGGGAGGTATCAGGCTACAATCAATAACTTTGGGGTTGCTGGAACCCGAGTTGACGGGCCACACTCGCAGGAGGCGAGGAACGCGTGCCGGAGCCCCTCGGGTACGCCGACGGAAAGCCGACCCGGTTCTGCCCGCGCTGGTCACCCTGCGCAGTAAGCTTCCGGAGGCTGGTACGGCTGGATCCGATGCCCGATCGGAGCGCCGTTTGTTGGAGAGTGTCGGCGACTGGATGTAGTATCTTCACACCGAAGATCGCGAACAGATGCCTTTAGATCTGGGCGCAGTGACGAATCTTCTGAGGTTCTGGTTTTGTGCTCACAGAACTACACAGAAACATGGTAAAATATTGAGAAAATAGTTGCCGATGTCAGATCTGGGCGTTCCTTGTGGGAGATGGTAGGCGACGTCTAGAGGAAGAAATACTGTGAAGATCCCTCACACGGATCTTGGCCGGATGAAGTGGGGCAGGCTTTGAAAGTTGATTCTAGTTCTCAGCCGCGCGATCCCACGAGAACTACCGTCACGATCAGCACCAGTCACGGATCGTGGCGAAACTAACGGAAACACAAAGAAGACTTGAAATACTACGATTGCTCTTCAGGAACCAACATCAGATGGCATCGGGGTTGGGCTCCAGGAATTAAAACACAGACAACTTCAATTCTGGGAGGCATTCAGGAACCGATCTGCGTGCATCCACGAGAAAAATCACCATCGTTGCTCACGAACTCCGATCGATGCAAAACCAAAGCTGAAAGTTTGCTAACTTGCAGAGGTATCAAGGATAATTTTTGTGGAAGAAGAAGATAAGAAGAGAAGAGGGATATGAGGTCGAGTCACATGACCTAGAACTGTCCTGTCACAGGACTTGCCAATGTAGTCACACCCAAGGGGGAAACCAAGAGATTCACTCTCTAATGCAATCTTTTCTCACAAAACTTTCATTCTATTAAGCATAAACACTATACATGCCCTTATATAGGGAAATGGAAGGGGTAGGGGAATTCGTTGGTTACAAGAAGGGAGAGGGGGAGGTGTGCATGGATCATGAAAGGGGGACTTGGTGAAAGGGAAAGGGGGACAAGGGGACATGGTAGCTCACCTACCTTTGAATTTCAAGGTAAAGATGGTAGGTGGCAGCCATGTGGAACTTGAACAGCAGCCATTTGAATGCTCCATATGGTAATTGAAGAAGAAAATCAAACTAGCTAGCCTAATACCAACAAAAAAGAGGGTGCCCCCTTCATTGGGCCTTGAATGGGCCACTTTGGTCCATGGCTTAACCAAGCCCATTCCAACCTAGATGGATTAAGGCCATTCCACCCTTGAAGGCCCATGAATGAAGAGATCCCACTCTAGATTATCCAATCTAGATAGCCCATGTGGAAGGAAGCCCATATGGCTTATGGATCCATTAGAAATGGACCAAGGCCATTCCTTCTTATGGAATGCTTTAAGGGCTTTAACAAATTGGCCCATTAGGAGCCTTACAACCAGCCCTTTAGCAAATTACACATACAATAACCATTACAAGCCCAATTCAATGCCAAAAAAGGTCCAAATTCAAGCCAATTTATCCCCATTTTGAAGATAAGCTGATGTAGTCCACTTGGCGCTCCGCGTATGGCATCGTCGGTTCGCCGACATGTCACGTGATCACCCTGGTGTCCGCACCAATTCTCCCCGGGTGGGAGGAACTCGACCCCGTCGAGTAAGGGTCCCGAAGCTTGCGCTCTCCGCATGTGATCAAGGCGTTGGTCATCCTGGGGCATCCTCGCCAACACACTAGGACGTGTGGGTATGCGCCGTTCCTTGTGGTGATCACCTGCTCATCCAGTATACAATCTATATGCATGCTTTGAGGCTGGAAGAGGTGGACTCTCGGGTGAGGGTCACTCCAAATAGAAAGATAAAGCTCGAAACTCACTAGGGATCACCGCGGGTTCCAATAGGCTACCAGAGGAAACATGGATCGTCGAATTGACACCATTGTCGTTCGGTAGTTCAATATCGTATGCTTTCGAACCCACTTGTTTCTTAACCCGGAAAGGGTGGGGATCGTGGACTTAGAGTGTCTTTCGGTCTCCGGGCGGAAACCTGTCAGGTATGACCCTGATCTAGATGTACTCTCCCTTTGAATCCACGGATATGTAGCATGCATCAGCTAATTCCTTATGCGCGCATGGCTGGCCTTTGATTGAGACACGACTTAATACAAACCAAAATAAACTCGAAAGACAAACAAACACACACACATGACTTTAGACAAACCTATGGTTAGTCCGACCTACACATGGATGATGGCGGATCAGGACACCCAAATGTGTGCCATGCATACACTAGATGCAACCAAAGGTAGGTATGATGATGTACTCCTAGACACCCAAAAAGACATAATGCATGCAAGGATTTCCTATCAGATGTGGGTGTGGGTGGGCTAAGAGGTTCATCACCACTACATGTAGGTAAGGCATGCCATGCTTCCCAATAATCGGACCTATTGCTATGTGGAATTTGATTGGCCCGAGTGGGATGAGAGTGGTAGGGGACTTCCTTGACAAAGTAGAGGGGAAGTGGTGGAGCACGAGGCCCACTAGAGAAGGGGTTGAATGGGTCAAAGAATGTGTGACCCTCCATTACATAGTCCCATATTTGAAATTCATGAAGGTGATGGCCACCTCCATCCATCGTGGTTGATGAGACAGTGTATAGAAGGTAGGGCTCCTCCCTCGGGATAAAAGGAGTGAAGTCGGGCTCAGTCGGTAGCGAGAGGAGTAGAAGAACCTCTGTGGTAACATGACCCACGGTGTATACGGAGGTAATGGACCCTAAGGTGAGATGGGTGAAGCTACGACCGGTGGGTCGGTCGAAGCCTGGGGCCAACAAGTGCGTAAATGCCAACTGTCGGTCTAACCCTTTAAGAAGGTCGTCCGATGAATCCACATAGTGACTAGACCGGAAGGTGGTGTGAAATGAGTTGCTTGGCACCAGAGGTTGGATAGGGTCCATAGATGGGAAGGGAAGTGGGACCAAGCCATCCTTGAGCCAACTAACTAGTGGCTCGGCTATGTAAAGTGTACCCGTTAGAAATACGGGTGGCTCGGGCTTTCGTGGCTCCAAATGAGAGGGCTTGGAAATAAGATCGGAAAGTGAGTGTGATGGAGCTCTCATGGGTGGGGAAGGAGGATCCACTATGATGGGGAGAGGGCTTGGGGACTCCGTTGATGGGGCCGGGTTAAGACTACCGGTGATGACCTCCTTAGGCTCGGGTAGGAGTACATCACTAGGAGTACGTGTCCTAACCACCCCATCCAACCGGTCCAAAATTATTTGCATAAGTTCGGCAACGAAGTGGGTTGGAATAGGGATATCATGATGGACTCGTCCGTAGTCAACCGTCCTAGGATTGGGTCCTGGCTCATCTACGTGTGGGACTCTTTGCCTCCGACTAGAACCCACTTGGTTGGAAGTGATTGGGTGGGACCGGTTGGAGGTGACCGGTTGGGGCACGTAGACCTTCCTAAGCTCTGTCTTCATGTCCCACCATGACGCGATGGGCCATTGCCCCCTAACCTCTCTCATTCTTTCGATGTAATCCCACTTTTCGGCAGCCTCATGAAGAAGCCGCTCTTTGGTGAAAGAGAATTGTATTGCCTCGGACATAGTATAACAATCAAAGTAGGTGTTCATGGTGGCCTCCCACTTGAGGTAAATGCCCGGGTCATTGGAGCCAAAAAAATCTGAGGCTTCAGGCCTACATAAGCGGAGACGATGGTTGCCAAGCCCATGGGTGGGCCAACGGTCATATCGCTTGGGCGACCGGGAATCCATGGGAAGTTGGAGAACTACATGTTAGATATGCCGACACTTGGACAAGACACTAGACACGACCCCAAAATACTAATGCAAAGTTGGCATGAGACTCGACTACACACTTAGACATGCCGATGTTGGAATGCACTAACTAGGAACCTAGACTTAACCCACTATTCGGTACGTGGCGGAGCTAAGCGATCCGAAGATCACTCGTACAAGGGTGCGGCCTTCCCGATAGGCGTAGCCTAACATTCGTGTCGCACCTTTTGATATACCGAGTAGAGGAATGCAAATGCAACCTTGAACTTGAATGACCCTAGACTTGAACGACGCTCTAATACCAATTTGATGCGGGATGGATGACGACCGGGTTAAGACCTACGACGGACTCGAAGTGCGGCCAGCACTAGCATACTACGGCAAGCCGGGCTGCTGACCACCGTGGTATTCTCCGGGTGGAGACGTCTCTCAACAGCAACTCTCTTGAGACCGACGATAGTCCCTTGCGAGGGAAACGTGGGGATCGCGGCGATTAAGAAACCACCGTCGCCTAGGGTGCTAATCCGCGCTCGGTGCTCGATTGGAGCTACGGAACGGGCACTCACAACTCACAATCGCGGTGAATTTGAAACTAGCTAATGGCCCTAATCTCACAAACGCAGTAATATAGAAAGCATACTAAATAGCAAATGTAAGGATCGGAACGAGCACATACCTCCACGACTAGTCGTGGGGAAGAATTCCCGGCCGATTTTCGAACAACCCTAATACACACAAGATTAACATTACAATTTCAGAAGCTTGGCCCACTCCACACAGGGAGGTATCGGGCTACAATCAATAACTTTGGGGTTGATGGAACCCGGGTTGACGGGCCACACTCGCAGGAGGCGAGGAACGCGTGCCGGAGCCGCTCGAGTACGCCGACGGAAAGCCGACCCAGTTCTGCCCGCGCTGGTCACCCTACGCAGCAAGCTTGCGGAGGCTGGTAGGCTGGATCCGATGCCTGATCGGAGCGCCGTTTGTTGGAGAATGTCGGCGACTGGATGTAGTATCTCTTCACTCCGAAGATTGCGAACAGATGCCTTTAGATCTAGGCACAGTGACGAATCTTCTGAGGTTCTAGTTTTGTGCTCACAGAACTGCACAGAAACACGGTAAAATGTTGGGAAAATGGTTTCCGATGTCGGATCAGGGTGTTCCTTGTGGGAGAGGGTAGGCGACGTCCAGAGGAAGAAATACTATGAAGATCCCTCACACGGATATTGGCCGGATGAAGCGGGGCAGGCTCTGAAAGTTGATTCTAGTTCTCAGCCGGGCCTGCTCAGATCAGCCCACGCGATCCCACGAGAACTGCCGTCACGATCATCACCGATCACGGATCGAGGTGAAACCAGCGGCAACACAAAGAGGAATTGAAATAATATGATTGCTCCTCAGGAACTAACTTCATATGGCATCAGGGTTGGGCTCCAGGAATTAAAACATAGACAACTTCAATTCTGGGAAGCATTCAGGAACCGATCTGCTTGCCTCCACGATAAAAATCACCATCGTTGCTCACGAACTCCGATCGATGCGAAACCGAAGCTGAAAATTTTCTAACTTGTAAAGGTATCACGGATAATTTTTGTGGAAGAAGAAGATAAGAAGAGAAGAGGGATATGAGGTCGAGTCACATGACCTAGAACTGTCCTGTCACAGGACTTGCCAAGGGAGTCACACCCAAGGGGGAAACCAAGAGATTCACTCTCTAATGCAATCTTTTCTCACAAAACTTTCATTATATTAAGCATAAATACTATACATGCCCTTATATAGGGAAATGGAAGGGGTAGGGGGAGGGGAATTCGTTGGTTACAAGAAGGGAGAGGGGGAGGTGCGCATGGATCATGAAAGGGGGACTTGGTGAAAGGGAAAGGGGGACAAGGGGACATGGTAGCTCACCTACCTTTGAATTTCAAGGTACAGATGGTAGGTGGCAGCCATGTGGAACTTGACCAGCAGCCATTTGAATGCTCCATGTGGTAATTGAAGAAGAAAATCAAACTAGCTAGCCTAATACCAACAAAAAAGAGGGCGCCCCCTTCATTGGGCCTTGAATGGGCCACTTTGGTCCATGGCTTAACCAAGCCCATTCCAACCTAGATGGCTTAAGGCCATTCCACCCTTGAAGGCCCATGAATGAAGAGAGCCCACTCTAGATTATCCAATCTAGATAGCCCATGTGGAAGGAAGCCCATATGGCTTATGGATCCATTAGAAATGGACCAAGGCCATTCCTTCTTATGGAATGCTTTAAGGGCTTCAACAAATTGGCCCATTAGGAGCCTTACAACCAGTCCTTTAGAAAATTACACATACAATAACCATTACAAGCCCAATTCAATGCCAAAAAAGGTCCAAATTCAAGCCAAATTATCCCCATTTTGAAGATAAGCCGATGTAGTCCACTTGGCGCTCCGCGTTTGGCACCGTCGGTTCACCGACGTGTCACGTTATCACCCTGGTGTCCGCACCAACAACTCTGACAACTCCCTTCACGCAGCAGTGTGTGCATTTCTATCCATAGCTGGTGGACCCAGCCATGATGAATAAGCTGATGGTGGAGAGAATGATTGAAATGAAGCTTGCAGAGAAGACTGACAGCAATTTCGACACCTTTGATGTATACGGAGTGCCATACCCATCGCAATATGCCGCAAAGAGGCTTCCACCTGGCATCAACAAGCCGCCCAAGTTCAAAAATTTCAATGGGCAAGGCTCTCCTAAGGAGCAAATTGCCTACTACATAACAGTGATGGGCGACCTAGCAGTAGATGAAGCATACCTACTGAAATTCTTCGGGTCTTCCCTTACCGGGCTAGCATTTGAATGGTATTTTGGCTTGTCGGTAGGGTCAATTCTAGACTGGCCGGATATGCAGTGAAAGTTCGGCGAAAGATTTCATGTTACTGAAAGGGAGGTGACGGTAGCTGAATTACACTCCACTAGGTAGAAGCATGATGAAACCGTCTTAGAGTACATTAAAAGATTGAGGAACCTCAATATGAGGTGTAAATGGCCCCCACATCAGGAGGATGCCGTTCAAATTTGCAAACAAAACTTGCGGAGAGAGGTGCTAGAAAAGATGATTGGCATCGACATTCGGTCCTTTGACCGCCTCAACGGTGTAGTAGTTGAGATTGAATCCTTCTTGGTGAAGCACTCTGCAACTAGCATTCTTGCAACTCAAAAAGGCAAGGCTGTTGAACAGCAGCCAGCGCCAAAAGAAGCCAGCATGGTTGATTTGAAAACCTTTGAGCAACAAAGGGATAAAGCCAAAGCAGTAGCTGCTCCTCCACCGGTCAAGCCTGCCGATAAAAAAGAAGGTCCTTCACTAAGGAATAAGATGAAAAAGCTCAATTCATTCTCGAAGGATAAAACCTGAGTCTTATTCGAAAGGGCATTTAAATACAACAAGATAGAGTTGCCCGAGCCAAAGAGGCCTGCTGATGCAAAAAGACAAGATGACCCCCTATTCTGCCCGTACCACCGAATGCTCGAGCATGCTATAGAAAATCTTTACATATTCAAAGACGTAATAGAGGGTCTAATAAAGAAGGGGGAGCTGCAGATGGGCGAGTGCCAGGTGGATCCGCCATGCCCCCATGAGCCCCCGATTCTGAGGCAAGCCGCTAATATGATCTCCTTATATCAGCGGTTGCCAGAAGAAGTGTCTGAGGCTAGCACTCGGCACACCTATGAGGCGTGTTTCCTTACACCAATTAAAGAACAGGCAGGATGGCAATCCGTGCCTACAAATGCCAAAAAGAAGCCAGTATCTCATAAAGCTACAGGCGCTCATGTCCGTGGTGTCACCATACAACATACTCCACCCACAATGGCTCCCGCTTGGCAAGTAATAGAACCACCAACAGTCATCCGAATTCCAACTCATAACCGGAGGAGGTAGACTCCACTACCTGTCCACAAAGAAATTATCCCTGAAGTGCGGCGCCTACAAGCTTACATCAATGGGCTTGATGAGTATGAGCATCCCAAGTTGACACCCTTGCGGGTGAAGGATCATGTACTATGGGAGTAGCTGGAGAATTTGACCCTTGAAGAACAAAATGAAAAGAGGATAGAAAAAGTCAAGGATGACCTCTTCTGGGGGCAGGCACCAACCGGGCCTGATCGGAAAAAGAAGAAAGTAAGAAGCAAGAAAAGGGTGACCATCCTGCATTGTAACACACTATCTGTCTTATTCAGCTTGCCATGGGATGGTGAAGTGGAGGAATCATGCGGCACACCGCCCGAAGCGAACCAAGTAGAAGCTTCAACCATGGTCCACGCCACCCGGTCGGGGAAAAAATGGGGGCGCCTCCCTCCAGCAAACCATAATATCATTTTCAGGGGTGAACAACCCTATCGAATACGTGAGCCAGAGGTCAAAGGAAATAGGATTCCTCCTCCTCTAGGCCTTTACGCACAAGAAAAAGGAGACGATGGCACTTGTAACACTCGGGATTCTTCGGATCGTTATCGGAGAGCTTTCAAAGCGCTTTCGTGGATCCTGATACGTGTTTTATGATCCACTCGGGTTTTTCCCTTGTATTACTTGCAGAACTCTGTGGAGAGTTGACCATTGAGTTTTGTGACTACCGGACGCTACAGGTGCGTTGTGCTCATTTCGAAGATCGTGAAACCTATTTTTCTGTATTTTAAAATTTTTGAAATTTTGTGCCAGAAAATCAGATTTCAAGAAAATTTTGAGTTTCCTATTTTTTCTTTTTTTTAACCATCCCTCTCTCCTCTCTCCTCCTCACGATCTCTCATTCTCTCCCTCTCCATTCTATCTCCTCGCTTCTCCTCTCTCCCAGGCGCGTGACCGGTGCAGAGCTGGGTGAGGTAGCGACGGCGTGGAGATGACCTAAGGCGTGATGGCACGAGTATTGGAGCGTGGCGTTGGCGCGATCCCGTTCGTGGATTCAAATCCGACGTGGGTTGTTCTTGTGATGGTTTTCAGCATATTATGGCCATCTCGGGACGTGAGATCTTCTGTGGGGGTAGGGAGACAGATGCCCTACTCTTTTCCTACATTCTCTCGTGATTTGGAGCCGAACGGTGTGAGTTTGAGTGGGTTTTCCTACTTTAAGGGTGAAAGCATGTTCGGGGGGTGTGAGCCGTGTTCGCTGTTCCAGGTGATGGTTTGTAGTTTAAATGGTTTCATTTGAACCCCTAGCATGTTGGGAATCATTTCTCCTCTGTTTTATTGCATTTGGTTAAGAATCAGAGTCGGTATGAGCCCGGCTGTCCATGTGAGTCGTGTTGGGTCGATTCATGGGAATCACCCGTTTCTTGTCATTTTTGTGGATGCTTTGATCCCTTCCGGCTTGTGGAAGGTGGGTATCAATGTTAGGGTTGTTTCCTCATCGTTTAGACACGATTGGGGCGTGGAAAGACTGGGTTTTATGTAGTCCCACGATTTTCTTGTCGGAACAGTTTGGCGATCCTACCAGTGACCGCTAGGAGGCTTTGGCGGTCCTCTGGAGACTGCTATTTGAAGCCTTATAGTCGGTTTGGCATTGCAGTCTTGCGACTAATTGCAAGGCTGGTTTAGCGGCCCTTGGGCGACAACTATTCGACGTTTAAGTCTGTTGATCGGTTCTAAGTTGGATCGGGGTAGCGGTCTAGCTCCGACCGCAGGGGGTCTTTGGCGGCCCTAGGGTGACCTCCATTCCCGATTAATGGTCCAAGGGAGATTGTTATATGGTTTCAACTGTTTAAGTCAGTTTGACTATTTTGGGGGTTGACTGGGTATAACGGCCAGGTCGTGGCCGCTAGGTCCAGCTTGCGGCCCTGAGGATACTGCCTGGTGCTTGTAGCGGCCTCAGGTAGACCGCAAGGCTATTGTTTCTGTGGATTTTATATCTGGGGTTTCTTGAGGGTAGCGGCCCTTTGGATTACTGCCAATTTGGTTTAGCGGCCAGGGGTAAGACCGCCACCTGCCCAGAATGTTCTTTTGTGTTCATTTGGTTTCCGGTTAAAGTGGCTTCGACCCCTTGGTTAGCCCATTGTTCTGTGGATGTCTTGGACGTCCTATGAGGGTTGTGACTATGTTGTAGGGTGTTCAGGAGTGCCACTATACCGAGTAGTATTTTTTATTATTTCGAGGGTCATTATGGTTTCTAGTCAACCCGGTTGTGACCCAGTGGTTGACACGTGACCTCATGAGTGTCTCGTCTATCCTGTGAGGATCGAGACATGGTTTTGGATGCTTGGAGGTATTGTCTAACCTAGGTTTGTGTGCCACATGATTTGAGGGGTTTGGTAATCCCTCGTGTTCAATGTTTTGCGTTATATGGAATTATGAGTCCGTTGTGCGGCTCGGAGGTCGAGGATGCATTATTGTCATTATTACTATTATGAATCCGGCTATTCTTTGTCATCTTCCATAATATGTTTTACCGTAGTTTTTGGCTTAGGGACTAGGTTGATTAGCAGTGTGTTGCTATGATGTGCGACAATCTTGACCCGAGTCTTGTGACTCAAGGATCATTATCAGCAGGTCTAGTTGACTGTCCCGAATCTGGTAGCAGTTGTACCCTGCATTGTGCTCTGTAGTACGTGCGATAGGTGCGTGTTTACCCTGTCAGTACTTCGGTCTTCACTATTTTGAGTCTCTGTGTCTAGTGATCCTCCACTAGTCGTAGCCTGACGACACTTGCCTATGTGTCGGCCCACCTGGGAGTGGTGGCGGGGCAGTTCCCGGTTGAGACGGTTTGTAGGCTAGTTATGTTGTGCCCCTGGTTTTGATGATGACAACCATGAGATTTGAATGATGTGTTCAATTCAGTGATGACTTAAATTTTCATTCAATAATACTTTCACTTGATTTCATTGTTGTTGCTAGAAAGGAACAGGGTCGACGCTGGGAGCTTAAAGCGTCCACGCATCAGTTGAAGAAGCCTTCACTGATATCCACAATGTTAACTCCACGAAGCAGAGACCTTCACAAGTTATTTCACTGCATCAACGCATTCATCAAGTGGCGTCGACGCAGTAGTTACAAAGGAAGAGCCAATGGCTTACTGGATTACTCTGGTGCGTCAACGCATTCATCAAGTGGCATCGACGCAGCAGGTTGATGGATCGACAAAGTGACCAGAGGGTAGACGCAGTTGCACAATGCGTCAACACACTCCACACGAAACGTGAGAGGGCTGAAGCCATCTAAGTTCAGATGCTGGAACACCAATGCGTCAACGCAGCATGCTGAGAGCGTCGACGCAACACGTCTATCTGATGAAGACTCGATCACTGGATCACCGATGCGTCAACGCAGCAGGTTGATGGAGTCGACGCAGCAGACTTGAGATTTGCTGTAGAATGTCCTTGAAGGCTGCGTCAACCGTTTGGAGCAAGTGAGTTGACACCACCTGACTCTAGTTGCTGACACGTGGGCCAAGTATTGGGCAGGAAATGTGGAAGACACACGCCCTAGCCGCTGCTGGTATATATTGGAGCCTTCATCTTCAGATGGAGGCCGATCGAAGGAAAAAGCCTGGAGAGCAGAAAGCCCTTCGATCCACAAAAAGAGAAGAAGAAGAAATAGAAGGAGAGTGAGCCGGCAAGAAGAAAAAGAGTTGAAGAGAAGGAGAGAACAGCGTGAGAGAAAAGGAGAGCAGAAGAGAAAGAAAGAGAGAAGGAGCAGAACAGAAAGAGTGCGTGAGCTGAGAAGAAGAAAGAAGAGGAAGAAAAGAAGAAGAGGAGAGAAGTCTATTGAAGACATGTTCAGTCTGTTCGTGGATCAAATCCAGAATGACTATTGTGATTCATTTCCAGCTTTCGTTGTTGTGCTTTTCATGTTTCTTATTTTTTTTATACTCCTATTCCTATTGTTCTTCCGATCCTCTGGACTGAGGTCAGGTTCCTCCTGGTGGGTCAGGAGAAGGGAGATCTGATCTCCGGTCTGCAAGCAGTAGGGGGGCTGCTTGTGGGTTCCCTCCGGGCTAGGAGGAAGAGAGGCTAGGCCTCTGGTGGATTGTTGGTAGCAGAGTGCTACTGGCTGGTTCACTGGTAGCGTGGCTGCTACTAGTGGGGTTCCCTCTTGGTATAGAGGAAGAGAGACGTGAGTCTCTGGTTTCTAGTGACCGTGGGTTGCTAGAGGTTCCCTCCGTGTAGGAGGAAGAGGGGAGATTGTTCCCCTGGGTAAGCTGTGTATCAGCGTCTGTTGGCAAGATGTGTTGCCCAGCTGTTAGTGAAGCCACACTCGATTTGAGTGTGGGGTGGATGTAGGTCCGTGGATCGAACCACCTAAAAATCTCTATGCAGTGGTTGGTTGCTCCATATCTCCTATCTACTTCACAGGTTACATTGCATTCTCGTTTATATCTGTGCTACTTCCGTTAGTTGTTTATTTGGGCGCAGGTTACGTATTTGATCTTTGGTTTAAAAGGATATTCTACCTGTTCTTCAGATTGGTTGTCTTGTTTTTGTTAGAGTTCTAGTTTTATTATTGAGCCAAAAAGTTTTTAAGGGTGGGATTCATTCACCCCCCCTCTGAATCCTCTGCACCGATCTTAACAATTGGTATCAGTGCGGTTCCCTATTTTTCCAGATTCAACGATCTGTAAGGGATCCTGCTGGTCTAATAGGTGCATTTCTGATCGGGTCTTATTGCTTGGTTTTACTCCTGAACTGATTCAATGAAGCATCCACCGATCTTTAGTGGTTCTGGATTTAAGTTGTGGCTTAGAGGTCTACGTATCTATGTTAAACAACTTGATCCGGATCTGTGGAAGTTGATTTCGCATGGTCCACACATACTGCCAAAGAAAACGTCCAAATGGACTGACAGTGATAGACACATGTGTGATCAAAACGTGAAGGCTATGGAAATTATGAAGGCTGCCACTGACAAGGCCTTACACTCATGTTTTTATCATTGCAGGTCAGCCACCGAAATTCTGGACAAACTGAAGATAGCTTTCCAGTCAAAGGAGGACGCCTGCATGATGGCCAATGGGACTGATCACAGCAACAATCAAAGTGATGAAGAGGACAATGATGATCAGGTAAATCCCTTTGAAAACTATGATTTAGATGATTGGGAAAATGCATATTTTGAGCTGCTTGAATCTCATGAACTATTAAGAAAAAAGTATAAAAAATTGAAGAAGGGTACTGGGTTAGTTAGTTCAAGTTCTCCATGTAAAAATTGTTCTAAGATGAAGCAATTTCATAATGCCTGCATATCTGATATTCACACGCATAAAAATCAGTATGAAAAATTGATGAAGGAATTTGAATGTGTTAGCTCAGAACTAAGCAAGCTAAAATCTGTAAACGTAGAATTACAGAAAGATCTTGAAAAACAGCAAAAAGACTTTAAGGAATTTGAAAACAGAGGAAAGCAAGAAGTCAATTCAGAAGATCAACTTCTAATAAATGAATTGGTTTAGAATGACAAACTTAAAGAAGAAAATGAGAAGTTAAAAATGCTGAACTCCACTATGTCAGAGAGACTTCTAACCTTAGAAAAAGGAAAAACAGTAAGAGTTGAAGTTCCTGAAAAATTAAGCAATCTGGAACAAGAAATTGAAAATTATAAAACTGCTAACAAGGTGTTAACTGAATGTGTGAATTGCAGTGAGCAAGAAATTGCCATCTATGAGTTACAAATCACCTCTTTAGAAAATGAAATTCTAGATTTGAAGAGTTCCCTGTCTAAATTTGTTAATGGGCAGGATAATCTGAACAAATTGCTGGAAATAAAGGTCAACTTCTAGAAGGAGGGGTTAGGCTATAACCCTATAAATAAAAAGAACATTGAAAACACAATTCAGACATCTTCTGTTTCTAGCTCTAATTTTAAGAAAGAGGGACTGGGCTACAGTCCAATCATGAGGAAGGTCGATGGATCCAATGTGAAAACCGTTTTTGTTAAATCTTCTGAGCAGGAAAAACCTTCTACTTCATCATCTCCACCTCAGTATAAGGCTAAGAAAACCTCATGCCATTACTGTCATAAACCTGGTCATTTGATGCATGAATGTAGATTGATGGAAAAGGATGATCTGAGTGCTAGGAAATATCATGTTAAAAATCTTTCATCTCAGAAAAGGAGTGTCACATGTTCTAATTGTGGCAAATTAGGACACTCAATTGCTCAGTGCTGGTTTGCTAGTGGTAAGAAAATCTTCTATTCATATCATGCTAAATTCCCTACAAACCAACATGTTTTTAATAGAAACAAGTCTATTTCAATGAAGCAGCACATCATCTGTTTTCACTGCAACAAAATTGGTCACAAGACCTCTGAATGCTGGTCAGGTACTTTTGAAAGAAATTCTCTCAAATGCTCTCACTGTGGAAAGCATGGCCACACAGTCAAGGACTGTTGGCATGCTCAGGGTAGAAAAGAGAATTTTAAACATATTAAAATCCCTACAAATAGACATGTTGTTCATGAGAATTTTAAGAGAATAAATTCCTCTCATTGTTTTAACTGTGGAAAGCCGGGTCACAGGGCTGCAACCTGTTGGCTGGCAGGATACCAAAGCAATGCTGGTTTTGGTAAACATAACTTTAATTTTGTAAACAGAAATTTTCATACATATGCACATAAAAATCATGTTAATAAGAATGTGCATAAATCCAATCTGAAACCTGCTGCATCTTGCCATTATTGTGGTACAATTGGTCATTCAATGAATAATTGCTACCTGATAAAATAAAATGACCACGCTGCTAGGAGCTTGTTTAGAAAATCTGCTAGGATTGTCACTGCTACTTCAGGACCCAAGATTTCTTGGGTGCCTATTTGTGCAAGATAGCTTGCTAACCTGCAGGTGTGCCTTGGAAGCTAAAGAATAAAGAGGGGTAATAAACCAAGGTACTCAAGAAGAAAAATCCCTTCCTGAACTTTTCAGGTAAATTTCTTGCACTTCCTGGTTTTAGTGTTACTGCATAGCATGTTAAATGTTTTTTTTATTCACTCTTCATCTGCATTGTCTGAATTGATGTTTCTGAATTTTCCTCATCTGAAGTGCATATATGTGACTTGCATGCATAGCTCACTGAACCTCTAAATTACATATAGGATTTCATGTTCTCAGGGGGAGCTTAGTCATCTTTGCTTGTTGTGTCTATCTTTCCTTCAATCATCTCATCATGAATACAGTTTCAGCTTGATACTCATTTTATTGGCTGTTATAATTTCATTCATACATGGTCTGAGGGGGAGTTAGCTTAAGATTAATTTCTCGGTGACAAAATGCTGAATAAAGTACAGAGTTGTTACTGCTGGTTGGATAACTGAGTTAACGCTTTGGGCAATTGGTTTTTGAATTTGAGAAAATGTTTGTACTGTCTAGTTGGATGAGTTGACGCAGTACTGAGGTTGAGTTAACGCACTGAGGAATATAATTTGGAAATTGGATTGGTTTGTAAGCTAGAACTGAGTCAACAGCTATGCCATGGTAAAATCTCTCTGTTATATCTTTCTTTTGGAAACTTCCCTATCTCACATCAACTTGTTTTGTCCATCAATTCCGTCCCTTCAGTTCTTATCCCACAATAAAGCCTCCTTGACATCTTAGTATGAGGGAAGAACTCTAGAGCACTGAGATATGTAGATGATGTCTTAAATTCAGGGGGAGTTAAAGTGATAATTCTTGTTGAGTATGAGATATGTTCTGAATAGCTCTATGATATGCTAATGATAGGAGATCTATAATTCTTATGATATTTGAATTTAAGAACTTTTGAACCCAATAATGCACTATGTATGGAACAAAAGCTGAACTTTTTAATAAAACCAGGACCTTATCATCTCTCGAACCTTATTGCTCAAAAGTAAAGAAACCAATGTGTGTAGAGGAATTTAATATTTGTATTGATAATGAACTCAGAAATTGTTTATAAACGCTGAAGATGCAATATATTACACATGTAATAAAATGCAGAGCAATGGTAGTTATTCACTGAGAAACTAGCCCTATGCACCAAAGAAGTGCTGAAGCGCAAGTCATGAGGTGCACTACTATCTCTGTCTTCAAGTGAAAAAAAATTATTCCAGAGCAATGGTAACTATTAACTGAGAAACTACCTTCATGCACCTATAAAGTGGTGATAGGCATGTCATGACGTCAGTTGCCAACTCTGGTTCGTATATGCAGAATAGTTTGCTATGCTGAGTAACCGGGGACTTGGGTGTCTGATAAACATGTGTACTCGTGTCAAAAGGCTAGCTATACTTGACTGCAAATGAAAAAGTAAAAATAACTTGAAAATGCTGAAAATGTGAAAATATTCAAAACTTGTGAGTATGTTTGATCTGAAGCTCCTTATTCAATTAAGTCTATCATCAATGCCAGTTAAATTTCTCTCTCTCTGAAAGGCTTCTTAAAATTGACAGATATAAGGGACAGATATGAAAATGGTTCTAGTGTGAAAAGAGTTCCACTTTTTCTCCAGACAGGTGGCTTTAGTGGTTCATGGTTTTTAATTCGATGTTTTAAGATTATTTCCTCTCTTTATCATTAAATGAATTGGAGCCTATTTACATACATCTCTTTCATGGGAACTTGATCTGCAACTCTTAAATTCTTGAATATAAGCATGTCAACTCATTATCTTAGTATCTTAAGAAAATTCCTTGAACGGATGTCCTTCTCGCTACTTATCTTGTTTCTTCTGTTCATATCTGCCTCACTGCGTAGACGCAATGTCCCTTGGCATCCACGCATTACTTCTAATAGAACCTTCCTCACAATCTGGTTCACCGACTTGAACCGGCTGAACCGTTCACTAAAAGGGTCTTCATAGCTTCTTTAAAAGCGTAGCTTGACCACTGCTCGTCTCCACTCCCTTCAAAAACCCTTGGTCGTTCCACCTTCCGTGTTCTCCAAAACCCTCACAGCTTTTTCCCTGTTCCATTCACCTCGCTGCCATGGCTCCTCCGACATCCGCTACAAAGGGGAAGAAGAGGATAGAGGAACCTCCCAGATGTTCAGCATTAGCCGAAGGCATAATGGAGCCCAGCTCCATAGCTGATCACGATAAAGGGAAGAGGAAGGAGACGCGTCCACGCAATCCTAGTCCGCCAACCAAAAAGCGGAAGGCATCTGATGTCAGGAAAGAAAAGAAGGGTTCATCTTCAGGCTCTGCAATAGGTCAGAAAGGTGCGGACAGATCTCTTCCAGTCACAGCAGAAGAACCTCTGAAAGTTCTCATCTCCCGGTATGTTGATGCTACCGACCATGAGATGCTTGCAGTTTTTCCGGAACTGTTTCCTACCTTAGACTATCAGGGCTGGTGGTCGTTTGTCACAAACCATAAGGTCTATTATCTTACCCTGGTCAGAGAGTTCTACAAAAATTTGAAATATGAACCATAAGTTCCAAAACTTACATCATCTGTCAAGAATGTCTGTTTCGAACTAACAAATAAGCTGTTTGCCCGAGCCTGGAAAATCCCCAAAAATGGAGTTCAGCTGCATGATTTTGAGTACGATGAGCACGATGCTTTTGCGCTCCTGACTGACAAACCCAGTGACCATACCGATGTCAGGGAAACCTATCTAGCCAGTCTCAAAGCCAATCATTTCCCTCCATTGAATAGACTACTCCACCACATTTGCACTTCAATGATCACACCACAGAGCAGTGGTAGAGAAAGGGTGACTGAGATGCAAAGGTTTCTACTTTACTGTATGCTGAAAAGAATACAGATTTCCCTGTCTGATGTAGTGATTCAAACTATGGGGTCTTGTCTCACACAGTCCAGAACACTTCCTTTTGCTGCTCCATTAACTGCCATTTTTAGAAAAGTGGGTGTCGACTTTGGTTCTGAGAAGAAAATAATCATTCCTCAAGGGAATGTTTACACCCTTACTTACATTCAGAAGTTTATGGGATTTAAAGTCATTGATGGTAAGCCAGTTAGAATTCTTCCCAGTCAGAAAACAGCTCCATCAGAAACATGTCAGGCATCAAGAACAGCCACTATGGATGAAAGTCAAGTGAACAAGACAGAGATACAGATTCCATCAGATGTGAGAGAAGAAAGACCAGAGGTTGAGGACACATTTGCTAGATCATCAAGCCCTCAGTTGGAAACTGGGGAACCCAGTGGTTCTGTACATACAATGGAACCCCTTATAACTGGAACCATTGATGTTTATAGGAGACCTTCTCCAACTTCTGATGCAGCTCCACCCCCAGCAACTATTGAAGAAATGTTAGTGAACATGACTATGATGATGCAGCGTCAGCATGCCAAGATGGACAAATTAATGGAATTCACAAATTACCATCTCAACAAACTGACTACTAGGATTATACAATTCGAAGTTTCTGTTTTATCTGAGTGGCAAAAATTCTTACTCTCCAAGATTCTTTCTGACCAAGCTACAAGGACAGTCCTTCAGCACATATCATCTCTCCTTGACAAACTAGCCACTTTGATGATAGAAATGCACAGCCAACAAGCTACAACTTTTTCATCCTTTGCCAAGATTACTGATCTGTGCTATGATGTGAGGATAGCAGTTGAAACCATCAAGAGTCCTGTCTATGCACTTCCCCAATGCCTCAAAGTTGTGTTAGAGAAGATTAACAAAGTGACTGTAGCAATTCAGTCACTTGGAGACATGTTTCACAATAAGGAATCTGTCACAGCTGATCTCTCTTCTGCCATTGACAGTGTACGCACAACTCTAAGTCACCAGCTGGGCGAAATCTCTCAGGATATCAGGAATATACTGGCCAGAGATCAATCTGCCTCAGGACAGCAGTCTCATCAGCCACCTCAAGGGCAATCCTCTCGTCAACAACAAACACCTTCTTCTGCCAGAAAATTCAATCGTTATTTTCCATAGCTCTTCCACATCTACTCCCCTTCCTGATGATGTCAAAGGGGGAGGAGAAATATGAAGTCAACCTCGAATCTAAACTAGAGTTCATTGCATCTGCATCAATCCTGCTAACTAACTATATGTTTTCTTCTTTTTGTCTGGTTCAATGATGTAAAGTCTGTAAAGTCTTGAACTTGAATGGACGACAAAATTAATGCTCGATTCAGTCAATGAATAGATTTCCTGTTAATCTAAAGCTCCTTGCTTGATATGAATAACCATGGTTGTTTAGATGCAATGGAATTAATGGCATTCACCTCATAGTTGCCATCATCAAAAAGGGAGAGATTGTTATGCCCCTGGTTTTGATGATGACAACCATGAGATTTGAATGATGTGTTCAATTCAGTGATGACTTAAATTTTCATTCAATAATACTTTCACTTGATTTCATTCTTGTTGCTAGAAAGGAACAGGGTCGACGCTGGGAGCTTAAAGCGTCCATGCATCAGTTGAAGAAGCCTTCACTGATATCCATAATGTTAACTCCACGAAGCAGAGACCTTCACAAGTTATTTCACTGCGTCAACGCATTCATCAAGTGGCGTCGACGCAGTAGTTACAAAGGAAGAGCCAATGGCTTACTGGATTACTCTGGTGCGTCAACGCATTCATCAAGTGGCGTCGACGCAGCAGGTTGATGGATCGATAAAGTGACCAGAGGGTAGACGCAGTTGCACAATGCGTCAACGCACTCCACACGAAACGTGAGAGGGCTGAAGCCATCTAAGTTCAGATGCTGGAACACCAATGCGTCAACGCAGCATGCTGAGAGCGTCGACGCAGCACGTCTATCTGATGAAGACTCGATCACTGGATCACCGATGCATCAACGCAGCAGGTTGATGGAGTCAACGCAGCAGACTTGAGATTTGTTGTAAAATGTCCTTGAAGGCTGCGTCAACCCTTTGGAGCAAGTGAGTTGACACCACCTGACTCTAGTTGCTGACACGTGGGCCATGTATTGGGCAGGAAATGTGGAAGACACACGCCCTAGCCGCTGCTGGTATATATTGGAGCCTTCGTCTTCAGATGGAGGCCGATCGAAGGAAAAAGCCTGGAGAGCAGAAAGCCCTTCGATCCACAAAAAGAGAAGAAGAAGAAGAAATAGAAGGAGAGTGAGCCGGCAAGAAGAAAAATAGTTGAAGAGAAGAAGGAGAGAACAGCGTGAGAGAAAAGGAGAGCAGAAGAGAAAGAAAGAGAGAAGGAGCAGAACAGAAAGAGTGCGTGAGCTGAGAAGAAGAAAGAAGAGGAAGAAAAGAAGAAGAGGAGAGAAGTCTATTGAAGACCTATTCAGTCTGTTCGTGGATCAAATCTAGAACGACTATTGTGATTCATTTCTAGCTTTCGTCGCTGTGCTTTTCATGTTTCTTATTTTTTTTATACTCCTATTGCTATTGTTCTACCGATCCTCTGGACTGAGGTCGGGTTCCTCCTGGTGGGTCAGGAGAAGGGAGATCTGATCTCCGGTCTGCAAGCAGCAAGGGGGCTGCTTATGGGTTCCCTCCGGGCTAGGAGGAAGAGAGGCTAGGCCTCTGGTGGATTGCTAGTAGCAGAGTGCTACTGGCTGGTTCACTGGTAGCGTGGCTGCTACTAGTGGGGTTCCCTCTTGGTATAGAGGAAGAGAGACATGAGTCTCTGGTTTCTAGTGACCGTGGGTTTCTAGAGGTTCCCTCCGTGTAGGAAGAAGAGGGGAGATTGTTCCCCTGGGTAAGCTGTGTATCAGCGTCTGTTGGTAAGCTGTGTTGCCCAGCTGTTAGTGAAGCCACACTCGGTTTGAGTGTGGGGTGGATGTAGGTCCGTGGATCGAACCACCTAAAAATCTCTGTGCAGTGGTTGGTTGCTCCATATCTCCTATCTACTTCACAGGTTACATTGCATTCTCATTTATATCTATGCTGCTTTCGTTAGTTGTTTATTTGGGCGTAGGTTACGTATTTGATCTTTGGTTTAAAAGGATATTCTACCTGTTCTTTAGATTGGTTGTCTTGTTTTTGTTAGAGTTCTAGTTTTATTATTGAGCCGAAAAGTTTTTAAGGGTGGGATTCATTCACCCCCCCTCTTAATCCTCCGCACCGATCTTAACAAGTTACCGTTGGCCCCCTTGCATTGCAGTAGCATCCTACTGGGGGGAAACTAGCTAGAGGTTTGGCTCAAGGCATTAGGCTTGTGTGTGCACACGCGGTCAGGGGCGTTTGGACTGACGCCGGTGGGCATGACCTTGACTAGTTACTCGTTACTATTGTTCCTTGCACTTGGTTCTTATTGAGTATCTTAGTTACCGCTGTTCTAGGGGAGTGGGAGATACTTGTGGCGCAGTGTAAGACGTCAGTGGACGCATCTGGCTATTCTTCTAGTTAGGAGGTGCTTCTGTCACACGACACGATAACTTGTGTTTTCGTGACTTGCCGGTAGCTTGTGTTTGGCTTCACCGAGGTCAGTGTAGCGTACACGATGGTGAGTTCGGGTATGATGGGGACATCACCAGCTGTCCCTGTACCCATGGCCCATCACAATTGCACCGGACGTATTCGGCTTGGTCTAGCAATTTATTTATTGAGTCATATGATGTATTTTCTATTTTTTATTTGAGTCATATCATTGTATTTTCCCTTCTCTTTGAGTCATGTCCCTAGGTCCATGAGTTATTTCCCTATATTTGAGTCATTTGTCCCATGGTTTGCTTTGGTCATTTAGTGTAATCCCATGGGCATTTTGGTCCTGTAAAAGGTTGAGTTCCTATAAATAGGACCCAACCCCCCTTGAGAAAGCTAATGAAAAATTGAAGCATTTTGAATTCCATTACTGAGTGTCATTGGGTGAGAAGCCTACTGTCTTTGGGTGAGAAGCCCTGGGTGAGAAGCCCACCCCCTATCTCTTTCTCTCCCTCTCTCTCAAGGGGGCGACCCCTTTCTCTCTCATCCCCCTCCCAAGTTCGCCCCCCAACTCTTGCCTCTCCCCTACCACATCACCTTCCACCTCAGCCCTAGTTGTCCACCTCATCAGCCACCTCATCAAATCCTTTCAACTCCCCATGCAACATTAACTCCACCCATTACTCCCTCCCCTTCCCTAAGCAACCTTTCATCTTCCCTAGGCACCCTTTCATTCTCCCAAACCACCCTTCCACCATCCCAAGAGAGAATCCCTCTCCCCAAGCCACCCTTTCACTCCCCAACACAACCCTTCCCATCTCCAAGGCCCCCATTAACCACCCCCGTTAAGCCACATTCCAACCGTGGAGAGAGATCTCTCCTTCCCTCTCTCCCTCCCAACCCAAATTCACAGCTCCCCTCCCACCCCCTGCAA
Source organism: Amorphophallus konjac (assembly GCA_022559845.1). Taxonomy (NCBI): domain Eukaryota; kingdom Viridiplantae; phylum Streptophyta; class Magnoliopsida; order Alismatales; family Araceae; genus Amorphophallus; species Amorphophallus konjac. Next base: position 140,358,556 of record CM040127.1, on the reverse strand, counting down.
ACACCACCTCCCAGACCCTATCTCCCCCTCTCACAAGCCTGATTCTCCCCTCCCTTGGTCCCCTATCAGCCAGGGGTCGCCCCCACACCCATTCACCTCATCTCCCCTCCCATCTACCCCCATTTCCCATCCCTCATCTCAGCTGTCACCCAGAGACAACAGCAGCAGCAGATTGCCATCGACTTGCAGCATCACCCCCATCACTTATGAAGGTCTTCTGGCGTCCCACCTTGCTTCAGAAAATTCTGCTCTAAGTCAGCTTCGTCATGATGGTTTGTGCACTCACTTTCGGCATCGGAGCTGCCCGGAGGAGCCGTTCTTGTCCAACTGTGCAAGCAGACTCTGGCCAGCGACCAGAGAGAGTTACAGAAGGTGCCACGGCCTCTTCCCTCATCTTCTGGCTCTAGTGTTCGGTTGGATTCAACTAGGGACGATCAGCTTTCAGCCAAGTCCGGCCCCGCACCATTCGGAGCGCTCGTCCAAGAGCATCGCCCCCGACAAGTCGAGTCTGATCTGCAGTCCGACCATCATGCGCCTTGGTCAAGCAGTCGACCACAGAAGGTACCACATCCACCTCCCACCTCTTCTGCTTTGGCCCTTTGGAGGATCTAAGCATGGGTCTCCCAGCTTTCTGATATGCGCAGCGTAGAGTGATATAGAAGGGGGGGATGAATAGATCACTCCCTAAAATTAATAATCCAGCGGTAAATCACATCTTTGGTTTCTCAACCCTTCAGATATAGCGAAAGCAATAGCTACGGCAGACAATAACCAAGACGAAAGAAAGAAGTGAGATCGAGAGAACTGTTCATAGTGAAACAAAATGCCAAGCAGAAGGAGAGCAACACACCGACAGCAGGCAAACCATAGAAGAGGCAAGGAGTTTTTAAGGTGGTTCGATTGCAGTCCACAATTTACATCCACCCCTCACTCCAAACTAGAGTGAGGCTTCCACTAGCGAAGGCTAGAACAGCAGACTCAGTCTGCAAACAGATGCTGCCGAACAACTTGACAAACCAAGGGAAACAAATCCCTCAACCCAAGCTCTGCAACCCACAGAAGCTTGACACCTGGACCTACTTCCCGCAAGACCAAAACCGGAGATGAATCTCCCTTCCTCCAAACCGGAGGGGAACTGCTAGTGACAGCCTGTCACTGGCAAACCAGAGATCACAGATCTCTCTTCCTCTGAAGCCCAGAGGGAAACCGGAGAATCTCTCCCTTCCTCTGAACACTAGAGGGTAACAATATGGAATAAGAAAGAAGAAGTGAAAAAGAAAAAAACAAGACAATCGATGGACGACAATCGTTTCAAAAAACCAAGAACAATGTAGCTTCCGAAGAAGCAGATCTTCACAGTCATAGACACTTCTCTCTCTCAAAGACTTTTCTCTCAGATCTATTCTCTCAAATTCTTCTCTCTGTCTTCTCTCTGGAACGTGGAGGCTCTCTCTATTCTTCTTCTGCTCAGGCACTAATTTTCTTAGCTTTCCTCCAGTTCACCTTTTGATCGTAGAGGACATCCTTTTATATGGCTTCCGACTTGAATTCCATGACTTCACTCGTGTGGCGTGAGTGGGGCTCGTGCCCTCGTTTTCTAGAGAAACCTCGGATCACGTGCCAGGCACCAACCTCGAATCACGTGCCCAATCATCCGCTTGAATCAACCTGAAAGAAGAGAAGAATGGATGCATCGAGTTAGTTCAAGCTTTGAACCAAAGGACGATGTACAGACTTGTTTTGAACAATGCACAAATGCATATAGGAGAGTATGTACATTGACGATGAGTGCTCAGGCATGCTGTCAAGTAATGTACAGACTTGATGAGAAAGATGCATGAACAAGCCACAGCGAATGTATAGACTTGATACCAAAGTATGCACGACGTAAAACGATGTACAGACTATGTGAATGCATGAAGAACATGGGCTGTACATACTTAATAGCCTGTAGCTGTGTACAGACTTGACCGATGCATAGACAGCAGAGAATGTGCAGACTTTGACGTTTTCATGCGTGAGAAAACAATGTACAGACTTGTGTTCATGCAGCAATGTATAGACTTGTGTTCGTGCAACACACAGGTTGTGCATACTTGATAGCATGCATCGATGTACAGACTTGTGGTCATCAAGGCAACCGTGTTCAGACTTTAAGTGAAGAATGTACAGACTTCGTGGAAGTGCTAAAACAGTGAACGTAGGTAAAGATGGGAATGTATAGACTTGAGTGTGTGCGACCAGACACTGTATAGACTTGCACATAGAGACGCTAAGTGAGACGCAGGATGCACTGGCTGTACAGACTTTGATTTATGCACATGAGACGCTGAGTGAGACGCTAAGTGAGACTGACTTTAACAAGCAATGTATAGACTTTGGTTTATGCACATGAGACGCTAAGTGAGACGGAGAATGATGCACTTGCTGGCAGACGTTGTATAGACTTAGCGTATGCTCTGAACACAGACTGTACAGACTTTAAATGATGCATGCACAAGGAGAGACGATGCATGAGACGATGCATGCACAAGGAATGTACAGACTTGGTCTTACAATGTATAGACTTGGCCAACTATCAACTGATGGATGTATAGACTTTATGTGTGCATATGCCAAGACCATGTACAGACTTGAAGAAATGCATGCAGCAGACGATGTACAGACTTGGTCTTGCGACCACGGGCTGTACAGACTTTGAAGTAATGCATGAATTGATCTAGAGATAAAAATAGGTTGATTTATAGTGTGAGACATCATCAAAACCGTAGGGATGCAACAATCTCCCCCTTTTTCATGATGGCAACACTATGAATCAAGCAATATCAAGGCTTAAAAAGAAATAACAATAGCTATAACAATCAAAGCAAATTCAAAGCAAGCGCATGCGGACAAATTAAACACTGCTGCTGAAACTCTTCTTTCTCCAAAACCACTCCCCCACAACTCACTCTCGGATATTGCCATGACAAACTATTCTCCCACAGCTCATGAACAATTCTCCCCCAAAACTCATGACAACTCATGACCTACTGATATTGCAAAACCTCTCTCCCCCTTTGACATCATCAAAAGGAAATGAAGGATATATGAAAGTGCTGGAGACATGAGGAAGAAGTACAGAAACTTCTTAGTGTAGAAAGACACGAGCAAGTCTTAAGAGAATAAGTGAGGTGCTAAACTCAAGTGAAGATTCTTGAACTCTAGTAAACAATAGAGAGCTAGAATGAGAGAAAAGTTTATCAACATACATAGTATATGATTTAGAATAGGAGTGAACAAGTATGACATGACTTAGCTGAACAGGCAACTATCCCAGTAGACGACAAGAGACAAAGTCAGAGAAGGTGTACTCAAGGTATTGAGGACAAGCAATCCATTAACTTGTATAAAGACAAGGGATTTGAGGTGATTTTCAAGAAGACCAATGAGTAAGTTGGTAATTCACTCTTTTGACATTAGGGAGACACCTTGATTAGAGGCCTGAATCCCCAGTTACTCAGTGTGAGTACCTCATTACCTACTCTTTTTTTTAAGGAAAAGAGTTAGTAACTGTGACTTTTGACATGAGGAAACACCTTGATTAGAGGCCAGAGTCCCCAGTTACTCACCAGCTAGCCACCATTGCTCTGTGATGGTCAGAATATTAATGTCATTTCTTTTCATTTTTTTGTTAAGCATTTGACACCTCATGACATAGGATAAAAAACTTCATTTCATTGATGAAGCTCCCAGTTTCTCAGTGACCAAATCATAGATCTTTGTTTATTCAGTTTATCCCTTGTGTTAAGGAGATGGAATGATTGAAAATAATACCAGAAGAACTATTTCTTGAAGTGAATCTTGAAGTCTATATTTCAAGTTGTTTTGGTCAGATATCAAGACATACAGGTTTTGGCCTGAACCGGAATCACTGACAATGTAGGAAGATATACTTTATACAATTAGTCCAGATCTCTGATAGACTACCAGAGGAAAGATTCTAGCTGGACTTTAGTAACACAGACTTATAGACTTAAGAGATGAGTGTGATTCTACTGTCTGAGAGAACCGCACTAGTTCAGTCATGAGAACCAGCAATGACACACATCTGGTCAGTCTTTTTGAATCAGTCAAAGAACTCCCCCTCTCACAGCTCAACCAGCTCCCCCTTAATCATAGCATTACTGAAGGCTAACCATTTGACACACAGAACTCCCCCTCACAATAGGAACAGACTTCACAACTAAGACAACTTGTATAAGCCTAATTCTCTTCTCAGTGTAGTGAATTTTTCATTGTCCAGAGGCTTGGTGAAGATGTCAGCAATCTGATTAGCAGTGCCTACATGAATCAGTTCAAAGTTGTTCTTAGAGACCTCATCTCTTATGAAATGATGCCTTATCTCTATGTGTTTGGTGCGGGAATGCAAAATAGGATTCTTGGCAAGATTGATGGCACTAGTATTATCACAATAGATAGGTGTGCACCCCAGGTCTACTTGGTAGTCCTGAAGCTGGTGTTTAATCCAAATGACTTGTGTACCACAACTCCCTGCAGCTACATATTCAGCCTCTACAGTGGAGAGGGCCACAGAATGTTGTTTCTTGGAGCCCCAAGACACTAAACACCCACCCAAAAATTCACAGTGACCACTAGTACTTTTCCTATCTAGTTTACACCCTGCATAATCTGCATCTGTGTATGCAACTAAATCAAGTGTGTGTGAAGCAGGAAACCATAGACCAAGAGAGTGTGTAGCAGATAAATATCTGAAAATTCTTTTCACTACAGCTAAATGTAATTCAGTGGGTCTAGACTAATACCTTGCACACATACCTACACTGAACTATATATCCGGTCTAGAGGCTGTCAAGTAAAGTAGAGATTCAATCATACCTCGATAGAGCTTGGCATCTACCTCTTTACCTGTCTCATCTGCATCCAGTGAGATATTGGTACCCATGGGTGTTGTAATGTGCTTCAGGTTGTTCATACCAAACCTCTTGAATAGTTTCATTGTTTATTTGGTCTGGTTGATGAAGCATCCATCCTCTAACTGTTGTACATGCAAGCCAAGAAAGTACTTTAGTTCACCGACCAAACTCATCTCAAATTCAGCAGACATCATTTTAGAGAATTCATCACATAATTCACAGCTAGTTGATCCAAACACAATGTCATCTACATATACCTGAACTATGATGAGATCTTTATTTGTACCCTTGGTAAATAAAGTTTGATCAACCTTACCTCTGTTGTAGCCCTTGATGATCAGAAATTCAGTCAGTCTTTCATACCATACTCGAGGAGCTTGCTTTAGACCATACGGGGCTTTGTTTAACCTGAAAACTTGGTTAGGTTGAGGAGAGAACTGAAATCCTTGGGGTTGTTCAACAAAAATCTCTTCCTTAATGACTCCATTTAAGAAGGCACTTTTAACATCCATTTGTTGGAGTTTTATATTTTTAGAGCACGCAAATGCTAGTAATATTCTTATTGCTTCCATCCTAGCAACAGGTGCATAGGATTCATCAAAATCAACACCAAATTCCTGACAGTAGCCCTTGGCTACTAGTCTGGCCTTATTCTTGGAAATGATTCCATCTTCATTCATTTTATTTTTAAACACCCACTTAGTTCCTATGACATTAGTATTTTCTGGTCTTGGTACTAGCTCCCAGACATTATTTCTTTCGAACTGACCTAATTCCTCACACATAGCATTGACCCAAGATTTATCAGCCAAGGCCTCTTCTACTGATTTGGGTTCAATTTGTAAGACCAAAGCAATTAGGTCTTGATTATTAACATTCCTAAAATGAGACCTAGTCCGAAGAGGATCTTCAGGGTTGGCTATGACATTATCTATCGGATGATCTTTAAGAAATCTAACATTTATTGAAGACTCACCTGTTTCTTCTGGCCCTTCCTGGTTGGGAGGATTTGATGTTCCACTCGGCTGAGTCTTCTCTTCTTCTTGGTATTCTAGGAATTCCCCATCGTGATTGGAATCCCTGTCAATATTTTCAATGTTAGTAACACCTTTCTTTTCACTAAAAATGATGTGTGGAGACTCTTCAACTTTCTGGTCTGTTATGTTAAAGACCCTATATGCCCTTGACACTTCATAGTATCCTAAAAATATTCCAGGGGAGCTTTTAGCTTCAAACTTATCTAAGTCTTTCTTGTCATTATTATGAATAAAGCATTTAGCTCCAAAAATTCTGAAATGGACAAAGTTTGGTTTCTTACCTTTTAGTAGCTCATAGGGTGTTTTCTTGTGAATAGGTCTTACTATGGCCCTGTTGATTATATAAGTTGTTGTATTGGCCGCCTCTGTCCAGAATTTTCTTGGTAATTGACTCTCAATCAGCATGGTTAAGGCCATCTCCACAATAGTTCTATTTCTTCTCTCCACAATTCCATTCTGTTCAGGTGTCCTGGGAGAAGAAAACCTGTGTGTTAGTCCCTCTCTTTCACAAAGATCAGAAAACATGGAATTTTCAAACTCACCTCCATGGTCAGATTGAATTGAATAAATCTTGTGTTTTCCTTCTTGTTTGACCTTATTGAAAAAATGATTAAACTTTTGAAAAGCATCGCTTTTACTGGCTAAGAAAAAGATCCAAGAAAGTCTAGAGTGGTCATCAATGATCACATAGCCAAACCTATTCCCATTAAGACTCTGAGTCCTAGTAGGACCAAAGAGGTCCATATGGAGAAGTTCCATTGGTCTAGAGGACAATGGCTCAGATCTTAGCTGGAAAGAATTCCTGGTCTGTTTTCCTAGAGCACAGGCATCACAGGATTTTGAAATAGAATTGAACTTGATTCTAGGAATGCCTCTAACTAAATCATGCTTGACCAATTTATTTAAAGTAGAGAAACTAGCATGGCCTAGACGTCTATGCCATTCAAAAGCATCACTTTCATAGTTAGCAGATAAACAAAGATTAGGTTCATATTCAGCATCCAAGTCTATCATGTTGACATTATTAATCCTGTTGGCTACAAATTTAACCACATCAGAATTTATTTCAAAAATTTTGCATGAGTTATCATCAAACACAACCCTGTGACCCTTGTCACATAATTGACTAATGCTAATCAGGTTGTGTTGAAGACCTTCCACAAGTTCAACTTTTTCAATGGAGTTTGTGGAAGACTTACCTACTGTGCCAACTCCAATGATCCTACCTCTGTCCTTTCCTCCAAATTTGACTAGACCCCCTACCTTCATCTCTATCTTGCTGAACTTGGATCGGTCTCCTGTCATGTGCTTGGAGCAGCCACTGTCGAGATACCACTTGTTGTTCTCAGCTGCCAGGCATACCTACACAAATAAAATCAAGCAAAGAGATTTGGAACCCAAGATGAGTTGGGTCCAAAGACATTATTCAAATCTCTAAGCAGATGTTTAGGAATCCAGATTTGCTTCAACATGGTTTTCTCTGGCACCTTTACTTCGGGTTTATTGAAATTATAACCGGGGTTATGTCCAGCTGGTCTGGAGAAATAATCTCTATTCCAGTCATTGGGCTTCCCATTCCTTGGATATCTCCTGTGAGCTTGTTGATTAACAGATTTTTGAGGATGATAGTTATTTCTCCAGTAGATCTTATTTGGACCCATCTGTTTGTAGTAATTCCTGCTTTTATTCTCATCCACTTGCTTGGTCCATCTACCATTTAGGTTCTGGTGGGTGGGCTTAGTGAAGTTCTTCACAAAATTCATTCCCATTTTAAATGGTCGACCAGCACTGTTTGTTAAATTTTATTTCGGACGTTGAGCTCCTTGACTGCTATTTGAGCTGGATGGTGTGTCCAGCTTCTCTTTTCCCTTCTCTGGGCAGAAGGTGGTGGTTTTGAATTGAAAGGGTCTCTTGTTAGTTGGGTCATAGCCTAGACCCTCCCTATTGAAGTTAACCCTTGTCCCTAGTATAGCATCCAGACTTATTTTTCCTTAAACAAAATTTTCCAAAACCTTTTGTTTATCTTCCAGCTCTTTTTGAAGAGACTCAGAATTTTTTAAAAGTTCAGCGTTCACTTTCTTAACAGCTTCATATTTCTCTGAGATCACTCTATTTTCATTCAGGCTTTCTTCAATTTTGATTTTGAGTTCGTTGAGCTGGGTGTGACTCTCCTGGTTTTCTCCCTTGAGCTTTTCATTTTCTTTTCTTAGGAAAGTCATTTCTTCTAGTTCTTCTTTTAGTTTCAGTCTTTCCCCACTGATTTGGGTTAGTTCTTCAATATTAGCATTGAATTTTCTCTTGAGGACCCTATGCTCTTTACTGAGTGAATTGAACTTGTCTAATAATTCAGCATAGGCATCTTCCCAGTCATCAATAGAAAAAATTTCAAAGATATTTGTTACCTCCTCTTCGCTATTTGCCATTAGGAAAATTCCTTCTTCATCTTCCTCCGAGGAAGTGCTTTCCGGATCTTCTTCCTCATCGCTCCACGTGCAGACCATTGCCTGTGGCTTCTTCTTTTTCTGCACCTTTGAGCTTTTCTTCTGAAAGTTGGGACCCTTCTTCTGGAGATCTAGGCAGTCCCCTTTCATGTGTCCCTATTTCTTGCAATGAAAATAAGTAATTCTCTTAGTACTTCTATCCTTATCACTGCTGGATTCAACGTTCTTACTAAATAAGTATGGCTTCTTCCTCCTAAAGGTCTTCCCCTTAGTCCTTAAAAATTTTCTAAACTGTCAAGTGAGCATTGCCTGCTCCTCCTGGTCGAGATCGGAAAAACCATCGGACTCAGAGCTACTGCTCCCGCTGCTGCTACCCTTGTTGCGGGATGCCTTGAGAGCAACATTCTTGCCCTTCTTGTCACTTCCTTCATCACCTCCTTTAAAGTTCATCTCATAGGTCATGAGGGATCCTATGAGTTCATTCACTATCATAGTCGTTAGATCCTTTGACTCTTCTATCACGATGGCCTTAGTGTGCCATGCTTGGGTTAGAGATCTAAGAATCTTCCTGACTATATCTGCCTCAGCTAGCTCTTTCCCTAGCCCCTTAAGAGTGTTCGTGATCAAGGACAACCTGGCATACATTTCAGTGATATTCTCCTCTGGATTCATCTTAAACAATTCATACTTAGAGGTAAAGAGATTTACCTTCAAGGCTTTCACTTGAGTTGTACCTTCGTAGATTAGTTCCAGCTCATCCCACATTTGCTTGGCCGTCCTATAGGCTGATATGCAGGCGTATTCGTCTGGGTGAACAGCACACTGGATGATGTTCAGGGCCGTCCAGTTCAGTGAAGATAACTTGACAAGATCATCTATCCACGCGTCCTCATTCGTTGGCAGGTCATACGGCCCTATAGTGATTACCCTCCACAGCTTGTGGCTCTGTTCCCTGATGAACACCTCCATCCTATTTTTCCAGAAGATATAATTATTACCATCAAAGAATGGAGGGCGACTAATGGATTGTCCCTCAGGCATGAAACTTCGAGGACCATTAGGATTACCTTGACCGTTGGCCCACATGGTGATAACCCGCTCTGATACGAATTGATATGCGCACCATATAGTGATATAGAAGGGGGGGATGAATAGATCACTCCCTAAAATTAATAATCCAGCGGTAAATCACAACTTCGGTTTCTCAACCCTTCAGATATAGCGAAAGCAATAGCTACGGCAGACAATAACCAAGACGGAAGAAAGAAGTGAGATCGAGAGAGCTATTCATAGTGAAACAAAATGCCAAGCAGAAGGAGAGCAACACACCGATAACAGGCAAACCATAGAAGAGGCAGGGAGTTTTTAAGGTGGTTCGATTGCAGTCCACAATCTACATCCACCCCTCACTCCAAACTAGAGTGAGGCTTCCACTAGCGAAGGCTAGAACAGCAGACTTAGTCTGTAAACAGATGCTGCCGAATAGCTTGACAAACCAAGGGAAACAAACCCCTCAACCCAAGCTCTGCAACCCACAAAAGCTTGACACCTAGACCTGCTTCCCGCAAGACCAGAACCGGAGATGAATCTCCCTTCCTCCAAACCGAAGGGGAACTGCTAGTGACAGCCTGTCACTGGCAAACCAGAGATCACAGATCTCTCTTCCTCTGAAGCCCAGAGGGAAATCGGAGAATCTCTCCCTTCCTCCGAACACTGGAGGGTAACAATATGGAATAAGAAAGATGAAGTGAAAAATAGAAAAACAAGACAATCGATGAACGACAATCATTTCTAAAAACCAAGAACAATGTAGCTTCCGAAGAAGCAGATCTTCACAGTCACAGACACTTCTCTCTCTCAAAGACTTTTCTCTCAGATCTATTCTCTCAAATTCTTCTCTCTGTCTTCTCTCTGGAACATGGAGGCTCTCTCTATTCTTCCTCTGCTCAGGCACTAATTTTCTCAGCTTTCCTCCAGTTCACCTCTTTTGATCGCAGAGGACATCCTTTTATATGGCTTCCGACCTGAATTCCATGACTTCACTCGTGTGGCGTGAGTGGGGCTCGTGCCCTCATTTTCCAGAGAAACCTCGGATCACGTGCCAGGCACCAACCTCGGATCACGTGCCCAATCATCAGCTTGAATCAACCTGAAAGAAGAGAAGAATGGATGCATCGAGTTAGTTCAAGATTTGAACCAAAGGACGATGTACAGACTTGTTTTGAACAATGCACAAATGCATATAGGAGAGTATGTACATTGACGATGAGTGCTCAGGCATGCTGTCAAGTAATGTACATACTTGATGAGAAAGATGCATGAACAAGCCACAGCGAATGTATAGACTTGATACCAAAGTATGCACGACGTAAAATGATGTACAGACTATGTGAATGCATGAAGAACATGGGCTGTACATACTTAATAGCCTGCAGTTGTGTACAGACTTGACTGATGCATAGACAGTAGAGAATGTGCAGACTTTGACGTTTTCGTGCGTGAGAAAATAATGTACAGACTTGTGTTCATGCATCAATGTATAGACTTGTGTTCGTGCAACACACAGGCTGTGCATACTTGATAGCATGCATCGATGTACAGACTTGCTGGTCATCAAGGCAACCATGTTCAAACTTTAAGTGAAGAATGTACAAACTTCGTTGAAGTGCTAAAACAGTGAACGTAGGTAAAGATGGGAATGTATAGACTTGAGTGTGTGCGACCAGACACTGTATAGACTTGCACATAGAGACGCTAAGTGAGATGCAGGATGCACTGGCTGTATATACTTTGATTTATGCACATGAGATGCTAAGTGATACTGACTTTAACAAGCAATGTATAGACTTTGGTTTATACACATGAGATGCTAAGTGAGACGGAGAATGATGCACTTGCTAGCAGACATTGTATAGACTTAGCGTATGCTCTGAACACAGACTGTACAGACTTTAAATGATGCATGCACAAGGAGAGACGATGCATGAGATGATGCATGCACAAGGAATGTACAGACTTGGTCTTATAATGTATAGATTTGGCCAACTATCAACTGGTGGATGTATAGACTTTATGTGTGCATATGTCAAGACCATGTACAGACTTGAAGAAATGCATGCAGCAGACGATGTACAGACTTGGTCTTGCGACCACGGGCTGTACAGACTTTGAAGTAATGCATGAATTGATCTACAGATAAAAACAGGTTGATTTATAGTGTGAGACATCATCAAAACCGTAGGGATGCAACACTTTCCACTGGGACTGGTCTCGCCCCGATCTGAACTCTCATCTAGGAGATACACCCCCGGCAAGGCTTCCCTATACGTCTGGAGGCCTCGCCTGTGCGACCTCAAGAGAATTGACGGTACCAGTGCTCCTAGGCTCAGACCTTGTCCATTCTTGTTCTGGAATGTCCATGGGGCATCCTTCTTCGAGTTGACTACTGCCCCACATCAATCCGACATCGTACTTGGGAGTTACACCCCCGGTGAGTCAGACCTGTTCCTCTGCCCCTACTTTCTATCCGACCCTGTCGGCATCCAGGAGCTGCCACCGAGCCGTCTGGGCGCGTTCGGTGGAGATTTTCAACCGAGGGGAACTAGGTTCGACACTCTTTCAAGATGAGGTAGTCTCGCCTCAATCCGACGTCCCAGCCGAGAGCAAGACCCTGTTGAAGAGCTCTCTGGCCTGTAGAATTCGCCCCCTGTAGAGTTCCACGGGATCCAGCGGCATCGGCAAGTATGAGCTCTAATTAAGGCGGGTCTTCTTCATGGTGATTCCCAAGACAACCAGCTTTCCAACAACTCTAGCCCTGCCTCTGTCTGACTTCCCATCAGAGAGGTCCCTTCCTGACAAGGTTCTGGTTCCAGACAGCCAGGACAGCAGACTAGGCCGCATCGACCGAGTGCCGATCTTCTTCGGCCACACTAATCTCCCCACCCCGCCTGGTTGGCTGAGCGCCCCTCCCTGTGTGGAGGTAGTATTTGATGTAATTAATCATTCCCCACTCCTAGTCCACCCCTCCTGCGAGAGGAGTAGTTTTGTAATTAATCTATTTTAGGTCAATGCGACTCCGGCGCAGCGTGCGGGGAGCAAACCCATGCTTCCCCCCTCGCCCTCATCTTCGAATGGCGGCCGATTTCTTCAAACTGACCTGGTAAAGCTCTCAGTCCCTTTTGGTGCTTGTTCTTTCAATATTCGTCATTTTCTCCGCTGGTTAAGAGAGAGAGCTCCCGGTCCCGAGGCACCACCGCCTTCGAGTGACCACCGTGGGGGTAAGTGAGTGAACCCCGTGCCCTTCGGCACACTGTCAGCCCTTTGATTCAGGCACTTGTACCCAAGGTGAGTTCGACCTAAGCCTTGCTGGCCCTCCATCGCTACATACGCATTCAAGGCCTAATTTCATCATGCATTATGCTCAAGTGTTCATACCCTTCCAAATGCCTAAATCCACCTTGGTTCCAGAACCGCCCAGGCTAAGCTTAACTCACTCAGTTTAATTGGAACAGGATGTGGCCATAAACTGATTTGTTCACATATTATGATTCAGTGGCTAACTTCTTTAAATTTGCAGGATTTCCAGCCAGCGGTCAACCGCCGGTCAGGGGCCAGTCGATCGATTTTTCCAACAACAAAAGTCCCATCTCTGTAAAATTACGGTCAACCGCCCCCTCCTACCGGTCGACCGCCAGCTTCGAGGCAGCCATTTTTTACTTTGTTTTCTACAACGTGGGAAGCCCTCTTCATTGGGTTTGTTTAATCCAAAAGTCACTAGACTTACCATGATTTGTGGATCTGATTCCTGGCTTCTCCCTTGACCATCCAAGATCTATATATACATCATATTGGGGTCAAAAACCCTAATTATCTAAGGAAGCTCAAGGAGGCTATCAAGGGGAGAGAAAGGTGCTGCTATTGTAGAAGTTCTTCATCCATCTTCAAGTGATCCAAGCCACATCTAGAGCAGATCAAACCCAAGCCAAGTGGAGATCAAGCTGCATCCAAAATCTTCTTCATCAACTAAGGGGGAGCTTGAATATGAAGTTTTTACTTTGTGTTTTCCATTCGATTTCTATTTCAGATTCAAGTGTATGTTCTTGTAATATCTGAATACTTGTGTGTGTGTGGATCTATGCAGATCCGTGTGTGTGTGTCTATTTCTTCACATTTCCTTGTGATTCAGTGCTTGTGCATCTTCGTGGGAGTTCTAAACTCACAGGAGTGTGTGTGTGTGTGTGCTCTGATCTTGTAACTGTCTACAAGATAGTGTGTGAATCCTCACAGTCGGTGAGGGGTGGACGTAGGTTGCAGTTGTTGCATCCGAACCACCTAAAATCATGGTCTCCTGTGTGGTTTGCTCCTTATCATCTACCTCCAATTCTGCTTTAGCATATTTGTATCTTGCATCATCTGATTTCTTTGTTTTGATCTAGTTCTATTAACCTTTTGACGAGAGATCTCTAGTATATCAAAAGGTGGTTTCTGATCGACAAGGTTAGTCTTGTCGGGAGGAAAATACCTTGTGTGAGAGAATCTTCAGATTCCTGGACTCCGCCTGGTACCAAAGAACTACTGTAGGGGTTTATTTATCTATATTCATTTTGTAATCCATCAGATCTTTACTTTTTTGTTGCTTGCTTTTAATACATGTTTTAAATCGGGTAAAAGTTTATAAAATCTGTAATCACCCAATTCTCCCCCCCCCTCTTGGGTGTCATTGATCGTGGGACTTTACACCTAAGGCCACTCACATGGCTTAATCGCCATGGCTCTCTACCCACCCTACCCCAACCACCACCTCAGCACCCTACCACCTAACCCTCACCACCACCAACTCTCTCCAAAACCAAGGGTGACCCACTTCCACCCCTCCACAGTCGGCCGATCCCAAGGGCAAGAGACCCCTGACCGACCCGGTCCCTCCCGTGAAGGCTCCACCACCTAACCCAAGTGGAAATACCTCATCGCAGCCTACCAATCCCCCCCCCACCATCACAAGGGTCACCCCTAGTCGTCCCACTCCCCGTATAGAAGAAAATTTCAAAGAGCCAAATGTGAGTGGTGCAACCGCAGGTAGTGGTAAACAACAATGTTTTAGGTGCCAAGGATTTGGACACTACGCATGGTAGTGCCCCTCAAGAGGATTGTCTAGCTTAAGCATAGAGGAGGTAGCTTCCCCTCCCCAAAGGGAACTTGAGAGTGTGATTGAGGTGCATGATGCCACCCTTGAATGGGAGGAAGAATATGAGGCACAATGCAATAAGTCGGGCCTGGAAATCCCCATCCCACCCATTGACCTACAGTTAGGTGCAGTTAGGTGTATCCACATCCAAGCCTGAGAAGATGATTGGTCTAGAATCCCGACTCTCCCCACCTTTGCCAAAGCAAGTGAGATAATCATAGGGGAATTTCTAGCCCATTGGTTAAAGAAATATCCAAACTTGGGAAGCCCAAGCACACTTTACCCGCTTTAGGAGAACCATTCTCAAGTAGTGCCCATCAACTCTTTTCACACCATATTCCAATCCTAGTATGAGGTAGAGACTTTAGATGATCTTATCAAGGGTCTGGAATGGCAACTTGAGCTGACTAGCATGCTGGATCTGGGAACCGACCGACCTAAGAGACTTGACCTCATTCACCTATGTGTCGGGTCCATCACCTCAGTCTGCACTATGGGTTACTACACTAGTGACCTCCTTTTACTCCTCCCTACACCCGAGGAACCCGACCTTATCCATAATCTAGAACTTGTTGTTTCGGGTAGGAAGCTGATCCATCCTATTGAGGCCAATGTCCCACCACCCTTTACACTAAGGGAAGACCTAACACACATTGGGGATCTTATGACTAGGCCGATCCAATTTGAGGATTTAAGCGAGATGCACATCTCTGAAGTCCCAAGGTTCCTTGATCCATTTGACACATTCCCTTGGGAACTCCAATGCCAACATGCCCCCTTTCCTTCCCTCACCCTTATCTACTTCCCATCCTTTCCTAAAGGCCATTCCATTAGGCCCAATCCAGCCCTTACCCATTGCTTCACCACCGCTACATACCTCATGGGTCCCAAACTGAGCCCTTGGGATGAGTCATACCCACCCCTAGGCCCAACGCACATTGGAAAACTTGTAGAATGGGCCTTCGCTTGTCAAGGGTTAGATGAGGATCACTTCACCAAAAGCATGACCTTTCTTGACCCTTTTGATCCTTCATTTTGGGACCCCTTCAACCCACAAACCCCACCCTAATCCGTCAAAGAAACCCACTACCTTATCCCCTCACAAGTCAATCATCCAAGGGTCCATCAAGAACATAAGAGGTCGGAGTCTCATGCATCACTACATCTAAGGTCATATAGGGCTAGTGCATTCAGGTACATTGGCCCTCCCTTACCCATCCAAGTAGGTCGGGACTTCCCATATATTGCAGCCGCATTTGGATGCCCTGGCCCTCCAGAGTTTGATATGGGACCCATGCATGTTGGATCCACATTTGGGTGCCCTGGTCCACCAACCTTTGATAGGAAACCCTTGCATGATAGAGCTACATTTGGATGCCCCGGCCCCCCAATCTTCACCACCATTGATAGGGAGTCTAGACATGCTAGGTCCACATTTGATTGTCCAGCACCCCATTATCCACTAGCGAGTCAGCATTCACAAAGTTGCATGATAACCTTTGCAAGCACTTCAATAAGAGCAACGTAACTTACAAGAGGCAGGCCAACTCACACTGGTGCCACCAGGAAAACCAAGTGGGTGATTTAGGGATGGTGAGAATTGAGAAGCTCTCCCCTAGAGACACCTCAAAACTGAGGACTCGTGGAGCTGGTCCCTTCAAGGTTTGGAGGTGCATCGGCACCGATGCTTATGAGTTAGACCTCCCCGAAGAGTAAAGAGTTAGCCCCACATTCAATGTGGCGGACCTTGTGCCCTACAAGGGCCCCACGGTGGTACCCAGTGATAATATTGATCCCACGCCCTCCCTTGAGAGAGCACCCACCCCCGTGAGAGCACCGCTAGCCTGGAGAGTCCGACATGAGCAATTGAGAGAATATTGGGTGAGCATGTCACCACCCTCAGGAGCAAGGCGTATGAGTGCTACGTCACTAGGGGGAAGGATTGGCCTCCTTCGGAAGACTTGTGGGCGCTCCTACTGCAGCACTCTCGGAGCAGAGAGGACACTTACTCGATAGAGTTGAGCTCTCTGCATCCCGAGGGTATGATGGGGACATCAACAGCCGTCCCTGTACCCACGGCCCATCATAATCATGCCAGACATATTTGTCTTGGTCTATCTATCTATTTATTGAGTCATATGATGTATTTTCTATTTTTTATTTGAGTCATATCATTGTCCATGATTTATTTCCATATGTTTGAGTCATTTGTCCCATGGTTTGCTTTGGTCATTTAGTGTAATGCCATGGGCATTTTGGTCCTGTAAAAGGTTGAGTTCCTATAAATAGGACCCAACCCCCCCTTGAGAAAGCTAATGAAAAATTGAAGCATTTTGAATTCCATTACTGAGTGTCATTGGGTGAGAAGCCTACTGTCTTTGGGTCAGAAGCCTCGGGTGAGAAGCCCACCCCCATCACTCTCTCTCTCTCTCTCTCTCTCTCTCAAGGGGGCGACCCCCTTCTCTCTCATCCCCCTCCCAAGTTTGCCCCCCATCTCCCTTCTCTCCCCTACCACATCACCTTCCACCTCAGCCCTAGTTGTCCACCTCATCAACCACCTCATCAAATCCTTTCAACTCCCCATGCAACATTAACTCCACCCATTACTCCCTCCCCTTCCCTAAGCAACCTTCCATCTTCCCTAGGAACCCTTTCATTCTCCCAAGCCACCCTTCCACCATCCCAAAAAAGAATCCCTCTCCCCAAGCCACCCTTTCACTCCCTAACACAACCCTTCCCATCCCCAAGGCCCCCATTAACCACCCCCATTCAGCCACATTCCAACCTTGGAGAGAGATCTCTCCTTCCCTCTCTCCCTCCTAACCCAAATTCACACCTCCCCTCCCACGCCCTGCAAACATCACCTACTAGACCCTATATCCCCCTCTCACAAGCTTGGTTCGCCCCTCCATTGGTCCCCTATCAGCTAGGGGTCGCCCCCACACCCATCCACCCCATCTACCCCCATTTCCCATCCCTCATCTCAGTTGTCACCCAGAGACAGCAGCAGCAGCAGATCGCTATTGACTTGCAACATCGCCCCCATCACCTATGAAAGTCTTCTGGCGTCCCACCCAACTTCATGAAATTATGCTCCAATTCAGCTTTGTCACGGTGGCTCGTGCACTTACTTTCGCCATTGGAGTTGCCCGGAGGAGCCGTTCTTGTCCGACTGCGCAAGCAGACTCCGGCCAGCGACTAGCGAGAGTTGCAGAAGGTGCCACGGCCGCTTCCCTCATCTTCTAGCTTTGGTGTTCAGTTAAATTCAACTAGGGACGATCAGCTTTCAGCCAAGTCTAGCCCCGCACCATTCGGAGCCCCCGTCCAAGAGCATCGCCCCCGACAAGTCGAGTCTGATCTGCAGTTTGACCTTCTTGCGCCCTGGTCAAGAAGTTGACCACAAGAGGTACCACATCCACCTCCCACCTCTTCTGCTTCGGCCCTTTGGATGATCTCAGCACGGGTCTCCCAGCTTTCCACTGGGCTGGTCTCGCCCCGATCTAAACTGCTAGCTAGGAGATACACCCCCGGCAAGGCTTCCCTATCCGTCTGGAGTCGCCGCCTGCGCGACCTCAGGAGAACAGATGGTACCAGCGCTCTTGGGCTCAGATCGCATCCATTCATGTTCTGAGATGTCCCTGGGGCGTCCCTCTTCAAGTCGACTCATGCCCCACATCAATCCGGCATCGTACTTGGGAGTTACACCCCCGGTGAGTCGAACCTGTTCTTCTGCCCCTACTTTTAGTCCGACCATGTCGGCATCCAGGAGCTGCCACCGAGCCGTCCGGGTGAGTTCGGTGGATATTTTCAATCGAGGTGAACTAGGTTCGACACTCTTTCAAGACAAGGTGGTCCCGCCTCAATCCGACATCGCAGCCGAGAGCACGACCCTGTTCAAGATCTCTTTGGTCTGCAGAATTCACCCCATGCGTAGTTCCACAGGATGCAGCGGCATCGGCAAGTACGAGCTCCGATTAAGGCGAGTCTTCTTCCTGGTGATTCCCAAGACAACCAGCTTTCCAGCGACTCTAGGCCCACCTCCGTCGGACTTTCCAGCAGAGTGGTCCTTTCCCGATAAGTGCTGGTTGTAGACAGCCGGGACAGTAGACCAGGCCCCACCAACCGGGAGCCGATCTTCTTTGGCCACACTAATCTCCCCTCCCCACCTTGCCGGCTGAGCGCCCCTCCCTGTGTGGAGGTAGTCTTTGATGTAATTAATCATTCCCCACCCCTAGTCCACCCCTTCTACAAGATGAGTAGTTTTGTAATTAAGCTATTTCAGGTCAAAGCGACTCCGGCGCAGCGTGCGGGGAGCAAACCCACGCTTCCCCGCTTGCCCTCGTCTTCGAACGGCGGTTGGTTTCTTCAAACTGTCCAGGTAAAGCTCTCAACCCTCGCTCCCTTTTGGTGCTTGTTCTTTCAATATTCTTCATTTGCTCCGCCGATTAAGAGAGAGAGCACCCGGTCCCGAAGCACCACCGCCTTCGAGTGACCGCTGTGGGGGTAAGTGAGTGAACCCCGTGCCCTTTGGCACACTATTGGCCATTTTATTCGGGCACTTATACCCAAGGGGAGTTCAACCTAAGCCTTGATGGCCCTCCACCAGCAAGGGTCCAGCCCCATCCCCTCGACTCGGTATCCCCGAGTCACCCCGGGTTGAGTGTGTATGCCGTGAGAGCGCCCGCCTATGCGAATTCGATAAACTTGTGATTGTGCTTGCGGTTGTAGGTCGAAGGGGCATCAGTCTAGTGGCTGCCATCCCCAAGGTGGTGTCACGTCAGTGTATGTGTTTGTGCCTTTGACCGTGTAGGTCTTTTGTAAGGCCTTTGCCTATTTCTGTAGGCTTTTACGATAAGGGTTTTGTGATTTATCAATAGATCGGTAGCACCCGACTTTGTGAGATCAGAGTTCGCCTTTCTATTGCTATTCAGAGTACTTTAGAGGGTCGAGGTTTTTTTGGCTGCCGTGTTCCATGGTACGGCTGTTTTGATCTTTACTATTGTTCTTGTTCCTGCTGTTACGACTTTGCTATAGTTGTTAGCACTGTTGTTTACCGCTTTTGTTTCGTGGTAGTGTTCTGCGGGATACCTACTGAGCCAGTGATAAAAGGCTCACCCCTGGCTTTTCAAGTGTAGTTGTTCTTCCTTGTGCTTGGAGGTACTGCTGTGTGGTTCTTAGTGCCAGCGTTGCGAGTGTGGGGCTTCCCCCGACTTGAGAGTATGTTCTCTTTTTTGTTAGACTGTACTTATCTTTCTTTGGACTAGACTCTGTTAGTTTTAATTGTTATAGAAAATATAATTTTAATTCTACTATTATAGTAATCCTGATCATTAAAATTTAATTGCTTACTACTTTATCTGGAAGTTTAATGTACTTTCACACTCCTTTCAATCCCTTCGGAGCTTTTTCGCTCTTGGGAGGCCTCGCAAGTTCCAAGTGGTATCGGGTTTACCCGGTATCTGAAGTCTGGGTCGTCAAGGTTGGTATAAGAGCAGAGTTTGGAGTTGTTTAGAGTTTTTCTGAGCTGTCTAAGCTTTTGTTTGTGAAAGTACATGGGCATTCGAGATATTATAGTATTCAGAGTCCATATGGTCTAGTATAGTCGGTAGCTGGCATTGGTTTTGAGATTGTTTATCTCTTTGCTTTTGCGTGTGGTCTTGTGCGTGTTGTGTTGGCACTATGCGAGATGGTTTTGCTCGTGTCAGATTCTGATGGAGCGCCTTTCCTTTGTCATGGTGTTTGTCTCGGTTATGCTGTATTTGGTAGAGTTTGCCAGCAGGCGTGAATCTGTGCTGTGGTAGTTCTATCGTTGGTGTGGTGGTCGATTGGATGCCATGATTGAGAGAATGCTCAAGAGAACCTAGGATTTTTTACATAGTGAGCTATTGTTAGTCATCTTGTTGTTGGCACTCAAAATATGCTCGATGGCGACCAAGCCTAAAATGACAGAAATGATGCGGCCCACTGAAGCGAAAAAGTCGAAGGACACCAATGCACCGAAGCCTTCTCGAGTTGTCGGAGCCTCAGGTCACCTGGTATGAACACCAGAGACTTCACCTCAGGAGAATCGAGAAGAATCCACACCAAACTAGCAGTGCCGATAAGCTTGCCCAATGAACCGGTATCGACTCGGTCGTGCCGCATGAGCAACGTCTGTTGTTCGACCAAGGACAAGGGTGTACTTGGTGGCTCGCCACCTGAAAGAAAATTCTCCCGAGGTGATAAAGCACCTTTGGCCCTTTCAGAACCAAGGAATCTGAGGCTTCGTCGGCAGAAGTCCCGGACGGCTCGGCACGGGCACGGCTTCTCGACAAACTAGGCTCGTTAATGACCGAATGATCGCCTAGTCAAGGCGGAAGCGCTCCGGGTAGTATCCCACTCCCCAATAAAGCTACCAATGCAGGTTAAGTGGAGCCAGCCGTACTGTCACGCCCCGAACCGATGGCAGCGGAACGTGTCGTTTGCTCGGAACGTGGCAGTTAAACAGTCGTGAATAATCAAGAGTAATCGCACAAGTCCAAATACTTTGGAACAACAATAAAAATTTTATTTCTAATATAAGTCTCTTACAAGAACTTGAAGACTCAACTACGTCACTATGAAAGAAAACGAAATGACGCTCTAACAGACTTAGATAAGATAACTAAATAAGAGAAACCATGCTAGACTCAAGAAAGATAAAAGACACATGTTCACTAGTTTTCGAAGCTCGCTTGCACACTTGTCCCTCCCATGTGAGTCACGGTCTCGCTAGCCACCTGATTATCTGAAAAATGTTAGAATAAACTGAGTGAGCGAAAGCTCAGTAGAAATTATATCTCAAGAACAAGCAATTGGTTTAAGTAATTACATCTTTCACATGTAAATGCAGTAAGGCTATGCATGTAGAATTAACCGAGCAAGTGAAACAAAACTAGCAAGAGATTAACAACGTCGTGCAAAAACTTCCAAGCGAGTCTTAAACAAGAGATATTCATGAGATACTTTATAGATTATTGGCTATTTCACGCAAGTACTTGCCCATTCCGGGCCACGCTAGTCGAGTCACGCAAGTCAAGTCACGCACGCAAGTAATATCAAGTAACATCACGAGAGAGAGAGAGAGTGTGTGGAATGTCAAAGATCAAACTAGTCATGCACTTCGGTGCAATGCCAGACACCGTGATCAATATAACTCCCATGGGCACTAGTACTTTTGGGTGCTCCTCCCAGGACCAGATCGGGCCCTATATGCACAACATTTAAAGATAGATCTAGACATCAACGATAGTTCATAGCCAATAAGGAGTTTCAAGAACAAGCTTTAATAGGATGATAAGATAAGATTTTATGGAATTCAAGGACAAGGCCCTTTAGTAAGGACAGACTTGTAATAAAATTTCACGTGAAAGCATAGAAACCATGACATGTCAAAAATCTGGGTGGAATTGGCACCTAGATAGGTTGCCATGAATAACTTGAATAGATGACTAACAAGATAGTCACCAATTCAATCGACACAAGCAAGCTGAAGAATTGGCACCTAACTATAAGATACCCAATTCAATATATCGCCTAGTGGAATGATCACTCATTCCACTAGCTAAGAGAATTCTCTCATGGGCGAAGAATAGCACCATGAAAGGGCCGGGTTACCACGTTTCTCCAGAGTGACGTGGCATTAAAATGGGTACAAGGTGTTTAAAGTACAACCAGCTCAGTCGGCCTTGAGGGAATCCAAGGCTACGAGGAGACTTACGGAGGTCCCGATGACTAACTTGCTAGTCCGAAGGAACGGAATGTCCAACGGAGAGCTCGTATGTCGCCGAGAATTGAGGTGTATACATGAACCAATCATGAAACAAGGACTCCATCTACGGACATGAGATGAGAGTGCTAGAAGACCCGCGGTATGGGTCAAAATCAGGAGAAAACGGTGAGAACATGAATGCGTTAATTATAGAATTCATGTCCATCCAATTCTATAATTAACTATAATTAAATAAACTTATATTATTTGACGCCCAGGGGTGGCGTCATTTATTAATTAGCGTCCTCTTGGAGGGACGTTAATTTTATGATTTTTAACTTAATTTATTTAACAAGAATTCATATTTATATCTATTTAATTGAATAATTTCAAAAACATACATTCAAAGACAAATTGATTTATTTAAAATAATTTAAGGAAATAGAATATATGATAATTAGGAGAAAAATACAAGGATTCTAAATATATATATTTTATAACTTTCTGTTACATATTTTAATAAATATGGATTTTAAAAGATATACATACATGATATATGTATATATACATATATTTATATATATATATATGTATTAGTTAATCTGACGCCATTGTACAGTGGCGTCCAAAATGAATTTGACGACCTTTAGTTGGTTGTCATTTCAAAAAAATCTATTTTCAAATCTCCCGTTTCTAGATGTAACCATGTCGGAATCGAGCTTATAATATACCGAAATGACGGGCTCGAAAAACTCTTCCTAATCAGACGTTCAAAATAATTTTTTGTTGAGACATGGAGGATCTTGAGATAAGGGGCATGAAAAATGATGCAACCACTTTCACTATCTCGGTCTCCTCCCCAACAATACACTCATAAAATTTCATAGCCAAAGGACGCTCCGGTGATGAGAATCAAGTCGTCAAAGGAAAAACCTATAACTAGCATGCTACAGTAATCTTTGGAATTCGCCGAGTAACATGATTATATATATTAAATGATTTAACTTGTCTAAACTTATAGTAAATACACCATATAAGACATGGAAATTTCAGAATAACCATGAAGATTTTAGAAGTATATTTATCCAAAATTTTTGGTGTGTGATTACTTGGTTTTAAATTTTTTAACGTACTTAGATTATTTAAGATAATTAAGCAGTAACCTAAACTTAAGTAATCGATGGTAACAAAACATGCGTCCTAAACATGCAATTTAACTGCTATTATCTTTGGGCTTCAGTTATTGAGAAAACCTACCTTTGAGTGATGACTTGGTTGACAGACGATGGTGAAGATGAAGAAAATAATCCCTTAATATGATACTATGTTTCTATCAGAGTTATTGGAAGCCAATATAACAAGAGCAGCAACTCTTATCAAACGCAACAGCAGCCCCTTGTAAAGAAGAAGCAGCAGGATGATGATAGCTTCCCAAAGAGGACGACAGCCTCTTTTCCAGCAACTGTATCGGAAGAAGAAGAGAGCTTCCTGCGCTCCTTCTTATTGCAGATAACCAGCAGTAAGAAGGAAAAACAAAAGACGAAGAACTGCTACGTTCTTCAAGTTCACCACGGTAGGACAAAAGGAATGCAGAGGATGATGTCGTTCACCCTTCTCACGCAGCAGGAGGAAGAAGTTGGAGAACTTCTTATGACCTTCACGTACTGAGAAGCATCAGGTTGTTGAAGAAAAGAGCCAACATGTTTGGCTCGATGGAAGGGGGGTATTTATAGGAGAAGGAATCATAATGGGTTATAGGAGTTTGATTAGCACTAACATTTCCTAGGTAGAATCCTTACTAAACTTAATTACCCACATATCGATCTCTTTCCCTAATCAATACTTACCCCGGATAACACCCCTGTTCGATCCAAATGCCAACGGGTTCTGTTGGAAATGACGCCTAGGATTAGGGCATTATTTCAATAAGTGACGCTTGTATACATAGTCGTCAATTCTTTAATTGACGACTTGCTCAGAGGCGTCCTTCATCTTTCAGCATTTGTTAATTTAAGGTCTAACGATCTTCCTGGATTTTTATATTTTTTTCTTGATGTGATATTATTGGGAAATTTTAGGGGCTTGAGTTTTCTATTTTTCTATATTTTTCCATATAATTAGTTTTCCAAAATTCTTTAGTCGAAAAGTCGGCACTATTCATTTTATTTGAAATGACGACTTGTTCAAGGTCATTTTCTATGCAATTGACGCCCATTGACGTTGGCGTCAATTGAGTTTTTAGCATTTTTAGTTAGCATTCCACAAGTCCATACATTCTCCAACGTCTATACATTCCTTCTCCAAGTCTATACATTCATTCTCCAAGTCTATACATTCATACGTCCATACAATGCATAAGTCTATTCATTCCTCCAAATCTACACACTCCTTCCCCAAGTCTATACATTCATCTCCAAGTCTATACATTCATAAGTCCATACAATGCATAAGTCTATGCATAAGTCTATACATTTCTCCAAGTCTATACATTCATCTCCAAGTCTATACATTCATAAGTCCATACAATGCATAAGTCTATACATTTCTCCAAGTCTACACACTCCTTCCCCAAGTCTATACATTCATCTCCAAGTCTATACATTCATACATTCCCAAGTCTATAGATTCCCCCATGTCTATGCATTCATCTCCAAGTCTATACATTCATACCCTAAGTCTATACATTCATACATTCCCAAGTCTATACATTCCCCCATGTCTATACATTCCTCCCAAGTCTATACATAAATCTTATATTTATATATATCCTCCCTTTATAATGTAATAAATGTGGATTATTAAATTTACTAAATTAGTAAAAAAATATAAATTGACCTTTTCTTCAAGATTTAATGATTCTCAATTTAATTAAAATTATGTTGTCTATTAAATGGCTACTTAAAAATAACATGTTATTCTTAAATTTATTATAATATAATAGTAGTGTCCATGAGTTCTTTTGTCAAACTTAGGATGGCCTTGGTTATTTACGTTGTAGTATATTTAATTGCATTATATATATGTGCACAGATATATGGATGAGTGGGTTGAGACTTAAGGGCCCTTACAATGTGTGTGGGTGGATTTACTAACCCTCATATATCTATTAATAATTTGTATGTATATAGGGATTTTATTCCTCATAATTTCTTTAACTTTTATTTGTCCTTGTCCTGGGTATCAGAGGTAGGTTCGATCCTAGATAAATTTTTACTTCCATTCCAAAGGTAATATTAACTAGTCTTTTATAAATTTTAGGAACCTTCTTAACTATTTATAGAGATATGTAGATATCATCAAGTATAGGTTACTTTTCTTTTCAAACCATAAATATATTTATTCATATTTCAAAATTACCGGGCGTTACACCCTCCCCCACTTAAAAGAATTTGGTCCCCAAATTCACATTATTCTTTACTCACGATGGAGAACTAGCTATAATGCGTAGAAGAAGTCTAGATATATTATGTGGAAGTAATTTTAGGAAGAATTAATTTAAGCTTAAGGGTGAGGGGTACCTTCCGCAACTTTCCCTTTGGTAAGTTTGGCTAAAGCTTGAACTCCTCTTGGAAGCTTCTTGGTCAAAATAGGGCATTCCGCTATCTTATGATCTAAGCTCCCGCAACGTAGACACGCTCCCGAACTCCACCAACACTTTTCCGATTGATAACCATATCTTCCACAAGATTTACACTTACCTTGCGAGTGATCTGTCAAAGTTCCCTTCTTATTACACTTACATTTCTGGCATTTCTTACACCTTTGTGAAATATCACCCTCGTTTATCCTTTTCTTGGTAGTGATGAACTTTTCTAACTCATGGGCTTGATCTTTCCATTCAACTCTTTCTTTTTCTTCCACCACTTTCTCTAGCTCCTGAACTCTCCCGACAAGGTCCACGTAAGCTTGGACATCCACTAAGATCATCTCATGAACAAAGCTTGGCTTAGATGCTTCCATTTTATCTAGGTTCCTACAAGGATAAGTGGGGAGATAATTTCAAGAATTAATGTTAATGAAATGTAAATATCTTATCTTTCTTTTATAACTTTAACACCTAGTTCTACCCATCTCTCACGGAATTCCTATAGGATGATCGATAAGGATACTTGACCTATCATTGGAACCTAATGACTGGAGGATATGAAAGCCGAAGCTATGATACCACCTCTGTTACGTCCCGAACCGATGGCAGCGGAACGTGTCGTTTGCTCGGAACGTGGCAGTTAAACAGTCGTGAATAATCAAGAGCAATCGCACAAGTCCAAATACTTTGGAAAAATAATAAAAATTTTATTTCTAATATAAGTCTCTTACAAGAACTTGAAGACTCATCTACGTCACTATGAAAGAAAAGGAAATGACGCTCTAACAGACTTAGATAAGATAACTAAATAAGAGATACCATGCTAGACTCAAGAAAGATAAAAGACATAGGTTCACTAGTTTTCGAAGCTCGCTTGCACACTTGTCCCTCCGATGTGAGTCACGGTCTCGCTAGCCACCTGATTAACTGAAAAATGTTGGAATAAACTGAGTGAGGGAAAGCTCAGTAGGCATTATATCTTAAGAACAAGAAATTGGTTTAAGTAATTACATCTTTCACATGTAAATGCAGTAAGGCTATGCATGTAGAATTAACCGAGCAAGTGAAACAAAACTAGCAAGAGATTAACAACGTCGTGCAAAAACTTCCACGCGAGTCTTAAACAAGAGATATTCATGAGAGACTTTATAGATTATTGGCTATTTCACGCAAGTACTTGCCCATTCCGGGCCACGCAAGTCGAGTCACGCAAGTCAAGTCACGCACGCAAGTAATATCAAGTAACATCACGAGAGTGAGAGAGAGTGTGTGGAATGCCGAAGATCAAACTAGTCATGCACTTCGGTGCAATTCCAGGCACCGTGATCAATATAACTCCCATTGGCACTAGTACTTTTGGGTGCTCCTCCCAGGACCAGATCGGGCCCTATATGCACAGCATTTAAAGATAGATCTAGACATCCACGATAGTTCATAGCCAATAAGGAGTTTCAAGAACAAGCTTTAATAGGATGATAAGATAAGATTTTATGGAATTCAAGGACAAGGCCCTTTAGTAAGGACAGACTTGCAATAAAATTTCACGTGAAAGCGTAGAAACCATGACATGTCAAAAATCTGGGTGGAAT
This sequence comes from Amorphophallus konjac, assembly GCA_022559845.1. Taxonomy (NCBI): domain Eukaryota; kingdom Viridiplantae; phylum Streptophyta; class Magnoliopsida; order Alismatales; family Araceae; genus Amorphophallus; species Amorphophallus konjac. The sequence goes on along the minus strand of CM040127.1, from coordinate 140,331,074 downwards.
TGGCACCTAGATAGGTTGCCATGAATAACTTGAATAGATGACTAACAAGATAGTCACCAATTCAATGGACATGAAGCAAGCTGAAGAATTGGTACCTAACTATAAGATACCCAATTCAATATATCGCCTAGTGGAATGATCACTCATTCCACTAGCTAAGAGAATTCTCTCATGGGCCAAGAATTGCACCATGAAAGGGCCGGGTTACCACGTTTCTCCAGAGTGACGTGGCATTAAAATGGGTACAAGGTGTTTAAGGTACAACTAGCTCAGTCGGCCTTGAGGGAATCCAAGGCAACGAGGAGACTTACGGAGGTCCCGATGACTAACTTGCTAGTCCGAAGGAACGGAATGTCCAATGGAGAGCTCATATGTCGCCGAGAGTTGAGGTGTATACATGAACCAATCATGAAACAAGGACTCCATCTACGGACATGAGATAAGAGTGCTAGAAGACCCGCGGTATGGGTCAAAATCGGGAGAAAACGGTGAGAACATGAATGCGTTAATTATAGAATTAATATCCATCCAATTCTATAATTAACTATAATTAAATAAACTTATATTATTTGACGCCCAGGGGTGGCGTCATTTATTAATTAGCGTCCTCTTGGAGGGACGTTAATTTTATGATTTTTAACTTAATTTATTTAACAAGAATTCATATTTATATCTATTTAATTGAATAATTTCAAAAACATACATTCAAAGACACATTGATTTATTTAAAATAATTTAAGGAAATAGAATATATGATAATTAGGGGAAAAATACAAGGATTCTAAATATATATTTTTTATAACTTTATGTTACATATTTTAATAAATATGGATTTTCAAAGATATACATACATGATATATGTATATATACATATATTTATATATATATATATATATTAGTTAATCTGACGCCATTGTACAGTGACGTCCAAAATGAATTTGACGACCTTTAGTTGGTTGTCATTTCAAAAAAATCTATTTTCAAATCTCTCGTTTCTAGATGTAACCATGTCGGAATCGAGCTTATAATATACCGAAATGACGGGCTCGAAAAACTCTTCCTAACCAGACGTTCAAAATAATTTTTCGTTGAGAGATGGGGGATCTTGAGATAGGGGGCACAAAAAATGGTACAACCACTTTCACTATCTCGGACTCCTCCGCAACAATACACTCAAAAAATTTCATTGCCAAGGGACGCTCCGGTGATGAGAATCAAGTCGTCAAAGGAAAAACCTATAACTAGCATGCTACAGTAATCTTTGGAATTCGACGAGTAACATCATTATATATATTAAATGATTTAACTTGTTTAAACTTATAGTAAATACACCATATAAGACATGGAAATTTCAGAATAACCATGAAGATTTTAGAAGTATATTTATCCAAAATTTTTGGTGTGTGATTACTTCTTTTTAAAAATTTCAACGTACTGATAATATTTAAGATAATTAAGCAGTAAACGAAACTTAAGCAATCGATGGTAACAAAACATGCGTCCTAAACATGCAATTTAACTACTATTATCTTTGGGCTTCAGTTATTGAGAAAACCTACCTTTGAGTGATGACTTGGTTGACAGACGATGGTGAAGATGAAGAAAACAATCCCTTCATATGATACTCTGTTTCTATCAGAGTTATTGGAAGCCAATATAACAAGAGCAGCAGCTCTTATCAAACGCAACAGCATCCCCTTTTAAAGAAGAAGCAACAGGATGATGATAGCTTCCCAAAAAGGACGACAGCCTCTTTTCCAGCAACTGTATCGGAACAAGAAGAGAGCTTCCTGTGCTCCTTCTTATTGCAGATAACCCGCAGTAAGAAGGAAAAACAAAAGACGAAGAACTGCTATGTTCTTCAAGTTCACCACAGTAGGACAAAAGGAATGCAGAGGATGATGTCGTTCACCCTTCTCACGCAGCAGGAGGAAGAAGTTGGAGAACTTCTTATGACCTTCACGTACTGAGAAGCATCAGGTTGTTGAAGAAAAGAGCCAACAGGTTTGGCTCGATGGAAGGGGGGTATTTATAGGAGAAGGAATCCTAATGGGTTATAGGAGTTTGATTAGGACTAACATTTCCTAGGTAGGATTCTTACTAAACTTAATTACCCACATATCGATCTCTTTCCCTAATCAATACTTACCCCGGATAACACCCCTGTTCGATCCAAATACCAACGGGTTCTGTTGGAAATGACGCCTAGGATTAGGGTGTTATTTCAATAAGTGACGCTTGTATACATAGTCGTCAATTCTTTAATTGACGACTTGCTCAGAGGCGTCCTTCATCTTTCAGCATTTGTTAATTTAAGGTCCAACGATCTTCCTGGATTTTTATATTTTTTCATCATGTGATCTTATTGAAAAATTTTAGGGGCATGAGTTTTCCATTTTTCTCTATTTTTCCATATAATTAGTTTTCCAAAATTCTTTAGTCGAAAAATCAGCACTATTCATTTTATTTGAAATGACGACTTGTTCAAGGTCATTTTCTATGCAATTGATGCCCATTGACATTGGCGTCAATTGAGTTTTAGCATTTTTAGTTAGCATTCCAAAAGTCCATACATTCTCCAACGTCTATACATTCCTTCTCCAAGTCTATACATTCATTCTCCAAGTCTACACATTCATACGTCCATACAATGCATAAGTCTATTCATTCCTCCAAGTCTACACACTCCTTCCCCAAGTCTATACATTCATCTCCAAGTCTATACATTCATAAGTCCATACAATGCATAAGTCTATACATAAGTCTATACATTTCTCCAAGTCTACACACTCCTTCCCCAAGTCTATACATTCACCTCCAAGTCTATACATTCATAAGTCCATGCAATGCATTAGTCTATACATTTCTCCAAGTCTACACACTCCTTCCCCAAGTCTGTACATTCATCTCCAAGTCTATACATTCATACATTAAGTCTATACATTCATACATTCCCAAGTCTATACATTCCCCCATGTCTATACATTCATCTCCAAGTCTATACATTCATACCCTAAGTCTATACATTCATACATTCCCAAGTCTATACATTCCCCCATGTCTATACATTCCTCCCAAGTCTATACGTAAATCTTATATTTATATATATCCTCCCTTTATAATGTAATAAATGTGGAATATTAAATTTGCTAAATTAGTAAAAATATATAAATTGACCTTTTCTTCAAGATTTAATGATTCTCAATTTATCTAAAATTATGTTGTGCATTAAATGGCTACTTAAAAATAACATGTTATTCTTAAATTTATTATAATATAATAGTAGTGTCCATGAGTTCTTTTGTCAAACTTAGGATGGCCTTGATTATTTACGTTGTATTATATTTAATTGCATTATATATATGTGCACAGATATATGGATGAGTGGGTTGAGACTTAAGGGCCCTTACAATGTGTGTGGGTGGATTTACTAACCCTCATATATCTATTAATAATTTGTATGTATATAGGGATTTTATTCCTCATAATTTCTTTAACTTTTATTTGTCCTTGTCCTAGGTATCAGAGGCAGGTTCGATCCTAGATAAATTTTTACTTCCATTCCAAAGGTAATATTAACTAGTCTTTTATAAATTTTAGGAACCTTATGAACTATTTATAGAGATATGTAGATATCATCAAGTATAGGTTACTTTTCTATTCAAACCGTAAATATATTTATTCATATTTCAAAATTACCGAGCGTTACACGTAAAAACCACCGTACCGAAGGCCACGTCAGCGAAAAACCCGCGTGTCCGAGCTGAAGATGCACGAGGTTCCGAAAGCAGCTGTTCAGTGGCCTAAAAGCATTGTCAATGCTTCACGCCATGGCTTCGCAAGACCAGGGCAAGATGAAAGATCACAATGACTCCCGGAGCTTGTCTGAGGCCCACTGTCTGCCTCGTGTCGAACAAACACGATGAACCAACTTAAACCGGCGCCCCCCCTCCCGGTGCGCAAACATTATCTGGTGATTCTACGGCGTGCTCACCCCACGCCGGGGAGTAATCACGCGTCGAGCGTGCTATATATGGGCCAATCGTCAGCCAAGAAGAAAAGAACAAAAGAAGGAAGGAGAGAGACGAAGGGATCGAAGAGAATTGGAGAGAAAAGGAAACAGGCTTGGGGGAGAAGAAAGAGGGGTATTCCTGAGAGCGAGTCAGAGCGCCACTTCTCCTCTCCACCCACCTGAAGCAACCCGTTGCCCGGGAAGAAGCCTCCATCGACGATACTTTGTCCCTTTAGGCGGGTTCTGACAATTCCTCTCCCGGTCATTCCCACTGCAGCTTCCCCTGTAATCCTCCATGAATGTATGAGGTTGGGGGGGGGGGGGCGATGATATGAGCCTCCCCCCCCCTTTTTTTATTTGGGGTTCCTTCTGTCTTCCCCTTTCTCCGCGACAAGGGGTTCATCCCTGTCCATGTAATCACCGACCGGTCTTGAGCGACAGCGCCATGGCATCCCGAATCTGTGTGATGATGATCAATTTTGATAATAATGCTGTGATGTTGAGCAGAATAATGTCTCCTGTGCCCTTTTTCCCCCATTTCTTTCCGTGGTTGTATTCGACTCCTAGTATTCTAGTTGTCTTTGTTATATGGTGATTGGCGGATCTAGAGGGGAGGGGTGAATAGATCAGCCCCTTTTATGACGATTTAATACGAAAAGCTATGAATTAAAATGTAGTGTAAACGAACTCAACCACAGATGCTGGATTATAGTAGAACTGTCAGTCCTATAGCATACATCTATCGAAGAGCAATCACAATGAAGCACAAGCAAACCACACTGGACGAGATTTTTAGGTGGTTCGGTCTCAATCATGAGACCTACATCCACCCCTCACATAATCGTGTGAGGCTTCCCTTGCGTTTCTAAGCAAACAACTGCTGTCACACAGCTTCTAGGCGAAACCTGCCCAAACCCACGATCTGAATAGCCTCAGATCGTCTTCTTACAGCCCGTAGGGAATACACAGAGAGTCTTTTGAAGTGTTAAAAACAAGAATGAAAACGGAAAAAGGTGCAGAGTAGACCAGGGAGACAAATGAAAGCCCAAACAATGAAAGTTCTATTTGATGAACTAGAATGTCTTCTGGCTGATGGAGATGGAGTCGTCCCTCCTTACGCTGCAGAATGGAGATGGAGGGCTTGCTGGACGAATGTGGATGGTCTTCTTCTTCTTCCACATTCAGCTTCTCTCCAGTAAACTTCTTGGAAGAGGAAGCTCTGCTCTCCTTCTTCAACGGCCGTTGCTCAACGCCCAGAGACTCCTCTATCTTGTTCGCACACACGCTTCTCCTCTAAGCAGCCTTGGCCTCATCTTCACCCTTCTTTTTCGAATCCCCTTTTTGGTCTTTTTGCCAAGCTGCATTTCTCCCCATCCAGAGCGCGTGCCTGGCACAAGGCAAATGCGTTGATTCGTGGTCCCCACCAAGCCTTAGGGCTTTATCTTTCCTTCTAGAACCCTCACCTTGCCAACAACCTACGAACCAATTATGGGGCACTTGTCCCGATCGTTGCTGCCTCGGATCCAGCGCCGGTGGGTCCTAGAAGACGAGATCCAAGACCCATTAGGTCTAGGACTAGTAGGACTTGTCCTGCTGAAGAAGGACCCTTGTGAGGTGTCGACACTTCCTCATGGAGAGGTCGACGCTTCTTGGCCAGACAGAAGATGATGCTTGCTGATTGCTCTATGGTGTCGACACTCCCTAATGGAGAGGTCGACACTTCTTGGCCAGACAGAATGTTATGCTTCCAATGCTTGTGCTGAGGTGTCGATGCTTGATGATTGGGGTGTTGACACTTCAGTGCTTCTAGAACCATTCTCTTCAAGGCTTCATGTTAGAGGTGCTGACCCTTCCAAGGTATATATGCTTATGCTTATTGAAGGAGGTCTACCTGTCTTACACACTAGAAAAGCTTGATTAGATATCACAAGTGTAACAATAAGTCATGGTGTGTTATCACCAAAACCTGGGGACACAACAATCTCCCCCTTTTTGGTGATGACAACCATGAATTATTGTTGCATGCATGCCTTTCAATTCATAATCAAGACACATAGTCAAAACAATGTATTTATGTAAACACTCATTCCATCCATTCACAAGAAGTGATTTCACACATTGATAAAAGAAGACATTTCATGCATTGACAAAGAGGCATTTCATTCAACCACAAAACATCATTATAATGAGTTGAAAAACTACATGACTCCAAAAAAGGATTGTTGATGCATGATGCTATGCATGCAAACTAAGACTATGCTATGTCTCCCCCTTTGTCATCAATCAAAAGAAGGGGCTTTTCACGAACGTGGTGGTGGAATATCAAATCTGTGCTGACCCAGATCCACTCGGTTTCTTCAAAGGAACTGCTGATGGAATATCCTGAACAATCTTTGTAACCTTAACTCCCAGTGAAGCAAATTTGGTATTCATTAGTTGGTTTGTTTGCTTGACTGATGCTTGAACCTTTGCAATTTGAGTATTCATGTCTATCACCCAGTGCTGCGAGTGTTGTATAAATTTTCAAACTGAGCTGTGATTGTAGTTCGAATATCAGACACAGAACTGGAGCCGGCTGGATGTTGAGAACTAAGCTGTGAAGAGATGTGAACTACTGCATCTTGGAGCTGTGAATGATGTACAGAGAGCTCTTGAATTTGTTGGTGAAGTTTTGTGGTTTTCATTTGTGTTTCTGTACGAAGTTCCTTTAGCTCGTGCGTAATGGTTTCATTTTGTGCACTGACTTGCATCATTTGGGTGTGCATAAGCTCTTGATTGCGGTTCAGCTTAAAAATTTCATACTTCATGGCGGTAAATTGCTCTTGTAGAAATTGCATTATAGGGGGATGAAGAGAATGATTTGAGCTTGTTCCTGCTTTTCTGGTGCAGATGTGTGTGTATGGAACTCTAGCGGTGCATCAGACTCTGTGAGTACCTGAGGAGGTGAAGAGGGTGGAGGAGTTCCAAAAGGAACTATAGCTCCAACTTGTGTGTCTAGAGAAACCTGTGGTTCGGTTGATTGACCTGCTGGACCTTGTTCTGTCTCATAGCCAGGAAGATCTCTCACTATCCTGTCTCCTTTCTTCTTGAAATGCATCAATGTTGTAATGAATTTCTGACAATAGACATTGGATTTTGGAATGGAAATTGCTCTCTTACCATCCAGTGAGATGCCTGCTCTGATGAGCACAACGGTTAAATGAGCAACATAGGGCAGATGTCATTTTTTCTCAATACAGCCTTTCATCACATTCATAATAATGTCTAGAAGACAAACTTTTATATTTTTGAACACGCAGTAGAGAAGAAACCGTTGAGTCTAGGTTAGTCTGCTTCTGCCTCCACCTTGTGGTGTAATAATTGTGGTGAGGATGTGATGCAGAAGTCGTTGCAAAGGAGGAAAGTGATTCGTGTTTATGGATGTGATAAGAACATCAGGTTGGATAGACTTCCCTGCCGCAATAGTATAAGCTTCCTCTAAATCATATGAAAAATCTTCTTCAATCAATCCTTCATTAGGAATGTGCCATGTCTTCTAAAATAGGCGGGGTTTTATATGAATGGAAACACCTTGAACTTCAGTCCATATCTAACCATTTAATTCAACCCATATGTTGTGGTACCATTCCCGCACAACCTTAGGGTAATAGACTGTGTGTGTGCTCATGAACTCAACCCAACCTTGAAATTCAAACATTGGTAGTAGTTGAGGAAAATTATCGAGCACCTTCTGGTCAGAGAAGTCAACATACCGAGGAAACAGGATGCGAGAGGGATCACTGTCCAGGAGCTGGTAAACATCTGGGGCATTCCCTTTCTCTTTGGTGGAAGATTTTCTCTTAGTAGCAGACTGACCTCTCTCTATGGAGGATTTGCGGATCCCTGCCTTTTTCATTTTAGCAGGTTGTTCCTGCTATGTTGAAGTCTTGCGGATGTTTGACCTTTTCTTCCCAGCAGGGGCATCTGGCAGTGGCGAAGGTGCACGGACGGCAGAAGATTCTTGTGGTTCTGTCTGTATAGCCGGCCGGTCATTTATCCTCTTCGATCATGGTTCCTTGGTGATAGAGTCTGGACCGCCAGCATTCTTTCCCCCTGCGGCAGCTTTTACTTTCTTCCCTCTGGTGACCGGTGGCGCCATTTGCAGAAATAGGGCACAAGGGGATGGAAGGGAAGAAGGGCACGGCGAGAGGAAGAAGTGATGTAACACAACCTAGGACTGACCAAGCAAGCACAATTGGCATTCAAAACGGACTGGTAACGGTGACCGCTCACCCGATGCTCACCAAGACCCGGGGTAACTTGGCAATGCCAAGTGGAGGATGTGAGGGCTGGGCCCTTGCTGGTAGAGGGCCAGCAAGGCCAAGGATGTTCCCCCAAGGGTATGGCTGCCCAATTCAAGGGAATCGACGTTGTGCCAAGGGCACAGGTACACTCCTCTCCCCATGGTGATCGCTTGAAGCAATGGAGCTTAAGGATCGAGCTCTCACTCTCACGGCCAGCGGAACTATGAACTAATATTGAAAGAACAAGCACAAAATTAGAGCTAGGTTGGAGCACTTACTCGACCGGTTTGAAGAAACCGGTCCCGCTCGGAGACGTGGGCGAGCGGGGAGGTGTGGGTTCCCCACACGCCACGCTGGAGAAGCTTGACCTGTTTAAAGTGTTACAGCACTACACCTCTCGTAGGAGGGGGACCTTGGGGCGGGGATAAATTGTTATTACATCCAAAACTACCTCCACACAGGGAGGGGCCTTCAGCCGGCCAAGCGGGGAGGGGCGAAACTGAGCAAGACGCTAACAAGGAAGCTGATGCCGATTCTGTCTGCTTCCTACGCTTCAAGACAGATAGTTGGATATCTTGACGTTACGACCACTCCAGATTTTTGTTGATGATGAAACCAATTGGAGATTATTCTTAGCTGGGTCGGGATGACGCTTGAATTGTTTTGATTTCTTTGGTCCCCAATGCTGGTCGGGGTAGAGGCTCAAACAGGGTGGCAGGTCTTCAGTTCTGACTGCTTCAGGTTCACAACAGCAGGAAGAGGAGGTTGCCACAAGCGCTCCAGAGCTTAAAATCTGGCACCACCAGAGTCGTTGGAACCGTCAATGAGTCCTCTTCGAAGCGAGACCAACAGGGATGCCAAATGTTGTCGGAATAGACCGGTAGAACTCAAACAATGAGGGGGGGTCGGAGCAGACTGATAGGAAGTAGAACCGCGCACCAGGAGGAAGAAAATTAGAACTCTTGATTCCGGGCGCCAAACAGAGCTCCGCTTCTTGATTCTGGAAGTATACTTGTCGAAGAAGCTCTCGGCCATTTCTCGCCTCCAGATCTTCAAGAGAGTGGTCGTGGTAGCTTCAGGAGTCAGCTTCAGGTTGCTCTTCAGGGAGGAGATGAGCACCGGGGAAGATCGACTGCTCAGGATGACCCCAAACTCAGAACGTGATGAGACCACCGCCGTTGCGAAGTAGACTAGGAGACACTTCCAACGGTGCCTCTTGAGCCTTTAGGAACGTCCGGAGGAATCCGTGGTCACCTCTGCAAGCTGTTGATCTTCTGCAGGTCTTCAGCTGACAACTGGTTCGCCGATGTATATCCCAAATGACCACGAAATGAGAAGAAGAAGTGGTTGAATGGTGAAGGGGAGGTGAAGAATGGTGGAAGGGAAGTGTGGGGAAGGTGTTGAAGGAGGCTAGGGGTGGTGGTGAAGCTGTAGAAGGGGGAGGGAGCAGGTGCTTGTGGGTCTCTCAAAGGTGGAGGGAGAATGAGGGATGGGGGAGATGCTCAAGGTAGATGGAATGGAGGGACGGGGAGAGGGGGTGCGACCTGCTCTAAGGGGGAGGGGAGTTGGGCGCCCTTGGGCTGGGGAGGGAAGGGAAATTTCAAATTCAAAAGGCCTAGGGAGGTGAAGGGTTGCATGGGGGAGAGGGAAAAGTGTTTGGGAAAGGGATGGGGTGGTTGGTGGTTGGAGGGTGGAGTGGGGATTGGGGGGTTCTCCCTTGGAACTAGGGGGGGTGGAGTAAAGAGGGTTGTGGGGAAGGGGAGTGGCTTAATGGGGTAGGTGGGAGAGAGGTGGTTGGGAAGAGGAGGAGAGAGAGTAGGGGGCGAACCCCTTAGAGAGAGAGAGAGAAAGAGAGAGAGAGAGGGTTGGGTGGGGATTCTCTCCCCTAGGGTTTCTCACCCACTATTGGATTCACTCCACTAGGACTATGAAATTTGGACTCTCAAAGGATAATTCTTCATTCATTCATTAATTCAAAATGAGGGGAATGGGGTCCTATATATAGGCAACCCACATTTTACAAAAAGTCCCTGACATTTGACTCAATGACAGATAACCAAGGAAAGGCGGGGTGCCCATGGGCCTAGCCCAATGAATTGGGCCCAAAACTAATCTAATGAGCCTAATGACACACAAACTTAGGGGAATAAGCAAAAGACCTAGGGACATGACTCAAAAAAATGGAAAATACATCAAATGACTCAAATAGAAAGCACAAAATGGATAATTGGGCCTTTATAGAGAGAGGCCCGAACTCAAATGACACCAGAGTGTGAAGAAGACCCGAGCCAAAGGGCGTCACGGGTGATGCCTCCATCAAATCCTCTGGGCTGCGAAGAGCTTGACTCCGTCGAGTAGGGGTCCATCTGGATGTGATACTGCTCGAGAAGGTCGGGATCCAGCTGCTGGAGATCCTCCCGACTCACCCACGAATTCTCCGAAGGAGGCCGATCCTTCCACCTGACGAGATAGCGCTCGTATACCTTGCTCCAGGTGGTAGTGACATGTTCATCCAATATTCGTTCAATGCGCTCACACTGGGCTCTCTTGGCTTGTAGTCTCTCCTCACGGGTGGGTGCTCTCTCAACGGAAGGAATATGCTCAATATCCTCACTGGGTACCACCGTGGGTCCCTTATATGGCACTAGGTCGGCTACATTGAATGTGGGACTTACTCCATACTCCTCGGGGAGATCTAACTCATAGGCATTAGTGCCAATGCGCCTCAGGACCTGGAAGGGACCAGCCTCACGTGGCCTCAATTTGGAGATGGCTCCCGGGGAGAGCCTCTATGTCCTTACCACCACAAAGTCACCCATATGGAATTCTTGGTGACGCCGATGAGAGTCGGCCAGCCTTTTATAAGTCTCATTCTTCTTGCTGATGTGCTTGCGGATCTCTTCATGCAGTTTTCTAATATGTTGTGCAAAAGACTCGGCTGAAATGGACACTCTAGCATGCGGGAGAAGGGGAATGAGATCGGAAGGTTTTCTTGGTTTGTACCCATGCACAGCTTCGAATGGACTCACCCCTAAGGACTTATTGATGGAGTTGTTATATGCAAATTTGGCCTGTGGTAAGATGAGATCCCAATTCTCGGGACGATCCTCAACAAGACACCTAAGAAGGTTCCCTAGACTCCGATCGACAACTTCGGTTTGGCCATCAGTTTGAGGGTGGTAGGCTATGGAGAATTTGAGGAGGGTACCCATCAAGTGCCAAAGAGTCTTCCAAAAATAGCTAGTGAACTTGACATCCCTATCGGAGACTGTGGTTTTGGGTAACCCATGGAGACGAACAACCTCATCAAAGAACAATCGGGTCACATGGGAAGCACCGGAGATTTTGAAACATGGGATAAAGTGGGCCATCTTAGAAAATTTGTCAACTACCACATAGATTGAGTCATGCTTTCTTTGAGTCTTGGGTAGTCCTAGCACAAAGTCCATGCTTAAGTCTTTCCATGGACGGTCGAGGATGGGGAGTGGAGTATATAGGCCAGTGTTTTGCTTCACCTATTTGGCCGAAGCATATGTGCGGCATTGACCTACTATCTTGCCTACGTCTCTTTTGAGACTTGGCCAATAAAACAGACCCTCAACTAGAGCAATGGTTTTGTGAACCCCAAAATGACCAGGTAATCCTCCTGCATGTAATTCCCAAACCAAGAAATCACGGAGTGAGGTCCGTGGAATGCAAAGCATTGGTCCCATGAAGAGGATCCCATCCTCTAAGACAAATCCCTCATGTTCCTTGCTAGAATGGGTGGTCAAGGTGGTATAGATGTGCCCAAAGTCGGGGCAGCTAGGGTACTCATCCTTGAGCCTATCAAATCCGGTCACTTCCACTTGGATAGTGGATAACAAAAAGACTCTCCTACTAAGGGTATCTGCCGCTCGATTCTCACTTCCCGCTTTGTGTTTGATAACAAAACTGTAGGATTGGATGAACTCAACCCATCGGGCATGTCGGGCATTCAGCTTTTGTTGGGAGTTGAGGTATTTGAGGGCCTCATGGTCAGAAAAGATGACAAACTCTTTGGGTAACAAGTAGTGCCTCCAATGTCGGAGGGACTGAACCACGGCATAGAACTCTTTGTCATAAGTGGAGTATCGTGTCCTAGAATCACATAACTTCTCACTGAAGAAGGCTACCGGGTGTCCCTCTTGGCTAAGAATCCCTCATATTCTTATCCCGGATGCGTCACATGTGACTTCAAAGGCTTTCGAGAAATTGGGTAGGCATAGGACCAGGGCTTGGGTCATCTTCTTCTTAAGTTCTTGGAAGGCTAGAGAGGCTGATTTGGTCCACACAAAAGTCCCCTTCTTGAGACAGTCGGTGATAGGGGCAGTGATAGTGCTAAATCCTTGAATAAACCTTCTATAGAAGGTGGCCAACCCATGAAAACTTCGGACCTCATGAAGAGTGTGGGGTTCCGGCCAATCTAGAATAGCTTGGATCTTCTCGGGGTCCATGGAGACAACTTTGGTGGATACCACAAATCCTAGGAAAGTGATGGATGTGGTCAAGAAGTGACACTTGCCTCGATTGGCAAATAGGCTATCATGTCGTAGGACGGTGCAAACTTGCCTAAGGTGATCAAGGTGGGCCTCTTGGGATTGACTATATATGAGGATGTCATCAAAGTAGACCACAAGAAAGACCCCACTGAAAGGCCTAAGAACCTCCGTCATGAGATGCATGAAAGTACTTGGGGCATTTTAGAGCCCCAAAGACATGACCAACCATTCATAGAAACCATCCTTGGTCTTGAAAGCCGTTTTCCACTCATCTTCGGGCCTAATTCTAACTTGGTGGTAGCCACTCTTAAGATCAATCTTGGAGAAGATAGTGGCTCCCGCTAGCATGTCTAGCATGTCATCAAGCCTAGGGATGGGGAACCTATACTTGATGGTGATCTTATTAATGGCCCGACTATCCACACACATCCGCCATGATCCATTCTTCTTGGGAGTGAGAAGGGCCGGTACAGCACATGGGCTTTTGCTAATGCGGATGAAGCCCTTCCTAATGAGTTCCTCTATTTGCCTCCGAAGTTTGGCATGTTCCGTGGGGTTGAGGCGGTAATGAGGAAGGTTGGGAAGGGTGGCTCCCGGAACTAAATCAATTGCGTGTTGCACATCACACATGGGAGGGAGTTGGTCCGGGAGTTCTTTCGGAAATACATCATGGAATTCTTCTAGGAGATGTCGGACTTCTATGGGATGGGGGTTGGAGGGGGTGGGCTCTCCTAGGCAAATGACTACCGCACATAGAGGTGTCCCTTGAGCTATCTCCTTCTCAAGCTCTCTTTTGGTGAGGAGGTGAAGACCCTTAGTCATTCCCAAAGTCTTATCTTGTTTGGGGTTTTGAGAGAGAGGTTGGGTTGGTGGGGTGGAGTTCCCCATGACTTGAGATTTGGTGGAGTGTTGACCTTGAGGGGGTGGGCTTTTCTTAGGCAAGGGACGTGGTGGGGAGGGATTAAGACGGATGTTCTTTTCCTCATGCTCCAGGTGCATGTGTTGGTCTTACCCAAAATAGTGGCATCCACATCATAAAGTCACGGTCTCCCTAGTAGGATGCTACCTACTTCCATAAGGATAACATCACACCATATTTGGCTATGGTAGGAAGAAAAGGTGAGGGGCACAAGGCAGTGAGTGTTGACCGGGATGGAATTGTTGTTGATCCAAGAGACCCGGTATGGGCTAGGGTGAGGAGTAATGGTAAGCCCAAGGAGCTTAACGGTGTCGGGGGACACGGCATTGACACAACTCCCATTATCTAAGATCACTTTTCTCACATGGCCCCCTATCTTAACAAAGGTGTGAAAGATTGAAGTTCGTCGCCAGTCCTCTTCTTGGGGCTTGGTGAGGGTGCATCTAATTACTCCTAGATGGGGTGGTGTAGTCTATACCCGACTCATGGTATTGGGCCTCATACTCCTCTTCCCAATCTAGTGAAGCTTCATGGACCTCAACCATACTCTCAAGTTCCTCTTGGGGTGGGGGAGCTTCTTCCTCAATAAGTAAGCTAGACAACCCTTTGGATGGGCATTGCCCCGCAAAGTGCCCAAACCCTTGACATCTATAGCATTGTTGGCGCCCACTACTCGGGGTAGTTCCTCCTACATTTGGGCCCTTGGGATTCTCTTCCCTCCGTGGAGGAGGATGGCTAGGGGCGGGCTTGGTTGGAGTGATTGTGGGAGGGGGGTTGTAAGGCCGTAATGGGATATTTCCACTTGGGCTAGGGGCCTTCACGGGGGTGGTAGGAATGGTTCGTGACCCCATGCTTTTAGGATCGGCCGATCGGGTAGTAGCAAATCGAGGGATCCTAGAGAATCTCTCAACATCCCTAGCTATTTGGTAGGCTATCTCAAGGTTGTCAACATCTCTCATGAAAAGTTCTCTATTGATGTGACTTTGGAGTCCATTTCTAAAGCGGGACAAGGTGACGGCCGAGTCCTCATGAACTCCACACTTTAAAAGATAGGAGTCAAATTTCTCAATGTATTCAACCATGGTCTTCCCTTCTTGGGTGAGGCTTTGCCATTCATCTAAGAGCATTTGGTGGTAGGATTGGGGTAGGTATTTATTTCTAAGTTGGTTCTTCATACCCTCCCTAGTGTCAATAGGCTCTTCCCGCCTAATCCTTCTTAATCCTTATTGGTTTAGCCAATAAGTTTTGGCTAATTTGGTGAGATGCATTTTGGCCAATCTTACTATTCTTTGGTCGGATATTGGGTACCATTCAAAGTATTGGTCCATGGCGGTTTCCCATTTTAAGTAGATACTTGGTTCATGGGAACCATCAAAGTTTGGGGCCTCTACTATGATCATCCTTAAGAGAGGGTCATCCGGGTCGTCCCGTGGATGCCTTTCATGATTTTCATGGTGGCGAGGCCTCTCATAGTCATGGTAGGGATCAACATTCAAGTCCTCTCTATTAATTTCAGCATGTGGAGGGTGGGCTCTTGGTCCATTGTTCCTTGGGTGGAACTCATCCCTATGAATTTCAACATGTGGAGGGTGGGCCCTTGGCTCATTGTTCCTTGGGTGGAACTCATCCCTATGAGGTTCAACATGTGGAGGGTGGGCTCTTGGTTCATTGTTCCTTGGGTAGAACTCATCCCTATGAAGTTCAACATGTGCAGGGTGGGCTCTTGGTTCATTGTTCCTTGGGGGGAACTCATGTTCTTCTAGCCGAGCAAGCCGAGTGGAAAGGTACTCAAGTTGGGCAAGAATGTTTGTAAGGGCGGCATCCACCCGGTTCATTTGGCCTTGGGGTTCCTCCTTAGGGGCATCTTGGTTGAGTTGGAGATTGGGATCCATGGGGGGAACCGAAGACGATGGGTCGGGTCGATAAATGGTGCCACAACGGGTGGACATGCAAGGGGGGGAATGAAATGAAGGATGGACACACAATGCAAAAGGCCCTAGGACTTAGACTTGATAGAGACAAGTTAATGACTTACTCTGATACCAATTGATGTAACACAACCTAGGACTTACCAAGCAAGCACAATTGGCATTCAAAATGGACCAATAACGGCGACCGCTCACCCGATGCTCACCAAGACCCGGGGTAACTTGGCAATGCCAAGTGGAGGATGTGAGGGCTGGGCCCTTACTGGTAGAGGGCCAGCAAGACCAAGGATGTTCCCCCAAGGGTATGGCTGCCCAATTCAAGGGAACCGACGTTGTGCAAAGGGCACGGGTACACTCCTCTCCCCACGGTGATCGCTTGAAGCAATGGAGCTTAAGGATCGAGATCTCACTCTCACGGCCAGCGGAACTATGAACTAATATTGAAAAAACAAGCATAAAATTAGAGCTAGGTTGGAGCACTTACTCGACCGGTTTGAAGAAACCGGTCCCGCTCGGAGACGTGGGCGAGCGGGGAGGCGTGGGTTCCCCACATGCGGCGCCGGAGAAGCTTGATCTGTTTAAAGTGTTACAGCACTACACCTCTCGCAGGAGGGGGACCTTGGGGTGAGGAAAAATTGTTATTACATCCAAAACTACCTCCACACAGGGAGGGGCCTTCAGCCGGCCAAGCGTGGTGGGGCGAAACCGAGCTAGACGCTAACAAGGAAGCCGAAGCCGATTCTGTCTGCTTCATGCGCTTCAGGACAGACAGTTGGATATCTTGACGCTGCGACCACTCCAGATTTTTGTTGATGACGAAACCAGTTGGAGATTCTTTGTAGCTGGGTCGGGATAACATCTGAATGTTTTTGATTTCTTTGGTCACCGGTGTTGGTCAGGGTAGAGGCTCAAACAGGGTGGCAGGTCTTCAGTTATGACTGCTTCAGGTGCACAATAGCAGGAAGAAGAGGTTGCCACAAGCGCTCCAGACCTCATAATCTGGCACCGCTAGAGTCGTTGGAACCGTCGATGAGTCCTCCTCGAAGCGAGACCAACGGGGATGCCAAACGTTGTCGGAGTAGACCGGTAGAACTCAAACAATGAGGGGGGAGGGGTTGGAGCAGACTGATAGAAAGCAGAACCGCGCACCAGGAGGAAGAAAATGAGAACTCTTGATTCCGGGTGCCAAACAGAGCTCCGCTTCTTGATTCTGGAAGTAGACTTGTCCAAAAAGCTCCCGGCCAAGCCTCGCCTCTAGATCTTTAAGAGAGTGTTCGTGGTAGCTTCAGGAGACAACTTTAGGTTGCTCTTCAGGGAGGAGATGCGCAGTCGGGGAAGATCGACTGCTCAGGATGGCCCCACACTCAGAACGTGATGAGACCACCGCCGTTGCGAAGTCGACTGGGAGACGCTTCCAACGGTGCCTCTTTAGCTTTTAGGAACGTCCGGAGGAAGCCGTGGTCGCCTCTGCAAGCTGCTGATCTTCTACAGGTCTTCAGCTGAGAACTGGTTCGCCGATGTAGATCCCAAATGACCACGACATGAGAAGAAGTGGTTGAATGGTGAAGGGGAGGTGAAGAATGGTGGAAGTGAAGTGTGGGGAAGGTGTTGAGGGAGGCTAGGGGTGGTGGGGAAGCTGTAGAAGGGGGAGGGAGCAGGTGCTTGTGGGTCTCTCAAAGGTGGAGGGAGAATGAGGGATGGGGGAGATGCTCAAGGTAGATGGAATGGAGGGACGGGGAGAGGGGGGGCGACCTGCTCTAAGGGGGAGGGGAGTTGGGCGCCCTTGGGCTGGGGAGAAAAGGGAAATTTCAAATTCAAAAGGCCTAGGGAAGTGAAGGGTTGCATGGGGGAGAGGGAAAAGTGTTTGGGAAAGGGCTGGGGTGGTTGGTGGTTGGAGGGTGGAGTGGGGATTGGAGGGTTCTCCCTTGGAACTAGGGGGGGGTGGAGTAAAGAGGGTTGTGGGGAAGGGGAGTGGTCTTAATGGGGTAGGTGGGAGAGAGGTGGTTAGGAAGAGGAGGAGAGAGAGTAGGGGGCGAACCCCTTAGAGAGAGAGAGAGAGAAAGAGAGAAGGTTGGGTGGGGATTCTCTCCCCTAGGGTTTCTCACCCACTATTGGATTCACTCCACTAGGACTATGAAATTTGGACTCTCAAAGGACAATTCTTCATTCATTCATTAATTCAAAATGAGGGGAATGGGGTCCTATATAGAGGCCACCCACATTTTACAAAAAGACCCTGACATTTGACTCAATGACAAATAACCAAGGAAAGGGGGGGCCCATGGGCCTAGCCCAATGAATTAGGCCCAAAACTAATCTAATGAGCCAAATGACACACAAACTTAGGGGAATAAGCAAAATACCTAGAGACATGACTCAAATAAAATGGAAAATACATCAAATGACTCAAATAGAAAGCACAAAATGGATAATTGGGCTTTTATGGAGAGAGGCACGAACTCAAATGACACCGGAGTGTGAAGAAGACCCGAGCCAAAGGGAATCATGGGTGATGCCTCCATCAAGAAGGGCATGGCGAGAGAAAGAAGGGCACGGCGAGAGGTGCAGAGGAGAGTTGTCAAACTCTCGAGGGTAGCCTCCACCAGTTCGAGTGATGCTAGCGGTCACAAGGTGTGAGGAGGTGAACCGCGGGGTAGAGGTGAAGGGGTGAAAGTGAAGGAACCGTGGGTTTATAACTCCCTGGTCAACTATGGTCAAATGACCTATTATTTGGTGGAGTTAAAGGATAATAAAAACTCACACCCATTAGTTAAAAGAAATTGAACTAATTCCCCATTTATTTTGGTATTATGGTTTAAGGTTTATAAACCCCAAAAACTGTGGTGACACTGTTAACAATTATCGGTTATGAAAAAAAAATCGGGATAGAATTAAAACATTAATCAATAAAGCATTTTCCCTATCCACAGACTATCCACCTTACTCATCAATTTCATTGGGTTAAACTGAGAAGATTATTGTTAAGTATTGAAATTAAACACAAACCATTTTATTTCAGCATAGAGTCAACCCCAAAACATATTTTCAACCATTACCTTCTTTTCCCTTCCCCCCCTTTTTTTTGAAAAGATCAACGAGTAACTTTAGTTAAATCAAACCTTTGACATGAGTAGACACCTTGATCAGAGGCCAGAATCCCCAGCTACTTAGTGTGATAATTGTGTTACTTCTCCTTTTGGAGAACAGAGGTAGCACTTGTAGTGCCTTTTTACATGAGACAAATTACGTCTCAGGTGAAATGATCCTAGTTACTCAACACTGTAGTGCCATTGCTCTGTCATGATATTTATTGCAACACAATTTTGAGACAGAGATAACTTGGTACTTCATGACATAGGTTTTACCCAGTTTCTCGTTAACCAAATCAGTCCTCTACATTAATACTTTTCCTTTTTTTGTTTATGAGGCGTATTCCCTTGCTGATGGTTCTGGTTTTGAGTTTAAGGACAATACTCAGTCATTGTTCTTCAATCAATAATGCCCTCTTACTCATGACTTTTAGAAAGATAGAACATGGATATGAACAATTACTTCAATCAATATGTTTTAATCCTATTCCAATTTACAAGATAGGTACTTTTCAGACAATATACCACATGGATTAGAGTTATAAACAGTAAACTATTTAAACCATTATTAAGACTGGAGGAAGTTGTACAATTTCCTAACACAAGGTGTATTAGAGATGGAATCCAATCCATTTAACTCCCCCTGAATTGCTGACCAAGGATCACATAGATCAATGAAAAATAACACTAGTATAGATGATAAGAAGATCGACAAGGCATTGGAAGGTTCAAGAAGGGTTGTGAGATGAGAAATGAACCGGAGTGACGCCATAGAGGTAGAGAGGGGTGTTGACCAGCTTTAGGTGAGAGGACAGTTCTGCCAAGGTTGACCTACTTTAGTGAAGTGTCGACCTCACTAACATGAAGTGTCGACCTCTTGATGCATAATAGAAGCTATGTTCCAGCAGACTTCAACTGAAGTGTCAACACTCTAAGGGTGAAGTGTCGACTTGCTTGTGGTACAAACCAGATGCTCAAGAGAACTCAGGTCTGCACTGCTTTAGAAGAACTCATATTTCCTCCAATCAAATCTGACAGACTTCTGATGATCTCTATCCAGCTTGAGTGTGCTCCAATTGATTTTAGAAATCAATGGATCTTCTTTTTCTTTGCACATGACAGTGAGGGAGACATTTATTTCACGCAATGCAAGTGTTGGCATGTAATTGCAGACTAATCCTAGCATGCGAAGATGACACATATAGCAATCATCAAACTAGTGTGCTAAAACAAAAACATCAATATTTACACACGAAGCAAGCTCCCCCTGAGTGGAAGATTTATTGAGACCAAGCATACTCATATGTTTGAATCATGCACCACATGAACAATTTCAAAAACATGTCATCCACAATCATCCATGATATTAGACAGACTAGTTGGCATTTAAAGGATTACACAATCGAAGCTCTCGTCTAAGATAAGAAAATCTTTCATTGGAGAGAGGTTTGGTAAAGATATCAGCAAGTTGATGTTGTGAATCCACAAATACCAATCTAAAATTTTCTTTATTTACTTCATCACGAATGAAATGGCGTCTTACCTCAATGTGTTTGGTCCTGGAGTGCTGGACTGGATTTTTCGTCAAATTTATGGCACTAGTGTTATCACACAATATGGGAACACATCCAAGATTAATTTGGTAGTCTTGGAGCTGATGTTTAATCCACAGCACTTGTGTTCCACAACTCCCTACAGCGACGTATTCTGCCTCTACAGTAGAGAGTGCAATAGAGTGTTGCTTCTTAGATGCCTAAGACACCAGACATCCTCCCAAAAATTGGTAATACCCACTAGTGCTTTTTCTATCTAATTTACATCCAGCATAGTCTGCATCTGAATAAGAGACAAGTTCAAAATCACAAGATGCATGGTACCAAATCTCTAGGTCTTGAGTTCCAGCAAGGTATCGAAAGATACGCTTGACGGCACTCAAGTGGGATTCTCTAGGATCAGATTGGTATCTAGCACACATACCAACACAAAATTGAATATCAGGTCTTGATACTGTAAGATAGAGAAGAGATCCAATCATACCTCGATAGACCTTGGCATCCACTGATTTTCCTTTCAAATCTGCATCCATGGTTGTGTTGGTGCTCA
The DNA here is from genome assembly GCA_022559845.1 of Amorphophallus konjac. NCBI lineage: Eukaryota > Viridiplantae > Streptophyta > Magnoliopsida > Alismatales > Araceae > Amorphophallus > Amorphophallus konjac. Next base: position 140,310,220 of record CM040127.1, on the reverse strand, counting down.
TTGGAGTTGCAAGAGCTTTGAGGTTGTTCATTTGAGATTTCTTGAGTAACTCCGAAATGTACTTGGCCTGGCTAATGAAGCACCCTTCCTTGCTTTGAGTTATCTGCAAACCAAGAAAGAATTTCAGTTCTCCCATTAAACTCATTTCAAACTCATTAGTCATGAGCTTGGCAAATTCATCACACATTTTTGGTTTTGTAGACCCAAACACTATGTCATCTACATAAATTTGGACTAGCAAGATGTCCTTACCTTGAGTTTTAGTGAACAGTGTCTAGTCTACTTTACCTCGCATGTACTCTTGCTCAATGAGGACTGAGCTCAGTCTTTCATACCACGCTCGGGATGCATGCTTTAGCCCATACAATGCCCTGTCCAGCTTATAAACATGATTTTCAAATTGAGAGCATTGAAAGCCAGGGGGTTGTTCCACATATACTTCTTCTTTTATCAAACCATTCAAAAAGGTTTTTTAACATCCATTTGCTATAACTTGATCTTATGGGCACATGCAAATGCAAGAAAAATCTTAATTGCCTCTAGTCGGGCTACGGGGGCAAAGGATTCTTCAAAATCTATGCCAAATTCTTGATTATATCCATGAGCCACTAGCCTAGCTTTATTTCTCACTATTCTACCATCTTCACTTAGTTTATTCCTAAAAACCCACTTTGTTCCTATGACAATTTTCTCTTGAGGTCTTGAAACTAGATGCCACACATTACTTCGTTCAAACTGGTTTAATTCTTCATGCATGGAGTTTATCCAGTTTTTATCTTTTAATGCTTCTTCAATATTTTTGGGTTCTATTTGAGACACAAGGGCAAGTTGTTCAATTTCATCAACGATTCTGAAATGAGGCCTAGTCTTAGGTGGGTCATGCAAATTGCCTATGATATTCTCTAAAGGATGGTCCTTCAATACTCTAATTTCAAGTTGAGAATTACCTCTGTCTGTATCAATGACCTGAGCATTGCTCGATTCTCCTTGCTCCTCATTTCCCTGTGTCTCCTCATGTGGAGATTCTTCCTTATCATTTGCATTTAAGAATTCCTCCATCATAATCTTGCCTGCAAGAATTTTCATCATTAGATTCATCAAATGTGACATGGGGTGACTCTTCCACACATTGAGTCTTCTTGTTGTAGACTCTATAAGCTCTAAACCTGTTTGAGTATCCCAAAAAGATACCTTCATCACTCTTCGGCTCAAATTTGTCTAGTTCTCTCTTATCATTATTATGAATGTAACATTTAGATCCAAAAACTTTTAGATGAGATAGAGATGGTTGTTTACCTTTCAGCAACTCGTAGGGGGTTTTCTTGGTGAAGGGTCTTACCATGGATCGGTTTATGATGTAGCAAGCAGTCTTGACCACTTCTGCCCAATACCTTCTAGGAAGTTGCCGTTCAGCGAGCATTGTGCGAGCCATCTCAACCAGAGTCCTATTCATTCTCTCAACTACCCCATTTTGTTCAGGGGTTCTTGGTGATGAAAACCTGTGTGTTATCCCTTCAGTCCTACAAAAACTATCAAACTGAGCGTTATCGAACTCTCCACCATGATCCGAAAGTATGTTGTGTTGGGTTCGATGCAGTATTCAGAGGGGGGTGAATGAATATAACCCTTTAAAAAACTTTCACCCAATTTAAAATTTCCCCCAAACTAGAACTATGATGCTAACTAGACAGATTTACCAAATCTGAAAGCTAATCAACTATTCAGTTCTACCAGTTAGCAAACACATGGAGTGCCCCTATGCATTCATCTAGCGGAAGCACAAATGAACAAATCAAACCACAATGCACAAGGGGTTTTTAGGTGGTTCGGTCCTCCAGACCTACATCCACCCCACACTCAAACCGAGTGTGGCTTCCACTAGCTCACGCTAGAAACAGCAGACTCAGTTTGCAACAAACGCTGCCAAACAGCTTGACCAGGGGAACAACCTCCCCTCTTCCTCCCAACCGGAGGGAACCACTAGTGACACCAGTCACTAGCAAACCAGAGACACAAGGTCTCTCTTCCTCCAGACCTGGAGGGAACCCCTGGACTTGAATCCACAAGCCCAGAACCGGAGACAAGTCTCCCTTCCTCCAAACCGGAGGGAATCAACAAGTAGCACCCAGCTACTTGCAACCGGAGATAGCAATCTCCCTTCTCCTGAACAAACAGGAGGAACCCACAAGTGACTCCAGCCACTTGGAAACCAGAGACACACGGTCTCTCTTCCTCCACACACGGAGGGAACCACCGGGCTTGCTACTCACAAGCCCAGAGCCAGAGGAACAAGCCTCCCTTCCTCCAACCCGGAGGGGAACCTAGAGACCCAAGTCTCTCTTCCTCTGAACCCCAGAGGGAAGCACAATCGGAGATAAATCTCCCTTCCTCCAACCCGGAGGGAAACAACCGATGACACCCTGTCAAAGGCAACCAGAGACGCAAGTCTCTCTTCCTCCACACGGGAGGGTACCAACCACAAGTAGCACCCAGCTACTTGCAAACCGAAGACACAAAGTCTCCCTTCTCCTGAACCCACAGGAGGAACCCCGACCTCTCTACAGAGGATCGGAGTTACAGTAAATGGATAAAAACAAAAACGAAACCAGCAACAGAAGGCTGAAAAGATAAAAACAAATGTGGCTCTCGCAGGAGCTGGCTGGCCTGGATTTGATCCACGGTTCAGCAAGAACAGATCTTCTGTTGAAGCTTCTATCACTCTATCTCTCTCTTCTTCTCTATTCTTCTTCCTCTTCTTCTCCTCACACTCTGCTATCTCGATCTCTTACTCAATCTCTCTTTCTTTCTCTTTCTCACTATCTTTCTCTTCTTCTTTTCTTTTTCTTCTTCTCTGTCTGGATCGTGGCTCTCTGTATAGAGTTTTCTTCTCGCCAACTCGATCACACTCCATCTGTGGACGAAGGCTCCTATATATAGCAGCAGCAGTAGGTGGATAGGGCACAAAACGCGTGTGCCTCCCACGTTTCCTGCCCTAATATTTCGAACCACGTGGAGGCTCCTCTGCATCTTGGATCACGTGCCAGATGCAACCTTGTATCACGTACTGCTTCACGATTAGAGCACCTGTAAAACAGAGTATCGGATAAGTAATCAATTTAAGGAACACCTCTGTATAGATTATCAGAAGAACAGTACTTTAGAAGAAACTTGAACGAGGTTAAAACGAAACAACACGAAGTGACAAATAGCAACAACACGGAGACAACGCGAGGACACAATAGGGAAAACGACACGAAGTCAGTAAGGACTCGATGTACAACAGTAAGTAACACGAAGTAAGACCACACAGACATAAACGATAACACGAGAACAACACGGGGTGACAGCAGAAACCGACACGAAGTGTTTGCAAACAAAGTAAGACACAAGGTCTACGTAAAGCAACACGAAGTGTGGTTAAAGCGAGAACGACACGAAGTGAAGTTATAAAACAACACGAGGTAAAAAGAAGAACGACACGAGATACATGGAGACAAAACAGAAACCAACACGAAGTGTGGTTTCAACACAAGAAAGACACAAGGTCTAGGAAGAACAAAAACGACACGAAGACACAAAACGGAAAACGACACGAGGTGTAACAAACACGACACGAAGTTATGAAAACAACACGGAGACGAAGTCTGAAAAAATGACACGGGGTGAAGACAACACGAAGACGAAACACAGGTTTTGACACGGAGTGAAAACGACACAAAGACAAAACAGAATTGACATGGGTTGAAATCAACACGAAGTCAAAAACAGTAATCGACACGGGTTGAAAACAACATGAAGACGAAGTACAAAGAGACGACACGAAGTGAAGTTGACACGAAGTGAAAACAACACTAAGTGAAAAACAATAATCGACACGCGGTGAAAACAACACGACGACAGTGAGAACAGCACGAGGTGAAATGACACGGGGTGTAGAAAATCAAGAATCGACACGAAGTGTGGTCAAGGCGAGAAAGACACTAAGTCAAAAACGAAAGACCAACACTCAGACAGAAACATAAAAACAACACGGAGACGTAGACACTAAAACAACACGAAGATGAAGACAAGGGAAACGACACGAAGTCTAACCTCATACAAGCTTTCCTGTCACGCATGGAAATCAACACGAAGTGTTGTATGCTCATACAACATGAGATCTTTTTGTGTTAGTGAGGGGAAACAACACGAAAACTCAAGTACAGAAACAGCGCGAAGATGATGTACAATCTGATGTACAGACATGAAGAACAGTCCAAGGTATAGACTTGCACGAGTAAGCTACAGTGCCAAAGTATAGACTTCACGCTGTACAGACTACATGACCAGTGCATGATTGTACTTGACAATGTAAACACTTAGCCTATGCAGACCAATGTACAGACTTTGGCGAAGCAAAAGGCTGTATAGACTTGGAGACCCAAAGCCATTGTATAGACTTTGTCTAAGACAAGGCATGAGCTGACGTTGTATATACTTAGCCCAATGCAAACCAGTCCGATGTATAGACTTTAAGGAAATGCATGCTACAGTGCAATGTCTAGACTTGCGATGTGTTCGCCAAATGCACACTACAGTCCAATGTATAGACTTGGACGAATGATGCATGTGCAGTGAATAGACTTAGGGCATAAACCCCACGATGCACTGTATAGACTATGCACATAACATAAGTCTAACATAAACAATATATCAGTTGTACCAGTCACAGTCATGATGCAATCATCAAGGCACAATGTCATGAAAACACTATATCATTGCTATCATCAAAATACAATATCAATCATCAAAACCACAGCAATGAATGCTTTATGCATCAGTTTAACATGTAACAAGACTGAACATCAAATATGTTAATCTAAACTGAGCAGCAAGATGACTGAACCTTTGATTAACTCACATCAACAACCAATCATCAAAGCCATCATTAAAACCATCATCAAAACCAAAACCACATGCATGGGCACAACAATCTCCCCCTTTTTGATGATGGCAACACTTTCAATACATTGAGTCATTCTGATGATGTGAGGCATTCTGAGGTAATCTGAAGACTCAAATTATTCTCCCCCTTTGACTTCATCAAAAAGAAAAATAATTTGAGAAATTATAGCATGTATAAAAGTTCAGTCAATTTCTCCCCCTAAATAAAAGCTCCCCCTTTGAGAAGGAATATGAACAGATAACACAGGTAGAAAAGATAGGAGGATCACTTGATAACAGCTGAATCATAGGTTCAGAAAGGAAGCATGATTATAACCAACTGTTTAGAGTATAAGAATCACCACTCATACAATTTTCAAAAATTCAGGTTTAATCAGTGATAAATCTAGAGTAAAACACCTGACCCCTGAGAAAGAGTTTTAGATTCCATTTATAGCAATGAATCTAGGGCACATGGTATTAATAGATAAGTCTGAAATAATACCCTTTTGTGTTTAAACAAGGAAATTCAAGAGAGGCAACTTGAATATGTATTGATAAAAATAATTTTCACTAATTGACTTTTGATTTTTCGAAGGGTTACAGCAGTTTGATTTTCATTTTTTTTTTCAATTTCTGAAACTGAACTAAGTGAATAGACCTATGGCATTTATGCTGTTGACATTAGGTGTACACCTTGATAAGAGGCAGGTACCCCCAGTTACTAGGCATAAACTATATGATCTACTTCAGATCAAGACCCACGAGGAATAGTCTTCACTTTTGACATTAAGGGTACACCTTGATTAGAGGCCAGTACCCTCAGTTACTTGGTGAGGACTCCCCTTATAGATTTGACCCTATGAACAAAGATAGTCTAAGGCACTTCATGACATGTGAGATCTCCTGTCTTTTTGGAGGAGTTCACAGTTTCTCAGTGCAATCAGCCATTGCTTCTGTCACTATGTTCTGTTCTTAACATTAATGATCTTGTTTACTGCTGCCCTTAATTCTTTTAGAGTGATTGATTGAAAAACATTACACACTCTTGTTCACATGTTCTAAACATTTCCAGATTAACACATTTAGGCATTAAAAAAAAACTTTTTCTATTTTAGCCATGAGACAAAGATTAAGAGCTATAAAAGTTTTCTTTTATCTCAATTTCTGAAGTGCAGACACTTAACTCTCCAATTTATAAAGGTTAAACCTTTAGTTCTTTTCAATTTGTAAGAGTGATTCTTATAAGTGAACAATTGCAATAATCATCATTCAATGTACTAAACCAGATGCAAAGCTGTTGTTTAGTGAAAATGATGGGGAAAGGATAGCAATTGGCAATATGGTCCAATGACATCTGATGTCAAAAGATATGAATCATTTGAATGAGAATACTGAGAAGTGAATAGGATTCAATGAATTGAATAGAACTTTCAGCTCCCCCTGACATCATGATGCAAGAGATATGCTATGCATTAGACTGTTCTACATGCAGACTAGACCCATGGTACTAGGCGGAGGACCTGGTCTCAAAGACCATCTCACACATGGTAGGAACCTCCGGGCAGATTTCCCTGCCTTTTAGTAACATACCATTTGATATACCAGGGTTAACAAGGACAATGCAACATAAATCAGTCCTTCATGCATTGAACGGCATTATTAACACATGCAATGACAGTGTACACTAAATGAACCATTCACACTTAGTCCAAGTATGCATTCAAATACAAGCATGCAATGCATTGACACAAAGCATATGTAGTGCATCAACTGAATATGCTTAGCGAAGCATTCAATTTCAGTTCAACATATAGTAAGAGAAGAGCATCAAGTATATGCAGAAATGAATTCAATAGCTGAGTCTAGAATACAGACTGATCAGCTAGACATGGAGAGATCATCAACAATCAATCAAGCAAATCAACATGAAGCACACATTTTTCATGCTCACAGTTTCAGATAATGGAATTTAAAACACATTTCAGAACTGACCTGAAAAGTTCAATCATGGGGTTTTCATTCTTGAGCGCCTTGGTTAACCCCCTTTTATTTCTCCCTCCAAGGCACACCTGCAAGATATTTGATCATCTTGATCCTGCAGGGACCCAAGTAGCTTTGGGTCCTGCGTTAGCCCTAACAGGTTTTCTAAACATTTTCATAGCAACATTATCATCAAATTTCATCAGTGAACAGTCATCCATAGAATGTCCAAATTTTCCACAGTATCTACATGAACTGGCTGGTTTTTGGTTCTTATGATACATGTTAACAGCAGGGTGATGTTTATAAGCATGTTCATAAGATTTTCTGTTATATGCATGAACAGTTTGATGCTTGTTCTTAACCATCCAACATTCAGCAGATTTATGGCCTGGCTTCCCACAGTTATAGCATGAAATTTTCACAAAAGGTTTTGCAGGGAATTTGACAAAATGGGGTTTAGCATAGTTCTTTTGAACATACCAACAGTCCTTGACTGTATGCCCATTTTTCCCACAGTGGGAGCATGCAAAAGAATTTCTTCTATGAAAACCATTTTTACCCCAAGTAGATCTAAACCAGCACTCAACAGCCTTGTGCCCAGGCTTATTACAGTTGAAGCACACGATGTGCTGACTAGAATTGTGTTTAGATCCATATGGATCATAAAAGTGCATGGAAGACTTGGCATGTAGTTTATTGTCTTCTTTCATGATAAAACATTCATTCATGAGATGACCATGCTTCCCACAATAATAACATGAGGCATCAGGCTTCCTAGCAACATGGTTTCTATCAAAAGAATTTCTAGAATGTAAAGTTCCACTAGCATGCTCATCCTTTAACATCAATCCACAGTCCTCCATTATGTGACCTCCTTTCCCACAATAATAACATGACCCCTTTGTAATATGAGTGTATGTGAGATCATGTGCATTGTGTGTAGCCCTTTTTATAGCAACAGGAGTGCCTTTTTCCTTTTTCTGTGAGTTTTCACCCTTTTTCTGTTTTGGAGTTTGTTCCACAGTTTTGGGTTTCACAGTTGATTTTTGTGCAGTGAATTTGAAGACAGAAGGAGCAGAGGTTATGTTCTGATTGGTGGCTTTGACAAAAACCGTAGATGTTTCATTCCCATTACTCCTTTTATTTGTCGGACTATAGCCCAGTCCCTTTCTCTCAAAGTTATCACTCTTTCCAAGAAGCTTATTCAGATTGTCCTTACCTTTGACAAATTTTGATAGAGAATTTTTCACGTCTTTAATTTCAAAATTCAAATCAGCAATTTTAGCTTCATATTTGGACAGATCTGTTTCACAGGAAATGACTTGTTGATGCAAGGCATCATTCAGACTCTTGAGTTTTTCAACTTCCTGTTTTAATTCTATTTCCTTGTCAGTTTTAGATAAGGACTTGTAAAGATCATCAACTTCTTGTTGAAGGGATGTGATAGTAAGCTCATATCCAGCTATTTTCTGTTCACTGCAACTGACATTTCCATTTAACATTAAGTTGATGGTTTTTAGACTCTCAATTTCTTGTTCAGCATTCATCAACCTATCAGAATTATCCACACTCACACACTTGCCTTTTTCCATTGTCATTAGCCTATTTGTCAACTGGGTGTTTAGATGTTTCAACTCATTGATTTCCTCTTTCAGTTTACTGTTCTGCTCTAGGAGATCAGCATCAAGCACCCATTCATCTGAGAGAGACTGACATTCATGAAACATTTCCTGTTGTTTTTCAGATTGAAATTTGTCAAGATTTTTCTGAATCTCTGAATTTGTTACTCTATCAGCCTCTAGTTTTTCAGAAATCAATCTATTTTCTTTTTCAAGATTTATTGATTTGAGTTCAAATTCCTTGAGCTGATTATTGAGTATTTCATTTGCAGATTTCATTTTTTCCAATTCAGAGTTGACACATTCTAATTCTCTCACCAATTTTTCATTTTGAACAATATCATTGTTGTGAGCCTGATCAACTAAGCTAAGCCTTTCCTTTAGTTCAGTAATTTCACACACAAACTCTTGACGCTCCTTTTTGTGTAGAGCAACTTGTTTCATAAGAGATTATTTTTCAGATTTGAAATGATCTAAGTCTGAACTAACAGAATCACACTCTGTTATTTGTCTTCTGAATATTTCATTTTCAGTTTTCAGAGTTTCAAGTTTTTCACCTCCTAAATTTTCCAGCTTCTTTTTCAGACTTTTATATTTCTTCCCTAGTTTCTTACGGGATCTTAACAGATTTGCATAGGCATCTTCCCAATCGTCTAATGAAAAATTCTCGAAAGGGTTTACCTCCTCATTATCACGTTCTTCGGATTCATCTTGATCACTACCATGGTTGCTCTCGTCAGCCATCAGACCGTTGTCGACATTTCCCCTCTGAGCAAGCTTCAGCTCATCCATAATGTCCTTGGCAGACCTGCAATCATGAATACAAGACCATAAGGCTCTGTCAATAGCAGCTCTCATCAGGTTAAAGGCCTTCTGATTTTCTTCATATTTTGACTTGTGACTTTTAGTCCATTTGGACTTTTCCTTTGGCAATCTGTGGGGACCTTGTGAAATTAACTTCCACAGATCCGGATTAATCATTTTCACATAATTGTGAAGACTGCTAATCCATGAGTTAAAATCAGAGCCATTGAAAACCGGTGGAGAGCCCATTGAGTAAATCCGCAAACAGACTAATGCAGCAAAGGGTAGAAACAGATAAGCACAAGGGACACCAGGATCCTCTGCAGATCGTTGGATCTGAACAATCAGAGAACCGCTCTGATACCAATTGTTGAGTTCGATGCAGTATTCAGAGGGGGGTGAATGAATATAACCCTTTAAAAAACTTTCACCCAATTTAAAATTTCCCCCAAACTAGAACTATGATGCTAACTAGACAGATTTACCAAATCTGAAAGCTAATCAACTATTCAGTTCTACCAGTTAGCAAACACATGGAGTGCCCCTATGCATTCATCTAGCGGAAGCACAAATGAACAAATCAAACCACAATGCACAAGGGGTTTTTAGGTGGTTCGGTCCTCCAGACCTACATCCACCCCACACTCAAACCGAGTGTGGCTTCCACTAGCTCACGCTAGAAACAGCAGACTCAGTCTGCAACAAACGCTGCCAAACAGCTTGACCAGGGGAACAACCTCCCCTCTTCCTCCCAACCGGAGGGAACCACTAGTGACACCAGTCACTAGCAAACCAGAGACACAAGGTCTCTCTTCCTCCAGACCTGGAGGGAACCCCTGGACTTGAATCCACAAGCCCAGAACCGGAGACAAGTCTCCCTTCCTCCAAACCGGAGGGAATCAACAAGTAGCACCCAGCTACTTGCAACCGGAGATAGCAATCTCCCTTCTCCTGAACAAACAGGAGGAACCCACAAGTGACTCCAGCCACTTGGAAACCAGAGACACACGGTCTCTCTTCCTCCACACACGGAGGGAACCACCGGGCTTGCTACTCACAAGCCCAGAGCCAGAGGAACAAGCCTCCCTTCCTCCAACCCGGAGGGGAACCTAGAGACCCAAGTCTCTCTTCCTCTGAACCCCAGAGGGAAGCACAATCGGAGATAAATCTCCCTTCCTCCAACCCGGAGGGAAACAACCGATGACACCCTGTCAAAGGCAACCAGAGACGCAAGTCTCTCTTCCTCCACACGGGAGGGTACCAACCACAAGTAGCACCCAGCTACTTGCAAACCGAAGACACAAAGTCTCCCTTCTCCTGAACCCACAGGAGGAACTCCGACCTCTCTACAGAGGATCGGAGTTACAGTAAATGGATAAAAACAAAAACGAAACCAGCAACAGAAGGCTGAAAAGATAAAAATAAATGTGGCTCTCGCAGGAGCTGGCTGGCCTGGATTTGATCCACGGTTCAGCAAGAACAGATCTTCTGTTGAAGCTTCTATCACTCTATCTCTCTCTTCTTCTCTATTCTTCTTCCTCTTCTTCTCTTCACACTCTGCTATCTCGATCTCTTACTCAATCTCTCTTTCTTTCTCTTTCTCACTATCTTTCTCTTCTTCTTTTCTTTTTCTTCTTCTCTGTCTGGATCGTGGCTCTCTGTATAGAGTTTTCTTCTCGCCAACTCGATCACACTCCATCTGTTGACGAAGGCTCCTATATATAGCAGCAGCAGTAGGTGGATAGGGCACAAAACGCGTGTGCCTCCCACGTTTCCTGCCCTAATATTTCGGACCACGTGGAGGCTCCTCTGCATCTTGGATCACGTGCCAGATGCAGCCTTGTATCACGTACTGCTTCACGATTAGAGCACCTGTAAAATAGAGTATCGGATAAGTAATCAATTTAAGGAACACCTCTGTATAGATTATCAGAAGAACAGTACTTTAGAAGAAACTTGAACGAGGTTAAAACGAAACAACACGAAGTGACAAATAGCAACGACACGGAGACAACGCGAGGACACAATAGGGAAAATGACACGAAGTCAGTAAGGACTCGATGTACAACAGTAAGTAACACGAAGTAAGACCACACAGACATAAACGATAGCACGAGAACAACACGGGGTGACAGCAGAAACCGACACGAAGTGTTTGCAAACAAAGTAAGACACAAGGTCTACGTAAAGCAACACGAAGTGTGGTTAAAGCGAGAACGACACGAAGTGAAGTTATAAAACAACACGAGGTAAAAAGAAGAACGACACGAGATACATGGAGACAAAACAGAAACCAACACGAAGTGTGGTTTCAACACAAGAAAGACACAAGGTCTAGGAAGAACAAAAACGACACGAAGACACAAAACGGAAAACGACACGAGGTGTAACAAACACGACACGAAGTTATGAAAACAACACGGAGACGAAGTCTGAAAAAATGACACGGGGTGAAGACAACACGAAGACGAAACACAGGTTTCGACACGGAGTGAAAACGACACAAAGACAAAACAGAATTGACATGGGTTGAAATCAACACGAAGTCAAAAACAGTAATCGACACGGGTTGAAAACAACATGAAGACGAAGTACAAAGAGACGACACGAAGTGAAGTTGACACGAAGTGAAAACAACACTAAGTGAAAAACAATAATCGACACGCGGTGAAAACAACACGACGACAGTGAGAACATCACGAGGTGAAATGACACGGGGTGTAGAAAACCAAGAATCGACACGAAGTGTGGTCAAGGCGAGAAAGACACTAAGTCAAAAACGAAAGACCAACACTCAGACAGAAACATAAAAACAACACGGAGACGTAGACACTAAAACAACACGAAGATGAAGACAAGGGAAACGACACGAAGTCTAACCTCATACAAGCTTTCCTGTCACGCATGGAAATCAACACGAAGTGTTGTATGCTCATACAACACGAGATCTTTTTGTGTTAGTGAGGGGAAACAACACGAAAACTCAAGTACAGAAACAGCGCGAAGATGATGTACAATCTGATGTACAGACATGAAGAACAGTCCAAGGTATAGACTTGCACGAGTAAGCTACAGTGCCAAAGTATAGACTTCACGCTGTACAGACTACATGACCAGTGCATGATTGTACTTGACAATGTAAACACTTAGCCTATGCAGACCAATGTACAGACTTTGGCGAAGCAAAAGGCTGTATAGACTTGGAGACCCAAAGCCATTGTATAGACTTTGTCTAAGACAAGGCATGAGCTGACGTTGTATATACTTAGCCCAATGCAAACCAGTCCGATGTATAGACTTTAAGGAAATGCATGCTACAGTGCAATGTCTAGACTTGCGATGTGTTCGCCAAATGCACACTACAGTCCAATGTATGGACTTGGACGAATGATGCATGTGCAGTGAATAGACTTAGGGCATAAACCCCACGATGCACTGTATAGACTATGCACATAACATAAGTCTAACATAAACAATATATCAGTTGTACCAGTCACAGTCATGATGCAATCATCAAGGCACAATGTCATGAAAACACTATATCATTGCTATCATCAAAATATAATATCAATCATCAAAACCACAGCAATGAATGCTTTATGCATCAGTTTAACATGTAACAAGACTGAACATCAAATATGTTAATCTAAACTGAGCAGCAAGATGACTGAACCTTTGATTAACTCACATCAACAACCAATCATCAAAGCCATCATTAAAACCATCATCAAAACCAAAACCACATGCATGGGCACAACATGTTGGAGATCTTAAACTTTCCTTCCTGCTTGAACTGCATATAAAGAGCCTGAAATTCGTCAAATGCATCATTTTTGTGAGCAAGATAGAACACCCATGTGTATCTAGAGAAGTCATCTACTAGAACGTAACCAAACCTCTTTCCACTTAAGCTAACAGTTTTAGTCGGACCAAACAAGTCCATGTGTATTAGTTCAAGTGGTTTAGAAGATAAGCTTTTTGTTCTTCTTTTAAATGACTTCCTAGATTATTTTCCTTGAACACAAGCATCACAAATTTTAGCATTCTTTTTAAATTTTATTTCAGGCAGACCCTTGACAATAGAGTGCTTCACCAGTTTATGAAGTGCATTGTAACTACCATGGCCTAGTCTACGATGCCACAAACATGCTAAATCGGTTTTGGAAGTAGCAAGACAAAGATTTTCATGTGCAGGGTCATCTAGATCAATCATGTATACATTATTAACTCTCTTACCCAAAAACTTGGTTTCATTAGAATTTGGGTGTAGGATCCTGCATTCATGAGAATCAAATACTATCGTGTGACTCTTGTCACAAAGTTGGCTTATGCTCAATAAATTGTATTCTAGGCCATCAATAAGCAGAACATTATCAATTGAGTTGGAGGGATTCTTACCAACTTTACATGTACCAACAATTTTTTCTTTGTTGTTCCCTCCAAACGTGACGTGTCCACCTTCCTTCTCAATTAAAAGATAGAATTTCGTCATGTCCCCTGTCATGTGTCTTAAGCAGGCGCTATCTAGATACCAACAATTATGTACAACTGCAAGACACTCCTGCACATGGAATCAAGTGACGATGTTTGGAACCCAAGAACAATTGGGTCCCCATAATTTTTTCATCTCATCAAGGCAAGATAACATTGACTTAGAAATCTAGACCTTTTTCATCTTTGGAGTGGCTTTGCTTGTTTGGTTATTCTGATTCTTCCTTTCTTGGTTCATGTCCTTTTTCTCCTTTTTGACCTTTTGATCTTTAGAGGTTTTGTATGTGCCAAAAGAGGATTGCTTCCTAGTCCATGTGTTCTAATTACTTGGGTTATTGTAGTGATAGAAGGTGTCATGAGGCCTAGGGTATGTGAATTTGGCAAACATGGGATAAAATGACTCATAACTGCCCATGGGAGACGGAGGTGTCGACCTGTGAAGGGAGAAGTGTCGACATGTCTCGTACATAGACTCCCCATACCAGGTTCTGTTTCCCTGGAGTGTCGACCTGTGAAGGGGGAGGTGTCGACCTGTCTGCCATTCAACTCTCCTATAACTGCTTCTGGGAGCAAAGGGTGTCGACTCTCTATAGGGGAAGTGTCGACATGCCTGTGGGTATCTAGGTGAGTATCTACTGGCCGACCATCCAGGTGCCGACCTGCCTTGGGCGAAGTGCTGACCTATCCTATGGTTGAATTCCCTTCCACCCTTGTGCTAAGGAAACTTGGTAGGAGTTTGGTGCTTAACCTCTTTGATGCGGGACGGAACTGACAAATGGACTAAACCTATGATGAAGACCAAGTGCGGCCAGCACTCACACGTGACAAGGCAAGCCGAGAGATCGACCTCCGTACTATTCCTCCGAAGAGAGGCGTCTCTCAACAAGAAACCCAAGTCCACGGTCGTCCCTACGAGGGAAGCGAGTGGATCAAAGCGGCAAAGGAGCCGACGCGCAACTATAGGAGTCTAGTCCGAGCTCGGTGCTCGACTAGGGCCACGGAATGGGATACTCTCACTCACGATCTCGCGGTGTTGAATGCTAGCTAGGATCCCTACACTCTCACGCGGCATACAAGATCACATACTAGTAAAGCAAAATGCCAAGGGGGGGAGCGTCGCACGTACCTCCACGCCTAGGCGTGGGGAAGGAACCCCGGCCGAGACCGACAACCCCGATACACACAATGAAAGAATAGGTACAAGCCAGCAATGGTGCCCACTCCTCGCAGGGAGATAACAGGCTACAACAATTCCATTCGGGGCGGCCGATACACGGGCTGACGGGCGGCACTCGGTGAAGGGTTGGCCACGAGGAGGGTCCGGATGACGATCGGCAGAATCGTAGCAACGCGCGACTCGGTGGTAAACATTCCCACGAATGGATCCGGAGTCCGATTGGGGCGCCGTCAGTGAGGGCGCGTAGTTAGGTCGCAGGAGGAAGCCTCGGCCAAAAGGCGTGCTCAGATTCCGTCCGTGGAAGCCGTGGCCGCACCTGCAAGTGGGGACAAGGAATCTGCTCCCAGAACTGCGCTGTCGAGCGGGGAAAATGGTAACTCGCTGCTCCGGTAGGCGAACGAGGCCCCGCTTGTGGGAGGACGTCGGGGACGCAGAGCAGCAGGTCCGGACCAAAGAGCTCGATCAGATCTGGTCGTGGATGGACGCTGTGAACTTTGGAAATCGCCAGTTGTCGTGGCACCGGGTGGACTGGGCAGACCCGCGCGACCTCACGGGAACGGACGCCACGAACAGCTCGGACGTCAGAACGAGACGAGGTTGGTGGCGTTGGAAAGAGGACGACGAGAGGTACAAACCCTGAAGAAATCAGCTCCAAACTCATAGTTTTCCGTCCTGTGGGATTTTCTCAAGAAGGAGGGTGGATCTGGGCGCGCAGAGAGGGAGGCTCCTGCGCTAGCTCACGAGAAAACTCGCCACGGGTGGTGCCGACCTCGGATCGAGGCGAAACCAAAGCCCACGCGCTGCCGACTCGTAGAAGTATCCACCAAAAAAGGAGGGGCTCGGATTCGATCCGCACCGGATGCGGACGCCGCTGCAACTCGGGGCCGAATCTGGAACACGCGAACTCGAACCGGAGACGAAGTAGAAGGGAGGAAGAACCTCGGCGTCGCACCGAGGGGATGGGGAGTCGCACCCCGGGGTTGCTCCCGTCGCAGGAGCAGAGGAGGAAGAGAGGGTCTCCCTCTCCAAGGGGTGGCTGTGCAAATGGCTGCTCAATCAAAATATTTCATTCATTCCTTAATTTCCTCCAAAGAAAATGCTAAGACTATATAGTTGGGGAGGGGAGCTAGGGTTTCTACCACCAAATGGGGAGATGGGGGCGCAAATGGGAGGGGGTAGGGGCGGCCAGCTCTCCTCCCATCAAGGAGGGAATCTCTCCTTCAATCAAGGAGGTTCCTCCAATCAAGGAGGGATCAAAGGAAGGGGCGGCCAAAGGAGGGAGTGGAGAAAGGGGAAGGCGGCTGCCACCTCTTCCACTTGGAGGAGGTGAGAGGTGCGCCCAAAACCCTAACCCTAGGGGTTGGGTGCGCAAACCCCAAATGGGCCAAGAGAAGTGGAGCACAAGATGGCCCACTAACCCCTTTGCCCTCTAAATAAGCCTACAAAGCACAAAAGATGTCTAATTGGCCTACAAAGGCCTACAACTAGATAGAAGTGTCCACGCAGGGACTAATCCAAGGCCCAACATGGCCTAAAGCATGAAATAAATGGGGATAACTCTGCTAGTCTGCTAAATGATCGCCGAGCCAAAGGGATGCCGGCGTGCTCCGTGTGCTCCATCGAGTGAAGCGGCGCGTGTCCTCACCAATTCTCCCCGGGTGGGAAGAACTCGACCCCGTCGAGTAAGGGTCACGGTCGCTCAAGTAACGCTCCAGCAGGTCCGGGTCGATCAGCTCCAGCTCTCCACGTGTGATCCAGGTGTCGTCTATCGCAGGGCGCCCTCTCCAGCGCACTAGGAAGCGCTGGTAGGCTCCGCTCCTGGTCGTGGTCACCTGCTCATCCAGTATGCAATCTATATGCTCGCGTGTCTGTAATGGGGCTGGAGGAGGTGGACGCTCAGAAGGTGTAATGCTCTCAACAGGAGGGGTAGGCCCAAAAAGCTCACTGGGAATCACCGCGGGATCCCGATATGCCACCAGATCTGAAACATTGAACGTCGAACAGATCCCATAGTCGTCTGGCAGCTCAATCTCATACGCATTCGACCCAATTCGCTTCAAGACTCGAAAGGGTCCGACACCACGGTCCTGGAGTTTCTTCACGGCCCCCGAAGGGAACCGTTCAGGTCTAACCCTGATCATGACGTACTCTCCCACTTGGAACTCACGGGTGCGTCGATGCGCGTCAGCTAATTCCTTATAACGTGCGTTGCTGGCCTCTATATGACGACGTATATGCTCATGCAACTGCCTAATATGCTCTGCAAAGGACTCAGCTGACTCAGAGACACGGGCCTGGATGGGTAAGGGGACCAAATCTATCGGTTTCCTAGGTCTACGACCAGTAACAATCTCAAAAGGGCTCAGACCTGTAGACCTATTGACCGAGTCATTATAAGCAAACTCTGCTAAAGGCAGAACCAAGTCCCAGTCCCCGACACGATCACGCACTAGGCACCTAAGAAGATCCCCCAAACTCCTATTGACTACCTCTGTTTGACCATCGGTCTGGGGGTGGTAGGCGGTGGAGAACTTCAGCTGGGTGCCCATCATATGCCAAAGGGTTTTCCAAAAGTAGCTCGTGAAACGCACATCCCTATCAGACACTATGGTACGTGGAAGCCCAAATCGGGAGACACAATGAGTGAAGAACAGACGGGCAACTCTAGAGGCGTCAGATGTCTTGGAACAGGGAATAAACAAAGCCATCTTAGAGAACCTGTCTACCACCACGAAAATGGAATCATGACGACGCGAGGTACGGGGCAGACCTAACACAAAGTCCATGCTGATGTCCTGCCATGGACTGTCCGGCATGGGGAGGGGAGTATACAGGCCAGTATTCTGCTTCCTCTGCTTGGCCATAGCGCAAATGCGGCACTGGGCCACGATCCGGGCAACATCACGCTTCAGGCTAGGCCAATAGAAGCGATGCTCAACTGCCTCGACGGTCTTATTCCGGCCGAAGTGGCCGGCTAGACCGCCAGCATGCATCTCCCAAGCAAGAAAATCGCGAACCGAGGTCCGCGGAACACATAAGCGACTCCCATGGAAAAGATAATCGTCATGCAGCATGTAATCCGAATACTCTCGGGACGGGCCTACCTGGAGGGTGGTGTAGATCGGACCGAAGTCCGGACAATCAGCGTACAACTCCCTCATCCTATCCATCCCCACCACCTCTACACTCATGGTGGTCAAAAGGTGAGCACGGCGGCTCAAAGCATCAGCTACCCGGTTCTCCACACCGGCCTTGTGCCTCAGCACAAAAGTATACTCCTGGAGGAACTCTACCCAACGACTATGACGAGAGTTGAGTTTCTTCTGGGCATGGAGATATCGGAGTGCCTCATGATCAGAAAATAGGACGAACTCCTGGTGTAGAAGATAGTGTCTCCAATGCCGCAGAGCCTGCATAACTGCGTAGAACTCCTTGTCGTATGTAGAATAACGCAGTCGGGCATCGCCCAACTTCTCGCTAAAAAAGGCAACGGGGTGAGCCTCCTGACTCAGAACTCCTCCAATACCAACCCCAGAGGCATCGCAAGAGACCTCAAACACCTTCGTGAAATCCGGTAGACGAAGGATAGGTGCCTGGGTCATGCGCTCCTTGAGGAGCGCAAATGCAGCCGAAGCGGCCCTGGTCCACTCAAACGCCCCTTTTCGAATGCAATCAGTGATGGGGGCGGCGATGGAACTGAAACCTCGAATGAATCGGCGATAGAAGGTCGCCAGCCCGTGAAAACTACGGACATCGTGCAGGGTGCGAGGTTCGGGCCACTCCACTATAGCCCTGACCTTCTCTGGGTCGGCGGAGACTCCATCACTAGATACAATGAACCCCAAGAAAGTGACCTGTGTAGTCATGAAAGCACACTTCTTCGGGTTAGCATAAAGGCTCTCTCTCCTCAGAATAAGACAGACCTGCCAAAGGTGTTCTAGGTGGTCCTCCCGGGTGCGGCTATAAATGAGAATATCATCGAAATAGACAACCACGAAGACCCCAATCAATGGCCGTAGAACCTGGGTCATCAGCCGCATAAAGGTGCTGGGAGCATTGGTCAGCCCAAAGGGCATGACCAGCCACTCATAAAGACCATCCTTGGACTTAAAGGCCGTCTTCCATTCATCACCAGGCCTGACTCTCACCTGGTGATAGCCACTCTTTAAATCTATCTTGGAAAACACAGTGGCTCCCGCCATCATATCCAACATATCATCCAAGCGGGGAATGGGAAATCTGTACTTCACCGTGATCTTATTGATTGCACGGCTGTCTACACACATCCTCCAAGTACCGTCTTTCTTTGGGGCAAGTAATGCAGGGACGGCACAAGGGCTCATGCTCTCACGAATGTATCCCCTAGCCAGTAACTCCTCAATCTGACGCAGGAGCTCAGCATGATCAGCGGGGCTCATCCTAAAATGGGGTAAGTTGGGTAGAGATGACCCCGGGATCAAATCAATAGCATGCTGTATATCCCGCATGGGGGGAAGACCCTCATGCAAATCAGCAGGGAAAACATCAGAAAACTCCTGAAGGATAACAGCAACATCAGAAGGGAGCTCACCCTCCGCCTCACTAACCCTCTCCCGAACAACGACAGCGTAGATGGGGTCCCCTCTAATGAATTTGCGCTCCATCTCCCGGGGACTAATAAGCATCAGCCTCCTAGTCGGAGGATCAATCGGGGTGGGAGCAACAGGAGGGGGTGTCGTGGTCGGAGCCAAAGATGGGGTACTGGGCCCAGGAATATCAGTGCTGGGGGTACTAGGCCCAGTGGGACCCCGAACGGGAGGGCGTGTCGGCTGGGATGGATGAAGGGTGATCCTCTGGCCTTTGTGATCGAAGGTGCATGTGTTCGACCGGCCATGGAGGGTAGCATCTCTATCGAAAAGCCAGGGTCTCCCTAAGATAATGCTGCCTACCTCCATAGGCAACACGTCACACTAAATCTCCTCCTGGTAGGCGTGGAACTGCAAAGGCACCAGACATCGCTGCCTGACTGGAATAGAGGTGGTGTCTACCCATGACACACGATAAGGGGAGGGATGGTCCACGGGGGTTAACCCCAAGCGTTTCACTGTACACGTGGAAATGGCATTAATGCAACTCCCACTATCAATAATCACCTTACAGACCTTCCCACCCAGCCTGCAAAAGGTGTGAAAAATGGTGGTGCGACGCCAGTCATCACTCACCAAAGGCTGGGTCAAGACGCACCTGACAACACCTAGCTGAACACCATCCTGGCACTGCGTGCCCTGGACACCTGATGACTCTCCCTCTAACAACTCATCAAAGAACTCCTCGGCGAGCTCTGGGTCTGCCTCATAACTAACAGGCTCGACCTCGGGTGCGGCCTCACCTGCTGAGGTATCTCCAAAGGCCACGGTCTGCTGCCGAGAAGGGCACAGAGCAGCATAATGAACGACCCCCCCGCATCGATAACAATCTCCACGAGGCCTAGAGCCCTGCGGTGCTCCACCAATCATCGGCCCCTTTCCCTTGTCATCACGACGGGCCGGGGGTGGTGGAAGCTGAGGTCGGGTAGGAATAGTGGGCTGCTGGGGCCGAGGGGGTGCGGGAGCTGGGGCCTGGGGGCGAGGTGGATAGTCCCTCTGGGGAGGTGGAGGCCGGGGCCTAGGAGCAAAATCCGGATGAGTGGGGTCCTGTGGTCGGGCCACGGGTCCCCTCGCATACTGTCCTGTGCTAGTGCGAGAGGCCGTCCCACGAGGGTATGTGGGAGCGGGGCGCTGATCGGGCACAAACTCAAACTCAAACAGCTCCATATCACGAGCGACCTGGTACCCCTCATCTAAGGTAGCCAAGTGGCGGCGGAGTAACTCAATCTGGAGGTTCCGTCGCAGACCTCGACGGAAGCGGGCTATAGTCATGATGGCTTCCTCTGAGACTCCACATCGCAGGAGACAATCATCAAATTCGGCGATGTATTCTGCCACAGGCCGGTTCCCCTGACTAAGGGTCTGCCACTTTTCAACTAACCGGTGGCGGTAGGAACGAGGGACGTACTTCTGCCGGAGCTTCTCTTTCATATCTACCCACGTCTCAATCGGGGGTGTGCCCTGACGTCTCACTAGGCTCTCCACATTGGCCCAGTAGGTTTGGGCCCTTCCAATCAACTTCATCTTGGCATATCGGACTTTCCGATGTTCTGCCATGTCGACCCACTCAAAATAACGATCCATACTAGCAGCCCAATCACTAAAAACATCGGGGTCCAATGACCCATCAAAGGTAGGAGGGTCCACCCGCACGGATCTAAGGAGACGCTCATCTTCCTCATCCCTATAATACCGATGGCCTTGGCGATCACGGCCATAGCCCTCACTCTCATTATCGGACCCAAAATCATCTACCTCATGCACGTGGGGTCTCCTATTGC
Organism: Amorphophallus konjac; assembly: GCA_022559845.1. Classification (NCBI taxonomy): domain Eukaryota; kingdom Viridiplantae; phylum Streptophyta; class Magnoliopsida; order Alismatales; family Araceae; genus Amorphophallus; species Amorphophallus konjac. The sequence continues at coordinate 140,288,814 of CM040127.1, read as the reverse complement.
CTCCCCTAGGCTGGTCGGGTCGAGGAGCAGGGTCACGTTGGCCATGGGCCTGCTCGGGAACATTTACCGGTGGGGCTCTACCCTGGGGGCGATCAACCAGACCTTGGATGGTCCGGTTAGAGGCCTCAACCCGACCCTCCACATCTCCCAGCCGATCCTCCATGGCCTTCATCCGGCCCTCCATCCGATCGGCGTGGTCCCTAAAGTGGAGACTCAGGGTCTCGATCATCTCCCGCAGGGATAGGTCATCTGGGACGGGATTCCTAGGGTCAGCCATCTGGATAGGGCGATGGTAGGATGTACCACGCCGGGTGGGCATGCAAGACTCTAAGGGACAAGGATGAAAGGGTACTAGACACGAACCTAGACAGAAAACTCCTAACGCAACAATGGACTCCAATGCAAGTAGTAGACCTATGGACTCAAATGAACTCCAGCAAATCTAATGACTCGACATGGCCTAGGACCTCAGTCTGTAGGGACAAACTGGACGACCATGCTCTGATACCAAATTTGATGCGGGACGGAACTGACAAATGGACTAAACCTATGATGAAGACCAAGTGCGGCCAGCACTCACACGTGACAAGGCAAGCCGAGAGATCGACCTCCGTACTATTCCTCCGAAGAGAGGCGTCTCTCAACAAGAAACCCAAGTCCATGGTCGTCCCTATGAGGGAAGCGAGTGGATCAAAGCGGCAAAGGAGCCGACGCGCAACTATAGGAGTCTAGTCCGAGCTCGGTGCTCGACTAGGGCCACGGAATGGGATACTCTCACTCACGATCTCGCGGTGTTGAATGCTAGCTAGGATCCCTACACTCTCACGCGGCATACAAGATCACATACTAGTAAAGCAAAATGCCAAGGGGGGGAGCGTCGCACGTACCTCCACGCCTAGGCGTGGGGAAGGAACCCCGGCCGATACCGACAACCCCGATACACACAATGAAAGAATAGGTACAAGCCAGCAATGGTGCCCACTCCTCACAGGGAGATAACAGGCTACAACAATTCCATTCGGGGCGGCCGATACACGGGCTGACGGGCGGCACTCGGTGAAGGGTTGGCCACGAGGAGGGTCCGGATGACGATCGGCAGAATCGCAGCAACGCGCGACTCGGTGGTAAACGTTCCCACGAATGGATCCGGAGTCCGATTGGGGCGCCGTCAGCGAGGGCGCGTAGTTAGGTCGCAGGAGGAAGCCTCGGCCAAAAGGCGTGCTCAGATTCCGTCCGTGGAAGCCGTGGCCGCACCTGCAAGTGGGGACAAGGAATCTGCTCCCAGAACTGCGCTGTCGAGCGGGGAAAATGGTAACTCGCTGCTCCGGTAGGCGAACGAGGCCCCGCTTGTGGGAGGACGTCGGGGACGCAGAGCAGCAGGTCCGGACCAAAGAGCTTGATCAGATCTGGTCATGGTTGGACGCTGTGAACTTTGGAAATCGCCGGTTGTCCTGGCACCGGGTGGACTGGGCAGACCCGCGCGACCTCACGGGAACGGACGCCACGAACAGCTCGGACGTCGGAAAGAGACGAGGTTGGCGGCGTTGGAAAGAGGACGACGAGAGGTACAAACTCTGAAGAAATCAGCTCCAAACTCGGAGTTTTCCATCCTGTGGGATTTTCTCAAGAAGGAGGGTGGATCTGGGCGCGCAGAGAGGGAGGCTCCTGCGCTAGCTCACGAGAAAACTCGCCATGGGTGGTGCCGACCTCGGATCGAGGCGAAACCAAAGCCCACGTGCTGCCGACTCGTAGAAGTATCCACCAAAAAAAGGAGGGGCTCGGATTCGATCCGCACCGGATGGGGATGCCGCTGCAACTAGGGGCCGAATCTGGAACACGCGAACTCGAACCGGAGACGAAGTAGAAGGGAGGAAGAACCTCGGCGTCGCACCGAGGGGATGGGGAGTCGCACCCCGGGGTTGCTCCCGTCGCAGGAGCAGAGGAGGAAGAGAGGGTCACCCTCTCCAAGGGGTGGCTGCGCAAATGGCTGCTCAATCAAAATATTTCATTCATTCCTTAATTTCCTCCAAAGAAAATGCTAAGACTATATAGTTGGGGAGGGGAGCTAGGGTTTCTACCACCAAATGGGGAGATGGGGGCGCAAATGGGAGGGGTAGGGGCGGCCAGCTCTCCTCCCATCAAGGAGGGAATCTCTCCTTCAATCAAGGAGGTTCCTCCAATCAAGGAGGGATCAAAGGAAGGGGCGGCCAAAGGAGGGAGTGGAGAAAGGGGAAGGCGGCTGCCACCTCTTCCACTTGGAGGAGGTGAGAGGTGCGCCCAAAACCCTAACCCTAGGGGTTGGGTGCGCAAACCCCAAATGGGCCAAGAGAAGTGGAGCACAAGATGGCCCACTAACCCCTTTGCCCTCTAAATAAGCCTACAAAGCACAAAAGATGTCTAATTGGCCTACAAAGGCCTACAACTAGATAGAAGTGTCCACGCAGGGACTAATCCAAGGCCCACATGGCCTAAAGCATGAAATAAATGGGGATAACTCTACTAGTCTGCTAAATGATCGCCGAGCCAAAGGGATGCCGGCGTGCTCCGTGTGCTCCGTCGAGTGAAGCGGCGCGTGTCCTCACCACTCTTGGGGTTTTTGATTATGTTTGATGGTGGTTTTCTTAAACGGTTCTCCAACTTTTTCTTTTCCTTTGTTCTTTGCATTTTCTTGAGCTTTGCCAGATTCAATTTTAGAAGTTGAAGCATCAGATGATGATACAAATGTCATGGTTTTCATTTCAAAAGTTTTCTTCTTGGATGGATCATATCCAAGGCCTTCTCTATTGAAATTTATCTTAGTCCCTAGCAAAGCATTTAGGTTCTCACTTCCATCAACAAATTTTTCAAGAGAAGTTTGTTTGTTTGCAAGATCCTTTTGAAGGTTTTCATTGTCTTTTAGAAGTTGAGCATTAACTTGTTTTATTGCCTCACATTTTTCATTACACAATTTGTTGTCTTTCACATAGTCTTGCATCTTGATTTTCAGCTCATCAATCTCCTCTCTAAGCATTTCATTTTCATCTTCTAAATCCTTCAATTCCTTTTTACCTTCCTCAAGATTTTCAACCATTTTTCTAAGATCCTCATTTTCACTTTGAAGACATACAAGTTTATCATTTGAAGTTTGATCATGCACAAGATTTTCTACTTTCTTCTTGAGAGCTTTGTTTTCCTTTTTGTATAGTTCATACTTGTCCATTAATTCAAAATATGCTTCTTCCCAGTCATCAGTTGAAAAATGCTCGAAAGGAGATCTTACCTCGTCATCTTTGTCTCCAATTGCCATTGAGCATAGGTCTTCATTTTCATCATCATCTGAGCTCTCTTCACTTTCCTCCTCTTCTTCATCACTCCAAGTAGAGATCAAGGCTTGTTTCTTCTTTCCCTTCCATTTGGGCATTTTCTTCTTGATTCCTTCTGGACATTCAGCTTTAATATGTCTGGGTTTCCTGCAAGAATAACAGACCAACTTATCAGTCTTCTTGGGGTTTTCAAATTTTTGTTTCAAACTCTTCTTTACCTGTGGCTTCCTCTTTGTGAAGCCTTTACCTTTTTTTCGTAGAAATCTTTTACATTTCTTTGTAAGCATTGCAACTTCATCTTCGTCAGAATTACTAGTTGTTGAATCTTCAATTTCTAACATGTCTTTAGAGCTTGGCCCTGCCTTGAGAGCCAGAGGTATCCTCCTACTCACCTCGGTTTCCTCCTTGTTCTTCAAATTTATCTCGTAGGTCATCAAGGACCCTATTAGCTCCTCCACTTTGATAGTTGATAGGTCCTTGGATTCCTCGACCACGGTGGCTTTTGTATGCCAAGCAGGAGTCAATGATCTTAGTATTTTTCTCACGATCTCCTGTTCACTGTAGCTCTTACCTAGCTCTGTCAGGCTGTTAGTAAGCATAGTTAACCTAGTATACATGTCTGAAATTGATTCCTCAGGTTTCATTTTAAATCTTTCATACTCAGACACTAGAAGATTTGCCTTGGTAGCACGTACCTGGGATGTCCCTTCATAAATTACCTCAAGACGGTCCCACATTTCTTTTGTTGTCTTGCATGTGGAGACTCTTGAGTACTCAACCGGATGAAGGGCGCACTGGAGTATGTGCTTGGCTCCCCAGTTTAGAGTTGACCGTCTGATTTGTTCTTTGGTCTAGGTGTCCTCATCATCAGTCAGCTCAAATGTTCCTTTACTGACCACCTTCAAAATTCCATGGTCTTGAGCTCTAATGAAGACCTCCATGCGATTTTTTCAATAGGGATAGTTAGTCCCTGAAAAGACTGGAGGCTTGTTAATAGACTGCCCTTCGGACATGGGACCCATAGATGCCATATCACCAGCTCTCTCAAGGTCATTTGACCACATACAGAGAGACCAAGCTCTGATACCACGTGTTATATGGTGATTGGCGGATCTAGAGGGGAGGGGTGAATAGATCAGCCCCTTCTATGACGATTTAATACGAAAAGCTATGAATTAAAATGGAGTGTAAACGAACTCAACCACAAATGCTGGATTATAGTAGAACTGCCGGTCCTATAGCATACATCTATCGAAGAGCAATCACAATGAAGCACAAGCAAACCACACTAGACGAGATTTTTAGGTGGTTCGGTCTCAATCACGAGACCTACATCCACCCCTCACACAATCGTGTGAGGCTTCCCTTGCGTTGCTACGCAAACAACCGCTATCACACAGCTTCTAGGCGAAACCTGCCCAAACCCACGATCTGAATAGCCTCAGATCATCTTTCTACAGCTTGTAGGGAATACACAGAGAGTCTTTTGAAGTGTTAAAAATAAGAATGAATAGGGAAAAAGGTGCAGAGTAGACCATGGAGACAAATGAAAGCCCAAACAATGAAAGTTCTATTTGATGAACTAGAATGTCTTCTGGCCGATGGAGATGGAGCCTTCCCTCCTTGCGTTGCAGAATGAAGATGGAGGGCTTGCTGGACGAATGTGGATGGTCTTCTTCTTCTTCCACATTCAGCTCCTCTCCAGTAAGCTTCATGGAAGAGGAAGCTCTGCTCTCCTTCTTCCACGGCCGCTACTCAATGCCTAGAGACTCCTCTATCTGGTTCGCACGCACGCTTTTCCTCTAAGTAACCTTGGCCTCATCTTCTCCCTTCTTTTTTGAATGCCCTTTTTGGTCTTTTTGCCAAGCTACATTTCTCCCCATCCAGAGCGCGTGCCTGGCACAAGGCAGATGCGTTGATTCATGGTCCCCACCAAGGCTTAGGGCTTTATCCTTCCTTCTAGAACCCTCACCTTGCCAACAACCTACGAACCAATTATGGGGCACTTGTCCCAATCACTGCTGCCTCGGATCCAGCGCCGGTGGGTCCTAGAAGACGAGATCCAAGACCCATTAGGGCTGGGACGAATAGGACTTGTCATGCTGAAGAAGGACCCTTGTGAGGTGTCGACGCTTCCTCATGGAGAGGTCGACGCTTCTTGGCCAGACAGAAGATGATGCTTGCTGATTGCTCTGTGGTGTCGACACTCCCTGATGGAGAGGTTGACACTTCTGGGCCAAACAGAAAGTTATGCTTCCAATGCTTGTGCTGAGGTGTCGACGCTTGATGATTGAGGTGTCGACACTTCAGTGCTTCTAGAACCATTCTCTTCAAGGCTTCATGTTAGAGGTGCTTGTAGACACGCCAAAATTGACGTCATTTTGAGTATATTTTATATCGCTCTGCGATGCCCCATTTGACCCTCAAATCAGCTTATTTGAGTGGTTTTCCCACTTTTCTTGAATTTCTCCTATTTTTCCCCATTTTATCTCATTTTCCTATTTTTTTCGGATTTCTTGGGCATTTATCTCTATTTTCTGAATTCACGCCCTCATCAGGGGCGTGTTTTTGAAACACGCCCTGGTCTAGGGCGTTTCTTTCCCATTTTATCTATTTCTCCCCATTCTATCTATTTTATGAATTTTATGAATTCATGACTTGGGTAAGGGCGTGTTTCTCTTAAAACATGACTTCACCTAAGGCGTTTCTTAAAGAAAGGACGCCCACCTTAGGGCGTTAATTCTTTTGGTTTGACCGACTTCCCCATTTGAGCTCTTGAAATTAACGCCCTTCCCAGGGACGCTTTTTTGAAAAGTGGCTTTGTTTAAGGCGTGTTTAACATTTTTCAAATATGGGGAGTTTTTATTGCTAAATTTGGTTTTTGAGAAACGCCCTTGTGCAGGACGTGTGTTTGAGAAACGCCCTAGTGTAGGTCGTCAATTCTGAAATTGACGCCCTTACCTAAGGCGTGTTTCTTCTTCCGGCTTCGCAGCCCTATCCCCAGAGAGTCCTTGCTTCATTGGATGTCTACCTATTTTGGGCTCTTGCCCGTTCCAATCCTTTCCCCCTTGGACTCTTGCCTCTTTATCACCTTTTCTATCTTATTAATAGAGGCTCTCGCCTCTGTTAATAGGTTGGACACTCGATCCCCTTCTTCCTCTTCCTCCCACGTATCTCCCTTTTCCCTTTTTTTCTGTTTGCTTTCTTTTTTTTTCTCTTGTTTTGTGCTCACAGGTTGCTGTTGGCTAAGGAAGGAATGCCCGAGCGCATCAATCTCCATTTTTTTAAAGCTTCTTCCCCATTGAATATCAAGGCCATAAGCAACAGAAGCAACATGCTCCTTCTATTTTATTTTTATTCTTCTTTTGCTATTCGTTAACATGCATGCATAATATACACGTTTTTTCTCAACCACGTTGAGGCTTTCCCCATAGTGCAATCCCTTGCACATCTCCCTATTTCATTTACATTCATTCATATCATCATCATCATATCTCCCATACCCTTTTGCATAGGGGTTTAAGGGCCACCCCCTTAAGGTGTGTTCATAATCAATTTTCATGCTCATCTATCTAAGAATTTGATGCTACACTCACCTTTATTCTAATCCATATCTTTTTGGTGTTGTTGTCTTTGTTTTGCAAGGGTAATAAAAGTGAAGAACTCTCTTCATCGGCCGGCCGATTTGAAGAGAAAGGAAGCACTCACATCCCCCGCATATTTGAGGTATTTTGCGATCATCTCCCCATATTATTTTCCACTTGAGACCCTCGCGTCTCTGGCGATTCACACACACTCCCCTTGTGCACCTCGTGCATGTTTTTCTCCACATTATTGATTATTGCTTGTTCTTAATAATTTTCCTTAAGTGGATTTTTAAACAAATCTACAAATTGGCGATCACGGTGGGACCCTTTGTGTTCTTCTTTCATTACCCTTTCCCCTTAGGCACCCGCGCGTGCCGTCTCCCCTATTGCACCCTCGGTGCGTCTCCTTTTGTGCCCCTCGGGCACCCTCCACTTGCATTGTACTCTCCCACTTGTGATTTGTTAGTTTGATAGGTTTTTGTTTAGAAAGTCCTTTTTTTTAAAATAAAATTGATGAGCATGCTTATTCTATTGATTGCCATGATTGTGTGATTGGGTGTTGATACTGCCGGCCGCGAAGTTTTTCTGGGGAAAGTGAATTCACGCCTCTGGAAGAGGCGTTTTTCTTGATTTAACGCCCTAAGCAAGGGCGTCTGCTTCCTATTTCACGCCCTCTGATAGGGCGTTTTCCAGCACATTTCTGGGTGTTCTTGCTTTATATTGATGCATGTGAATTCACGCCCTCCCACAGGGCGTGTCTTTATTTAGTAGCGCCTCTCATCAGGGCGCGTTTTCATGATTTGACGCCCACACCCCTGGGCGTCTCTTTATTTGGTTGAGCATCGTTGATAATTAACGCCCTACCCAAGGGCGTCTGATGAGGGCATCCCTTGCCCCTCCACTCTTTTTCCAGACTCGGATTGTTCGACGGCAAGCACCATTATATTTGTCATGTATTTTTGAGACTAGTCATGTAATCTTCACATTTTCTTTGAGTCATTATCATGTAATTTTCCCTTTATTTTGAGTCATGTACCTAGGTAGTTGAGTCATTTTCCTAAGTATTGAGTCATTATGTTGGTTAGATAGGTTAATGGGCCCAATCCATTGGGCTAGGCCCAGGGGCGCCCCTCCCTTGGACTGTGTGGTCTTTAGTTAGTTTGTCAGGGTCAGTTTGGTCTTAGGAAAATTATGGAGTCTATAAATACCCCACCTCTCTCTCATTTGTAACAACTTTTGATGAATATTGAAAAGCATTTGCCATCTCCCTCTCAATATCTCCCTCTCTCTCTCTCTCTCTTACTATCACTCTCTCTAAGTGGGTTGTACCCCCTCTCTCTCTCTCCTCCCCACCCCAATTTCGAAATTCACTCTCTCTCCTCCCCATTCACCCCTCATTAAGGCCCCTTCCCCTTCCCCATGCACTCATTCAACTCCCCCTCAAACCCCTAGGTGGAAACCCCTTCTCCTAGGCACCTTTCCACTTTCCAAAGCACCCCACCACCTTCCCAAGGCTGAATTAACCCCTCCCAAAGCCCAAATTCGAATTTCCCTCTCCCTAGGGCTGTGCCCCTCCATCTCCCCCACCCCCAAGCTCCCAAATTCGTCCCCCACCTCCCCTTGGTCAAACCAAGTTCACCCCCCCTCTCCCTTGCTCTCCCCTTGCACATCTCCTCATTCTATCTCTGTTTCAGGCAGCAGAACTACAACGAGTTGCAGAAGCAGCCACGACCGTTACTTGAAGATTCAAGTAGCAAGGCCTACATCTCTGGAAAGGTCTTCCAGAGAGCTTTCCAGGCGAGGCGGTTTCGTCAGCATCCGAGCTCGAGCAGTCCGCAGCATCCATTCTCCCTCGACTGCGCAGGAGACCCCAGGCAAGGAACCAGAACGTGATTGGAAGCTCAACCACGGCAAACCCTTTGGGATTCAGATCAAGTGTTCTTCAGAAGAAATCTTCCCTCTCAAGTCCTCTTTAATCCTCAAGAAGCAGAGCTGCATTTGGATATCGGCATCAGAAGTTACGAATTTTCTACTCCAAGGCATCAGGTCAGTTTTCAGGAGCCAGAACCGACATCCCTCTGCTCATCTGTTCGTCCCGGTATACTCCAACATCTTCCGACATCGCCGTCAAGTCCGAAAGAAAGAAGACTTGACCACGGTTCCAACGGTTCAAGTCTCGCCTCAATCAGAGCTCGGTAGCAATCGTGGCACCCCCTGCATCCAGTCACATGGTTCTGCACCAGACAGAGGCAGAACCAACCATCCCGGTTCCAGACTCTGCCACAGCCAGCTCGTGAAGGCTCTGAGCGCCATTTTTGGAGGGGAGAAACTACTTCCCGCTAGCCGCCACCTCCAAGAAGAAGGGACTCAATCGACCTCTGGAACCCTCTGTTCCAATTTTCTTCGTCGGAGAGGGCAGACTGCCCCTGTGGTCCCAGGTTAGATCAGTCTTCATTTCTCCGGTCACTCCTCTCTCCACTGACATCGGATTGCATCCCCGTCAACTCCTGCTCGAAGCTACTCCGACCAAGTTCGCGTCACCGCTAGTTTCATTCCAATCGGAGTCCGGGAGAGCCCACAGTGACTTCTGCAACCTACTGCTTCAGCCCGATACCAGCCAGAGACCAGACGGTGGTGTCCTGTTCCAGTCGCCGGTGCAGTCAGCCCCGAGACTCAAAGCTTCCCCAAAAATTCAAGCTTCATCCCCTGTCAGCTGAGGAACTTTTGGCAGTGGTTTCGTCAAGTTTGGAGCCCCGTGGAGCCCGTGGCAGTGTCAACAGCGACACCCTATCCTGCAGACCTGCAGATTGGCAGAACCGGCGGACTCGGAAGATCGGCTTTTCCTTTGCATAAAACCCCACCCCGCTTGGCCGGCTGAAGGCCCCTCCCTGCGTGGAGGTAGTTTTGAATGTAATAAGAATAATCCCCACCCCAAGTTCATCCCTCCTGCGTGAGGTGTAGTGGTGTAATTCTTTCAATTTCAGGTTCAAGCTACATCGCCGCGGCGATCGGGTGTATACCCTCGCCTCCCGGCTCGCCCTCGTCTCCGGCCGGAGTCGGCGTCTTCACGCCGGCTAGGTGAGCCTCAGTCCCTCTCTTGCTTGGTTTAATCACTTGCTTAGCTTAGTATTATTGCTAGTACTGCGTCGGACGGAGAGTGAGAGCTCGGCCCAACTTGCTAGTTCCGTGAGTGACCACCGCGGGCGAGTTGAGAGTGAACCCACTAAACCCACACCCTTGGTGTGCTGGCCGCCCATGGTTTGGGCATCCTAGGCCCATTTGGGGTTCTCCACAAGCTAGCCAACCATTGGAGCTTCATGGTCCCGTCTCGGACCCTCTCCCACATCGCTTAGTTGCCAACGGGCACAAGTGTGCACCAAACGGGTGAGTTCGCTAGTGTGAGTCCGCTGCTCAACTTGAATGCTTGAAAATAGGTCCAAGGTTCGGTGTCACATCAAGTGGTATCAGAGCAAGTTCACAACTTGTCTCTATCAAGTTGGTCCTAGGGCATGTCTAAGCATTTAGAGTCTTCAAATGCATCACTCTTGTCCCCTAATATGGCCACCTCATATCGACCTTACCAATCGGCCCACTCCATAAGTCCAAGTCACCAAAAGATGCCTACCACTAACACCCATAACTTCCCGGGCCATATCAACTACTTCATGAAAGCCTTGACCTATGCCAATGAGCGGCTTGATAACATATCGGGCCGACTCGACCAACTTGGAAAAAATAGGCCCGCCCCAAGGACGGACGATAGGATGGCCCCTTTCCCACTTCCCACCTTTGATGGGACCTCTCCTAGCAAATATTTAGATTGGGAAGCTACAATGGACCAATACTTCAATTGGTATCATATTTCCAAGGATGAAAAAGCATGGGTTGCCAAAATGCAACTAACCAAAAGGGCTCAAACTCATTGGTGTAAAATTGAGGGCTTAAGGATAATTAGACGGGAAGCTCCCCTCACCACATGGGAGGACATGAAGGATCAACTAAGGGCTAGATATGTGTCCCCTTCTCACTCGGATCACCAAAACCCAAGGAGCACTCCCACTCCTCCCACCCCACCCGTCCAAACCCTTATCACTAAAACCCAAGTACCTAAGACCTCCACCTCCCCACCTAACCCCATGAGGTCCCCCACACCCCAACCAAAACCCCCTTCCCTAACCTACACTAGTCAAGCCCCTTTAGCCCCCACTTCCACCCCAAATGATCCCAAGGGCAAGAGACCCCTAACCGACCCAATTCCCTCCATGGTGACCACCACTCATCCAACCCTCACCATTAAAAACCATGTGGACACCATGTCCACCCCTCCACCAAGGCCCATAATGGCCACCACCCCAAAACCCAAAACCCCTCACCCAACCCACCTCCCACTTCCTACACCAATCTTTCCCCAACCTAGGCCTCCTCTACTTCCCCTTCCTAGCCCAACCCAAGCCCATGCTTATTCACCACCCCGGGAGTGTCATACGCTAGCTATCACCAAACCACCCACCATAGATCCCCCTACTCCATTAGCAATAGAAGTTGCAACCCCCACACCCACCCAAGTGGAAAAAGATGCCCCTCCGGATCCACCTCCCAACATAGAGGAAATCCAAAGGCCAAACAACTCACACACCCCTAGCCTAGATCCTCTAGAGACACCCAACCTCACCATAGATAAGTCCATACTCCAATGGCTCAAGAAAAGTCTCACCATTCCTAGTTCACAACCATGCCACCTACCTATGGGATATCAATCTCAAATCATTCCCATTCAGCCACATGTCACTTATCAAACTTCCTATTGTGTGGAAGATTTGGGAGACTTAGTGAACTACCTACATGGGCAAATTCACTTGACCAATATGCTAGCCATGAGGCCGCCAGAAACTAACACCATTAGCCTAGCATATCCCACAATTGGCTCCATCACTTCCATCTATACTAATGGCCAAGTTACTAGTGAGATCATCCTCCTTCTTCCCATGGAGGAAGAACCTATCATAGTCTACTCCCCAACCATTGAGATCCCAAGTGCTTTGATTGGCCAACCCATTAGCAACCTTGGCCCAATTATCTTGGAGGAGGATGACTCACCATTTGAGGTCCTTAAGAACACGGAGTACCCCTACCTAGGTGACCCTTACCATGATCCCTTTGACCCTTTTCTATGGGAGCCTAAATCTCCATGTGACCCTCTCCCCCTATTCACCACTCACCTCACCCTACCCATACCACCCATGTTGACCCAAACTCCTCCCTTCCTGGAATCGGGTTACACCATGAGAGCATTGACCTTAGACAACAAACACCTCGGGATTGAGGAAATGACCCACCCTATATCCACCTACCTAGATCCCTTCGACCCTTTTGAGTGGAAGCTCAAAGACCACCCCACCATCCCACATAAGGAAGTCATCTTTGGGAAAGGAGTTCATATGTCTTGGCACATCACACCGCTTGGCGTGATTAGTCCGTCGGGTACATTCATCCATATCACCCACATGTCAAGAAGAAAATATGAGTGGTCAATATTTGGTTGTCATGGTCCACCATCATTCATCATAAATCTCAAGCATGTTAGGAGCATTCATGGATGTTCGGATCCTCCAACATTCATCACACTCACTCACAAGAGGGACACCTATGGATGCCCTGGTCCTCCCAAATCCTTCAAAGTCTTCATACCATCAATGCATGATAGGTCTATATGTGGTTGTCCTGGACCCCCTTTGCATACCATACATTGTCAACTCACACCGCGTCATAGTACATGGCATATGCATTCAAGCAAGTATCAAGCAACAAGCGGTGAGATTCACAACAAGCGAGCAAAAACTCGTGAGCGCCACTTGGAATTCCAAGTTGGTAACTTGACGATGATGACTTTGGAGTGGCTCTACCCTAGGGTCACCTCCAAATTGAGGGCACGAGGACTTGGACCTTGCCAAGTTCTGAGTGACTTTTGGCAACCCGGCTTATGGGTTGAACTTTCAAAAGAGTTTTGGGATTCTCCCCATTTCTCATGTGGCGGATCTAGCACCCTATAAGGGCACCGCGGTGGATCCTAGTGAGTGCCTCCAGCTTACACCTACCCTTGTGAGAGACACCCTCGGAGTGCCACCACAAATAGCCTGAGAGCCCGACGTGAGCACACAGCGGCAATACTAGGCAAGCAAGATCCCATCACCAACATGAGGGTATGACCGAGTCACTTTGTCGACTGAAGCACCGTTCCCCGACTAGAGTCGCGGGTTGAGTATGGAGATCGTGGATCGCCCCGAGCTGCAGTTCGATGCACTACTTCCCTGGTGGACCCATACTCGACGGAGTCGAGTTTTCCCCACCCCGGGGGTATGATGAGGGCATCCCTTGCCCCTCCACTCTTTTTCCAGACTCGGATTGTTCGACGGCAAGCACCATTATATTTGTCATGTATTTTTGAGACTAGTCATGTAATCTTCACATTTTCTTTGAGTCATTATCATGTAATTTTCCCTTTATTTTGAGTCATGTACCTAGGTAGTTGAGTCATTTTCCTAAGTATTGAGTCATTATGTTGGTTAGATAGGTTAATGGGCCCAATCCATTGGGCTAGGCCCAGGGGCGCCCCTCCCTTGGACTGTGTGGTCTTTAGTTAGTTTGTCAGGGTCAGTTTGGTCTTAGGAAAATTATGGAGTCTATAAATACCCCACCTCTCTCTCATTTGTAACAACTTTTGATGAATATTGAAAAGCATTTGCCATCTCCCTCTCAATATCTCCCTCTCTCTCTCTCTCTCTTACTATCACTCTCTCTAAGTGGGTTGTACCCCCTCTCTCTCTCTCCTCCCCACCCCAATTTCGAAATTCACTCTCTCTCCTCCCCATTCACCCCTCATTAAGGCCCCTTCCCCTTCCCCATGCACTCATTCAACTCCCCCTCAAACCCCTAGGTGGAAACCCCTTCTCCTAGGCACCTTTCCACTTTCCAAAGCACCCCACCACCTTCCCAAGGCTGAATTAACCCCTCCCAAAGCCCAAATTCGAATTTCCCTCTCCCTAGGGCTGTGCCCCTCCATCTCCCCCACCCCCAAGCTCCCAAATTCGTCCCCCACCTCCCCTTGGTCAAACCAAGTTCACCCCCCCTCTCCCTTGCTCTCCCCTTGCACATCTCCTCATTCTATCTCTGTTTCAGGCAGCAGAACTACAACGAGTTGCAGAAGCAGCCACGACCGTTACTTGAAGATTCAAGTAGCAAGGCCTACATCTCTGGAAAGGTCTTCCAGAGAGCTTTCCAGGCGAGGCGGTTTCGTCAGCATCCGAGCTCCGAGCAGTCCGCAGCATCCATTCTCCCTCGACTGCGCAGGAGACCCCAGGCAAGGAACCAGAACGTGATTGGAAGCTCAACCACGGCAAACCCTTTGGGATTCAGATCAAGTGTTCTTCAGAAGAAATCTTCCCTCTCAAGTCCTCTTTAATCCTCAAGAAGCAGAGCTGCATTTGGATATCGGCATCAGAAGTTACGAATTTTCTACTCCAAGGCATCAGGTCAGTTTTCAGGAGCCAGAACCGACATCCCTCTGCTCATCTGTTCGTCCCGGTATACTCCAACATCTTCCGACATCGCCGTCAAGTCCGAAAGAAAGAAGACTTGACCACGGTTCCAACGGTTCAAGTCTCGCCTCAATCAGAGCTCGGTAGCAATCGTGGCACCCCCTGCATCCAGTCACATGGTTCTGCACCAGACAGAGGCAGAACCAACCATCCCGGTTCCAGACTCTGCCACAGCCAGCTCGTGAAGGCTCTGAGCGCCATTTTTGGAGGGGAGAAACTACTTCCCGCTAGCCGCCACCTCCAAGAAGAAGGGACTCAATCGACCTCTGGAACCCTCTGTTCCAATTTTCTTCGTCGGAGAGGGCAGACTGCCCCTGTGGTCCCAGGTTAGATCAGTCTTCATTTCTCCGGTCACTCCTCTCTCCACTGACATCGGATTGCATCCCCGTCAACTCCTGCTCGAAGCTACTCCGACCAAGTTCGCGTCACCGCTAGTTTCATTCCAATCGGAGTCCGGGAGAGCCCACAGTGACTTCTGCAACCTACTGCTTCAGCCCGATACCAGCCAGAGACCAGACGGTGGTGTCCTGTTCCAGTCGCCGGTGCAGTCAGCCCCGAGACTCAAAGCTTCCCCAAAAATTCAAGCTTCATCCCCTGTCAGCTGAGGAACTTTTGGCAGTGGTTTCGTCAAGTTTGGAGCCCCGTGGAGCCCGTGGCAGTGTCAACAGCGACACCCTATCCTGCAGACCTGCAGATTGGCAGAACCGGCGGACTCGGAAGATCGGCTTTTCCTTTGCATAAAACCCCACCCCGCTTGGCCGGCTGAAGGCCCCTCCCTGCGTGGAGGTAGTTGTGAATGTAATAAGAATAATCCCCACCCCAAGTTCATCCCTCCTGCGTGAGGTGTAGTGGTGTAATTCTTTCAATTTCAGGTTCAAGCTACATCGCCGCGGCGATCGGGTGTATACCCTCGCCTCCCGGCTCGCCCTCGTCTCCGGCCGGAGTCGGCGTCTTCACGCCGGCTAGGTGAGCCTCAGTCCCTCTCTTGCTTGGTTTAATCACTTGCTTAGCTTAGTATTATTGCTAGTACTGCGTCGGACGGAGAGTGAGAGCTCGACCCAACTTGCTAGTTCCGTGAGTGACCACCGCGGGCGAGTTGAGAGTGAACCCACTAAACCCACACCCTTGGTGTGCTGGCCGCCCATGGTTTGGGCATCCTAGGCCCATTTGGGGTTTTCCACAAGCTAGCCAACCATTGGAGCTTCATGGTCCCGTCTCGGACCCTCTCCCACATCGCTTAGTTGCCAACGGGCACAAGTGTGCACCAAACGGGTGAGTTCGCTAGTGTGAGTCCGCTGCTCAACTTGAATGCTTGAAAATAGGTCCAAGGTTCGGTGTCACATCAGCGTCTCTTTTATTGGTAGCGCCTCTCATCAAGGCGTGTTTTACCTTGCCTGTGGGCCTCCCACAGTGATTCACGCCCTGCCAAAGGGCGTCTTTTGATTGGTAGCGCCCTGCCCCAGGGCGTCTTATTCCTGTGTTTTCACCGAACCCCTTTGTTTATCACTGTATCATATTTTTGCTTATATCTTGCATTCATTCATTCATTCATTTTGCATTGGTTTGGGAGACTTCCTCTCTCCACATATTAGGAGCCACACACCCCCTTGGTGAAGGAACGACCCTCCATTGAGCATTCCGTCTCTTTGGATTGGAAATTCCTAAACCAAGCCTCCATAAGTCCCCGCACCCGTGGATTCCCTCACGGACGCCGGGCAGGTTGTACCCTTTTTGGAGTCCCGAGTTTAGTTGGCCTACACGTGGTGAGAGAGTGTTCCTAGTTGGCATTGGAGTTAAATCATATTGAAACTAGGTTCCCCTTGTGTGAATCATATCAATTTGCATAAAATTCATTAATTCACCAAGGTTTAAACAATCAAAATCACGGTAACCATTCCAACTTGTGTGCTTCTTTGCATATTATTGTGAAATTTTGATTATATAATGGCTTACCATGATAGAAACATGTTCAATTCAATTCATGAGGATGCACAACCTAGCACTTCATATCCTCAATTTCAACATGTTAATCAGCATTCTCACCATTCTTTCAAGGGACCACGTCCTTATTCTCATGGTCATACCCAACCCATGGGCAATGTCCATTCTCATGGTCCACCTACTCAATTTCAGGCCATTATTCCCTCGGGACCGTCTCCTCCCAATGACGAGAAGGTCTCTCAAATCATCCATGCATTAGATCATCTTACCCCTCAACAGATCCAAGCCCTTAAGGCTGCCGTTGAGGGTACATCTCATGCATCTCCCCCTCTTTCCAATTCTATACGGGTGGCCCATCACCTACCTCCTTCCAATTCTATTCGGGTGACCCATCACCCATCTCCCTCCAATTCTACACGGGTGGCCCATCACCCACCTCTTTCCAATTCTATTCGGGTGGCCCATCACCCCCCTCCTCCTTCCAATCCTGATCGGGTAGCCCATTACCCATCTCCTCCTGTTCATTCTACTCGGGTAGCCCATTACCCATCCCCTTCTATTCACACACCTCCTCGGGTGGTCCGACACCCGCCTCCTTCTATTCCTCCTCCATCACGGCCCCGAGGCCCTTTTACTCCTTGCAATCCGGCCCATCCGGGTTCTTTTACGGGTCATCCCGTCCACTCCCCTCCACGGCCTTTTTATGCGGCCCCTCCTCCTTCAAGGCCCTGCCAACCTCCTGTTGTTCATGTTACACCCCTCCAGCAAACTCTGCTCGATAAGATTACTTTGATGGAGGAACAAATAAAGAGGGTCACGGCTCCTCCTACTCCAGTCAATCCTCTCCATGCCGCTTTAGACGAAATTACAAAGATGGAGAATGAATGGAAAGACAGGATGGATGATTATGACTTCGGCATTCCAAGCGAGGAAGAGCCGGCAATTGAAAAATCTGAGGCAGCGTACGATGATGATGAAGCTCCGCAGGCACCCCTTTCGAGTTTCCTTAATTTCCCGCTCCCTCCACTTTCATTCGATGAACCTCCTGCTCAGGATGAAACCATCCCCGATCCAATCCCTATTTATGAGACTAATTGGTGTTACGATGATGGGTCGATACTTCAATCACCCACGCCGACACATCTTGAGTCTCCTCCCACTCCCAACGCCGCTCGCCCCGTTCGGCATTTTCTCCGCAGCAAACCCCCACCAATTACACCTCCCACAATTATACATCCACCGATTACACCTTCACCAATCAAACCCCCATCAATTACACCTCCATCAGCTATGCCATTAACCTCCATATCACCGGCCTCCACTTCCCCAATTAGCCTACCATTACCACCAATCCAACCCTCCATTATACCTTTGACACTTCAACCCTCCACTTTACCTATTCCACCACTTAACCTTTCGCCTTTACCCATGGCTAATCCCGAGCAGGATCCACCCCTTTTTGCACCCGAGCCAATCTCAACTGCTTCCGAGCAAAGGGAGAAACTCGACGTGTTTGAACCCCCGCTTACGCTCACCCATTTGCCAACGCCTTCCATTATACCTCCACCATTCATGAAGCCTTCCGCCTCTGCCTCACCTCCCTTTACTACTCGGAAGGGGAGCACCGCTATAAGTACTTGCGCCAAGGATGATCAAGAGCCGGGCAAGAAGGATTTGGCCATGGCTATGCCGTTCAAGATACAGGAATTCATTTGCCGGATGCCAATCCGGGTTATTGTGCCGAGCACGATTGAAGAGGCTAAGCCGCTGCCCTTGCTCAGAGGAGAATGCCGGGCGTTGATGTCATCTAAGGGCCGGGCAGGGCACCCCTTGTTCCTACTTTCGAATTCCAAATTCATTATTCCTTACAAGGGGCGAATGCCCATTTTGCTCAACTTTCCATATATACCACATTCAATGGGCAACACGATGCTTCTCGTTCCAACTCCCCAACTCCCTCACATTGTTGATCTTTGCCTTCCAAGGGAGTTGCCACTTATTGAAGCTCCTCTTATGGGGCCAATTGGCTACACACTTTCACTGCCGTGGAGGGACAGTTATCTTGGCGCTAAGGGGCCATCTCCTATTTGTTCCATCTTCTATTCATCCATTTCCACCACCTTTTATTCATGGGCCATTCCAAGGGTTAAGAGGAGGATCTCACCTTCTCACCCTTCACATTCTTCATCTTTTTCGAATTTCATGCATTTTTCATTCATTCATTCATTCCATTCACTGCATTCATTACATCCATCATTTTGCATACATTTGCACCTCCTGCTTCCCGGGTTTCCCAACCCGTATCTTCCCCGCCTTCCGGCACCGCCGGATATTCCGCACTTCCCATCTTATTCATATTCATCTTTTTGTCCACTCCCCTTGGGGCATCGCGTCCCTTTTCCTGCTATCTCCCTGGAACCTCCAGAAATGTTATCCCTCCTCTTTGGGCATCTCGCCCTTTCTGATTCTATTCCTCCGGAACCTCCGGACTTTTCCCTCAGGCACGACGCCCCTTTCCACCTTCTCCCTCGATATTTTATCCCTCCGGAACCTCCGGATCTTTCACCCCTCTCTTTATCCATTGGGCATCGCGCCCCTTTCCACCTCATTTCTCCGGAACCTCCGGACCTTCTTGGGCATCGCGTCCCTCCTTCCATCATTCCTCCGGAACCTCCGGATTCTCCGTTTTATTCTCTCTATCATTTTCCAGGGCATCGCGTCCCTTTCCTTCTGATTCCTCCGGAGCCTCCGGATCATTCATTTTTCTTCCGATTCATCTTTTTGCTCCTCCGGGACTTCATATCTTTTACTCTCTTCTTCCTGTTCCGTCACCTTTTTTATCATCTTTTTCCCTATTTCTTCCTAGGGCATCGCGTCCCTTCCTCCATTATCCCACCGGAGCCTCCGGATGGGTCTTCCCATGATTCTCCTCTGCCTCCGGACCCTCCGGATCCGCCTCTTTCCATATATCAATTTCTTCTTCTATTTCCTCCTAATCATGGGTCCGACCCAACTTCTTCCACATCCACTGCCTTGGGCATCTGCCCTTTCTCCCATTGCTTCCGAGGCTTTAGTCCTCACCCCTCTTCTTGATTTTCCGCTTCTTCTGTAGACTGTTCCATGTGATCAGGGTCTCCACACCTTAGTGAGGGAGTTCTAGCCCTCGCCTCTTTTTCTTTTCTCCTTATTCGTCTGAGTCTGGTCTTGGCACCACTCCTTCTTGTTAAGCCACTTTCAATCCTTTGCTGCCAATCCTTTTGACTGCCAAAGAGGGTAAATCCCACGATGATCAACCTCGCCTCTGACAGCTGCTTCTACAAAGGTTGCAAGGTAATATACTGACGTAAGTACGCATTTTTATAATATCATTTCCTCATCACTTCACGCGTGATTTTCAAAATAAAGTGCTTCTTAACAAGACTAAGAGTGGTGTTTTAGATCTTTATCTTAGGCTTTTGTTTAATGAAATCATTCTCAAAAGAGTCTTTAGACTTGCTTTCGCAGCACTTTGGGTAATAAGAACCCCGCGCTGGGAATTCAACATTCTCTCCCCGCTTGTTAAGAGCAATCCTTAGCTGGGCATTCCACACACTTCACGGCGTCCTTAGCCGGCTTCGTTGATAAAACATCGTCCCTACTTTGGCCATGCCATGAGTGTATCTGAAAGTCTTTTTCTCTTCTTCACTCGGCCGCATGCAGGGGCAAGAGGTTGACGGATAAGATGACCAACCTTGGTAATCCCAATACGAGAGGAGTCTCAAATAGGTGCAGTCTTGACCCAAAATTAATATGAGTTTTCATATGAGTTTTATGATATATATCTAGCCAAAAGGGCTATTATGAAAATCAAGTCGGAATTCCGATAAAAGTAAAAGTATGAATTATGGCATGTCAAGAGTGGCAAAGTCCCCGCAGGGAAAACCCTGGTCGTATGCATGTCATGGGTCTAAAAATCAAAGGCATAAAGCTCCGGCGCAACAGACTACCTCTTTGAGGGTTAACACCTTGGAAGGAATTCAAGTCCTGATGTCTCCCATCCTGCATAAAGCTTATCTCTAATTATTCTTCTCTTCTCCCTCCAAGACTGAATGTTTCTCGGGTATGGCCTTGGTAGGGGCACCGTTGACCATGGGCAGTTGGTTATAGGACGTCGCTTTCAATACACGCCTGGCTTTGGGAAATTTTAGCAAAAAGGGAAGGAACGAGGACCCCTAGCCAGTGGTTTAAAACACTCTTTGATGCTACTTTAGCAATGTCTAACCAAAATCAAACAAAAAAAAAAATTGAATATTTCTTGTCCAAAATCCATAAAAATTTGAATACCTTTCTCAAAACTTCATAAAAATTTGAATATTTTCCAAAACCCACAAAAATTTGCATATTGATCAAAACTCATAAAAATTTGAATATCTTTTTCAAAACTCATAAAAATTTGCATATTTCAAAACTCCAAAAATTTTGCATTGTATTTTCTGATGGTGCCTTTTGCAGGAACAACAAACTTTGCAAGGACCAGGAGCACGGGATGAGTCCCCTTTCACTCATTGTTATCAATCCATTGATTCTTCCCGACATTTTTCATGACTTGACGCTGGGCATTTGATTATCAATTCCTCATATCTCCCTGGGCATTTTGATTGTTACATCTCCCGGTTATCATCTTGATTATTCATCTCCAAATCTTTTTAAATTAACTCCTGCTAATTTCATCTCATCACTCCGCCGATGGGCATTATATCAGATCTTGATCATTCACCTCCAAATTTTGATTAGCCAAGTTGTCATCCTCATGACGAAACAACAAACAATGATGATTTGCAATACCATGATTTAACTTGTGCTATTCATGCCATGTACACGTGATTGATGCTATGCTTGTTACGCTTGAATGCCTTATTCATTGCTTGTTATCTTTTATATCTTGGCTAATGAATTTTGAGCGCAGGATAAGAAGCTCTTGGTCCCGCCGACTGGGCATCATCATCAAAGTCCCACGGTGCTTGCAGCTCATTTCTGAGTTCCCCCATACTTATTGCTCCACAATCTCCCTGTATGCATTTTTACTATATGTTACATACGCTACTAGATTATATCAAGGACCTTGTGACTTTGATAAATCTGGAATTTGAGTTCCCCTTCATCAAAAACAATGACGATTCCAGAGGCATCTTAGTCATACGGATAGGCCGTTGAGCCGTCCAAGACTGGGGACGATGGTTCCCTCTTTGCGAGTTGGTGCGCGGATAAACGGGCTTCGGCTTAGTATCAGCTCGCAGAATTGGTTTCTTGACCCAGTCTGGGCAGTTTAACAATATTATCCTTGATTATATTATATTTTTATTTGATTTAATTTTTCCTTTAGCCCAGCATGCATTCATGTAGGACTTTGAAACAATTGTTGAAAAATCATTCTGATAAGCTGATGTTGAGAGTTGAATTGATCTTAATCTTTCCCGATATGAGATTTTCATTGCCGAATTGAGTCCTCAGTTCGTTTTGTCGCTGTTTTGGGTCTTTTCTTGAGAGCTCCTTGTTTGGATTTTTATCATCTTATTGTCCAACTTTCCCCTTGATCCACCTTGGCTGCAGCACGTCCACATTGGTTGGTAACCGCTCCCCAATGGTGAAATCTACAGGTTTGTGACCTGGGGTACTTCCACCGCGCTGGAAGTTGATCATTTTATTTTATCTCCTTCGTGCACCGCGTGCACATCTCCCCCTTTTATCCAAACATTGTTGATTTCGTTGGATTTCCCGAGATTTGCTTCATCTCGTGCTTTTGATTTGATTCTCATCAAGTGATGTTGATTGCGTGTCTCATCACACCTTGGCATCTACTTTTCAGTTTGCTACGCTCCCTTGCAAAGCAGACGCCAAGGCGGGGCAGCTGTAGACACGCCAAAATTGACGTCATTTTGAGTATATTTTATATCGCTCTGCGATGCCCCATTTGACCCTCAAATCAGCTTATTTGAGTGGTTTTCCCACTTTTCTTGAATTTCTCCTATTTTTCCCCATTTTATCTCATTTTCCTATTTTTTTCGGATTTCTTGGGCATTTATCTCTATTTTCTGAATTCACGCCCTCATCAGGGGCGTGTTTTTGAAACACGCCCTGGTCTAGGGCGTTTCTTTCCCATTTTATCTATTTCTCCCCATTCTATCTATTTTATGAATTTTATGAATTCATGACTTGGGTAAGGGCGTGTTTCTCTTAAAACATGACTTCACCTAAGGCGTTTCTTAAAGAAAGGACGCCCACCTTAGGGCGTTAATTCTTTTGGTTTGACCGACTTCCCCATTTGAGCTCTTGAAATTAACGCCCTTCCTAGGGACGCTTTTTTGAAAAGTGGCTTTGTTTAAGGCGTGTTTAATATTTTTCAAATATGGGGAGTTTTTATTGCTAAATTTGGTTTTTGAGAAACGCCCTTGTGCAGGACGTGTGTTTGAGAAACGCCCTAGTGTAGGTCGTCAATTCTGAAATTGACGCCCTTACCTAAGGCGTGTTTCTTCTTCCGGCTTCGCAGCCCTATCCCCAGAGAGTCCTTGCTTCATTGGATGTCTACCTATTTTGGGCTCTTGCCCGTTCCAATCCTTTCCCCCTTGGACTTTTGCCTCTTTATCACCTTTTCTATCTTATTAATAGAGGCTCTCGCCTCTGTTAATAGGTTGGACACTCGATCCCCTTCTTCCTCTTCCTCCCACGTATCTCCCTTTTCCCTTTTTTTCTGTTTGCTTTCTTTTTTTTTCTCTTGTTTTGTGCTCACAGGTTGCTGTTGGCTAAGGAAGGAATGCCCGAGCGCATCAATCTCCATTTTTTTAAAGCTTCTTCCCCATTGAATATCAAGGCCATAAGCAACAGAAGCAACAGGCTCCTTCTATTTTATTTTTATTCTCCTTTTGCTATTCGTTAACATGCATGCATAATATACACGTTTTTTCTCAACCACGTTGAGGCTTTCCCCATAGTGCAATCCCTTGCACATCTCCCTATTTCATTTACATTCATTCATATCATCATCATCATATCTCCCATACCCTTTTGCATAGGGGTTTAAGGGCCACCCCCTTAAGGTGTGTTCATAATCAATTTTCATGCTCATCTATCTAAGAATTTGATGCTACACTCACCTTTATTCTAATCCATATCTTTTTGGTGTTGTTGTCTTTGTTTTGCAAGGGTAATAAAAGTGAAGAACTCTCTTCATCGGCCGGCCGATTTGAAGAGAAAGGAAGCACTCACATCCCCCGCATATTTGAGGTATTTTGCGATCATCTCCCCATATTATTTTCCACTTGAGACCCTCGCGTCTCTGGCGATTCACACACACTCCCCTTGTGCACCTCGTGCATGTTTTTCTCCACATTATTGATTATTGCTTGTTCTTAATAATTTTCCTTAAGTGGATTTTTAAACAAATCTACAGTGCTGACCCTTCCAAGGTATATATACCTATGCTTATTGAAGGAGGTATACCTATCTTACACACTAGAAAAGCTTGATTAGATATCATAAGTGTAACAATAAGTCATGGTGTGTTATCACCAAAACCCGGGGACACAACAGTCTTCGTGCGGATGTTTTCTTCGTGGTGTTGAATATGCCCTGGGTTATGCCAAAGGTGCTACAGTAATGATCCCCTCCCCGGGGTCCTTTTATTACGTAGACCGCATCGAGTATTCGGTATGCCCACATGTTTTATCCCAGCCGGAGGCGTGTATATAAGTGCACTCCCCTTCAGCCCCGAAAATGGCTCCTCGGTGCTTCCATGGTCGTGGCTATGGGCTAGGGGAAGGGGCCATCTCCAAAAATCTGTGAATATCATAATCGTTCATGTTGCAGAAGCCACTGAACTGTTCGATCATTTGCTCCCTTCAGTGTCTTAGTCTTTTGGCTAATCAGCTAACCCTCGGTCTAACTTGTCAACCTCTCTGCTAACCAGTTCACTATGATGCATACATATATACATAATTAGTTGTCGTCAACTTATCGATTGGGTGTGTTTTGCATATGTATCGCATTTGATTGCCTGTTTTCTCGAGGGGCTCATTGCCCGGGGAGGGGGAACATTCCCTATCGGAGTTTCCACATCACCACGGGGTGTAAGGAGACATGTCCTGCAATGACATGTATCTCTGCAGATCGCCAGAGGGTGAATATTGAAAGGGACTCTTAGCCCGACATCAAATCCACATTCCTTTGGGAATGGTGGTGGCTGTGGGAAACGTACCTCTCGTAGGCTAGCCCTCGAGGTACTCTCGCATCTTGACAGTCCCTTAATAATGTTCTCAACTCGTGGAGCGTTGATGCCCCTCGTAGGCTAGCCCTCGAGGTTTTCCCTCCATTGAAGTCTGTCGGTCACCATTTGGCACTCCCGGCTTTAAGAAGCATATCCCAGATACTGTGGGACTGTCTCCAGTTCGCCCCCGCACCCCCTGGGCGTGGGGAGGTGCTGCCCAAATTTTGATTGAATACTTAGTCTGAACTGGATGAATTTTTAGCTATAAGTCTACTTTAGACTATGCTCGAGTAGGAACCTCGCATAAGTCTGGACTTGTCATGTTTGCAGGACATTTGGGACCTGATTAAACCATTTAATCTTCCTAATTACCATAAAAGATCTAAGAAATTTGTCTCGCATTTCATTAAAGCCCAAACTAGACAAACTTACCCTAATCCAACGCGCCCCTAAACCGGCGCGCCCATTTCTGGTGCCCCCCCCGCCCCGTTTTAGCCCTACACTCATAATCTCACTCAACTCCCTTGGCCTCCACCCGGTGCGCCCTGGGCGCGCCATTTTAGCCTCAATACAACCCCGCGCTGTTTTAAGCCAAGCCCATCTATTTATGCACCGACCTCACCCCCTTTCTTTGTGAATCAACCCCTTCCATATATGCATCGACCCTCGCCAGTGCATGAAGTGTGCTCACGTTGACCTTTGTCCAAGGAGGGCAATGACTTAGTGCATGGAATAAAAAATAATGCTTTGATCAAAAATAAAAGAATGATGCATTGACTTTATGTGTATATTGTTAACTCCTGATGGTTGACGTTAAAGCTTTAATTGATTTAATAAATCTAGTCAAATAAAGGAATAAAAGGGATTGAACGTCTTCAACCATGCTGAAGCATTCATCTTGAAATCATGAGCATACACTTGCATTAGCAAGCATTGCTATCTAAATGAGCATGACTGCACCTTTAATTACATGAATAAATCAATTAATAAACTTGTTGCATTTTGCATGAATGGCCAACTAAATGAACTCACTCCATGGCATCCATTGGTGCATTTAGTCTGTATTCTCTATGCCTTCGCGTCATCCCCCGAGGCATCCCCATCTTGGCAACTAATCAAGGGTTGTCCTCTTTCTTAGAGGACGTAATTAACGACATAACCTATATGGTATGGCGAACTCTAGGTCCCGACACGAACTTCACAATCGACTGACCAAGTCAGATAGAGCGCATAATAAACTTGTCAACCAGTGATTGGCACACCTACGCAAATAAACAAATAAATCAAATAAATAAAACCCCAAGACGGATAAAATGTTCCCCACAAGCTGGCACGCCCGGTGGGACCCGAGTCTCCCTTCATCTCTTTGCCATGAGGGGATGCCTTCGGTGGCTCCCCCCAAGAATACTGACTGTTTGTTTGTTTATCTCAGGTGAACGATGACGTCTTTGGGACTCACTACTCTCGCCTTCGGCCCCGCGATCGTCGCCGATCATGCTAAACACGTGTACCTGGCAGTGCCCACTGTCTTTGGGTCTTTCCCACTAGCTGTACGCTTCCCTAACATTTTGGGGTTAGCCTTTTCCGATCTACTGCAAGTAGAGTCCTCGGAGCCCGCCAAGGAGAAGACTGCAAAAGTGGTTGAGGCCCCGAAGGCCCGACACTGCGCTGGCCCACTCACGGGCCCAATTTAAGTCGCCAACTGCATGGTGCACCATATCACTCACAGGGCCTGCCTTGTCCCTGCCAAGAACTCCGGGAGGTGCCAACATAGGAGCTTCCGGAAGAAGGCTACTGCTGCTGTTACCGGACATCTCTCCATGTCTGACAAATCCATGCTGATCGGGGGAGTTCATGTCTTCCTAGATGGACGTGATGGTCGAGTGAGCCCGGATCGAGTGATCCCCGCAGTACCTATCTACAACTCCTACCAAGCCCTCTCCGGAAGGAGAGCCGAGAGAGAAGAAGCTGGCTGTTATGGCCGAAGAAAGTTGGCTCCCAAGCCAAGAATATCTAAGCAAGTTTGGGTCCCTAAGAAGATCCAACCTACCCACCAGGACGCACCAGTCCGCCACCGCTCTGGATTTACTGGAGCAGAGAGGAACAAGAAAAGGGGACTTTCCCCAAGGAAAGTGGAAACGGTCGTGGATCCTCCACGCCGTGAAAGTTTCAGGGCCTGCGCCCGATAGGCCAACATCCCTACTATGGGAAGAAGATTTCAACAACCTACTGGAAGAGCTCGGCTTGCTTACGTCCCTCCAGTGCGAGGTCGACAACTGTCCCCGGTCCTACATCAGGGGCGAAAGCAAGAAGAGATGACCAATATGGTCAGAAGTTATTTTAGGGGACTAGGCAACCCTTTACTGGGCCAACAACGGCTTTTACAAGCAGCCGTGGCTGAAGAAGATCACTGCCCATCAATGGCAATGGAAGAAGAAAGAAGAAGAAAGAAGAATGACATCGTCGGTCGACGACAATGGATATGAAGATGGCTTGGACATTCAAGCCGATGAAGTTACTCCCCACCAAGAGGAAAGAAAGAGAGTTTCTGTGTTTGAAAGGCTCACCTTCCCAGAGAATGCAAAAAGGAGGGATTGTAGACAAAGAAGAAGGATGCATATTTTCACCTGCAACATGGCTGGGGTATCTGGCCACTATGGAAGATTACCAGAGGAGCCTCAGGAGCTGGCTCGGTTAGCCGGAAGGCTGGGGCCGAATACTCGGAGGGCAGAAGTCGCAAGAGAAAAGCTGGCAGCGGCCAAGGGAAAGCAAACCCTGGCCCACCACCTGCAACATGACAAGGCTATTATCCTAACTGCCAATGTGGTGACGGCGGAAGAAGAAGATGTCTTGCTCGACATCGTCCCTGAAGGTGCGTCAGGGGGAACCATAGAAGCCATTCTCAGCACTGCAACTGTGGATCCATCGGTATTGATGCTACTCCAGAAATACCGGCAGGAGATCGAGTTCCTGAAGAAGCATCTTGTGGAGAAGACAGAGCAAACCTCAGCTTCCAAACAGCCTGAGATGCAGGCCGAATCATCACGGGGAGCCGTCAACCAAAATGACCTCCCACCACTTTATACCCTGCTCCAGCCGGTAGAACCAAGCTTGGCGACAACTTAGCAATGCCCATCACAGCCGCTAATGCCGTTGGTGCTGCCACAGGTGCACCAGACACCTCCACTGTTGCACCCACGCCCGCAGGTGACCACCTTGGTCACTCCTTATCTGTAGCCAGCGCATTTCTATCCAGAACCGGTTGATCCAACCGTCATGAATAAAATGATGGTGGAGAGGATGATCGAGCTGAAGCTTTCTGAATGAAGTGAAGGCGACTAAGTTGCGTTCGATGCCTATAGGGTGCCATACCCGCCACATCATGCTGCCAAGCGGCTCCCTCCTGGGATCAATAAGCCGCCAAAATTTGACAAGTTCAACGGGAAGGGATCCCCGAAGGAGCATGTCGCTTACTATATGACCGTCATGGGTGATCTGGTCACCGACAAGTCATACATGCTGAAATTTTTCAGGTCCTCGCTAACGGGGCTCGCATTTGAATGGTACTCCAGCCTTCCGGCTGGGTCGATCAGCGACTGGCCGGACATGCAGAAGAAATTCAGAGAGAGGTTTCACGTCACCGAATGGGAGGTCACGGTGGCTGAGTTCTACTCAACAAGGTAGAGGGCAGATGAGACAGCCCTTGAATATATCAAGAGGTGGAGAAACCTCGGAATGAGATGCAAGCGGCCCCCGGACCAGGAGGACGTTGTACAAATCTGCAAGTAGAACCTCACGAGAGAGGTATTAGGAAAGATGATTGGCATGGAAATCCGATCGTTCGACCGCCTGAACAATGTTGTGGCCGAGGTAGAAGCCTTCCTGGCAAGACCTGCCCCGACATCAACTACTGCCACTGCGCAAAAAGGCACGCAGCAGAATGGCGCCAAGCGCCTGAAGATGCAAACGCCCTTGATATCAAGGCGTTTGAATAGCAAAAAGGCAAAGGCAAGAAGGCAGCTGCCCCTCAGCCTGCTAAAACTGAAGATGGTAAAGAGGGTCCCTCGCTTCGAGACAAGATGAAGAAGGCCTACTCTTTCTCGAAGGAGAAGACCAAGATCTTGTTTGACTGGGTTACCCAATATGATAAGGTCACTCTGCCTGAGCCAAAGAGGTCCGAGGACTTGAAAAGAAGAGACAACCCAAGATTTTGCCCTTACCACCAGATGCTGGGACACCCAATTGAAGACTGTTATGTTTTCAAGGATATTATTGAAGGCATGGTGAAGAAAGAAGAGATAGACTTGGGGAAGTACACAGTTGGCCCTCCACAGCCTCATGAAGCACCTCTAAGAGGAGCTGCGGTCAACATGGTCTCTCTATATCAGGCATTGCCTGAAGAGACTGTAGAAGCCAGCACTCAGCGTACTTATGAAGCATGCATTCTTGCCCCAATAAGAGAACAAGAGGGATGGCAGCAAGTCCCTGCGAGAACCAAGAAGAAAGGCACATCTCACCCAAGAGTGGGAGCGCAGATCCGCGGCGTCACGCCGCGACCCCCTCTACCAATGGCAACACCTGTGTGGACCAATCCACCTACAGTCATCAAGATACCTACATACAACCAGAGGAGGCAGACTCCATTGCCAATGGTCAAGGAAATTAGTCCAGAAGCCCGGTGGCTGCAAGACTATATAAATAGGTTAGATGAATATGAGCAGCTCGAGTTGAAGCCTTTACTGGTACGAGATTATGTCCCGTGGTGGGAATTAGAACAGCTTTCACTAAAGCAGGAAGAGGAAGCTGACAAAGTATCGGACAAGGATAACAACCTGTTCTGGGGGCAAGCACCAGCCAAAGAAAAAAAAAGAAGACAAAGAAAGAAAAGAAAAGCCAACAAGGCCACAAAGGGTGCAGTCCTTTTTTGCAATACTCTATCTGCCCTCTTCAATCTGCCTGATGAGGAGGATGAGGAGGAAATATGCTTTACATCCGCTGCCGAGGCAAGTCAGGCTGAAGTAATAACTGCTGCACATGCAACCCGATCGGGCCGAAGATGGGGGCGTCAGCCGCCTGCCAACCACAATATCATCTTCAGGGGGGAGCAACCCTATAAGATACCCCCTCCGGAGGTCAGGAGAGTCCAAATCCCTCCTCCGTCAGGCCTATACAACCAGAGTGGGGGCAGCACTACCGCCCCTTCCTTTCTGGAATTCATGAGAATGTCATAGGGAAAGCAGCCTTGTCAGGATGCCGACCCCGCAGTCGGGAATACTCCCCC
This sequence comes from Amorphophallus konjac, assembly GCA_022559845.1. Classification (NCBI taxonomy): domain Eukaryota; kingdom Viridiplantae; phylum Streptophyta; class Magnoliopsida; order Alismatales; family Araceae; genus Amorphophallus; species Amorphophallus konjac. The sequence goes on along the minus strand of CM040127.1, from coordinate 140,258,869 downwards.
GCAGCTCCAACAGCCTTCTGGAGTTCCAGATGATAATAAAGCTAGCCAAACGGCAGCCAATGAGGGACAACAGGACGACGACACCAAGCAGAAAGGTGCGGCCTTAGAGCCCGATGAAGCAGGTCCATCAGGGGCCATAGCTCAAGACTCTCCCAGACCTAGGTGGGTAGAAGAGATGAAGCTATCCAATGTCTGAGCAGGAAGTCGGGTAGTCAAGTTGTTGAAAAAGCTCCCAATGAGATTCACTGTTTGGGAAATCCTCTCCCTGAGTGAAGAGACCCGACAGGCGATCATCACTGCTTTGCAGATGCCTGCTCAATATGAAGCATGTTTGGCTGAAACACTGCTAGAAGCCAATGTAACCTTCACTCAGGAGGACATGCTGCTCCCAACTACTAGCCACAACAGGCCGCTGTATGTGAAGGGACATCTGAATGGTCGGGAGCTGAATAGAATCTTGGTGGATCTCGGGGCAGCTGTCAACATCCTGCCATACAAGATATATCATAGGCACCACTTTAACGTGCGTCTCGAAAAAGTCAGAGATATGCATATTGCTGGCTTCAACCAGAAGTGTGAAGTATCGCTAGGAGTAGTAGAATTCACACTCACTCTGGCGAAATTTACTACGAGTGTGCAGTTTCATGTCATCGATTCCCGCACCTCGTATTAGGCACTGCTTGGCCGTCCATGGCTACATGAGAACATGGTGGTGCCCTCCACGCTCCACCAGTTCATCAAATACAACCTGGAAGGGAAATAGGAAAGAGTATTTGCTGACCTCCACCCGTTCGAAGTGTTCGAGTGCCACCTGGCAGACTCCCCTTTATATGCAGAACTGTCGCAGAAGACCTCTAAAGCCAATACCTCTGCCGGCCCATCAAAAAGCACCTCCGGCGTTGACTGGTTCCCTTCGCCGCCGTGCGGGTATGTTAATCCCAAGGCGGTCTTACACATCACCGTCACCGGGGACGTGGGCAGAGTAGCACCTCCCGCTATCTACCCTGAAGCTAATGAAGCCAAGGTCGACCAGCAGCACGACCACATCGGGATCCTAGAAGGCCTTACCAAGCTAATTCTCGGCCTCGATAATATCACAGTCGAACCTTTCAAAGCTTGGGAGGTGGCGCAGATAGATGGCCCCAACAGCTTGTTTTACACAGCTGAGGAGCACCCTACATGGGAGGATAATGATTGTCATCTGCCTGAAGATATAGAAGACCCCTCAGTTCCTATTCGAGGGTTGGCATTTATAACAAATTAGATTGCCAAGATGTTCCAGAAACAGCACATCACCTCTGGCCAGCCTCACAAGAAGAAAGAGGCATTCTAGAAGCTATGGTATCCCGCAAGCCTGGACAAAGAGCTAAGACGTGTCTCTCAACACCCGGGGTTGAGCTTCACCCTCGAGGAATACTATTATAGCGGGCGCTATGAAGTGGACACCATCTCCGCTTTCTACCCAACTGAAGATAACTCACCGGGGGAAATCTTCGATGAACACCCAGCAGAGGTTGAGCATACTGAACCAGCTCGACCAAGAGACTTGGAATCATAAACCATATTCCCCTGTCGGTGCTGGGAGCAGGTCTATCCTGAAGAAGCGGCTCTTCAGGCCAAATTGGACACGGCTACCAGTAGCGAAGCTGAAGATACTGAAGAAACAGGGTTACCTCCCTCTAGTGACCCTCCTCTGATGATGATGTCAGCACCTCTCGAACCGATCAGGGAAGCTTCTTCCAAGCCCGATCAAGGGATGAATGCTGCTAGAAAAGAAAAGGATACCTCCACTGAAGATATGGCAATCTAGGGAGGCGGGGCACTCTTGTCTTCTACTGTGAAGTCGCAATGCTGCTCTAGCACGACAACAAACAGCCACCAGCCCTTCAGGGCTACAAATACATCTCCAAGAGCCGAGGTGAAACAGAATGAAGAGGCCGAGGTACTTGAGCTTGAAGATGATATTCCAGATTTTATCAACCTCCAACCGGCGCCCACGGAGATAGAAGACAGAGGCCAAGCCACAGTCGAAGAGCTGATAGAGGTCAACTTGGGAGATGAGGATGACCCTAGGCCGACCTTCCTCTGTGCCCAGTTATCTGCTGAAGAATAGAGGTTGTACATCCAACTACTACAAGAATATCGGGATTATTTTGCCTGGACATACAAGGAAATGCCAGGATTGAGCCTCGCAGTCTCACAGCATGAGCTAGCCATAAGCCCCGAAGCTGAGCCGGTGAAGCAGCCACCGCGGCGCATGAGGCCAGAGCTCATCACTCAAATATGCGAAGAAGTTGACAAGCTCATTGATGTGGGTTTCGTCAAAGAAAATCAATACACCACGTGGCTGGCTAACATCGTGCCCATGAAGAAGAAAAATGGGCAGATCGGATATGCGTTGATTTTCGAGATCTGAACAAGGCTTGCCCCAAGGATGAATTTCCAGTGCCGATAACGGAGGTCATGATTGATGCCACAACTGGCGATGAAGCTCTGTCATTTATGGATGGGTCGTCTGGCTACAACCAGATATAGATCGCGGGACATGACCGGGTCCACACCGCCTTCCGAACTCCCAAGGGCATTTATCACTACAAGAGGATGTTGTTCAGACTGTAGAACACCGGCGCAACTTACCAACGGGCAATGACCAGAATATTTGATGAATTGCTCTACCACAAGGTTGAGTGCTATATAGATGACCTGGTAGTCAAGACCAGAAAGAAAGAAGATCATATGCAGGACCTCCGAGTTGTGTTTTAGAGGCTCAGGTAGTATGAATTAAAAATGAACCCCATGAAGTGTGCATTCGGAGTATCGAGCGGAAAATTCTTGGGATTCATTGTCAGATATTGGGGAATTGAAATAGACCCCGCAAATATCAAGGCGATTCAGGAGTTGCCTTCATCGAGGAACCTCTCTGAGCTGAGATCTCTACAAGGCCACCTGGCATACATCTGACGGTTCATATCTAACTTGTCAGGGTGATGCCATCACTTTCACAAGCTAATGATGAAAGATATTTCCTTTTATTGGGATGAAGAATACCAGACAGCCCTTGACAAGTTGAAAGATTATATGAAGACTCCTCCAGTGCTGGGTGCACCTGTGAAAGGACGGCCGCTGATCTTCTACATAGCAGCCATGCACAACTCCCTGGGGGCAATGCTAGCCCAGAACAATGAAGAAGGGAAGGAACAAGCCATCTACTACCTCAGTCGGAGATTAGTCAGAACTGAGGAGAAATACACCTATATCGAGAAGATCTCCCTGGCACTGGTCTTCGCAGTCAAGAAGCTTCGACATTATATGCTGTCACATGAAATTAAGCTGATTTCTAAGGAGGATCTGCTTAAATATATCATGTCCCAGCTGGCACTCAAATGCCGCTTAGGCAAATGGGCGGTGATCCTCATGGAGTTTATTATCTCCTACATACCGCAGAGGGCCGTTAAAGGCCAAGCCATCGCAGACTTGTTCACTGAGCACCCAATACCAGAAGATTGTCCACTGGAGCTAGAGCATCCTGAAGATGAGACCCTGGAAGTCAGCCAAGTGCAACCCTCATTGTGGCAGTTATACCTTGACAGCGCATCCAGAATTGACACCCCGGTAACTGGGTCAGCCAGAGTGAGGGCAGCGGCAGGCATAGTCCTAAAATCTCCAGAAGGAGAAGTCATATATACATCCTTTTCAATAAACAAGCCCTGCACAAATAATGAAGCAGAATATGAAGCCCTGATAATCGGACTACAGATTGCTCTGTCCATGGGAATTTAGATGCTGGAAGCATTCAGAGATTCCATGCTAGTTATAAAACAGTTGGAGGGAGAGTTCGATGTGCGGAAGCAAGAACTCCTTCCTTATTACCAATTGGCACTCCGCCTGATGACAAGATTTTATTTCATCAGCATCAAGCACATCAACCGAGGACAGAATGCTCAGGAGGATGCCCTCGTAAAGCTGGCCAGCTCTTTGGCAATCCCGCTAGACACAAGCCTGAATATAACAGTAATTAACCGACGGTAGGTCCCCAGCGTGATAGAGGTCATGGCTGATGAACTAGAAAATGAATTGGTAGTTGTCGAAGAAATCCAACAGCCCGATTGGCGGGAACATCTCCTACGTTGGTTTCAACACCAACAGCTCCCGAAAGAAAAAGAACAAAGAATGAAGCTCTTGAGGGTCAAAGACTCTTATGACATGAGGAACGAAACTTTGTTCCGGATAATGGCGGATGCCTAAAAGAAAATCTTACTCCATTGCTTGTCTTCAGTAGAGTCCTGGCAAGTAATGCAAGAAGTCCATGTTGGGTCAGCCGGGGCACATCAAGCCGATCCAAAAATGAAGATTGAAATAAAGAAATTGGGCTACTACTGGCCCTCTATGTTTTACGACTCCTACAAGTTCGCTAAAGCCTGCCAGAGGTGTCAGGAACATGCCACTATGTCAAGAAGACCACCAGTGCTGCTGCATCCTACCGTACCAAGTTGGCTGTTTGCTCAATGGGGTACAGACGTGGTAGGGCTGCTACCAGCATCTTCATCAGGATGCAAATATATCTTAACAGCAACATATTACTTCTCCAGATGGGCAGAAGTAATAGCACTAAGAGAAGTGACGAGAGAATTTTTCGCCAGATTTTTCCGGTAGAATATAATATTCTGGTTTGGAGTCCCCAACCAAATTATCTCTGACAATGGTAGTAACTTCAAGAACCAGAAGGTGTACTAACTGGCCGAAAAATACAAGATTGATTGGAGAACGTCATCTCCCTACTACCCTCAAGCCAACAGACTTGCAGAAGCCTTCAATAAAATGCTAGGCACCTTGCTAGCGAAGACTGTTAAGGCTAGTAAAAGAGATTGGGAAGAAAGGATGTACGAAGCACTCTGGGCCTATCGTACAGTTTACAAAATCCCAACTGGCTGCTCACCTTACTCCCTCGTGTACGGGTCAGAGGCTGTGGTGCCAATTGAATTAGTGGTTCCCTCATTGCGAGTCACCATCCAGCATGGGTTGGTTAGCAGCAAGCAAACTAACATGGAAAGAAGATTGGAAGAACTCGTCGAACTCGAAGGAAAGCATCTCCGTGCGTAACAAAATATCCAACTCTACCAAGCTCGCATGGCCCGTGCTTTCGATAAGCTGGTCAAAGGGTGAGAATTCAAGAAAGGTGACTTGGTAATGGTTAAAAGAAGAGAAGTGATGGCCTCCAACCCAAAGGGAAGTTGGTTGAAAACTAGGTCGGACCATATATTGTCCGTCGAGTATATGAAGGGGGTGCCTACATCCTTGTAGACCGCAAGGGAATAGTTCAATTCTCCCCTCTTAATGGGAAACATATGAAGCTGTACCATGTAGCCCCACCGGCATTCCCAGAATGCCCAAAACCCACCTTGGTCTAGTGGCACTCCGCCCTGACCGAGCTCTAAAAAAGATACATTATCGCCATTATGGACCTTACGTCCGAATCGGTGCAAAAACTAATCCCTTACGTTGGTATTTATCCTTACCAACGAATAAACCCCTTGCGGCGCAAGGCGTCGTGTCCCAGCCGACTCTCTTACAATATTGCCATTATGGACCTTACGTTCGAATCGGCACAAAAAACTCATCCCTTGCGTTGGTATTTGTCCTTACCGACGAATAAACCCCTTTCGGTGCAAGGCTTCGTGTCCCAGCCGCCTCTCTTACAATATTGCCATTACGAACCTTACGTCCGAATCGGCGCAAAAACTCATCCCTTGCGTTGGTATTTGTCTTTACCAACGAATAAACCCCTTTCGGTGCAAGACTTCGTGTCTCAGTCGACTCTCTTACAATATTGCCATTATGGACCTCATGTCCGAATCGGCACAAAAACTCATCCCTTGCGTTACTATTTGTCATCACCAATGAATAAACCCCTTCTCGGCAGAAGGTTGCGTGCCCTAGCCAACTGCCATATACTACTATGTAGGGTCAAACGTCGCATGATTGACCCATCCTCGTTTTCTCACTCTAAAAAAATGAATGAATGAAATGATAAAAATGGGGTTTAAAAACAGAGGTGCCCCGCCGGCCTCGCTCCTACACAAGGGTGAGGGCAAAAATGGCTTTCACCCAACTGCGATGAAAACCCGAAAGGGCGCTGCAAGCAAAATCGGATACCCCATCACGTGAAAACCCGAAAGGGCGCGTGGGCAAAAGCAAGAGGGGGCTGGTTTCGGCGAAAACCCGAAAGGGTGCTTAAGCCAGTAATGTGGTAATTTAAAGTTCCTCTTCACGCTCATCCTAATGAAACTCCAAAAAGGACGATCACCACAAGTCCTGCCAGAGATTTTTTCTCTCTACAAAACCGTGTTCGACCCTTGTCATCATCAGCAAGATCGGTCGACGTCTCCCTTAACTTGGACCCTTCATCCTCGTTAATGAATAAACCTCATTTGCTTCGACATTTATCCAATGTCGATGAACAAACCGTGTTCTACCCTTGTCATCATCGACAAGATCGGTCGACGTTTCCCTTAACTTTGACCCTTCATCCTCGTTAATGAATAAACCTCTTTTGCTTTGGCATTTATCCAATGTCGATGAACAAACTGTGTTCGATCCTTGTCATCATCGACAAGATCGGTCGACGTCCCCCTTAACTTGGACACTTCATCCTCGTTAATGAATAAACCTCCTTTGCTTTGGCATTTATCCAATGTCGATGAACAAACCATGTTCGACCCTTGTCATCATCGGCAAGATCGGTCGACGTCTCCCTTAACTTGGACCCTTCGTCCTCGTTAATGAATAAACCTCCTTTGCTTCGGCATTTATCCAATGTCGATGAACAAACCGTGTTCGACCTATGTCATCATCGGCAAGATCGGTCGATGTCTCCCTTAACTTGGACCCTTCATCCTCGTTAATGAATAAACCTCCTTTGCTTCGGCATTTATCCAATGTCGATGAACAAGCCAGTGTTCGACCCTTGCCATCAAGATCGGCCGACGTTCCCCTTAACTTGGACCTTCCGTCCTTGTTAATGAATATACCTTTGCTTCGATATTTAGCCACTGTCGATGAACAAACCTGCATTTTGACCCTTGTCATCATCGGCAAGGCTGGTCAACATCTCATTAGCCCTCATCCATTCCGGATTCGTTCCGTGGATCAACAAAAGAAAAAAAAGAGAGAAGAAAAAAATGAGGCTTAAAATAGAGGTGCCTCGCCGGACTTACTCAAATATTCTGAGTAAGGGCAAAAATGGCTCTAAGCCAGCTGCGGTGAAAACCCGAAATGGCGCCACAGGTAAAATCTGGTATCCCGTCACGTTAAAACCCACAAGGGCGCGTGGGCAAAAGCAAGAGGGGGCTGACTTCGGTGAAAACCCACAAGGGCGCTTAAGTCATTAATGTGACAAAAAAATAATAATATAAAAAAAGAGGAGAAAGTGAATGATGATGATGAAACAACGAGGTCATATTCTCATTTGTCACTTGATTTCTACAAAGGTTCCTGTACGAGCCTTGCGCCTATGAACCTACCTTTGCTTCGACATTTATCTACTGACCGATGAACAAGCTACTATTGACGCTTGTCACCATCAGCAAGACCGATCAGTATTCCCTTAACCTGGACCTTCCGTCCCCGTTAATGAACAAACCCTTTGCTTCCGCATTTATCCAATGCTGATGAAAAAGTTACTATTGACCCTTATCATTATCGGCAAGATCGGTCAATATCCCATTAACTCGGCCCTTACGTTTGAGTTAACGAATAGCCTATCTTTGCTTTGACATTTATCTAATGCCGATGAACAAACTGCCTTTAAACCTTGTCATCACCGACAAAATTGGTCAGTGTTTCCCTTAACCCGGGCCTTACATTCGCGTTCATGAATAGCCTATCTTTGCTTCGGCATTTATCTAATGCCGATGAACAAACTGCCTTTGACCCTTGTCATCATCAGCAAGACCGGTCAATATCCCCTTAACCCGGGCCTTACGTCTGCGTTGACGAATAGCATGTCTTTGCTTCGGCATTTATCTAATGCCAATGAACAAACTGCCTTTGACCCTTGTCATCACCAACAAGACTGGTCAGTGTTTCCCTTAACCCAGACCTTACGTCCATGTTAATGAACAAGCCTCCCTTTGCCTCGGCCTTAAACCCGTGTCGACGGACAAACCTGTCGTCATCCTTTGTCACCTTCGGCAAGGTCTACAAATAAGCCTCTAGTTCTACCCTCCAGCCCGTCGTGGCCCGTAAATCTCTCTCCCTATCCCCTGGTGCTCGGCCTAGGCGGATCAGTGGTCCCAAGGGGAAGTTGCGCCGTGGTGGAGCGAACCCTCGCCCCTTCCCTGAAGGTGTGAGTGCTCTCATGCCTTAGCAACTGACATACCCGGACTAAATAAATTGGCTCGGCAAGTAGATATGCAAAATAAGGCAACAAAATTTTCCATTCAAACATAAAGGGAAAGATACATGTTACCCGGGGAACACCCCCCGGAATACGTGAAGGTTCACAAAAAGAAGAGAAAATGATAAAGCTATTGTAGCGAGCAGCGGAAGATGTCCTCGAACTCCAGTAGCCCTAAGGACGGGTAACGGGCCAACTCCTGTAGATGGGTTTCCTCGGCTTGAAGTCGCACAAATTTCTCCTTAAGCGATGTGACCTGCCCTCCTGCCAGCTCAGCTGCCTTTGTATGTTGGACCCACAGTTGGTCGGACAGTGCCAGTTCTGCTTCGGCCCGGTCAAGTTCAGCGCAGAGCTCAATAATCCGAGTCTTCAAAGAAGTCCGGCGCTGGCTAGAATCGTAGGCAGCATCCCGCATCTGCTAGGCAGTTCCTCTCGATGACTGAAGGGAAGTCTGACACTCTACCCTTTCAAGTTTTGTGGCTGTCATTTGATCTATCAAGCTGTGGCCGATGAATTCCCTCCTATTCACGTCCTTCAGGAGCAGAATTACTCGCTGCACCCAGTCCTCAATGGGACAGCCAAAGGCCAACAAGGAGCGGGAGAGGTGTTCTGCAAGACCCCTCAACTGCACATAAGTTAAGTCGAGGGGAGCTGTTATGGTCTCGCGCAATGTCTCCAGATACTGCCACACTAGGTCACTAGATGATTGCAAACCAAGTGACGGCGTGTCCGGGAGATGAAACTCTACACGGCTATCAATCGCAGCCCAAATATCATCGCTCAGCGCAGAAGATGAGGATGGCATGCCTTGAGAGGCGCCCGCGTCAAGACTGGCCCCAGCAGACAATGCAGTAGGGGGACTGTCAATAATAGCGGCTTCTCTCCCACCCTCTGGCAAGAGTGCCGCGTCTTGACCCTCAATAGCAGGGAGCGGTTGGTCACTACTTCTGGCCCCTCCAGCTGCCACTAATGATGATTCGATGGCAAGGGCTGGGGTCGTCAAGTCCCCGGTCACGTCTTCCACAATCTCACCTTCCTCAGCCCCAGGGAGGCCTTCTTCACCCTGAAGTGGCCTATCAGAGATGACAAGTTACTGCTGCTCCAAAGTCTCAGTTGACGGCTCAGACCCGACAACCATTCCCGGTGCCTCCGAGCCCGGTACCATGATATAATCCTTCGGATACCGTAGGGCTATGGGCATCAAGACCGGCGGGAATAATGGCGGATCTTCGTAGAGAGGCGGCAGAGGTATCTTCACGGTGATCATCGGCAAGGTGATCTCAGCCTGACCAACAGAAGCTTGCAAGAGAAAGAGAGCATGAAGACCTCAGAAGGCCAGCAAGATGGCCAAACGAGAATAAGCACGAGACTAAAAAAAATGATGCAACTTTTACCTCAACCGGCACTAAGCTCAAATCTACAGCAACGGGAGCTACCATCCCCGTCGCCTCTAGCCCTTCTCCCACTGAAGGACCTGGTGGTCCAGAGCCACTCAGCATTAGCCGTGGAGGACTAAAAGTTGCAAAGTCGCTCTCATAGGCGGAAGACACCGTAGCATCCTCGGCCTTTGTTCCTGTCAAGGGGAAATCCTCATCACTCGAGCCAGTGCCATAGTCCATCTACTCTTACGAGGATGAGCTTTGAACCAACACCGATTCTTTCTCTCTCAAAGCCGGTGGTCCTTTACTTAAAAGGCCTCCTACCGGAGCTTCTTGCTCGATAAGAGCCTGCTCGGCCAACTATGTGGCGGGGATAACAGGCGAGCAAGCTTCAGGAGTAAATTGACTTCCTAGAATTACCTCTGGCTGCGTAGAAACTCCCTCGGTTGATTCCACGACAGGGGGAGAAGGTGGTCGAATCTCGACTGAAGCTGAAAAAAAGGGAGCACCCTTGTAAGTCCAGGGGATAGTAAACTATATAAATCTGCAACTGGATAGATCATCAATTACCTTCTATCTCATGGCTGGGCGTGAGGGAGGGCAGATCTACCAGTACAACATCCTCTCCCTCTTCGACTCCCGCAGAGGTGGCAACTACTTGCGTGACCATTGCAGACGAAGCAGCTGTGTTTGCAAGAATAAGAATTGACCTATGTTGCCAAGATGATGGCGGGGCACAAGATGAGTGGTATACCTCGGGTTGCACGAGGTGAGGGATGGGAGACCGCGAATTCTTCAAATGAAACCACTCTCGAAAGGGCAATTGATGGTGCTGGGTCTACGGTTTTCTTCTAACGGGCCCGCTTCGCTCGAGTGACTGCTTCCCGGACTTGAGACCTCGTCCTCTTTTTGGAATCACCCGGAGGAAGAGGTGTCGTGGTCGGGGCGGCTTCCGAAACTTCAAAATATGCCAGCTTCTGAGCTTTTATTATCAGCTCCCTAAAATGTCTAATCTCCTCCGAAGAAAGTCGAACTGCGCATATGCGAAGGCGAAAGAGAAAAGATGACATACTGATGGGGACATCAGAGCAAGAGCACTAACATTTTATTTACATTTGTGTCTTTTAGTTTATTTTTATATCCTTGGGAAAGCATATGTACAAATGTAAGACTTTATAAGCCACTTTGTCATTCCCTAGGATTCTTTGGGTTTTTGTGCAAAATGTCAGTAGGTCCAGCAAGGGGGCCACCATTCCTTCCCCATTGGTCCACCTAAGCCATGTGGGGCTGGTCAACCATCCTAGGTGGCTCTAGATGGTTTGACATTCAATTAGACACATGGGGGACAATTGGACCAAAAAGTCCAAGATGCTTACCAACATAGTCAAGGGGGCGCCCCCCTCTTAATACTTGTTTAATGTGGTTCCAAACCACATGGAAGATTAAGATTTGACCTCCCTCTTTTAACCCTCCCAATTCTAGATCTTGGGTTATTTAGAGTCTTTTTCTATTTCTTATAAATAGTTTGTAATTCACATTTTATTAGAATTAATGAAGTGAAAATTGAGTGAATTTTTGTTGGAACCCCCTTGGGGGTGCGCCCCTCTCTCCTCTCTCCCTCTGGTTCTTCTTCTTCCTCCAGCAATCCAGGGTGTGAGACCCTTTCTACCTCCTCCTCTGATCCTCTGAATTCTATTTCTGCTGCCGCCGCCATTACACCGCCATCGCGCCGCCGTCATCAACCTCGGAGTTCTGTCTACATCAGGACAGATCCTCAAAGCTCGAATTTTAGCCCTCCATCAGGAGCTCAGATCAAGTCCAAACTTAGGGGTTGAGTCATCCACGTCCATCCCAGCCTCCACAAAACAAATCCAGTCATTTACCCATCGTTAAGTATTTTTCCATTTTCGTGTTCTTCAATTTTCCAGTTCTGTCTTCTGTTCAGATCCTATCACAGCAAACCCGAGTTTCCATGTTTAGACCATCTTTTATTTATTTTCTTGGGTCACCAATTTTATTGGGAGTTCTGTCCATCACTCGCATGATCCACGAATTTTCTTAGAATTTTTAGAGTCCCTTTTGTATTTTTAAAAATTATTGTCTTCTCCCAATTCTGTTTTGTCTTGTGCAGTTCAGATCCGACCCCCAGTCACTATAAAATTCTCAAAAAATAGAAACCTCCACCAAAAGTCAAATAAAAATTATCCATGTTTTCCTTGTTTCCACCTCTACAACGTTCTTGAAGAGTCTAAGTTCCAGATCTGAGGTTTGAGGCACGGTCAACGCCGACTCTCAGGAAAACTTAGTTCTGTCATGAGATTTCAGGTTCTGTCCAAGAGCAGCTTGTAAAATTGATCAAGGCCAGATCCAAGAAATTCAAAATTCTTACTCTGGACATAGATCGAAGTATTTTGAAAGAGCTTTCCAACGGTACCTCTTTTGCGTCGATGCGACATCGGGAGTGATCGCAGTAGTGGTTATCGCCGGGTCGCACGCTGTAAAACTGAAATTGCAAATCCGTGGGCAGCTTGGTCAACCAATGAAGACCGGAGCCAACTCGCCTTCCAAAGGGCGAACCGGGTGGCCGCCGTCCTTGGGAATGCCTCTCCAGGAGAGAACGTCATAGCGGTACCACTCCGGGCCCACTCGGACCCACCGATGAGCACGTGGGCCCCACGTTCGTGAATACGCGTGCCGCTGAAGCTACATCAAAACACTGCCCGTCAACCCAAGTTCGGTCCTCCCGGGCCCCATTTGTAGCCCGTTACCTCCCTGCGTGGAGTGGGCAGTAGAAACAATTTCTGTAATTATTGTAATAATTATTTAACCGGGAGTTACTGTCTTGGCCAGGATCGTCTTCCCCACGCCCAGAGCGTGAAGGTAAACTCACCCCCTCTCTCTTACCGCATTTGCTTTACTCGTATATTTTTGAATGCAGATGCATGAGTGATAGGTTATTCTAGCTCGATCATAATTATTATCACCGCTGCAAGAGAGAGTGAGTGACCCGTCCCGTGACTCGATCCGAGTACACGTGGAAAACCGATACCCGAGACTCACTGCCGGTTTCTCAACCGCGCACGGTTCAGTGTTTCCCTCGCATAGGGACGATCGCGAGCTAGAGTCCCAGGTCGTGTGTCCATCCCGCATCAATTTTGTATCAGAGCGAGTTGAGTCTAGGGTAGTATTTGGTCAAAACAAAAAAAAGGTGTCATTTATGTCTAGTCATCGTCTAAGTCGGTCTAAGGTTGCATCCGCATACCAATGTTCGGTATATGAAAAGGTGTTGTCCGAATGTTAGGCTATGTCAATCGGGAAATCCGCACACTTGCGCGAGTGATCTTCGAATCGATTAACTCCGCCACATACCGAGTCTTGGTTTAAGTCTAGGGTCCTTAGTGTGCATTAGTTAGTGCATTCCAACTTTGCATTTACATCGCATTCTAAGTCGTGTTTAGGTGCTTGCATTAGTTGGCATAACATTTTGCTTATAAAACAAAAACAATAAAAAAATGCCATTGCATGCCCATTCCTAGGGATCCATTCCTATCCTTTGGCAACTATGTCCAACCCATGCCGACCCGTCCAAGGCGATAGGTCCGTGTCCGAGTACATTCGGGACTATGATAAGTACCGGTTGGAATATGGAGTTGGAGAGGAGAGCACCATGATTGCCTTTCAGTTCCGGAGAGGTTTGCTGCTCCACTTCCAAATTGAGTGTCTTAGCCATGACGCGTTCTCTCTGTCACAATCTAATAAGGTCGCTCTAGAGGTCGAACCATTTGAGTCTCGGTTTTCTCGGTATGCTGCCCTTCGACAAGCATCTACCTCCCAGCCGAGTCCCGATCCGGTCGGACCGCCTACACCACGGCCTTCCCCACCTCAGTCGAGGAACCCCTTCCCTAGAGCTCCATTATCATCTACTGCCGATCTTTATTCGGAAGCATCTCATTTGGAGCCACTTCATCCCGAGCCACCCGTATTTTTAACGGGTACGCCTTTCATAGCCGAGCCACTTCTTAGCTGGCTCAAACATGACTTGGTCCCGCCTTCATATCCATCCATGGACCCCACCCTACCACTAGTACCCGTCAACTCCTACCACACTACCTTTCGGTCTAGTCACCATGTTGATACATTGGATGACCTTATTGTGGGATTAGACTCGCAATGGAAGTTGACGCACTCATTGGCCCGAGGCTTCGACCAACCCGCTAGTCTTAGCTTCACCCATCCGGTCTTAGGGTCCATTACCTTCGTGTGCACCATGGGTTGTGTCACCACGGAGATCCTCTTATTCCTCCCCATGTCGGTCGAACCCGACTTCATACCCTTTCGCCCGAGGGAGGAACCGTACTTCCTACATATGATCACCGTCCCACCTACCACACTGCATGAAGGTGACCATCTACACCTTCAAGACTTCCATACGTGGGATCGTGACTTGTGGGAACCCACCATAAGGGGTCATACCTTCTTTGATCCCTTTGACCCATTCCCTAGTGGGCCCCTTGATTCATCATATTTACTTCACTTCTTCGAGGGTGTCCACTACCACACCCCTACCCCACGGGCCGAGTCATCTATACCCACCAAGCCCGTTCTCGATACACCTATACCCAGTTCTCCTAGCCCTCTCAAGTCTCCCAAATCCAAAGGGCCGTCCATGCATGACTGGGTCATACTTGGACGTCTAGGTGTTCCCCATGCCACCAACCACCGGTTGCATAACATGCATGCATGGCACATATTCGAGTGTCCTGGTCCGCCGTCACCCATGTACGGGTCGTACTAACATTAGGTTTGTTTAGGGTCTTTGTGAATCTTTGTTTCGTTTGTCTGTCGTGTGTCTGTGCATACGTTGAATTGAGTCGGTCTTTGTACGCTCGCGTTGTTAGTCCCTTTCGAGTGCGAGACTTCTCAGACTTTGGGATCAGTTCTACTTCACATATCAGATCTAGTCACATAAGGGGCAAGCGGTGATTCCTAGTGAGCCTTTGAGACGCTTCCTTCATTTGAGAGTGACCCCACTCCTGAGTGTCCACCTCTAGCCTCCTCCCAGCAGCGTGTGCATATCGAATCTATACGGGAAGAGCAGGTGTCGATTACTTGGAGTGGAGCGTACTCCGCGCTTCCAGGTTCGTTGACGCATCCGCCGGAGCTACTCAACCAGCCGCACCCCTTACTCAACGGGGTCGAGTTCTTCCCACCCGGGGAGAATTGATGGGGACATCAGAACAAGAGCACTACCATTTTACTTGTAGTTGTGTCCTTTAGTTTATTTTTATATCCTTGGGAAATCATACGTACAATTGTATGGCTTTATAAGCCACTTTGTCATTCCCTAGGATTCTTTAGATTTTTATGCAAAATGTCAGTAGGTCCAGCAAGGGGGCCACCATTCCTTCCCCATTGGTCCACCTAAGCCATGTGAGGCTGGTCAACCATCCTAGGTGGTTTCTAGATGGTTTGACATTCAATTAGACACATGGGAGACAATTGGACCAAAAAGTCCAAGATGCTTACCAACATAGTGAAGGGGGAGCCCCCCTCTTAATACTTGTTTAATGTGGTTCCAAACCACATGGGAGATTAAGATTTGACCTCCCTCTTTTACCCCTCCCAATTCTAGATCTAGGATTATTTAGAGTCTTTTTCCATTTCTTGTAAATAGCTTGTAATTCACATTTTATTATAATTAATGAAGTGAAAATTGAGTGAATTTGGTTGGAACCCCCTTGGAGGGTGCGCCCCTCTCTCCTCTCTCCCTCTAGTTCTTCTTCTTCCTCCAGAAATCTAGGGTGTGAGACCCTTTCTACCTCTTCCTTTGATCCTCTGAATTCTATTTCTGCCGCCGCCGCCGCCATCGCGCCGCCGTCATCAACCTCGGAGTTCTGTCTACATCAGGATAGATCCTCAAAGCTCAAATTTTAGCTCTCTATCAGGAGCTCAGATCAAGTCCAAACATGGAGGGTGAGTCATCCACGTCCACCCCAGCCGCCACAAAACAAATCCAGTCATTTACCTATCATTAAGTATTTTTCCATTTTCGTGTTCTCCAGTCTTCCAGTTCTGTCTTCTGTTCAATTCCTGTCACAGCAACCCTGAGTTTCCACATTTAGACCATATTTTATTTATTTGCTTGGGTCACCAATTTTATTGGGAGTTCTGTCCATCACTCCCATGATCCACGAGTTTTTTTAGAATTTTTGGAGTCCTTTTTGTATTTTTAAAAATTACTGTCTTCTCCCAATTCTGTCCTGTCCTGTGCAGTTCAGATCCGACCCCCAGTCAGTATAAAATCATCAAAAACTTGAAACCTCCACCAAAAGTCAAGTAAAAATTATCCCCGTCTTCCTTGTTTCCACCTCTACAAGAAGAGTCCAAGTTCCAGATCTGAGGTTTGAGGCATGGTCAACGCCAACTCTCAGGAAAACTTAGTTATGTCCTGAGATTTCGGGTTCTGTCCAACAACAGCTTGTAAAATCGATCAAGGCCAGATACAAGAAATTCAAAAAGCTTTCTCTAGCCATAGATCGAAGTATTTTGAAAGAGCTTTCCAACGGTACCTCTTTTGCGTCGATCCGACGTCGGGAGTGATCGCAACAGCGGTTTTTGCCAGGTCGCGTGCTGTAAAACTAAAACTGCAGAGTCGTGGGCAGCTTGGTCAACCATTGAAGACCGAGCCAACTCGCCTTACAAAGGGCGAATCGGCATGTCACCGTCCTAGGGAGCGCCTCTCCCGGAGCCAACGTCACAGCGGTACCACTCTGGGCCCACTCAGACCCGCCGATGAGCACGTGGGCCCCACGTTCGTGAATACGCGTGCTGTTGAAGCTACATCAAAACGCTGCCCGTCAACCCAAGTTCGGTCCTCCCAGGCCCCATTTGTAGCCCGTTACCTCCCTGCATGGAGTGGGCAGTAGAAACTATTTTTGTAATTATTGTAATAATTATTTAACCGGGAGTTACTGTCTTGGCCGGGATCGTCTTCCCCACGCCCAGAGCGTGGAGGTAAACTCGCCCCCTCTCTCTTATCGCATTTGCTTTACTCGTATATTTTTGAATGCTGCTGCATGAGTGATAGGTTATTCTAGCTCGATCATAATTATTATCACCGCTGTGAGAGAGAGTGAGTGACCCGTCCCGTGACTCGATCCGAGTACACGTGGAAAATCGATACCCGAGACTCACTGTCGGTTTCTCAACCGTGCACGGTCCAACGTTTCCCTCGCATAGGGACGATTGCGAGCTAGAGTCCCAGGTCGCGTGTCCGTCCCGCATCACATACACAATAGCGAACAGGGAAACCCAAAGCTGAAGACAAGAGAAAGAAAGGTGCCTACTGGTCCTGTATAAAAGGGAGAAAGTGGCCCGTAGAACAGTGAAGGCTCCTTGTCCCTGGAGGCAGCTTCGTGAATCAGCCAGCATATGTCCCCTATCTCCTCGCACTGTTCGGCCAGCAATGCAAGGTCCGCATGGTTGCGTGAAGATAGATGATAATACAGGCTGAGGTGGTGTAGCCCCCATCCGTCGGCATACTTGAAAGAAAGAAGAATGGGTTGGCCCAATATGCTTTCACTAGGGCCACCCGCTGAAAGTCCATGAGAACGCAGCAATGCGAACAACCAGGGAGTGCCTTCGTAAAGCATCGATCATCGGTCTTCTTTCCTGATAAAAGTCCTGTAGGGATAAAGTCGAACATTTTCGGGACGCCAAGAAGCTGTAGACTACATCGGCTTCTCCACTGGCAAAGGAATCTATTGGAGGATCAGTCACTCGCCGCTCACGCAGCATAAGCCATGAAGTGTCTTCAAGAAACCATCCTTGCTAATCTCCGGCAATTTTGGCTTGATCTTGGGTGAACTCTGCTTGGCAGCTTTACGCGCCTCCAGAAAGCCTACCACTGCAGTGTTTGTCCGAGATTTCAACTTCTTCAAATAAGCTGGGTCGATATCCAGAGCAGGCACCGACTGGGAATCCAAAAATTTGCACTCTACAACGGCCCATCATTCTCTACTCGAGTTTCTATAGAAGCCTGTGCGTGCATTCCACCATTTAATGTACTCTGGAGTTACACGGGGAAAGCGTGCAGGGGTCGGAACTCTGAATGAAGCCGCCTCTCGGCGATGAAAATAGACCCACCATGTGCGGGCCTCATCGTTCGACACTTGGCCAGCTCGGGTCCTGTTCGGCAGCTCAAATTGAGTGGAGGTAGCTGGAATATGCTGATCATAGCCGAAATTCTGACTGAATCGGAAAGGATAATAAGGCTCCAGCCATAAAATGCCACTCTTGCAGAAAATCAGGATGCTCGGCCTTATGGACAGCACCCAATCAATCAGCTCTGACTCCAAAATTGGCCTCGTGCACTTGGCGTCAGAAATGGGGTGAACATATTACTCTACCTCGCCCAGACGACATTCCCTCATCCTATTCACGAATGGACTAGAGTGAGCAGCCAGACTCCAAAAGTGCAGAACCCCTAGGGAATCCAATGGGACATTCGTCAGTTTGCCACGAATAGCAAAGAGCTGGTCTGCCACTCGGGTCGGCTCAACACTGGCAAATGCTATCATCCTGTGAACTGATGCGGGACGACTACGAGACTCGACGCGGACGAGTTGCGACCTTGGACTCTATAGGACGAGGCGACGGGTTGGACGACACGACCAGCAACAACAATACAATGCGGCACCTAAAGAGCTCCAGAAGAGGCGATGTGCCCCAAACAAGAAGTGCTAACTCACGGTCGTCCCCATCGAGGGAAGCGCGACGATCTGCACGGTTGAGTAATCGGCTTTGAGTCTCGGGCGGTCGGCTTGCTCTCACGCTCGGAATGAGTCGTGGGACAGGTCTCGCACTCACAACTCACAGTGGTGATGTATCGCGAGCTAGCTAGGAAAGTAACCTACTCACATGCAGCGGTATCTAGAATGCATACTAGCTAAGCAAATACGACAAAAGGGGGTGGCGTGTGTACCTCCACGCTCGGGGCGTGGGGAAGGCTTCCCGGCCGAGATCCGGAACTCCCAGTACAGAAATAATTAATAATTATAGAAATAATGCTAAGCCCACTCCACGCAGGGAGGTAACAGGCGACACGTGGGATCCGGGAGCACCAATCTCGGGTTGGCGGGTAGCAGTCGATGGCGCTCGGGCGGACGCGGTCGGCCGGTTCAGCTCTGTTCACTCGGGCCCACCAAATGGTACGTGCGACCCGCTGCTGGTACGGCTGCGTTTGGGGTGGCTCCTAGCTGCAGTGACTGCCGGGGACGCTCCTGGAGTGTCCCGGGTCGATCCCTGGGAGCGGCGGTAGCCGAAGTGCAAGCGGGCGATTTCTTGGGAATTATCTCCCAATGCTGTCCCGTAGCTGTGTTTATGTCCAGATCCGCGCGGTCCAGTGAGATCGGCTGGTACGCTCAACTCCGACGTCGGATCGGGACACAAAAGGTACCGTTGGAAAGAGGACTTGAAATTATACAACATACAGGAACTAGAGACTCATCCAATGGTTGGATTGAAAATGGAAGCGACTGCAAACTGACTGAGCACACTGTCCCGAAATAAAGAATAGATAGGATAGAACCTAACCTCCATGATCAAGGGCTTTGACCAAAGATCAAATGGGCGAATTAGGACCAGATATTTTTATGGTGGGTATAGGGGAGGGTGAAGGAGATGCACATAGCACATTTGTGACATTTGGACACCATTTGATGGGTGAGAAAAATCATCTACTAAGATCTATCCGACAGACCTGCACACAGGCAGATTTTGGGGAAGATGAACATGTGGATGGGAAAGGGGGCAAACGGCCTCTGATCGACCTAAAAATTAAACTGGAAATGGCCTCTGATGGGGGGAGCCTACCCTCACATTTTCGTGACGATCCAACGGTCGGATCTCCCGTACCAGTTCTTTCACCGAGCTGCTGTCCTGAAATTCCGAGTTTGGGGCAGCAGGATGAAGACCGGCTCGTGGAGACTGAACGGCAGCACGAACGGCGGCGGAGGCGGCGGTGAACATTCACAGAAGATAGAGGAAGAATAGAAGTAGAAGAAATATGAGGGAGATAGAAGATTTGGGATCAGATCTAGAGAGAGTTGGGGGTGGGAGGAGGAAGAACACCAAGAACACTCAAGAGGGAGAGGGGAGTGCACACCAATCAATATTATCTTCAATTTTCTCATTAGTTCTACCAAAATACAACAAGAAGCTATAAAAATTAAAACCCTAGATCTAGACCCAAGGACATCCACTAACACCAAAGGACATCCACTAACTCCAAAGGACATCCACTAACATTGGTCAAGGGTAGGTGGGGGACAAGGAGGGGGCATCCCCTACCTTTGTCTCCTTAGTCTAATAGTCCAAGTCTTCTAGAAGCCCATCTTGGGCCTTGGATGAACCTTTTGGGTCCACATGTATAGAATCCCACAAGGGAGAGAGAGGCCCAATGGGGCTCCTTAAAGTTTGGAGGCCCAATTTAGAAATTGGGCACCTTACATGAAGTGTAACCCATTTTATAACCTTGACCCATTACACTCATAAATACTCAAATAAATACACACCAATACTCTAAACATAAAGAAAGTATCAACACTCAGGGAGGGACTCCATACTGTCGCCCAATCACAACGATGTCGATGTCGACCGTGTCGTGCTGCGGGTCCGGAACCGACGGCTCACTGAGTCGGGCCGTACTCGTGCTCTGGTGTCCTCACCAATTCTCCCCGGGTGGGAGATGTTGGGTTCGGTGCAGTATTCAGAGGGGGGGTGAATGAATATAGCCCTTTAAAAATCTTTCACCCAATTAAAATATTAGGCTCACTAACTATTTAGAATGCTAACTAGACAGATTTATCAAATCTGGAAGACTAATTAGCAGATGCGGAATTAAACAAACAGACAGTGAGCACTCTAACAAAACAAGTTAGACGAACTATAGCTCAATTTGAATTTCGATTACTTAACAGATTAAGACACTCTAAGAGAGCTAATCAACTTTTCTGCTCAACCAGAAAGCCAACACTTAGTGCGCCCCTAATCAATCATCTAACGGAAGCAAACCACAAATATATCAAACCACTGCACAATGGGTTTTTAGGTGGTTCGGTCCAGCAGACCTACATCCACCCCACACTCAAACCGAGTGTGGATTCCACTGACTCACAGCTTGAATAGCTGGGCATCACAGCTTGCCATACATCCGCTGGGCAACACAGCTTGCCGTCCAGTGGAATCCTCCACTACAAACCGCTGGGCAATACAACTTAGCCGTCCAGAGGCAGCACCTCTGCAATCCGCTGACTAACAGCTTGAACAAAGATGTAAAATAGAAAACAAAAAATAGAACAAGACAGCAATCGGAAAGCTGTAAGCAATGAAGCACAATGTGGCTCTTAAAGAGCTGGATGGCCTAGATTTGATCCACGGTCCATCAAGAACAGATCTCCCTCGATCTCACTCTCTTTCTTCACTCTCTCTCTTTCTCTTTCTTCTCTGCTGCACTTCTCTTCTTCTCTCGATCTCTGTTCTCCTTTTCTCTCTTTCTCTTTTTCTTTTCTTCTGCTGGATCATGGAAGCTCTCTCTTCTTTTTCTCTTTTTCTTCTCTCAGCTTCTGCTCTCTGCTTTTTCTTCTCTTCTTCTGCTCCCAGGCTTCGATCACGATCACTCAATCGCCTTCTTCGATAGAGGATGAAGACACATATATATAGCAACAGCAGCAGCAGCTAGGGCGAGTGTGGCTTCCACAGCTCTCGCCCAAACGTTTGGCCACGTGTCAGCATCCTGGTATCTCATCCGTCCTTGGATCACGAGCCAGGCACCTCGGATCACGTGCTCTTCAATAGCCTCTTCAGTCCCTGTCAGACAGACAAGAGTATCGGATTAAGCTATCAGTTTAAGTCTAAACCCTGTACAGACTCTGAAGAATGCAAAGCATTGTATAGACTTTGCTGTGAAGGCGAAAGCAATGTAAAGTCTGCACAACGCAGTGTATAGACTTAATGAATACAAAGGCTTCATAAGCCTCAGATGAAGGCAGGCGCTGTGTAGACTTCATGATGATCGGATGAAGGCAAGCGATGTATAGACTTCATGAAACACAGCTGAACACACGCAGTGTATAGACTCCATGAAGATCAGATGAACACATTCGGTGTATAGACTTGATGTGTTCACTGATGGATGTACACACTTGCCCGCTGTACAGACTTTCATGCTTATATGCTGATGGGGACATCCCTTACCCTTTTACTCTGTGGGGACCTGCTACTCGCCACTTTGTTCGCCATCATTTTCTGAGCCTTGCCATGTAATTTCCACATTTTTCTTGAGTCATAATCATGTAATTTTGCCTTTTATTGAGTCTATTATCTAAGTTAGTTATTCATTTACCTAAGTCCAAGGATTCATTAAGTGGTTTAATAGGTTAGTGGGTTGTAGGCCTTAATGGGCCATTTCATTGGGCCTGGCCCATGGGCGCCCCCTTCCCCACCCCTTGGTCTTCTGTTATTAGTCCATTTTCCAGGGACTTCTATGTAATTGGGGATTCCCTATATATAGGACCCCAACTCCTCATTTTGAAGAGAATGGATGAATGCATGAAAATTGAAACCCACTTGAATCCCCCTTGAGTCTTCTCTCTCTCTCTCTAGCTCTCTCTCTCTCTAGTTCTCTCTCTCTCCTAGGGGCGAATTCCCCTCTCTCTCCTCCCTCTCTCTCTCTAAATTTCGAATTCCCCCTCTCTCCTCACCCCTTGCCACCTCACTTGCCACCTAGGCAAGTCCCTTCAACTCCCAAGGCCCCATTACTCTCTCCATTACTCATTCCACCTTCCCAAGCAACCATTCACCTTCCCTAGACAACCCTCCCTATTCCCCACACATCTTCCAACATCCAAGACAACCTTCCCTCTCCCCCAAGCAACCCTCCCACTTCCCCACACCCTCATTCACACCCCAAGCCATCAGTTTGCGCACCACTCCCCACCCCTCTAGCCTTGGCCGACCACTCCCCTCCCCCATCTCCTAGGTTCGGCCCCCCCACTCCCCTCCACCCCAGCACCCCATTCCACCAGCTCCGCCCCTCTCTTCACCCCCACACATCCCTCCCCCATCTGCAAACACCTCCCCTTTCCCTCCATTAACAAACTTCAATCCCCCTTAACCTAACCCCACCACCATCCCATCCCTTTAGTCACATCTGCAGGTAACAGAAGACGGTCCGTCTTGCAGAAGGTCCCCTGCGTTCATACAGCGACATCTGAGGACATACCTTACCATTCTGGAAAGGTCGTCCTGTCCACTTCGTAGGCGAGGTGGAATCGTCCAGTTCCGAGTTCGTGACCGCCCGTGAGAGCTGTTCTACCCCGACTGCGCCAGACACCACCTGCAGCCAGCCTGAGCCCGATTGGAAGCTGCTTCACGACCAACGGTGGAGGAATCAGGCTGAAGTCTCTTCTTCAAAATTCTTCCTCCCCCTGTCTACTTCCAGGAGCAGAAGGCGGAACTTAATTCGGCATCCGAGAGCCAGAGTTGCAAACGTTCTTCCTCAGTCGCACGGATCTGTCTCCTGCACTCGGCAGCGACCAGTACCTACTCTTCAGGGCACACCAACCGCCCACGGCCTCTGATTGCAACCCCGTTGACTCCTGCTGAAATCCACCTCAACCACGGAGACGACGCCACAAGTTTCGTGCCATTTGGAGCTCGGGAGTGCCCGCGACAGCGTCTGCAACCTGCTGCTACAGAACCTGGACCACGCGGTGCAGCCTCTGCAGAGAATCAGAACCAGCTTGCAAGCTCTGCCACGGCGAACCACGGCAGAATCAGGCTGAGGTTTCTTCTTCAAAGATCTTCCTCCCCCTGTCCCCGACCAGGAGCATGAAACAGAAGTACAGTCGGCATCCGGGAGCCCAAGTTCTGATTTTTCTCCTTCAGTCGCGCGGGACTGCCCCCCCCAGTCTTCTACGGCCAACAGTCACTCATCGGCGTCCCCCAGGCCACCCTGACCTCCGGCGACCTCCCCGCCAGTTTTGCTGCAAAAAGGGTTCGACCACGGTTCCAGAACTTCTGATGGTTCGTGATTCGGCATCCAGGAGCGACCAGGTCCACTTCTGCAAGTTGTTGGCAGAAACAAGGAGCGGCTGCGCCCAGGATCTGTCATCCTGCTGAAAGTCCAGCCCGAACCAGTACCCTCCCCAGAAGAAATCGGCAAAATTCTGAGGCGTCCCCGGTTCAGTTACAAAGACGACCCAGCTGATCTCGTGTCTGGAAAAATTCCTGAACGTGATTTACGACCTCTACAGCGGCGGGCTGTCAGTGATCACAGCAAGCAGGGAACTCCGTTCGGCTTCACCGGCCCGACTTCCGGCGAATCTCCCGCCCCCGCTTGGCCGGATCACCGCCCCTCCCTGCGTGGAGGTTGTGTTTGAATGTAATACAACTAATTCCCACCCCCGAGACCACCCTCCTGCGCGAGGTGTAGTGAACGTAAACTTAAACAGGTTTTTGAAGCTACATCGGCGCAGTGTGCGGGGACCACACTTCCCCGCTCGCCCTCGTTTCCGCCCGGGATCGGCGTCTTCACGCCGATCAGGTGAGCTCCTGGCCACTCTCCCTTGCTGGTTTTTACTGTTGCTTAGCTTAGTATCGCTCTTAGTTACTGTCGGAGGTGAGGCGAGTGTCCGATCCGCAATTCAATCCAATCGAGTGTTCACTGCGGGGCGAGTTGAGAGAGAGCCATTACATCCCACGCCCTCGGCGTGCCGACTACCCGTGAAATCGGGCATCCCTGGCCCATTGGGATCTATCCCTATCCGGCCGACCCTTGGAGCCGCAAGGTCCAAACTCGGACCCTCACCACCATCGCCGGTCCTCCTACGGATCCGAGCGTGCTTCCGCGAGTGAAACCGCATGTGTGACGTTGCCGACTCATAGTGTTGCTTGCTATCCTAAGTCCAAGGGAGTCGCGTCACATCAAAATTTGGTATCATTATCCTCCGCTGCATTTGGTGTCACATCAGTTGGTATCAGAGCAAGTTTTAGACTTGTCTCTACGAGTCTAGTCCATGGGCACGCTTGCATTAGAGTCCCCGACAGACCGTCCCATGTATTGTCCACCACCCACTGTCAATGAGTCTACGGACCAAATGATCCCTCTCCCAATCATATCCCTTGCATACCTACCCAATGGAGAGCCTACGGAAATTGATTTCATTGACTTAGAGTCCGATAATTGGGTATCCCCCGATAACATTGCCTCTCTTTCTAGGACCGGACAAATTGTGCATGACGGAGACCAAGTCTTCCTTGAATTCCATAAAAGGTTTGGAAAGACCACCTACTGTGATGGAGCTTGGTGTCAAATTGGCACTTTGGCGGGCCCTTGCATAATCCTAGGTAGGAGATGGTTAGATGAAAGGAATGCCAACATTGACCCGACACGTCGGACTTGCCTAGTGCATCCGCCACACCTTCCGGGAGCCTTCCGATTCAACAACACCCATGTCCTCTCCCATCCACCGGAGTCCCCTCCTTGTTCACCACCCCGTGTGCATCACACACCGGCTAGCAACACCCCATCATCAAAAGACCTCCCCACCCCGTTGGCTTTAGAAGAAGTAGTTACCCCTACCCAAGGGGAACTTGAGGAGGTGATTGAAGTCCATGAAGCACCCCTTAATTGGGAAGAAGAATATGAGGCACAATGCCAAGAGTCGGGTCGAGGGGAACCTGACCCCATCAACCTACTCCCACCTCAACCCACAATTTCCCATGAAACCCATACTCCACACTACCCCTTAGCCCCTATCACTACCCCTCAACTTTCCCCTGTAAGGGACACTCCACCCATGACTGGCCAACCCAAGCCACCCCACCCAACCCATCTTCCACTGTCAACCACAACCCTACCCCAACCTAGGCCTCCACTTCTTCCCCTACCGATCCTGAATCAAATTTCCCTTTACCTTCCACCCCGGGGGTACCATACACCTACCCTCATCACTCCACCTTCAAAAGACCATCTCACTTCCTTGGTAGAGGAACCCATGACTCCCACACCCGACATCATAGTGGTGGACACCCTAGAACCACTCCCCACCTTGGAGGAAACCCTTGCCCAACCCAAGGAAAGAACTTCACCTTTTACACCACCCTCTCTAAATAGGAGTGAACTTTTCATAAGTGAGCCCCTGGCTAAATGGTTAGAAGAAAATCCGGTTCACCCTATCTTGTCCCATGTTTGCCCTCCTATGGAACAAAACCTCCCTATAGTACCCTTACCCACCTACCACACCACAATCCAATCATCCTATCAGGTGGAGACACTAGGGGACTTTCTTAAGGGTATAGCTTGGCAAATGGAGCTAACTGACCTGTTGACCACTGTAGCCGACCAACCTAGGAGCCTTGACCTCCTACACTTATGTGTCGGATCCATCTCCTCCACTTACACTATGGGTTGCTACACTAGTGACCTTCTGTTATTCCTCCCTACACCCGAGGAGCCCGATGCTCTCCACAAATTAGAGTTGCTTATTTCGGGTAGGATGCCAAGCCCTCCATTCATGGCCAACCAACCCGACAAGGACTTCGGTTCAAATACCACATTTGAGGAGGAGGACTCCCCATCATTTGAAGACCTTGAGGAGATAGAATACCCCTTCCTTGGTAACAGATTCCATGACCCCTTTGATCCCTCCCTATGGAAGACATTGAACCCATGGGACCTAGCCGCCTTACCCACCACCCACTCCCTCCTACCCTCATCCACCATGTTGAACCCAACCCACCCATTCCACTACTTAGTTCACACTATGAGAGCCATGACCAAAGGTGACATCCACCTAGGAAATGAGGAATCAACCCATCCCAAGATGTCCACTTTCTGGGACCCCTTCGAATCCCATGAGTGGAGACCCCCAAACCAACCCTCACCAAAAGATGGGACCATCTTGATAGGAATGCATGTGCCACAACATTTTACCCCATCCGGTAGGACTAGTCATCTCATTTGTGTCACATACACACTAGGTCCAGTGCATGGCAGGTTCACATTTGGATATGTAGGTCCACCCCTATTCATCATCCATCTTATGCAAGTTAGGAGCATCCATGGTTGTCCGGGTCCTCCATCATTCATCACACTCACTCACAAGGGGGACACCTATGGATGCCCCGGTCCCCCCAAATTCTTCAAAGACATCATAACCTCACTACATGATATGTCTACTTTTGGTTGCCCTGGTCCCCCTTTGCATACCACACCCCCACCGCACCATCACTCAAAGCATTCTCATTCAAGCAGGCATCCAACTATGGGTAGTGACGATCATAATAAGCGGGCTAAAACTCAAAGGTGGCACTTTGAAATCCAAGGAGGTAACCTCGCGATGGTGGCATTGGAACGACTCTATCTTAGGGCCACCTCCAAATCGAGGGCACGAGGACTTGGACCTTTCATGTTCCAAGTGGCTTTGGCAAACCTGGCTTATGGATTAGATTTACTAATGGGCTATGGGATATACCCCAATTATCATGTGGCTGATCCGGCACCCTACATGGGCACCGCGGTGAATCCCAGTGAGTGTTTTGAGCCTATGCCTTCCTTTAAGAGGGACACCCCGGAGAGCTTCCACAAAATAGCCTTGAGAGTCCGGCGTGTACACAGAAGAGCAATACTATGCAAGCAGGGTTCCAACGCCAGCATGAGGGTGTGTCCGGGCCGCCTTGAGAGGATGAAGAGCCGCCCCAGGTACAGGTTGAGTTTGGAGATTGCGAGTCGTCCTGAGCTGCTCCCCGGTGGACCCTTAACTCGACGGAGTCGAGTTCTCCGCACCCCGGGAGTATGATGGGGACATCCCTTACCCTTTTACTCTGTGGGGACCTGCTACTCGCCACTTTATTCGCCATCATTTTCTGAGCCTTGCCATGTAATTTCCACATTTTTCTTGAGTCATAATCATGTAATTTTGCCTTTTATTGAGTCTATTATCTAAGTTAGTTAGTCATTTACCTAAGTCCAAGGATTCATTAAGTGGTTTAATAGGTTAGTGGGTTGTAGGCCTTAATGGGCCATTTCATTGGGCCTGGCCCATGGGCGCCCCCTTCCCCACCCCTTGGTCTTCTGTTATTAGTCCATTTTCCAGAGACTTCTATGTAATTGGGGATTCCTTATATATAGGACCCCAACTCCTCATTTTGAAGAGAATGGATGAATGCATGAAAATTGAAACCCACTTGAATCCCCCTTGAGTCTTCTCTCTCTCTCTCTAGCTCTCTCTCTCTCTAGTTCTCTCTCTCTCTCCTAGGGGCGAATTCCCCTCTCTCTCCTCCCTCTCTCTCTCTAAATTTCGAATTCCCCCTCTCTCCTCACCCCTTGCCACCTCACTTGCCACCTAGGCAAGTCCCTTCAACTCCCAAGGCCCCATTACTCTCTCCATTACTCATTCCACCTTCCCAAGCAACCATTCACCTTCCCTAGACAACCCTCCCTATTCCCCACACATCTTCCAACATCCAAGACAACCTTCCCTCTCCCCCAAGCAACCCTCCCACTTCCCCACACCCTCATTCACACCCCAAGCCATCAGTTTGCGCACCACTCCCCACCCCTCTAGCCTTGGCCGACCACTCCCCTCCCCCATCTCCTAGGTTCGGCACCCCCACTCCCCTCCACCCCAGCACCCCATTCCACCAGCTCCGCCCCTCTCTTCACCCCCACACATCCCTCCCCCATCTGCAAACACCTCCCCTTTCCCTCCATTAACAAACTTCAATCCCCCTTAACCTAACCCCACCACCATCCCATCCCTTTAGTCACATCTGCAGGTAACAGAAGACGGTCCGTCTTGCAGAAGGTCCCCTGCGTTCATACGGCGACATCTGAGGGCATACCTTACCATTCTGGAAAGTTCGTCCTGTCCACTTCGCAGGCGAGGTGGAATCGTCCAGTTCCGAGTTCGTGACCGCCCGGGAGAGCTGTTCTACCCCGACTGCGCCAGACACCACCTGCAGCCAGCCTGAGCCCGATTGGAAGCTGCTTCACGACCAACAGTCGAGGAATCAGGCTGAAGTCTCTTCTTCAAAATTCTTCCTCCCCCTGTCTACTTCCAGGAGCAGAAGGCGGAACTTAATTCGGCATCCGAGAGCCAGAGTTGCAAACGTTCTTCCTCAGTTGCACGGATCTGTCTCCTGCAGTCGGCAGCGACCAGTACCTACTCTTCAGGGTACACCAACTGCTCACGGCCTCTGATTGCAACCCCGTTGACTCCTGCTGAAAGGCACCTCAACCACGGAGACGACGCCACTGTTTTCGTGCCATTTGGAGCTCGGGAGTGCCCGTGACAGCGTCTGCAACCTGCTGCTACAGAACCTGGACCACGCGGTGCAGCATCTGCAGAGAATCAGAACCAGCTTACAAGCTCTGCCACGGCGAACTACAGAGGAATCAGGCTGAGGTTTCTTCTTCAAAGATCTTCCTCCCCCTGTCCCCGACCAGGAGCATGAAACAGAAGTACAGTCGGCATCCGGGAGCCCAAGTTCTGATTTTTCTCCTTCAGTCGCGCGGGACTGCCCCCCTCAGTCTTCTACGGCCAACAGTCACTCATCAGCGCCCCCCAGGCCACCCTGACCTCCGACGACCTCCCCGCCAGTTTTTCTGCAAAAAGGGTTCGATCACGGTTCCAGAACTTCTAACGGTTCGTGATTCGGCATCCAGGAGCGACCAGGTCCACTTCTACAAGTTGTTGGCAGAAACAAGGAGCGGCTGCGCCCAGGATCTGTCATCCTGCTCAAAGTCCAGCCCGAACCAGTACCCTCCCCAGAAGAAATCGGCAAAATTCTGAGGCGTCCCCGGTTCAGTTACAAAGACGACCCAGCTGATCTCGTGTCCGGAAAAATTCCTGAACGTGATTTACGACCTCTACAGCGGCGGGCTGTCAGTGATCACAGCAAGCAGGGAACTCCGTTCGGCTTCACCGGCCCGACTTCCGGCGAATCTCCCGCCCCCGCTTGGCCGGCTCACCGCCCCTCCCTGCGTGGAGGTTGTGTTTGAATGTAATACAACTAATTCCCACCCCCGAGACCACCCTCCTGCGCGAGGTGTAGTGAATGTAAACTTAAACAGGTTTTTGAAGCTACATCGGCGCAGTGTGCGGGGACCACACTTCCCCGCTCGCCCTCGTCTCCGCCCGGGATCGGCGTCTTCACGCCGATCAGGTGAGCTCCTGGCCACTCTCCCTTGCTGGTTTTTACTGTTGCTTAGCTTAGTATCGCTCTTAGTTACTGTCGGAGGTGAGGCGAGTGTCCGATCCGCAATTCAATCCAATCGAGTGTTCACCGCGGGGCGAGTTGAGAGAGAGCCATTACATCCCACGCCCTCGGCGTGCCGACTACCTGTGAAATCGGGCATCCCTGGCCCATTAGGATCTATCCCTATCCGGCCGACCCTTGGAGCCGCAAGGTCCAAACTCGGACCCTCACCACCATCGCCGGTCCTCCTACGGATCCGAGCGTGCTTCCGCGAGTGAAACCGCATGTGTGACGTTGCCGACTCATAGTGTTGCTTGCTATCCTAAGTCCAAGGGAGTCGCGTCACATCAAAATTTGGTATCATTATCCTCCGCTGCATTTGGTGTCACATCATATTCCATGTAGAGACTTCAGACTACAGGGACGTGTGAACAACCAGTGTGTAGACTCTTCAATCGACATGCTTTGAAGCACAAAGGCAATGTACAGACTTTTCCTTAAAACGAATGTAAAGATTTAGAATCAAAGAGGCGTTGTGTAGACTTTGAACCAGTGTACAGACTTGGAAGTTTGACCCAATGAATAGACTTGAAACGCTTAAAGCGATGTACAGACTTGTTGAGGCTCAAGCAGTGTACATACTTCGAAGTTCCACTGTGGATGTACAGACTTGAAGATCCATTGTGGATGTATAGACTTGAATGAGTGAAGCCGATGTACAGACTTGCCGATGCGAAGCCACTGTACAGACTTTGAAGAGTTGACCCCAATGTATAGACTTCACGCTGTACAGACTTTAGGCTTTGAACGTGTGAGCTGTAAGCAATGTACAGACTCAATGATGTATAGACTTGGCCAGCAAAACGTAGGGAAAGGTATGAGTGTATAGACTTGGCCAAGCGTAGGAAAAGCCCCCCAATGTACGGACTTGATCATCCAGCAATGTATAGGCTTTCGATGTGAGACCAATGTATAGACTTTGGATTTCACTGTGAATGTACAGACTCTGAGGAAATGAAACGAGTCAGTGTACAGACTTCAAATTGAAGACAGCCGTTGTATAGACTTTGAAGACAGAAGCCAATGTACAGACTTTCCACCGACCAGTGTATGGACTTCAACAGTGAATGGCTGTACAGACTTGGAAGGATTGAAGCCAGTGTACAGACTTAACGAAGCGAAGCCAATGTACAGACTTGAGTGTAGCTAAAGCCTTGATCGTAGGAATAGGCTGGAGTGTATAGACTTCAAGCTTCAGAAACGGATGTACAGACTTTACTAAAGAAATGAGTGTATAGACTTGAGGTTCTGAATGAAGGTAAGGTGTCAATGTACAGACTTGCTATGGTTGTATGGACATTGAAGCTGCAAGCGATGTACAGACTTGTAGAGTTGAAACCAATGTACAGACTTGACAAAATGAAGACCACTGTATAGACTTGATGCCTTGAAGGCGATGTACAGACTTTGTTACCCAAACGATCAATGTATGGACTTGAACTTCTGGAAACGAATGAATAGACTTTGCCACAGTCTAATGTATAGACTTGAAGAAACTGTGCACATTGTATAGACTTGAAGAAACAAGGCAACGTTGTATAGATTTGAAGAGACAAGGCAACGTTGTATAGACTTCAAAGATGAATGATCAGACAATGTATAGACTTCACAGTTCAACAGCCATTGTATGGACTTGTACAAATCTGATGAATGAACTGAGGGGTCGACCCATCAGCATAAGGGGTCGACGCACCACAGACCAGACTAATGAATAAATGCAGCAAAGTTAAAGAGGCACTAAGCGTCAACGCATTGCCCAAGCAGCGGGGACGTAGCAGATCAAATATTTCTTACTGCTACCTCTGAAGTGCCTTGGCAGCGTCGACGCTGCAGTTCGATGGGTCGACGCTGCAGTATCAAACTGCAGTCTAAAGAGCAACAGTAACATGACTGAACATAATCAAATATGCAATGCCATATCAAAACTTATGAAGAACTGTATTATGATCAGAAGGTGAATAATAGCATGATGACTCACACAGCAAGATGACTCACAGTGAATAACTCACTTCAAAGTCCAAATGAAGTCCAATGTAGAGACTAGCACTTACTGCTATTCAGACTTTGCAGTTACATGCAGAGACATGATATCTGACAAAATGCAATTTAGATATATAAAGAACAAATGCCATCAATGCTATACATCATCATTCATGTTGCTATCATATGCAGAATGCTCAAGGATAAGAATGCATAGAAATGCACTTTGTTTATTACAGAAATGCACTTTGTTTATTGCAATCATCAAAACACAATAGCATTGCAATCATCAAAATACAATATCAAATGCACTCACTGTCTTGCTATCATCAAAACCAAATAGCATTGCTATCATCAAAGCAACATAGCATATGCTTGTGCCTAAGGGGCACAACATTCTCCCCATTTTTGATGATGGCAATAAAGAGTGAGTCACACACAAAATTTTCTCCCCCTTTGACATAATCGAAAAGGGAAGAACAATAAGAACATGAGTGCAACATGGCAGTATGCATGCAAGTGACTTCTAGAGCAATAAACTCCCCCTGAAGGTATGACTCCTCCTGAATTATTTCTCCCCCTAAATAAATGCTCCCCCTTTGAGAAGGAATATGAACAGAAAAACAAGGTAGAGAAGGTAGGAGGGTCACTTGACAACAGCTGAATCATAGGTTCAGAAAGGAAGCATGATTATAAACAATTGTTAAAGTATAAGAATCAGCAACATACAATTTTGACAAAAATTCAGGTTTAACAGTGATAAATCTAGAGTAAAACATCTGACCCCTGAAAAAGAGTTTATAGATTCCATTTATAGCAATGAATCTAGGGCACATGGTATTAATAGATAAGTCAGGAATAATACCCTCTTGTGATTAAACATAGAAGATCAAGAATGGCAACATGAATATGTATTAATAAAAATAATTTTCACTCATTGACTTTTGATTTTTCGAAGGGTTATAGCAGTTTGATTTTCACTTTTGAATTTCAGAACTTAAACTAAGTGAATAGATCAGTGGCATTTATGCTGTTGACATTAGGTGTACACCTTGATCAGAGGCAGGTACCCCCAGTTACTATGCATAAACTACAAGATCTACTTCAGATCAAGACCACAAGGAATAGTCTTCACTTTTGACATTAAGGGTACACCTTGATTAGAGGCCGGTACCCTCAGTTACTTGGTGAGGACTCCCCCTATAGATTTGACCCTATGAACAGAGATATTCTGAATCACCTCATGACATGTGAATTCTCTTGCTTCTTTGGAGGAGTTCACAGTTTCTCAGTGCAATCAGCCATTGCTCTGTCACTGTGTTTAGTTCTTAATATTAATGATCTTATTTACTGCTGCCCTTAATTCTATTAGAGTGATTGTTTAAAAAATCAGTACACACTCTTATTAGCCTGTTCTAGACATATCCAGTTCAACACATTTAGGCATTACAAAAACTTTTTCTATTTTAGCCATGAGATAAAGATTAAGAGCTATAAAAGTTTTGTTTTATCTCAAATTCTGAAGTGCAGACACTTAACTCTCCAATTTATAAAGGTTAAACCTTTAGTTCCTTTCAATTTATAAGTGTGATTCTTATAAGTGAACAATTGCAATAATCAACATTCAATGTACTAAACCAGATGCAAAGCTGTTATTTAGTGAAAATGATGGGGAAAAGATAGCAATTGGCAATATGGTTCAATGAGCAACTGATGTCAAAGAATATGAATCATTTGAATGAGAACACTGAGAAGTGAATAAGATTCAATGAATTGAATAGAACTCTCAGCTCCCCCTGACATCACGATGCAAGAGATATGCTATGCAACATACTGTCCTACATGCAGACTATGCACCAGGGATACATGAGACAAGTATGCAATCAATTCAGGTTTATGCATCCAAGTCATAAGCATTTTCATCCTTTTTTCAGATTTTTTCCAACATATGATGCAGTGCACTGTTCTACATGAAGACAGGACCCATGGTACTTGACGGAGAACCTGGTCTCAAAGACCATCTCACACATGGTAGAAACCTCCGGGCAGATTTCCTTACCTTTTAGTAACATACCATTTGATATACCAGGGTTAAGCAAATAATAATGCAGTGCAAAGCAGACCTATTATGCATTGAAAAACATGCAGTCTACGACAATAGGCAAATGACAGTCATGCAAATCAGTCCTTTATATATTTGATCAATTTCATTGACAGTCATGCAAATGATATATGCAAGTACTATACACATGCATTGACTGTATGCACTAACTGACCCATACAAGCTCAGTCCAAGTATGTAATCAAGCATGCAATGCATTGACACAAGACACATGCATTGACTCTAAAAATGATTATGCAGAGCATCTAACAGCCCATTTATTCAGTGCAATAATCAGTGAGAGAAGAGCATCAGATATATGCAAAGTAAAACTCAGTAGCTGAGTCTGGAATGCAGACTGATCAGCTAGACATGAAGAGAATATCAGACATCAAACGAACAGTTCAACAATTTCAGATATCAAACAGACAAATCAGCATTTTCAGATGATGAAATTTAAAGACAAGTTCAGAAGTAACCTGAAATGTAGAATCCTGGGGCTTCCTTTTTAAGTGCCTTGGCTAAATTACTCCTTTTATTTCTCTCACCAAGGCACACCTACAACATATCAATCAATATGATCTTGCAGGGACCCAAGCAGTCTTGGGTCTTGCACTACCCCTATCAGGTGTTCTAAACATTCTTTTTGCAACATTATCATCAAATTTCCATAAAAGAACAA
The DNA here is from genome assembly GCA_022559845.1 of Amorphophallus konjac. Lineage (NCBI taxonomy): Eukaryota > Viridiplantae > Streptophyta > Magnoliopsida > Alismatales > Araceae > Amorphophallus > Amorphophallus konjac. The sequence continues at coordinate 140,224,010 of CM040127.1, read as the reverse complement.
TCAGACATAGAATGTCTAAAATTTCCACAATAATGACATAAAACAACAGATTGTCTGGTCCTATGATGCTTATCAAAAGAAGCATGAGACCTATGAGATTGAGCATGAGTTGTTCTATTGTATACATGGACATTTTGTTTCTTATTCTTCTTCATCCAGCATTCAGCAAATTTGTGACCTGATTTACCACAATTAAAGCATGAAAAGTTCACAGGTCGTTTTGCAGAGAATTTAAAAACTTTGTTATTAACATGACTTACTTGGGCATGCCAACAGCCCTTGACTGTATGGCCATGCCTCCCACATTCGAAGTATTTAAGATGCTTGCTTCTAGATTCATTTTTACCCCAATGATTTCCTGACCAGCACTCAATAGCCTTGTGCCCAGGCTTATTGCAAGTGAAACAAATGATATGCTGATTAAATTTGAGTTTGTTTCTTTTGTGCTCATGATGATTTGGGGTGTATCTGGCATGCATTCTGTCATCAGATTTCAAAGCATAGCACTCATTCATTAAATGACCATACCTACCACAATAATAGCATGAAGCATTAGATTTCCTGAAGGCATGGTTTCTTCCAGATAGATTCCTAGAATGCATTGTTTTATTTGCATGCTCATCCTCTTTTAATATTCTGCAATCATCCATGATATGTCCATGCTTACCATAGTAATAGCAAGAAGCATCAGATTTCCTAGGGGCATGCTTTCTATCAGATGAATTCACAGATGCATGTGAATGAGTATAATAAGCATGAGCATTTTGCATTGACCCATCAGATTCAACAGAGCTAACAAATTTCAGAGTATAACCAGAATTATTCTTTGCCCTTTTTGTTTGACTCTTTCTTGTCAATTTATGATTATCCTCAATAGGTTTTGTTTACTTTTCAATTTTCTGAGCTTTAAACTGAAAGACAGATTTTGAAGGTGACTTCTGATTTTCATTTTATTTTGGGGATTGCCTTGAAGTACCAGCTACATCAGTGCTTTGGACAAAAGTGGTATATAGCTGGTTTTTAGTGATTTTCTTAACATCAGAACAGTAATTTGTTCCCCCTTCAGAGTTATCATCCTTCCTCTTCCCAACAGTTTTCATTTTTCCTTTAATCTTGGCAGACTCAATAGCTGAATTTTCCAGATTATGAATTTTATCTTCCAAGCTAGCAATGTGAAGTTCATAACTGGCTATTTCATGTTCACTACAATTAACACATTCGCTTAGAACTTGGTTTGCAGTTTTATACTTCTCAATTTCTTGTTCTAGACTTTTCAAAATTTCTAAATTTTCATCATAGATAGCTTTTCCTTTTTCTGTAGTGAGAAGTCTTTCAGACAAGCCAGTGTTCAACCACTTCAGTTTTTCAACTTCAGCTTTTAATTCAGTGTTTTCTTCCTCAAGATTTTTATCCTGAATTTCATTATTAGCACATCGCTCTCTTCCAGACATGTGCTCCAATTTTTCAATCAGTTCATCTTCTCTTTCTTCTGCTTTAATTTTCTCAGCGAGTAGGTTTTTGTGATCATCTTTAAGTGAGACAATTTGTTTATTTAGCCATTCATTCTCACTAAAGAGATCTTCATTACGTTCTCTTAAAGCTGAGCATATTTTACAATTTGATTTAGCAGAAGAGGACTGTGAAACCTCCTCATTGATTTCATTCATTCTGACCATAAGAGTTTTATTCTTCTTTTGAAGATCTTCATTCTCCAATTTCAGTTTGTCCAATTCAGAATTAACTTCAGTGAGTTCCTGCATGCCTTTTAGATGCTCATTTTTCTTATCATTCAACTGATTCTCTATTTCTGACATTTTATCCAACCATGTTTGTTTTTTAATTTTTAGAGAATCATTTTGTTTCGTAAGATTCTGAACATCTAGCATGCAAGCATCATAAGACTTTTTCATATTTGGACAGTTTTCACAGGAATCTTTCAGATTTATTCTATCACATTTCTTTTTCAATTTTATTTTTTCAGATTTCAATTTCTTGGAAACTTCTAACAAGTTTTCATACATCTCTATCAATTCATCGAAAGAGTATCCTTCTGATTCAGAACTTACCTCGGATGAAGTTTCATCATCAGCATTTCTATGATCAGCCATTAAGCACTTGCTGTGATTCCTGATTAGCTTCAGTTTATCCAAAATGTCTTTGGCAGACCTGCAAGAAGAAATGCATTCACTTAGAGATCTGTCAATTGATTCTTTTAATAAAACTACAGCTCTATTATTGACAGAGTCTTTCAGCTTATCCTTCTTGGTCCATTTAGATTTATCCTTCGACAGTTTGTATGGACCATGAGTTATTACCTTCCATAAATCAGGATCGGTTGTGTTTACATACCGATGCAACTTTTCCAGCCACGGGCCAAGGTCATCACCTCTGTATATCGGAGGATGAGCCATCAGAACATATGACAAGCAGATTCAAGGCACGAAGCAATCGACAACAAAGCACCACAACTAGATAAGCAAGGCAAGGAACTAACTCAGTGAAACTTAATACAGAACACAAGAAGCACACTTATAAAATGCACCAAACAGAAATGCACTAAACTAGATGATCAACGTAAAGCACTAAGACATTAAATCACAATATGATTCCAAAAGACCCACTCTGAAATGCACCAACAGTTAGCAGGATCCTCTGCAGATTGTTAGATCTGTTCAGTCAGAGACCCTCTCTGATACCAAGTGTTGGGTTCGGTGCAGTATTCAGAGGGGGGGTGAATGAATATAGCCCTTTAAAAATCTTTCACCCAATTAAAATATTAGGCTCGCTAACTATTTAGAATGATAACTAGACAGATTTATCAAATCTGGAAGACTAATTAGTAGATGCGGAATTAAACAAACAGATAGTGAGCACTCTAACAAAACAAGTTAGACGAACTATAGCTCAATTTGAATTTCGATTATTTAACAGATTAAGACACTCTAAGAGAGTTAATAAACTTTTCTGCTCAACCAGAAAGCCAACACTTAGTGCGCCCCTAATCAATCATCTAACGGAAGCAAACCACAAATATATCAAACCACTCCACAATGGGTTTTTAGGTGGTTCGGTCCAGCAGACCTACATCCACCCCACACTCAAACCGAGTGTGGATTCCGCTGACTCATAGCATGAACAGCTTGGCATTACAACTTGCCATACATCCGCTGGGCAACACAGCTTGCCGTCCAGTGGAATCCTCCACTGCAAACCGCTGGGCAATACAGCTTAGCCGTCCAGAGACAGCACCTCTGCAATCCGCTGACTAACAGCTTGAACAAAGATGTAAAATAGAAAACAGAAAATAGAACAAGATAGCAATCGGAAAGCTGTAAGCAATGAAGCACAATGTGGCTCTTAAAGAGCTGGATGGCCTAGATTTGATCCATGGTCCATCAAGAACAGATCTCCCTCGATCTCACTCTCTTTCTTCACTCTCTCTCTTTCTCTTTCTTCTCTGCTGCACTTCTCTTCTTCTCTCGATCTCTGTTCTCCTTTTCTCTCTTTCTCTTTTTCTTTTCTTCTGCTGGATCGTCGAAGCTCTCTCTTCTTTTTCTTTTTTTCTTCTCTCAGCTTCTGCTCTCTGCTTTTTCTTCTCTTCTTCTGCTCCCAGGCTTCGATCACGATCACTCAATCACCTTCTTCTACAGAGGATGAAGACACATATATATAGCAGTAGCAGCAGCAGCAAGGGGGAGTGTGGCTTCCACAGCTCTCGCCCAAACGTTTGGCCACGTGTCAGCATCCTGGTATCTCGTCCATCCTTGGATCACGAGTCAGGCACCTCGGATCACGTGCTCTTCAATAGCCTCTTCAGTCCCTGTCAGACAGACAAGAGTATCGGATTAAGCTATCAGTTTAAGTCTAAACCCTGTACAGACTCTGAAGAATGTAAAGCATTGTATAGACTTTGCTGTGAAGGCGAAAGCAATGTAAAGTATGCACAACGCAGTGTATAGACTTAATGAATACAAAGGCTTCATAAGCCTCAGATGAAGGCAGGCGTTGTGTAGACTTCATGATGATCGGATGAAGGCAAGCGATGTATAGACTTCATGAAACACAGCTGAACACACGTGGTGTATAGACTCCATGAAGATCAGATGAACACATGCGGTGTATAGACTTGATGTGTTCACTGATGGATGTACACACTTGCCCGCTGTACAGACTTTCATGCTTATATGCAATGTAGAGACTTCAGACTACAGGGACGTATGAACAACCAGTGTGTAGACTCTTCAATCGACATGCTTTGAAGCACTAAGGCAATGTACAGACTTTGCTTTAAAATGAATGTAAAGACTTAGAATCAAAGAGGCGTTGTCTAGACTTTGAACCAGTGTACAGACTTGGAAGCTTGACCCAATGAATAGACTTGAAATGCTTAAAGCGATGTACAGACTTGTTGAGGCTCAAGCAGTGTGCAGACTTCATAGTTCCACTGTGGATGTACAGACTTGAAGATCCACTGTGGATGTATAGACTTGAATGAGTGAAGCCGATGTACAGACTTGCCGATGCGAAGCCACTGTACAGACTTTGAAGAGTTGACCCCAATGTATAGACTTCACGCTGTACAGACTTTAGGCTTTGAACGTGTGAGCTGTAAGCAATGTACAGACTCAGCGATGTATAGATGACTGAACATAATCAAATATGCAATGCCATATCAGAACTTATGAAGAACTGCATTATGATTAGAAGGTGAATAATAGCATGATGACTCACACAGCAAGATGACTCACAGTGAATAACTCACTTCAAAGTCCAAATGAAGTCCAATGTTGAGACTAGAACTTACTGCTATTCAGACTTTGCAGTTACATGCAGAGACATGATATCTGACAAAATGCAATTTAGATATATAAAGAACAAATGCCATCAATGCTATACACCATCATTCATGTTGCTATCATATGCAGAATGCTCAAGGATAAGAATGCACAGAAATGCACTTTGTTTATTGTAGAAATGCACTTTGTTTATTGCAATCATCAAAACACAATAGCATTGTAATCATCAAAATACAATATCAAATGCACTCAAATGCACTCACTGTCTTGCTATCATCAAAACCAAATAGCATTGCTATCATCAAAGTAACATAGCACATGCTTGTGCCTAAGGGGCACAACAGGAGAAGCTCGACGTCGTCGAGTAAGGGTCCGGGTCGCTCTGGTACCGATCCAGTAGATCTGGATCTATCCTCTGTAGCTCTGCCCGGGTGATCCAGGTGTCATCGAACGCGGGCCGTCCCCTCCAACGCACCAAGTAGCACCGGTACACTCCGCCTCGAGTAGTCATCATTCTATCTGCTCTAGCTACTGAGGTAACAAGGCTGGAGGTGGACACTCTAGGGTGGTGTCACTCACAATGGGTGGAGACGGCTCAAAGAGCTCACTGTGTATCACCGCTGGGTCCCTATAAGCGACGAGATCCGAGACGTTGAAAGTTGAGCTGATCCCATAATCCTCTGGCAAGTCCACAACATATGCATTCGATCCTACTGGCCTCACTACCCGAAAGGGACTGACATCGCGAGCATGCAACTTCTTCACAGCTCCTGAGGGAAACCATTCAGGTCTGACCCTGATCATGACAGAATCGCCCTCCTGAAACTCACGGTGGTGCCTATGGGCGTCATCCAATTCTTTGTATCATGCGTTGCTGGACTCAATATGACGACGAATATGCTCATTCAACTGTCTAATATGGCTAGCAAAAGATGCGGCTAACTCAGACACATGGGACTAGATGGGAGATGGGACTAGGTCTATGGGTCTACTAGGTCTACGGCCAGTGACAATCTCGAAGGGGCTCATACCTGTAGACCGAATCATTATAGGCGAACTCGGCCAAGGGTAAGACCAAATCCCAATCCCTGACTCGATCTCAGACAAGACACCTAAGAAGATCCCCCAAACTCCTATTGACAACCTCAGTCTGACCATCGGTCTGGGGGTGATATGCAGTGGAGAATTTCAATTGGGTGCCCATCATGTGCCATAGGGTCTTCCAGAAATAGCTAGTGAAGCGCACATCCCTATCGGACACTATAGTGCGTGGGAGTCTGAACCTGGAGACACAATGTGAAAAAAATAGACGGGCAACTCTAGAATCAACCGTGGTTTTGGAGCATGGGATGAATAATGCCATCTTAGAGAATCGATTGACAACCACAAGATCGAGTCATGCTTTCGGAGGGTGCGGGGCAATCCTAACACAAAGTCCATGCTAATGTCCTGCCATGGACTATCCGGGACGGGAAGGGGAGTATAGAGGTCGGTACTTTGCTTCCTTTGTTTTGCCATAGCACAAGTGCAGCACTGGGCCATAATACGAGCAACATCCCTCTTTAGGCTAGGCCAATAGAATCGATGCTCAACTACCTCTATGGTCTTGTTCCGGCCAAAGTGGCTAGCAAGACCTCCTACGTGCATCTCCCACGTAAGAAAGTCACGAACAGAAGTCTGTGGGATGCACAACTTGTCACCCCGGAATAGGTGACCCTCCTGTAGCACAAACTCGCTATAATCGTGTGAGGGACCAACCTGAAGGATGGCATAGATCGGACCAAAGTCCGGACAGTCAACATAAGCGTCATTCAGCCTCTCTAGCCCTACCACCTCAACACTCATGGTGGTCAACATCATCACCCGACGACTCAGTGCATCGGCGATCTTGTTATCCGCCCCTGCTTTGTGCTTGAGCACAAAGGTGTACTCTTAGAGATACTCCACTCAACGACTATGGCGAGCATTCGGCTTCTTTTGGGTATGGAGGAATCGTAAGGCCTCATGGTCAAAGAAGAGGACAAACTCCTGGTGCAACAAATAGTGCCTCCAATATTTCAATGTCTGGACAACTGCGTAGAATTCTTTGTCGTATGTGGAATATCACAGTTTGGCATCATTAAGCTTCTCGCTAAAGAATGCAATGGGGTGGGACTCCTGACTCAAAACGCCACCAATACCCACACCAGAAGCATCACACGTGACCTCAAACACCTTAGAAAAATCAGGTAAAACAAGGATAGGTGCCTGGGTCATGCGCTCCTTAATGTCCTGAAAGGCCGTGGCTGCAGCCTTAGTCCATACGAATGCCCCCTTCTTTATACAATCAGTGATCAGGACAGTGATAGAACTGAAGCCACGAATGAAGCGACGGTAGAACGTCGCTAAGCCATGGAAACTCTAGACATCATGGAGCGTGCGGGGCTCAGGCCACTCCCTGATGGCCCTAATCTTCTCCAGATCAGCGGAGACTCCATCTCTCGACACAATGAACTTGAGAAAAATGATTTGATCAGACATGAAAGCACATTTCTTTGGGTTGGCAAATAAACTCTCTCGCCTTAGCATGACACAGACTTACCTAAGATGGTCTAAGTGGTCCTCCCTAGTGCGGCTGTAGATAAGAATGTCATCGAAGTAGACGACCAAGAAGACCCCTATCATAGGGCGTAAAACTTGGGTCATCAACCGCATGAAGGTGCTAGGGGCGTTGGAAAGCCCAAAGGGCATAACCAACCACTCATAAAGACCATCCTTGGTCTTGAATGCTGTCTTCCATTCATCTCCAGGCCTGATCCGCACCTGGTGATAGCCACTACGAAGGTCTATCTTTGAGAAGATAGTGGCTCCCGACATCATATCAAGCAAGTCATCCAATCGGGGAATGGGAAAACAATACTTCACCGTGATCTTGTTGATTGCACGGCTATCAACACACATCCTCCATGTGCCATCCTTCTTCGGGGCCAATAGTGCGGTGATAGCGCAGGGACTCTTGCTGTCCCTAAGGGATCCTCGACTCATCAACTCCTCGACCTGCCACTGTAGCTCGGCATGGTCCATGGGACTCATCCTATAGTGGGGAAGGATGGGCAAGGATGAGCCCGGGACGAGGTCGATCTCATGCTGGATATCCCTCATGGGTGGAAGGCCTCCCGGGAGGTCTTTGGGAAATACATCAGAGAATTCCCACAATATTGCAGCTATCCCCGGGGGATGCTCATCCTAGGACCTAGGGGCAACATCCTCAACGCCCCTGACGACGACAGCTAGAATGGGGTTACCCTGTTTACGATGGGATTCTTCCCGTTCTACTCCGGTCTTCTTTCTTTGTTTGTTTATGATTATAATTTGGGTTTATTTGGTTTATTTCACGTGTCGATCAATCAATTAACTGACTGGTAATTAACTGACTGATTGACTGCGCGGGCGTGCCAGTCACGTGAGTGACAAATTTATTATGCGCTCATTCTGACCCGTGTCGGGCGAAAGTGAGATTCGGTCGGGACCAACAGTCCGCCACACCATAAAGGCTATGGCGTTAATTACATCCCCCGCGAGGAGGGAAAACCTTTGATTAATTGCCGAGATAGTGGGCTGTCGAGGCCGGAATAAAGATGTGATGTTATGAATATGAAAAGATCATATGAGATGCATCTATTTATCATGCAGGAGAGGCATGGTTCATTAAATTGGAGACCCTTGGTACGTGACGGAGGATGTAGGTCCGAAGACCACCATCGTGCATAGCGGAGACTTTCGATCGGGCATAACACGACCTTCTGTCAACGCCATTTGATATATCCGAGGATCTATGCAAGCATGCATGCATGATGTTCGTGACTATGCTAAGCATGTCAATAGAGTTATGGAAACAAGCAGTGCTCAATCACATTTATTAATCCCCGCAAAGGGGAGAGAATGGTAACACAAGCATGATAACGAGAGCAAAGTGCTGACGGACATGGTAGTGAAAGCATGATAACAAGATGACTCGGACTCGAATAGCCCTTCTCTTATTCAGTTTATTACTAATTAGGGTTTATTAACTCCGACCACAGGAGATGAGGATCGCTCCGGAGGCGAGTGAGCGATTAAAACAGCAAAAGGGTTCAAAATCGGCGCGGCCAAACTTAGGTGAAGGGTCTTAATACGGTGCGGTTATGACAAATGGTTAATACGGCGCGACGGGCACGGGGCGCGCCGGGAATGGGCCAAATAAAAAGAGGAAATCATGAGTCTAGTGTTAATCCGGTGCGGGGGGGGGGGGTACAACGCTATATTAGGGCGCGCCGGATTAGGGCCGCGCCATTTTAGCTTGTTTTTTGATGAATTTTGAAACCATTTAAGTTCATTAAGATTCTATTGAGCGTTTTGAAGTTATTTGGGCCAATTTCTCGTTTAATTAAAGTCCAGGATCCTTCCAGAATGAAGTAATGGGCTAGTGCGAGGTCCATACTCGAGCACTAGAGTCCCTGATTCAGAATGGATATTTATTACGGCCGATCCGCAGAGACGACTTGTGAGTCCAAAACCTGCCAAAAATCGGGCAGCATCTCCCCTGAACCTGAAACGTTACAGGAGAGGAACGGGGTCATGCTCACTTGTGGAGCAAGCCCCTTAAACTATCGGTCTGCATGGTGACAGCCAGCAAATTCCCAATGGATAGGATACCCCGAGGACTAGCCTACGAGGGGCACCAAAACTCCGCGGGTGAAAGCAGAGGATGAGGTAGCTGATGATAGAAGCGACACCCCGAGGATAAGCCTACAAAGGGGTGGGTGACCTACAGCATACACTGCACCTGCTAGAGAGAGAGACCCTCAGGGAAAGAGGTTCCGAGGGCTAGCCTGCTAGGAACATTTACCCCTTTGGTTACCACAGGGTCCCGAGGGGCTGTGGGTTTGAGATTGTCGGGCCGGAGCCCCTGTTGTTGTTGTTGGCTTCATGACTCATGAGAACATCCATCACTTGAGAGCGGAGTTCCCCTGGTCAATTGGCAGCTCTGTGAAATGGCGGAAGATATCCCCCTCCCTAGGTGGAGGGCCAAGATGTTGATGCTCATGGGACCGGGTTACCATTCACAGAATAGATTGGAACAGCAGTCACGGAAAGGGGCGATCGATATGCAACTAGAAAAGTTTGTCTATACACGCATACCCACAAATGACTGGAATGTAGTAGTCGCGAAGTGGACTTCACTATCCCAAAACATCGCCTGCCCTCTCTGAACAACAGAGAGATGCAAAGAGGAGGGGAGGCCAAGATCAGATTTCATATCAAAATAGAGAGCGACATATGCACAGGCACAAGCGCGGAGGACCCAGGGAGGGGTTTGTCCATGTAGCCCATGGCATACCAGGGCGCGTTCGGAGTCCGGAGAAATCGGGATTTCGGAGCCGTATACGGGAAGACCCCAATAGATATATACATTTATCGAATGAGATAGCAATGGAAGAGGAAGATGAGACGCCAAACATTCAACCCATTGATGCATTCATATACCCACGATATCATTCCATTGACGGGGGAAATCACATGCATATCATGAGTTTGGGTGCCGGCATCGCAGCACGGCCACCATCCTACTCGCAGGAGGATTCACAGAAGAACAATCGGTAAATGAAAGAAGATACAGAGAAGGGGGGGAGGGTTTGGCTCATATCATCGCCATCCCTCACCCCTCTCGCTTACATTCATCGGAGAGAAATCGATATCAGGAATCAGCTGAAACATAGGCGCCCACCTATTCCCAGAACAGAGTATCGGAAGTCTTCTTCTTCTCTGACTCCGGAGGGCTTCAGGCAGGTTGAGGGAAGACAGAGGCACGGGCGCTCCGGAGAACCCTGCTCCTTCTCCTTCTATCCTCTCTCGAAAAACCTCTCTGAAAGCCTCTCTAAAAACCCTCTTGAAAGTCTTCCTCAAAGCCTTCTTCTCTCTATCCTCTCACTCTATCAATCGAACGGCTCCCTATATATAGGAGGAGGTTCGATGCCTTCATCCGGTGTAGAGAATGGCACGCCGGTAAGGGTGAGCTCTATCCCTTGTGCGCCAGAATAGGAGGGCGCCGGAAGAGGGTTTCTACGCGCCGGAATAAGGGGCGCCAGATGGAGGCGCGTCGGTTTAGGGTGCGCCGTGTTAATGCTCCTCGCACGTCGCGAGTCAGACGATGAGTCCGGGGGTGACTCCGGGGGTCACCCTGAACATTTATCTCACCAATGCTCCTTGAAACCTTGCCAAGACGCCTTGTTGAAGCTTTCAGACCGACGTACGGCCATTCTCGGAACTTCCGATGGCTTTGGATTGATCACGTGGGTTTTCTGTTGACACGGCTCTCGGCACTGTGATACGTGCCACTAGCTTGGTCTGGCTTGTGCTGAAAGCTCCTTAGACGGTGGGATAACACCAGGGATAGTTCCGCCTGAGCTGGGCGATCATTCGGCCACTAACGGGCCCATCTTGGTGGGAAACCGTGCACGTGCCGGGTGACCAGGATCTTCTACCGACAGAGCTTTCAGTCCTCCGTTCTGAAGAGCCAAGGGGACTCTTTCATCTCAGGAGAGCCTTTCATGAGGTGGGTAGCCACTGGGTAGACCGTCGTCCTTGGTCAGACAATTGGTGTAGTGTATGCGGCACGATGGAGTCGATGCCGGTTCATTGGGCAGGCTTGGTCGCACTACCGGTTGGTTGTGAATTCATCTCGGTTCTCCTGAGGTGAAGTCCCTGGCGTTCATACGGGGTGACTTGAGGCTCTAGCAGCTCGAGAAGTCTTCAATATGTTGATCTTTATCGGCTTCCATGCTTCAGCGGGCCGCATCATTCGTCTTTATGGTTTGATCGCCGATGATCTCATTATGAGTGTCAACAAATGCCTCCCAGACGTGGGTGTTATGAGCGAGGCACGAGCGCAACAAGGCCGACAGATGAGCTTCGCCCGGAATGGTCTCCTCTTCAGTTGACAGGAGCTTGGGATGGCCCCCCCCGAGATAGAAGCCGGAGAGATCGTCGAAGAACAGATGTCCTTGGCTCTTGATATTCCTGTTGCACCTCCATCCCAGGGGGCTGGCAGGGAAATTGTCGTCATTGAGACTCCAACTACCGTATCGGCCACCGCGGTTGTTCCCCATACCAGTGCATTGCAGCACATGCCGTCGTCATCTTCTGGGACGGGCGACGATATCTGGGCCACTGTGGACGGCAGAGTGGAGTTTGAACTACCCAAGACGTCGCCGCTCGGTCTCCAGTCTTCGAGTGACCTTGTGTGGCAGTTCTTAGGGACCCTTCAGTAGACCATAATGGCCAGCCAAGATTTGACTTATGTTCAGCTAAGGGGCTTGATAGAGCACTTATCCCGCTCACTGTTGGCCTTTGGTTGCCCCATGGACGACTGGACTCCAGGGGTGATCCTGCTTCTGAAATATGTAAACAGGAGGGAATTCTTAGGCCGGGAGGCAGCTGACCAGCTGGCGGCCGTAACACTAGAGTGGGCCGAATGCCGAACAGCTCTCATCTCTCTGAAAGGGACTACGACGAGGATGAGGGATGACGTCAATGCCTCTTTGCAGCGCCGAAGCTTTCTTACGGCCCGCATAGCGGAATTACATGCCGAACTTTCAAGGGCAAAGGCTGAGCTTCAAGAGGTAGAACACCTGGAAGTCCAGAGGGTGGAGGAGGCAGAAATGGCCGAGGGGCAAGTTGCTTCCCTCGGGGAGAGACTATCTCAGTTGGAGGCCACTGAATTCAGACTGCAGGAACAAGCCCACCATCCTTCCCTGGGCATTCCGGAGCTGGAGGACATCTTCCGACGCTCTCTGCCATAGTTCTTTTCTATTTGCCTCTTTTTGATGGACTTCATGTATTCCGGGGAATGCCCCGCGTAACATGTACCCTTTATTCTATAGGAATGAAAATCTTCATTTTGCTGTTAAATGACGACTCCATACTTTCATTATTATTATTATTATTCTTTTTTCTTCGCCAGTTGATTCTAGTCCGAGCGTGTGGGTCACGGGGGCAGGAGAGCACTCACGCCTTCAGCATCGGGGTGAGGTGTTCGCTCCACCGCGCCGTGACTATCCTTGGGACTAAACAACGGCCAGTGCAAGCCGAGAGTCTGGGGGACCCAACAGGGTATAGAGGCCTCTCAGGGCTAGGAAATAAGGGCAGATGGCCCGTCAGCTGAATCCGTCGAAGCTGATGGAATTGAGGATAGGGCTTATTCATTAATAGGGTTTATATGGAGCAAAAATAGTCTGCCGCTCGATGAGGACGAGGAGTCCGGGTTAGGGGGGAAAAGGTCGACTGGTCCTGTCGAAGGCGACCAGGGTCGATGGAAAGTTGGTCAGTCTAGGTGACGAAAACCAAAAGAGATAGCGAGCGACCTTGCCGATGGTGACAAGGACCGGAAAGGGTAGCGACCAATTTTGCCGATGGTGACAAGGGTCGAAAAGGGTAGACGGTCTTGCCGATGATGACAAGGATCGAAAAGGGTAGCGACCGATCTTACCAATGGTGACAAGGGTCGAACAGGGTAGACGGTCTTGCCGATGATGACAAGAACTGAAAAGGGTAGCGACCGATCTTGCCGATGGTGACAAGGGTCGACAAGGGTAGACGGTCTTGCCGATGATGACAAGGACCGGAAAGGGTAGCGACCGACCTTACCGATGGTGACAAGGGTCGAAAAGGGTAGACGGTCTTGTCGATGGTGACAAGAATCGGAAAGGGTAGCGACCGATCTTGCCGATGGTGACAAGGGTCGAAAAGGGTAGACGGTCTCGCCGATGATGACAAGAACCGGAAAGGGTAGCGACTGATCTTGCCGATGGTGACAAGGGTCGAACAGGGTAGACGGTCTTGCCGATGATGACAAGAACCGGAAAGGGTAGCGACCGATCTTGTCGATAGTGACAAGGGTCGAACGGGGTAGACGGTCTCACCGATGATGATAAGGACCAGAAAGGGTAGCGACCGATCTTGCCGATGGTGACAAGGGTCAAAAAGGGTAGACGGTCTTGCCGATGATGACAGGAACCAGAAAGGGTAGCGACCGGTGACAAGGGTCGAAAAGGGTAGACGGTCTTGCCGATGATGACAAGAACCGGAAAGGGTAGCGACCGATCTTGTCGATGGTGACAAGGGTTGAAAAGGGTAGGAAATATATACATATATAGGTGGGACATTGGATGAAGACTCCGCTTCGACCCTATAAAGGGTCTTCAGGACAAAGGATGGATCATCACTATTCATCATTCATTTATATATTTTTTTTATTCACATTACTGACCTAAGCGCCCTTTCGGGCTTTCGCCGAAGCCAGCCCCCTCTTGCTTTTGCCCACGGGCCCTTTCGGGTTTTCACGTGGCGGGGTACCCGATTTTGCCCGTAACACCCTTTCGGGTTTTCGCTACAGCCGGGTTATAGCCATTTTTGCCCTTGCCGTAATATAGGAACAAGGCCGGTGGGGTATCTCTATTTTTAACCCCATCCTTTTCTCTTCTCTTTTTTTAGGAAGAAGCCGGGACACGGGAGAGCCTGCCCGCTAGGATGCCGATCGGCCTTGTCGATGATGACAGGGGTCGGATCCTGGTTTAATTCGTCGACATTGGTTAAATGCTGAAGCAAAGGGTACAGTTCTTAACGGGGACGGAAGGTCCAGGTTAAGGGTAGAGATCGACCGATCTCACCGATGATGACGAGGGTCGGACATGGATTTACTCATCAGCAGGGGTTACATGCCGAAGCAAAGGTAGGATTATTAACAAGGACAAAAGGTCCAAGTTAGGGGTAGAGATCGACCGATCTCGCCGATGATGACGAGGGTCGAACATGGGTTTGTTCATCAGCATGGGTCATATGCCAAAGCAAAGGTAGGATTATTAACAAGGATGGAAGGTCCAAGTTTGGGGTAGAGATCGACCGATCTCGCCGATGATGACGAGGGTCGAACATGGGTTTATTCATCAGCATGGGTCATATTCCGAAGCAAAGGTAGGATTATTAACAAGGACGGAAGGTCCAAGTTAGGGGTAGAGATCGACCGATCTCGCCGATGATGACGAGGGTCGAACATGGGTTTGTTAGAGAATCTCCGACGGGACTTTTGATGATTGTCCCTTTTTGGAGTTTCAACGGGGGGAGAACAAAAGAGGAATTTTTAAATTATCACTTTACTGACTTGGGCGCCCTTTTTGATTTTCTCCGAAGCCAGCCTCCTCTTGCTTTTGCCCACGCGCCCTTTCAGATTTTCACGTGGCGGGGTACCCGATTTTGCCTGTAGTGCCCTTTCGGGTTTTCACCACAGCTGGGTTATAGCCATTTTTGCACTTGTCCTAATATAGGAGCAAGTCTGGCAGGGTATCTCAATTTTTAACCACATTTCTCTTTTCTTTTCTTCTTCTTTTTTTTTTGATATAAAGGGTGGTAGGTCGAAGCGTGATGTCCGACCCTCGGTTGATAGTAGACGGCTGTTGGCCGGAGCACCAGGCCTCGTGCCGAGCAGAGTAGTTCATTCATTAGCAAGGGTTGAATGCTAACGCAAAGGAATGCTCTTTCGCTGATTCGGGCGTAGGGCCCGTAATGGCAATATGGTGTATTCTTTCGAGAGCTCGGCCAAGGCGGAATGCCACTAGACCAAGGGAAGGTGGCTCGATCAGGGCAGAGTGCCACTAGACCAAGGAAAGGTAGCTCGGCTAGGGCGGAATGCCACTAGACCAAGGAGGGATAGCTCGGCTAGTGCGGAGTGCCACTAGACTAGGGAAAGGTAGCTCGATCAGGGCGGAATGTCACTAGACCAAGATAAGGGTAGCTTGGCCAGGGCGGAGCGCCACCAAATCAAGGAAGAATAGCTCGATTAGGGTGGAATGCCACTAAACCAAGATAAAGGTAGCTTGGCTAGGGCGGAGCGCCACCAAACCAAGGAAGGAAAGCTCGATAAGGGCGGAGTGCCACTAGGCCAAGGAAGGATAGCTCGGCTAGGGCGGAGTGCCACTAGACCAAGGAAAGATAGCTCGATCAGAGCGGAGTGCCACTAGACCAAGGAGGGGTAGCTCGGATAGGACGGAGTGCCACTGAACCAAGGAAGAGCAGCTCGGCTAGGGCAGAGTGTCACTAAACCAAGGAGGGATAGCTCGGCTAGTGCAGAGTGCCACTAGACCAAGGAAGGATAGCTCGGCTAGGGCGGAGTGCCACTAGACCAAGATAAGGGTAGCTCGGCTAGGGTGGAGTGCCACTAGACCAAGATAAGGGTAGCTCGGCTAGGGCAGAGTGCCACTAAACCAAGGAAGGGTAGCTCGATCAGGGCGGAGTGCCACTAAAACAGGGAAGGATAGCTCGATCAGGGTGGAGTGCCACTAGACCAAGGAAGGATAGCTCGGCTAGGGTGGAGTGCCACTAGACCAAGATAAGCGTAGCTCGGCTAGGGTGGATTGCCACTAGACCAAGATAAGGGTAGCTCGGCTAGGGTGGAGTGCCACTAAACCAAGGAAGGGTAGCTCGGTCAGGGCGGAGTGCCACTAGACCAAGAAAAGATAGCTCGGCTACGGCGGAGTGCCACTAGACCAAGATAAGGGTAGCTCGGCTAGGGTGGAGTGTCACTAGACCAAGATAAGGGTAGCTCGGCTAGGGCGGAGTGCCACTAAACTAAGGAAGGGTAGCTCGGTTAGGGCGGAGTGCCACTAGACCAAGATAAGGGTAGCTCGACTAGGGCGGAGTGCCACTAAACCAAGGAAGGGTAGCTCGGCTAGGGCGGAGTGCCACTAAACCAAGGTAAGGGTAGCTCGGCTAGGGCGGAGTGCCACTAAGCCAAGGAAGGATAGCTCGGCTAGGGCGGAATGCCACTAAACCAAGATAAAGGTGGCTTGGCTAGGGCGGAGCGCCACTAAACCAAGGGTAAAGAATGACGGTCATTCTGGGAATGCCGGTTGAGCAGTGTGGTATAGCTTTATATGCTTTTCGTTGAGGGGAGAGAACTGGACGACTCCTTTGTTGTCCACCAGGACGTAGGCACCCCCTTCATATACTCGGCAGATGATATATGGTCCGATCCAGTTTTTGACCAACTTCCCCTTGGGGTTGGCGGCCATCACTTCTCTTCTTTTAACCATCACCAGGTCTCCTTTCTTGAATTCTCAGCCTTTGACCAGCTTATCGAAAGCACGGGTCATGCGAGCTTGGTAGAGTTGGATGTTTTGTTGTGCCCGTTTTTCTTCGAGCTCGGCAAGCTCTTCCAATCTTCTTTCTGCATTTGTCTGTTCACCGCTGGCTAGTCCATGCTGGATGGCGACTCGCAGTGAAGGAACTTCTACTTCGATTGGCACCACAGCCTCTGACCCGTAGATGAGGGAGAAAGGTTAACAGCCGGTTGGGGTTTTGTAGACAGTACGATAGGCCCAGAGCGCTTCGTACATCCTTTCTCCCCAATCTTTTTTATTAGACTTGACAGTCTTTGCCAGCAACGTGCATAGTGTCTTGTTGAAGGCTTCTGCGAGTCCATTGGCTTGAGGGTTGTAGGGGGATGATGTCCTCCAGTCAATCTTGTATTTGTCAACCATTCGATAAACCTTCTGGTTTCTGAAATGGCTGCCATTATCAGAGATGATTCGGATAGGGATCACGAACCGGAATATTATATTCTGCCGGAAGAATCTTGCGACCAGTTCCCCGGTTACATCTCTCAATGTGACCGCCTCTGCCCATCTGGAGAAGTAGTCTGTAGCTGCTAAGATATATCTGCACCCTGATGAAGATGCTGGTAGCGGCCCTACCACGTCCGTGCCCCACTGAGCAAATGGCCAGCTTGGTAGGGTTGGATGTAATGGCACTGGAGGTCTCCTTGCCACGTTAGCGTGTTCTTGACATTTCTGACAAGCCTTGGCGAACTTGCAGCAATCATCAAACATAGTGGGCCAATAGTAACCCAATTTCTTTATCTAAATTTTCATCTTTGGGCCAGCCTGGTGTGCTCCAGCTGATCCCGCATGGACTTCTTGCATCACCTGTCCCGCCTCTGTTGAAGACAAGCAACGAAGTAGGACTTTCCTTCGGGCATTTGCCATTATTCGAAACAGGGTTCCGCTTCTCATCTCGTAAGAATCCTTGACCCTCAGGAGCTTCATTCTCTGTTCTTTTTCTTTTGGGAGCTGTTGGTTTTGAAACCACCGCAGGAGATGTTCTCGCCAATCGGGCTGCTGAACCCCCTCGACGACTGCCACCTCAATTTCTTGCTCGTCGGCTAAGACTTCTGTTACACTGGGGACTTGCCAGCGGTTTATCACCATTATATTCAGGCTTGTGTCTAGCGGGACTGCCAACGAACTGGCCAGCTTAGTGAGGGCGTCTGCCTGAGCATTCTGGCCTTGGTTGATATGCTTGATGCTGATGAAGTAGAATCTCGACATCAGGCGGGTTGCCAGGTGATGATAGGGGAGAAGTTCTTGCTTTCGCACATCGAACTCTCCTTCCAGTTGTTTTATAACTAGCATGGAGTCTCCGAATGCTTCCAGCATTTGAATTTCCATGGATAGAGCAATTTGTAACCCGATTATCAGGGCTCCATACTCTGCTTCGTTGTTCGTGCAATGCTTGTTTATCGAGCAAGATGTGTGCACCACTTCCCCCTCTGGGGATTTCAGGACTATGCCAGCTCCTGCCCTAACCCTGGCCGATCCAGTGGCAGAGGTGTCAATTCTGGAAGCGCCATCGAAATATAGCTACCATAAGGAGGGCCGCACCTGAACGTCTTCCAGGGTTTCATCTTCAGGAAGCTCCGGTTCCAGCTGGCAGTCCCCGGGTACTGGGTGCTCAGCGAAGAAGTCTGCAATAGCTTGGCCCTTGACGGCTTTGCGCGGCACATAGGAGATGTCAAACTCCATAAGGATTACTGCCCATTTGCCCAGGCGACCTTTGAGTGCCGGCTGGGACATAATATATTTCAGGGGGTCCCCTTTGGATACCAGGCTGATTTCGTGCGACAACTTGTAGTGTTGAAGCTTCTTAACTACGAAGACCAGTGCCAGACAGACCTTCTCAATATAAGTATATTTCTCCTCAGTTCTGACCAGTCTCCGACTGAGGTAATAGAGGGCTTGCTCTTTCCCTTGTTGTGCCCTGTGGTTTTGATGATGGTTTCAATTGTGGCTTTGCTGATGGCTTTGATGTGATTTTAATAGTTGATCTTTGATGTGTGTTATTCACTGTGAGTCATCCTGCTGTGTGAGTCATCATGCTATTACTCACCTTTTGATCATAATGCAGTTCTTCATAAGTTCTGATATGGCATTGCATATTTGATTATGTTCAGTCATGGCTGATTGGTCAACCCCTCAGCTCATTCATTGGTTATACAAGTCCATACTTTGGTCCTCTCCTCCAAGGTTATACATTGATCTTCCTTGACATTTATACATTGGTCTTAACGTCAAGTCTATACAGCGTGATCAGTGCATCATTTCTTCAAGTCTATAAATCAGCTTCATTGATAGCCCTACATGCACCACACTTCATGTTGTTTCTCCTCACAAACACGAAATGACTTCCTGTCGTCTTTGTTTACAACACTTCGTGTTGATCTCCATGCTGAACAGGAAATCTGCTATGAGGTAGTACGTCATGTGTCCGTATTGTTTCCTTCATATTTCGTGTCGTTTGTCCCTACAACACTTCGTGTTATCCGTTTATACTTCATATTGTTCCATCTTTGTCTTCTATGTCTCCGAGTAGTATCTTCGGCTGTTTAACTTCGTGTCGCTTCACTTTCTGTTTTCATGTTTGTTCACTGAAGCAGCTCGAATTGTTCTGATGAACTTCGAGTCGTTTCCCTGTGAACCTCGTGTCGTTTCCTTTGTTTTTAGTTGGTCATCTTGTGTCATCTTTTATGTTTGCTCGTGTGCTTTCGTGTCACTTACTGCTGTTCCTCGAGTCGTTTCTTCCTGGTGCCACTGCTTCATCACATGTCGTGATAGCCGTGTCATCTTCTGTCTTCGTGTTGTTTTCACTTCGTGCAGTCTTCTCTAAAGTTCAAGCTCTAAGTGTCTCAAGTTGAGTATGACGGTGTTGTCTCCATGTCGTCCTTAGTTTGAGTCACTTCTTTGTTATCTCTGTCTTCGTGTTGACTTAACACTCTTTGTGTTGGTCTTACGTCGTGCACTTCTTTTCTAATCAAGTTGAGTCTGTTTGTGTTGTCCGCGTGTCATTCTTAGTTCGAGTCGTTTCTCTGTCTTCTATCTTCGTGTTGGTTTTTCTCATTAGACTTTGTGTCCTTCTCGCCTTGACCACACTTCGTGTCGGTCTCTGCTTCTCATCTTCGGGTTGCTTTCAGCCCGTGTCGTCCTCGTCTTCGAGTCGCTCGTAAGTTCGAGCAGCTTCGTACTCGAGTTGTCTTTATGTTCTTTTAGTATTCGTGTCTTCATGTTGTTTTTGTATTTGTGTCTTTATGTTCTTTTAGTATTTGTGTCTTCGTGTTATTTTTTGTGTGTTTATGTCTTCGTGTCGTTTCTTTCTCTCCTCGTCCAGGTTTCTTCTAAATCGCGTGTTATTCTATTATTTCACTCCGTGAAGATTTTCTTCTTACCTCGTGCTATTCTTATCTGACCTCGTGTCATCTTCCTTGTTGTGTTAGCCTTGTCCATTGTATCTCGTATCGTTCTTTTCTTATCTCGTGTAGTAGTCACCTTGTGTTGTTATCACATACCTCATGCAGCTTTAGTTTTAATGGCCATACAGCGAACTCTGAATGTTAATGGTATTAATCTCCTTGCAGGTCCGAGGGAGAACATTCCAGATACCTGGGCTGCACGTGATCCAAGACAAGAGGAACCAATCCGATAAAGGCACGTGGCAGGAAGGTTCTGGATCGAGCGTGGAAGGTGTTAAGGTGCTAGGCCCGGATACAGAGGGGGGTGAATGTATCCTGCTAGGAATAATGCCCAAATAAAACTCAGAAGCTAGACGCAATCACAGAATAAAACTATTTCAATTAAACTTATGAGCAAGCACATTGAGCGCGCCTATCCAAGCATCTAGCGGAAGCAAACACACAAAGCAAACCACTGCTCAATAGATTTTTAGGTGGTTCGGTCCTCTAGACCTACATCCACCCCTCACTCCCAACCGGAGTGAGGCTTCACTAGCAAACGCTAGAACCAAGCAGACTCAGTCTGCGAACAAGGTGCTACCACACAGCTTGACCAGGGGAACAACCTCCCCTCTTCCTCCCAACCGGAGGGACACCCCAAGTGACTCCCAGCCACTTGGAAACCAGAGACCAAAGTCTCTCTTCCTCCAGTCCAGGAGGGAACCCACCAGTGACTCCCCGTCACCAGCAACTAGAGGTCGAAGACCTCTTGTCACGCCCCGAGCGCGGAAGATACTCGGATATGCGCGACGAGTTTATATCAATCATGTCAATCAGAGTAGTAGTGTATTCGACACCAAAACAGAGATGCGCAAAATAGAAAGATAACCCAATCCTTTATTTCATAATGGATAGACTATTACAAATCCAATACTCTATTCAATTAAAAAGGAAAAGTACATAGTTGACTCAAGAAAATAGGAAAAAGACTAGATGACACTTGGAGAAGTTCTATCTCTTTCACTCTTGACCATTCCCATCCGATTGACTTCCCTCGTCGTCGGAATTACCTGAAAAGTAGGGAACAAACGGAGTGAGCGAACGCTCAGTAGAAAATTATATCTCAAGCGCTAGCAAGGGGTTTAAATAATTACATCTTTCATGTATGTACTGTAGATATGCATGCTCGTATAAAACGACAAGGTAGAGAGAGAATTATCAATAAGGCAGCAAGATGAACTAGTCATGAGCTTTCAAGAAAAGCTAACAAGATATTCAAGCAAGTACTTTTTAGCAAGTCATGTCAAGAACTTTGGCTATCATGTATCAAGCAAGTAAGTAATTACCCTTTCTCGGGTCACGCAATTCATGTCATGTCAAGTACGAGTCAAGTATAAGATTGGTGTGGAATGTCTAATCAAGCTAGTCATGCACTCGGTATAATGCCAGATACCTTATCATTCAACTCCCATGGGCACAAGTACTTTCGGGTGCTCCTCCCAGGACCAGATCGGGCCCTATATGCGTAGGCATTTATCATGTATATTTGACATCCACTCTTGTATATATATATATAGCCAATATGGAATTTCAACAATTTAAGCTTGTAGACACGTATGATAACTTTGAGAGAATGGAGTCTAAAAATACGACATTGGACATAGATAGGCGATAACAACGGTTCAATCACGATGAACGATGAAACTAGGTGGAATTAGGTTCCCTTAACTCGGGTACCATGACAAGTATGGACATTCTTTATATAGAATTGAGGTCCACATGAACAGTACATCAAAGGCAAGATACCCTCATTCTTATTATAGAATTGAGGTCCACAAGAACATCAACAAATGGCATGATATCATCATCCCATTAAGAATTCTCATGATATACTCTTTGCATATCATAAGGGCCGGTATACCATGTTTCTTTAGAGTGACATGGCATTCAATAGTGTAATGGGTTTTTTTTTTTAGGGTACAACCAGCTCAGTCGACCTTGAGGGAATCCAAGGCTCGAGGAGTCTTACGGAGGTCTCTGTGACTAACTCGCTAGTCCAAAGGAACGGAATGTCCAATGGAGAGCTTGTATGTCAATGAGAATTGAGGGTGATCGATAAAACATCATGAAACGTGGGACTATACTCACGGAGTGGAGATATAGTGCCGATATACATATATATATATATAGATATAGATATACTGAAACCATCGGTTGTCAAAAATAGGTAAAACATTTTTACAGGAAAATAACGACTTAAGTAAAGTCACTACTCAAGTAATTAACGCCTTCAGTAAGGGCGTTTATCTATTTTACAATTTTGAAAGATTTCAATATTTCAGTATTTTACCAAAAACGCGCCCTGGTAAGGGGCGTTTATTTACAAGTTGACGACGTATGCAGTGGTCGTTCATTCTTTACTTCTATTTTTGCAGTATATATATATTCAGAAATTTATCAAAAACACGCCCTGGATAGGGGCGTTACTTTTCAATTCACGTCCTGAACAGGGGCGTTAGTCAAGTGAGAGACGACCTATACAGGGTCGTGAATTCAAGAAATTTCAGGAAATAAAATTCCAAGAGACAAGAGACATGATCATGACAGAAAATTAGCAGGGATTCACAGGTCGAGTCATGCAATATATATTAGATTGGATATCTCATATCTATTGAATTTTTAAACGTGGATCAATTATTAATTACATGTGATTTTCATGAGATTAACGCCTACAAGGCAGGGCGTCAAATCTGTAATTGACGACCTGGTGCAGGTCGTTTCTTTAAAGTAGCGCCCTGGACACGGGCGTCTCTTGCAAAAATATTACAGAAACGTGTAGAAATTATCAGGAAACTTATATACATGACATGCATGATGTGTTACAATGAATTTAACTTGTTTGGGCTACGTTGCTTGAGAAAATCTACCTTGACAAAGATTTGAACGGATGCAGGTTCTGTGAAGAAAGAACGATACTCTGTTTTATAAACAAAGTCTTTTGAATCTTTCGAACAGTAGCAGCAGCAAGGGTAGTAATAGGTTGCAGATGAAGAACCCTCAATTCTTCAGTAGGTTATGATGACTTCCCTACAGAGAAATAAGATGAAGAAACATTAGTTTTTCTTCATAATACTTACTGAAGGTAGAGGAAAGAAGAACTTACCCTTTTGTTCTTCACAACGTTAATCTTCTTAACCTGTAAGAAGAGAAGAAGACGAAGAACCTGTTAATGTTCTTTATACCATCGTAAACAGAAAAGAAGAAGAAAGAACCTTGGTTCTTCACATACCGTAGAATAGTCCGAACGCCAAATAGCGTTCTCGGTTCAAGCAGTAGGTTATTTATAGGATTTAGGTGAACCTAATAGTGTTAGTGTTCGATTGGAAGTAACACTTCCATGATAGAGTTATTACTACATTCGAACTCTTTCTCATAGTTATCAACTTACCCTGGATAGACTCCTGGGTCGAACGAAACTCGAACTGAATTAACGACCTAGGTCAGGGCGTCGAATTTAAATTGACGCCTTGTCAAGCGTCGTTTCTTGTTGAAACATGTCCATGCAAGGGACGTTACGCTATCTTGCCCTTTTTATTTATTTTGGTCGTTTGAAATTTGACGCCTTGACATGTGGGCGTCCTTTCTTCAAAACACGCCTTAGGTAAGGGCGTTTTATTGTAAAGTAGCGCCTATATCTGAGGCGTTATTTTCATCAGGGTTTAATTATTTTTATTCCAAGCTCTTTCGTTTATTTATTAAATCTTTTAATCTATTTTGATTTATTTTATTTATCAGGGTTGCTACACCCTCCCCCACTTAAAAAGAATTTGGTCCCCAAATTCCATATCATACATTTACATATGGAGAGTGTAGAGTATGTACCATCTAAAATAAGTCTGGAAATCGCTTTATCATAGATTTCTCGGTCTCCCATGTAGCTTCTTGTTCTGAATTCTTATTCCATTGTACTTTTAGCATGGGAATAACCTTATTCCTTAGGGTACGTACTTCTCGATCTAAGATCTTCATAGGCTTCTGTTCATACGTGAGATCCTTCTGGATTACTAGGTCTTCATGTTCGATAATATGTGATGGATCATGCACATACTTCTTCAACATAGATATGTGGAACACATTATGTACTTCGGATAATTGAGGTGGCAATGCGATGCGATAAGCAACCTCGCCAACTCTTTCTAGTATCTCAAAAGGTCCGATAAATCTTGGTGTAAGCTTGCCCTTAACACCAAATCTTCGTATTCCACGTCCAGGTGATATCTTGAGAAATACATGATCTCCAACTTGGAATTCAAGATCTCTTCTTCTTGTGTCAGCATAAGCCTTTTGTCTAGACTGAGCAACTTGCAGTCTTTCTTTGATCAATTGTATCTTCTCGGTAGTGTCCCTTACCATTTCTGGATCTAACAGTTGTTTCTCTCTAACTTCGTCCCAGCATAAGGGTGATCAACAACTCCTTCCGTATAAGGCTTCAAAAGGTGCCATTTGTATACTTGCCTGGTAGCTATTATTGTATGCAAATTCGACCAGAGGCAAGTGATCATGCCAGTTTCCATCAAAATCAGTAATGCATGCTCTTAGCATATCTTCGACTTCTTGATTGGTTCTCTCGGTCTGACCATCCGTTTGAGGATGAAAGGCTGTACTAAAGCTAAGTCTCGTCCCCAACGACTGTTGTAGTCCTTTCCAAAAATGAGAAGTAAAACGGGGATCTCTGTCAGACACGATTGAAACAGGAATACCATGTAATCTGACTATTTCCTTGATGTATAGTGCAGCTAAGACATCAACTGACCATCGACTCTTGATTGGCAAGAAATGCGCTGATTTAGTCAACCGGTCAATGATAACCCATATTCCATCATGTCCTCTTTTTGATTTAGATAAACCCATGATGAAATCCATACCAATATCCTCCCACTTCCATTTAGGGATATCTAGAGGATGTAGTTTTCCAGCAGGCTTTTGGTGTTCCGCCTTGACTTGTTGGCACGTGAGACAGCGTGATACGTAGTCTGCTATTTCCCTTTTCATGTTGGGCCACCAAAAATTTCTTTTCACATCTTGGTACATCTTGGTAGATCCAGGATGAATTGTATACCTTGATCTGTGAGCTTCATCTAAGATCTTCTTTTTCAATTCTGGGCAGTCCGGTATACAAGTTCTATTCTTGAACATTAATCTTCCATCAGAAGCTAATTGGAAATCCGATTGTCCTTCTAATCTGCCATTGATTTCTACTAATGTAGGATCATCATTCTGAAGTGCTTGTATTTCAGACAATAAATCTGACTGTATGCTTACATGAGATAATGTGACACATCTAGGGTCCGTGTCCATGCTTATATTGAGTTCAGAGAATTGTTCCAGCAATTTCCATTCTTGAATCAGACAATTGGCTAACAGTGCTCTCGGCTTTCGACTAAGGGCATCTGCTACATGATTACCCTTTCCGGGATGATATTGTATATTGAAGTCGAAGTCCTTGAGATATTCTAGCCATCGTCTTTGTCTCATGTTTAGTTCCTTCTGTGAAAAGAGATATTTGAGACTCTTGTGATCGGAGTATACAGTAAACTGTACTCCATAAAGATAATGTCTCCATATTTTGAGTGCAAATACTACCGCGGCCAATTCTAAGTCATGGACGGGATAGTTCTCTTCATGCTTCTTTAATTGACGAGAAGAGTAGGCTATAACCTTCCCTTGTTGCATTAGAACACACCCGAGGCCAATGCCAGAAGCATCAGTGTATACCTCGAACTTTTCTCCTTCAATTGGCAATGCTAAGATAGGAGCTGTAGTAAGATGATCCTTGAGAGTTTGGAAGCTTCTTTCACATTCCTCATCCCATTCATAACGGATCTCCTTGCGAGTTAACCTTGTAAGTGGCACGGCGATTTTAGAGAAATCCTTGATGAATCGCCTGTAATAGCCGGCAAGACCTAAGAAACTTCGGATCTCGCTAGCATTAGTCGGTCTTTCCCAGTTCCTTACAGCTTCAACCTTTGATGGGTCTACAAACAAGCCATCCTTTGATATAACATGTCCGAGAAAAGTCACTTCTTCAAGCCAGAATTCACACTTGCTAAGTTTTGCATATAATTGGTTTGCCCTTAATATTTGTAATGCAATCCTCAAATGTTCCTCATGCTCATCCTTGGTCTTGGAATAAATCAATATATCATCAATAAAGACCACCACGAATTGATCTAAATAAGGCCTGAATATACTATTCATTAACTACATAAAGGCAGCAGGGGCATTCGTTAGTCCGAAAGGCATAACAACAAATTCATAATGGCCATACCTGCTTCTGAATGCGGTTTTATGAATATCCTCGTCCTTGATTCTTAGTTGGTGATATCCGGACCTAAGATCAATTTTGGAAAAGTACATGGATCCTGAAATTTGATCAAACAATTCATCGATTCTCGGCAGTGGATACTTGTTCTTGATAGTGAGATGATTCAATTGTCGATAGTCGACGTATAACCTCATGGATCCGTCTTTCTTCTTCACAAATAATACAGGCGCTCCCCACGGGGAAGTACTTGGTCTAATGAATCCCTTCTTAATGAGTTCCATCAATTGCTCTTTTAACTCCTTGAGTTCAGCAGGTGACATCCTATAAGGTGCCTTTGAACTCGGACCAGCACCAGGGACTAAGTCAATGGTGAAGGCCACTTCTCTTTGCGGGGGTAATCCCGGCAAATCTTCCGAAAAACACGTCCGGAAATTCTTGTACCACTGGAATGTCTTCTAGCTTAGCTTCCTTAGCTTCTTTAACTGTGACAAAGGCAAGGAAAGATGTACATCCTTTCCTGATGAGCTTGCTAGCTCGGAGAGCTGAAATAAGAGGGGATCTGCTCCGACCCTTGGGGCTAGTCAAGATTAGTTCTGGAAATTCCTTGAATGTAACCTTACTATTGCGGCAATCAACCGTTGCCTGATACTTGGATAACCAATCTGCCCCTAGTATAACATCATACTCTTTCAGATCTAAACATATGAGATCAATAGGGAGATTTCTACCCTGAACCAATACTTCGCAGTTTTGGTAATAATGTGTAATATCAGTCTCATCATCCAGAGGAGTAGACAAAACTAACTTTATCCATTTCGGTTCTAGAGGTAATGGGTCAGCAAACTTCTTAGAAACAATAGAATGCGATGCACCAGTATCAATTAAGACATATGCATTCCTGGAACAAACTTTCAATGTACCTTCCACTAAGCCGCCTTCTTCTTCTTGCTCGGTTTCCTTGATTGCATGAAGACGAGCATTCTTGGTTACTGGGCGTTTTCCGTCATCGGCTTGATTATTTAGTAGTGGGCAATCGGAATCCGATGCTCACGACTCCCACAACGGAGACATGCTCCTAGTTTCCTCCAGCATTCTTCTGCTCTATGACCCGCTTTATCACAATGTTTGCACACTGTATTTGGAGAGGTAGTGGTGATAGAGAAGGGCTTGGTCTTCTTGAACTTTTGCTCTTGCGAGGATGCTCCTCCATTGCTAGGCCTTTTCTTGAAGTTGGGTTTAAAGGAACCCGAACCTGTAACTTGTTCCTTCTTATCCTTACCACGAATCCTATCAGACAGTTCCGTGGCATCTTCTAATAGTTGAGCTCGGCGTACTATCTCCGAGTAGACTTGAATGTCCATCGGCGCCAGTTGAGTAATAGCTTGGGGCCTGAGCCCATTAAGAAACCTCCTAGCTTTCATTTTCTCGGTGCTAACTAGATGCTTAGCATACCGAGACAATCTAGAGAATTGGGCCTCATACTCGGCCACTGACAAGGATCGTTGTTTTAATGTGGCAAACTCTGCAGCCTTCTTTTCCTGAACTCGGTCCGAGAAATATTTCGCGTTGAAGTGTTCAACGAATTCTTCCCACGAAACCTGATCTTGATTTATAGTAGCCTCTATTGATTCCCACCAGCATCTAGCATCCCTTTCTAACTGAAAAGTAGCTAATAAAACTTTATCCTGATCCGTGCATTGCATAACACGGAATATACGTTCTATCTCCCTAATCCAGTGTTCAGCGTCATCTGGATCAGTAGAACCCGTGAACTTGGGTGGGTTCATGTTCTTGAAAGTCTGGTGGAGACTTCCTGCTCGTTGTCCACCTCCTTGTGCTACTTGTTGCAGCACTTGAGTCATGCCTTGAAGGGTACGCTGCATGTTGCGCCATTGAGCACGTTCGGCAGCCATTATCCTACAATTACAATAACTAGATTAATATGTGCTTGTATTTAAAGACTCATATACTATGTTAACTTTAACCCTTGGTTCTACCCAATCTCACTGGTTGAAGGTTAAAACCTATCCTTGGACTTGGGTTTTCCTAGGAATTGAATACCCTAGGCTCTGATACCACAAAAACTGTCACGCCCCGAGCGCGGAAGATACTCGGATATGCGCGACGAGTTTATATCAATCATGTCAATCAGAGTAGTAGTGTATTCGACACCAAAACAGAGATGCGCAAAATAGAAAGATAACCCAATCCTTTATTTCATAATGGATAGACTATTACAAATCCAATACTCTATTCAATTAAAAAGGAAAAGTACATAGTTGACTCAAGAAAATAGGAAAAAGACTAGATGACACTTGGAGAAGTTCTATCTCTTTCACTCTTGACCATTCCCATCCGATTGACTTCCTCGTCGTCGGACTTACCTGAAAAGTAGGGACAACACGGAGTGAGCGAACGCTCAGTAGGAAATTATATCTCAAGCGCTAGCAAGGGGTTTAAATAATTACATCTTTCATGTATGTACTGTAGCTATGCATGCTCGTATAAAACGACAAGATAGAGAGAGAATTATCAATAAGACAGCAAGATGAACTAGTCATGAGCTTTCAAGAAAAGATAACAAGATATTCAAGCAAGTACTTTTTAGCAAGTCATGTCAAGAACTTTGGCTATCATGTATCAAGCAAGCAAGTAATTACCCTTTCTCGGGTCACGCAATTCATGTCATGTCAAGTACGAGTCAAGTACAAGATTTGTGTGGAATGTCCAATCAAGCTAGTCATGCACTCGGTATAATGCCAGATACCTTATCATTCAACTCCCATGGGCACAAGTACTTTCGGGTGCTCCTCCCAGGACCAGATCGGGCCCTATATGCGCAGGCATTTATCATGTATATTTGACATCCACTCTTGTATATATATATATAGCCAATATGGAATTTCAACAATTTAAGCTTGTAGACACGTAGGATAACTTTGAGAGAATGGAGTCCAAAAATACGACATTGGACATAGATAGGCGATAACAACGGTACAATCACGATGAACGATGAAACTAGGTGGAATTAGGTTCCCTTAACTCGGGTACCATGACAAGTATGGACATTCTTTATATAGAATTGAGGTCCACATGAACAGTACATCAAAGGCAAGATACCCTCATTCTTATTATAGAATTGAGGTCTACAAGAACATCAACAAATGGCATGATATCATCATCCCATTAAGAATTCTCATGATATACTCTTTGCATATCATAAGGGCCGGTATACCATGTTTCTTTAGAGTGACATGGCATTCAATAGTGTAATGGGTTTTTAGGGTACAACCAGCTCAGTCGGCCTTGAGGGAATCCAAGGCTCGAGGAGTCTTACGGAGGTCTCTATGACTAACTCGCTAGTCCAAAGGAACGGAATGTCCAATGGAGAGCTTGTATGTCAATGAGAGTTGAGGGTGATCGATAAAACATCATGAAACGTGGGACTATACTCACGGAGTGGAGATATAGTGCCGATATACATATATATAGATATACTGAAACCATCGGTTATCAGAAACAGGTAAAAACATTTTTACAGGAAAATAACGACTTAAGTAAAGTCACTACTCAAGTAATTAACGCCTTCAGTAAGGGCGTTTATCTATTTTACAATTTTGCAAGATTTCAATATTTCAGTATTTTACCAAAAACGCGCCCTGGTAAGGGGCGTTTATTTACAAGTTGACGACGTATACAGTGGTCGTTCATTCTTTACTTCTATTTTTGCAGTATATATATATTCAGAAATTTATCAAAAACACGCCCTGGACAGGGGCGTTACTTTTCAATTCACGCCCTGAACAGGGGCGTTAGTCAAGTGAGAGACGACCTATACAGGGTCGTGAATTCAAGAAATTTCAGGAAATAAAATTCCAAGAGACAAGAGACATGATCATGACAGAAAATTAGCAGGGATTCACAGGTCGAGTCATGCAATATATATTAGATTGGATATCTCATATCTATTGAATTTTTAAACGTGGATCAATTATTAATTACATGTGATTTTCATGAGATTAACGCCTACAGGGCAGGGCGTCAAATCTGTAATTGACGACCTGGTGCAGGTCGTTTCTTTAAAGTAGCGCCCTGGACACGGGCGTCTCTTGCAAAAATATTACAGAAACGTGTAGAAACTATCAGGAAACTTATATACATGACATGCATGATGTGTTACTATGAATTTAACTTGTTTGGGCTACGTTGCTTGAGAAAACCTACCTTGACAAAGATTTGAACGGATGCAGGTTCTGTGAAGAAAGAACGATACTCTGTTTTATAAACAGAGTCTTTTGAATCTTTCGAACAGTAGCAGCAGCAAGGGTAGTAATAGGTTGCAGATGAAGAACCCTCAATTCTTCAGTAGGTTATGATGACTTCCCTACAGAGAAATAAGATGAAGAAACATTAGTTTTTCTTCATAATACTTACTGAAGGTAGAGGAAAGAAGAACTTACCCTTTTGTTCTTCACAACGTTAATCTTCTTAACCTGTAAGAAGAGAAGAAGACGAAGAACCTGTTAATGTTCTTCATACCATCGTAAACAGAAAAGAAGAAGAAAGAACCTTGGTTCTTCACATACCGTAGAATAGTCCGAACGCCAAATAGCGTTCTCGGTTCAAGCAGTAGGTTATTTATAGGATTTAGGTGAACCTAATAGAGTTAGTGTTCAATTGGAAGTAACACTTCCATGATAGAGTTATTACTACATTCAAACTCTTTCTCATAGTTATCAACTTACCCTGGATAGACTCCTGGGTCGAACGAAACTCGAACTGAATTAACGACCTAGGTCAGGGCGTCGAATTTAAATTGACGCCTTGTCAAGCGTCGTTTCTTGTTGAAACGCGTCC
Source organism: Amorphophallus konjac (assembly GCA_022559845.1). Classification (NCBI taxonomy): domain Eukaryota; kingdom Viridiplantae; phylum Streptophyta; class Magnoliopsida; order Alismatales; family Araceae; genus Amorphophallus; species Amorphophallus konjac. Next base: position 140,192,461 of record CM040127.1, on the reverse strand, counting down.
ATGCAAGGGACGTTACGCTATCTTGCCCTTTTTATTTATTTTAGTCGTTTGAAATTTGACGCCTTGACGTGTGGGCATCCTTTCTTCAAAACACGCCTTAGGTAAGGGCGTTTTATTGTAAAGTAGCGCCTATATCTGAGGCGTTATTTTCATCAGGGTTTAATTAATTTATTCCAAGCTCTTTCGCTTATTTATTAAATCTTTTAATCTATTTTGATTTATTTTATTTATCAGGGTTGCTACACCTCTCTTCCTCCAACCGGAGGGACCCCTGGACTTGAATCCTACAAGCCCAGAACAGGAGGACGAGCCTCCCTTCCTCTAACCAGAGGGAACCCACAAGTAGCACCCAACTACTTGCAACCGGAGATAGCAATCTCCCTTCTCCTGAACCAACAGGAGGGACCCCGAACTCTCTACAGAGAATCGGAGATACAGCAAGTAAATAGTTCAAAGTAAAAACAAAACCCAGCAACGGAAAGCTGAAAAGATATCAAATGTGGCTCTCGCAGGAGCTGGCTGGCCTGGATTTGATTCACGGTCCAGCATGAACTTCTTCTGCTGCTTCTCTCTTTCTCCCAGCACGAACTCTCTTATCTTCTTCTTCTTCTCACTGCTTCTGCCTCCTCCTTCTTCTCACTCTCTCTATCTCACTGTCTCTCTTTCTTCTTCTTCTTCTGCTCTCTCGATCTGACTCTCAGCTTTCTCTATCTCTTCTTTCTCTTCTACACTGCTATCTAGAACGTGGAAGCTCTAGACTGCTCTCTATTTTTCCACACTCTCACGATCTCTCTATTTTTCCTTTCTTCTTCTGGATCGAGCTCTCTACAACTCTGCTTTTTCTTTCTTGGCTTCGATCTCTCTTTATCTGTGGACGAAGGCTACTGTATATAGCAGCAGTAGCAGGTGGATAGGGCACAAAACACGTGTGCCTCCCACGCTCGATCCAGAACCTTCCTGCCACGTGTCTTTATCGGATTGGTTCCTTTTGTCTCGAATCACGTGCAGCCCAGATGTGTGGAATGTTCTTCCTCGGAACTGTAATGTGATTAATACCATTAATCATTCAGAGTTCGCTGTATGCTCATTTAAAGCTAAGGCTGCACGAGGTATGTAATAGCAAACAAGGCGACTACTACATGAGGTAGGAAATGAACGAAACGAGATACAATGAACAAGGCTAACACAACAAGGAAGATGACACGAGGTCAGATAAGTCCAGCACGAGGTAAGAAGAAAACGACACGAGGTAACAAGGCTAATATAACAAAGAAGGTGACACGGGGTCAGATAAGAACGGCACGAGGTGAGAGGTCATAACACAGAGTGAAATAATAGAATAACATGCAATTTAGAAGAAACCTGGACGAGGAGAGAAAGAAACAACACGGAGACATTAACACACAAAAATAACACGAAGACACAAATACTAAAATAACATAAAGACAACTCGAGTACAAAGCTGCTCGAACTTACGAGCGACTCAAAAACGAGGACGACACGGGCTGAAAGCAACCCGAAGATGAGAAACATAGACCGACACGAAGTGTGGTCATGAGGTGAGAAAGACACGAAGATGAAAAACAATAATCGACACGAAGTGTGGTCAGGGCGAGAAGGACACGAAGTCTAATGAGAAAAACCAACACGAAGACAGAAGAGAAATGACTCGGACTAAGGACGACACGAGGACATCACAGACAGACTCGGCTTGATTAGAAAAGAGGTGCACGAGGTAAGACCAACACGAAGTGTGTTAAGTCAACACGAGGATAGAGATAACAAAGAAATGACTCTAACTGAGGACGACATGGAGACAACACCGACACACTTGACTTGAGACACTTAGAGCTTGAACTTTAGAGAAGGCTGCACGAAGTGAAAACAACACGAAGATAGAAGATGACACGGCTATCACGACACGTGATGAAGCAGTGGGACCAGGAAGAAACGACTCGAGGAACAGCAGTAAGTGACACGAAAGCACACGAGCAAACATAAAAGGTGACACGAGATGACCAACTAAAAACAAAGGAGACGGCACGAGGTTCACAAGGAGACGACTCGAAGTTCGTCAGAAAAATTCGAGCTGCTTCAGTGAACAACATGAAGACAGAAAGTGAAGCGACACGAAGTTAAACCGTGGAAGATACTACTCGGAGACATAGAAGACAAAGATGGAACAATACGAAGTATAAACGGATAACATGAAGTGTTGTAGGGATAAACGACACGAAATATGAAGGAAACAATACGGACACACGACGTACTACCTCATAGCAGTTTACCTGGTAGCCATGAAAGTTAACACGAAGTGTTGTAAATAAAGACGACAGGAAGTCATTTCATGTTTATGAGGAGAAACCACACGAAGTGTGGTGCATGTAGGGCTATCAATGAAGCTGATTTATAGAGCTGATTTATAGACTTGAAGAAATGATGCACTGATCACGCTGAATAGACTTGACGTTAAGACCAATGTATAAACGTCAAGGAAGATCAATGTATAACCATGGAGGAGAAGACCTAAGTATGGGCATGTATAACCAGTGAATGAGCTGAGGGGTTGAGCAATCAGCCATGACTGAACATAATCAAATATGCAATGCCATATCAGAACTTATGAAGAACTGCATTATGATCAAAAGGTGAGTAATAGCATGATGACTCACACAGTAGGATGACTCATAAAGAATAACACACATCAAAGATCAACTATTAAAATTACATCAAAGCCATCATCAAGATCATCGTAAAAATCACAGCAAAGCCATCAGCAAAGCCACAATTGAAACCATCATCAAAATCACAGGGCACAACAATCTCCCCCTTTTTGATGATGGCAACACTACACAGTGAGTCAGTCTGATGACTCAAACTATTCTCCCCCTTTGACTTCATCAAAAAGAAAATAGTTTGAGAAAGATAATCCAGTGATGTCATATGAGACACACAACATAGTTCAGCAGATGATGGCAACACCATATCAGACGCATTTAAAACAATTCTCCCCCTTAGTCAAGCAACTTATGCAGTCATGCATATGTAACAATACTCCCTCTGTGACATGGTAGACGATATAGAGCTAATGCAGATGGATAACATGATCAGACAATCTAGCACATTGTCCCCTTATAATCCATGAAGCAAGAGGAATTTACAAGGATGAACTCTGGTTATCCAAAGGAAATTCTGAGAGTTGTGCGTTACATAAAAGAGAACCAATGTCAATCAAGACACATTGGTAGAGGGTAATATGATCAGAAACGTTTTGAAGGTTGAAACCAATTGAGATAGTGAAGTGATGAGCATCTATCAGCAAGACACAGACTGTAATCATAGTGAATAAATGAGGAAGACAGATTTTCATTAGCACACCAAATTCATAAATCTTTGTAAACGAACTTCAGATTCTTCAATTATAATAGATTATGAATGCGTTTAAACTTATCATCATGATTTAAGAATGATGAATCCAAAGTCATGTCTGAAAATTCATTACTCATATCTGAAACACCTTTTAATATAAATGAACCAAAAACTCATCTGACATTCATGTTTAACCTCTTTCCATCTTACTTATTTAAAAATCAATGACTCCTATGAAATTTACACAAGATGATATTGAGATTAAACAAAAAATAATTGTGTATGAATATATCTTTAGATATTCAGAATTTTCTATTGATCAGCACTCATTTTTTTCTTGAACAAGTTTGGTTCAGTCAACACCTTTTTATGTGAGGCACAACACTTCTCAGGTGAAGTGACCCAGTTACTCAGTGTGACAACCATATTGCCTCTTAAGGAGAACAGAGTTAGCAATTTGGAGTGTCTTTTTACATGAGGAGACACCTTGATCAGAGGCCAGAATCCCCAGTTACTCAACACATCCATGCCATTGCTCTGCCAGATTTTCAAATATTTTTTTTGAAAGGAGAGGTAACTATGGCACTTCATGACTTGGGCTTACTCCATTTCTTTGATAGAGAACCCAGTTTCTCTGTGACCGAAGTCATTGCTCTTGTAACTTTTTAAATGTTTTCAGATTTTTCAAACAAAGCTTAGTACACTGAAATGTTTAAGAACAATACCTTCTACATGTATCTTAACCAAGGATAGCCATGTCTTTTAAAAATTTCAGATTTCAGAAAGTTTTGCATGAAGTTCATGAGACAATCGGTTAAGATTTATTAAGCATGATGATTCAGATATTTTCAAGTCCTTTACATCAAAACTTAGGAAATACATTAGACTTAAATCAATTTGATTTATCAAAACATTCTTAAGCCAGTATAATAGAAGTTTCTTCTTTTCAGAATATGTCTGATTTATGTCTAGGGTGCACTGACTAAAAACTTTCCTCATTCAGATGAATCAATGACACTTTAGCAAATCAGTGGAGTCAACAAAGCATTTTTATCGTGAGAGTAGCAGAGAGCAATCATGATTAGACAAGGATTTAACATTAGAACAGTTCAGTTTAGAAGACACTAGCTGAGTCTGGAGTACAGACAGAACAGCTATATAAGTGTAGACATCAGGGAATTCAAGTGAACTACTCATTTGCCAAGAATGGATCAGATTGCTAGACAGAAGGAGTTCAAGAGGTGAAGAGATGACACAGACATGCTCCCCCTATCTAGATGCAATGAGTCATTTCTTTTTAGATTTTTCAATGCAAGGAAATGTAATGCAACTAACTACATGTATGCATGTTTAAAGGCTCTACTGGAGAAATTTTTGGAACATAGATATGTGATGCATTCAGCAAATGAGATCACCATGATGATGCATCATTACATTTATATGCAATGCAATCAGAGATAAACTACAATCATTTCCATGAGCATTTCAGATTTTTTTTTTCAATCATATTCAGTTAAACAATGCACAAAAGATTTATCATGATATGCAGTGCATTCAGATCACACAAATTCAGAATACAGAGTTATCAGAATTTACCTGAATGGGGCTTTATCATCTTGGGTGCCTTGGTTTATTTACCCCTCCTTTTATTTCTTAATCCAAGGCACACCTGCAAATTTTGATCATTTTGATCCTGCAAGGACCCAAGCATCTTTGGGTCCTGCCTTAGCCCTGACAAGTGTTCTAACCTATTTCTTAGCTAGATCAACATCAAATTTCATCAGAAAGCAATCATCCATAGAATGTCCAAATTTTCCACAATATCTACATGTACCAACAGAATTTTTGACTTTATTATGATGCACATTAGCAAAAACATGAGGCCTATGTGCATGAGCAAAAGATTGTCTATTGCTTACATGAACATTCTGTATCTTATTCTTAATCAGCCAACATTCAGAAGATTTGTGACCTTGCTTCCCACAGTTATTGCATGAAAGTCTTGCAAGTGGTTTTGCAGGGAATTTGACTACGGGGGGGTTAACCGACTTCATCTGAACATGCCAACAGTCCTTGACTATATGGGCATTTTTCCCACACTCAAAGCATCTGATATGCTTACTTTTAAAACCATTACCTGCCCACCAGCATTCCGAAGCTCGGTGGCCAAATTTTCCACATTCAAAGCATGCCAGACTCTTATCTTTAAAAACAGTTTTATTTCTTCCAAAAACATCTCTATTTGCAGGGAGTTTTATATTCTGAGAGAAAGTTCTTCCCTGAGCATGCCAACAGTCCTTGACTGTATGGCCATGTTTTCCACAATGAGAATAATTAGAAAAGATATTTCTATGAGGGCCTAACCAGCATTGTGCAGCAACATGTCCTATTTTTCCACAGTTATAACAATGAATTTTCTTTTCCCTAAGGACATGATTTCTACCCTGATTGTTTTGAGCAGCTGCCAGGTCATCCTTTTCCATCAAATTACACTCATGCATCACATGACCATATTTGTGACAGTAGTGACAGATCATTTTCTTTCTAGATACTTGCGAGTGTGTGTGAGAATTGTGATCAATATACACAGAAGAGTTCTTTTTATTTGTTTTCTGTTTTTCATTCTCTTCCTGATTTTTGTACTGAGGTGAGAATGAGGTAGAGGGCTTTTCTTGTTCTGAACTTTTAACACAGACAGTCTTCAATTTATCTCCAGTAGCCTTCTCAGACTTCTTCATGGCTGGACTATAACCCAGTCCCTCCTTCTGAAAATTCACATTCGCTCCAAGAAGCTTATTCAAATTGTCTCTTCCCTTAACAAATTTTGATAGGGAGTTTCTTAGATCTTCAATCTCTCTCTCGAGAGATACAATGTGGTCTTCACACAAGATGATTTGATTTTGCAGTTGATCATTTAGACTCTTCAGAGTTTCATTTTCCTGTGTCAATGTGAATTCATTATTCACTTCATTTTCTTTTAAGATGGATTTCCCTTTTTCAAATGTCAGCCATCTTTCAGTGAAAACAGTGTTAAGAACCATCAACTTTTTGTTTTGTTCATTCAGATAGATGTTTTCTTCTATCAGCTTGTCTTATATTTTATCAGTTTCCTTCTTCTGAGTTAGCAATGAGTCATTTTCTTCCTTCAAGGAAGTGATTAAGTTTTTCTGTATATTATCATCAGAGTCTAAGTCCTCAATCAATTCCTTCAAGAATGCACATTCATTGCAAACAGATTCATCAGAACATATTGTTTGATCCTGAAGTTTTTCACATTGTTTCCTAAGACATTCATTTTCCAATTTTAGAGCATTCAAATCAGCACTAACAAAATAAAATTCTTTCAACAGTTTTTCATTCTGAACTAAATCATCAACATGAGCATGATCATCCTCAACTGAGCTAAGTTTTTCTTCATTTTCTTTAACAGATTTTCTAAGATAGTCATTTTCAGTTTTTAGCCTACTTAGCCCAGAGCTAACACATTCAAGCTCATTCATCAATTTTTTATTCTGGTTTTTATGCATATAGATATCAGACAGGTAGGCGTCATGAGATTGCTTTATATTTGAACAACTTTCACATTGTGGAGTTGAACTACTCCGATCACTTTTCTTTTTTAATTTCTTGTATTGTTTTCTTAATTGTTCATGAGACTCAAGCAGCTCAGCATATGCATTCTCCCAATCATTTAAAGAAAAGTTTTCGAAGATGTTTACCTCCTCCTCATCATCTTCTTCTTCATTTTGGCTGCTGCTATGAATACTTCCTTTAGCCATCATGCAGTTGTCTTCATTTAACCTGTGAGCTAGCTTCACCTCCTCCAGGATGTCCTTGGCAGACCTGCAATCATAAAAACAAGAGTGTAAGGCTCTGTCAGTGGCTGCTTTTATCAGATTGAAGGCTTTCTGATTTTCTCCATCCTTTGATCTGTGGATGTTGGTCCATTTGGACACTTTCTTTGGTAATGTGTGAGGACCTTGTGAAATTAATTTCCACAGATCAGGATTAACTGCATCAACATAATTTCGTAGACTGATAAACCACGCATTAAAATTAGAACCATTGAAAACCGGTGGATCACCCATGAAAGCTGATCAGATAAATGCAACAGGAATAATGAGGCACCAAGACAGCAGGATCGAATCAACAGATCGTTGGACCTTCTAAGCAGACAACCTGCTCTGATACCAATTGTTAAGGTGCTACGCTCGGATACAGAGGGGGGTGAATGTATCCTGCTAGGAATAATGCCCAAATAAAACTCAGATGCTAGACGCAATCACAGAATAAAACTATTTCAATTAAACTTATGAGCAAGCACATGGAGCGCGCCTATCCAAGCATCTAGCAGAAGCAAACACACAAAGCAAATCACTGCTCAATAGATTTTTATGTGGTTCGGTCCTCCAGACCTACATCCACCCCTCACTCCCAACCGGAGTGAGGCTTCACTAGCAAACGCTAGAACCAAGCAGACTCAGTCTGCGAACAAGGTGCTGCCACACAGCTTGACCAGGGGAACAACCTCCCCTCTTCCTCCCAACCGGAGGGACACCCCAAGTGACTCCCAGCCACTTGGAAACCAGAGACCAAAGTCTCTCTTCCTCCAATCCAAAAGGGAACTCGACAGTGACTCCCCGTCACCAGCAACCAGAGGTCGAAGACCTCTCTTCCTCCAACCGGAGGGACCCCTGGACTTGAATCCTACAAGCCCAGAATCGGAGGACGAGCCTCCCTTCCTCTAACCAGAGGGAACCCACAAGTAGCACCCAGCTACTTGCAACCGGAGATAGCAATCTCCCTTCTCCTGAACCAACAGGAGGGACCCCGAACTCTCTAAAGAGAATCAGAGATACAGTAAGTAAATAGTTCAAAGTAAAAACAAAACCCAGCAACGGAAAGCTGAAAAGATAAAATCAAATGTGGCTCTCGCAGGAGCTGGCTGGCCTGGATTTGATCCACGGTCCAGCAGGAACTTCTTCTGCTGCTTCTCTCTTTCTCCCAGCACGAACTCTCTTTTCTTCTTCTTCTTCTCACTCTCTCTATCTCACTGTCTCTCTTTCTTCTTCTTCTTCTGCTCTCTCGATCTGACTCTCAGCTTTCTCTATCTCTTCTTTCTCTTCTACACTGCTATCTAGAACGTGGAAGCTCTCGACTGCTCTCTATTTTTCCACACTCTCACGATCTCTCTATTTTTCCTTTCTTCTTCTGGATCGAGCTCTCTACAACTCTGCTTTTTCTTTCTTGGCTTCGATCTCTCTTTATCTGTGGACGAAGGCTACATTATATAGCAGCAGTAGCAGGTGGATAGGGCACAAAACGCGTGTGCCTCCCACGCTCGATCCAGAACCTTCCTGCCACGTGTCTTTATCGGATTGGTTCCTCTTATCTCGGATCACGTGCAGCCCAAGTGTGTGGAATGTTCTTCCTCGGACCTGTAATGAGATTAATACCATTAATCATTCAGAGTTCGCTGTATGCTCATTTAAAGCTAAGGTTGCACGAGGTATGTAATAGCAAATAAGGTGACTACTACACGAGGTAGGAAATGAACGAAACGAGATACAATGAACGAGGCTAACACAACAAGGAAGATGACACGAGGTCAAATAAGTCCAGCACGAGGTAAGAAGAAAACGACACGAGGTAACAAGGCTAATATAACAAAGAAGGTGACACGGGGTTAGATAAGAACGGCACGAGGTGAGAGGTCATAACACAAAGTGAAATAATAGAATAACACGCGATTTAGAAGAAACCTGGATGAGGAGAGAAAGAAACAACACGGAGACATTAACACACAAAAATAACACGAAGACACAAATACTAAAATAACATAAAGACAACTCGAGTACAAAGCTGCTCGAACATACGAGCGACTCAAAAACGAGGACGACACGAGCTGAAAGCAACCCGAAGATGAGAAACAGAGACCGACACGAAGTGTGGTCATGAGGTGAGAAAGACACGAAGATGAAAAACAAGAATCGACACGAAGTGTGGTCAGGGCGAGAAGGACACGAAGTCTAATGAGAAAAACCAACACGAAGATAGAAGAGAAATGACTCGGACTAAGGACGACACGAGGACATCACAGACAGACTCGGCTTGATTAGAAAAGAGGTGCACGACGTAAGACCAACACGAAGTGTGTTAAGTCAACACGAGGATAGAGATAACAAAGAAATGACTCTAACTGAGCACGACATGGAGACAACACCGACACACTCGACTTGAGACACTTAGAGCTTAAACTTTAGAGAAGGCTGCACGAAGTGAAAACAACACGAAGACAGAAGATGACACGGCTATCACGACACGTGATGAAGCAGTGGGACCAGGAAGAAACGACTCGAGGAACAGCAGTAAGTGACACGAAAGCACACGAGCAAACATAAAAGGTGACACGAGATGACCAACTAAAAATAAAGGAGACAACACGAGGTTCACAGGGAGATGACTCGAAGTTCGTCAGAACAATTCGAGCTGCTTCAGTGAACAACATGAAGACAGAAACTGAAGCGACACGAAGTTAAACAGTGGAAGATACTACTCGGAGACATGGAAGACAAAGATGGAACAATACGAAGTATAAACGGATAACATGAAGTGTTGTAGGGATAAACGACATGAAATATGAAGGAAACAATACGGACACACGACGTACTACCTCATAGTAGGTTACCTGGTAGCCATGAAAGTTAACACGAAGTGTTGTAAACAAAGACGACAGGAAGTCATTTCGTGTTTGTGAGGAGAAACCACACGAAGTGTGGTGCATGTAGGGCTATCAATGAAGCTGATTTATAGACTTGAAGAAATGATGCACTGATCATGCTGAATAGACTTGACGTTAAGACCAATGTATAAACGTCAAGGAAGATCAATGTATAACCATGGAGGAGAAGACCTAAGTATGGGCATGTATAACCAATGAATGAGCTGAGGGGTTGAGCAATCAGCCATGACTGAACATAATCAAATATGCAATGCCATATCAGAACTTATGAAGAACTGCATTATGATCAAAAGGTGAGTAATAGCATGATGACTCACACAGCAGGATGACTCACAGTGAATAACACACATCAAAGATCAACTATTAAAATCACATCAAAGCCATCATCAAGATCATCGTAAAAACCACAGCAAAGCCATCAGCAAAGCAACAATTGAAACCATCATCAAAAGCACAGGGCACAACAGGAGGCACACGCGTTTTGTGCCCTATCCACTTGCTGCTACTATATATAGAAACCTTCGCCCACAGATGAAGGTCGATCGAAGCTAAGAGAGAAAAAGCAGAGTTGTAGAGAGCTCGATTCAGCAGAAGAAATAAAAAATAGAGAGCAGTCGAGAGCTTCCACGTTCCAGATAGCAGTGTAGAAAAGAAAGAAGAGATAGAGAAAGCTGAGAGTCAGATCGAGAGACCAGAAGAAGAAAAAGAAAGAGAGACAGTGAGATAGAGAGAGTGAGAAGAAGGAGGAGGCAGAAGCAGTGAGAAGAAGAAGAAGAAAAGAGAGTTCGTGCTGGGAGAAAGAGAGAAGCAGTAGAAGAAGTTCCTGCTAGACCGTGGATCAAATCCAGGCCAGCCAGCTCCTGCGAGAGCCACATTTGAGTTTATCTTTTCAGCTTTCCGTTGCTGGGTTTTTGTTTTTTACCTTGAACCATTTACTTGCTGTATGTCCGATTCTCTGTAGAGAGGTCGGGGTCCCTCCTGCTGGTTTAGGAGAAGGGAGATTGCTATCTCCGGTTGCAAGTAGCTGGGTGCTACTTGTGGGTTCCCTCTGGTTAGAGGATGGGAGGCTCATCCTCCGGTTCTGGGCTTGTAGGATTCAAGTCCAGGGGTCCCTCCGGTTGGGAGGAAGAGAGGTCCGAGACCTCTGGTTTGCAGGTGACTTGGTGTCACTTGTGTTTCCCTCTGGGGTTCAGAGGAAGAGAGACTTGGGTCTCTAGGTTCCCCTCCGGTTTGGAGGAAGGGAGGTTTGTTCCTCTGGTTCTGGGCTTGTGGGTAGCAAGTCCAGGTGTTCCCTTCTGGTCTGGAGGAAGAGAGACCATGTGTCTCTGGTTTCCAAGTGGCTGGGAGTCACTTGGGGTGTCCCTCCAGTTTGGAGGAAGAGGGGAGGTTGTTCCCCTGGTCAAGCTGTTTGGCAGCCCTTGTTGCAGACTGAGTCTGCGGTTTCTAGCGTGAGCTAGTGGAAGCCACACTCGAGTTGAGTGTGGGGTGGATGTAGGTCTGCTGGACCGAACCACCTAAAAACCCCTTGTGCACTGTGGTTTGACTTGTCTATTTGTGCTTCCGCTAGGTGATTGCATAGGGGCGGTCCATGTGTTTGGCTTCTGGTTGAGCAGAAGAGTTTATTAGTTTTCAGATTGACTAAATCTATCTTGTTAGCACTCCAGTGTCTCACTGTGTATTTGGTTAGTTCCACAACTGCCATTTAGCCTTCAAGTTTGTTTAGTTTGCGAACTAGCATTTTTAGTGAGCAAAATTTTAACTAGGCGAAAGGTTTTTAATAGTCATATTCATTCACCCCCCCCTCTGAATACTGCACCGAACCTAACAATTGGTATCAGAGCTGGTTCTCTGATTGATCAGATCCAACGATCTGCAGAGGATCCTATTGTCCCTTGGTGCATTTCTGATTTTACTCTTTGCTGCATTAATCTGTTTGCTGATTTATTCAATGGGTTCTCCGCCGGTTTTTAATGGCTCTAATTTCAACTCATGGGTTACCAGTCTCCATAACTATGTGAAATTGATGAATCCAGATCTGTGGAAGTTAATTTCACATGGTCCTCATAGACTCCAAAGGAAGAGTCCAAATGGACTAAAAGTGATAGATCAAGAAATGGAGAGAATCAGAAAGTTTTGAGATTAATGAAAGAAGCTACTGATAAGGCTCTACACTCTTGTTTTTATGACTGCAGGTCTACAAAGGACATTCTGGATCAGCTGAAGATGATGAATGAGGACAGCTGCCTGATGGCTGACAAGAGCAACCATGGCAGTGAACAAGATGAATTTGAAGATGCTGTGGAGGTAAACCCCTTCGAGAATTTCACCTTAGATGACTGGGAAGATGCCTATGCTAATCTGTTACACTCCCATGAAAAACTGAGGAAGAAAAATAAAAGTCTTATAAAGAAGATAACAAATCTAGGGGATCCCATTTCTGGGACTGAAAATCTTGAAAATCCTGAAATTCTGAAAACTGAAAATGAGATATTCAGAAGACAAGTGTCAAAATTAGATGGAATTCAATTAGAATTTGATCATGTTAAATCTGAAAACACTAAACTCAGAAATCAATGTCAAGAATCTGAACAAAAACTAATCAGTCTTGAGAATGAAAACAAATTGATCAATGAAAAGTTCGAGGCCGTTAGTGTTGCGAACTTAAAATCTCAAGAAAATTTTGAAAACTGTAAATCAGAATATCCAAGTTTCCTAACTGATGTTTTGTTTGATGATGACAAACTTGAGCAGGAGAACACTAGTCTAAAGGAGGAAATTGAGAAACTAAAACAGTTGAACTCCACCATGTCAGAGAGATTGCTGACATTTGAAAAGGGAAAATCTGTTGATGAAAATCAAAATGAGCTCAAATTGAAACAAGAGATTGAAACTCTTAAAAATTTGAATGATGTGATGCATCAACAGATTCTGGTCTGTGAAGAAGATATAGTCAACTATGAACATCAGATTTCTTCTCTTTAATCTGAGATAAATGATCAGAACAATTCTCTGTCAAAATTTGTAAGTGGGCAGAAAACTCTAGACAAGCTACTAGGCGTAAAAATCACCACTAGAAAGGAAGGACTGGGCTACAACAATGTTAATAAGGAAGAGTTTCAGAGCAAGTTGCTGACATCTTTTGTAAAAGCTTCAAATGTAGCCACCACTTCAAAAGATAAACAACTCATTGTTCAGAAAACTGAAGAACAGAACAAAAATTAGAAAAAGATTGGAAAACAGAAAATAAATAAAAAGGGTTCATTAGGGCATGTTGATCAAAGTCTACACACACATTCGCATGCATCTAAAAAGAAAATGTCATGCCATTATTGTCATAAATTTGGTCATCTGATGCATGAATGTAAATTGATGGAGAAGGATGATATGACTGCTAGGAACCTTCATGATAGAAATCCTTCATTTCAGAAAAAAAGAATTGAATGTTCTCACTGTGGTAAATTAGGATACACAATTGCACAATGCTGGTTTGTAAATGATAAGAAAACATCTCATTCATATCATGGTAAATCTCCTGCAAGCCAACATGGTCCTAATAAGAACAAATTTGTTTTTAAAGATAAGCTCATTACATGCTTTGAGTGTGGAAAGACAGGCCACAGGGCCATTGAATGCTGGCTGAGGGCTGGTGGAAGAAATTCTAGTTCATGCTCTCACTGTGGCAAAATGGGCCACATTGCAGCCCAATGTTGGCATGCTCAGGGAAGGAAGTTTAACAATGAATCTGGTAAATTCCCTGCCAATAGAAATATTTCTGATAGAAATGAATTTGTGTTTGAAAAGAAAACACACATGTTTTGAATGTGGGAAGCCAGGCCATAGAGCTTCTGACTGTTGGCTGGCTTATGTTGGCAAACAGAATCTTAATTCTGTTTACAGAGAATTTCATGCATATGCACATAGAACTCATGCAAATCAGAATGTGCATAAAATAAATCTGAAATCTGCTGCTTCTTGCTATTGTTGTGGTATATTAGGTCATTCAATGAATAATTACCATCTGATAAGATCTGATGACCTAAATGCTATAAGGTTGTTTAGAACACCTACCAAAGGTGTCACTATTAACCATGCAGGACCCAAGACTGTTTGGGTACCTGCCCATGTAAAATAGTGTGCTAACTTGCAGGTGTGCCTTGGAAGCTGAAGAATAAACAGGGGGAAATAAACCAAGGCACCCAAGTTGATAAAACCCCATTCAGGTAAATTTCTCAAATCTGTTCAAATGAAGATTATGGTTGAGCTGAGAAGTCATAGCTTCATGCATACATGTTTTATTTTAATTGGTTTGACTATTGCATTGATCTTTGTGGGCTTTCTTCTTTGTACTGTGAGCTGTGTGCATATATGAGAATTGCATAAACATGCACATAACATACAATCATTGAAAATCTGATGCATATAGGACTGTTTGTATTGCATTGTCATGCATGACCACTTGGTATATAAATAGAAAGCTACTAAAGGGCAGAGGAAATCTGTCTAGAGGTTCTTACTATGTGTGAGATGGTCTTTTAGGCCAAGTTCTCCGCCAAAAACCAAGGGTCAAATTTGCATATCAGAGAAGTCTGCATTTTCATGTGAATATTTTACTTCATGCCCCTGCATACATGAAGTTAATTGCATTGCAATTCTTTACATTGAAAAAGCCAAAAAGATAGATTGAATGCATACATTTAGGGGGAGCATTATTCATACATCTGAAATCACTCAACTGTTTTTAGATTTACTGCATAGCATGTTAAATCTGTTGTTGCATAGTCATTCATCATCTACATTGTCTGCATGACATATAGGATGATTCAGTGTTTTTAGTTAGAGGGAATCATTGCATAGCATATCACTTCTTTGAAAAAAAAAAAGGGGAAAGGGTAATGTCACTGCATATAGATAGGGGGAGCATGCTTAATCTGTTCCTCTCCAGCTATATGATTAATCTTGTCATATCTGAAGTGTCAGTGACTCCATCATGTAAAGTGGTATCAAATGATTTCTTGACTACTTCTGAAGTTCAAAATCTGAATGCATACCTTATTGGTATCTGTTTGTCTCTCCTAAATCTGCTGAATGAGAGCTTTTCCTCTACTCAGTCAACTTTGAACCTCTTTGCTCAAGAGCAGCTCATCTGCTACAATTCTTCAGAATCATGCTGTTTAGTGAATATTCTCACTTGAATTACTCTGCTGAGATATGAAGTAAACCTTCAGCCTGAATACTACTTCATAAAAGTTAAAATATCTTTAATGAAGAACCTTCCATTATACATGCTTAAGAACATCTGATAACTGGAAGTGGTTTAAGTCTTATGTACTCTTGTTTGGTCACAAGAAACTTGAAAATATCTGTTTCAACCTCTTAATAAATTTTAACTGTATGCTCCATGTAAATTCATGTAAGACTTTCTGAAATCTGAAAAGTTGATATCCATATCTACGTTGACTGAGATATATAGTGTATTTGGTTGTTCCTAAACAACTAACTTGTTCTGAATCCTTTTTAAGTAAAAGTATGGACAGAGCAATGACTGTGGTTACTGAGAAACCTGTCCAAAGGATTGTTTCATGAAGTACCATGGTTAACTCTGTTTAAAGAGATGATTGGAAATTATTGTGAAAGTATGGCAGATCAATGGCATAGTTGTATTGAGTAACTGGGGATTCTGGCCTCTGATCAAGGTGTATCCTCATGCCAAAGATACTTTTATTGCTATCTCTGTTCTCTAAAATGGGAGAAGCAATACGGTTGTCACACTGAGTAATTGGGGATTCTGACCTCTGATCAAAGTGTCTCTCCACGTCAAAAGGTGCTGATAAACCAAAATTGTTCATTAAAGAAAGATATGAACAAGTGTAAATCAAATTCTGAAAGAACAAGTAAAATTCAGGTGCATTCACTTATGTTTCTCTTAAAGCTGTCATGGAAAGCAAACTAATTAAGATAGAAGTTTGTTGAACTAGAATCTTATATGAGCTTGTAGTTCCTTTTTATTAAGTGTTGGTTCAGATATGAGTACAATTTCTTTTGAAAAATTTCAGTTTACATCATTCTTAAACCATATCTGACAATCAAGGTTTCATAAGCTTTTATGATGGAGGAATCTAGAACTTAAGACTTTGATTTTATGAAGTTGGTATCTTGCTGAAAAGTTCATTATCTCAATTTTCACAAATTGTTGAATCAGCTCATCCTATTGCTCTTTATCACTGTGATTTGATTCAGACTGGTTGTCATATATGAGAGTTGCTGTCGTTGGATAACAAGAGTTCATCCTTGTAGATTTCTCTTGCTTCATGGATCATAAGGGCAGAATTCTCTGGTCTGGTTAAGAGACTATATGCATAAGGGGACAATGTGCTAGATTGTCTGAACATGTTGTATGTCTGCATTAGCTCTATATCTTCTGTCATGTCAAAGGGGGAGTATTTGTTGCATATACATGACTGCATAAGTTGTTTGACTAAGGGGGAAAATTGTTTTAAATGCTTCTGATATGGTGTTGCCCTCATCTGCTGAACTATGTTGTGTGTCTCATATGACATCACTGGATTATCTTTCTCAAACTATTTTCTTTTTGATGAAGTCAAAGGGGGAGAATAGTTTGAGTCATCAGACTGACTCACTGTGTAGTGTTGCCATCATCAAAAAGAGGGAGATTGTTGTGCCCTGTGGTTTTGATGATGGTTTCAATTGTGGCTTTGCTAATGGCTTTAATGTGATTTTAATAGTTGATCTTTGATGTGTGTTATTCACTGTGAGTCATCCTGCTGTGTGAGTCATCATACTATTACTCACCTTTTGATCATAATGCAGTTCTTCATAAGTTCTGATATGGCATTGCATATTTGATTATGTTCAGTCATGGCTGATTGGTCAAACCCTCAGCTCATTCATTGGTTATACAAGTCCATACTTTGGTCCTCTCCTCCAAGGTTATACATTGATCTTCCTTGACGTTTATACATTGGTCTTAACGTCAAGTCTATACAGCGTGATCAGTGCATCATTTCTTCAAGTCTATAAATCAGCTTCATTGATAGCCCTACATGCACCACACT
Source organism: Amorphophallus konjac (assembly GCA_022559845.1). Taxonomy (NCBI): domain Eukaryota; kingdom Viridiplantae; phylum Streptophyta; class Magnoliopsida; order Alismatales; family Araceae; genus Amorphophallus; species Amorphophallus konjac. The sequence goes on along the minus strand of CM040127.1, from coordinate 140,175,277 downwards.
TCGTGTTGTTTCTCCTCACAAACACGAAATGACTTCCTGTCGTCTTTGTTTACAACACTTCGTGTTGATCTTCATGCTGAACAGGAAATCTGCTATGAGGTAGTACGTCGTGTGTTCGTATTGTTTCCTTCATATTTCGTGTCGTTTGTCCCTACAACAATTTGTGTTATCCGTTTATACTTCGTATTGTTCCATCTTTGTCTTCTATGTCTCCGAGTAGTATCTTCGGCTGTTTAACTTCATGTCGCTTCACTTTCTGTTTTCATGTTTGTTCACTGAAGCAGCTCGAATTGTTCTGACGAACTTCGAGTCATTTCCCTGTGAACCTCGTGTCGTTTCCTTTGTTTTTAGTTGGTCATCTCGTGTCATCTTTTATGTTTGCTCGTGTGCTTTCGTGTCACTTACTGCTGTTCCTCGAGTCGTTTCTTCCTGGTCCACTGCTTCATCACGTGCCGTGATAGCCGTGTCATCTTCTGTCTTCGTGTTGTTTTCACTTCGTGCAGTCTTCTCTAAAGTTCAAGCTCTAAGTGTCTCAAGTCGAGTGTGACGGTGTTGTCTCCATATCGTCCTTAGTTCGAGTCACTTCTTTGTTATCTCTGTCTTCGTGTTGACTTAACACTCTTCGTGTTGGTCTTACGTCGTGCACTTCTTTTCTAATCAAGTCGAGTCTGTTTGTGTTGTCCGCGTGTCATTCTTAGTTCGAGTAGTTTCTCTGTCTTCAGTCTTCGTGTTGGTTTTTCTCATTAGACTTCGTGTCCTTCTCGCCTTGACCACACTTCGTGTCAGTCTCTGCTTCTCATCTTCGGGTTGCTTTCAGCCCGTGTCGTCCTCGTCTTCGAGTCGCTCGTAAGTTCGAGCAGCTTCGTACTCGAGTTGTCTTTATGTTCTTTTAGTATTCGTGTCTTCATGTTGTTTTTATATTTGTGTCTTTATGTTCTTTTAGTACTTGTGTCTTCGTGTTATTTTTTGTGTGTTTATGTCTTCGTGTCATTTCTTTCTCTCCTCGTCCAAGTTTCTTCTAAATCGCGTGTTATTCTATTATTTCACTCCATGAAGATTTCCTTCTCACCTCGTGCTATTCTTGTCTGACCTCGTGTCATCTTCCTTGTTGTGTTAGCCTTGTCCATTGTATCTCGTATCGTTCTTTTCTTATCTCATGTAGTAGTCACCTTGTGTTGTTATCACATACCTCATGCAGCTTTAGTTTCAATGGCCATACAGCGAACTCTGAATGTTAATGGTATTAATCTCCTTGCAGGTCCGAGGGAGAACATTCCAGATACCTGGGCTGCACGTGATACAAGACAAGAGGAACCAATCTGATAAAGGCACGTGGCAGGAAGGTTCTGGATCGAGCGTGGGAGGCACACGCGTTTTGTGCCCTATCCACCTGCTGCTGCTATATATAGAAACCTTCGCCCACAGATGAAGGTCGATCGAAGCTAAGAGAGAAAAAGCAGAGTTGTAGAGAGCTCGATTCAGCAGAAGAAAAGAAAAACAGAGAGCAGTCGAGAGCTTCCACATTCCAGATAGCAGTGTAGAAAAGAAAGAAGAGATAGAGAAAGCTGAGAGTCAGATCGAGAGACTAGAAGAAGAAAAAGAAAGAGAGACAGTGAGATAGAGAGAGTGAGAAGAAGGAGGAGGCAGAAGCAGTGAGAAGAAGAAGAAGAAAAGAGAGTTTGTGCTGGGAGATAGAGAGAAGCAGTAGAAGAAGTTCCTGTTGGACCGTGGATCAAATCCAGGCCAGCCAGCTCCTGCGAGAGCCACATTTGAGTTTATCTTTTCAGCTTTCCGTTGCTGGGTTTTTGTTTTTTACCTTGAACCATTTACTTGCTGTATGTTCGATTCTCTGTAGAGAGGTCGGGGTCCCTCCTGCTGGTTCAGGAGAAGGGAGATTGCTATCTCCGGTTGCAAGTAGCTGGGTGCTACTTGTGGGTTCTCTCTGGTTAGAGGAAGGGAGGCTCGTCCTCCGATTCTGGGCTTGTAGGATTCAAGTCCAGGGGTCCCTCCGGTTGGGAGGAAGAGAGGTCCGAGACCTCTGGTTTGCAGGTGACTTGGTGTCACTTGTGTTTCCCTCTGGGGTTCAGAGGAAGAGAGACTTGGGTCTCTAGGTTCTCCTCCAGTTTGGAGGAAGGGAGGTTTGTTCCTCCAGTTCTGGGCTTGTGGGTAGCAAGTCCAGGTGTTCCCTCCTGGTCTGGAGGAAGAGAGACCGTGTGTCTCTGGTTTCCAAGTGGCTGGGAGTCACTTGGGGTGTCCCTCCAGTTTGGAGGAAGAGGGGAGGTTGTTCCCCTGGTCAAGCTGTTTGGCAGCCCTTGTTGCAGACTGAGTCTGCGGTTTCTAGCGTGAGCTAGTGGAACCCACACTCGGGTTGAGTGTGGGGTGGATGTAGGTCTGCTGGACCGAACCACCTAAAAACCCCTTGTGCACTGTGGTTTGACTTGTCTATTTGTGCTTCCGCTAGGTGATTGCATAGGGGCGGTCCATGTGTTTGGCTTCTGGTTGAGCAGAAGAGTTTATTAGTTTTCAGATTGACTAAATCTATCTTGTTAGCACTCCAGTGTCTCACTGTGTGTTTGGTTAGTTCCACAACTGCCATTTAGCCTTCAAGTTTGTTTAGTTTGCGAACTAGCATTTTTAGTGAGTGAAATTTTAACTGGGCGAAAGGTTTTTAATAGTCATATTCATTCACCCCCCCCTCTGAATACTGCACCGAACCTAACATCCCTTCTTCATTATTCTGGGCCAGCATTGCCCCCAGGGAGTTATGTGTAGCTGCTATATATAGTATCAATGGCCGTCCTTTCACCGGTGCGCCCAGCACTGGAGGAGTCTTCAGATAGTCTTTCAGCTTGTCGAAGACTGTCTGGCAATCTTCATCCCAATAAAAGGGAACATCTTTCATCATCAGTTTGTGGAAAGGCTGGCATTGCTCTGACAAATTGGAAATGAATCGCCGGATATAAGCCAAGCGGCCCTGTAGTGATCTCAACTCGGAGAGGTTCCTTGGTGGAGGTAACTCTTGAATTGCTTTGATTTTTGCGGGGTCTATCTCAATCTCCCGATATCGGACAATGAAGCCCAATAATTTTCCGCTCGATACCCCGAACGCACACTTCATGGGGTTCATCTTCAGCTCATGCTGCCTCAGCCTCTGAAAGACAATACAGAGGTCTTGCAGATGATCCTCTTTTCTTTTGGTTTTGACCACCAGATCATCTATGTAGCACTCGACCTTGTGGTAGAGCAACTCATCAAAAATTTTGGTCATTGCGCGCTGATAAGTTGCGCCAGCATTCTTTAGTCCGAATGGCATCCTCTTATAGTGATAGATGCCTTTAGGGGTTCGGAAAGCAGTATGGACCCTGTCATGCTCCGCAATCCAAATCTGGTTGTAACCGGATGACCCGTCCATGAATGACAGGGCCTCATGACCGGTTGTAGCATTGATCATGACTTCCATTATTGGCACCGGAAAGTCATCTTTGGGGCAGGCTTTATTTAAATCTCGGAAGTCGACACATATCCGGGTCTGTCCATTCTTCTTTTTCACGGGGACGATATTCGCCAGCCATGTGGTGTACTAGTTTTCTTCAACAAATCCTATGTCAATAAGCTTGTCAATTTCAGCACAAATTTGAGTAATGAGTTCTTGCCTCATGCGTCGCGGTGGTTGCTTCACCGGCTGGCCTCAGGGCTGATTGCCAGCTCATGTTGTGAGACAGCGGGATTTAGACCGAACATTTCTTTGTAAGTCCAGGCGAAGCAATCCTGGTACTCTAGCAGCAGCTGGGTGTACAGCTCCCGTTCTTCTGGGGACAGTTGGGCACTGAGGAAGGTAGGCCTAGGGTCCTCCTCATTTCCCAAGTTGACTTCTATCAATTCATCGACTGTGGCTTGGCCTCCGTCTTCTATCTCCGGAGGTGCCGGTTGGAGGTCAACGAAGTCTGGAATACCATATTGAGGGTTGAGTACTTCAACTTCCTCGTCAGACACCACCAGAGCTTCTTGAGGATTCTCTGTTTCTTATGCTAGAGGCTGCGCGGATTGTTCTATTAGCAATTCCACTCCCGTTGCAGCTCCCAAGGGTGAGAGAGTAGCTTCAGTATTTGTAGATGAGGCTGCAGCCACGACAGGCTAGTAGTTATTTATTGCCGGGCCTGGACAGCATCCCAATTTTGTAGCAGAAGTTGAGGAGGTCTCGCCTTCTAGGGCAGTTGTATCTTCCGTAGAAGTGGCCTTTTCTTTCTTGGCATCGTGTTCCTCTTGATTAGAGTCGACCGAGGCTCCCCCGATTGGCAGAAAGGGTATTGAAGTTATCATCAGTGGGACTTTACTGGAGGGAGAAATTCCTGCTTCTTCAGTATCTTCGGCTTCACTGCTGCTAGCCGTATCAAATTTGGCTTGAAGGGCCGCCTCTTCTGGGTAGACCTGCTCCCAGCATCGGCACGGGACCGAGGTCTCTATTTCTTGATTTCTGGGTTGAGCCAGTTCAACATGCTCAGCTTCTGCCGGGTATTCATCAAAAGTTGCCCCCAGTGGGCCATCTTCAGTAGGATAGAAGGCGGAGATGGTGTCCACCTCGTATCGCCCACTGTAGTAATATTCTTCCAGGGTGAAGCCCAACCCCGGATGTTGAGAGACACGTTTCATTTCCCTATCCAGATTTGAGGGATACCACATTTTCTGGAAGGCTTCCTTACGCTTTTGAGACTGATCGGGGGGGATGTGTTGCTTCTAAAACATCCTGGCCATTCGCTCAATCGTGAATGCCAGACCCTTGACGGGAACCGACGGGTTGCTTATATCTTCGGGGAGGCTTCAGTCTGTGTCTTCCCGAGAAGGGTGTTCTTCAGCAGTATAGAACAAGCTGCTAGGTCCATCTTCCTGTGTCACCTCCCAAGTTTTGAAAGGCTCGACAGTAGGGTTATCAAGACCGGGAGTTTGCTTGGTGAGGCCATCCGGGATTTCAATATGATTGCACCGCCGAGCGACCCGCACTTCATTAGCTTTAGAGTATAATGTTGGGGGTGCTGTTCTACCCACGTCTCCGGATGCTGTGATATGGGAGACCACCTTGGGCTTGACATATCCGCGCGGCGGTGGTGGATACCAACTGCTGCCAGATGTGCTTCTCGATGCCCCCGCAGGGGTCTTAGCTTCATAAGTCTTCTGGGAAGGCCCTGTATATAGGTTGGCATCCGCCAATTGACATTCAAACATCTCGAACGGGTGGGTGTCTGCAAATATTCTCTCCTCCTTCCCTTGGAGACTATACTTGATGCATTGGTGGAGCATGGAGGGCACCACCATATTTTCATGCAGCCATGGGCGGCCGAGCAGTGCCTTGTACGAGGTGCGGGAGTCAATGACATGGAACTGCACCGTCGTAGTGAAATCTACTAAGGTGAGGGTGAACTCTGCCACCCCTATGACACTTCACATTTTTGATTGAAGCCGGTGATACACATATCTCTGACTTTCTCGAGATGCACGTTAAAATGGTGCCTCTCGTATATTCTATAAGGTAGGATGTTGACCGCTGCACTGGGATCAACCAGAATCCTGTTCATCTCCCTTCCATTCAGGTGCCCCTTCATATACAGCGGCCTGTTGTGGCTGATGGTGGGCAGCAGCATATCATCTGGAGTGAAGGTCATGCTAGCCTCCGGCATTGCTTCAGCCAGACATGTCTCAAAATGAGCAGGCGTCTGGAGAGCAGTAATAATCGCCTGTCGGGTCTCTTCACTCAAAGAAAGGATCTCCCAGATTGTAAACCGAGCAGAGAGCTTCTTGAGTAGCTTCATTATTCGGCTCCCAGCTCGGACATTGGAGAGCTTCATCTCTTCAGCCCATCTGGGCTTGGGGAAGTCTTGGTGCGCAGGCCCTGATGGACCTGCTTCATCTTCCTCAGATTCGGTGCCCCTCTGGCTGGTACCAACTTCTGGGTGTTCTTTGTTAGCTACTGCGGGGCGAGCTCCATCTGCACTTGGATCTTCGGCAGATTGTGCGAGCTGCGGGTGAACGTCCCCGAGTGTAGGGTTAGTCTCCTGACAGGGTTGCTTCCCCTTGGACATCTTCATGAATTCAAGAAATGAAGGGACCCCCTTGCCCCCACTCTTGTTATATAGTCCTGGCGGAGGAGGGATTTGGACTCCCTTGACCTCTGGCGGAGGTGTTTTGTAGGGCTGCTCCCCCCTGAACATGATGTTGTGGTTGGGTGGCGGCTGGCGCCCCCATTTTCGGCCCGACCGGGTGGCATGTGCAGCAGTTGCGGCCTCGGCCTTGCCTCCGCCAGCATGGGGTGTGAAGCAAATTTCCTCTTCTTCCTCCTCTCCGGATAGGTTAAAAAGTGCTGATAGAGTATTACAGGAGACAACCTGCACTTTATCAACCTCAGCGGCCTTCCTTTTCTTCTTCTTTTATTTCTTCTTCTTTTTTGCTTCAGCGGGCGGGTGCCCCCAGAACAGACCGCCCTCTCTATCGGGTGCCGCTTCAGCTTCCTCCCTTTGCTCGAGTGAGAGCTGCTCTAGTTCTTGCCACGGGACGTGGTCCCGCACCAGCAAAGGTTTCAATTCGGGCTGGACGTATTCGTCCAGCTCCTCAATGAGGTTTTGCAGTCGAAGGACCCCAGGATTGGTTTCCTTGATCACTGGCAGCGGAGTTTGTCTCCTCCGATTATGTGTAGGTATCCTGACAGTTGTAGGTGGAGTGACCCATACGGGTGCCACCACCGGCGGAGCAAGCTGGGGTGTGACACCACGGATATGCGCCCCCTCTTTCGGGTGGGGTGCCCTCTTTTTCTTATGCTTCATAGGGACCTGCTACCATCCCTACTGTTCTTTCACGGGCTCCAATAAATGAGCTTCATAGGTGCTTCGCGTGCTTGTTTCAGAGATCTCCTCGGGCAGTGCCTGGTATAGAGAGATCATGTTGACTACTGCCCTCCTCCGAGGGGCTTCATGTGGCTGAGGAGGGTCCACTTTGTACTCTCCCAGCTCGATCTCATTTTTCTTCACCATCCCTTCGATGATGTCCTTGAAAACATAGCAGTCTTCGATTGGATGCCCCAACATCTGGTGGTAGGGGCAGAATCTTGGGCTATCTTTTCTCTTTAGGTCCTCCGGCCTCCTTGGCTCTGGCAGGGTGACCATGCTATATTCCGTTACCCAGTCGAACAGAACCCGAGTCTTGTCCTTTGGAAATGAATAGGCCTTCTTCATCTTGTCCCTCAGCGAAGGGCCTTCTTTGCCGTCTGGGGCTTCTGCTGGCTGTGGGGTGACTCCATTCTTGCCTTCACTTTTCTGTTGTTCGAACATCTTTATGTCGAGAGCGTTCGCTTCCTTAGGTGACAAATGTCGCTCCACCGCCTTGCCCTTATGGGTCGTGCCGGCAGCAGATGTAGGGGCAGGTCTGGCTAGGAAAGCTTCCACCTCAGCCACGACATTGTTCAACCAATCGAACGACCGTATTTTCATTTCGATCATCTTTTCCAGAACCTCCCTTCTGAGATTCTGTTTGCATATTTGCACAGCGTCCTCCTGATGCGGGGGCCGCTTGCACCTCATTCCGAGGTTCCTCCACCTCTTGATATAATCGAGGGCTGTCTCATCGGTCCTCTACTTTGTTAAGTAGAGTTCGGCCACTGTGACCTCCCTCTCTGTAACATGGAATCTTTCTCTGAACTTCTTCTGCATATCTGGCCAGTCGCTGATCGACCTGGTCGAGAGGCTGGAATACCATTCAAATGCGAGCCATGTCAGCGAGGACCCGAAAATTTTTACCAAGTATGACTCGTCGGTGGCCAAGTCAACCATGACAGTCATATAATAGGCAATGTGTTCTCTCGGGGACCCCCTCCCGTTGAATTTGTCAAACTTAGGCGGCTTGTTGATTCCCGGGGGAAGCCGCTTAGCAGCATGGTGTTGCGGGTATGGCACCCGGTATGCATCAAACGCGACATAGTCGCCTTCACCCCTTTCTGCGAGCTTCAGCTCGATCATTCTTTCCACCATCATCCGGTTCATGACTGTAGATTCTAAGAAATCCACTTAGAACAATTAAAAAAATAAAAGAATTAAAGCATGCACGTGGTAAGGGCCTATAGTAAGGCGCTACTCAAGTGAAAGACGCCTCTGACAGGGGCGTCCAAAGAAAATGACGCCTTGGTAAGAGGCGTTATACTTGAAAAATGATGCCTCTATGAGGGGCGTTAATTCCTTCTATCTCCAGAAGCAGTCCAACGGCCAGAAATCTCAAACAAGGATAATACCAATAGGAAGGAATAACACTCACAATCAAAATATCATGGCAATCAATAAAAACATAAAGGGGATATAGCATGCTCATATTTTTTTTTAAAGGATGGATAAATAGAATTTCTAAAAATCTATCAAACTAACCAATCACATAGGGAAAGTGTTACGTGGAGCACAAAAGGAGGTGCACCGTGGGTGCAAAAGGGGAGGTGGCATACGTGGGTGGCCAAGGGAACGGGTAATCAAAAGAAAAATAAAAGGAGTCCCACCGTGATCGCCAATTTGTAGATTCTAAGAAATCCACTTAGAACAATTAAAAAAATAAAAGAATTAAAGCATGCACATGGTTCTAAAGGGAAGTGTGATCGCTAGAGACGCGAGGGCCTCAAAGGATATAAACAATAATAATCAAGGGAGGGATCGCGAATATAAATACCTCAAATGCGGGGAGATTATGAGTGCTCCTTTCTCTTCTGATCGGCCGGCCGATGAAGAGAGTTCTTCTTGTATATTACCCTTATAAAATTAACAAACACCAATAAAAGAATATGGATTAGAACCAAGGTGAGTGTAGCATCAAATTCACAATAAAGATGAGCATGAAAATCATGTATAAGAACACACCTTGTTGGGTGTTGGCCCTTAAACCCCCATGCAAAGGGTGGGATAAAAATATATGATGAATGCTAAGAATAATAAGTGTGCAAGTGTTGCACTGTGGGAGTCTCAATGTGATTGAGAAAGAAGCTTGATAACAGAACAATGACTAAGATGAATGCATGCGATTAATGCAGATAAAAGAAAAAAAAATAGAGAACAGAGAAATAGAGAAAGGAGGTAAAAGAGCTTGGGCAGTTTTTCCCCTTTGGCCTTGATATGCAATCGGGAGGAAGCCTCTTCAAGGATGAAGATTTAGAACATGTAGGAGGCATCTCCTAGAGCCAAGAAGCAGCAGCCGCAGCACCTCGCCTGTAAAAAATAAGAAAATCTCCTCCCTTTGACAGAGCCGTAGGTCTCTATTTATAGGGTGAAGTGGAGTTTTAATTCCAAGAACAATTGGGATAACTTAGTTTTAGCAAGAGATAAACATTGGAAAGAGTCCCTCCTGTCACGGAAAGCCATTCCGAAGTTAAAAGGGGCTCAAAACGAGGAAAGAAGGAGGTTCTGGGAAAAATCGGAATTGATCAAGAAATGACGCCTTGGAGACGGTCGTTTCTTAAAATGACGCCCGCGGAGGAAACGTCAATTTCAGAATTGATGACTTGCATAGGGGCGTTATTTATAATTAAACACGAATTTTGATCGGATCCGAACTCTCAAAATATAGAAATGAAAATGACGACCGGCCTGGGGGCGTTAATTGGAAATGACGCCTTGCATAGGAGCATTAATCAAAATGATAAAAAGCAAAAAAGAATGCACGACCGGGGATTCGGGCGTCAATTTAATTGACGTCCGATTCAAGGTCGTTAATTCAAAATATTCAAAACAGGGCCATTTTTTATTTCTCAATATTATTTTCCCATTTTTTAGGTGGAGGTGCATCAAGCTGTGCTGATTCCAATTACTATTTTTTCGTATTTTTCTGACACCCGGAAGTCCACCAAATCACCTCTCGAAGAGGGTTAAAAATAATATTAAAAACTTCAATTTGAAATTGACGACATGCCAAATGTCGTTACTTAACTTTTTTTATTTTTTATTTCTTTTAAAATCAAAATAACGTCCCATGCTAAGTCGTTAATTCCAAAAAATTCCAAAAAATTCTCAGAAAAATCCAAAAAAATGGGAAAAATGAAAGAATGGACGCCCCTATTGATAGTCGTCAATTCTTTGAGAAACGCCCAAGGTTAAGCCGTTATTTAAAAGACGCCCGACGTCAAGTCGTTAATTCTGAAAATTCATAAAAATAGAGAAAAATACCCACAAAATCTAGAAAAATAGGGAAAAATAAGATAATGAAAAAAAGGAATAAATCCAAGAAAAGTGAGAAAAACCACTCAAACAAAGTTAATTTGAGGGTCAAATTAGGGTATTATAAGGTAATATGAGATGCACTCACAGTAACGTCAATTTTGGCGTGTCTACAGCTGCCCCGCCTTGGCGTCTGCTTTACAAGGGAGCAGAGCGAACTGAAAAGTAGATGCCAAGGTGTGATGAGACACGCAATCAACATCACTTGATGAGAATTAAATCAAAAACTCGAGATGGAGCAATCTCGAGAAATTCAATGAAATCAACGATGTTTGGATAAAAGAGGGAGTGTGCACGCGGGCACGAAGGAGAATGATCAACTTCCAGCGCAGTGGAAGAACCCCAGGTCACAAACCTGTAGGTTTCACCATTGGGGAGCGGTTACCAGCCAATGTGAACGTGCTGCAGCCAAGGTGGATCAAGGGAAAGGTTTGAAATAAGAGGACAGAAATCCAAACAAGGAGCTTTCGAGAAAATGACCCAAAACAGCGACAAAACGAACTGAGGATTCCATTCAGCAATGAATATCTCATATCTGGAAAGATTAAGATCAATTTGACTCTCCAAATCAGCATATCAGAATGATTTTTCAATATTGATTCAAAGTCCTATAGGAATGCATGCTGGATTTAAAGGAAAAATTAAAACAAATGAAAATATAAGATAATCAAGGATAATATTGTTAAACTGCCCAGACTGGGTCAAGAAACTGATTTCGCGAGCTGATACTAAGCCGAAGCCCGTTTATCCACGCACCAACTCGTAAAAGGGAACCATCGTCCCCAGTCTCGGACGGCTCAACGGCCTGTCCATATGACTAAGACTCCTCTGGAATCATCATTGTTTTTGATGGAGGGGAACTCAAATTCCAGATTTACCAAAGCCACAAGGTCCTTGATATAATCTAATAGCGTATGTAACATATAGTAAGAATGCATACAAGGGGATGGTGTTAGCAATGAGCATGAGGGAACTGGGAGATGAGATGCAAACACCATGGGACTTGGATGATGATGCCCAGTCGGTGGGACCAAGAGCTTCTTTCCTGCGCTCAAAACTTCATTAGCCAAAATATAAGGAGGATAACAAGCAATGAATATGGCATTTAAGCATAGCAAGCATAGCATGAAACATAGCATTAATAGCAATCACAACATAGTCATCAAAGCAACCAAAGCTTGGTGTGGATAGTATTTAAGCATGTATTAGCAAGGCTAAACATGAATTAAATCATAGCATTGCAAAGCATCCTTGTTTGTTATTTGCCATGAGGATGACAATCTTGGCATGTGAGATTGAGATTGGATGATCAGAATCAAGTAATGCCCAGTGGCAAAGTGATCAGCAGGAGTTTATTAAAAGATTTGGAGAAATGCCAAGTGATCATTGTGAATATGGGGAGAATCAAAAGGTAGATGACAATGAATGGAGAGAACTCATCCCGTGCTCTTGGTCCTTATAAAATTCTTGTTCCTGTAAAAAAATACCATCAAAAAATACAATGCAAATTCTTGGATTTTGGAATATGCAAGTTTTTGTGGGTTTTGAAAAAGATATTCAATTTTTATGTGGATTTTGGAAAATATGTGAATTTTTTATGAATTTTTTTGAAAATATTCAATATTTTTGGATTTTGAGAAATATTCAATTTTTTTGGATTTTGGTGTAGGAAATATTCAAATTTTTTGGATTTTGAGAAATATTCAATTTTTTTTTGGTTTAGGCTTTGTTAATGCAGCATCAAAGGGTGTTTTTAAACCACTAGCTAGGGGTCCTTGTTCCTTCCTCTTTCGCTAAAAACTACCCAAAGCTGAGCGTGCATTGAAGGTGGCACCCTACGACCGGCTACCCTTGTATAACGATGCCCCTACCAAGGCCATACCCGAAAAACATTCGGTCTTGGAGGGTGAAGAGAAGAATAATTGAGGATAAGCTTTATGCAGGATGGGAGATGTCAGGACTTGAATTCCTTCTAAGGTATTTCCCCTCAAAGAGGTAGTCTGTTGCGTCGGGGCTTTGTGCCTTTGATTTTTAGACCCTTGACATGCATACGACCAGGGTTTTCCCTGTGGGGACTTTGCCACTCTTGTCATGCCACAATTCATACTTTTGCATTTATCAAAATTTTGACTTGATTTTCATAATAGCCCTTTTGACTAGCTGAATCATGAAATTTGACTTTATTTTGGGTCAAGACTGCCCCTATTTGAGACTTCTCTGGTATTGGGGATTACCTAGGTTGGTCATCTCATCCGCCAACCTCTTGCACCTGCATTCGGCGGAGTAAAGAGGAGAAAAGACTTTCAGATATACTCATGGCATGGCCAAAGTAGTAACGGTGTTTAACTAAAGGAGCCGACTAAGGACGCCGTGAAGTGTGTGCGATGCCCAGCTAAGGGTTGCTCTTAACAAGCGGGGAGAGAACGTGGAATTCCCAGCGCGGGGTTTTTATTAACCAAAGGTGCTGCAGAAGTAAGCCTAAAGACTTTTTTGAGAATGATTTAATTAAGATAAAGGTTTAAAACACCACTTTTGATCTTGTTAAGAAGCACTTTATTTTGAAAATCATGCGTGAAGCAATAAGGTAATGATATCATAAAATGCGTACTTACGCCAATATGTTACCTTGCGATCTTTGTGGAAGCAGCTGCTAGGGACGAGGTTGATCAACATGGGATAGTCCTCTTTTGGCGAAGAAAAGGAATGGAAGCAAAGGATTTGAAAGTGGCTTAACAAGAAGGAGTGGTGTTCAGACCAGACTCAGACGAATAAGGAGAAAAGGAAGAGAGGCAAGGGCTAGAACTCCCTTGCTAAGGCGCGGAGACCCTGATTACATGAAAGGTCTACAGAAGGAGTGAAATATCAAGAAGAGAGGTGAGGACTAAAGCCTCGGAAGCAGTGGGAGAAAGGGCAGATGCCCAAAGTAGTGGATGTGGAAGAAGTTGGGTCGGACCCGGGATCAGGAGGAATCAGAAGAAGAAATTGATAAATGGAAAGAGGCGGATCCGGAGGGTCCGGAAGTAGAGGAGGAGAATCCTGATAGGAGGAATCCAGAGGAGAAGAATCTCGAGGGACGTGATACCCTGGAAAGAAATATGCAAAAGGATGATGAAAAAGGAAAAAGAGGACAAAGGACGTGATATCCCGGAGAAGCAGGAAGATGAAACGGAGGAAGGATGGAGGGTCCGGAGGTTCCGGAGGAATGGAATCAGAAGGGTCGGGATGTCCCAAAAGAAGATAGAGAGAATAAGATGGAGAATCCGGATGTTCCGGAGCAGGAAGATAGAAAAGGGAGTGATGCCCTGGGAGGAAGGAAAGAGAGTCCGGCGGTTCCAGAGGGTAAAGATACCATGGGACGCGATGCCCAAGGAGAAGCGAAAGATCCAGAGGTTTCGGAAGAGTGGAATCAGAAGGGGCGTCATGCCCTATGAGGAGGGATAAAACACCTGGAGGTTCCAGGGAAATAGCAGGAAAGGGGACGCGATGCCCCGGGGAGAGTGGATTAGAAAAGGATGAAGATGAATAAGATGGGAAATGTGGAAGATCCGGAGGTTCCGGAAGGTGGGGAAGATACGGGTCCGGAAACCCGGGAAAGAAGAAGTGCAAATGTATGCGAATGCAATGTAACAGATGTGATGAATGCATGGATGCAACAGAATGCATGAGATGCAAAGAATATGAAGAACATGAAGGGCGAGAGGATGAGATCCTCCTCTTCGCCTGTGGATTGGCCCATGAAAAATTGATGATAGACGAGAATATGGATGGCGTTGAATGGAAGGTGGGTAGAATAGTGGAAGGCCCCTTAGCACCAAGATAACCGTCCTTCCATGGCAGTGAAAGTGTATAGCCAATTGGCCCAATGGATAAAGCAAGAGCCCATGATGAAGCTTCAATAGTGAATGATAACTCTCTGGGGAAGTGAAATGTAATAGTGTGGGAGGGTTGGAAAGTCGGGATAAGAAGCATTGTGTTGCCGAGGGGTCGTGGCATATAAAGAATGTTGAATAGAATAGGCATTCACCCCTTGTATGGAAGAAAAGGTTCGAGGTTTGAAAGTTGGAACAAGGGGTGCCCTACCCGACCCTTGGGCACAAACTTACACGGCATCAATGTTTGACATTCTCTCTTAGTGAGCAGTGGCGAGAACTTGGCCTCTTCGACCATGCTTGGCGCAACAACCCGGATCGGCATTCGACATATAAACTCTTGCATCTTGAATAGCACGGCCATGGCCAAATCCTTCTTGCCCGGCTCTTGATTATCTTCGGCACATGTGCTTGACGAAAGCCCCCCATTCCGAGTGGTAGAGGAAGGTGAAGCGGAGGCAGAAGGCTCCACAGGTGGTGGTGTAATGGAAGGTGTTGGCAAATGGGTGAGTGGAAGCGGAGATTCAAACACGTCGAGCTTCCCCCTTTGCTCGGAGGCAGTTGGGGTTGGCTCGAGTGCAAAAAGAGACAGATCCTGCTCAGGATTAACCATGGCTAGGTTACGGGTTAAAGGTATAATGGAGGGCCGAGGTGGCGGTAATGGGAGGTTAATTGAGGAAGGTTCGGTGGTGGGTTTGCTGGAGGCCGGTGTTGTGAAGGTTGATGGTGGAGTTGACGGAAGTTTGGTGGAAGGCTCGACGGAGGCTGGTGTTATGAAGGTTGATGGCATAGTGGGAGGTATAAAAGAAGGGGGTTTAGTGCAGAGGAAATGCCGCATGTGGCGAACGGTGTTAGGGATAGAAGGTGACTCATGATGTGTCGGTGTGGGTGATCGAAGTATCGACCCATCATCCTAACACCAGTAAGTCTTAGAAACGGGGGTTGGATTGGGGATGGTAGCTTCGTCCTGAGCAAGGGGTTCATCAAGTGGTAGCGAAGGGAGAGGGAAGCGAAGGAAACTCAGAAGGGGTGCTTGCAGAGCTTCGTCGTATGCCGCCTCAAATTCTTCAATTGCCGGTTCTTCATTAGCAGGTTCAAGTGGACACCGTAGTGAAGGCGTGTATGTGGGTGGTGGAATGTAATGGTATTGTGTATGTGGTGAATGCAAGTGTGAATGCATAGGCTGAAGCGGAGGGCCATATGAATGAACGGGGTGAATGGGTGGAGTATGGACATCGTCCACTTGAACGTTGAAATCTACCGGCTCTTGCTTGCTTGAACTGTCGACGCCGTAGCCGTCTCTCCTATCCTTCCAATCTTTCTCCATCTTTGTAATGTCGTTTAGAACAGCATAAAGGGGATTGACTGGAGTAGGAGGAGCGGGTCGTGGGCTCGTAACCCTCTTAAATTGTTCCTCCAACGAAGTGACTTTGTCAAGAAGCGTTTGTTGGAGGGGTGTGACCTGAGTAACAGAGGGTTGGCAGGGCCTTGAAGGAGGGGCCGCATAAAAAGGCCGTGGAAGGGGATTAATGGGATGACCAATAGAAGAACCCGGATGGGCCGGGTTGCAAGGAATAAATGGGTCTTGGGGCCGTGAATAGGGAGGAATAGAAAGAGGCGGGTGATGGGCCACCCGAATAGGAGTATGTGTGGATGAAGGAGGCGGGTGATGGGCCACCCGAATAGGAGTAAAAGGAGGATGAGATGAATGAGATGTGCCCTCAATAGCGGCCTGAAGGGCTTGGATTTGCTGAGGGGTGAGATGATCTAAGGCGTGAATGATCTGGGAGACCTTCTGATCGTCGGGAGGAGACGTCCCCGAAGGAGTGATGGCTCGCAACTGAGGCAAGGGACCATGAGATTGGATATTGCCCATGGGTGGGGCAAAACCGTGAAAGTGAGGGCGTGGTCCCTTTAAAAGATTATGGTGAGAGTTGTGATGAATATGTTGAAATTGAGGGGAATAAGATGTGCTAGGTTGATCACCCTCATGAACATTAATTGAGTTGAACATGTTGACTTTCTTATCAAGGTAATCCAAACAATTCAATGTGCAATCAAAACAGCTCACAGAGATAGCAAACAAGTTGGGATGGTTACCTATGATTTCTTTTATTTGAACCTTGGTGAGTTAAAGTGATTTTTAACAAAGTTGATGTGATCACTCAAGGTCTTAGACCTAATTTCAAATGCTCTTTTCTCCAGTGCCGACTAGGTTGATTCTCACCACGAATGGGCCAACTAAAACCCGGAGACTTCAAAGGTACAACCAGCCCAAGCGTCCGTGAGGGAATCCACGGGTGCGGAGACTTACGGAGGTCTTAGAAAAGGAATTTCTGGTCCGAAGAGACGGAATGCTCAATGGAGGGTCGTTCCAATTCCAAGAGAGGTGTGTGAGATCCTAGTGTAGAGAGAGGAGGTCTCCTAAACCAATGCAAAGATGAATGCAGCAGGCAGAATCAAGCAGATAACAACACAGAACAAAATGACGACCTGGGAAAGGTCGCTATATCAAGAAGCAGTGTCTGAGTGTCAGTCGCTAATCACTGTGAATAGTGTAAGCAGAGTAAAAATAGCGCCTTAAGGTGAGGCGCTACCTATAGAATGGACGCCCGGGAGCAGGGGCGTCAAATGGCAATAATCAATATGAATAAACAATGATAATAAAAATGACGCCCTATAGTAAGGCGCTACTCAAGTGAAAGACGCCTCTGACAGGGGCGTCCAAGGAAAATGACGCCTTGGTAAGAGGCGTTATACTTGAAAAATGACGCCTCTATGAGGGGCGTTAATTCCTTCTGTCTCCAGAAACTGTCCAACGGCCAGAAATCTCAAACAAGGATAATACCAATAGGAAGGAATAACACTCACAATCAAAATATCATGGCAATCAATAAAAACATAAAGGGGATATAGCATGCTCATCTTTTTTTTTTAAAGGATGGATAAATAGAATTTCTAAAAATCTATCAAACTAACCAATCACATAGGGAAAGTGCTACGTAGAGCACAAAAGGAGGTGCACCGTGGGTGCAAAATGGGCGGTGGCACACGTGGGTGCCCAAGGGGACGGGTAATCAAAAGAAAAACAAAAGGAGTCCCACCGTGATCGCCAATTTGTAGATTCTAAGAAATCCACTTAGAACAATTAAAAAAATAAAAGAATTAAAGCATGCACGTGGTGCTAATGGGAAGTGTAATCGCCAGAGACGCGAGGGCCTCAAAGGATATAAACAATAATAATCAAGGGAGGGATCGCGAATATAAATACCTCAAATGCGGGGAGATTATGAGTGCTCCTTTCTCTTCCGATCGGCCGGCCGATGAAGAGAGTTCTTCTTGTAGATTACACATGCAAAATTAACAAACACTAATAAAAGAATATAGATTAGAACCAAGGTGAGTGTAGCATCAAATTCACAATAAAGATGAGCATGAAAATCATGTATAAGAACACACCTTGTTGGGTGTTGGCCCTTAAACCCCCATGCAAAGGGTGGGATAAAAATATATGATGAATGCTAAGAATAATAAGTGTGCAAGTGTTGCACTGTGGGAGTCTCAATGTGATTGAGAAAGAACCTTGATAACAGAACAATGACTAAGATGAATGCATGCGATTAATGCAGATAAAAGAAAAAGAAAATAGAGAACAGAGAAACAGAGAAAGGAGGTAAAAGAGCCTGGGCAATTTTTCCCCTTTGGCCTTGATATGCAATCGGGAGGAAGCCTCTTCAAGGATGAAGATTTAGAACGTGTAGGAGGCTTCTCCTAGAGCCAAGAAGCAGCAGCCGCAGCACCTCTCTTGTAAAAAATAGGAAAATCTCCTCCCTTCGACAGAGCCGCAGGTCTCTATTTATAGGGTGAAGTGGAGTTTTAATTCCAAGAACAATTGGGATAACTTAGTTTTAGCAAGAGATAAACATTGGAAAGAGTCCCTCCTGTCATGGAAAGCCATTCCGAAGTTAAAAGGGGCTCAAAACGAGGAAAGAAGGAGGTTCTGGGAAAATTCGAAATTGATCAAGAAATGACGCATTGGAGACGGACGTTTCTTAAAATGACGCCCGCGGAGGAAACGTCAATTTCAGAATTGACGACTTGCATAGGGGCGTTATTTATAATTAAACACGAATTTTGGTCGGATCCGAACTCTCAAAATATAGCAATGAAAATGACGACCGGCCTGGGGGCGTTAATTGGAAATGACGCCTTGCACAGGAGCGTTAATCAAAATGATAAAAAGTAAAAAAGAATGGACGACCGGGGATTCGGGCGTCAATTTAATTGACGTCCGATTCAAGGTCGTTAATTCAAAATATTCAAAACAGGGCCATTTTTTATTTCTCAATATTATTTTCCCATTTTTTAGGTGGAGGTGCATCAAGCTGTGCTGATTCCAATTACTATTTTTTCGTATTTTTCTGACACCCGGAAGTCCACCAAATCACCTCTCGAAGAGGTTAAAAATAATATTAAAAAATTCAATTTGAAATTGACGACATGCCAAATGTCGTTACTTAACTTTTTTATTTTTTATTTCCTTTAAAATCAAAATAACGTCCCATGCTAAGTCGTTAATTCCAAAAAATTCCAAAAATTCTCAGAAAAATCCAGAAAAATGGGAAAATGAAAGAATGGACGCCCCTATTGATAGTCGTCAATTCTTTGAGAAACGTCCAAGGTTAAACCTTTATTTAAAAGACGCCCGACGTCAAGTCGTTAATTCTGAAAATTCATAAAAATAGAGAAAAATGCCCAGAAAATCCAGAAAAATAGGGAAAAAATAAGAAAAGGGGAAAAAAGGAATAAATCCAAGAAAAGTGAGAAAAATCACTTAAATAAAGTTAATTTGAGGGTCAAATTGGGGTATTATAAGGTAATATGAGATGCACTCACAGTAACGTCAATTTTGGCGTGTCTACAGCTGCCCCGCCTTGGCGTCTGCTTTATAAGGGAGCAGAGCGAACTGAAAAGTAGATACCAAGGTGTGATGAGACACGCAATCAACATCACTTGATGAGAATTAAATCAAAAGCTCGAGATGAAGCAATCTCGGGAAATTCAATGAAATCAACGATGTTTGGATAAAAGAGAGAGTGTGCACGCAGGCACGAAGGAGAATGATCAACTTCCAGTGCAGTGGAAGTACCCCAGGTCACAAACCTGTAGGTTTCACCATTGGGGAGCGGTTACCAGCCAATGTGGACGTGCTGCAGCCAAGGTGGATCAAGGGAAAGGATTGAAATAAGAGGATAGAAATCCAAACACGGAGCTTTCGAGAAAATGACCCAAAACAACGACAAAACGAACTGAGGATTCCATTCAGCAATGAATATCTCATATCTGGAAAGATTAAGATCAATTTGACTCTCCAAATCAGCTTATCAGAATGATTTTTCAATATTGATTCAAAGTCCTATATAAATGCATGCTGGATTTAAAGGAAAAATTAAAACAAATGAAAATATAAGATAATCAAGGATAATATTGTTAAGCTGCATAGACTGGGTCATGAAATCGATTTCGCGAGCTGATACTAAGCCGAAGCCTGTTTATCCACGCACCAACTCGTAAAAGGGAATCACCGTCCCCAGTCTCGGACGGCTCAACGGCCTATCCATATGACTAAGACTCCTCTGGAATCATCATTATTTTTGATGGAGGGGAACTCAAATTCCAGATTTACCAAAGTCACAAGGTCCTTGATATAATCTAATAGCGTAGGTAACATATAGTGAGAATGCATACAAGGGGATGGTGTTAGCAATGAGCATGAGAGAACTGGGAGATGAGATGCAAACACCATGGGACTTGGATGATGATGTCCAGTCGGTGGGACCAAGAGCTTCTTTCCTGCGCTCAAAACTTCATTAGTCAAAATATAAGGAAGATAACAAGCAATGAATATGGCATTTAAGCATAGCAAGCATAGCATGAAACATAGCATTAATAGCAATCACAACATAGTCATCAAAGCAACCAAAGCTTGGTGTGGATAGCATTTAAGCATGTATTAGCA
The DNA here is from genome assembly GCA_022559845.1 of Amorphophallus konjac. NCBI lineage: Eukaryota > Viridiplantae > Streptophyta > Magnoliopsida > Alismatales > Araceae > Amorphophallus > Amorphophallus konjac. Next base: position 140,155,160 of record CM040127.1, on the reverse strand, counting down.
AGGCTAAACATGAATTAAATCATAGCATTGCAAAGCATCCTTGTTTGTTATTTGCCATGAGGATGACAATCTTGGCATGTGAGATTGAGATTGGATGATCTGAATCAAGTAATGCCCAATGGCAAAGTGATCAGCAGGAGTTTATTAAAAGATTTGGAGAAATGCCTAGTGATCATTGTGAATATGGGGAGAATCAAAAGGTAGATGACAATGAATGGAGAGGACTCATCCCGTGCTCTTGGTCCTTACAAAATTCTTGTTCCTGCAAAAAAATACCATCAGAAAATACAATGCAAATTTTTGGATTTTGGAATATGCAAGTTTTTGTGGGTTTTGAAAAAAATATTCAATTTTTATGTGGATTTTGGAAAATATGTGAATTTTTTATGGATTTTTTTGAAAATATTCAATATTTTTGGATTTTGGTGTAGGAAATATTCGAATTTTTTGGATTTTGAGAAATATTCAATTTTTTTTTTGGTTTAGGCTTTGTTAATGCAGCACAATGGGTGTTTTTAAACCACTGGCTAGGGGTCCTTGTTCCTTCCCCTTTCGCTAAAAACTGCCCAAAGCTGAGTGTGCATTGAAGGTGGCGCCCTACGACCGGCTACCCTTATATAACGATGCCCCTACCAAGGCCATACCCGAAAAATATTCGGTCTTGGAGGGAGAAGAGAAGAATAATTGAGGATAAGCTTTATGCAGGATGAGAGATGTCGGGACTTGAATTCCTTCCAAGGTATTTCCCCTCAAAGAGGCAGTCTATTGCGCCGGGGCTTTGCGCCTTTGATTTTTAGACCCTTGACATGCATACGATCAGGGTTTTCCCTGCGGGGACTTTGCCACTCTTGTCATGCCACAATTCATACTTTTGCATTTATCAAAATTTTGACTTGATTTTCATAATAGCCCTTTTGGCTAGCTGTATCATGAAATTTGGCTTTATTTTGGGTCAAGACTGCCCCTATTTGAGACTTCTCTCGTATTGGGGATTACCTAGGTTGGTCATCTCATCCGCCAACCTCTTGCATCTGCATTCGGCCGAGTAAAGAGGAGAAAAGACTTTCAGATATACTCATGGCATGGCCAAAGTAGCAACGGTGTTTAACTAAAGGAGCCGGCTAAGGACGCCGTGAAGTGTGTGCAATGCCCAGTTAAGGGTTGTTCTTAACAAGCGGGGAGAGAACGTTGAATTCCCAGCGCGGGGTTTTTATTAACCAAAGGTGCTGCAGAAGCAAGCCTAAAGACTTTTTTGAGAATGATTTAATTAACATAATGGTTTAAAACACCACTTTTGATCTTGTTAAGAAGCACTTTATTTTGAAAATCATGCGTGAAGCAATAAGGTAATGATATCATAAAATGCGTACTTACGCCAATATGTTACCTTGCGATCTTTGTGGAAGCAGCTGCCAGGGGCGAGGTTGATCAACATGGGATAATCCTCTTTTGGCGAAGAAAAGGAATGGAAGCAAAGGATTTGAAAGTGGCTTAACAAGAAGGAGTGGTGTTCAGACCAGACTCAAACGAATAAGGAGAAAAGGAAGAGAGGCGAGGGCTAGAACTCCCTTGCTAAGGTGCAGAGACCCTGATTACATGAAAGGTCTACAAAAGGAGTGAAATATCAAGAAGAAAGGTGAGGACTAAAGCCTCGGAAGCAGTGGGAGAAAGGGCAGATGCCCAAAGTAGTGGATGTGGAAGAAGTTGGGTCAGACCCGGGATCAGGAGGAATCAGAAGATGAAATTGATAGATGGAAAGAGGCGGATCCGGAGGGTCGGAAGTAGAGGAGGAGAATCTTGATAGGAGGAATCCAGAGGATCCAGAGGAGAAGATTCTCGAGGGACGTGATACCCTGGGAAGAAATATGCAAAAGGATGATGAAAAAGGAAAAAGAGGACAAAGGACGTGATATCCCGGAGAAGCGGGAAGATGAAACGGAGGAAGGATGGTGGGTCCGGAGGTTCCGGAGGAATGGAATCATAAGGGTCGGGATGCCCCAAAAGAAGATAGAGAGAATAAGATGGAGAATCCGGAGGTTCCGGAGGAGGAAGATAGAAAAGGGAGCGATGCCCTGGGAGGAAGGAAAGAGGGTCCGGTGGTTCCAGAGGGGAAAGATACCATGGGACGCGATGCCCAAGGAGAAGAGAAAGATCCTGAGGTTTCGGAAGAGTGGAATCAGAAGGGGCGTCATGCCCTAAGAGGAGGGATAAAACACCTAGAGGTTCCAGGGAAATAGCAGGAAAGGGGACGCGATGCTCCGGGGAGAGTGGATTAGAAGAGGATGAAGATGAATAAGATGGGAAATGCGGAAGATCCGGAGGTTCCGGAAGGTGGGGAAGATACGTGTCCGGAAACCCGGGAAAGAAGAAGTGCAAATGTATGCGAATGCAATGTAACCGATGCGATGAATGCATGGATGCAACAGAATGCATGAGATGTAAAGAATGTGAAGAACATGAACGGCAAGAGGATGAGATCCTCCTCTTCGCCTGTGGAGTGGCCCATGAAAAATCGATGATAGACGAGAATATGGATGGCGTTGTCTGGAAGGTGGGTAGAATAGTGGAAGGCCCCTTAGCACCAAGATAACCGTCCTTCCATGGCAGTGATAGTGTATAGCCAATGGGCCCAATGGATAAAGCAAGAGCCCATGATGAAGCTTCAATAGTGAATGACAACTCCCTTGGGGAGTGAAAAGTAATAGTGTGAGAGAGTTGGAAAGTCGGGATAAGAAGCATTGTGTTGCCGAGGGGTCGTGGCATATAAAGAATGTTGAATAGAATAGGCATTCGCCCCTTGTATGGAAGAAAAGGTTCAAGGTTTGAAAGTTGGAACAAGGGGTGCCCTGCCCGACCCTTGGGCATAAACTTACACGGCATCAATGTTTGACATTCTCTCTTAGGGAGCAGTGGCGGGAACTTGGCCTCTTCGATCATGCTTGGCACAACAACCCGGATCGGCATCCGACATATAAACTCTTGCATCTTGAATTGCACGGCCATGGCCAAATCCTTCTTGCCCGACTCTTGATTATCTTCGGCACATGTGCTTGACGAAAGCCCCCCATTCCGAGTGGTAGAGGAAGGTGAAGCAGAGGCGGAAGGCTCCACAGGTGGTGGTGTAATGGAAGGTGTTGGCAAATGGGTGAGTGGAAGCGGAGATTCAAACACGTCGAGCTTCCCCCTTTGCTCGGAGGCAGTTGGGGTTGGCTCGAGTGCAAAAAGAGACAGATCCTGCTCAGGATTAACCATGGCTAGGTTACGGGTTAAAGGTATAATGGAGGGCCGAGGTGGCGGTAATGGGAGGTTAATTGAGGAAGGTTCGTTGGTGGGTTTGCTGGAGGCCGGTGTTGTGGAGGTTGATGGTGGAGTTGACGGAAGTTTGGTGGAAGGCTCGATGGAGGCTGGTGTTATGAAGGTTGATGGCATAGTCGGAGGAATAAAAGAAGGGGGTTTTGTGCGGAGGAAACGCCGCATGTGGCGAACGGTGTTAGGGATAGAAGGTGACTCATGATGTGTCGGTGTGGGTGATCGAAGTATCGACCCATCATCGTAACACCAGTAAGTCTTAGAAACGGGGGTTGGATTGGGGATCGTGGCTTCGTCCTGAGCAAGGGGTTCATCAAGTGGTAGCGAAGGGAGAGGGAAGCGAAGGAAACTCGGAAGGGGTGCTTGCAGAGCTTTGTCGTATGCCGCCTCAAATTCTTCATGTTGGATAGATGGACGCAGTCTATCTCCACTAAGTGTGGATCTAGAGGGGGGTGAATAGATCAACTTGCCTAATTTAAAACTATTGTAAGTTCTAAAGCGGAATTTAGGCAAGCATCAGTAAAGCCAAATGAAAAGTGCTAAGCAAAGGGTCGACCCATGAAAGCCATTCACATTATCTTATATCGAAAGCCAGACATAAGTATGAGTGATATAATCAATGAAGCTAAGCAAAGGATACCAGCATACACAGTTCACAAGCAATCACACAAACACAATGCACACATGATTTTTTAGGTGGTTCGGTCAAGGACCTACGTCCACCCCACACTCAATCGAGTATGGCTTCCTGCTGCGCAGCACAGCTTGCGTCTGCTGGGCTTTACAGCTTGGCCAAACAACCCGCTGATACACAGCTTCGCTGGGCACTACAGCTTACCGACCAGAGGATCTGATCCTCTGCAACCGCTGGGGAAATACAGCTTAACCCGTCCAGTGGAGACCACCACTGAAAGACCGCTGACACACAGCTTGAAGAAACAGCATTCGGAAATAAAAGACAGAATCAAAACGAAAAATAAAAACCCAAAAGCAATGTAGCTCTTAAAGAGCAAAGCTCAGCTCTGGTTTTGAACCACGAGACTGAGATACAAAATCTCTCACTCTCAATCTCAATCAACTCTCTCTCTCAACTCAATCTCTCTCGATCTTTTCTTCTCTCTTTTTCTTCTTCTTCTCTATTTCTTCTTCTTCTTCTCTGTATCTTCTTCTTCTTTCTTTTCTCTCTGTGGATCGAAGGCTCACTGCTGCTGAGTGTATAGACTTTTTCTTCTTCTCATTCGATGTTTTTCTTCTGTGGAAGACGGCTTCTTTATATAGCAGCAACAGTAGTAGGCGTGTGCTCTCCACGTTTCCCGCCCAGCAATTTGGACCACGTGGCAGCATCCAATGGAGTGTTAGTACACGTGTCCTTATCTGGATACCTTGTCCTTCTCGGATCACGAGCCAGGTACCTGGGATCACGTGCCCCTCATTAGCTTCTTCAGTCCGATGTATAGAGTTCTCCGTTCACGTGCTCAATGACAGCAATCTGACTTGCTGCGTCGACGCTGTCAATCAATGGCGTTAACGCAGTGAGGCATTCCAGTAGCCATTAGCCTTGTCTCTTTAGCTGCTGCGTTGACGCTACTCAATTGTGGCGTTGACGCAGTGGAATAGCCTGTGAAGCTGAATGCTTCTTCAACTGCTGCGTCGACGCTGCTTGCTTGTGGCGGTGACGCAGTGGAAGATATCGTGAAGGCTTCGTCAACTGATGCGTGGACGGTTTAAGCTCCTAGCGTCGACCCTGTTCCCTTTAGCAACAAGAGTGAAGTCATAAGATTTAAGTATGTACATTGCAGTGTATATACTTCGTTGTATAGACTTGTGAAGGCAGAATGCAACGTACAGACTTTACCCACTGTATTGACTTCATGTAATGCAAACGAATGTGAAGACTTCAGTGTATAGACTTGAAAGTCTTGAAGCCGATGTATGGACTTGAGCAAGCTAAAGGGCTGTATAGACATCGAAGACAAGGACCGATGTATAGACTTGCCAAACAGTCCAGTGTATATACTTTATGCAAGGAGGCCAATGTGTAGACTTGAAAAGCTGAGGCCAGTGTACAGACTTGCCACCGACCATTGTGTAGACTTGATCAGCATAAGACACAGTATAGATATCAACTCTGCACATCGAATGTATGGACTTCAAGTGTGAAGACCATTGTATAGACTTTGGTTTCGAAGACAATGTGCAGACTTTGAGTTTGAAGACCAATGTCCAGACTTTGAGTTTGAAGGCCAATGTCAAGACTTCAAGTAACACTGTGGATGTACAGACTTGATGGAGCGAAGCGATGTGTAGACTTGAAGCTCCTGATGGATGTATAGACTTCAAATATCAGGACGCTAAGGAAGACGGACAATGTACAGACTTGCTGTAACAGTCTGATGTACAGACTTCATGAAGCTCTAGACATTGAATGCTGTACAGACTTTGCCCAATGCCTGAGACGCTAACAAAGACGGACGATGTTCAGACTTGCTGACAGACCGATGTACAGACTTTACTCAAATGCATGAGACACTAACTGAGACGCTGGACTCTGCACAGACTTTGAGCGATGTATGGACTTCAAAGAAGTTGGCAGTTCAATGTACAGACTCTGAGGTTCAAGGCCAACGGCTGTACAGATTTTAAATATTAAGACTGATGTCCAGACTTCATGCGTTGACGCTGTACGCACTTAGCGAGATGACGCTGTACACACATCCAATGAAGTGCGTTGACGCTGTAACATGATGCGTTGACGCTGTACACCCTTAACCAATTCAATTGAGATGCAGTGTGTGGACTTTATCTTGAGCGAAAGGTAAGTGATGAATGTGTAGACTCAATCGACATGAGAGTTTCCAGTGTATAGACTCATGAGAGTAAGAAATGCAGACAGTAGTGTATTAAATGCAAAGAACACATAGTCAATCTGATAGAGCAATTTCATCAAATCAAAAATAGTTACCAATCAATCAAAAAAATGGTGTTACCAATGAAATAAAGCAAGTGTCAACATCATCAACATAGAGGGGTCACAACAATCTCCCCCTTTTTGATGATGGCAACCCCATATGAAGTAGAAGAGTAACATCCTGTCATATAGATATATGTTTGATGAAAGACATGATGTGTTATGCAGATTGACATGCAGATGCTATGAAGGCATGCAACTCACTGCCTCAAAATCTCCCTTGGAATGAATTCAGAATTGACTTCTGAATTCAGACAGAGATGTATTCTCCCCCTAGACATCCCCTAGACAATATTCTCCCCCTTTGCAATCAACAAAGAGGAGGGAAAAATTAATTACAATGGAGGAATCAAGAGAAGAACTGACTGGCATTCTGAATAGGTAGTTCATGAATAAGCATTCTAAAGCATAGAGTCTTCAGTCATATGAAATTAGAAACTACTGTCAGAAAGAGTTCTGGTTTAATGATGATAAAATTTGGAGTTCATGCACTACAAGCAATAGATAAGTTCACTGTGCATGATAAAACATAAACCAGAATCATATTTGCATGAAAGATTCAGTTTCGTAATATCTTACTTTCATAGTCTCATAAAAAATATTTAGAGAAATCAAGTCATGTATTGAAACTAAACAAATTGACACTCATGAACTTTTCTTTTGAAGAAGCAGCATTATCAATATTAGATTATATTGAGCATTCAGGTACCACAAGTCTTTCTGCGTAAGGGTATACGTTTATAAGACGCCAATACCCCTAGATACTCCACAAGATGGACCATTCTACCTATGATCAAATTCAACAGAACTGAGTTACACCTTTTTGTGTGAGGGTACACGTTTATCAGACGCCAGTTACCCCCAGGTACTCAGTGAAACCAGCCTGCTGTTTTGAACATTTTAAACAGAGATAGCTGACACTTCATGACATGAGTGTTGTCCACTTCTTTGATGAATCACTCAGTTTCTCAGTGATTTATCAGTCATTGCTCTGCCAATGCTAATTTTCAATGATTTTCAATGTTTTCAATAGCTTTCTTAGCTGTCCTTTTTGTGTTTCAGAATGACTTGTTCAAGAACAATACACATACTTAACCTCTCTAACATGATTTCAGATGAGTTTTCAGATTTCAGATATGATTAGCTTTGTCTGATATGAAATAAGAAAGAGGTTGAGAGTTTTATCAATTTTCAACTTACTTATATACTGATTGTAATCTTTAAACTCCAACCATTATAAGATTTAAACCATTACATCAGTCTTTGAACAATTCAAATTCTTATAAATGAAGAAGTCCATTTTCTACTGCTTAGAAATCAGAACTGACCAACAAATTGCCATAATGTCAGAGACAAGTATTCAGAGTTAAAGGTTGAATGACTTCAAGAAAGTTGAAACCACTCTGAATTTCTAGCAATACTCCCTCTGTCTATATGCATGCAACATGGCAAGAATTAATTGAGAGAGAGTTTATGCATAGGTCATGAATGAATGATATGCAAGGACATGCAAAGACTCGACAAGCTCCCCCTGAATATATGCAATACAGGACAGTTCTTCATTCACATTCACATCCACATGATTTATCCAAGCAATCAAAAATAAGTCCACATCAGAGATTTTATTCACAGTAATTAAACAATCATTCATCATGCTAAAATTTACATAAGCCAAGTTCTCTTCTAAGAAACTTAAAATTTTCATTCCCAAGAGGCTTAGTATAAATATCAGCAATTTATTTTTCAGTTTCTATAAAATTCATTTCAATCTCCTTTTTATTTACAGCATCTCTAAGAAAATGATGTTTTATCTCTATATGCTTAGTCCTAGAATGGTGAACAGGATTTTTAGCAAGGCATATAGCACTAGTATTATCACATAAAAGTGGAATGCATCCCAGATTTCTTTGATAATCAGCCAGTTGGTGCTTAATCCAAAGTACTTGGGCTGCATAATTACATGCAGCAACATACTCAGCTTCAGCTGTGGATAATGCTACAGTGTGTTACTTCTTAGATGCCCAAGACACTAGACAGCCACCAAGGAATTGACAGTAGCCACTGGTGCTTTTTCTATCTACTCGACACCCAGCATAGTCTGCATCAGTGTAGGCTAGAAGCTCTAACTCACGCTTAGCAGGATACCATAGACCTAGTTCTTGGGTGCCTAGTAAATACCTAAAAATTCTTTTCACAGCTTTAAAGTGATTTTCTTTAGGACTGGCCTGAAATCTAGAGCATAAACACACAGCAAATTGTATATCATGCCTAGATGCTGTAAGATAGAGAAGAGATCCGATCATACCTCTGTGTAGCCTTTGGTCCACAGGTTTACCTTTAGAATCTTCATCCAAACTGGTTGATGTACCCATTGGAGTAGCTATTTTCTTGAGGTTGTCCATTTTGTACTTCTTCAATAAGTTCTTTACATACTTGGACTGAGAGATGAAGATGCCATCTTCTGTTTGAGTAATCTGCAGTCCAAGAAATAGTTTGAGCTCACCCATTGAGCTCATTTCAAACTCATCAGTCATTATTTGAGAGAATTCCTCACACAATTTGGGGTTAGTTAACCCAAACACAATGTCATCCACATAAATCTGAATGATAAGAATATCTGGATGGCTTACCTTGGTAAACAATGTTTGATCAACTATACCTCTTGTGAAGTTCTTATCGGTGAGAAATTTGCTCAACCTGTCATACCAAGCTCTAGGAGCTTGCTTTAAACCATAGAGAGCTTTATTGAGCTTGTAAACATGATTAGGGAAATCTAAACATTCAAACCCAGGAGGCTGTCTCACATATACATCCTCATTAATTTCCCCATTTAGAAAAGTAGATTTCACATCCATCTGCTGAAGGTTTATTCCTAGGGAACATACATAAGCCAATAAAATTCTTATTGCTTCTAACCTAGCTACAGGGGCAAAAGACTCTTCAAAGTCTATTCCAAATTCCTGATTGTACCCCTGAGCTACAAGTCTGGCTTTATTTTTAATAACATTCCCCGCTTCATCACTTTTGTTTCTAAATACCCATTTTATCCCTATGACTGTTTCATGATCAGGAGGTGGAACCAAATGCCACACCTTATTCCTGTCAAACTGATTGAGCTCCTCATGCATGGCATTAATCCAATGCACATCTTGGAGAGCACAGTCAATGGACTTGGGTTCTATGTTTGATACAAAAGCATAAGCATTCAGTTCATGTTGAATTCTTAAGTGGCCTCTAGACCTAGGTTGGTCATGCAGATTTCCAATAACATTATCTACAGGATGATCCTTGAGATATCTAATATTTGCAATTGGAGTATCATGAACTTGATTTACCTCCCCCTGAACTGTAGGCTCCTCTTCATTAAGCTCTTTATGTTCTTCTTCATCCTCAGATTTGTCTGCAGGATCTCCTTCCTTCAGAATTTCCCCATTATTTTCATTCCTGCATTGACCAACATTAGAATTTGCCAAGGATTCATCAAAAACTATGTGTGGAGATTCTTGAACAGTTTTAGAGTTCAGATTGTACACTCTGTATGCTCGGGTGTTTTCAGAATAACCAAGAAAAATTCCTGGTTCTCCTTTAGGTTCAAATTTATCAAGATCCTTTTTATCATTTATGTGAATGAAACATTTACAACCAAAAACCTTGAAGTGAGCAATAGAAGGTTTCTTACCTTTTAATATCTCATATGGTGTTTGCTGGGTAGAAGGTCTTACCATGGCTCTGTTAATTACATAACAGGTAGTGTTCACTACTTCAGCCCAAAATTTCCTTGGTAGACCACCTTCGACAAGGAGTGTACGACCCATTTTCACTAGGGTTCTGTTCCTTCTCTCCACAACTCCATTCTGCTCAGGTGTCCTTGGTGAGGAGTACCTGTGGTTGATTCCATTTGACCTGCAGAATTCATCAAATTGTGAGTTTTCAAACTCACCTCCATGATCAGACAAAATGTTTTCAATTTTCTGATTTGTTTTAACATAGAACTCTTGAAATTCTGAGAAAGCATCACTCATATTAGATAAGAAATAAACCCAAGTATACCTAGAAAAGTCATCTACCATGACAAACCCATACCTCCTCCCTGATAGGCTGACAGATGTAGTTGGCCCAAAAAGATCCATATGTATCAGCTCATAGGGTTTGGAAGACAGATTTTCAGTTCTAGACTTAAATGACTTTCTAGTTATCTTTGATTGAGTGCATGCATCACAGATTTTATTTTCTTTCTTGAATGAGACTTCAGGAAGTCCTCTAACCATGCCATGCTTATTTAATTTGTGCAAAACAGTGTAGCTAGCATGACCTAACCTATGATGCCATAAAAATGCTATATCTTCTCTACTGGCAGTAAGGCAAAGGTTAGTGTGTTGAATTTCATCTAAATTTATCATGTAAGTATTATTTATTCTTTTTTCAGAAAATTTGACAATATCAGAATCAAGTTCAAAAACCTTGCAGCATTGAGAATTGAATAAAACATTGTAACCTTTATCACATAACTGGCTAATGCTAAGTAGATTATAGACTAACCCTTCAACCAGCATAACATCATCAATGCAGCAGGTAGAACACTTACCTACCTTACCTGATCCGGTAATCCTACCCTTTGTGTTGCTTCCAAATGTGACAAGGCCTTCTACTTTCTCAGTCAGTATGTAAAATTTGGCCTTATCTCCTGTCATATGCCTGGAGCAGCCGCTATCCATGTACCACAAGTTGTTCTTGGCTGCCAGACATACCTGCATACACAATTAGGTAGAGAAGTTTGGAACCCAAGACTGATTGGGCTCCAATGTCAATGAACTAGAAGCAAAACAAGAAAGCAAATGTTTCGGAATCCACATTTGTTTAAATGTGTTTTGTTCAGTGGATCCTACAGATTTTCTTCTGTTGTTGTTCCTTTTCTTCTTATTGTTATTTTTCTTATTGGCAGCAGCATGTTTATTGACAGTACTGTTATTTCTGTGCCAGTGCCTTGGCCAGGGTATGTCCGCAAAATTTTGGCCATAGTAGTTCCTGGGCTGGCTATGAAAATATTGATTTCTAGATGTCCAGTAACCATACCCATTGACCCAATTTCCACTGTAAGGTCTTTGGTTTTGAGCACCCTGGAATGCAAGACCTGTAGACCTACCCTGAGTTCTAGACCACTTTGACCTATTGAAGTAGGTTGGCTGTGCATTGTATTGGGTCTGAGCTCTGGGTTGATAAAAATAATTGGGTTGACTCCTAGCTGCACTTTGTCTCCCCTGTACTTTGGACCCTGCTGACCTATACACAGGTTTGTATTGGGTCTTCTTCAGAGGTGGAGGTGTTGGTGGAGACTTGGTTACCTTGACCTGGGGTTTACCGTACTGTGTAGGTTGACCCCTAACCTTAGTCTGAGCCCTAGGATTCTGCTTAGATGTGCTAGCTCTACTAGGCTCATTAACCTTTTGTTTGCCCTTCTCCTCAGCACTGGGCTTTTTCAGATTAGCAGTTTTGTTCATCAAATTTGTTGAGTTCATGCTAATTAGAGGTCCCTTTTCCTTTTGAGCAACAACTGAAATTGTTTTCATCCCGAATGTTTTTGTTGCACTAGAATTAAATCCTAGGCCCTCTTTTCTGAAATTAACCTTTGACCCTAACAAAGTATTTAAGTTATCTGTTCCTTGGGTCATTTTCTCAATGGTTTTCATTTTATCCTCATTGTCTTTCTGAAGTTCATCAATAGCCTTTTTCAGCTCATTGTTGACATTGAGGACAGCTTCATATTTTTCAGAAATGATTTTTACTTCACTTTCACATTTTTGAATCTTCAACTTCCATTCATCAATTTCATTTTCAAGCCTTAGATTCTCTTCCTTAGAAGCTTTTAACTCATTTTTGATTTTATCTTCTTCAGAGCATGTGAGTTTCAATTCATCAATCTCAGATTCCAAACATTGCAATTTTATCAGTTAGTGTTTTATCATTTTGCATGGAATCGATTTTTCTTCTAAGATGCCTATTCTCTTTTCTAATATCATCAGCTCTTGCAGCTATGTCATGATAAGCATCTACCCAATCAGCAATTGTGAAGTTTTTAAATCTAGTGATTACCTTGTTGTGCCTCCTAGGCACAAGCATGTGCATTGTGTTTTGATGATAGCATGCTGATTTGTTTTGATGATTGCAACACAGTCAGTGCATTATGATATTGTGTTTTGAATATGGCTGCTGATATGATTGCATAGGACTGTGTCTGATATACAGCATTGAATGCATGAGTATTGCATGATGCGTTGACGCATGGGATCATTGCGTCAACTCACTGGTCTGACCCAGAGCTGATCTATAAAATGTGTCAACTGGTGCATCGACGTAGTGGACTCAATGCGTTGACGCATTGGAATTGTTTTGAAAGAGCTCTTGCTTTGCTTCATGCATTAGTCTAAACATTGTCCATCTGAGTGTCTCATGCAGAGTCAATTCATATAGTCTGTACACTCTGGTGCATGTTGTTTGTAAAGTCTACACATGGCCTGTCGGTTGTCATGTCTTCACACTGTCCTAGGCTAAGTATGTACATCGTCAATGTTATTTGAAGTCCATACATTGCATACATTAGTCTTGAAGTCTATACATTGGTTTTGTCATGCACATAGACTTCCAAGTCTACACATTCCTGCATTAGTGTGCTTCACGCTTTGTTCATGGCTGAGAGTCTATACATTATGCATGTTTGAGTTGAAGTCTATACAGAGTCTGCATCTTTCAAAGTCTGTATAGCCACTGGTCTAGAATCTAAGTCTGTACATCGTTCATTTGTCTTGGCAAGTCTACACATTGGTAGTCTGTACATCATTCGTGAAGATTGAACATTGAGCAAGTATATTCATTGGACGAGTCTGTATCATCTGTCTTCATTGAAGTCTCACGAAGTCTGTACACTGCTTCACTTCGTCAAAGTCCATACATCCTCAGCTGAACCCCATGTCTGTACAACGGCCTCAATCTTCATCAAGTCTACATAGTGGTTCAACATTCTTATAGTCTGTACAGCCTGCCTTATCGATTCAGAGTCTATACATCGCTCAAGCGTTGAAAGCATCTGAAGTCTGTACAGCGTCCGTTGTCAGAGTTCTTGAAGGAACAGGGTCGACGCTGGAGCTTAAGGCGTCCACGCACCAGTGAAGATGCATCCATGGATACTCTTCACAGCGTCAACTCTACGCAAAGGCTGCGTCAACTCAGCCACTCAAGAAGCAGAGGCCATGTCAGAAATATTCCAATGCGTCAATGCAGCAGTGGAGCAGCGTCGACGCAATAGTTAAGAAAGGCTAGGCTGGTTGCTCACTGGAACGCATCAATGCGTCAACGCCACGGGTTGGAAGCGTTGACGCAGCGGCTTAAGAGACGCCAATATACAAATGTACATGTTCGTGCGTCAACGCCACCAACTGGCAGCGTCGACGCAGCAGTTCAAGAAAGGGGCGAGTTATCTCTGGCTGTCTTCAACGCGTCAACGCTATCCACAGCAGGGTCGACGCAGTGGGACAAATTCAAAATGCGTACTAATGAAGGGCACGTTATCCGAGGTGCCTGGCTCGTGACCAGGATGCTGCCATGTGGTCCGAATTTCTAGGGCAGGAAATGTGGAAGCCACACGCGCCCAGTGTGCCAGCTGCTGCTGCTTATAAAAGGAAGCATTCATCCTCTGTAGAAGGCTGATCGAAGAAGAAGCCTAGAGAGCAGAAAGCCCTTCGATCCAGAAAAAGAAAAGAGGAAGAAAAAGAGAAGAAGAAGAAATAGAAGAAGAGTGAGCCAGTAGAAGAAAAAGGGTTGCAGAGAAGAAGGAGAGAATAGCGTGAGAGAAAAGGAGAGCAGAGGAGAAAGAAAGAGAGATAGATAGAGAGATAGTGTTCGTGAGAAGTGAGAAGAAAGAGAGAAGAAAGAGAAGCAAAAAGAAGAGGAAGAAAAGAAGAGAGTCTATTGCAGATCAGTTCAGTCTGTTCGTGGATCAAATCCAGAACGACTATGCTCATTGAGAGCCACATCTCTTGTGTTTCATTTCCAGCTTTTGTTGCTGTGTTTTTTATGTTTTTGTATTTTTTCTTTTGTTTCTTTGGTTAGTTTAGTTCTTTCGATTGCCCTGTTGGGGATCGGGTTCCTCCTGTTGGTTCAGGAGAAGGGAGATCTGATCTTCGGGTTACAAGTGACAGGTTGTCACTTGTGGGTTCCCTCTGGTTAGAGGAAGGGAGGCTCGTCCTCCGGTTCTGGACTTGTGGTTGCAAGTCCAGGGGTCCCTCCTGATCTGGAGGAAGAGAGGTCTTCGACCTCTAGTTTCCAGGTGACTGGGAGTCACTTGGGGTGTCCCTCCAGTTGGGAGGAAGAGGGGAGTTTGTTCCCCTGGTCAAGCTGTGTGTCAGCACCTGTTGCAGATTGAGTCTGCTTGGTTCTAGCATTGGCTAGTGAAGCCTCACTCCGGTTGGGAGTGAGGGGTGGATGTAGGTCTGGAGGACCGAACCACCTAAAAATCTATTGTGCAGTGGTTTGCCTTGCGTTAGCTCCATATCTTCTACCTCCCATTCACAGGTTGTGCATGCTTGGCTAGTTGCATTATCTAGAGAGTTATTTTTGAGCATTGTATTCTGCTAAGTGTGTTTGGGTTGTTTAGCTCTGCCTTTGTTTCTGGTTGTTCAGGTGGCTGCATTGGTGCAGTCCAACTATTTGTTCATTTGTTGCCTTATCATTTCATCTTGGAAAGCTCATTAGTCTTTATTCTGCATATCTGAGCTTTAGAGTTTTAATTTGGGCTATAATTCTTAGAGGGATACATTCACCCCCCCTCTGTATCCGGGCCTAGCACCCTAACATACCTCATCTGTGTCCTCCTCTCTATCTTCGGAGCTTGTTGCCATAAGGCAAATGGGCTGTTCAGATTCGGCTTCACTATCTGAGCTATTGCTGAAAGAGCCTTCATCTTCATCACTCCATGTGGTGATCATAGCTCTTCCCTTCTTGATTTTCTTCTTTGACCTGTCCTTATGTTTCTAATTGTCTAGACAGTCAATTTTCAGATGCCCTGGTTTCCTGCATTGATAACAGACATTAGCTTCATCTTTCTTTGCAGGTTTAGATTTATACCTTTTATCCTTTCGGCCACCACTGTATTTCTTCTAGCCGAACCGTCCTGCTCCCTTTCTGAGAAATCGCCTGAACTCTCTAGTCATCATGGCTATCTCAGATCGAGTCACATCTTCTTCTTCATTTAGGCTCTCCTATGATGATGAAGAGCTGCTGGAGCTGGATTTTGTTGATTTGCTGGAACTAGCCTTCAGCGCTATCGGCTTCTTCTTCCTCTCGGCTTCATCTGTCCTTGGCATGTTTATCTCATATGCCATTAGTGAGCCAATCAGCTCATCAACTTTAGTATTACGCAGGTCCCTTGACTCCTCCATCACTATTGCTTTGGTGTGCCAATTGGGAGTCAGGGAGCGCAGAATTTTCCTTACTACATCATACTCTGCCTGAGGTTTTCCAAAACCTCTGAGGCCATTGGTTATGACAGTCAGCCGAGCATACATTTCGCTGATGGACTCGTTATGCTTCATCTTGAAGGCTTCATACTCAGATACAAGAAGATTGGCCTTCTGCTCTCTTACTTGAGATGTACCTTCATGAATTACTTCCAGCGCATCCCACATCTCCTTAGCTGATTTGCAAGCAGATACACGGGAGAATTCTGAAGGATGCAGAGCGCACTGGATAGCATTAATAGCACTCCAATTCAGCGTGGACCTTCTGATCTCCTCCTTGGTCCATACATCTTCATTCGGGGACAGCTCATAAGGTCCCTTGCTGACAATCTTCAAAATCTCATAATCCTTAGCCCTGAGGAACACTTGCATACGGTTCTTCCAGTATGCATAGTTTGATCCGTCAAAGAATGGGGGCTTCGTTGTTGAGTGACCTTCGGCAGTCATCCCTCGAGCATCCATCTTTGCCTATTCTCTTCGGGCGATGAGTCCCTGCAGAAGAGTTAGGCTCTGATACCAAGTGTTGGGTAGATGGACGCAGTCTATCTCCACTAAGTGTGGATCTAGAGGGCGATGAATAGATCAACTTGCCTAATTTAAAACTATTGTAAGTTCTAAAGCGGAATTTAGGCAAGCATCAGTAAAGCCAAATGAAAAGTGCTAAGTAAAGGGTCGACCCATGAAAGCCATTCACATTATCTTATATCGAAAGCCAGACATAAGTATGAGCGATATAATCAATGAAGCTAAGCAAAGGATACCAGCATACACAGTTCACAAGCAATCACACAAACACAATGCACACATGATTTTTTAAGTGGTTCGGTCAACGACCTACGTCCACCCCACACTCAACCGAGTATGGCTTCCTACTGCGCAGCACAGCTTGCGTCCGCTGGGCTTTACAGCTTGGCCAAACAACCCGCTGATACACACCTTCGCTGGGCACTACAGCTTGCTGACCAGAGGATCTGATCCTCTGCAACCGCAGGGGAAATACAGCTTAACCCGTCCAGTGGAGACAACCACTGCAAGACCACTGACACAAAGCTTGAAGAAACAGCATTCGGAAATGAAAGACAGAATCAAAACGAAAAATAAAAACCCAAAAGTAATGTAGCTCTTAAAGAGCAAAGCTCAGCTCTGGTTTTGAACCACGAGACTGAGATACAAAATCTCTCACTCTCACTCTCAATCAGCTCTCTCTCTCAACTCAATCTCTCTCGATCTTTTCTTCTCTCTTTTTCTTCTTCTTCTCTATTTCTTCTTCTTCTTCTCTGTATCTTCTTCTTCTTTCTTTTCTCTCTGTGGATCGAAGGCTCACTGCTGCTGAGTGTATAGACTTTTTCTTCTTCTCCTTCGATGTTTTTCTTCTGTGGAAGAAGGCTTCTTTATATAGCAGCAACAGCAGCAGGCGTGTGCTCTCCACGTTTCCCGCCCAGCAATTTGGACCACGTGGCAGCATCCAATGGAGTGTTAGTACACGTGTCCTTATCTGGATACCTTGTCCTTCTCGGATCACAAGCCAGGTACCTGGGATCACGTGCCCCTCATTAGCTTCTTCAGTCCGATGTATAGAGTTCTCCGTTCACGTGCTCAATGACAGCAATCTGACTTGCTGCGTCGACGCTGTCAATCAATGGCATTAACACAGTGAGGCATTCCAGTAGCCATTAGCCTCGTCTCTTTAGCTGTTGCGTCGACGCTGCTCAATTGTGGCGTTGACGCAGTGGAATAGCCTGTGAAGCTGAATGCTTCTTCAACTGCTGCGTCGACGCTACTTGCTTGTGGCGTTGACGCAGTGGAAGATATCGTGAAGGCTTCGTCAACTGATGCGTGGATGCTTTAAGCTCCCAGCGTCGACCCTGTTCCCTTCAGCAACAAGAGTGAAGTCATAAGATTTAAGTATGTACATTGCAGTGTATATACTTCGTTGTATAGACTTGTGAAGGCAGAATGCAACGTACAGACTTTACCCACTGTATTGACTTCATGTAATGCAAACGAATGTGAAGACTTCAGTGTATAGACTTGAAAGTCTTGAAGCCAATGTATGGACTTGAGCAATCTAAAGGGCTGTATAGACATCGAAGACAAGGACCGATGTATAGACTTGCCAAACAGTCCAGTGTATATACTTTATGCAAGGAGGCCAATGTGTAGACTTGAAAAGCTAAGGCCAGTGTACAGACTTGCCACCGACCATTGTGTAGACTTGATCAGCATAAGACACAGTATAGACATCAACTCTACACATCGAATGTATGGACTTCAAGTGTGAAGACCATTGTATAGACTTTGGTTTCGAAGATAATGTGCAGACTTTGAGTTTGAAGGCCAATGTCCAGACTTTGAGTTTGAAGACCAATGTCCAGACTTCAAGTAACACTGTGGATGTACAGACTTGATGGAGCGAAGCGATGTGTAGACTTGAAGCTCCTGATGGATGTATAGACTTCAAATATCAAGACGCTAAGGAAGACGGACAATGTACAGACTTGCTGTAACAGTCTAATGTACAGACTTCATGAAGCTCTAGACATTGAATGCTATACAGACTTAGCCCAATGCCTGAGATGCTAACAAAGACGGATGATGTTCAGACTTGCTGACAGACCGATGTACAGACTTTACTCAAATGCATGAGACGCTAACTGAGACGCTGGACTCTGCACAGACTTTGAGAGATGTATGTGCTTCAAAGAAGTTGGCGATTCAATGTACAGACTCTGAGGTTCAAGGCCAACGGCTGTATAGACTTAGAATATTAAGACTGATGTCCAGACTTCATGCGTTGACGCTGTACACACTTAGCGAGATGACGTTGTACACACATCCAATGAAGTGCGTTGACGCTGTAACATGATGCGTTGACGCTGTACACCCTTAACCAATTCAATTGAGATGCAGTGTGTGGACTTCATCTTGAGCGAAAGGTAAGTGATGAATGTGTAGACTCAATCGACATGAGTGTTTCTAGTGTATAGACTCATGAGAGTAAGAAATGCAGACAGCAGTGTATTAAATGCAAAGAACACATAGTGAATCTGATAGAGTAATTTCATCAAATCAAAAACAGTTGCCAATCAATCAAAACAATGGTGTTACCAATGAAATAAAGCAAGTGTCAACATCATCAACATAAAGGGGTCACAACACTTCAATCGACAGTTCTTCATTAGCAGGTTCAAGTGGACACCGTAGTGAAGGCGTGTATGTGGGTGGTGGAATGTAATGGTATTGTGTATGTGGTGAATGCAAGTGTGAATGCGTAGGCAGAGGCGGAGGGCCATATGAATGAACGGGGTGAATGGGTGGAGGATGGACATCGTCCACTTGAATGTTGAAATCTGCCGGCTCTTGCTCGCTTGAACTGTCGACGCCGTAGCCGTCTCTCCTATCCTTCCAATCTTTCTCAATCTTTGTAATGTTGTTTAGAACATCATAAAGGGGATTGACTGGAGTAGGAGGAGCGGGCCGTGGGCTCGTAACCCTCTTAAATTGTTCCTCCAACGAAGTGACTTTGTCAAGAAGCATTTGTTGGAGGGGTGTGACCTGAGTAACAGAGGGTTGGCAGGGCCTTGAAGGAGGGGCCGCATAAAAAGGCCGTGGAAGGGGATTAATGGGATGACCCATAGAAGAACCCGGATGGGCCGGGTTGCAAGGAATAAATGGGCCTTGGGGCCGTGAATAGGGAGGAATAGAAAGAGGCGGGTGATGGGCCACCCTAATAGGAGTATGTGTGGATGAAGGAGGCGGGTGATGGGCCACCCGAATAGGAGTAAAAGGAGGATGAGATGAATGAGACGTGCCCTCAACAGCGGCTTGAAGGGCTTGGATTTGCTGAGGGGTGAGATGATCTAAGGCGTGAATGATCTGGGAGACCTTCTGATCGTCGGGAGGAGACGTCCCCGAAGGAGTGATGGCTCGCAACTAAGGCAAGGGACCATGAGATTGGATATTGCCCATGGGTGGGGCAAAATCGTGAAAGTGAGGGCGTGGTCCCTTTAAAAGATTATGGTGAGAGTTGTGATGAATATGTTGAAATTGAGGGGAATAAGATGTGCTAGGTTGATCACCCTCATGAACATTAATTGAGTTGAACATGTTGACTTTCTTATCAAGGTAATCCAAACAATTCAATGTGCAATCAAAACAGCTCACAGAGATAGCAAACAAGTTGGGATGGTTACCTTTGATTTCTTTTATTTGAACCTTGGTGAGTTAAAGTGATTTTTAACAAAGTTGATGTGATCACTCAAGGTCTTAGACCTAATTTCAAATGCTCTTTTCTCCAGTGCCGACTAGGTTGATTCTCACAACGAATGGGCCAACTAAAACCCGGAGACTTCAAAGGTACAACCAGCCCAAGCGTCCGTGAGGGAATCCACGGGTGCGGAGACTTTCGGAGGTCTTAGAAAAGGAATTTCTGGTCCGAAGAGACGGAATGCTCAATGGAGGGTCGTTCCAATTCCAAGAGAGGTGTGTGAGATCCTAGTGTAGAGAGAGGGGGTCTCCCAAACCAATGCAAAGATGAATGCAGCAGGCAGAATCAAGCAGATAACAACACAGAACAAAATGACGACCTGGGAAAGGTCGCTATATCAAGAAGCAGCGTCTGAGTGTCAGTCGCTAATATCTGTGAATAGTGTAAGCAGAGTAAAAATAGCGCCTTAAGGTGAGGCGCTACCTATAGAATGGACGCCCGGGAGCAGGGGCGTCAAATGGCAATAATCAATATGAATAAACAATGATAATAAATATGACGCCCTATAGTAAGGCGCTACTCAAGTGAAAGACGCCTCTGACAGGGGCATCCAAAGAAAATGACGCCTTGGTAAGAGGCGTTATACTTGAAAAATGACGCCTCTATGAGGGGCGTTAATTCCTTCTGTCTCCAGAAACAGTCCAACGGCCAGAAATCTCAAACAAGGATAATACCAATAGGAAGGAATAACACTCACAATCAAAATATCATGGCAATCAGTAAAAACATAAAGTGGATATAGCATGCTCATCTTTTTTTTTAAAGGATGGATAAATAGAATTTCTAAAAATCTATCAAACTAACCAATCACATAGGAAAAGTGCTACATGGAGCACAAAAGGAGGTGCACCGTGGGTGCAAAACGGGAGGTGGCACACGTGGGTGCCCAAGGGGACGGGCAATCAAAAGAAAAATAAAAGGAGTCCCACCGTGATCGCCAATTTGTAGATTCTAAGAAATCCACTTAGAACAATTAAAAAAATAAAAGAATTAAAGCATGCACATGGTGCTAAAGGGAAGTGTGATCGCCAGAGACGCGAGGGCCTCAAAGGATATAAACAATAATAATCAAGGGAGGGATCGCGAATATAAATACCTCAAATGCGGGGAGATTATGAGTGCTCCTTTCTTTTCCGATCAGCCGGCCGATGAAGAGAGTTCTTCTTGTAGATTACCCTTGCAAAATTAACAAACACCAATAAAAGAATATGGATTAGAACCAAGGTGAGTGCAGCATCAAATTCACAATAAAGATGAGCATGAAAATCATGTATAAGAACACACCTTGTTGGGTGTTGGCCCTTAAACCCCCATGCAAAGGGTGGGATAAAAATATATGATGAATGCTAAGAATAATAAGTGTGCAAGTGTTGCACTGTGGGAGTCTCAATGTGATTGAGAAAGAAGCTTGATAACAGAATAATGACTAAGATGAATGCATGCGATTAATGCAGATAAAAGAAAAGGAAAATAGAGAATAGAGAAACAGAGAAAAGAGGTAAAAGAGCCTGGGCAGTTTTTCCCCTTTGGCCTTGATATGCAATCGGGAGGAAGCCTCTTCAAGGATGAAGATTTAGAACGTGTAGGAGGCTTCTCCTAGAGCCAAGAAGCAGCAGCCGCATCACCTCTCCTGTAAAAAATAAGAAAATCTCCTCCCTTCGACAGAGCCACAGGTCTCTATTTATAGGGTGAATTGGAGTTTTAATTCCAAGAACAATTGGGATAACTTAGTTTTAGCAAGATATAAACATTAGAAAGAGTCCCTCCTGTCATGGAAAGCCATTCCGAAGTTAAAAGGGGCTCAAAATGAGGAAAGAAGGAGGTTCTGGGAAAAATCAGAATTGATCAAGAAATGACGCCTTGGAGACAGTCGTTTCTTAAAATGACGCCCGCGGAGGAAACGTCAATTTTAGAATTGACGACTTGCATAGGGGCGTTATTTATAATTAAAAACTAATTTCGGTCGGATCCAAACTCTCAAAATATAGCAATGAAAATGACGACCGGCCTGGGGGCGTTAATTGGAAATGACGCCTTGCAAAGGAGCGTTAATCAAAATGATAAAAAGTAAAAAAGAATGGACGACCGGGGATTCGGGCGTTAATTTAATTGACGTCCGATTCAAGGTCGTTAATTCAAAATATTCAAAACAGGGCCATTTTTCATTTCTTAATATTATTTTCCCATTTTTTAGGTGGAGGTGCATCAAGCTGTGCTGATTCCAATTACTATTTTTTCGTATTTTTCTGACACCCGGAAGTCCACCAAATCACCTCTCGAAGAGGGTTAAAAATAATATTAAAAAATTCAATTTGAAAATGACGACATGCCAAATGTCGTTACTTAACTTTTTTTATTTTTTATTTCATTTAAAATCAAAATAACGTCCCATGCTAAGTCGTTAATTCCAAAAAATTCTAAAAAATTCCCAGAAAAATCCAAAAAATGGGAAAATGAAAGAATGGACGCCCTTATTGATAGTCGTCAATTCTTTGAGAAACGCCCAAAGTTAAGCCGTTATTTAAAAGATGCCCGGCGTCAAGTCGTTAATTCTGAAAATTCATAAAAATAGAGAAAAATGCCCAGAAAATCCAGAAAAATAGGGAAAAATAAGAAAAGGAAAAAAAGGAATAAATCCAAGAAAAGTGAGAAAAACCACTCAGACAAAGTTAATTTGAGGGTCAAATTGGGGTATTATAAGGCAATATGTGATGCCCTCATAGTAACGTCAATTTTGGCGTGTCTACAATGACTGTAGGGTCAACTGGCTCTTGGTAGAAGTGTGCCGACTGCAGGTACGGGGTGAGGCAGTGTGTAGAGCGGCGGTGGCCGTTGTTGCATTGTCGCCATGCTTGGTTCCGATGACTGAGGCAGTGTGCAGAGCGGCGGAGGGCCGTCATGACGAACCGCTCCCCGGGATGATTCACCCTAGACTTCGGGTGATTATGAAGCTGAGGACTGTTCAGTTTTCTCCATCAGCTGCTTCTTTAGCAAGTCTATCTCTTGCCGATATTTCTGAAGTAGTATCAAGACTGATGGGTGTATAGTGACTGTTGTGGGGATAACTTCTGCTATCTCCCCGAATGTACCCTCGGGTAGGATGTCGAGGGGGACGTCGTCTTCTTCTTCCGCCGTCACCACATTGGCGGTCAGGACGGGGGCCTTATCATCCCACCGGTGGTAGACTCGGGGTTATTTTCCCTTAGTCCTCGTCAGGATCTCCCTTGCTGCTTCTGTTCTGCGAGTATTCGGCCCCGGCCGTGCGGCCAATTTAGCCAACTCGCGGGGGTCTTCGGGAAGCCCCCCATATTGGTTGGATATACCAGCCATGTTGCAGGTAAAAACCCGTATTTCTCTTCTCTGTCGGTGGGCCCTTCTCCTAGCCTGATGTGGGAAGGTCAACCTCTCGAACACAGAAGTTCTTTTTATTTCTTCTCGTTTGGGGACGGCTTCATCGGCTTCGATCTCGAAGCCGCTATCATATCCATTATCGTCGACTGATGACACCATCATTCTTTGTCCTACATCTTCTTCATCTGCCATTGACGGGCAGTAGTCTTCATTGGCGGCGACTGCTTGCATCAGTCGCTGTTGCCCAAGCGAGGGGTTGCCTAACCCTCGAAAATAGTTCCTGACCAGATAGGTCATCTCTTCTTGACCCCGCTCTTGATGTAACAAGGGGGACAGTTGCCGACCTCCCACAGGAGGGGTATAAGCTAGCCGAGCTCTGTCGGCAGGTTGTTGGAATCTTCGTCCCACAGCTGGGACGTTGGCTTGACGGGCGTAGGCCCGAAAACTTTCGCGGCATGGAGGATCCGCGACCACCTCTTCCTCTTTCGGGGCCAAGCCCCTTCCTCTCTTTCCTTCCCCTCCGTCGTGAGCAAGATGGCGGGGGACGGGTGCAGCTTGGTGAACATGTTGGACCCTCTTGGGGACCCATACCTGCTTCAATTTCCTTGGCCTGGGGGCCAACTTCTCTCGACCGTAATGGCCGGCTTCTTCTCTTTCTGCCCTCCTTCCAGTGAGGGCTTGATATGAGTTGCGGACGGGGACGGAAGGGATAACCCGATCCAGAATTATCCGCATGTCGCGTCCGTTGAGGAAGACGCGCATGCCGCCAACCATCATAGATTTGCCGGATTGGAGAGGGTTTCGGTAACCACAGCAGTACTCCTCCGGATCTGCCTGCGCTGACGTCCTCCGGGGTTTCTGTTGACAGCATTGGGGCGGGCCGCACGGATAGCATGGTGCACCAAGCAGTTGGTGACCGAGGTCGGACTCTTGAGCGAGTCGTGGCTGCATCGAGCCTTCAGAGGTTCCACGTTCTTTGTAGTTCCCTCGACAGGCTCTGAGGGTTCCACTTCTAGCATATCCACAAAGGCCAACCCCAAGAAGTTGGGGAAGCCAACAGCGGCAGGGAAGCTGCCGAACTCCATGGGCACCGCCAGGTACCCTTGCGCATGACCGGCGATAATCGAAGGGCCAAAGACGACGCCAGTTAACCCATTCATCGTCATCGCTCGCCTGCAAAGACAGACAAACCAACGATCAGTAGCCTTTGGGAGGGCCTCGAAGCCCAGGTATCTCGGCAAAGTGATGAAAGGTGACATTGGTCCCACCGGGCGTGCCAGACTATTTGCGATGGGATTCTTCCCGTTCTACTCCGGTCTTCTTTCTTTGTTTGTTTATGATTATCATTTGAGTTTATTTGGTTTGTTTCACGTGTCGATCAATCAATTAACTGACTGGCAATTAACTGACTGATTGATTGCGCGGGCGTGCTAGTCACGTGAGTGACAAATTTATTATGCGCCCATTCTGACCCGTGTCTGGCGAAAGTGAGATTCGATCGGGACCAGCCGTCCGCCACACCATAAAGGCTATGGCATTAATTACATCCCCCGCGAGGAGGGAAAACCTTTGATTAATTATCGAGATAGTGGGCTGTCAAGGCCGGAATAAAGATGCGATGTTATGAATATGACAAGATCATATGAGATGCGTCTATTTATCATGCAGGAGAGGCATGGTTCATTAAATTGGAGACCCTTGGTACGTGGCGGAGGATGTAGGTCCGAAGACCACCATCGCGCATAGCGGAGACTTCCGATCGGGCATAACACGGCCTTCTGTTAACGCCATTTGATATATCCGAGGATCTATGCAAGCATGCATGCATGATGTTCATGGCTATGCTAAGCATGGTAATAGAGTTATGGAAACAAGCAGTGCTCAATCACATTTATTAATCCCCGCCAAGGGGAGAGAATGGTAACACAAGCATGATAACGAGAGCAAAGTGCTGACGGACATGGTAGTGAAAGCATGATAACAAGATGACTCGGACTCGAACAGCCCTTCTCTTATTCAGTTTATTACTAATTAGGGTTTATTAACTCTGACCACGGGAGACGAGGATCGCTCCGAAGGCGAGTGAGCGATTAAAATAGCAAAAGGGTTCAAAATCGGCGCGGCCATGCGTAGGGGTAGGTTTCCCCGGTGCGGCCAAACGTAGGTGAAGGGTCTTAATACGGCGTGGTTATGACAAATGGTTAATACGGCTCGACGGGCACGGGGCGCACCGGTTTAGGGCGCGCCGGGAACGGGCCAAATAAAAAGAAGAAATCATGAGTCTAGTGTTAATCCGACGCGGGGGGGTACCGCGCCGTATCAGGGCGTGCCGGATTACGGCCGCGCCGTTTTAGCTTATTTTTTGATGAATTTTGAAACCATTAAAGTTCATTAAGATTTTGTTGAGAGTTTTGAAGTTATTTGGGCCAATTGCTCATTTAATTAAAGTCCTGGATCCTTCCAGAATGAAGTAATGGGCTAGTGCGAGGTCCATACTCGAGCACTAGAGTCCCTGATTCAGAATGGATATTTATTACGGCCGATCCGCAGAGACGACTTGTGAGTCCAAAACCTGTCGAAAATCGGGCATCATCTCCCCTGAACCTGAAAGGTTGCAGGAGAGGAACGGGGTCATGCTCACTTGTGGAGCAAGCCCCTTAAACTACCGGTCTGCATGGTGACAGCCAGCAAATTCCCAACGGATCGGATACCCCGAGGACTAGCCTACGAGGGGCACAAAAACTCCGCGGGTGAAAGCAGAGGATGAGGTAGCTGATGATAGAAGTGACACCCCGATGACAAGCCTACAAAGGGGTGGGCGACCTACAGCATACACTGCACCTGCTAGAGAGAGAGACCCTCAGGGAAAGAGGTTCCGAGGGCTAGCCTGCTAGGAACATTTACCCCTTTGGTCACCACAGGGTCCCAAGGGGCTGTGGGTTTGAGATTGTCGGGCCGGAGCCCCTGTTGTTGTTGTTGGCTTCATGACTCATGAGAACATCCATCACTCGAGAGCGGAGTTCCCCTGGTCAATTGGCAGCTCTGTGAAACGGCGGAAGATATCCCCCTCCCTGGGTGGAGGGCCAAGATGTTGATGCTCACGGGACCGGGTTACCATTTACAGAATATAATGGAACAGCAGTCATGGAAAGGGGCGATCGATATGCAACTAGAAAAGTTTGTCTACACACACATACCCACAAATGACTGGAATGCAGTAGTCGTGAAGCGGACTTCACTGTCCCAAAACATCGCCTGCCCCCACTGAACAACAGAGAGATGCAAAGAGGAGGGGAGGCCAAGAACAGATTCCGTATCAAAATAGAGAGAGACATATGCACAGGCACAGGCGCGGAGGACCCAGGGAGGGGGTTGTCCATGTAGCCCATGGCATACCAGGGCGCGTTCGGAGTCCGGAGAAACCGAGATTTCGGAGCCATATACGGGAAGACCCCAATAGATATATACATTTATCAAATGAGATATCAATGGAAGAGGAAGACGAGACGCCAAACATTCAACCCATTGATGCATTCATATACACACAATATCATTCCATTGACAGGGGAAATCACATACATATCGTGAGTTTGGGTGCCGGCATCGCGGCATGGCCACCATCCTACTCGCAGGAGGATTCACAGAAGAACAATCGGAAAATGAAAGAAGACGCAGAGAAGGGGGGGAGGGTTTGGCTCATATCATCGCCATCCCTCACCCCTCTTGCTTACATTCGTCAGAGAGAAATCGATTTCGGGAATCAGCGAAAACACAGGCACCCACCTATTCCCAGAACAGAGTATCGGACGTCTTCTTCTTCTCCGACTCCGGAGGGCTTCAGGCAGGTTGAGGGAAGACGGCGGCAACTGGCACTCCGGAGAACCCTGCTTCTTCTCCTTCTATCCTCCCTCGAAAAACCTCTCTGAAAGCCTCTCTAAAAGCCTCTCTAAAAACCCTCTTGAAAGTCTTCCTCAAAGCCTTCTTCTCTCTATCCTCTCACTCTATCAATCGAACGGCTCCCTATATATAGGAGGAGGTTCGATGCCTTAATCCGGCGCAGAGAATGGCGCGCCTATAAGGGTGAGCTCTATCCCTTGCGCGCCAGAATAGGAGGGCGCCGGAAGAGGGTTTCTACGCGCCGGAATAAGGGGCGCCAGATGGAGGCGCGTCGGTTTAGGGCGCGCCATGTTAATGCTCCTCGCACGTCGTGAGTCAGACGATGAGTCCGGGGATGACTCTGGGGGTCACCCTGAACATTTATCTCACCAATGCTCCTTGAAACCTCGCAAAGATGCCTTGTTGAAGCTTTCAGACCGACGTACGGCCAATCTCGGAACTTCCGATGGCTTTGGTTTGATCACGCGGGTTTTTCACTGACACGGCTCTTGGCACTATGATACATGCCGCTAGCTTGGTCTGCCTTGTGCTCAAAGCTCCTTAGAGGGTGGGATAACACCAGGGATAGTTCCGCCTGAGCTGGGCGATCATTCGGCCACTAACGGGCCCATCTTGGCGGGAAACCGTACCCGTGCCGGGTGATCGGGATCTTCTGCCGACAGAGCTTTCGGTCCTCTGTTCTGAAGAGCCAAGGGGACTCCTTCATCTCAGGAGAGCCTTTCATGAGGTGGGTAGCCACTGGGTAGACCATCATCCTTGGTCGGACAATGGGTGTAGTGTATGCGGCATGACGGAGTCGATGCCGGTTCATTGGGCATGCTTGGTCGCACTACCGGTTGGTTGTGAATTCATCTCGGTTCTCCTGAGGTGAAGTCCCTAGCGTTCATACGGGGTGACTTGAGGCTCTGGCAGCTCGAGAAGTCTTCAATATGTTGATCTTTATCGTCTTTCATGCTTCAGCGGGCCGCATCATGCGTCTTTATGGCTTGATCGCCGACGATCACATTATGAGTGCCAACATACCCCCGGTCACCTCCTGCTCCATCTCTCTCGGACTGATCATCATCAACCTCCTAGGTAGAGGGTCCACTCTACTAGGAGCAGTCGAAGAGGTGGATGCCTGTGTCGAGGACAAAGTGGGTGGACCGGCCTTCCCCTGACCAGAAGTGGTCATAGTGATGGGGCCAGCTGGTCCGCGGATAGATGGGTCCTTCGGCTAGACTGGGTGGAGGGTAATCCTATGGCCATCATGGTCGAAGGTGCAAGTGTTCGACCTACCATGAAGGGTGGCATCTCGGTCAAAGAGCCAAGGCCTACCAAGGATGATACTACCCACCTCCATAGGTAGTACATCACACCAGATCGCATCATGGTACGCCTGGAACTGCAGCGGCACCAGACACCGCAGTCTGACCGGGATGGAAGTGGAATCCACCCAAAAAACTCTATAGGGTGCGGGGTGATCCATGGGCGTCAAACCAAGGTGCTTGACAGTGCCTGTGGAGATAGCGTTGATGCAGCTTCCGCTATCAATAATCACCTTGCATGCCTTCCCTTCCAGCCTACAAAATGTATGGAATATGGTGGTGCGACGCCAGTCGTCACTCACCTGCGGCTGGGTAAGGATGCACCTGACTACACCCAAATGTATGCCATCCTGATACTGGGTACCAGGGACGTCGACCTGCTCACCCTCCAACAGCTCATCAAAGAATTCCTCGGCCAATTCCTGGTCCGGCTCATAACTGACTGGCACCAACTCGAGGGTGGGGTCACAAGCCGGCGTGTCGGTAATAACAAGTGTTCCCCGGGTGGGACACTTGCTGGCAAAGTGGCCAACTCCACCACAAGTGTAGCAACGGTCTCGTGTCCCAGTGCCCTGAGATGTTCCACCAATAATTGGCCCATTACCCTTGTCCTCTCGATGGACTGGGGGTGTGGGAAGAAGAGGCTGAGCTGGTACGGCAGGCTGATAAGGCCGAGGGGCAGGGATTGGTGCCTGCGCGCGAGGGGGAGGCTCCCTCGGAGGGAAAGTGCAGAGCCTAGGAGTAGTGGGGTCCTTGTTGTGCCCCTGTGGTTTTGATGATGGTTTTGATGGGTGGTTTTTGATGTAAGTTAATCACTGTGAGTCATCTTGCTGTGTGTCATCATGCTATTATTCAGTCATTCTCTGATCATAATGCTTTCTTTTATATGCACGATAAATTCATGTTTTATCATGTAAATGTATGGAGTTCATAGGGCTGTCAGATAACATGCTCTATTTAATTCTGTCTACACTCTGTCTGCACAGTCTCCACAGTAGTGCGTCAACTCATTGTGCTGATGCGTCGACCCTTCAGTCATATTTGTCTCTGTCCACACAGTAGTGCGTCAACTTCTTTAGCTGCTGCGTTGACGCTGCTCAATTGTGGCGTTGACGCAGTGGAATAGCCTGTGAAAGTGAATGCTCCTTTAACTGCTGCGTCGACGCTTCCAACCCGTGGCGTTGACGCATTGATGCGTTCCAATGAGCAACCAGCCTAGCCTTTCTTAACTGTTGCGTCGACGCTGCTCCACTGCTGCGTTGACGCATTGGAATATCTCTGACAAGGCCTCTGCTTCTTGAGTGGCCGAGTTGACGCAGCCTTTGCGTAGAATTAACGCTGTGAAGAGTATCCGTGGATGCATCTTCACTGGTGCATGGATGCCTTAAGCTTTAGCGTCGACCCTGTTCTTGTCTTGCATCAGGAATTAATTCAAACGAAAAGATTAATGAATCAAGACTTAATCATAAACATGCCATTCATATTTCATTGTGAATTAGATCTGAAGCAGTGTATAGACTTGGTGAACACTGCAACAGTAATCGGATGTATAGAGTTGAAGTTAGACAATCCAGTGTATAGACTTCAGTTAAGTGCATTGGCTGTACAGACTTCAATTAGAAATTGCCCGATGTACAGACTTGAAGATAAGACTCCAATGTACAGACTTGCAAAAGCGAAGCCAATGCACAGGCTGTACATACTTGAAGAATGCTTGCAGAAGGCGATGTATAGACTTGCCTATGCGAAGCCACTGTACAGACATGAAGAACTGTTCAATGTATTGACTTAGCGTTGTATAGACTTGGCTTTGAACGCATGAGCTGAAGATTTTAGAATTGAATTTTCTACCCTGAGCATGCCAACAATCAATGGCCCTGTGGCCTGTCTTTCCACATTCAAAGCATGAAATAGAATTTCTTCTACAAGAACCTGACCAGCATTCAGAGTCCCTGTGACCCCTTTTGTTGCAATTAAAACAGATGATGTGCTGGTTCATAGAAACATATTTGTTTTTACTAAAAATATGTTGGTTTGCAGGGAATTTAGCATGATATGAATAAAAGGTTTTCTTACCACTAGCAAACCAACAATGAGCAATTGAGTGTCCTAATTTGCCACAATTAGAACATGTGACACTCCTTTTCTGAGGTGAAGGATTTTTATCATGAGATCTCCTAGCATTCTTATCATCCTTCTCCATCAACTTACACTCATGCATCAGATGTCCAACTTTATGACAGTAATGACAGATAATCTTCTTTTTAGATGCATGTGAGTGTGTGTGAGGGCTGTGATCAGTAAACACTGATGGACCCTTTTTATTTATTTTCTATTTTCCAATCATTTTCTGATTTTTATCATGTTTTTCTATTTTCTTAGCCTTATACTGAGGTGAAGATGAAGTAGAAGACTTTTCCTGTTCAGAAGATTTAACAAAAATAGTTTTCAAATTGGATCCATCGACCTTCCTCATGACTGGACTATAGCCCAGTCCCTCTTGCTTAAAATTATCCTTTGCTCCCAACATTTTCTGAGCAATGGGCTGTTTGTCTTTAGAGGTGGTGGCTACATCTGAACCACTTACAAAAGATGTCATAACTTTGTTCTGAAGTTCCTTCTTATTTATCTTATTGTAGCCCAGCCCTTCCTTCCTAGGATTGATTTTTATACCTAGTAGCTTGTCTAGGTTTTTCTACCCATCAACAAATTTAGACAAGGAAACTTTCAAATCTTGAATTTCATTTTCTAAAGAGGAAATATGTAGCTCATAACTGGCAATCTCTTGCTCACAGTAATTCATAGCTTCATTCAAAACTTTGTTAACAGTTTTATATTTTTCAACTTCCTGTTCCAGATTGCTCAGTTTATCAGAATCTTCAACACACACAGTTTTTCCTCTTTCTAAGGCTAGCAGTCTCTCAGACATAGTGGAGTTCAGCATTTTTAGTTTCTCATTTTCTTCCTTAAGCTTGTCATTCTGAATTAACTCATTTATCAAGGTCTGATCTTCTGAGTTAGTTTCAAGTTTTCTTCCGGCCTTGAATTCCTTCAAATCTTTTTCCTTCTTTTCAATGTTTTTCTGTAATTCCACATTCACAGATTTGATTGCTTCAAGTTTTTCAGCAAATAAGTTCTTCTCCTGCTCAAGTTTCTCAGATTTTTTATCATTTTTATTAGTAGATGTTCTCAGAGAATCATTTTCAGATTTCAGCTTGTTTAAATCTGAGTTCACACTTTCAAAGTTTTTCAGCAATTTTTCATACTGGTCATGATAGTTAACAAGAGTCTGATTATCATTATCTGAGTGGAATTTTTCTTTGAGTTCAGATATCACATTTATATGATCTTGATTTTCAGTTTTCAATAATGAAACTTGTTTCTTCAATATTTGAAAATCAGACATACAGGCATCATGACTATTTTTCAATTCAGCACAATTTCTACAAGGACAACTTGAACTATCTAAACCAGTACCCTTCTTCAATTTTTTATACTGTTTTCTTAACAGTTCATGAGATTCAAATAATTCAGCATATGCATTCTCCCAATCTTCTAGAGAAAAATTCTCGAAGAGATTTACCTCATCATCATCATCTTCTTCAGTTTGATTGCTGCCTTGATCGCTGCCACTTTGATTTCTTCTGTTGGCCATCATGCAGCTGTCCACATCTATCTCCTGAGTTCGCTTCAGTGTATCCAGAATGTCTTTAGCAGAACTGCAATCAACGAAGCATGAGTGAAAGGCTCTATCAGTAGCTGCCTTCATTAGATTTATAGCTATCTGATTCTCTTCATGCATAGACTTGTGACTGTCAGTCCATTTGGACTTTTTCTTTGGTAGTTCATGACGACCATGTGAAATTACTTTCCACAGGTCTGGATTCACAGATTTGATATAATTCTTCAGACTAGCGAACCATGCATTAAAATACGTACCACTGATGATCGGTGGATGAGCCATGAGAACACAACAGATTAATGCAACAGGAATATTGATGCACTAAAAACAAATTAGCACCTAAGACTGCAAGATCGAATCTGCAGGTCGCTGGACCTTGTATGCAGACACCGCTCTGATACCAATTGTTAGGTTTGGTGCAAGTATTCATGGCTTTAATTGGTTAAGTACATGAAATTATTATTGACTTGAAGCAAAGGAATTTGTCTGAATTGTCTAAAGGGTAATAGTTGTCAGAGCAATGACTTTGATCACTGAGAAACCATGTCCAAAGGATTGTGTCATGAGGTGTCTTAGTCAACTCTGCAGAATAAAATTCATTGAAAATTCAGGTAGAGCAATGGCATGCACAGTGAGAAATACAACTCACTCATCAAGAAATGATTTGCAGTGTGTCATGATGTGTAAATACTATCTTTGTTCATATAAAGCATGACAGTTAGTCACACTAAGTGCTTAGGGATATTGGCCTCTGATCAAGGTATATCCTCTAGTTAAAAGGTGTGCACTGAACTAGAGTGCTCGTAAAATTTGTAGCATGAAAAAATTTATTGAACAAATTGAAATGTTTGAATATTGATGCTAAAATCAAATTGCTTCAACCCTAGACAAAATCATATGACTTCATAATTGCTTGATTTCAATACTGATGCATGTAATTCCGAAAGAAGTCAATAAATTTGATTGTGTAAGAGAAAGGGAGATTTATCAAGACAAATATGAGGGCTTGGTTCATTTTTAATAAAACATGATTTTAGATATCAATACAGAATTTTATTGATAAACTCTGCATACATTATGTTTAAACCATGCTGTTCAATAAAGCTCATTCATAAGCCCTTATAATGGAAGACTTTGAAAACTTATGTTTTGGATTTATGAGATTGATATATCTCTGAAAATCTGACTGAATTTTTTGAGATTGGAACTTCTTTAAAAATCTGCTAATTGAACCTCTTCTGCTAATTGACCTGAACTTCTCCTTGTTTGCCCCTGTGGTCTCCTTCTCATTCATTTCATAAGGTTCCATTTATTGAGGGGGAGGCTCCTTGTCATATGCATCATGCTGCATAGAAGGAGAAGCATTGTGCTCTTGCATTCATATTTCTGGTTTCTGCATCTACATTCATACCCCTTCCCATGGTCTATTTTGATTATACCAAAGGGGGAGATTGTTTGCCAAAGAGGGAGAATATCATTCAATCAGTGCATGCAGGTTCCTTTTGATCATCTCTAACTCATGCTTTTACTGAAACTCTTAAAGGGGGAGAATTGTGTTCTTGCAAAAGGGAGAAATTGACTGAATTTTTTATACATGCTTTAATTTCTCAAATTATTTTCTTTTTGATGAAGTCAAAGGGGGAGAATAATTTGAGTCATCAGAATGCCTCACATCATCAGAATGACTCAATGTGTTGAAAGTGTTGCCATCATCAAAAAGGGGGAGATTGTTGTGCCCCAGTGGTTTTGATGATGGTTTTAATGGGTGGTTTTTGATGTAAGTTAATCACTGTGAGTCATCTTGCTGTGTGTCATCATGCTATTATTCAGTCATTCTCTGATCATAATGCTTTCTTTTATATGCACGATAAAATCATGTTTTATCAGGTAAATGTATGGAGTTCATAGGGCTGTCAGATAACATGCTTTATTTAATTCTATCTACACTCTGTCTGCACAGTCTCCATAGTAGTGCGTCAACTCATTGTGGTGATGCGTCGACCCTTCAGTCATATTTGTCTCTGTCCACACAGTAGTGCGTCAACTCCTTGAGCTGATGCGTCGGCTCTTCAGTTCAATCTGTCAAGTCTATACACTCCATGCCCATTCAAGTCTATACATCGGGTTGATTCAAAGTCTGTACACTACGCTCCACTGTACAAGTCCATACAATGGCTGTTGAACAGCTAAGTCTGTACATTGTCTTCAGCTCAAGCGTTCAAAGCCAAGTCTATACAATGCTAAGTCAATACATTGAACTGTTCTTCATGTCTGTACAGTGGCTTCGCATTGGCAAGTCTATACATCGCCTTCTGCAAGCATTCTTCAAGTATGTACAGCCTGTGCATTGGCTTCGCTTTTGCAAGTCTGTACATTGGAGTCTTATCTTCAAGTCTGTACATCGGGCAATTTCTAATTGAAGTTTGTACAGCCAATGCATTTAACTAAAGTCTATACACTGGATTGTCTAACTTCAACTCTATACATCCGATTACTATTACAGTGTTCACCAAGTCTATACACTGCTTCAGATCTAATTCACAATGAAATATGAATGGCGTGTTTGTGATTAAGTCTTGATTCATTAATCTTTTCGTTTGAATTAATTCCTAATGCAAGACAGGAACAGGGTTGACGCTAGAGCTTAAGGCGTCCACGCACCAGTGAAGATGCATCCACGGATACTCTTCACAGCGTTAACTCTACGCAAAGGCTGTGTCAACTCGGCCACTCAAGAAGCAGAGGCCTTGATGTGACACCACCTTGGGGTAATGACCACAAGACAATATGACCCTTGGACCTAAGGTTGCAAGCAAGCAAATTGGCGATGATACCACTCGAGCGGCTCACTCGCTTGGTGCACACTTGTGCCCGTGGGCAACTAAACGATAATGGAGAGGGTTCGGGGTGGGACAATGATGCTCCGGTGCTTGGCAAGCTTGGGGAGAACCCCAATTGGGCCAGGGATGCCCACTCACAGGCGGCCGTCACACCATGGGTGTGGGTTGAAATGGCTCGCTCACAACTCGCCCGCGATGGACACTCACGTGTTCGGCAATTTGGGCCGGGCCCTCGCTCTCTGTCCGACGCAGCAAAGCAAGAATACTAAGCTAAGCAAGTCATATTGACCAGCAAAGAAAAGGGGGACCGAGGCTCACCTAGCCGGCGTGAAGACGCCAACTCCGGCCGAAGACGGGGGCGAGCGGGGAGGCAAGGGTTTGCACCCGCAAGCCGCGTCGGTGTCGCTTCAAATATGTGAAAATATTATTACATGAACTACACCTCTCGCAGGAGGGGGGCTCTTGGGGTGGGGGTTAGACTTATTACAACCAAGATTACCTCCACGCAGGGAGGGGCCTTCATCCGGCCAAGCGGGGTGGGGAAATTATGAAGAGAACGCCGACTCTCCAAGCTTCGCCGGTTCTGCCACTCTTCAGTTTTGCTGAATAGGTTGTCGATGAAGATGCTTCCACAGACTCAACCGAGCTCCAAATTTGATGAAACTAGAGCCAAAAGTTCCCCAACTGGCCGAGGATGATGCTTGAACTTTTTGGGAAGCTCTGGAACTCTGGGCTGATCGGACCGGTGACTGGAGCAGGACAGCAACACTCTACCTCTGACTGATGTAGAACTGATACAATGGATTGCAGAAGGCACTGCGATCGCTCCCGAACTCTAAATCGAACGAAACTAGCGGTGACGCGATCTTGGTCGGAGTATCTTCGAGCAGAAGTTGACGGGGCCACAATCCGATGTAGGAGAGGAGAATGGTTGCCGGAGAAGTGAAGACAGGTCGAACCTGGACCTGCAGGGGGCAGAATGCACACTCCGGCGAAAAAATTAAGAACAAATAGCTCGGGCGGGTGATTGGCGTCGTTCTTCTGCTACTGATGGAGGACTAGACGAAGAAGAATTTTGTAGAAGGAAGCGTGATCGAATTCCTCCAAGGTTGGCCGCTGAACGGCTTCCAAGATCGCTCTGGCCTTCAGTCTGGGACAGATTGTGCAGTCGTTGAAGATGACGTTCCTCCGGACAGCTCCGAACTCAGATGCAGGCAGGAGTACCACCATTGGAAAGAAGACTTGGAGATGATTCCAGAAATATAAGATATGCCACCGGGAGCCTTCAGGGGAAGTCGTGGCTGCTACTGCAAATCACTACTTTTCTGAAACCTGCAACAGGGACAGAATAGGTGGAAGAGAGGGTGTGGGGAAGGGCATGAACAAGGGGTTATTTGGTGGATGGGGAAGGGGGGGTGCGACCTTGGGTGGTTAGGGAGGTGGGGAGATGAAAGGGCACAACCCAAGGGAGAGAGAAATTCGAAATTTGGCCTAGGGAAGGGCTCTTTCAGTCTTGGGGAGAGGGAGGGTTGCTTGGGAGAGTGGAAAGGTGCCTAGGAGAAGGGTTTTCCACCTAGGGGTTGGAGGGGGAATTGAATGAGTGCATGGGGAAGGGGAAGGGGCCTTAATGAGGGGTGAATGGGGAGGAGAGAGAATGAATTTTGAAATTGGGGTGGGGAGGAGAGAGAGAGGGGGCACAACCCACTTAGAGAGAGTGATAGTAAGAGAGAGAGAGAGGGAGATATTGAGAGGGAACTAGAAGGTGTGGAAATTTTCTGGATTCAATATTCAAGCATAATTGTTACAAATGAGAGAGGGGTGGGGCTATTTATAGACTCCACACTTTTCCTAAGACCAAACTGACCCTGACAAACTAACTAATGACCAAACAGTCCAAGGGAGGGGCGCCCCTGGGCCTAGCCCAATGAATTGGGCCCATTAACCTATCAAACCAACATAATGACTTCAAGACTTAGGAAAATGACTTTCTAACCTAGGTACATGACTCAATAAAGGAAAAATTACATGTTTAAGACTCAAATAAAAATAAGAAAATTACATGACTCGACTCACAAACACATGAGGAATATAATGGCGTACACCGACGTTCAATCCGAGCTTCAGAAAATGTGGAGGGGCAAGGGATGTACCCATCATACCCCCGGGGTGGGGAAAACTCAACCCTGTCGAGTATGGGTCCACCGGGGAAGTAGCATCCCAAACGCAGTTCCGGGCGAACCTTGTTCTCCAAACTCGACCCATGTCCATAGCCGAGGAACGGTGCTTCCACTCGACAAAGTGGCTCGGACACACCCTTAGGCTGGCGAAGAGATCTTACTTTGCTTAGTATTGCCGCCATGTGCTGACGTCGGGCTCTCGGGCTAGTTTGTGGTGGCACTCCGAGGGTGTCTCTCACAAGGATAGGTGTAGGCTCAAGACACTCACTAGGATCCACCGCGGTACCCTTAGAGGGTGCCGGATCCGCCACGTGGGAAGTGGGATGAATCCCAAAACCCATTGGTAAGTTCAACCCGCAAGCCGGGTGCCAAGGCCACTCGGAACTTGGCAAGGTCCAAGTCCTCGTGCCCTCAAATTAGAGGTGACCCTAGAGTAGAGCCACTCCAAAATCATCATCATCATCAAGTCGCCAATGTGGAATTTCAAGTGGCGCTCACGAGTTTCTGCCCGTTTTTTGTAATTCTCACCGCTTTTTGCTTGATGCATGTTTTGATGCATATGCCATGTACTAAGATGCGGTGTGAGTGAGTAGTGCGTGGTATGCAAAGGTGGTACAGGGCAACCACATGTAGACCTATCATGCATTGATGTTATGAAGACTTTGAATGTCTTGGGAGGACCGGGGCATCCATAGGTGTCCCTTTCATGTGTGAGTGTGATGAGTGCCGGGGGACCCGGACATCCACGAATGCTCCTAACATGCTTGAGATTTATGATGAATGATGGTGGACCATTACAACCAAATATTGACCACTCATGTTTTCTTCTTGACATGTGGGTGATATGAATGAATGGACCCGACTTTCTAATCATGTCAAGTGGGGTGGTATGCCTAAGCACATGCATTTCAATCCTAGTGATGACTTCTATGTGCATAGGTGTGGGGTGGCCCTTGAGCTTTCATTCGTATGAGTCAAAGGGATCTAAGAAGGGAGACATCATGGAGTGGGGCCATCTATCAATCCCATTGTGTATGTTGCCTATGGTTAATGCTTCTTTGGTGTAACCCAATTCTAGGAAGGGAATGTTTTGGGTTATCATGGGTGGTAAGGGTAGGGTAAGGTGGGTGGTGAATAAGGTGAGTGGGTTACATTGAGATCTAGGCTCCCATAGAAAAGGGTCAAAGGGATCATGGTAAGGGTCACCTTGGTAGGGGTACTCTATGCTCTCAAGGTCCTCGAATGGTGAGTCATTCTCCTCAATAATTGGGCCAAGGTTGCTAATGGGTTGACCGATCAAAGCACTTGAGATCTTAATGGTTGGGGAGTGGACTAGGATATGTTCTTCCTCCATGGGAAGAAGGAGGATGATCTCACTAGTAACTTGGCCATTCGTGTAGATGGAAGTGATGGAGCCAATGGAGGGATATGCTAGGCTAATGGTGTTAGTTTCGGATGGCCTCAAGGCTAGCATATTGGTCTAGTGAATTTGCCAATGTAGGTAGTTCACTAAGTCTCCCAAATCTTCCACACAATAGGAAGTTTGATAAGTGACATGTGGCTGAATGAGAATGATTTGGGATTGATATCCCATGGGTAGGTGGCATG
The DNA here is from genome assembly GCA_022559845.1 of Amorphophallus konjac. Taxonomy (NCBI): domain Eukaryota; kingdom Viridiplantae; phylum Streptophyta; class Magnoliopsida; order Alismatales; family Araceae; genus Amorphophallus; species Amorphophallus konjac. Next base: position 140,116,245 of record CM040127.1, on the reverse strand, counting down.
GTTGTGAACTAGGAATGGTGAGACCTTTCTTGAGCCATTGGAGTATGGACTTATCTATGGTGAGGTTGGGTGTCTCTAGAGGAGCTAGGCTAGAGGTGTGTGAGTTGTTTGGCCTTTGGATTTCCTCTATGTTGGGAGGTGGATTCGGATGGGCATCCTTCTCTACTTGGGTAGGTGTGTGGGTAGCAACTTCTATTGCTAATGGAGTAGGGGGATCTATGGTGGGTGGTTTGGTGATAGCTAGCGTATGACACACCCGGGGTGGTGAACAAGCATGGGCTTGGGTTGGGATAGGAAGGGGAAGTAGAGGAGGCCTAGGTTGGGGAAAGATTGGTGTAGAAAGTGGGAGGTGGGTTGGGTGAGGGGTTTTGGGTTGATTTGTTTTGGGAGATGTGTCCCTTTTTGGGGACGATGGTGGGTTTGTGGTGGTGGTCAAGGGGGCTTGTGGGGTACGGGTTTGGTGAGGGGTTTTGGGTTTGGGGGTGGTGGCCATTATGGGCCTAGGTGGAGGGGTGGACGCGGTGTCCACTTGGTTTTTAATGGTGAGGGTTGGATAAGTGGTGGTCACCATGGAGGGAATTGGGTCGGTTAGGGGTCTCTTGTCCTTGGGATCGTTTGGGGTGGAAGTGGGGGCTAAAGGGGCTTGACTAGTGTAGGTTAGGGAAGGGGGGTTTGGTTGGGGTGTGGGGGCCCTCATGGGGTTAGGTGGGGAGGTGGAGGCCTTGGACACTTGGGTTCTAGTGGTAAGGGTTTGGACGGGTGGGGTTGGAGGAGTGGGAGTGCTCCTCGAGTTTTGGTAACCCGGGTAGGAGGGAGGAGGTCGGGGAGTGTAGACTTTCCTAAGTTCGGATCTCATGTTCTCCCATGTGTTAATAGGCTCTAGCCTCATAACCCTCCTAAATTGTTCAATGAACTTCCACCTATCCTCGGCATGGTACACAAGTCGACTCTTGGCAAGGTAGATTTTCATGGGTTCAGTCATTGGATTCCTTTTAAAGTATTTGTCCATGTTTTCCTCCCACTCTAAATATGCACTAGGGTGGTATCCGTTAAAGATAAGGTCCTCAAATAGGACTTTGTCCAAACGGGTGTCAATCGGACCTTTGCGGAGGGCCGAGTGAGATAGATGTGACTTACATGAAGTAGCTATGCTAGTGGACAAAAGAGATGCAACCGAAGACTCTAAATGCATATGAGCGTCCTAGGACCAACTTGATAGAGACAAGTTGTGAACATGCTCTGATACCACTTGATGTGAATCACCACTTTGGGGTAATGACCACAAGACAATATGACCTTTGGACCTAAGGTTGCAAGCAAGCAAATTGGCGATGATACCACTCGAGCGGCTCACTCGCTTGGTGCACACTTGTGCCCGTGGGCAACTAAACGATAATGGAGAGGGTCCAGGGTGGGACAATGATGCTCCGGTGCTTGGCAAGCTTGGGGAGAACCCCAATTGTGCCAGGGATGCCCACTCACGGGCGGCCGTCACACCATGGGTGTGGGTTGAAATGGCTCGCTCACAACTCACCCGCGATGGACACTCACGTGTTCGGCAATTTGGGCCGGGCCCTCGCTCTCTGTCCGACGCAGCAAAGCAAGAATACTAAGCTAAGCAAGTCATATTGACCAGCAAAGAAAAGGGGGACCGAGGCTCACCTAGCCGGCGTGAAGACGCCAACTCCGGCCGAAGACGGGGGCGAGCGGGGAGGCAAGGGTTTGCGCCCGCAAGCCGCGTCGGTGTCGCTTCAAATCTGTGAAAATATTATTACATGAACTACACCTCTCGCGGGAGGGGGGCTCTTGGGGTGGGGGTTAGACTTATTACAACCAAGATTACCTCCACGCAGGGAGGGGCCTTCATCCGGCCAAGCGGGGTGGGGAAATTATGAAGAGAACGCCGACTCTCCAAGCTTCGCCGGTTCTGCCACTCTTCAGTTTTGTTGAACAGGTTGTCGATGAAGATGCTGCCACGGACTCAACCGAGCTCCAAATTTGATGAAACCGGTGCCAAAAGTTCCCCAACTGGCCGAGGATGATGCTTGAATTTTTGGGAAGCTCTGGAACTCTGGGCTGATCGGACCGGCTACTGGAGCAGGACAGCAACACTCTGCCTCTGACTTATGCAAAACTGATACAGTGGATTGCAGTAGGCACTGCGGTCGTTCCCGAACTCCAACTCGAACGAAACTGGCGGTGACACGATCTTGGTCGGCGTAGCTTCAAGCAGAAATTGACGGGGCCACAATCCGATGTCGGAGAGGAGAATGGTGGCTGGAGAAGTGAAGACAGGTCGAACCTAGACCTGCAGGGGGCAGACTGCACACTCCGGCGAACAAATTAAGAACAAATAGCTCGGGCAGGCGATTGGTGTCGTTCCTTCTGCTACTGATGGAGGACTAGACGAAGAAGAATTTTGTAGAAGGAAGCATGATCGAATTCCTCCAAGGTTGGCCGCTGAACGGCTTCCAAGATTGCTCTGGCCTTCAGTCTGGGACAGATTGTGCAGTCGTTGAAGATGACGTTCCTCCGGACAGCTCCGAACTCGGATGCAGGCAGGAGTACCACCGTTGGAAAGAAGACTTGGAGACGATTCCAGAAATATAAGATATGCCATCGGGAGCCTTCAGGGTAAGTCGTGGCTGCTACTGCAAATCACTACTTTTCTGAAACCTGCAACAGGGACAGAATAGGTGGAGGAGAGGGTGTGGGGAAGGGCATGAACAAGGGGTTATTTGGTGGATGGGGAAGGGGGGGTGCGACCTTGGGTGGTTAGGGAGGTGGGGAGATGAAAGGGCACAGCCCAAGGGAGAGGGAAATTCAAAATTTGGCCTAGGGAAGGGCTCTTTCAGTCTTGGGGAGAGGGAGGGTTGCTTGGGAGAGTGGAAAGGTGCCTAGGAGAAGGGGTTTCCACCTAGGGGTTGGAGGGGGAATTGAATGAGTGCATGGGGAAGGGGCCTTAATGAGGGGTGAATGCGGAGGAGAGAGAATGAATTTCGAAATTGGGGTGGGGAGGAGAGAGAGAGGGGGCACAACCCACTTAGAGAGAGTGATAGTAAGAGAGAGAGAGAGGGAGATATTGAGAGGGAACTAGAAGGTGTGGAAATTTTCTAGATTCAATATTCAAGCATAATTGTTACAAATGAGAGAGGGGTGGGGCTATTTATAGACCCCACACTTTTCCTAAGACCAAACTGACCCTGACAAACTAACTAATGACCAAACAGTTCAAGGGAGGGGTGCCCCTGGGCCTAGCCTAATGAATTGGGCCCATTAACCTATCAAACCAACATAATGACTTCAAGACTTAGGAAAATGACTTTCTAACCTAGGTACATGACTCAATAAAGGAAAAATTACATGTTTAAGACTCAAATAAAAATAAGAAAATTACATGACTCGACTCACAAACACATGAGGAACATAATGGCGTACACCGACGATCAATCCGAGCTTCAGAAAATGTGGAGGGGCAAGGGATGTCCCCATCAGGCCTTGTCAGAGATATTCCAATGCGTCAACGCAGCAGTGGAGCAGCGTCGACGCAACAGTTAAGAAAGGCTAGGCTGGTTGCTCACTGGAACGCATCAATGCGTCAACGCCACGGGTTGGAAGCGTCGACGCAGCAGTTAAAGGAGCATTCACTTTCACAGGCTATTCCACTGCGTCAACGCCATAATTGAGCCGCGTCAACGCAGCAGTTAAAGAGACGAAGCTAATGGCTTACTGGAATGCCTCACTGCGTTAACGCCATTGCTTGACAGCGTCAACGCAGCAAGTCAGATTGCTGTCATTAAGCACGTGAACTGAAGCTGGCACCTGACATGTGATCTGAGGTGGTTGCTAAGCACGTGATCCGAGGAGGAATCTTCTGGACGGAAGGCGTGGGAAGCACACGCCCTATCTCCCTACTGCTGCTGGTATATATTGGAGCCTTCGTCTTCAGATGGAGGCTGATCGAAGAAGAAGCCTGGAGAGCAGAAAGCCCTTCGATCCAGAAAAAGAGAAGAAGAAGAAAAAGGGAAGAGTAGAGAGTGAAAGAAGCAGTGAGAAGAAGGAGAAGAAGAGAAAGAAGAAGGAGAAAGAGAAGAGACAGGGAGAGCCTGCGAAAGAGAAGAAAATAGAGAGTGAGAGCAGAAGAGAAAAATTGCGTGAGCTGAGAAGAAGAAAGAAGAGGAAGGGAAGAAGAACATGAGAGAGAGTCTATTGAAGACCTGTTCAGTCTGTTCGTGGATCAAATCCAGAACGACTATTGTGTTTCATTTCCAGCTTGTGATTGCTGTGTTATTTTCGTTTCTTATTTTTCTTTTTATTCGATCTGATTTACTGAGTTCTTCCGATCCTCTAGACTGAGGTCGGTTCCCTCCTGTGTGGAGGAAGGGAGATCTGATCTCCAGTTTGCAAGCAACAGGGGGGCTGCTTGTGGGTTCCCTCCGGGCTAGGAGGAAGAGAGGCCAGGCCTCTGGTGGGTTGCTGGTAGCTGAGTGCTACTGGCTGGTTCACTGGTAGCGGGGCTGCTACCAGTGGGGTTCCCTCTTGGTATAGAGGAAGAGAGACATGAGTCTCTGGTTTCTAGTGACCGTGGGTTACTAGAGGTTCCCTCCGTGTAGGAGGAAGAGGGGAGGTTGTTTCCCTGGGTAAGCTGTGAATCAGCGTCTGTTGGCAAGCTGTGTTGCCCAGCTATTAGTGAAGCCTCACTCCGGTTGGGAGTGAGGGGTGGATGTAGGTCCGTGGACCGAACCACCTAAAAACCCTGCTATTCTATGGTTTGCTTGTGGTGTGCTCTTCCATATCTTCGATCTGTTTCACAGGTTGTTTGAATAGTCTTATTTCGATTTACAGTGGCCTTGAGCTTTACATCTTGGTAAGTGAGTCTAGTTTGCATTGTACTGTCATTTGGCATTAGACTTCATCAGGTTCCACTAGTATAGTCAGCAGCTCATCTGGTCGATCAAATGTCTATTTGAACTCGATAGCTTTTATTCTGCAACTGTATCTAGTAGCAGGCAAATTGTTTATCTTTTGAGCAATATTCTTGAAGGGGATACATTCACCCCCCCTGTATCGATCGCACCGTCCTAACAGTCCTGCCGAGGGGGTTCCGGGGGACGGGCTACCGGAAACCGGCTATAGGAGGTAGGCGTGGTACGAGGGTCGGTCCCACGCTGATAAGTGAACCCCGAGCGCTGGACGGGAGCGAACTCCGTCTCGAACTGCTCCAACTCTAGAGCAACCTGGTATGCGTCTTCCAAGATGGTAACATTATGGCAAAATAATTCATATTGGTAGTGGGGCCGCAAACCACGACGGAAGCGCGATACAGGCATGGTGCTCTCCTCCATAATGCCACATCGCAAAAAGTACTCATCAAACTCCACGATGTAGTCTGACACGGATCGGTCCCCTTGGGTGAGACTCTGCCACCTATCAATAAGTCACTGACGGTACGTGGCAGGATGGTACGTACGCCTAAGCTTGTCCTTCATCTCATCCCAAGAACCTACCTGAGGTTCATGACGCTGAAAGAGCAAGCTCTCTACATTGCTCCAGTAAGTCTGTGCTTGTCCTAACAACTTCATTATGGCATACCTGACCCTCCGATGGTGCGTCATCTCGAACCACTCAAAGTACCGGTCCATGCTGGCCTCCCAATCAAGATAGATCTTGGGTTCCAAAGATTTGGATCCATCAAACGTGGGAGGGTCTGCATGGACGGTCCTCTGGATCTATTCGTCCTCATCATCCCTGTGTGGTCGGTGACCACGCCTGCGCCGGCCATTTCCCTCGAAATCGTTGTCGGACTCATAGTCCTCAAAATGGAGGGCAGGTGGCCGTTGCTCCTCAGCCTGAGGTGGTGCGGGCTGGGCAGCAGGCACGTGCTGGGCGGCAGGCGCGGGCTGGGCAGCAGGTGCCTGAGGGGTCGGAAGAATGCCAGGTAGGTCCCAGCGAGGGGTTCTCTCCACACTCTCTAGCCTTCCAACCAGACATTGGACAGATCGGTCGGAGGCCTCGGCGCGGTCCTCCGTGGCTTTGAATCGGCTCTCCATACGCTCGGTATGCTCCCTAAGAGTCTGGTCGGACCTATCCATGCGCTCCATGAGTAGAGCCACCAAGTCCTCCAGTGTTCGGCCTCCGGGGTTGGCACCTCGGGGTTCACCCATAGTGTCAGGGCGATGGTACTGGGCACCTCCACGGGTGGGCATGCAATGGGGCTAAAGGGAGCTAAGGGTGACTCACTAGACCTATATGGATGGATCAATGCAAGTTGGGGACCCTATACTTAACCTGATATCTGGTACTTGGCGGAGTCCGGGGATCCGAATATCCTCTCACGTGAGTGAATCGCCTCCCCGATAGGCATAACCTAATGGTCCAACAATACCTTTTTAAATACCGAATATTGGGATGCAATGCAAGACCTTGGACCAGACTACCCTAGACTCAAATCGGCTCTGATAGCAATTTGATGCGGGACGACTACGAAACTCGATGCGGGCGAGTTGTGACCTTGGGCTCTATAGGACGACGCGACGGGTTGGACGACACGACCAGCAACAACGATACAATGCTGCACCCAAAGAGCTCCAGAAGAGGTGATGTGCCCCAAACAAGAAGTGCTAACTCACGGTTGTCCCCATCGAGGGAAGCGCGACGATCTGCACGGTTGAGTAACCGGCTTTGAGTCTCGGGCGGTCGGCTTGCTCTCACGCTCGGAACGAGTCGTGGGACAGGTCTCGCACTCACAACTCACAGCGGTGATGTATCGCGAGCAAGCTAGGAAAGTAACCTACTCACATGCAGCGGCATCTAGAACACATACTAGCTAAGCAAATACGACAAAAGGGGTTGGCGAGTGTACCTCCACGCTCGGGGCGTGGGGAAGACTTCCCGACCGAGATCCGGAACTCCCAGTACAGAAATAATTAATAATTATAGAAATAATGCTAAGCCCACTCCACGCGGGGAGGTAACAGGAGACACGTGGGATCCGGGAGCACCAATCTCGGGTTGGCGAGCAGCAATCGATGGCGCTCGGGCGGACGCGGTCGGCCAGTTCAGCTCCGTTCATTGGGGCCCACCGACTGGTACGTGCGACCCGCTGCTGGTACGGCGACGTCCGGGGAGACTAATGGCTGCAGTGACAGCCAGGGACGCTCCTGGAGTGTCCCGGGTAGATCCCCGGGAGCGGCGGTCGCCGAAGTGGAGGCGGGCGATTTATTGGGAATTATCTCTCAATGCTGTCCCGCAGCTGTGTTTCTGTCCAGATCTGCGCGCTCCGGTGAGATCGGCTGGTACGCTCAACTGCGACGTCGGATCGGGACACAAAAGGTACCGTTTGAAAGAGGACTTGAAATCCTACAACATACTAGAACTACAGACTCGTCCAACGGTTGGATTGAAAATGGAAGCGACTGCAAACTGACTGAGCACACTGTCCCGAAATAAAGAACAGACAGGACAGAACCTAACCTCCCTGATCAAGGGCTTTGACCAAGGATCAAATGGGTGAATTAGGAACAGGTATTTTTATGGTGGGTAGAGGGGAGGGTGACGAAGACGCACAAAGCTCATTTGTGATATTTGGAGAACATTTGATGGTGAGAAAAAGTAGCTACTAAGATCTATCCGGCAGACCTACACACAGGCAGATTTTGGGGAAGATGAATAGGTGGCTGGGAAAGGGGGCCAACAGGGTCTGATCGACCTAAAAATTGAATTGGAAATGGCCACTGATAAGGGGAGCCTACCCTCAATGTTTCGCGATGATCCAACGGTCGGATCTTCCGTACCAGTTCTTTCACCGAGCTGCTGTCCTTAAACTCTGAGTTTGGGGTAGCAGGATGAAGACCGGCTTGTGGAGACTAAACGGTGGCACGAACGGCGGCGGCGGCGGCGGTGAACGTTCACAGAAGATAGAGGAAGAATAGAAGTAGAAGAAATATGAGGGAGATAGAAGATTTGGGATCAGATCTAGAGAGAGTTGGGGGTGGGAGGAGGAAGAACACCAAGAACACTCAAGAGGGAGAGGGGAGTGCACACCAATCAATATTCTCTTCAATATTCTCATTAGTTCTACCAAAATACAACAAGAGACTATAAATATTAAAACCCTAGATCTAGACCCAAGGTGATGGGAATCGACGCCGAGCATTAACCTTTATTTTTACATTTGATTCCTTTTATTTACTTTTATATCCTTGGGAAAGTATATGTACAATTGTAAGGCTTTGTAAGCCAATGTGTCATTCCCTAGGATTGTGTTAGTTTTTGTGCAAATGTGTAGTAGGTCCAGTTAGGGGGCCCCCTCCCCTTCCCCATTGGTCCACCTCATCCATGTGGGGCTGGTCAACCATCCTAGGTGGTCATCTAGAAGGTTTGAATGCTAATTGACCACATGGGAGACAAAGGGGTTAAAATTTCAAAGGTAGGCCACCTACCTTACCTACCTAGTCAAAGGAGTGCCCCATCCATATGTAATTTATTTATTTTGAGTTTTGACCACATGGGAGATGAAAATGACATATATCCCACGAAATTATCAGCCCCCCCACCCCTTGCTATTTTCTATATAAGCCTATGTATAGTGTCATTAGAGATTAATGAAGAAAAATTTGTAAAATTGGCTTGAGCCATTGAAGGGTGTGCCCTTGTTCCTCTCTCCCCCTGGTTTCCTCTCCTCAAACCCCCAGATCTAGAGTGCATCCCTCTTCTATCATCCCCTCTCAACCTCCGGTGATCATCTGTGCCGCCGCCGCCGCCGTTCGTGCCGCCTTCGAGCCGCCACGGGATCGTCTTCGGTTTTCTGTCCTGCTGGACAGAGGTGTAGTTCATGAATTCCTGAAGCCAGCCACGAGCTCAGATGGATTTGAAATTTTGAGGGTTGGTCCTATCGTCTAGCCCATTCTCCACAAAAAAATTCAGGTTCAAAAGCCACCGTTTCATATCTTTACCATTTCGTTCAACTCTCAATCTCAGATCTGTTCTGTCACTATCTACAGTGACAGTAGCCGTGAGTTTCATGTCTTAGATCCACTTTTTGATTTATTTTTGTTTGCCCAATTTTACTGGAGGTTACACCCATCCACCCCTTCATCCACAATTGTTTTCAATTTTTGGTTCGTCCATTTCATATTTTCTAAAAATCGTTCTCAGTCCCAGCTACAGTTCTATCCCCCTGATCCCAGATCCGACCTTCGTCCACTAAACAAATAATAGAAAATCATAGATACATCCAAACGGGTCCACACCAATTTTTTCATCTTCCCAGCTCAATTTCCCACAACTTTACGGAAGACCACAACCCCATATTCGAACGTCTACCTCACGGTCAAAGGCAATCCACAGTCAAGTTCTCTGCAGGTCTGAGTCTTCGGTTACTGTACAACAGGAAATTGAAAATTCCATAAGTCAAGATCCGAGCAGATCCAGGCCAGATCTTTAGGCCTAGGTTGAAGAAATTCAAGCTAGCTTTCCAACGGTGCCAGTCTCGTGTCGATCCGACATCGGGGCTGATCGCAGCGTCCATTCTCGTCGGAGCACGCGCAGCAAAACAGCAACCACCAGTGCGTGGACAGCAAACCTGACGGTTGCCGATCGGAACCGCCCGACCTCCGGGCGACGTCCCAGCGTGCCGCCAGCCCGGGGATCGCTTCCATAAGTGTCCCCACCACAGTGGTGCCACCGGGTCCCACACGGCCACTCTGGACAGCACGTGGGCCCCACCGTCACTAGTTCGGGTGCTACCAAAGCTACGCGGAAAGCCGCCCGTCAACCCGAAATCGGTCCTCCCGGGCCCCGTTGTGTCGCCCTTTACCTCCCTGCGTGGAGTGGGCATATTTCCATTGCTGTAATATTCATGTATTAACTGTCCCGGGAGCACGAGTTCGGCCGGGCCCGTCGTCCCCACGCCGAGCGCGTGGAGGTATCGCATTCGCTCCCTTACTTGGCATTTTGCTTAATTTTCATATATACTTGCTTATGTCACTGCTAGAGAGCATGATAGGGTAATTAACTCGCTTTCTATTTATATCACTGCTGCTGCGAGAGAGAGCGTTACCGTCCCGTGACCCGATCCGGGCACAAGTGAGAGCCGACCACCCTAGCTGTTGCCGGTTTCTCAATCGCGCACGTCCGACGCTTCCCTCGTTAAGGGACGATCGCGAGCTTGTCGCGTCCGTGTCTCGTCCCGCATCAATTTGGTATCAGAGCGAGTTTGAGTCTAGGGTGTCAAAAAAAAGAGTGTCATTTACATCGAGTCATTAGTCGGTTTAAGCCGAGTCTAGGATCATCATTGTTTTAAAACACAAAAAAGTGTGTCTTTTCGCATTGCATCCCTTTACTCGGTATATCAAAAGGTGTTGTCCGAACGTTAGGCCATGCCTATCGGGAAGGCCACACACTTGTGCGAGTGATCTTCGGATCGGTTATCTCCGCCACGTACCGAGTCTTGGTTTACGTCTAGGGTCCTTAGTGTGCATGCATTCCAAACTTGCATAGTCGGTCTAGTGTCTTGTCACCGTGTGTATGCATGTCATGTCCACTACCCATGGCCGATCCCCAAGACCATACGTCCGAGTGGTCAACTTTTTTTGCCAAAATGAATGTCCTCATGGACCGAGCCTTTGGTTTTGCCCCTCTCATTATGAAAGCCGCTCTACCCAACGGGTCCACAACGGAACTCCATTTCACCGATAGGGAGTCGGATAATTGGGTTTCTCTTGACATCGTGGAGTCTCTCTCCAAGACAGGCGAGATTGTCCGCGATGGTGATTTTGCTTGTGTTGAATTCTATAAGAGGATCGGCTCTGTTCTCTACACCGATGGCGCATGGTGCAGGATCGGCACGCTTGCTGGTTCATGCATCATTTTAGGGCAAAAGTGGTTAGGAGAGAGAAGGGCCAATCTTAACTGGGACAAGAGGACTTGCATCTTATGCCCACCATACCTACCCGGTAAGATCACCCTTAGGGACCCCGTATGTCCAGCCACCCAGCCCCAGCGGCCCACTCCACCTTCGGATTCGCGCTTGGAGCCACCTCATCCCGAGCCACCCGTATTTCTAACGGGTACATTATACATAGCCGAGCCGCTTCTTAGTTGGCTCAAGGATGGCTTGGTCCCACTCCCTTACCCGTCTATGGACCCTACCCTACCTTTGGTGTCCATCAACTCCTACCACACAACTTTTCGGTCTAGTCACCATGTCGATACTTTGGATGACCTTATTATGGGATTAGATTCACAATGGGAGTTGACGCATCTTTTGGCCCGAGGCTTTGACCAACCCGATAGTCTTAGCTTCACCCATCCGGCCTTAGGATCCATTACCTCCGTGTGCACCGTGGGGTGTGTCACCACGGAGATTCTTCTACTCCTCCCGATACCGGCCGAGTCCGACTTCATTTCCTTTTGCCCGAGGGAGGAAGTTTATTTTCTTCACATGACCATTGTCCCGTTCACTATGACGGATGAAGGTGAGCATTCACACCTTCAAGAATTTCACGATTGGGACCGTGTCATGGAGGAACCCATCTCCCGGGGTCATACCTTCTTTGACCCTTTTGACCCCTCCACTAGGGAAGCTCCCGAGCTATCACATTCCCTCCACCTCTTCCAAGGAGTTCACTATTCCACCCATACCCCTCGGTCTAGTCGGCAAGCCGTCTCTACATCTAGGGATGATGACGAAGGTAGTTTTGGATCTCCTAGCCCTTCTTCACCCAAATCCCATCGGTCACCAATGCATGAGTGGTACATCTTAGGGTGTCTAGGAGTCCTCCCTTCCATCAACCATCGTGTACATCTAGTATATGCATGGCACATATTCGGGTGTCCTGGTCCGCCGTCACCATGTACGGGTCGGACTAACAGTGTGCTTTTTCTTTGTGTGGTTTGTTTTGAGTGATTTGTTTGCATGGTTTGTGTGTCGTTTGTTTGTCTGCATGCGTCTTGTGCAAGCTCGTTGTCGTTCTCTTATGAGTAAGAGGCGAGTGGACTCACTCGATGAGTATGGGATCGGTTCCACATCTATACCCGGATCAGTCACTTATAGGGACTCAGCGGTGATTCCTAGTGAGTCTTCGAGCTGCTTCCTTCCCATTGAGAGTGCCCCACCCGGAGTGTCCACCTCTAGCCTATGGCAGCTTGCGCATGTTGAGTATATATGGAATGAGCAGGTGACGGTCACTTGGAGTGGAGCATACCCGCGCTACTCGGCACGGTGACGGATCCGTCGGAGTACTCGAGCATCCATACCCCTACTCGACGGGGTCGAGTTCCTCCCACCCGGGTAGAGTTGATGGGAATCGACGCCGAGCATTAACCTTTATTTTTACATTTGAGTCCTTTTATTTACTTTTATATCCTTGGGAAAGTATATGTACAATTGTAAGGCTTTGTAAGCCAATGTGTCATTCCCTAGGATTGTGTGAGTTTTTGTGCAAATGTGTAGTAGGTCCAGTTAGGGGGCCCCCTCCCCTTCCCCATTGGTCCACCTCATCCATGTGGGGCTGGTCAACCATCCTAGGTGGTCATCTAGAAGGTTTGAATGCTAATTGATCACATGGGAGACAAAGGGGTTAAAATTTCAAAGGTAGGCCACCTACCTTACCTACCTAGTCAAAGGAGTGCTCCATCCATATGTAATTTATTTATTTTGAGTTTTGACCACATAGGGGATGAAAATGACATATTTCCCACGAAATTATCAGCCCCCCCACCCCTTGCTATTTTCTATATAAGCCTATGTATAGTGTCATTAGAGATTAATGAAGAAAAATTTGTAAAATTAGCTTGAGCCATTGAAGGGTGTGCCCTTGTTCCTCTCTCCCCCTGGTTTCCTCTCCTAAAACCCCCAGATCTAGAGTGCATCCCTCTTCTATCATCCCCTCTCAACCTCCGGTGATCATCTGTGCCGCCGCCGCCGCCGTTCGTGCCGCCTTCGAGCCGCCACGGGATCATCTTCGGTTTTCTGTCCTGCTAGATAGAGGTGTAGTTCGTGAATTCCTGAAGCCTGCAACGAGCTCAGATGGGTTTGAAATTTCGAGGGTTGGTTCCTATCGTCTAGCCCATTCTCCACAAAAAAATACAGGTTCAAAAGCCACCGTTTCATATCTTTACCATTTCGTTCAACTCTCAATCTCAGATCTGTTCTGTCACTATCTACAGTGATAGTAGCCGTGCGTTTCATGTCTTAGATCCACTTTTTGATTTATTTTGGTTTGCCTAATTTTACTGGAGGTTACACCCATCCACCCCTTCATCCAATTTTTTTTTCAATTTTTGGTTCGTCCATTTCATATTTTCTAAAAATTGTTCTCAGTCCCAGCTACAGTTCTATCCCCCTGATCCCAGATCCGACCTTCGTCTACTAAACAAATCACAGAAAATCATAGATACATCCAAACGGGTCCACACCAATTTTTTCGTCTTTCCATCTCAATTTTCCACAACTTTACTGAAGACCACAACCCCATATTCGAACGTCTACCTCACGGTCAAAGGCAATCCACAGTCAAGTTCTCTGTAGGTCTGAGTCTTCGGTTACTGTACAATAGGAAATTGAAAATTCCATAAGTCAAAATCCGAGCAGATCCAAGCCAGATCTTTAGGCCTAAGTTGAAGAAATTCAAGCTAGCTTTCCAACGGTGCCAGTCTCGTGTCGATCCGACATCGGGGCTGATCGCAGCTTCCATTCTCGTCGGAGCACGCGCAGCAAAACAGCAACCACCAGTCCGTGGACAGCAAACCCGACGGGTGCCGATCGGAACCGCCCGACCTCCGGGCGACGTCCCAGCGTGCCGCCAGCCCGGGGATCACTTCCATAAGTGTCCCCACCACAGTGGTGCCACCGGGTCCCACACGGCCACTCCGGACAGCACGTGGGCCCCACCGTCACTAGTTCGGGTGCTGCCAAAGCTACGCGGAAAGCCGCCCGTCAACCCGAAATCGGTCCTCCCGGGCCCCGTTGTGTCGCCCTTTACCTCCCTGCGTGGAGTGGACATATTTCCATTGCTGTAATATTCATGTATTAACTGTCCTGGGAGCACGAGTTCGGCCGGGCCCGTCGTCCGCACGCCGAGCGCGTGGAGGTATCGCATTCGCTCCCTTACTTGGCATTTTGCTTAATTTTCATATATACTTGCTTATGCCACTGCTAGAGAGCATGATAGGGTAATTAGCTCACTTTCTATTTATATCACCGCTACTGCGAGAGAGAGCGTTACCGTCCCGTGACCCGATCCGGGCACAAGTGAGAGCCGACCACCCTAGCTCACAGCCGGTTTCTCAACCGCGCACATCCGACGCTTCCCTCGTTAAGGGGCAATCACGAGCTTGTCGTGTCCGTGGTCTCGTCCCGCATCACAAGGAGATCCACTAACACCAAAGGACATCCACTAACTCCAAAGGACATCAACTAACATTGGTCACGGGTAGGTGGGAGACAAGCATGGGGGACAAGGAGGGGGTATCCTCTACCTTTGTCTAATAGTCCAAGTCTTCTATAAGCCCATCTTGGGCCTTGGATGTAATGCCCCGATTTTTTTCGGATCCTTGTTCGTGGGTCCCGGATACGGTTTCTCAGAGTGTCCGACTCCATTGTGTCCGAAATTTTATTTTGGACATCTTTCGTGTTCGGATCAGTACGATCCAGAGTTCTTTCGGAGGCCCGGAAGCGTTCTGCGGCTTTTCTGCGTGTGTTTTTCGATTCCCGGTGTGTGTTTCGATAATTCCTTCGGAACATCGTTGCGGGTGAACCGGGCCGTTCACCTAGGCGAGTGTGGTACCGTTGCGATCGGTACGTTCCGAGGATGGCGGAAACGTTATTTTCTTATTTTTGGTATTTTACGGAATTTCTAGATTTTCCTATATATATAACCCCTTTTTCTCTCTCCCCTCTCATTTCTCTCTTCTCTCCCTCTCTCTTCTCACGCTCTCTCCTCTCTCCCTCTCTCTCCGGCGGCCGACGGGGTAGAGCGTGGGCGAGGTGGGGACGGCGCGGGCGAGGAGCGGGCGAGGATGGGTGAGGATCGATGATGCGGGACGAGCGTAAGCATAGGAAAGTTGACGGCGGTAGCTAGAGCGAACCTGTGAGTACAGCCTTATTTCACTACACTCCACGCAGGGAGGGGATCACGGGGATGGGATAGATCAATACATGCACTACCCTCACGCAGGAGGGGGGAGCAAGGGGAGGGGAGCAATAAGATGCCAACATGCGAACTGGCCTGCTAGGACGACGCCGACCATCCTGCACGGTACGGCAAACACGGGAGTCTGAATGTGGTTCCATCAGCGCTCAGACAGAGCCTGGTTGGTGCTGGAGCGTCCCTAAAAACCTTACGTCGAACTGAGGTCGCTGGAGGGTGGGGCCGGCCGGAGAAGTGGACCTACGCGATTCTATCCCGTAGGACAGGGTTGCGCAGTCGCAAGACAATCGCCGGCATGCTCGCTGTGGAACTCAGAACGAGGCGGGATCAACTCGGGAGGATAGTAGACAGGGAGGTCTACGAACCCTCAAGAGATGGAGGCCATCAGATCACTGGGCTGTGCGTGGTCGCAGTTGTGGTGAGCCTCTGATTCTTGGGCGAGCAGCCAGATAGAGGTGCAAAGGCCGTGGTGGAACTTTCTGCTCTGACGTCAGAACGAGATGAAACGAACTGGGTTGGTTTCGTATCGTCAAAGGGCACCACTTGGATTAAGACACCTCGGGCCCATGATGAAAAGGTCGGGCAAGGCATGCTCTGCAAGGTGGGCACATAGTCTGGACAGACTGAGTTGCACCCGGGTTATGCAGTTGTGGGAGAACGTGCACCACTAACTATGCCGATGTCGGACTGGGGTGATTCCAACTCTGGATTCACGATGGTTTGGAGTAGCATAAACTCTCAGAAGAAAGCTCGGGCTGAATCACGACGGAGAAATAGGTACATGCACTGTCAAGTGGCTCTCAGGTTCTGGCTCGAATCTGGCGCAGCCGCACGAGAATGGGCGACGCGATCTGTGGTGAAGTCGGAACGAGACGATTCCACCTTGCACGCAAGGAGGACTTGAAGGCGCACGACTTCTTTGAAGAAAGCTCGGATGGATTTTCAATGTGGATGATGGTGTGGTCGCTGAAAACTTGGCCTAGCTTCTGATGCAGAGCAGAGGACAGCAGAACTAGAAGACCTCCACAAGCGATGACGAAGGCGATGCCGTGGGATGCCGGGGCCGCCGTGGATGCTCCTGGAAGGGGATGGGGCGTATGTTGCAGAGGGGAAGGGGGGCTGGAGGTGGCTGGGGCGTGGGAAGCTTGGGGGGGTGCGAACTAGGGTTGGGGATGGGGGTTGCGAACTAGGGAATGGGAGAGAGGTAGGCCGCGGCTAGGAGTTGGAGGTTGGAAGAAATTTGAATTTTTGGTAAAACTTTCCTAAAGAGAAGGAGGGATTTTAGGAGGGAGAAGATATTGGGAAAGAATTGGGTGGCTGAGATTTAATTAGATTAGGTGATTTGGAAAGGGATAAGGGAGGTGGGGTTGGATTAGGAAGGTGGAGGAGGGAAAGAAGGAGAGAATCTAGGAGGAGGGATGATGTGGCAAGTGGAGTTGGGGAAGGAGAGGGAAGAGGGGCGCGCAGCCCAAGGTGGGAAAGAGGGAGAAGGGGGTGCGAATTCCCCAAGGAGAGAGAGAGAAGAATCGCAAGAGATAGAGAGAGAGAGGGTGACTTGCGCAAAAGAGAGAGAGACAAGGGGGGGGGGTTTCAATCCTTTAACAATTCTTCAAAAACTTTTCATTAGTCTAAAACAAACCCCTTGGCATCCTATTTATAGGGAGAGGCCAAAGTTACAAATGTCCACAAATGCCCTTGAAGTTCAAACAATTACCCCGCTATCCGAGGTGGTGAACATAAACTACCTACGACCATTAACCGAGCTACTAATAGACTAGCCTTTTGGGCCTTATTAATTGACCCAATAAGGATTAGAAACTCAATAAAAGAAAAATACATCATACTAAGAAGAAATAAATATCTGAACCCTGTTGAATCTGTCTCGAAGGGCCGACGTCGAAGCCAGGGCATGGAGGGTCGCTGATGTCCCCATCAATTCCCCCGGGTGACGAGAACTCGACTACGTCGAGTGGTGATCTGGTGGAATTTGACGGCGTGGATCGGGGTGCTGTATCTCCGTCCGGATTTCCCATACGTGGTCTGATTTGGGCCGTCCTTTCCATCTGGTGAGGTAGTAGTAGACTGCCATGCTCCAATAAGTGGTGATTTGCCCACCCCATATCTCCTCTATTGGCCCACGCCGGGCACTCCATATGGCTAGTGCTCTCACGGGGTATGGGTCACTCATGAAGGAAGGTAGAGGCCCAAAAGACTCACTAGGTTTTGCTGCCAAGCATTCGTATTGCGTTTGGTCTGCCCAGGTGAACAACGGGCTCACTCTATTGTCTTCAAGTTGGCCAAACCTAGTAGTGCCTACCCTCCTAATGTTCTGAAGTAGCTTGATGCCGCGGGCTCTTAGCTCGTGAAGCTCCGTTGGGAACCTCTCCATCCTCACCATCGCAAAGTCACAACTCCAAGACTCTTGGTGACGCCAATGGCTATCCGCCAACTCATAATATGACCCATAGCTCAGACGGACTCGCTTGTTGTCATAATGCTTGATGATGTGGTGAGTCCTAGATTGGCTGCGATGCTGAGTGGTATGTATACACCATCTACATTGCATGGGTGGCCCGGGACATCCAAAAGTAGACCTATCATGCATGTGACTCATGTCAAATGGGATAAGCATGGGCGGACTTGGGCAACCAAAATAACGACCTTCTCTATATGATGCTAGATTCCATGACGAATGCATTTTTATCCATGAAATGTGCCTTTTACCAGTCAAACACATGTCACTAGAAAAACAATGATGTTGGGTGTTGTTGGAGACTTGGGTGAGGGCTGGTTGAATCTTTGGTTCCCAATATGATGGGTCAAATGGATCAACAAAGGGTAGGTGATGTGACACCACCCTTGGACCTATTTGCAAGCATTCAAGTTTGAGCAGCGGACTCACACTAGCGAGCTCACCCGTATGGCGCACACTAGTGCCCGATGGCGACTAGGCGATGTTGGAGAGGGTCCGAGGCGGGACCTTGAGGCTCCAATGGTTGGCTAGCTTGGGGAGAACCCCAAATGGGCCTAGGATGCTCAAATCATGGGCGGCCAACACACCAAGGGTGTGGGTTAAGTGGATGCTCTCACAATTCGCCCGCGGTGGTCACTCAATGTACTAGCAATTTGGGCCGAACTCTCACTCTCCGTCCGACGAAGCAATAGCAATAATACTAAGCTAAGCAAGTGATTGAACCAGTAAGAGAGGGACCGAGGCTCACCTAGCCGGCGTGAAGACGCCGACTCCGGCCGGAGACTGGGGCGAGCGGGGAGGCGAGGGTATGTACCCGCACGCCGCGTCGATTGAAGCTTCAAACCTGCGACTTAATAATTACGTGAACTACACCCCATGCAAGGGGGGGGGGGATATTGGGGTGGAGATTATGCTTAATACATCCAAAACTACCTCCACGCAGGGAGGGGCCTTCAGCCGGCCAAGCGGGGTGGGGAGATATGCAAAGAGAACCGACTTCCCGAGCTTCGCCGATTCTGCCTAGCTTCTGTATTTCTGGACAGAGGGTCGATGTCGATACTGCCAATAATTCCACCGAGCTCAGAATCTGATGAGACTTACGCCAAAAGCTTTCTAACAGATTGAGGATGGTGTCTGAATTTTGGCAGGAGATCTGGAACTCAGGGCTGGTCGGGCCAGCGGCTGGAACAGGTCAGCAGCTTCTTCCTCTGGCTGGTGCAGAACTGGTACAGCAGGTTGCAGAGGGTACCACAGATGCTTCTGAACTCCAAATGTGACGAGCCTGGCGGTGACGTGATCTTCGTCGGAGTACCTTCGAGCAGGAATCGACGGGGTCCCAATCAGAGGTCGGAGAAGAACGAGGTAGCCGGATGAGCAGGGGCAGGTCAAACCTGGACCCACAGGGGGCAGACGACACACGCCGACGAAGAAAATGGTAACTGGAAGCTTCGGAGGCCGAATGAGGTCCTTCTTCTTGGAGGTGACAGCTAACTAGTAATAGTTTCAGACCTCCAAAATTGGCACTCCGATCCCTCACGAGCTGCCCGAGGTCAACAGTTGAACAGGAGCTCTGTCTCTGGTTCGGACAGGAACAGTTTCCCAGCAGCAGATTGACAGCAATGCCACGACCGCTCCCGAACTCCAAATCGAGCGCCGTCAAAGCCGTTGGTTCGGCTGCCGAGTCTTCTACGCAGAAAAAGTAACGGGGAAGCCAACCGATACCAAAGTTGGCCGGTACCCTCAGATCACCGGTGAAGGGTCGCTGCAGAATGTGGGAGGACAGAACGTATACTTCGGGGGAGAAAAATGATATCTCCCAGATTCCAATGCCAAATGGAGCTCCTCTTTCTGGGGATGAAAGAGGATTCAGAGAAGAAGAATTTTGATGAAGAAACCGAGCTCTAATTCTTGCTAGGTTGGTCGTGGTGAAACTTCCAAATGCTCTTTGGTCTTCAGCGTGGGGCAGATTGCACAGTCTCACAAGATCAGCTCCACCGCACAGCTCCGAGCTCGGATGGATGCGGGACCACCTCTGTTGGAAAGAGGACTCAAGGACAATTCCAACGATGTATGAAGCGCCTTCAGAAGCCTCAGGATGATGATGTGACACCTTCTGCAAGTCGCTAGACTTCTGCCACCTGCAACCTGCGAACTATAGGTGGAAGGTGGTGGGAGAAATGGGGTAAATGGAAGTGGAAATGGGGGTGAATTGGTGTGGGAGTGACCCCTAGTTGTGAGGGGGCCTAGGAGGGGGTGTTCTAAGGTGTGGGAGAGGGAGAATGGGGTCTGGAATGGGGTGTTTTCAGAGGGTGAGAGAGGAGCTACGAATTTGGGCTGTGAGGGAGGCACAAGTGGGTGGAGGGAATGTGAGTTTGAATTTTCTTTGATGGGGAGTGATCAATGGTGGTCTTGGGGATGGGAAGAGGTGTCTTGGGAAGGTGGAGTGAGGTTTGGGGAAGGGAAATAGGTAGTTGGGGGTTGGAAGGTGGAGTAGGGATTGGGTGGAGCTCTCTTGGGACTAGGGGGTGGAATAAAGAGGGTTATGGGGAAGGGGAGAGGTTTAAATGGGGTAGGTGGTAGATGGGGTGGTTGGGAAGGTGATTGAATGAGGGGAGGGGAGTTAATGAGAAGTAAATGGGGAGGAGAGAGAAAATTCCGAAAATTGGGATGGAGGGAGAGAGAGAGAGAGAGATAATGAGAGAGAGAGAGAGAGATATTGAGAGAGAAGGCTAGAGGGATTTGGAGTATATCTGGAAATTTTTTTTTTAATAGAAAAACCTAACCTAGGGCTCAGTGGGAGAGTGCACCCCTTACCAGAGGTTAGGATAAGCCACTCCACCATTGGACCACTAGGAGGCTATTTTATTTCATAAGAGATAAAAAGAATTACATCAATCTGATACTAGGCAAGCCTAGATAGTCCAGTCGAGCAACACCTTTTATAATGGAAGGCAGCTCACTGTTAGAATAGAAAGAATTACTGACGCGGGACGACTACGAGACTCGGCTAGACAGACGACGCGACCAGCAACACACTAAGACGCGGCACCGAACGAGCTCCAGAAGAGGTGAACTAGCCCCAAATAAGAAGCGCTACTCACAGTCGGCCCCATCGAGGGAAACGTGACGATCGTGCACGGTTGAGAAACCGGCTTTGAGACTGGGGTAGTCAACTCACTCTCGTGTCCGGAATGAGTCACGGGACGGGTTCTCGTTCTCACACTCACAGCGGTGACAAAAATATATCTAGCTAGGAAAGTAAATACACACATGCAGCGGCAGTAGATTGCATACTAAATAAGCAAACTAAACTACTAGGCGGCGGGTGTACCTCCACGCTCACGGCGTGGCGAAGACGTCCCGGCCGTGGACCGGTACTCCCGGTACAAACTAACTTAATTACAGCAATAAAGAACTAAGGCCCACTCCACGCAGGGAGGTAAAAGGCCACAACAGCAATCCGGGAGCGCCGTTCCAGGGGTTGGCGGGCTGCAATTGGTGGTTCCGGACAGTGCGGCAGTGGCACTCAATGTGGGGCCCACAAGGCTCCAAGTGGGCCCGGCTACTGGGGCAGCGGCTTCAGGGCGTCTTCTGGCGGTGGCGACCAGAGGGGGTCGCTGCTGGGGTGTCCCGGGTCGGTCCCCGGGAGCGGCGATCGCCGACGGTGGCCCGGGGAATTTATTGGGAATTAACCCCCCAAGGCTGTCTCGCAGCCCTTTTCTGGCCAGATCGGCGCGCCTCCACGAAAACGGACGCCACGAGCAGATCCGGGATTGGATCGAAGCGTGGTTAGCGCCGTTGGAAAGAGGACTCAGAGATATTCAACATACATAAAAATCAGACCCATCCAACGGTCGGATTGAAAATGAAAATGACTGTTCCACCGCTCTTTGTCTGGTTCGGACAGACCGATCTCAGGGACAGAAGCAAAGCCTCCTGTTCTTGAGCTTTGACCGGGGATCAAACGACAGATCTAGGACCTGGGATTTTTATGGTGGGTAGAGGGGATGGTTAGGAAAACGCACATAGGTATTTTGCTTGATTTGGACTCCATTTGATGGGTGGGGAAAATCAAATGCCAGCACCTATCCCGCGGACTGAACCTAGGGCAGACAGACAGGGGTCTGAACAGCAAGCTTGGAAGTGGGGCAAATGGGCTCTGATCTTCATGAAATTTTAACTGGAACTAGGGCAGACATGGGGCGACCTACCCTACAAAAATCAGCTCGATCCAACGGTTGGATCAAGAGATCTCACGTCGTCTTTAAGCTTCTGGTTTGCAGGTCGCAGCCCAGGGCAGCAGCTCGGAGGAGGGGCTGTGGCGGCCTGCTGGTAGCTCCGGTGGCGGCGGCGGTGGCGATGGACGATCCCAGCAGATATTGGAAGAGAAAAAGAAGGGATTTGGGGGGGAGATATCAGATCTAAGACTCAGATCTAGAGGGATTGGAGGTGGGAGAGGGAAGAACTTCAAGAACACAAGAGGGAGAGGGGGTGCCAAAATGCATTTCACTTCAATTTCTTCATTAGTTCCACACAAAATACAACAAGAGACTATAAATATGAAAACCCTAGATCTAGACCAAAAGACAACAACTAACCTTGGTCAAGGGTAGGTGGGAGGGTATAATAGGGAAATGTGACTTATGGGGGACAAGCATGGGAGACAAGGGGGACAAGCATGGGGGACAAGGAGGGGAATCTTTGAATTTCCTTTTCCTTTGTCTCCTTGGTCCAATGGTCCAAGTCCAAGGTGGACTATGGGCCAACCCTCATGGTCCCTAGTAGCCACGTGGCCCAATGGGAGAGAGGGTGGGGTCCCTCCGGGCCCAAGTGGTTATTTTACAAACAAACCCACTAACTTAGCCTAATTAAACACACCAAATGTAAAAGTACAAATACAATACTCTCAAAATAAATACAAAAATGTCAAGACTCTAATGGAAGCTTCACGTCGTCGCCCAACCATAACGATGTCGACGTCGACCGAGTCGTGCTGCGGGTCCGGTACCGACGGCTCACTGAGTCGGGCCGTACTCGTGCTCTGGTGTCCTCACCAATTCTCCCCGGGTGGGAGAAGCTCGACCCCGTCGAGTAAGGGTCCAGGTCGCTCTGGTACCGATCCAGCAGATCTGGATCTATCCTCTGTAGCTCTGCCCGGGTGATCCAGGTGTCATCGGACGCGGGCCGTCCCTTCCAACGCACCAAGTAGCGCTGGTACATTCCACCTCGAGTAGTCGTCACCTGCTCATCTAGTATACATTCTATCTGCTCTCGCTGCTGAGGTAACAAGGTTGGAGGTGGACACTCGAGGGTGGTGTCACTCGCAATGGGTGGAGACAGCTCAAAGGGCTCACTGGGTATCACCGCTGGGTCCCTATAAGCGACGAGATCCGAGACGTTGAAAGTCGAGCTGATCCCGTAATCCTCTGGCAAGTCCACAACATATGCATTCGATCCGACTCGCCTCACTACCCGAAAGGGACCGGCACCGCGAGCATGCAACTTCTTCACGGCTCCTGAGGGAAACCGTTCAGGTCTGACCCTGATCATGACAGAATCGCCCTCCTGAAACTCACGGTGGTGCCTATGGGCGTCAGCCAATTCTTTGTATCGTGCGTTGCTGGACTCAATGTGACGACGAATATGCTCATGCAACTGTCTAATATGGCTAGCAAAAGACTCGGCTGACTCAGACACACGGGACTGGATGGGAGATGGGACTAGGTCTATGGGTCTCCTAGGTCTACGGCCAGTGACAATCTCGAAGGGGCTCATACCTGTAGACCTATTGACCGAATCATTATAGGCGAACTCGGCCAAGGGTAAGACCAAATCCCAATCCCCGACTCGATCTCGGACAAGACACCTAAGAAGATCCCCCAAACTTCTATTGACAACCTCAGTCTGACCATCGGTCTGGGGGTGATATGCAGTGGAGAATTTCAATTGGGTGCCCATCATGTGCCATAAGGTCTTCCAGAAATAGCTAGTGAAGCGCACATCCCTATCGGACACTATAGTGCGTGGGAGTCCGAACCTGGAGACACAATGTGAAAAGAATAGACGAGCAACTCTAGAGGCATCCGAGGTTTTGGAGCATGGGATGAATAATGCCATCTTAGAAAACCGGTCGACAACCACAAAGGTCGAGTCATGCTTTCGGAGGGTGCGGGGCAATCCTAACACAAAGTCCATGCTAATGTCCCGCCATGGACTATCCGGGACGGGAAGGGGGGTATAGAGGCCGGTACTTTGCTTCCTTTGTTTGGCCATAGCAAAAGTGCGGCATTGGGCCACAATACGAGCAACATCCCTCTTTAGGCTAGGCCAATAGAATCGATGCTCAACCGCCTCTATGGTCTTGTTCCGACCAAAGTGGCCAGCAAGACCTCCTGCATGCATCTCCCACGTAAGAAAGTCACGAACAGAAGTCCGTGGGATGCACAACTTGTCACCCCAGAATAGGTGACCCTCCTGTAGCACAAACTCGCTATAATCGCGTGAGGGACCAGCCTGAAGGACGGCATAGATCGGACCAAAGTCCGGACAGTCAACATAAGCATCCTTCAGCCTCTCTAGCCCCACCACCTCCACACTCATGGTGGTCAACATCATCACCCGACGACTCAGTGTGTCGGCCACCTTGTTCTCTGCCCCTGCCTTGTGCTTAAGCACAAAGGTGTACTCCTGGAGATATTCCACCCAACGACTGTGACGAGCGTTCAGCTTTTTCTGGGTATGGAGGAACCGTAAGGCCTCATGATCAGAAAAGAGGACAAACTCCTGGTGCAACAGATAATGCCTCCAATACCTCAATGCCTGGACAACTACGTAAAATTCTTTATCATAAGTGGAATAGCGTAGTTTGGCATCGTTAAGCTTCTCGCTAAAGAATGCAATGGGGTGGGACTCCTGACTCAACACCCCACCAATGCCTACCCCAGACGCGTCACATGTGACCTCAAACACCTTAGAAAAATCAGGAAGTGCAAGGACAGGTGCCTGGGTCATACGCTCCTTGATGTCCTGGAATGCTGTGACTGCGGCTTTGGTCCATACAAATGCCCCCTTCTTTATGCAATCAGTGATTGGGGCAGTGATAGAACTAAAGCCACGAATGAAGCGACGGTAGAACGTCGCTAGGCCATGGAAACTCCGAACATCGTGGAGTGTGCGGGGCTCGGGCCACTCCTGGATGGCCCTAATCTTCTCCGGATCAGCGGAGACTCCATCTCTCGACACAATAAACCCGAGGAAAGTGATATGATCAGACATGAAAGCACATTTCTTCGGGTTGGCGTATAAAGTCTCACGCCTCAAGACAATGCAGACCTGCCTAAGATGGTCTAAGTGATCCTCCCTAGTGCGGCTGTAGATAAGAATGTCATCAAAGTAGACGACCAAAAAGACCCCAATCATAGGGCGTAAGACTTGGGTCATCAACCGCATGAAGGTGCTAGGGGCGTTGGAAAGCCCAAAGGGCATAACCAACCACTCATAAAGACCATCCTTGGTCTTAAATGCGGTCTTCCATTCATCCCCAGGCCTGATCCGCACCTGGTGATAGCCACTACAAAGGTCTATCTTTGAGAAGATAGTGGCTCCCGACATCATATCAAGCAAATCATCCAGTCGGGGAATGGAAAAATGATACTTCACCGTGATCTTGTTGATAGCACGGCTATCAATGCACATCCTCCATGTGCCATCTTTCTTCGGGGCCAATAATGCGGCAACAGCGCAAGGGCTCTTGCTGTCCCGAAGAGATCCCCGACTCATCAACTCCTCGACCTGCCGCTGTAGCTCGGCATGGTCCGTGGGACTCATCCTATAATGGGGAAGGTTCGGCAAAGATGAGCCCGGGACCAGGTCGATCTCATGCTGGATATCCCTCATAGGTGGAAGGCCTCCAGGGAGGTGTTCGGGGAAGACATCAAAAAATTCCCGCAATATTGCGGCTATCTCTAGGGGATGCTCATCCTCAGACCTAGGGGCGACATCCTCTATGCCCCTGACAACGACAGCTAGAATGGGGTTACCCCCGGTCACCTCCTGCTCCATCTCTCTCGGACTAATCATCATCAACCTCCTAGGGGGAGGGTCCACTCTGCTAGGAGCAGTCGAAGAGGTGGATGCCTGTGCCGAGGACAAAGTGGGGGGACCGGCCTTCCCCTGACCAGAAGTGGTCGTAGTGCTGGGGCCTGCTGGTCCGCAGATAGCTGGGTCCTTCGGCTGGACTGGGTGGAGGGTAATCCTATGGCCATCATGGTCAAAGGTGCAAGTGTTCGACCTGCCATGAAGGGTGGCATCTCGGTCAAAGAGCCAAGGCCTACCAAGGATGATACTACCCACCTCCATAGGTAGTACATCACACCAGATCGCATCATGGTACGCCTGGAACTGCAGCGGCACCAGACACCGCAGTCTGACCGGGATGGAAGTGGAATCCACCCAAGAAACTCTGTAAGGTGCAGGGTGATCCACGGGTGTCAAACCAAGGCGCTTGACGGTGCCTGTGGAGATAGCGTTGATGCAACTCCCGCTATCTATAATCACCTTGCAGGCTTTCCCTTCCAGCCTACAAAATGTGTGGAATATGGTGGTGCGACGCCAGTCATCGCTCACCTGAGGCTGGGTAAGGATGCACCTTACTACACCCAAATGTACGTCATCCTGATACGAGGTACCAGGGATGTCAACCTGCTCGCCCTCCAATAACTCGTCAAAGAATTCCTCGGCCAATTCTTGGTCCGGCTCGTAGCTAACTGGCACCAACTCAGGCGTGGGGTCACGGGCCGGTGTGTCGGCAATAACAAGTGCTCCTCGGGTGGGACACTTGATGGCAAAGTGGCCAACTCCACCACAAGTGTAGCAACGGTCTCGTGTCCCATTTCCCTGAGATGTTCCACCCATCATGGGCCCCTTACCCTTGTCCTCTCGATGGACTGGGGGTGTAGGAAGAAGAGGCCGAGCTGGTACGGCGGGCTGATAAGGCCGAGGGGCGGGGATGGGTGCCTGCGGGCGAGGGGGAGGGTCCCTTGGTGGGAACGTGCGGAGCCTAGGAGCAGTGGGGTCCTGTCGAGGGGGTTCCGGGGGACGGGCCACCAGAAACCAGCTATAGGAGGTAGGCGTGGTACGAGGGTCGGTCCCACGCTGATAAGTGAACCCCGGGCGCTGGACGGGAGCGAACTCCGCCTCGAACTGCTCCAACTCTAGAGCAACCTGGTATGCGTCTTACAAGGTGGTAACATTACGGCGAAATAATTCGTATTGGTAGTGGGGCCGCAAACCACGACGGAAGCGCGATACAGGCATGGTGCTCTCCTCCGTAACGCCACATCGCAAAAAGTACTCGTCAAACTCCGCGATGTAGTCTGACACGGATCGGTCCCCTTGGGTGAGACTCTGCCACCTATCAATAAGTCGCTGACGGTACGTGGCAGGAAGGTACTTACGCCTAAGCTTGTCCTTCATCTCATCCCAAGAACCTATCTGAGGCTCATGACGCTGAAAGAGCAAGCTCTCTACATTACTCCAGTAAGTCTGTGCTTGCCCCAATAGCTTCATCTTGGCATACCTAACCCTTCGGTGGTCCGTCATCTCGAACCACTCAAAGTACCGGTCCATGCTAGCTTCCCAATCAAGGTAGATCTTGGGTTCTAAAGGCTTGGACCCATCAAACGTGGGAGGGTCCACACGGACGGTCTTAAGGATCCGTTCGTCCTCATCATCCCTATGTGGTCGGTGACCATGCCGGCGCCGGCCATTTCCCTCGTAATCGTTGTCGGACTCGTAGTCCTCAAAATGGGGGGCACGTTGCCGTTGCTCCTCAGCCCGAGGTGGTGCGAGCTGGGCAGCAGGCGCAGGCTGGGTAGCAGCTACGGGCTGGGCAGCATGTGCCTGCGGGGCCGGGAGAATGCCGGGTAGGTCTCGGCGAGGGGTTCTCTCCACACTCTCTAACCTTCCAACCAATCCTTGGACAGATCGGTCAGAAGCCTCGGCGCGGTCCTCCATGGCTTTGAATCGGCTCTCCATACGCTCGGTATGCTCCCTAAGAGTTTGCTCGGACCTATCCATGCGCTCTATGAGTAGAGCTATCATGTCCTCCAGGGAACGGCCTCCCGGGTTGGCACCTCGGTGTTCACCCATAGTGTCAGGGCGATGGTACTGGGCACCTCCACGGGTGGGCATGCAGTGAGGCCTAAAGAGAACTAAGGGTGACTCACTAGACCTATATGGATGGACCGATGCAAGTTGAGGACCTTTGACTTAAATGACTCTTTTTTTATGTTTTTAAACAAGACTACCCTAGACTCAACCTTGCTCTGATACCAATTTGACGCGGGACGACTACGAGACTCGGCTAGACAGACGACGCGACCAGCAACACACTAAGACGCGGCACCGAACGAGCTCCAGAAGAGGTGAACTAGCCCCAAATAAGAAGCGGTACTCACAGTCGGCCCCATCGAGGGAAACGTGACGATCGTGCACGGTTGAGAAACCGGCTTTGAGACTGGGGTAGTCAACTCACTCTCGTGTCCGGAATGAGTCACGGGACGGGTTCTCGTTCTCACACTCACAGCGGTGATAAAAATATATCTAGCTAGGAAAGTAAATACACACATGCAGCGGCAGTAGATTGCATACTAAATAAGCAAACTAAACTACTAGGCGGCGGGTGTACCTCCACGCTCACGGCGTGGGGAAGACGTCCCGGCCGTGGACCGTCACTCCCGGTACAAACTAACTTAATTACAGCAATAAAGAACTAAGGCCCACTCCACGCAGGGAGGTAAAAGGCCACAACAGCAATCCGGGAGCGCCGTTCCAAGGGTTGGCGGGCTGCAATTGGTGGTTCCGGACAGTGCGGCGGTGGCACTCAATGTGGGGCCCACAAGGCTCCAAGTGGGCCCGGCTACTGGGGCAGCGGCTTCTTGGCGTCTTCTGGCGGTGGCGACCAGAGGGGGTCGCTGCTGGGGTGTCCCAGGTCGGTCCCCGGGAGCGGCGATCGCCGACGGTGGCCCGGGGAATTTATTGGGAATTAACCCCCCAAGGCTGTCTCGCAGCCCTTTTCTGGCCAGATCGGCGCGCCTCCACGAAAACGGACGCCACGAGCAGATCCGGGATTGGATCGAAGCGTGGTTAGCGCCGTTGGAAAGAGGACTCAGAGATATTCAACATACATAAAAATCAGACCCATCCAACGGTCGGATTGAAAATGAAAATGACTGTTCCACCGCTCTTTGTCTGGTTCGGACAGACCGATCTCAGGGACAGAAGCAAAGCCTCCTGTTCTTGAGCTTTGACCGGGGATCAAACGACGGATCTAGGACCTGGGATTTTTATGGTGGGTAGAGGGGAGGGTTAGGAAAACGCACATAGGTATTTTTCTTGATTTGGACTCCATTTGATGGGTGGGGAAAATCAAATGCCAGCACCTATCCCGCGGACTGAACCTAGGGCAGACAGACAGGGGTCTGAACAGCAAGCTTGGAAGTGGGGCAAACGGGATCGGATCTTCATGAAAGTTTAACTGGAACTAGGGCAGACATGGGGCGACCTACCCTCCAAAAATCAGCTCGATCCAACGGTTGGATCAAGAGATCTCACGTCGTCTTCAAGCTTCTGGTTTGCAGGTCGCAGCCCAGGGCAGCAGCTCGGAGGAGGGGCTGTGGCGGCCTGCTGGTAGCTCCGGTGGCGGCGGCGGCGGCGATGGACGATCCCAGCAGATATTGGAAGATAAAAAGAAGGGATTTGGGGGGGAGATATCAGATCTAAGACTCAGATCTAGAGGGATTGGAGGTGGGAGAGGGAAGAACTTCAAGAACACAAGAGGGAGAGGGGGTGCCAAAATGCATTTCACTTCAATTTCTTCATTAGTTCCACACAAAATACAACAAGAGACTATAAATATGAAAACCCTAGATCTAGACCAAAAGACAACAACTAACCTTGGTCAAGGGTAGGTGGGAGGGTATAATAGGGAAATGTGACTTATGGGGGACAAGCATGGGAGACAAGGGGGACAAGCATGGGGGACAAGGAGGGGAATCTTTGAATTTCCATTTCCTTTGTCTCCTTGGTCCAATGGTCCAAGTCCAAGGTGGACTATGGGCCAACCCTCATGGTCCCTAGTAGCCACGTGGCCCAATGGGAGAGAGGGTGGGGTCCCTCCGGGC
This sequence comes from Amorphophallus konjac, assembly GCA_022559845.1. Classification (NCBI taxonomy): domain Eukaryota; kingdom Viridiplantae; phylum Streptophyta; class Magnoliopsida; order Alismatales; family Araceae; genus Amorphophallus; species Amorphophallus konjac. The sequence goes on along the minus strand of CM040127.1, from coordinate 140,086,438 downwards.
CCAAGTGGTTATTTTACAAACAAACCCACTAACTTAGCCTAATTAAACACACCAAATGTAAAAGTACAAATACAATACTCTCAAAATAAATACAAAAATGTCAAGACTCTAATGGAAGCTTCACGTCGTCGCCCAACCATAACGATGTCGACGTCGACCGAGTCGTGCTGCGGGTCCGGTACCGATGGCTCACTGAGTCGGGCCGTACTCGTGCTCTGGTGTCCTCACCAATTACATTTATTGGAGCATGCTAAAGATGCAAGTAAATTAGCAACAGTGTTGGCTTCTCTGAAGATGTGAGAGATCTTGTCTTGCTGTGATGTGATGCTCCAGATAGCCCTGGCATAGCTTAGAATGGACCAAGGACAACATATTTCTTTATTGATAATCCTAACAAGGGTGAGTGAATCACATTCAATCAGAGTTGGATTTGCATTCACTGTCTTCAAGTATTTAATGCCATCCAGGAGAGCTCGAGCTTCTGCAATTAAGCTATTTGAGTGGCCATAGAAATGAGAGAATGCACGAATAATTTTCCCTCTATGATCCCTGATAATTCCTCCTCCTCCAGTGACTGTACAAATCTTACGTGCACCATCTGTATTAAGTTTAAGAAATGGCCAAGGGGGACAGATCCATCTTACTAATTTCACCTGGCTTTTACAAGCAGTTTTATAAGGTATGCCCCACTGATCCAAGGTATTCCTGAAATTAGATTTATATTCTTTGAGAGGAGCAGCCGAACAAAGCCTCTTAATCTGGAAAAGAAGTTGATGTATACAACTGTTTTTGGAAAACATTCTTCCTTCAAGTTTAACATTATTCCTGGCTTTCCAGATTTCCCACATCCCATATCCGATGGAGGCAAGGGTGAGGACTGCAAAAGCTGAGCCTGGCTGAGCAGTACAGATGGAATTTAGAATGAATTCCTTAATGGTGCGCCCTTGAAAAAATAAACCAGCTGCTTTGAGTGAAGTCCAAATAGAGACTGCAATATCACTGTGAATAAATAAGTGATTGATGTCTTCAACCTGCGAGATTCTGCAGTAGCAACATTTGGAGCATAAAACAATACCAGCTCTTTGTATATTAGCATCAGTCAGCAGACAATTATTCATAATCTTCCATAAATGAATGGAGATTTTAATGGGAACCCAATTAGACCATAGTCGACTCCATGAGATAACAGCAGTTGACTGATTATTAACAATATAACCATTGGTGGATGCCACTGAACACTGACCAGAGGAGGAGAGGCTCCAAACACCCAGGTCCACTTCCTGGGTCAAAGTAACAGAGCTGATGGCTTTCTGAATTCTATTTGGCAGTAATGCATGTATGAGAGCAGATTCTTCAGCTGAAGGATTCAATATAACATCTTTGACTGTTGCTTTCAGGTTGGGGATCTGATCATCAGATATAAAATCACTTAAACAGTGTTGGCCCATCCAATTGTCAAACCAGAAGCTAGTGTTTTCCCCATTTCCAATGATAACCTTCTTAAATTGAGTTATGTAATCCTTGGCCTTCAACCAACTTCTTCTAGTAAAACCTTTCATATTCCTGAAGTTAACATCTCGGATATGTTTTTGATGCATATATTTTGCTCTAAAGTAAGAAGCCCATAATGACTCACTGTGAAGTGCATTCCAAAGCATTTTAACCCGCAGTGCAGTTTCCATATTTCTAAGGGACTTAATGCCAAGACCCCCTACTGACTAAGGCCTACATAATACCTGCCATGACTTCCAATGTCTCTTGTTGCCATAGGAAGAAGACCCCCAAAATTTTTTTGCAAAGGCCTGTTCAATCAGCTTATGTGTGCCACAGTGCAGAGGAGTGGAAGACAGGGAGTAAATAGGCAAGGAAGTAAGCACATGTTTAATAAGGACTAATATGGCCCCTTGAGATAAAAGATTTACCTTCCACCCTGCAACTCTCTTGTGTATGGAATTGACAATCCCTGCAAAATAGATCTTTTTTGTTCTACCAATCACTAAAGGCAGACCAAGATATTTATGAGGAAAGGACAGTTTTGTGAATCCTGTGAGTCTCTGAATTCTCTGTGCAACTGATGAAGGCTGCCTCGGATGAATGAGAAATCCACTTTTACTGACATTGATTAGCTGCCCAGATGCTTGCTCATACAAATGGAGAATATTGAGGAGATTTCTGATTGAAGAAGAAGAGGCTTTGCTGAGAATTAAAGTATCATCTGCAAATAGTAAATGGGAAATTTTTGGACATCTCTGAAACCCTGCAAACCATTCTACCCGACCATTGTTGAAAGCTTCTCTAAGAGTTCTGCTCAAGGCTTCTTCCGCTATGACAAATAAGGAAGGTGCAATTGGGTCACCTTGACGGATGCCTCTAGTGGATTTAAAAAATCCAGCAGTGTCTCCATTCAACAAAATTGAGAACCAGTAGTTATTGATCATTCTTTCATTAAGGCAAATGAATTTATTGCTAAAACCAAACCTGAGCATAACTGAAAAAAGGAAATCCCATTCTAGCCTGTCATAGGCTTTTGCCATATCAAGTTTAAACATTACATTCGATCCTCTTGTTTTTCTGCCCAGTTCTTGAGATAGCTCTTGAGCAAGAGCTATATTTTCAATAATATTTCTCCCCTTAACAAAAGCTGATTGCTCAGGTGAAATAATTTTGGGCAGGATTAATGCCAATCTTCTATTGATTATAGAGGAAATAATCTTGTAGAAGAAGTTACAAAGACTAATAGGCCTATAATCAGAAATTTCCACACCATTTAAATTTTTTGGGATAAGGGCAACCAATGTAGAAGTTACATATCTGGGAAGAGGAGCCCTGGAAGAGAAAGCTTCTTGCACAGCACTAATTACCAGTGGCGCAATTATGTCCCAAGTTTTATGGAAAAAAGTACCAGAAAACCCATCGGGTCCAGGTGCACTGTCAGCTGAGAGATTGAAAACTGCTTCTTTGATTTCAGCTTCGGTAGGAGGAGCACACAAGCAGTCATTGTCCTCCTGATATAATAAGCAGGGAATGCAATTCAGGAAAGAATTGTCAATGAGGTGATCTTGAGAGGAAAAAGCCTGCTGAAAATGGGAAACAACTATTTTTTTCATGTCCTCATGATCAGAAGACAAATTACCAGCATGGTCTTTCAGAGAATGTATCTTATGTTTCCTTCTCTTAGCCAAAGTAGACATATGGAAAAACTTAGTGTTTCTGTCCCCCTCCAGCAGCCATCTAATACCAGATTTTTGTCTCCAAAAGTACTCCTGCTGTAGCAGTCTTTCTGATAATTTTGTTTTTGTTTCTTCTAAAACTATCAGGTTAGCATTACTTGGCTGCACATCATAGAGATGCTCAGCTTGGAAAACAGCATCCTCAGCATTAGATAAATTTAAATGAACATTGCCAAATGTTTGTTTATTCCAACTCCGCAGCATCCTTTTCAAAGAATTCAGTTTGAGATACAAACAATGCATAGGAGAAGAAGCAACTGGGCTTGATAACTAGCAAGCCTTAACACTATCAAAATAATTCTCATGCAAAATCCACATTTTCTGAAAACAAAACCTGCTGAATCTTCGATCATGGGACATCAATTTCACAAGCAGTGGGGCATGGTCAGAAGCCTCCCTGGATAGATGCTCAATAGATATGGGCATAGCAGTAAGACAATCTGTGTTAATGAGAACCCTATCCAATCTGGCCCAGATTCCTCTGCTTCCAGATTGATTATTGTGCCAGGTATATTTTGAGCCAATGTAACCACCATCTAATAAAGCACAATCAGATAAACAGTTTTTGAAATCTGTCATAGCAGAAAGGTTTGGAGAGTTGCCTCCTAGCTTTTCATCCACATTAGTAATGCAATTGAAATCCCCAGCTACAATCCAAGGTCCTGATATCCTAGATTGAATGGTTAATAAAGATGTCCACAGGGATTGCCTTTCATTGGCATTGCATTTGGCATGTACAAAAGTTGAATAGAAATCCGAAGAATTAGCATTAGTGTGCAAGACTGTGATCTGTTGCTCATCCCTACAAACAACTGAAAAATTCAAATTGTCTCTCCAGAGAACCTAGATATGGGCTTTCCCATCAGTATTAGCAACTGCTTTATCCATGCCCAGATGTCTACATATGTTATCCATTTTTCCAATATGTATCTTTGGTTCCAAGAGCACAATACAATCGAGATGATGTGTTCTAATAAGAAATTTAACTCTGCCAATAGATACATCATTCCCTATTCCTCTGATATTCCAGATGATGCAGTTCATGATAAATGTGTGGAATCAGGGATATTTCGTGTGGAACCAGTCCTTAACATTGATCTGGTGGTTACACCTGAGCATTCATGATGCAAAACCATAGCATTTTAAGCTTCCGCTTGGATGGCTATTTCTTGTCTTTTTGAATAAACCTCTTCAGCCAATTGAGGGATTTTCTCTTGCAGAACAGTAGGAGCAACATGGCCTGGGTAAGCAGGGCCGGGGACAGAATCACAAATAACATTTTGGTTTGAAGGGAGCTCCAGAGGAGGACAGACCAATTCAGCAAGCTGGGGAGCTTGGGTATAGTCATGCTGTGCTGTCTCGGGGGGATAAGGAGTAGAGTCTAAATCAGTTGATGCTGGCTCGATGTCAGGCTCAGTCACTAGCCGATTGGTCATTTTTTCAGGATCCCCTGGTTCCAATTCATTAACAATGGGTGGAGTTACTCGACAGGAAGCAATCAAAGCAGAATTCTGATTGGAACATTCACCAATTATTAAGTTCTTGGTAGAGGTCAATTCAGTACAGTTAGGCTGAAAAGGTAAGTCATTAACAGCCCTAGCTTGGGGAACAATAGTATCTTCTTCAACTAAATCTTTCGAAGTGGGAACTACATTAACATCAGGAACATGGGGAGCATTTATATTAACTGCAACTGAAGTCTTCTGGTTGTTAACTGGTTGCCATTTAGCTTTACCTTTTGATTCAGCTATAGTCGGAGCAGGCTTCACTGATACAGTAGGATTTCTGAAGCCCTTACAATCAGCCACCATATGGCCAATACGAGAACAAGCAGAACAATAGGAAGGCAGGTCCGGATAAACAACATCCTGCCAGGCACCACCACCTGGGCATCCAATCCAGACTCGGGGTGGGCGGGGTTTGGATATATCCAACTCTATGCTGGCCCGGGCAGCAGTCGTTTGAGACAGGTTCAGAGTACAAGGATCAACTTTCAAGACCCGACCCACATTACCAGCTATAGAGCGAATCAAATGCTCAATGTAGAAATTCACCGGAAGACCTGGGAAAGAAATCCATACCGGAAGGATTGGCGAATCCGTTGATGGCGAAAAATCCATTGTCCATTTGAAGAAGCGGAATAGCCGTCCATGAACAAACAACGTCTCCTTCAACAACAGAGAAAGGTAATCCTCATAGTTCCGAAATCTTAAGAAAAGATGTCTTTTGTCCAGGGCGCTAATCATGAAGTCATCCTTGAATCTGCATCTACCGTTCAAATGGGCTCTGATGTCCGAGAAGGGAGGCCTGCCCTGAGGCGTACGAGCAACTAAAGAGAAGGCTAGGGGATCCAGGGACGCCGAAATCTCCTCCTGGGTAAAGAAAACTGCGGGCTCCCCTTTATCAGTACGCGCCGGAGCATGGACAGAGCCTGGGACTACTGGGGGTGCCATGGAAGAAGAAAGGACCTCAGCAAAAGTCCTGGAGCCGTTAGCCGCTGGAAGGCCGAGACCTGCATGGGGAGGCAGAGTAACTCGTTGCGGGGTAACCACGGGGGGACCAGCCACCAAGGGGGCCGCGGGTGGCCCCCTGGGGTCAACCATTGGGGAAGATGACAAAGGAGACTACGCCGGCATGAGGGTTTCGCTCAGAGGGTTTCCCCGTCTATTCAATATTCAATATTCAATATTCATGCATAAGTTGTTACATATGAGGAGTGGGGTGGCCTATTTATAGGCACATGACTTTTTCACAAAGGACCCTAACAAAAGACACAATGACTAATAACCGAAGGGAAGGGGGGTGTCCATGGGCCTAGCCCAATGAGATGGGCCCAATAGCCTATCTAAACAACACAATGACTTAGGACATTGGTAGATAACCTACTAACCTAGGTACATGACTCAAATAAAGGGACAATTACATGATTAAGACTCAAAGAAAAATACATGACTCGACTCACAAACACTTGAGGAACATAATGGCGCTTGCCGACGAACAATCCGAGTCCGGAGAAAATGTGGAGGGGCAAGGGATGCCCTCATCATACCCCCGGGGTGGGGAAAACTCGACCCCGTCGAGTATGGGTCCACCAGGGAAGTAGTATATCGAACTGCGGCTCTGGGCGATCCACGATCTCCATACTCAACCCGCGACCATAGTCGGGGAATGGCGCTTCAGCTCGACAAAGTGGCTCGGTCATACCCTGATGCTGGCGATGGGATCTTGCTTGCCTAGTATTGCCGCTGTGTGCTCACGTCGGGCTCTCAGGCTATTTGTGGTGGCACTCCGAGGGTGTCTCTCACAAGGGTAGGCGTAAGCTCGAGGCACTCACTAGGATCCACCGCGGTGCCCTAAGAGGGTGCTGGATCCGCCACATGAGAAATGGGGAGAATCCCAAAACCCTTTTGAAAGTTCAACCCATAAGCCGGGTTGCCAAAGCCACTCGGAACTTGGCAAGGTCCAAGTCCTCGTGCCATACCACTCCAAAGCCATCATCGCCAAGTTATCAACTTGGAATTCAAAGTGGTGCTTAGGAGTTTGTGCTCGCTTCTTGTGAATCCCACTGCTTGTTACTTGATACTTGCTTGAATGCGTATGCCATGTGAGTTGACAATGTATGGTATGAAAAGGTGGTCCGGGGCAGCCACATGTAGATCGATCATGCTTTGATGCTATGAAGATTGTGACAGACTCAGGGGGGCCGGGACATCCATAGATGAACCTTTTAAGCATGGGTATGACAAATGTCGGGGGACCCGGACATCCATGTATGCTCCTAGCATTCATAAGACCAATGGTGAATTGGGGAGGACCGTTACACCCAAATAGGAACCACTCATGCTTCCTACTTGACATGTGGGTGATGTGAATGAATGGACCCGTCTTTCTAATCATGCCAAATGGTGTGTTGTGCCAAGACTCATGCACTCCTATCCTACAGATGACTTCCATGTGCATGGGTGTGGGGTGGCCCTTGAGCTTCCACTCGTATGGATCAAAGGGATCTAAGAAGGGATGCATCATGGGGTGGGACAATTCTTCAATCCCAAGGTTTATGTTTCCTAAGGTCAATGCTCCCTTGGTGTAACCCGATTCTAGGAAGAGAGAGGTTTGGGTTAATATGGGCGGTATGGATATGGTAAGGTGGGTGGTGAATAAGGTGAGTGGGTTACATAGAGATCTAGGCTCCCATAGGAAAGGGTCAAAGGGATCATGGTAAAGGTCACCTAGATAGGGGTACTCCATGTCCTCAAGGTCCTCATATGGTGGGGAGTCGCCTTCCTCTAATGAAATGGTTGGGCCGGTGTATGGGGTGGGTTGGTTGGTAAAGGTTCTAGGAATCACAATGGTAGGGGAGTGGACCGGGATGGGCTCTTCCACTATGGGGAGAATGAAAAGGAGGTCACTTGTGTAGCAACCAATAGTGCAAATCGAGGTGATAGACCCAATGCATGGATGGATGAGGTTACGGCTCTTGGGTTGGTCCGCTCCTAGGGCCAATAAAGAAGTCAAGTCTGATTGCCACTTTAGACCTTTGAGGAGATCATCCCAATCTTCTACCTCATAGTAGGATTGGATTGTGGTGTGATAGGAGTGGAGGGGAACAATTTGGGATGGATATCCCAAAGGTGAGAGAGGTGGGGGTGAGCTAGGAAGGGTGGGTCCTTGCTTGAGCCATTGGAGTATATGCTCATTCATGGTGAAGGTGGGTGACTCTTGAGGATCCGGGCTATTTGAAGTGGTAAAGGGTTGAGGCTTTTCCTTACCATTGGTGTGATCTTGGGCTTCCTTATGGGTGGGAATGGGTTCCGGACTAGCATCTACTCCCATGTGGAGGGTTGTGGAGGTTTCAATTCCTAGTGTTAATGGGTTGGGTAGGTCTAATGCGGGAGAATTGGTGATAGCTGGAGCATGGTGCACTTGGGGTGGTGGGCAAGGGTGGACTTGGATCGGAAGGGGAAGTAGAGGAGGCCTAGGTTGGGGAAAGATTGGTGTAGGAAGCGGGAGGTGAGTTGGGTGAGGGGTTTTGGGTTTGAGGATGGTGGCCATTATGGGTCTTGGTGGAGGGGTGGACACGGTGTCCACATGGTTTTTAATGGTGAGGGTTGGATGAGTGGTGGTCACCATGGAGGGAATTGGGTCGGTTAGGGGTCTCTTGCCCTTGGGATTATTTGGGGTGGAAGTGGGGGCTAAAGAGGCTTGACTAGTGTAGGTTAGTGAAGGGGGTTTTGGTTGGGGTGTGGGGGCCCTCATGGGATCAGGTGGGGAGGTGGAGGCCTTGGAGACTTGGGTTCTAGTGGTAAGGGTTTGGACGGGTGGGTTTGGAGGAGTGAGAGTGCTCCTCGAATTTTGGTAACCCGGGTAGGAAGGGGACATATATTTTACTCTAAGTTGCTCCTTCATGTCCTTCCAAGTGGTGATGGGAGTTTCCCTTCTAAGTATCTTTAGCTCGACAATTTGCATCCAATAAGTTTCCGCCCGTTTGGTAAGTTGCATTTTGGCAACCAATGCCTTTTCATCCTCGGATATATGATACCAAGTGAAGTATTTGTCCATTGTAGCTTCCCAATCTAAATATTCTCTAGGAGAGGTTCCATCAAAGGTGGGAAGTGGGAAAGGGACCATTCTATTGTCTGTCCTTGGGGCGGGCCTATTTTCTCCAAGTTGGTTGAGTCGGCCCGATATGTTATCAAGCCGCTCATTGGCATAGGTCAAGGCTTTCATGAAGTAGTTGACATGGCCAGGGAAGTTATGGGTGTCAGTGGTAGGCATCTCTTGGTGGCTTGGACTTATGGAGTGGGCCGATTGGTAAGGTCGATATGAGGTGGCCATACTAGGGGGACAAGAGTGATGCACTTGAAGACTCTAAATGCATAGACATGCCCTAGGACCAACTTGATAGAGACAAGTTATGAACTTGCTCTGATACCACTTGATGTGACACCACCCTTGGACCTATTTGCAAGCATTCAAGTTTGAGCAGCGGACTCACACTAGCGAGCTCACCCGTATGGCGCACACTAGTGCCCGATGGCGACTAGGCGATGTTAGAGAGGGTCCGAGGCGGGACCTTGAGGCTCCAATGGTTGGCTAGCTTGGGGAGAACCCCAAATGGGCCTAGGATGCCCAAATCATGGGTGGCCAACACACCAAGGGTGTGGGTTAAGTGGATGCTCTCACAACTCGCCTGCGGTGGTCACTCAATGTACTAGCAATTTGGGCCGAACTCTCACTCTCCGTCCGACGAAGCAATAGCAATAATACTAAGCTAAGCAAGTGATTAAACCAGTAAGAGAGGGACCGAGGCTCACCTAGCCGGCGTGAAGACGCCGACTCCGGCCGGAGACTGGGGCGAGCGGGGAGGCGAGGGTATGTACCCGCACGCCGCGTCGATTGAAGCTTCAAACCTGCGACTTAATAATTACGTGAACTACACCCCATGCAAGGGGGGGGGATATTGGGGTGGGGATTATGCTTAATAGATCCAAAACTACCTCCACGCAGGGAGGGGCCTTCAGCCGGCCAAGCGGGGTGGGGAGATATGCAAGGAGAACCGACTTCCCGAGCTTCGCCGATTCTGCCTAGCTTCTGTATTTCTGGACAGAGGGTCGATGTCGATGCTGCCAATAATTCCACCGAGCTCAGAATCTGATGAGACTTGCGCCAAAAGCTTGCTAACAGATTGAGGATGATGTCTGAATTTTGGCAGGAGCTCTGGAACTCAGGGCTGGTCGGGCCAGCGACTGGAACAGGTCAGCAGCTTCTTCCTCTGGCTGGTGCAGAACTGGTACAGCAGGTTTCAGAGGGTACCACGGATGCTTCTGAACTCCAAATGTGACGAGCCTGGTGGTGATGTGATCGTCGTCGGAGTAGCTTCGAGCAGGAATTGACGGGGTCCCAATCAGAGGTCGGAGAAGAACGAGGTAGCCAGATGAGCAGGGGCAGGTCAAACCTGGACCCACAGGGGGCAGATGACACACCCCGACGAAGAAAATGGTAAATGGAAGCTTCGGAGGCCGAATGAGGTCCTTATTCTTGGAGGTGATAGCTAACTGGTAATAGTTTCAGCCCTCCAAAATTGGCGCTCCGATCCCTCACGAGCTGGCCGAGGTCAACAGTTGAACAGGAGCTCTGTCTCTGGTTTGGACAGGAACAGTTTCCCAGCAGCAGATTGATAGCAATGCCACGACCGCTCCCGAACTCCAAATCGAGCGCCGTCAAAGCCGTTGGTTCGGCTGTCGCGTCTTCTACGCAGAAAAATTAACAGGGAAGCCAACCGATACCAAAGTTGGCTGATAGCCTCAGATAACCGGTGAAGGGTCGCGGCAGACTGTGGGAGGACAGCACGTATACTTCGGGGGAGAAAAATGATATCTCCCAGATTCGAACGCCAAATGGAGCTCCGCTTTCTGGGGATGAAAGAGGATTCAGAGAAGAAGAATTTTGTTGAAGAAACTGAGCTCTGATTCTTGCTAGGTTGGTCGTGGTGAAACTTCCAAATGCTCTCTAGTTTTTAGCCTGGGACAGATTGCACAGTCGCACAAGATCTGCTCCACCGCACAGCTCCGAGCTCGGATGGATGCGGGACCACCTATGTTGGAAAGAGGACTCAAAGGCGATTCCAACGATTTATGAAGCGCCTTCAGAAGCCTCAGGATGATGATGTGACACCTTCTGTAAGTCGCTGGACTTCTGCCACCTGCAACCTGCGAACTGTAGGTGGAAGGTGGTGGGAGAAATGGGGTAAATGGAAGTGGAAATGGGGGTGAATTGGTGTGGGAGTGACCCCTAGTTGTGAGGGGGCCTAGGAGGGGGTGTTCTAAGGTGTGGGAGAGGGAGAATGGGGTGTTTTCAGAGGGTGAGAGAGGAGCTACGAATTTGGGCTGTGAGGGAGGCACAAGTGGGTGGAGGGAATGTGAGTTTGAATTTTCTTTGATGGGGAGTGATCAATGGTGGTCTTGGGGATGGGAAGAGGTGTCTTGGGAAGGTGGAGTGAGGTTTGGGGAAGGGAAATGGGTAGTTGGGGGTTGGAAGGTGGAGTGGGGATTGGGTGGAGCTCTCTTGGGACTAGGGGGTGGAATAAAGAGGGTTATGGGGAAGGGGAGAGGTTTAAATGGGGTAGGTGGGAGATGGGGTGGTTGGGAAGGTGATTGAATGAGGGGAGGGGAGTTAATGAGAGGTAAATAGGGAGGAGAGAGAAAATTCCGAAAATTGGGGTGGAGGGAGAGAGAGAGAGAGATAATGAGAGAGAGAGAGATATTGAGAGAGAAGGCTAGAGGGATTTGGAGTATATCTGGAATTCAATATTCATGCATAAGTTGTTACATATGAGGAGTGGGGTGGCCTATTTATAGGCACATGACTTTTTCACAAAGGACCCTAACAAAAGACACAATGACTAATAACCGAAGGGAAGGGGGGTGTCCATGGGCCTAGCCCAATGAGATGGGCCCAATAGCCTATCTAAACAACACAATGACTTAGGACATTGGTAGATAACCTACTAACCTAGGTACATGACTCAAATAAAGGGAAAATTACATGATTAAGACTCAAAGAAAAATACATGACTCGACTCACAAACACTTGAGGAACATAATGGCGCTTGCCGACGAACAATCCGAGTCCGGAGAAAATGTGGAGGGGCAAGGGATGCCCTCATCAGTAGGTCATGGAGGAAATCGCCTAATTCTGAGAATTGATTCGCCCAAATCTCAATCCCTCCATTGTGGATTAAGTTATCAGTGGGTGGGGGAGTTGGCGAGATAGTGGGCTTGATGGGCTGGATGAGCTCCAGAACTTGAGTGCTAGCCTCAGGTTCTTCCAAGATCGGCAAAAGTATCAAAAGCTCACACGTGCACCGACCTATAGTGCACGCAGAAGTAATGGAGCCAACGAAGGGGTGGGTGAAGCTAACGCCCCTAGGTGGACCTGACTTCTAGGCAAGCATGTTGGTCACCCCTATTTTCCACTTCAAACTCCGAACAAGATCTTCCACGATTTCCACAAAGCAAAATGAACGAAAGGTTGTGTGGAAGGAGTGGAAGGGTACTATTTGTCGGGCTTGTTCATTTGGGAAGGGGTAGAAGTTGGAGAATTATGAGATTAGGCTTCTCTTAAGCCACCTACCGAGGGCTCCACCTATGACAGTCTCGCCTCCATGGGCCATGAGTGACTCGGGATGGAGGTTGTGTTGGACTTTAACCTCAAGTTGGGTGGGGGCTTCCTCTACTAAGGAGTGAGCCAGGCATAGGGCATCCTCTTGGGTTTGGTATGCTTCAATCAACAAGGGATCAGGGATATATTTCATGGTCTCTATGGGTTCGTGCACTGTCTCTTCCCTAATCGGAGGTTGAGTTGAAGGAGGTGGTGACTCAAGGATGGGCAAAGCTGGTGCCATGGCTTCTATGGGTGTTTGGGATTCAAATGCTGGTCCAGGGAGTGTGTATTTAGTGGGGCCTACTATAGTTGGCAATGGGGCGAGAGGGTCGGCCACGGGCAAATAAGCGGGAGGGAGATACTTCTCGCGAAGCTTCTCCTTCATCATGGCCCAAGTGACAGGCGCTTGGTATCGGGCCGTAAGACATCGCTCATCATCGAGTCAGTAGGCTCGGGCCCGATCTCTCAACCTTCTCGTGGCAAACCTCACCTTTTGGAAGTCTGACCAATCATCCCTATCTAAGTAGAAGTCCATCTCGGCTTCCCAATCAAGGTACATCATGGGATTACGAGAGCCAAAGAAATCTTGGGTGCCCCATCGAGTGCTAAAGGGAGTGAATATCCTATCCCCAAATCGGTCGTAGAGATTGTGTGAGGGGCCAGCCTGCGGGTAGGAGGGGTGGTTGGATAGACTAGTATGTTGGCCAGAGATGTGCACAGGTCTGGACTGAAGGTACGGAGTGCCAACATGAGCGGCCGTGGATTGGTTGTGGTGGGATGGTCTGACCTGGGTGTCGTGGCCAATCAGATGACCAATCTCCCTGTACGAAGCAACACTATGGATGGACATGGGGTCAGCGGGATGGGGGAAACCGACTGACTAGTCTAACTGGACAAATTATGCAAGTTAAAAGACTAGACCACATGCTGCTAATGTGAGGGGCTAAGCAAGGGAATGGAAGTTGGCCTAGGACTCGGCATGCAAGAGCAAGCCGAGAACCTGCTCTGATACCAAATTTGATGGGGGACGAGCGCAAGCATAGGAACATCGACGGCGGCGGCTGGAGCGAACCTGTGAGTACAGCCTTATGGCACTACACTCCACGCAGGGAGGGGATCACGGGGACGGGATAGATCAATACATGCACTACCCTCACGCAGGAGGGGGGAGCAAGGGGAGGGGAGCAATAAAACGCCAACATGCGAACTGGCCTGCTAGGACGACGCCGACCGTCCTACATGGTACGTCGAGCACGGGCATCTGAATGTGGTGCCATCAGCGCTCAGACGGAGCCTGGGGGGTGCTGGAGCGTCCCTAAAAATTAGACGTCGATCTGAGGCTGCTGGAGGGTGGGGCCGGCCGGAGAAGTGGACCTATGCGATTCTATCCCGCAGGACAGGGTTGCGCAGTCACGAGACAACCGCCAGTACGCTCGCTGTGGAACTCAGAATGAGGCGGGATCAACTTGGGAGGACAGTAGACAGGCAGGTCTATGTACCCTCAAGAGATGGAGGCCATCAAATCACCGGGCTGGGCGTGGTCGCAGTTGTGGTGAGCCTCTGATTCCTGGGTGAGCAGCCAGACAGAGGTGCGAAGGCCATAATGCAACTTTCTGCTCGGACATCGGAAGGAGATGAAACAAACTGGGTTGGTTTCGTATCGTCAAATGGCACCATTTTGATGAAGACACCTAGGGCTGATGATGAACAGGTAGGGCAAGGCACGCTCTGCAAGGCGGGCACACAATCTGGACAGACTGGGTTGCACCCGGGTTGCGCAGTCGTGGGAGAACGTGCACCACGAACTGTGCCGACGTCGGACTGGGGTGCTTCCACCTCTGGATTCACAAAGGCGTGGAGTATCATAAACTCTCAGAAGAGAGCTTGGGCTGAATCTGATGCGGGACGAGACCACGGACACGACAAGCTCATGACTGTCCCTTAACGAGGGAAGCGTCGGACGTGCGCGGTTGAGAAACCGACAGTGAGCTAGGGTGGTCGGCTCTCTCGTCTGCCCGGATCGGGTCACGGGATGGTCTCGCACTCTCTCACAGCAGCGGTAATGAATAGATAAAGTGAGCTAGATATCCCTACACATGCTCTCTAGCAGCGGCATAAACAAATATATATGAAGTAAGCAAAATGCCGAGAAGGGAGCGAAAATGATACCTCCACGCGCTCGGCGTGGGGAAGACGGACCCGGTCGAAACTCGTACTCCCGAGACAATTAATACACCATATTACAGCAAATGAATTACTGCCCACTCCACGCAGGGAGGTAAAGGGCTACACAAACGGGCCCGGGAGGACCGAATTCGGGTTGACAGGCGGCTTCTCGCGTCTCTTCGGCAGCACCCGAACTAGTGACGGTGGGGCCCACGTGCTGTCCGGAGGGGTCGAGTGGGACCCGGTGACACCGCTGTAGTGGGGACACTTAGGGAAGCGTTCCCCGAGCTGGCGGCACGCTGGTTCATCGGCCGGAGGCCGGGCGGCTCTGATCGGCACCAGTCGAAAAAACCGGCCACGGACCTGCAGGTTCTATTTTCAGGCGCACGCTACGGCGAGAACGGACGCTGCGATCAGCCCCGACGTCGGAATGCAACGAAACCGGTGCCATTGGAAAGCTGCTTCGAAGGGCTTAAACTTTCTGTGATTATAGAAAAATAACAAAGCATGTACTTCTAACTGGCGAATTTTGAAGGTTGCTGTTGTACAGTGGCCTAACTCTCAGATCTGCAGGGCTGTTCTCTGAGAAATGCCATTGACCGCAGGGTAGATGTCCTATTCAGCTCTTGAGGTCTTCATGAAAGTTGTAGGACATTAAGCTAGGAAGATGGAAAAATTAGTTTTGACAAGTTTGGATGTGGCTACGAATTGATAGGATTTTAGTACTAACAGTCGGTCGGATCTGGAATCTGACTAAAAGCACTGTAGCAGAGATAGAACATGAATTTTGAAAAATCGGTAGAAGGCTGATCAGAAATTAAGAACATTCATGGATGTAGGGAATGATGGACAGAATGCCCAGTAAAATTGGGAGGGTTTGGAAAAATCACAAAGATGGTCGGAGGTGAGAAACACAGAGCTGTTGTCACTGTAGATAGAGACAGGATAGATCTGGGAGTGAAAGATGAACGAAAATGTAAAGATATCAAACGAAGGATTTTGGACCTGAATTTTTTTGTGGAGATGAGGATACAAGATAGAAACAACCTCTAAAGATTTCAGATCAAGAGGACGTCGTGACTGACTGCAGAATTTCGTGGAAGTCACCTCTATCAAGTAGGACAGAACCTTGAAGATGGCTCCGCGGCGGCTCGTAGGCGGCACGAACGGCGGCGGCGGCGGCACCGATGATCACCGGAGGTAGGGGGAAGAACATAGCACTCTAGAATGGGGGTTGGGGATGAAGAAACCAGAGGGAGAGAGAGGGGAGGTCGAAATTCACTCAAGTGGGGGGTCTTGCACAATGCCTTTTCTCATTTCATTAATATTCAAATTGGATAATACAAGTATTTATATGCCTCCAATCTAAGCCAATCTCCACCATTGGATCTAGGGATGGGGAATGAATGGCCTAGATTAAATGTGACCAACACACACAAAAAAAATAAAATAACCCAAGTGGGAGACAAGCTTGACATGGTAGGTAGCCTACCTTAGACTTTTTACTCCCTTTGTCTACTCATGTGGCATTTGACATTCAACTCTTCTAGATGGCCACCTAGGATGGTTGACCAGTCCCACATAGGTGACATGGACCAATGGGAAAGGGCTAAGGGGCCCCTTACTGGTCCTACTGTATAATTGCATAAAAACCCACACAATCCATGGGAATGACTCCTTAACTTATAAAGCCTTACATTTGCGTACATACTTTCCCAAGGATATAAACACAAACTAGGACATAAATGCAAAAGAAAAAGTACATGATCGGCGTCGATTCCCATCAACTCTCCCCGGGTGGGAGGAACTCGACCCCGTCGAGTAGGGGTATGGATGCTCGAGTACTCCGGTGGATCCGTCACCGTACCAAGTAACGCGGGTACGCTCCACTCCGAGTGATCGTCACCTGCTCATTCCATATATACTCGATATGCGCAGACTGCTATGGGCTGAAGGTGGACACTCCAGGTGGGGCACTCTTAAAAGGGAAGGAAGTAGCTCGAAGACTCACTAGGAATCACCGCTGAGTCCCTGTAGGTGACTGATCCAGGTATAGATGTAGAACCGATCCCATACTCATCGAGTGAGTCTAATCGCTTCACACTCATAAGGGACTGACATCGATGAGCTTGCACCAGACACATGCAGACAAACAAACTACACACAAACCATGCAAACAAACCACACAAAGAAGAGACAATACGGACTCATGAATGACTCGAGACAAACCTACTGCTAGTCCGACCCGTACATGGGTGACAGCGGACCAGGACACCCAAACGTATGCCATGCATGCATCTGACGTAACCGGTGGTTGACGTCATGGAGAACTCCTAGACACTCAACGATGCACCAATCATGGAGATTGGGCTTGGATGTGGGAAGTCTGGGAGGTGCGGGTGGTTTGGATGGATCGGGGTAACCAAAGTTTTCATTACCCCAAAATGAAGGTTCGGACCTATGGCTATGTGGAGTTTTCTTGGCCCGAGTGGAAAAGGGGGGATAGTGAACTCCGCGGAAGAAGGGTAGTGAGTATGAAAACTCGGGAGGTTCACTAGTGAAGGGGTCAAAAGGGTCGAAGAAGGTGTGACCTCATGAAGTGGGTTCCAACATGACATGGTCCCAATCGTGAAATTCTTGAAGGTGCGGGTGGTCACCTTCCTCCGTCATGGTAGAGGGGACCGTGTATAGGAAATATGACTCCTCCCTCGGAAACAAAGTCATGAAGTCGAGCTCATCCGATAGCGAGAGAAGTAGAAGAACTTCTGTGGTGACACAACCCACGGTGCACTCGGAGGTAATGGACCCGAAGGCGGATGGGTGAAGCTACGACTCGTGGGTTGGTCGAAGCCTCGGGTTGTGTCAACTTCCATTGTGAATCTAATCCCATGACAAGATCGTCTAATGTGTCAACATGGTGACTATATCGAAATGTGGTATGGAAGGAGTTGACCGGCACTAAAGGTAGGGTGGGGTCCATGGATGGAAAGGGATGTGGGACCGAGCCTTCCTTGAGCCATCTAAGAAGTGGCTCGGCTATATAAAGAGTACCCGTTAGAAATACGGGGGGCTCGGGCTTTGGTAGTTCCAAATGAGATGGTTCCGAATCAAGTTCGGAAATAGAGAGTGATGACATTGGAGCTCTCATGAATGAGGAAGAAATGTCCTTCTCGTGGTGAAGGGGTCCTTGGGGTGGCTCCGGGAATAACCAATCTACCCCGATAGACCGATCTAGGCTAGTACTAAACCGATCTAGGCTTGTACTAAACCTTTGCACTTGTCCCATCATGGCTTGGAACATTGCGCCCACTTCATCGGGACTATAGGCTCGGGATGCGGCCATGGTTGCAAAGATGGGGTTGGGCCCCCTAGGAATGGAGATGCAAGACCATTTTTTTTTGTTTTGTTTAAAAGTAAAATGTGATGCTAACTAATGCACCTAGACATAACCAAAACTCGGTACGCGGCGGAGATAACCGATCCGAAGATCACTCGCGCAAGTGTGCGGCCTTCCCGATAGGCGTAGACTAACGTTCGGACAACATCTTTTGATATACCGGGTTATTGGGATGCAATGCAAAATACACTTTTTTTGTTTGTTTTAAAACAATGATGACCCTAAACACGACTTAGACGTAAATGACTAATGAATGACACTTTTGTTTTGACACCCTAGACTCAAACTCGCTCTGATACCAAATTGATGCGGGACGAGACCACGAACACGACAAGCTCGTGACTGTCCCTTAACGAGGGAAGCGTCGGACGTGCGCGGTTGAGAAACCGGCAGTGAGCTAGGGTGGTCGGCTCTCTCGTGTGCCCGGATCGGGTCACGGGACGGTCTTGCACTCTCTCGCAGCAGCGGTAATGAATAGATAAAGCGAGCTAGATATCCCTACACATGCTCTCTAGCAGCGGCATAAACAAATATATATGAAGTAAGCAAAATGCCGAGAAGGGAGCGAAAATGATACCTCCACGCGCTGGGCATGGGGAAGACGGACCCGGCCGAAACTCGTACTCCCGGGACAATTAATACACCATATTACAGAAAATGAATTACTGCCCACTCCACGTAGGGAGGTAAAGGGCTACACAAACGGGCCCGGGAGGACCGAATTCGGGTTGACGGGCGGCTTCTTGCGTCTCTTCGGCAGCACCCAAACTAGTGACGGTGGGGCCCACGTGCTATCCGGAGGGGTCGAATGGGACCCGGTGACACCGCTGTAGTGGGGACACTTAGGGAAGCGTTCCCCGGGATGGCGGCACGCTGGTTCGCCGGCCGGAGGTCGGGCGGCTCCGATCGGCACCGGTCGGAATAACCGGCCACGGACCTGCCGGTTCTGTTTTCCGGCGCGTGCTCCGGCGAGAACGGACACTGCGATCAGCCCCGACGTCGGAATGCGATGAAACCGGCGCCGTTGGAAAGCTGCTTCGAAGGGCTTAAACTCTCTGTGATTACAGAAAAATAACAAAGCATGTATTTTTAATTGGCGAATTTTGAAGATTGCTATTGTACAGTGGCCTAACTCTCAGATCTGCAGGGCTGTTCTCTGAGAACTGCCATTGACTGCAGGGTAGATGTCCGATTCAGCTCTTGAGGTCTTCATCAGAGTTGTAGGACATTGAGCTAGGAAGACGGAAAAATCAGTTTTGACAAGTTTGGATGTGGCTACGAATTGATAGGATTTTAGTACTAACAGTGGGTCGGATCTGGAATCTGACTAAAAGCACTATAGCAGATATAGAACACGAATTTTGAAAAATCGGTAGAAGGCTGATAAGAAATTAGGAAAATTCATGGATGTAGGGAATGATGGACAGAACGCCCATTAAAATTGGGAGGGTTTGGAAAAATCACAAAGATGGTAGGAGGTGGGAAACACAGAGCCACTATCACTGTAGACAGAGACAGGACAGATCTGGGAGTGAAAGATGAAAGAAAATGTAAAGATATCAAACGGAGGATTTTCGACCTGAATGTTTTTTTGGAGATGGGGATGCAAGATCGGAACAACCTCTAAAAATTTCAGATCAAGAGGACGTCGTGGCGGAATGCAGAATTTCGTGGAATTCACCTCTATCCAGCAAGACAGAACCTTGAAGATGGCTCCGCGGCGGCTCGTAGGCGGCACGAACGGCGGCGGCGGCGGCACCGATGATCACCGGAGGTAGGGGGAAGAACATAGCACTCTAGAATGGGGGTTGGGGATGAAGAAACCAGAGGGAGAGAGAGGGGAGGTCGAAATTCACTCAAGTGGGGGGTCTTGCACAATGCCTTTTCTCATTTCATTAATATTCAAATTGGATAATACAAGTATTTATATGCCTCCAATCTAAGCCAATCTCCACCATTGGATCTAGGGATGGGGAATGAATGGCCTAGATTAAATGTGACCAACACACACAAAAAAAATAAAATAACCCAAGTGGGAGACAAGCTTGACATGGTAGGTAGCCTACCTTAGACTTTTTACTCCCTTTGTCTACCCATGTGGCATTTGACATTCAACCCTTCTAGATGGCCACCTAGGATGGTTGACCAGCCCCACATAGGTGACATGGACCAATGGGAAAGGGCTGAGGGGCCCCTTGCTGGTCCTACTGTATAATTGCATAAAAACCCACACAATCCATGGGAATGACTCCTTGACTTATAAAGCCTTACATTTGCGTACATACTTTCCCAAGGATATAAACACAAACTAAAAGGACATAAATGCAAAAGAAAAAGTACATGCTCGGCGTCGATTCCCATCAGAATCACGTCAGAGAAATAGGTACAGGCACTGTCAAGTGGCTCTCAGGTTCTGGCTCGAATCTGGCGCAGCCGCACGAGAATGGGCGACGCGATCTGTGGTGAAGTCGGAACGAGACGATTCCACCTTACACGCGAGGAGGACTTGAAGACGCTTGACATCTTTGAAGGAAGCTCGGACTGATTTGCAATGTGGATGACGGTGTGGTCACTGCAAACTCGGCCAAGCTTCTGATGCAGAGCAGAGGACAGCAGAACTAGAAGACCTCCACAAGCGATGATGAAGGCGATGCCGTCGGATGCCGGGGCCGCCGTGGATGCTCCTGGAAGGGGATGGGGCGTATGTTGCAGAGGGGAAGAGGGACTGGAGGTGGCTGGGGCGTATGTTGCAGAGGGGAAGAGGGACTGGAGGTGGCTGGGGCGTGGGAGGCTTGGGGGGGGTGCGAACTAGGGGTGGGGATGGGGGTTGCGAACTAGGGAATGGGAGAGAGGGAGGCCGCGGCTAGGAGTTGGAGGTTGGAAGAAATTTGAATTTTTGGTAAAACTTTCCTAAAGAGAAGGAGGGATTTTAGGAGGGAGAAGATATTTGGAAAGAATTGGGTGGCTGAGATTTAATTAGATTAGGTGATTTGGAAAGTGATAAAGGAGGTGGGGTTGGATTAGGAAGGTGGAGGAGGGAAAGAAGGAGAGAATCTAGGAGGAGGGATGATGTGGCAAGTGGAGTTGGGGAAGGAGAGGGAAGAGGGGCGCGTAGCCCAAGGTGGGAGAGAGGGAGAAGGGGGTGCGAATTCCCCAAGGAGAGAGAGAGAGAAGAATCGCAAGAGATAGATAGAGAGAGGGTGACTTGCGCAAAAGAGAGAGAGAGAGACAAGGGGGGGTTTCAATCCTTTAACAATTCTTCAAAAACTTTTCATTAGCCTAAAACAAAGCCCTTGGCTTCCTATTTATAGGGAGAGGCCAGGGTTACAAATTTTCACAAATACCCTTGAAGTTCAAACAATTACCCCACTATCCGAGGTGGTGAACATAAGCTACCTACGACCATTAACAGAGCTACTAATAGACTAGCCTTTTGGGCCTTATTAATTGACCCAATAAGGATTACAAACTCAATAAAAGAAAAATACATCATACTAAGAAGAAATAAATATCTGAACCATTGCTGAATCTGTCTCGAAGGGCCGACGTCGAAGCAAGGGCATGGAGGGTCGCTGATGTCCCCATCAATCGAGGTGGTGGAGGCGCGGTGAAGCTCGGCCATGGGTTCGTGGAACGGCGAGGCTTCAACGGCGTTTTCTTCGTGGATTGGCGTCCACGGTGCGTCGAATCTTTGGTGGAGGTAGGGAGATGGACCCTCAACCCGCATACTTCATTTCCCACGGATTTTGTAGGCCGTGGTGAGCCGAGCAGGCTTGTTTGGGCATTTTGGGGAAAATGCATGTTTTTGGGTGTGTGAGCCGAATCTTACGTTTTGATCATGTTTTTGGGGTTTAAATGGGCCTCTCGGTGCTAGAGAGGTTGGGGAATGTTTTCCCCTTTGTTTCCCCTTCACCTGGGGGTGGATGGGGCGTGGAATGGGTTTTTCTGCCATTTCCACCATTTTCGGGCACGGACTGAGAACGCGCTAGTCCCAGCTAGCACATTCTTGAGGGTCGCGACGCCCCGACGGGGCGCGTTCATCGGAGAAGATGAATAGTAAGGTAGTTTCTGTCACGCTATAGGGTCCTAGCGCGTTCTGTCTTGTCGCGCTAGGTGATCCCAGCGCGATCTGTCCTGGTCGCACTATAGGTCTATAGAGCGATCTGTTTGGTCGCGCTACCAATGTATAGCGCATTTGGTTCTGAACGCGCTATGCGAGGATAGCGCGATCTTGGGGTGACCAGTCAGGCCGCCCAGGGTGGGCAGTCTACAGCTGATCGTGCTCCCCTCGGGCCGTGTGTGTCACGGACACCCCGTGGAGTTCCGTGACCGTGTCTTTGGGTGTCCGAAGGTCCCATTTATCTCGATTAACGTGCCCATGAGTTTAAGGGTCCGGGTGACCTTCTAGCGTTCTGATTATGTTGCATTGGTCTCCGATCGACCCGGTTGTGACCCAGTGGTCGACCCTTGGCCTCGTGAGTGTCCCAGACACCCCGTGGGTTTCGTGACTTTGTCTTTGGGTGTCTGGAGGTAACGTGTTACCCCGATAAGCGTGCCCGTGGGCTTGGCGGGTCCGGGTGACCCCAAGTGTTTCGGGCTGCCGTGTTCTTGCTAGATCAAGTCACCGTTTATCGATGTGAGTGCGGTGAGGTTTCCCTGCAAGTCGTTACTTTTATGGAAGGTGGCTTCCGAGTGGGCCAAGCGTATGGCCTTGGACGGTGAGTCCAGTCTCCCAGCCTGGGGCTGGAGTTTTCTTAAGTTCCCTCCTCGAGGGATGGATCTCGGCAGTTGTGAACTACCTCGTGGGTTATTGCATTGTGGTTTTGACCTAGGGATTGGGCCAGATTGACGGCTCAATGCTATCGTGTGCAACGGTCTTGACCCCGAGTCTTGTGACTCAAAGGCTGTTGGGTTTTGTAGGTCTAGTGGACCATCTAGAGTCTTGTGGTGTCGTGCCACTTATTACTCTGTGTTACTCGCAATGAGTGCGTGTGTGGTTTTCAGTGTCCACGTTCTGTGACACGTCCACTAGTCGTAGCCTTCGTACGGCACGCGTGTGCTGACCCACCCGGGAGTGGTGGAGCAGCTGACCTGAGAGAGACGGTGAGTAGGCTGGTTACCGTAGGGCCCCCACGTACAGCCGAGTCAGGGCTTAGGGGGAATTACCAGCTAGTGGACAGGCCTAGGGCGTATGGTCTGAGTGTGCACACGAGGTTGGGGGCGTCGGATGTCGCCGGCAGGCACGACCATAACTAGTCCTTGTTCTGTGGTACTGGTTATTGAGTGTGTCTGAGTCTCCGCCTAGGGCATCGTAGCTAGACACTTGTGAGACGGTGTAAGACGTCAGGGGACGCATCCGGTCATTCTTCTAGTGGGTGGTGCTCCTATCACGTGACGTGAGTGGTCGTGTACCGGGTTCTGTTTCTGTCCGCGAGACGGGACTTCGTGAGTGGTTTCGGGAGTGTTCCCGGAGTCGAGGTCTGGGGTTTACGGTGAGCGTCACCGAGGGCCTTTCCCCAGATAGCGTTGTGTTCACGACAGTGAGGTCATGACCGTGTTCCCTGACCGTGTTGTTTTGGCTCGAGCCCTTTTTGTGAGGGCAGGCCTCTGCTACGGAGGTATCGTGGCATTTTCCTAATGGCGTGGTTTGGGCAGTTCGTGTCTGGTGGTCCCCGATCGTGGAGTCGGGTGTGTCACTTGGTTGTCCCCCGACGGGAGACTAGGTCGTGTTTTCTGGTATAGTAGGAGTAGCTGTAGAGCCGAGGTTTTACCGGCCACCGTAGTTACTTTCCTGCTTTCGTAGTTACTTCTTTCCGTGCCGCCGTTGTTTCTCAGTTGGGGTTCCGCGGGATCCCTACTGGGCCAGTGACAGGAGACTCACCCATGTGTTTCAGGTGCGGCAGTTCTTCCTCGAGGTTCGAGGGTGCTGTACGGAGGTTCTTAGTGCCAGCTTGCCGGGCCGAGTGTTCACTTGGCATGTGGTACGTTTTACTGCTTTAGACTATACTTTCTATTGGACTGGACTCTGTTGTAGTTGTTCATTTATTTCTGTTAATTCTTGAATTGTCCTGCCTTATTTCCTATTTCTTTGTACCTCCACAATCCTTTTTAGCCCTTCCGAGTCCTCCCGGCTCGTGGGCGATGGTTCGAGTCTCGGGTTATCAGGCCTTCCCCGTAACCGGATTCTCGGGTCGTCACAGTTGGTATCAGAGCATGGTTGTGGACATACATGGGAATTCAAGATATTGCAGTAATCAGAGTCCGTAAGGTCCAATACAGTCGGCAGTTGGCATAGGGTTTCGTGCATATTTTTGCTTTATTTCTCGCTTGAGAGCTCGAGTGCGCTGTGCGGCGCGGTGAGGGTGGTTGTTGTTCGCGGCTTTCGTGCCGACGTGGGGTCTGCGGATCGAGGTCGAGAGCTTTCTCCCTTGGGTGGTGGCCCTGGTTGTGTTACATTGGGCAGAGGTTGCCGGTGGGTGTGTTACTGTGGTGTTGCGTTCGAGGAATTTACAGCGAGGTCAGGTGGCTGGCGAGGATTGCTTTGCCGTTAAGTGGCTATGAGTGTGCTCTGAGGGAGCTGTTGTTCAGTTTGGCCACTCTAGTCTGAGGATTGTCCAGCCCCTGAGACGCTGAGGTTGTGGTTTGAGGTGTTGGAGTGGGTGCTCTGGTCGAGAATTGTGCTCGAGTGAGCGGAAGGTCTTCTGGTTGAGCTGTTGATTGTCGAGCCGATGTTCTTGTTTTGCTCTATGGCGTCAGAAATGATGTGTCAGTCCCGGTTATTCTGGCGAGTTTCGAGGCTGGATTGGGCTGTGGTGTCCCAGTAAGTTCTCGCTCCTGCGCTTCTGCGTGCGAATGGGTTGTGTTCGCCCAGGATTTGGCTCGAGATGTGAAGGTTCCGTAGTGAGTTTCGGGACTCGAGGCTGAGCGTTAATGGTTGCCGGTTATGGCTCGTGTTGCGGCTCTTGGCATGACGTGTTGTAGTTTGGGGAATTGCAACGGTGGTGCATCGAGAGATGTTGTGATCGTTGTCCGACGGAACACTTGTCGAGTGTTGTCGGAGGAGCTGACCTGATGGAAGTGATGGTTTTCTTGGTATTGGAAGGTGTTGTTCCCAGCATGCGCGAGGCTCGAGGTCAGGTCAAGTGTGGAGTTTTCCTTTCGTTGGTCGGAAGTGTATTGAGTTCTTCCCTTGGTTGGAGGAGATCGTGGTTGGTTAAGGTGGTTGCCTGTGAGAAGCTTTGCCCGTTCCCCGATGTGTAAGGGTGTTGGCGCAGTTTCGGAAGGACGAGTGCCGGCTGGGCGGTGTTCGTGAGAATTACGGATGGCATTGTGTTTTCTGAGGTGTCGTGGATCGGAGCCTGCGGAGTTGCAGATGGTTGTCGGGTTGGTGGATCTCGAGTTGTCGATGTGGTGGCTGTGTGTGTGTATCAGAGTGCGTGGATCGTAGCGTTGGTCGCTACAGGTGGATTTCTGAGGAAGTGTAGAGCAGTGGAGGGTTGGTTCATTGATGTGCGTTGTCTCCGGCGGCGTGAGACATGTGGTTGTCGTGCCGTTGCTTGAGATATTATGGTTCATGGCACTAGCAGGTGGAGAGTTGGGGAAATATGCTGGCGAGGTTGCCGCATGAGTACCATGTTCTTGCGTTGGATGTTGCGTTCGCAGATGAGATCGTGTTCTGGAGAAGTGTGCCGTGGGTTGTAAGAGGTTGTGTGTCTCGTGGCTCTGTGATAAGAGCGGGAGTCGGGATTGGCAGGCGTCCTCTTGGATTAATTGAGATGGAGGTTTCGATGAGATCGGATTCGATGAGACAGGACGGTGGTCGATGCCTGTGTGTGGAGGTCTCTGATGAGACGTTGATGTGGGATATTGATCCTCAGTCTGCGGCCAGCAAGGGAGGATTCCCCGTAAGTCTGAGTTGAGTGACGTGAAGACCGAGGGGAGATGGAGTCTTTGGGTCCCGCCGTGCTCCCCTGAAGGGTAGAGTTGGCGCAGGGATCCATCTGGATGTGGTGGTGGTCTGTGCGAGAGTCAACGGATGGGTTGCCGAGGTTTGGAATGTTCCCTTCGAATCTGGTGGAGGACCAGGAAAGAAGGAAGAACCTGAGCAAGCGGAGGTTTCGCATTGGTGAATGTCTGGTGATCAGTGGATGGTCTTTCACAGACAGAAGATGCTGGTTGAAGGGGCTCGAGAATGGAGAGAGCCGCGTGCCAGCGAGGCCTTTTGGTGGCCGTTTCTGAGGTGTGTTTTCCCAGATGGGATCTGAGCTTTGCCAAAGTTTGAGTTCTGACAGAGTTGGTACCGTGCTGTTGTGGCATTCTGCTTGCCGAGTGTGGAGTGGTCCTCGGCGTGGAGCCAGAAAATTTGTGGTGGTCAGCTGGCAGAGAAGTTGGTGCTTGGTGGGTCCGCCGAGCGTGGGCGTTGACCTGTGGATTGGTTCTTGTGGCGAGGATTCGTTCCCGTTGTGAGCGAGAGGGTGGCAGCGATGCCGTGAGTGGTTTCCGTTGTGTCTGAGGTGATACCAGACTTGTGCCTTTTTATTATGCCTACTCTGGTGGCGGATGTGTGTGCGGTGTGCGGAGCGTAGGTGTCGTTCGTGATTATGGTCTGGCCGTATCCCTCATGATCATGGTTTTGCACGAATCGAGGTTTTATCTGTGCTGAGGCCCTGACGACGTTGTTAGTTGGTCGAGGCGTTCTTCCCCTGTGGCTTGGTGCCAGTCCTAAATTTCGAGGATGAAATTTCTTTAAGGGGGGAGGGCTGTAATGCCCCTTTTTTTTCAGATCCTTGTTCATGGGTCTCGGATCGGGTTTCTCAGAGTGTCCAACTCCGTTGTGTTTGAAATTTCATTTTGGACATCTTTCGTGTTCTGATCGGCGCAATCCGGAGTTGTTTCGGAGGCCCGGAAGCGTTCTGCAGCTTTTCCGCGTGTGCTTTTCGATTCTTGGTGTGCGTTTCGGTAATTCCTTCGGAACCTCGTTGCGGGTGAACCAGGCCGTTCACCTAGGCGAGTGTGGTACCATTGCGATCGGTGCGTTCCAAGGATCGCGGAAATGTGATTTTCCTATTTTTGGTATTTTACAGAATTTCCAGATTTTCCTATATATATAACCCCCTTTTTCTCTCTCCCCTCTCATTTCTCTCTTCTCTCCCTCTCTCTTCTCACGCTCTCTCCTCTCTCCCTCTCTCTCCGACGGCCGACGGGGTGGAGCGTGGGCGAGGTGGGGACGGCGCGGGTGAGGCGCGGGCGAGGATGGGTGAGGATCGAGGTGGTGGAGGTGCGGTGAGCTCGGCCGTGGGTTCGTGGAACGACGAGGCTTTGTTGGCACCCAAAATATGATCGTCGGCGACCAAGCCATAAAGACGAAGGACCCGGCCCGCTGAAGCACGGAAGCCGATAAAGATCAACATATTGAAGACTTCTCGAGCTGCCAGAGCCTCAAGTGTAGCAACTCAAAAATTTTTATATGCAATTATATAACAAAAAAAATAATGAAAGATGAAAATAAAATAAAGTATGAATATTTTTCTGTTATGCAAACATGAGCCCTATTCCACGTGTTAACACAGACAACGAGATTCGTGATACGATTTCGAAAAGATGAAGATGTCGGCATCCAATTTTTATTAGCTTTAATCTAATTATAATTAATAGATGAGGTCATTCTTACATCATTGAATAAATGAGGTCATAGATTATGTCATCCACATAGTGGAACAAAGTTGTTGTAATGGGGTTGGTGTAATAGTGGAACATGGTTGGTATGATGGAATGAGGTTGGTGGAATAGTGAAAGTAGGTGGGAGATTTTGGCCTATAAATAGGGCTATGCACTTCCATACTCAAATCACAACTCTCTTGGGAGGAATTGCTGACTGGAGAGAGGGAGAAAGCTCGAAGTTGGAGGAGTGTCGAAAGCATTATTCGTTCTTAAATTTCTTATTCTTGATCTTCAAAAAGGTAGGTGTTCTCTCAGGCTAAACTCAAATTAATGCATGCATTAGATGTAGATGTATGGTTACTTTGATTCTATACCATTTTCCCCAAATTTTATCGAGTATTGATCATGCTATCCATACAATTAGACATAATATTTTAACTGAGCTTTTTAACCGCTTGAAGATCCATCTCGGATCACGGTGTCTTTCTAAGACCGTGTTCCGGATGCACGATCTCTACCCAGATTGTGATATTTGCAGGTTATATATCATCTAGTATTTTAGATATGTCATGTTAAGTTGCATATCATTTAAATTCACGCATGATTAAGTTAAGGTTATGAAAGATAATAATTCTATTCCATGAGCTTATATTTCCGTCCTAGTTCTTGTTACCTTCATGATATCCTTGATCTCCATGACTATATTATATCTCTGGCATACTAAATGGAGTAGATATTATCTGTTAAAATTACATGGACTTAGTTGCATAATCGTGAGTTTTGATGATTTTCATGATATCACGTTACCGTATTTTCAACAAGTCATGTAAATAACTAGATTTCCAAAAAAAAAAGGTGTCTAAGGAAAGAGGTCCACGGGCAAACGCTTTAAGTGGATAAGTGGTTTATTAATTAGGACCTCGCGAATGCGAGGGGAGCCTCCTACTGTCCCACCTCTTACCTGGCTATAATTCCTCGATTTTCTAATTAGGCACCAGACTGTGAAAAACTTTATCTAAGCCTATTTAACAAGATTTTTCGAGAGAACCATTCAAACCGTGTCCATCAATCCAATTCTTTTATCAACTTAATGACATTAGACATGATGCCTTCTTATTATCTTAATGTCGTTAAACATTATGTCTTAAAATCATCCTTGAACTTCTCTTACATCTACTTGAAATCTTGTACTACTAGTCCCTCGAATGATAATTTTGCTAGATCTATACTTTATTTCATAAGCTCTACCTTGAAATTCTTTGACCATACATATTATGTGGATGTCTAAATACACTTGGGATCTATGATCCATAACCCAATGCCTGGCGTTAATGAGGCCCGGTCTGGTCCTGGGGGGAGCGCCCGAAAGTACTTGTGCCCATGGGAGTTGAATGACCTGGTGTGGCATTGCACCGAAGTGTTTGACTTGTTAGATTAATTTATGACATTCCATAATTTGTGAATTTCCTGACTTGCTTGAATACATGAAGTACTTGACTCGTACATACTTCCGTAAAAATGGCAAATTCCATGATATTACTTGCTACATGATCATTCTCTACTTGAACTTTATTCTTGATATCATGTCTACTTGTGATTCCAATTACTACATTACTTTACTCTCTCTCCTATGCTTGTTCCATATTTTATTTACGTTTCTCGGCATAGCACATACCTTTATCCAAACTGCTAATTACTTTAAGTTGTCTGGTATAGAGATATAAGTCCTACTGAGCATTTCGCTCACCCTACGTTTTCCGGTTAACATTTCAGGTAATTCCGATGATGAACCCCAAACTCATGGGAATGAGCTAGAGTGATCAAGGAATCAAGATTACCTTAGTTACCTAGGTTTATGAACGGTTGTTCTTACTAGAATTATGTTTTTTTGAAGTTGTATCTTGCCTTGTCTCGTAAGGCTTAAGAATGTTGTAAAACTTTATTTTGATGAAATAAGAGTATCCATTTCTTCTTATCTATTCTTGTGGTTTGGACCCCAATCTTCGTGCTCTGAATGACTTGAGTGTTTCGACTCATCGCGCCTCAATATTCCACATCGGGGCATGATAGTCTTTGTGGTATCAGAGCCTAGGTTTCATAAACCCTAGGCACCCTTGATATAGGTTTTAGATGTTGACATAGAAATTTGGATAGGATCTTGAACCTTCCCGGTAAGATTGGGTAGAGCTATGTGTAGACACGCCATTCCTGACGTCTCCCGAGAAAGTCTCATATTACTATACAACGCCCCGCAACGGCTTACGCATTTTGAATCGCTCGAGTGCTTCCTTTTCTTGAGTCTTCTTCCGCCCTTTTCGGCATCCGGAATCGTCTCGTCACGGCATTTTGACGGCATCAACACCAGTCAGACGCATCAGGAGGTTCCGGAACCAAGAAGGGTGTATGCCGGGCGACCACCAACGCTTGTCCGAGGACCCGGGTGGGTCTTAATGGGGGCGTCCAGGCCCCTGGACGCCCCCATTCTTTTAATTTATTTTATTTTTATTTTTCAAAACCCAAAACACAAATAAAAAATAATATATTAATGGAGGCGTCCAGGCATCTGGACGCCTCCATAAAAACAAATATAAAAAAATATATACATATGCCAGTTGGCATAAAAAGACAAGACAAAATAAAAAATTATACATTAATGGAGGCGTCCAGGCCCCTGGACGCCTCCATAAAAACAAGCATAAAAAATATATAATGCCAGCTTTGGCATAAAAAGACAAAATAAATAAAAAATATATATATTAATGGAGGCGTCCAGGTCGCTGGACGCCTCCATCAACTCCCTCACGGGCGTCGCCCACCGAACGACGGTTTGTCGTCTATGAAAAAAGCCAAATTATGGAGACGTCCAGCCAGCTGAATCACGGGTCGCCGCTCACAAAACCACGCGTTGTGTCAAACCACGTGCGACCGTCGGTGGTGTTCGGTGGACCTATTAGGGGCGTCCGGGGCCCTGGACGCCTCCACAAAAATATTCTGAAAAAATTAATAAAAATAGAATAAAATATTAGTTCGGCCATGATGGAGGTGTCCAGGGTCCTGGACGCCTCCACCCTCCGGAGCCCTATAAATAGAGGCCCACCCCCTCAGTTTTGGAAGAGCTTCGAAGAGATCCGATAGGCTGCCGGAGCCCAGAGGCTACTGGAGTCATTTTCTAACCCGTGGGGTCTTTTGTAGGTGGAGGTTCTGTCGGCTTCTCGGGTGCCCACGCTCGCGAGAGGAAGGTCGTCTTCATCCACCGCGCTTCCACGCCATCCCTACGCTGCCGGAGCTCCGTCGGATTTCACCATCGGCACATCCAATAAGACAATCCTTTCCTTTTCTTCTTAGTTCGTTTGCATTCATCATCTCGCATCATCTATCCCCCTTCATAAGGGCGCCTCTTCTTATATACTTCTTGCATCCATCATCTCATTTTCCTCCTACTCGAGTCCGAGAGGGGTTTAAAAGACAACACCAACCAGGTGTGTGTCTTGCCATCATTTCGTTATTTTTATCGCAAGGATTTGAATACTACACCTTCATCTTTCTAATCCACTCGTTACTTGTTTGTCGTTATTTTGCAAGGGTACCCAAGGAAAGCCCTCTCCGTCGGCCGGCCGAAGGGGGAGGAAGAAGCAACCCGCCATCTCCCGCTCTTGAGGTAGGCGCGATCACTTTCATTATTTTGGAGTCTTTCGGCCCCTGGCGATCACATCTTGTTCTCGAGGCCGCGGCGAGTCACTTCCCCAATGGCCGTTTAAATTTCGTTCTTATACTCTCTTTATATTCTGTTGTATTCTGCTCATATTCTCGAGGCCGCGGCGAGTCACTTCCCCAATGGCCGTTTAAATTCCTGTTCTTATATATTATATTCTTATCTATTCATGTTCTCGAAGCCGCGGCGAGTCACTTCCCCAATGGCCGTTTAAATTCCCGCTCTTTATATTCTCCTTATATTCTGTTATATTCTTATCTGCTCATATTCTCGAGGCCGCGGCGAGTCACTTCCCCAATGGCCGTTTCAATTCTTATTATTTAATTTCTGCACCATTCCCGTCCCCCCGAGGTCGCGGCGAGTCACTTCCCGCTATGGCCGTTTAACCCCCATATCTTGCTATATTACATTTGTCCCGCTCGCCCCACCGGAGCAATCTCCTGTGGTGGCCCCTTCTCTTTTCTCTTATTTCTATGTTGCAGCAAACAAAAAGAAGGAGCCCGCGCGCTCCGCATCCTCATCGCACCCCCAACCGCGTGACATCGCTGACAGATTGGCGATCACGGTGGGACGAAACTGCTTCCTTTCGGCTACCCTTGCAAGTTCGGCACCGTCCGTGCCTCTCCACCTTGGCGCCCGCGCATGCCCCCGTTTTGCTCACGGCAGCACTGTCAGTTTTGATTTGTTCTTTGTTTATTATATGTCTGTTATTTCTGTTGTTTTCCCACTCCATATCTCTGTCAGTATTTCATTGCATGCATCCATCCCTCTTTTCTATCCTTTTTTTATTTTTTTGAGGATCACCCTTTCCCGGTGAAGGAAGGACTCTCCGTTTGGGAATTCCTCTCAACGGACTAGAATCTCCTACACTGGGACCTCCGTAAGTCCCCGACATCGAAGAATCTCCTCTTTGTTCACTGGGCTGGTTGTACCATTGAAGTTCCCCGGAGTTAGTCATTTCATTCGTGGTGAGACGAGAGACCCTAGCTGACACGGCGGTGAAACAAAAATAAACTAGTGTCCCTATTTTGTGTGAACTTCGGATCTCGCTAAAAACACAAAAAAATCATCAAAATCAAAACACAAAAAAAGGCGTAAAGGCATCCACTTGTTTGATAATCTCTGCTACCTACTTGCTAGTGTATGTTTTTGCGTTCTGGGAAAACTGTGAGCATGGCTCACGAGTCTTTTGAGGAAAACCACCCTAGTCGTGGTTTGTCAGCCGACCCACGAGTCTATGCTATGGACTCGGGTCCTTCTCATGAGCTCTCGCATGAGGTGCAGGTTATTGCCGGGGACACGTCCCCACCACAAGATATCTCTTCCTTACTGGGCGTCCTCACCAACACGGAGCTTACCTCTGAACAGCTCCGGGCCTTCCAGGCCATTCTGAAGGGGAAATCTGTTTCCCCCACGCCCCAGGAATCAACTCCGGCCACCGCACCTCTCCAAGAGTCCGTGCAGGCCATTCCATCTCCTTCATTGGCACAAGCCATCCAATCTCCCTCGCTTCAAGGACAAGCGAGCCAACAACCACCCTCATTCCAGTTCCCGTCACAATCTCAAACTCCAGTTGTTCCCCACACACCGCTTCAGCCAGGGCCAACTGTCGGCGGTCCGACAGCTCCCTCTCATTCCGGGTTCCCCCCTCAAGTATCTGGGAGACAGTTTCTCCCCCAGTGGCAAGTGCCACCTTCACCTCCAGAGGAGCTCGCCCAATCGCTCCTCAATAGGTTCAATCGTATGGATGAGCAGTTTCAAAATCTGAGAAGGATGGTGGACGTGAAAGCCACCCCGGAGGTTGCTTTGCCAATCCTTCCCGTCATTCATCTTCCTCCCTCCGAAATGCCCACGTACCGCAGATACAATGGTACCGGAAACACCTTCATTCACCTCAAGGATTTCATGTATGAATCCTCCTATTGGCAAAACGATCAGAGGTCCCTGGCATACCACTTTCGGAGATCATTGGATGGTCCCGCGCTTGAGTGGTTCTATTCCTTGGAGCCCCGCGAGGCCGAGAATTTTGAAATAGTCCAGAGAAGGTTCTTGCAGAAATATAGGGATAGGGTCGGTCCCTCACTCTCCATTACCGACCTAGTGGCCGAAAAGATGAAGCCCAATGAGGATTTTATCCGCTATGCTGATAGATGGAGGTCTCTGGCGGAAAGAATAAGGGATACCCTCTCTGAGCCCGAACAAGTGAAGATGATTGTGTCTAATGCAACCCCACAGTTCAGACACGTCCTGGCCATGAATAAACTTACTACAATGGAGGAACTCTATGAAAGGGCCCGATACATCCAAACCCAGTTAAAAGACTCCCCCATTAGGAACATGTTTGAGTCGCCGAAGCCCAAAGTAGTCAGAAAGACAGGCACTGGTGTCCCGGGCGGAGCCACAGAAGGGGTCGTGACAAATGGGCAAGTGGGTGCGGTCAACAATGCCAACTATGCGATCAACCCAAGGCCTCCACAAATGCCCCGACTTCCCCTCCAACCAGGTCCTTTCCCTCTTCGTCCTCCACCCCAAAATAATCCACCCCAGGATAATATGGCTCCATTACGTCAACCCTAGCAACTACAACCACAACCTCAGCAACAACAACCACCACTTCAGTACAACCAAGTTCCACCCCCGGGGAACTATGGTCCCCAACAGCAACAAAGGAGGCCGCTCGGTCCCAAGAGAGCCTACTATCCACCATTGCCAGAAACCTTAGCAGACATTTTTAATGCCCTCATGGCATCAAACCAACTCGCCCTACCAAGAGAAAGGCCCGTGTGGCCCCCAAATGTTGATACCTCCAAATACTACGTCTACCACAGGCAGCCAGGACACACAGTAGATTACTGCTTCCATTTCAAAGATTACATCCACGATATGAATGATGAACATCAAATAGATTGGGATGAAATGAGACGATACGTCACCGCTCTTAAGGCTAGGAGACCTCCTCATAGGCCACAGCAGCAGTTACAACAGCAGCAGCAGCAGCAGCAGCAGCAACCACAATAACAACAATAGTCTCAGCAGGCCCCACAACAACCGCCCGACATGGGCATAATCCAGAATCCATTACCGGAGCACCAACAGCCCAATCATCAGGTTAACCCCATCTCCTCCTTCCCGGAAGTCGGGAGAGAGTAGGTGTGGCACCAGGAAAGTACCTCTATTCTTTCTTCCTCCAACCCCATCGTCATGCAACCCCCTCGCCTTGCCCGGGTAGCACCTCTCTCTCATCAACCCGCGTCAGTATCGCCTTCACCATTTCTACTACCATTACGCCCTCTCATCCGTACCCCGATCTCCTATCAACCGACACTCTCCACTATGCCTTCACACCCTCTCATCTTCTCTCACTCCCCCACTTTACCATCCACCTCTACCACATTTACCCCTACGCCTTCTAAACCCCTTATCATCCGTCAACCATACATAACCCTGTCTTTCTCCACCGTATCACCACTAATGCCTTCAAAACCACTCATTACTCATCGCCCACCTCAAAATCATTGCCCACTTCAAGCCCTACCCACTTCTACTTCGTCTCCACCTCCACCTTCCAGACCCCTTATCCTTCATAATCCGCGCAATATCCCCTCTACCTCCACCATGCCTCCACCTAACAAACCCCTCATCAGAATCCCTGCTCCCGTCATCACCCCTGCTTCATCGACCATTCCTCCACCACTACCCCTCAAACCTCTGTTAAAACCCACTGCTACCCCCACAGAGGTACAAAAGCCACAGGCAATGGTGCTCTGGAGTAGAAGGATTTTCCACAGGGTTTTCCCCCACAACAGTCAGAATCTTGAGCAATCTCAGCCAGAGAAGGATGATGGAGAACAACCAGAAAGAGCTATCCCTGGAACACAGTATGATCTATTAAAATATTTGGACAAGACGCCTGCTCGGATATCCATCCTGGAGCTTCTTCAAAGATCCACATCCCACCAGGCAGCCTTAATGGAGTACCTTCAAAGAGTCATGGGTAATGAAGACCTCCCCGTGGATAAGATTTCGACCGTCCTGACCCCAACAGACACACAACCGGCCATCATGTTCCACAACTATGAACTCGCTCCCAAGGAAGCTCGAAAATATGCATTGTGCATTTCAATAAAAATCAATGGGGTATCCATAAACCCGTGTCTTGTGGACACGGGTGCGTCCATAAATGTGATCTCCATGAGCACTCTTCAGTTGTCTGGGATCGACGAGGAACAAATAAGACCTTCCTCGATCACGGTCACGGCCTATGACAATAGCAAAAGGCCGCCACAGGGGATGATTATTCTGAAGGCAGAACTAGGCCCCATGTCAATTCCCACCGAATTCCATGTCCTCGACATGGACCCCACATTCAAGGCTATACTGGGTCGCCCTTACATCGAAGCCATGGACGATGTGCCTTCCACCAACCATCAGTGCATGAAGTTTCCTTACAATGGGAGAATTATTAAAGTGGTCAGTACACCTGTCCTTCACATAGTGGATGCTATCAACACCTCTCTGCCCTTCGTTTGGCCGTCTCATCGGCCCATATTATCATTGCTGGACGTGCGTGATCTATCTCACGTTCCACTAGCACCAAAGGAGCCGGTCAGGACAACCGCAACATCATGTCTCCCTTTTCACTCCAAAGGTTGGGAGATTATGAGGAACATCGGCTATCAACAGGGTAAAGGTCTGGGCGCACAATTACAGGGTATGCTCAAACCGCCAAAGGAAATTAGGCCGAACCGTAGGTTTGGCCTAGGCTTCAAAGGACCGTTCAGGGCGGATTGGAATCCCCTCACATGGACTCTATCAAACCACTTCAACAGAGGGCCCGTTGTTCAGATGGGAGATTACCCACGAGAAGCATATGGGGGATCACATGCTGTATATTTGGCTGAAAAATGTCCGAGGATCACCAAAAGAGGCAAGATCAAAGATCCGGAATGCGAGTGGAACAAATGGTTCGATATACGGGACATTTCCGTTGCACTGGAAAGGATGTTCTCGTCTTCGCAGCCTGAAGGACCACCATTGATCTCCGGAATACCAGAGAATATCACCACTCTTGCCAAGGTTCCAAACTATCCTCGTCCTCGCCAGAAGGACCCTGTCATCGACGGATCTTCATCCGTCCTCAACATTACCGTCAACGGCTCATTAGCCGCCATCTTCTCCATCCACTCGTCTCAGCCTTTGCTGATATCTTCTTCCTGGGCCAGACAATTGTCTGATGATCTTCCCAGATCCCCTTCTCTGTTTACATACCTACGCGGGCTTTTCAACCCGCGCCAGGTCTTCAACCATGATTTACTCTATGAGCCTCACAATCCTCTAGCCATAACAACTTTTCTCTCTCCTCCAATCTCTTTTCACTGCTTTGTCATTAAAAATGAAAACGAAAAAAAATGTCAGTTTTCAAACTCCCCAACAACACATCTTCGTTGAGGAAACCTCCTACATCTCTCACGGGTGCGTACCGCCTTGCGGACCACCCGTCCAAGGTCCGATGAGCGACCTTTTCTACCCCTCCTCTGAGGGGTCTTCTCCTGTACATTCTACACCATCCTCTTCATCTTCCTCTTCTTCTGTAAATATTGTCAGTCAATCTAGGAATGATAGGCCAAGGGTAGTACCTAGGAAGAAATTCAAGGGTAGGAAGATCCCTCGTCGATTCCTTCTGGATTTAGCCGCCAGGTGTCAAGCCCTCCTTGCATCCCCCAGTTGCTAGAAAATCCCATCCGGCTACCGGAAATAGAATGTGAGGGCGACTGTGCATTTGATGAAGGGTATGGAGTCTACGAGATCACGGATGAAGAATGCCCCACTGAAGATGAGGGTGAAGAATATGAGGATGCGACGGGCGCATACGCAAGTGGAATGAGGAGATTCGACGAGCCGTCAACCGCCGTAGAAGAATCCACCAAAGAAGTCAACTTGGGAACTGAGGAAGACCCTAGGATCATCCTCATAAGTGACAACCTATCACCCTCTGAAGAAGAGACATTAATTGAGGTTCTCAAAGAATATAAGGACACGTTCGCATGGAGCTACGAGGATATGCCGGGTCTGGATTCAACCTTGGTCGAACACCGTTTAACCCTAAAACCAGGGTCCGTCTCTGTAAAACAAAGGTTAAGGCGTTTCCACCCTCAAATGGCTTCGAAAATGAAAGAAGATGTCGATAAGCTCCACAAAGCCAGGTTCATTAGAGTCGTTCTTTATCCTCAATGGGTGGCGAACATTGTCCCGGTCATGAAGAAAGATGGGAAAGTCAGGATTTGTATCGACTTCCGGGACCTTAACCGCGCGTGTCCAAAAGATGATTTTCCCTTACCTCACATTGATGTGTTGATTGATAACACGGCAGGCTACGAAACCCTCTCATTCATGGATGGATTTTTAGGATACAATCAAATTCGTTTGGCAGAAGAGGATCAGGAAAAGACGTCATTCACTACCCCTTGGGGAACATATTGTTACGTGGTCATGCCGTTCGGATTAAAGAATGCTGGAGCTACTTACCAAAGAGCGATGATGGCCATATTTCATGACATGATGCACATATATCTGGAAGTGTATGTGGATGACTTATTGGTAAAATCAAGGACCAGGATGGAACATCCAGAAGTTTTGGCCAAGGTCTTGCAGAGGTCAAGGGAGTTCCAACTGAAAATGAACCCGAAGAAGTGTGTGTTTGGTGTGTCGTCAGGTAAATTGCTGGGGTTCATTATGAGCAAAAGAGGGATCGAGATAGATCCCGACAAAGCTAAGGCTATCAGGGATATGCCGCCTCCCAAGAATTTGAGGGAAGTCCGAGGTTTAATCGGGAGGTTACAGTTTATTCGTCGGTTTGTGTCTCAACATTCACAAAGGTGTAGACCTCTCTACGAGTTGACCAAGCCAGGAGTAGAATTCCACTAGAATTCTAAATGTCAGAAAGCTTTTGAAGGCTTGAAGGAATATCTGGCTAGTCCACCCGTTCTCATTCCACCCAAACCAGAAAAACCTCTGATCCTTTACGTCTCAGTCTTGGATGACTCCGTGGGAGCCGTCCTCACACAAGCTGATGAAGAAGGCAAGGAACGGGCAACCTATTACTTGTCCAAACTTCTCAATCCCTGTGAGCAGAAGTACACCGTCATGGAGAAAACCTGTGCTGCCCTCGTTTGGGTAGTGCAGAATTTGAAGCACTACTTCTTGGCTCATGAGGTCCACTTGATTGCTCGAATGAATCCTATCAAATTCCTTCTGGAAAAAGCCATCCTTACGGACAGGCTAGCACGCTGGCAAAGTTTTCTCTCTTAGTTCGACATCACCTACACCCAGCAAAAGGTGATTAAAGGCTATGTCATAGCCGAGCATCTCGCTCACCATCCTCTTCCCAAGTTCGATCCCGTCTAATCAGAGTTTCCAGATGAGGAACAAATGTCCGTCAACCAATCAGATGAGCCAACGTGGACGCTATATTTTGATGGAGCTCTGAATTCTCAAGGGAGAGGAATCGGCGTCGCCCTCCTGTCACCTGAAGGCCTCACATTCCCATTTGCTTTGATACCCGCTTATCAGTTCTCTCCGCTTCATCTCTGCTTCATCTCCATTTCACGTCGCTATCGCTTTCACTACATCTCCTTTCCATTTCGCCTCCGTATCACTTTCGCTCGTTCCCTTTCAAAGCGAACATCAAGGAGGGGCATCTGTTGACACCCGTTTTAGCCCACAAGTTGTGTCATTTCTCTTATTCATCATTTTTGATGTCCCGAATTAGCCATTATTTTTGGAGCTTTCTCGAATGGATTTCGAGCCCATTTTTACCATTTCATATCCTTTAAGTCTTGGAGATCATGATTTCTTAGAGCCCAGGAGCTTTTCTTATCAACTTCTGGCTTCCAAGTTGACTTTCGGCCCATTTAGGCCCGCTTCCCTCAAGTAATCGACTCTCTCTCACTGCGTAGTCCTAAAAAGTGGTTCTTTTTCACCCTCTTCCAGTCCTCTATTCAAAAAGTTGTCTTCACTAAAGTTTTTCATCTTTCCAAGATCTACAATTTCTTCTTCTACGCCATTGGCCAGATCTACCCCGATTGTGAGTTATTCGCATATTTCCAGCAGGTTGTGCTGTTCACCAACATCCCAGAATTTTCCACTCTCTTCCAGCCCCATTTTCTCCATCTTCTGATCATTTTCTCAAAATGCTTTCTTCATGAAAGTTGTTCCTCTCTCCGTTATCTACAATTTCTTCTTCTACCACTTTCGCTAGTTCTGCCCCGTTTGAGAGATACGCTTCAATTTCTAAAGTCGCATGTAGTCTGCCCAGAATCTGCCTCCATCAATGTGACGGCCCTACATAGGTGCGTTACATCAGTGTGACAGTCCTACGATAGACCGTCACACCGAAACTTGCCTGAAAACACCATGTTCAACCCCCAGAATGTGGCGGTCCTACCCTAGACCGTTAGAGTCCATGTAACGGTTTAGTATGGGTAAGTTACATCGAAACTTGCCCAAAATCGTCCCGTTCGACCCCCAGAGTGTGACGGACCTACCCTAGTCCGTTACATCATCTGACGGTCTTACGATAGACCGTTACACACACCTGAGAGTCCAATTCGTGCTGGTCTCTGCTCCGTTTCTGTGCGCCGTGGCCCTCTTGTAGAGTCCATAACTTCTTGAATTCTACTCTGAATTGAGCGCCGTTTGTTCCTATGGTTTCTCCTTGGTATTATCTTGAATTCAGTCTAAAGAACTCCAAATTTTTATTGGCTATCTTGCTCAGAATCACGCTCAAAAGATCACGATTTAAGTATCCGAGTTCAGCTAAAACTCTGCAGATAAGGCTCCGGGGCTACCTTCCAAGAGCTATATCTTCTAGAATCCTCCTCCGAATTGATCCCCGTTTGTTCCTATCTCTTGTCCTTAGTATTATCTTGAGTTTGATCTAAAGAACTCGATTTATCTTGGACTCTATCTCTGGGAATCATGATAAGAAGATGAGGCTTTCTTACAAAACTCTATAAAAATTGCCCAGTTCGCAGTCGCGAAGGGGGGCTCTTTTCGGACGTGGGGCGAAGCCATGCTGCACCGCCGACTCAATCCTTCGACCTTGGCTTGAAGAGGGAAGTATTAGCTTTCAATTCCATCCTTCTGGGTTTGATTTCATGATCTACACTCTTAGTTCTAGCCTCTATAAAATCATAAATCATCACAGTTTTCTGTACTTTTCTGCTACACATGCGTTTTTGCACGTTTTGTATCATTGATTTCTCTCTATTCTCTCAATCAAATTCTATGATTTCAAATCCTATGCATGCACAACAGACCCGCCTATTATTTCCACCCTTCCACAGGGGTTAAAAACCTCCCGCCGATGAGTTTACCCTCAATTTCTACCCCCATTTTATCACTGCAGGATCGATGCTACACTTCATGTTCTAATGGGTTTTTTTGTCCTTGTTTTGGCTTTGTTTTATAGGAGAGCATGAAAACAACGTGAGGCCCTCTTCCTCTAGCCGGCTAGAAGGAGAGGAGGTTTGAATCCACAAGTTCCCCGCACCTCGTTTGCCAAACGCGATCAAGTTTTCTTTCCAAGGTACACGGCGCCGTTCTTTACACTTCTTCATCCTTTGGCGTTGTTAATCCTTGGTGGCGATCACGGTTAGTATTTCTCATCCTTTCATCCCCCTTGTCTTTGATTCACATGTTTATGCATGTATGTATTTAAAGGGGGCGGGATAGGAATCTAATTAAAAAATAAATCAACAGTTTTTTGGCGATCACGGTGGGACAAGAATGCCCATCACGCTTGTTTTCATGCTCTTTTGTAGGTTGGGTGGGTGCATGTTCATGTTTAGGTAGTATTTCCTCCATTCTCCCACTATTTTTGGTGTTTTACGGGCTCTGGTTATGTGACGGTCTTATGGTAGACCGTCACGCTCATATAACGGTCATTTGGTAGACCGTTACAGCTTCTGGTAGTCCTGCGCGCATGCTCACAGGGCCGTGTTCGTCGGGGCATAACTTTTGATCCCGGAGTCCGATTGAGCTGATTCTTCTTCTGTTGGATAGCCCTTTGTATTATCTTTCCATCCATATATCATTTGAATCATTTGGTTAACATTTACATATTCAAATCATGTCTAACGTTTTGAGTTTTGTGCATAAGTTCTGCAGGCAGGCTCAGCGACAGGTTCACAGGTACATCTTTACTCAGTGATTTGACTGCCTTCCTAGTGTCTGATTGCACTGATTTTTGTTCCATTGGATAGTACTTTGTATTGTCTTTCCATCCATAGCTTATTTACATTATTTGGCTCTCATTTGCTTAGTTAAAAATTGTCATCATTTTAGCATTTTGTCCATAAAATCTACATGTGGTCTGCGCACAGGTTCACGGGGGCAACTTTGCTCAGTGATTTGATTGACCTCCCGAGGTCAGATTGATCTGTTCTTGGGCCCGTTGTGCAGACCTTTGTATTATCTTTCCATCCATATACTATTTGTTTTAGTTGGATCATGTTTGCATAGTTTAATCTAGTCTTGATTTTCTAGTTTTAAGTTAGAAATTGCATGCACTCCGGTGCACATAGGGTCATACATTGCATATCATAGTTGCATTTCCTACCTTGGTAAGTGATCCTCTCGCTCCCATATTCTTTGGGCTCGACTAGGTGATCTTATCCGGGACCTCCATAAGTCCCCGCGAGCAGTGGATTCCCACATGGACGCCGGGCCGGTTGTACCTTTCCACACCTTAGGCTTGCATTTGCATACGTGTGAGGGAGTTAACCTGAATCAACCCAAAGTTTGGACCTTATTCTCATAGGATTCCTATATTGAGGGAATTATTATTAATTCAAATCATTAAAAGGTCTATTAAAATCCCTAAAATATTTCCCATCATATCAACTTGTTTGACTTGGGTGAAAACTCTCACATTGCATTGTTTGTGTTGTTTGGGCTTGTCCAAGCCCATTAGTGGTTTTTGTGTTGCATTCTTTCATCATCCACATGTTTTGTTGTTGTTAGGCCCATTTAGCTTAGCCCATTTTGTGTGTTTATTTGTCTAGTCCATTGTCCCGTAGTCCGTTGTCCATTCGTCTTTGCATTAGTGGGTCAGTCCCCTCTTGTCCTCGAGCCCATTAAGCCATTGCTTGCCCACTTGTATTCTCCTTAATATC
Organism: Amorphophallus konjac; assembly: GCA_022559845.1. Classification (NCBI taxonomy): domain Eukaryota; kingdom Viridiplantae; phylum Streptophyta; class Magnoliopsida; order Alismatales; family Araceae; genus Amorphophallus; species Amorphophallus konjac. The sequence continues at coordinate 140,043,937 of CM040127.1, read as the reverse complement.
CTTGTATTAAGTCTCCATTTGCCCTCATGGAGTAGTATTCTAACCGCTTGTATCATTCTTCTTCCCAATCTTCTTCTTATTCCCGCGTGGAATCCTCTTCTCACACGGGCCCATCTTCCTGTGGTCCTTCTGATCCATCCGAGGAACATGCTAATCTCATGGCCCATCTTTCAAGCCTTGTTCGTCAAATGGACCCGGCCCAGGCCCAACGCATCATTACGTCTCATCTTAATGGGCCTTCTGCTCATAATGGGCCATCTTCTGTTCATGGGCCTCTTTCTTCTCCTTCATATGCTATTGGCCCGATTTCTAATGGGACTTATTCTCTTAATGGGCCTCATCCTTCTGCCCATGTTGCTGCCAGCCCAATGGGTCCTTATGCTCATGCTTCTTCCAGGCCCACATATCCTTCCATTCTTGGAATGGGCCCTTCTTCTTCTCAGCCCGGATCCTCTTATCCGGCCCATTACCATCATACTGGTCCTAATTCACAACCTCTTGCTCAAGTTGGCCCATATTCTTCTCGATGTCTCCCTACCCAGGTGATGATTGCTCAAACCCAACGCCAGCTTGATGAGCTTCAACGTCGGATCGATCCCAAATCCTCTTTAAGTGTTCCGTTCGCTTTCCAAGGTCTTCGGCAACCACCTCCATCACAAATTCCCACATATCGTCGTTATAGTGGAGTCAGTGACCCGTATGTGCACTTGAAGGAGTTTGTTTATAAGTCGGCCCAATTTCGACATGACCAACACTTGATGGCTTATCTGTTTGGTCTGTCATTGGAAGGCCCGGCTCGGGATTGGTTCTTCTCTCTTCCACAAGAGCAAGTCGTGAATTTTCAAGCTGTACAAGAGGGATTTATTCAGCAGTTCCAAGACCAAGTTGGGCCCAAGTACTCTATTGTGGATCTGGCCCATGAGATGATGAAGCCCGAAGAGGAGTTCTCTACCTTTGCCGATCGTTGGCGTCGCCTTGCCGCGCAAGTCCTGGGACACATTCCGGAGGGAGAACAAATCAAGATGCTGATATCCAATGCCACGCCCGAGTATCTGTTTATCTTAGCCCTCAACAACATTACCTCCTTGCAACAACTTTATAGCCGAGCCCGCTTCATTCGCCAACAAATCCAAAATTCCTTTGACCCCGAGTCTCCACCATCCACCTCCACATATCAACCTTCACCCACCACGTGCCAACCCTACGCTCCCATGAGTCAGCCGGCCATGAGTCAGCCTTCCGCCGCATATCAGCCTTCCACTCACACCTCACCCTCTACATATCCTTCCGTAAGACAACCCCCACATATCAACCCTCCACGAGTCAGCCCTCCGCCTCCACATACCCACATGTGTCTCCACCTATGTCTCCACCCCCGGTCAAGGAAACATCACACCCCGAGCAGGTGGATACTGTCTACATACCTCCTATCTCCCTTCCCATTCCACATATGACTTCCCCAAATCCCCTCGCCACTAGCCACACTCCATTACCTATGCAACCTCCGCTTCCCTCTCCATAACCATCTCCATCACATATCCCTCGGCATCCACCTTGCCCGAAGCAGGCTCCTCGTCTTCCGTTGCCGGAGTGTTTCACCGATGTATTTCGGGCTTTGATGGCCACTCACGCGTTGCCGTTCTCTCCGGTTGTGCCTTGCCGACCCGCAGTCGGGGATATACTTCCGTTCTATTATTTCCACCGCCAGCAGGGGCATTTGGTTGAGGATTGTCCCGAGTTCCAAGAGTATGTTTATAATCTGGAAGCTAAGAAAAGGATTGATTGGGCCGCTATTCACAAAGTCATTTTACATCTTCGCAGCCAACAACAGCAGCAGCAAGTGCCGCCGGATCAGCCGTCTCCGTTACATCAAGGCCAGGGGCACCCCTGTGATTCCTCGTCTAGTGCTGCACTCGCTCCGTCACCTAATCCATTACCTTCGCCATCTCCTACCCCGGCATCGCCGCCACAAACCCAAGCATCTACTCATGCTAGTGCCTCCCCTTCTTCTCCTACCGCCACTACCACCGCTTCCATTCCCAACACCGCTCGACGTGTTGTGTCGACACGTCGACGGTGGACACCACAACCTCCCTCTTCACCCTCTCCACCTCCATGTCCACTACCCCCATCGCCTTCATCACTATCCTCACCATCTCCATTGCCATCACCATCATCTCCATCTCCACCACTAGTGCTTCCATCACCACCTCCATCTCCACCCTTGCCTCCATCTCCGCCATCACCTTTGCCCGAGCCTGAGCAAGCCACACATTTGCCTTTACCTTTACCCTTAGCCACGCTTTCACCTTCGCCTTTGTCGCCACCCGAGCCTATCATCGCCACATCACCTACACCTTCACTTTACATCACCACTCCCGTTGGAGCCTCCATGCCTTACAAACCTTCACGTGTTCCACCCAAACATATTCCCTTTACTTCTCCAACCACTTCCACCCCACGGAGCGGGTGTGCGCTTCCTTTGGTGCCCCTCGAGTCTAATCCCCAGGGAGACAATAAGCCAAGTCAGGATGATTCAGTGCCGGCAATGCATTTCAAGATTCAAGATTTTATCTGTCGGATGTCGGTTCGTGTCCTCGTCCCTGGTTATTTTCGGTATGATGCGCCTCTACTTTCAAAGATGAGAGTTGCTAAGAAGAGTTCCCTTGAGTTGATGCCAGTTTCTTCCCGAGCGAGGTCGGTGGCAATCTCCTTGCTCGCCGGAGAGTTCACCGTTGATGTTATTATTTCTCCTCGCTCTATTGCTGTTCAGATGACAGGCCAAGAAGGGTTCTTCACTCGTTTTGTGCTAACGCATACAGTCGCCAAGCAGATTATGCACTCTATGTTCAAAGGGCAATTGGCCGTATCTTCTATTTCTCCAAGAACATTCTGCACATTCTATACAATCTCCCTTTGTTCATTAGCAAGCCGGCCATGTCAATGCCGCATATTACTCTCCCTCAGTTTCGTCCTGCTCTTCTGGTAAGGGAGTTATGCTTCGTGCCCAGTTGCCGAGTGGAGATGCCGAATCTCATGCTACTTGTGCCAAGTAACAAGACTCCATGGTTTTATGATATTCAACATTATGAGGAGTTAGTTGTTCAAGAATGTCCATCTACTGTTGTTAGCACTGGGTGTCTAGGGGCAACTGCCCTGATGAAGCTGCATATTCATGACCGGGCCAGGCCATCTGTCAGGTGGACCCGTTATCTGAGAAGGTATTACAGATTAAGAAGGCCGAAGGTCCGAGTCTGCGCCAGGCGAGTCCATGTTCAAGAAGTATCAGCTAAGAAGAGGCGGTGGCGTAAGTTTAAGGGCCGTCAATTATGCACTCAGGGGTCCACTTCTCTTCCTTCTTCTTCATTTCACTCATCATTTCTTCTGCTCGGTTCCCACCCCTGGGTGGTGTATCTGCCCTCTCCTAATTCTCCCTCAACGATTCTCTCCTCCCATCTTAGATCCGTGAATCCCCGTTCTTCCTTTTCCTATCCGGAACCTTTGAACTTTCCATCTCCTCACCATTCTTGGCCTCAGTCTATGTCCTCCTCTGATTCTTCTCCTCTGGTATCTCCGAGTTCTCCTTCTTATTCTCCGACCTTGTCGAGTGTCTCCCATTCTCCTTCTCTGACCCTGTCGGATGATTCTCGTCCCTCTTCTCCGACCACGTCGGATGATTCTTCTTATCATCTTTCTACTCTCTCCCCTTCACCCTTTCGGGGTCATTACCCTTTCTCTTGCTATTTTCGAGGCGTTAGTCCGCCTTGATCTTGGCTAATCTGGTTTCTTCTGTAATTGGTTCCTTGTTATCAAGGTCTCTGTGCCTTAACGAGGGAGTTCTAGCCCTCGTCTCTCTTCCTTTTTATCCTTATTCGTCTAGTTTAATGTCTGCCGCTCCTCCATGTAGAGGAATCTTGGATCTTTGCTATCCTCTCTCTTTCGTCCTGTCAAGCAACGAATATGAAGCTCGTGCTGTGCGAAGCTCGATGATCACGATTGCTTCGGGATGCTAGTTTCGTTCCGTGGATTTGCAAGGTATCTTTATTTTGTGCAAAGAACATGCTATTATTATAACTTATTTACTCCTGCACATTGTTAAGATTAACGTTGGTTCCTTACATGGTTAAGTGGCTTTTAGAAATTTGCTTAGTTCATTTAAAATGAGTTCGCTTCGGCAGCATCCTTAGGCTGGTGATAGCTCCGCGCTGGGAGTCCAGTTCATTCCCCGATCGTTGAGGGTGACCTTTGAGCATGGGTTTTTCACACACTACACGGCAAGCCATAACCGATCCCTTTGAGCAACACCGTTGCTGCTTTGGCCATACTTTGGGTATACACAAAGGTCGTTTTCTCTTCTCTGCTCGGCCAAGTGTAGGGGCAAGAGATGGATTGATGAGATGACCGACCTAGGTGCTCCCCAATACGAGAGAGGTCTCAAATAGGGGTAGTCTTGACCCTCGAAAATGAGCTTTCATGCTATATCTAGCCAATATGGGCTATAAAAATAAGAATGAATCAATGCAAAATTACGAATCAAAGGCATGGCAAGAGTGGCAGTACAGTTCCCCGCAGGACGCCTTGACCCCGGTCGCATGCATGCCTGATAAATATGGGTCTCAAAATCAAAGACACAAAGCCCCGGCGCAACAGACCTACTCTTTGAGGGGTAATGCCTTGAAAGGAAGTCGAAACCTTATGTCTCCCATCCTGCATAAAGCTTATCTCCAATTTTCTTCTATTTCTCCCTCTTAGGCTAGGTTGTATCTCGGGTATGGCCTTAGTAGGGGCACCGTTATTTAGAGGCAGTTGATTGTGGTAAGCCACCCTCACATGCACGCCCTGCTTAAGGGAAGCCTTTAATGAGAGGGGTAGGAACGACGATCCCTAGTCAGCAGTTCGAGTTTATCTTTGGGTGCTGCAGATTGATATTTCAAATTTTCAAAAAAATGAAATATTATCAAAATTCCAAATATGTCAAAATTCCAAAAAAAAATCAAATATGTCAAAATTCCAAAAAAGAAATCAAATATGTCAAAAAAATCCCAAAAATTTGAATATGGCAAAAAAATAAGAAATATAAAAAATCCAAAAATACTACTTTTTTGTTCCTTTTATTTTATCTTGAGGACAGATACGTAATCTATTTGCTAAGTGTGTAGGCTGCAGGTTCAAGCTTTCTTTGCTCCATCTTTCGCTCTGCCTCCTGCTCATATTCTTCGATCTATTCTCATCTCTTCAATATCTATTCTGAAGCTCATGGCCTTCGCAGCTTTCGCTTATCTACTTAATCATATCTCCATGAGAGGCATTGTCCCACGATTTTGAACCTGGCGGTTCCGCTTCATCTGATCTTGGGCTTTGATTGAAGAATGTGTTTGTTGTCTTTATCATGTCTATGGTCTTCCATGTCTTTTGTCCCGATGTGTCCTTGTCATATGTGTCTATGTCCTCTCGTGTTGGTCGTATCTTTATCCTGCCGTGTCATTCATCACGCGTGTCCCCATCCTGCCATGTCATTCATCGCACGTGTCTTTGTCCTCCGTGGTATTGTCATCCCACGTGTCTTTGTCCCACCATGTCCTTATACCACTGCGTGTGCTGTCCCGCCGTGTACGTATTTTCTTGTCCCACAGTGCCTTTAGTCGCATGTATGCTTGCCATTTGTTATGTTTCATCCATCTTCGTTATGTTATGTTGTGCCATATTTTGTTCATATTTCTCTTATTATGTTATGTTCATGTCATGCTCGTTCATATTCGTTCATGTTCACATCATGTTATGTCATGTTGTTGTTGTCTTATGATGAAAATCCATAAAAATCAAAAATCCAAAAGAATGCCGTGTCGCCTGCACAGGTAAGTCAGGTATGGCTCTCTATCCCTTCTCATTGTTGCATTACTATATGATATATACGTTATTATAGCCTCTCAAGGATCGGCTGGTTGGCCGTGTGTTCTAGGATCTGATGTTCCCCTTTAACAAAAACGATGATGATCTAGGAACATATGGTTAATCGCTGGATAGGCCGCCCGGTTGAGTCGAGTGGGGGACGATGGACTCTGTCTCGCACGCCGTGGTTGCAAGAAGACACTTGACCCCATTTTACTCAGTCTAGCAATATTATCATTGAGTACTTTCTATTTTATCTTTCTTTGCATTCGTTTTAATGATTTCTTTATTTTAGCCCAGCATGCATCATGTCATTTTGAGCATTCACGTCTCATGATCCATTCAAGGATTTCTCCTCAGCAATGGTTGATTGCACTCAGTTCCCTTGGATAAGAGATTCTTCATTCCACTCTGAATTCAAACGATTTCTCTGATCTTGCCGCTTGGTCTGGTTGGCCAGCGTGATTCCTGTCTGGATTTTATCTCAGTTTTCTTATCTTTCCTTTTCCAGCTCTTATGTTGTGTTCCTTCCGACCCACTCATTGTCCGTGGATTGTGTCCCCGATGAGGCTGGTCGTGTTTCCTTTTCCTCCCTTAATTTAGTTCTCCAGACATGTCTCATCCTTGTCAATCACTCCTTGTGGTTAGCTCGGCATTTTTGAGAGAATTCCAGTCACTTGTTGGTTGTGATGGGTGTCTTTTTACTTTGATACCTGCTTATCAGTTCTCTCCGCTTCATCTCTGCTTCATCTCCATTTCACGTCGCTATCGCTTTCACTACATCTCCTTTCCATTTCGCCTCCGTATCACTTTCGCTCGTTCCATTTCAAAGCGAACATCAAGGAGGGGCATCTGTTGACACCCGTTTTAGCCCACAAGTTGTGTCATTTCTCTTATTCATCATTTTTGATGTCCCGAATTAGCCATTATTTTTGGAGCTTTCTCGAATGGATTTCGAGCCCATTTTTATCATTTCATATCCTTTAATTCTTAGAGATCATGATTTCTTAGAGCCCCGGAGTTTTTCTTATCAACTTCTGGCTTCCAAGTCGACTTTCGGCCCATTTAGGCCCGCTTCCCCCAAGTAATCGACTCTCTCTCACAGCGCAGTCCTAAAAAGTGGTTCTTTTTCACCCTCTTCCAGTCCTCTATTCAAAAAGTTGTCTTCCCCAAAGTTGTTCATCTTTCAAAGATCTACAATTTTTTCTTCTACACCGTTGGCCAGTTTTGCTCGGATTGTGAGTTATTTGCATATTTCCAGCAGGCTGTGCTGTTCACCAACATCCCAGAATTTTCCTCTCTCTTCCAGCCCCATTTTCTCCATCTTCTGTTCATTTTCTCAAAATTCTTTCTTCATAAAAGTTGTTCCTCTCTCCGTTATCTACAATTTCTTCTTCTACCACTTTCGCTAGTTCTGCCCCGTTTGAGAGATACACTTCAATTTCTGAAGTCGCGCGCAGTCTACCCAGAATCTGTCTCCATCAATGTGACGGCCCTACATAGGTGCGTTACATCAGTATGACGGTCCTACGATAGACCGTCACACCAAAACTTACCTGAAAACACCCTGTTCAACCCCCAGAATGTGGCGGTCCTACCCTAGACCGTTAGAGTCCATGTGACGGTTTAGTATGGGTGCGTTACATCGAAACTTGCCCGAAATCGTCTCGTTCGACCCCAAGAGTGTGACGGACCTACCCTAGTCCGTTACATCATCTGACGGTCTTACGATAGACCGTTACACACACCTGAGAGTCCAATTCGTGCCGGACTCTGCTCCGTTTCTGTGCACTGTTGCCCTCTTGTAGAGGTCATAACTTCTTGAATTCTACTCCGAATTGAGCGCCGTTTGTTCCTATGGTTTCTCCTTGGTATTATCTTGAATTCAGTCTAAAGAACTCCAAATTTTTATTGGCTATCTTGCTCAGAATCATGCTCAAAAGATCAGGATTTAAGTATCCGAGTTCAGCTAAAACTCTGCAGATAAGGCTCCGGGGCTACCTTTCAAGAGCTATATCTTCTAGAATCCTCCGCCGAATTGATCCCCGTTTGTTCCTATCTCTTGTCCTTAGTATTATCTCGAGTTTTATCATAAGAACTCGATTTATCTTGGACTCTATCTCCGGGAATCATGATAAGAAGATGAGGCTTTCTTACAAAACTCTATAAAAACTGCCCAGTTCGCAGTCGCGAAGGGGGGCTCTTTTCGGACGTGGGGCGAAGCCATGCTGCACCGCTGACTCAATCCTTCAACCTTGACTTGAAGAGGGAAGTATTAGCTTTCAATTCCATCCTTCTGGGTTTGATTTCATGATCTACACTCTTAGTTTTAGTCTCCTTAAAATCATAAATCATCACAGTTTTCTGCACTTTTCTGCTACACATGCGTTTTTGCACGTTTTGTATCAATGATTTCTCTCTATTCTCTCAATCAAATTCTGTGATTTCAAATCCTATGCATGCACAACACACCTACCTATTATTTCCACCCTTCCACAGGGGTTAAAAACCTCCCCCCGATGAGTTTGCCCTCAATTTCTACCCCTATTTTATCACTGTTGGATCGATGCTACACTTCATGTTCTAATGTGTTTTTTTGTCCTTGAATTGGCTTTGTTTTGCAGGAGACCATGAAAACAACGTGAGGCCCTCTTCCTCTAGCCGGCTGGAAGGAGAGGAGGTTTGAATCCACAAGTTCCCCGCACCTCGTTTGTCAAACGCGATCAAGTTTTCTTTCCAAGGTACACGGCGCCGTTCTTTACACTTCTTCATCCTTTGGCGTTGTTAATCCTTGGTGGCGATCACGGTTAGTATTTCTCATCCTTTCATCCCCCTTGTCTTTGATTCACACGTTTATGCATGTATGTATTTAAAGGGGGCGGGATAGGAATCTAATTAAAAAATAAATCAACACCTCTGTCTTATTTGATACTGGAGCTACGCATTCCTTCATATCTAAGAGCTTTACGGATATTTTATCTTTGAGGCCTATTCCATTAGAATCTAAACTTGTTATTACTACCCCTATTGGAGCGGGATCGAAGATTAAATATTTCTACCCTGCTAGTGAGGTTCTAGTTAGCGGTTGTAACTTACCCGCTAATTTAGTATGCATGGAGATGGCAAGATATGATATTATCTTGGGAGCTAACTGGTTATCTACATATGGTGCTAGCGTTAACTGTAAATTGGGTACGGTAACCTTTAGTGAGTACCCCAACATCTTATTTTCTGGTGTCAGGTATTCTAGACACATATCCCTTATTTCGGCTCTTAAAGCTGATAAATTATTGAAGAAGGGTTGTGCGGCTTTCTTTGTTTCTATGACTATGGCCAAGCATAAGAAACCCAATCTGGAGGATATTCCTATTGTTCAGGATTATTCTGTTGTATTTCCGGACGAGTTGCCTGGTATTCCTCCGGAGAGAGAAGTGGTCTTCTCTATTGATTTGATTCCGGGAGCTACACCTATTTCTAAGGCTCCGTATCGGATGTCCCCTATCGAAATGAAGGAGTTAAAAGAATAATTGATGGAGTTATTAGAGAAGGATTCATCTGACCAAGTACTTCACCATGGGGAGCTCCCGTCTTATTTTTCAAAAAGAAGGATGGGTCAATGAGATTGTGTGTTTACTACCGGCAATTGAACCAACTCACAATCAAAAATAAATATCCATTGCCGAGGATTGATGAACTATTTGACCAGATTTCTGGAGCTCGATATTTTTCAAAAATTGATCTCCTATCTGGTTATCATCAATTGAAGATCAAGGAGGAAGATATTCACAAAACAACATTCAGGAGCAGGTATGGACATTATGAGTTCACTGTTATGCCTTTTGGCCTAACCAATGCGCCTGTCGCATTTATGCAGTTAATGAATAGTGTATTCAGGCCATACCTTGATCAATTTGTGATAATCTTCATTGACGATATTTTGATCTACTCAAAGTCTGAGATGGAGCATGAAGAACATCTCAAAAAATCCCTACAGTTATTAAGAGATCACAAACTTTATGCTAAGCTTAGTAAGTGTGATTTCTGGCTAGAAGAAATTTCTTTTCTAGGTCACATAATATTCCAGAATGGTATTGCGGTCGATCCTTCAAAGGTTGAGGCCGTGAAAAACTGGGAAAGACCTACTAGTGTGACAGAAATTAGAAGCTTCTTGGGATTGGCAGGATATTATAGAAGATTTATTAAGGATTTCTCCAAGATCGCCGTATCTTTGACAAGATTGACGAGAAAGGAGATTCCTTATATATGGTCCGAGGAATTTTTTTAAAGCTTCCAAACTTTGAAAGATTGTTTGACTACTGCCCCTATACTCACATTGCCTACTGAAGGAGGGGGATTCGAAGTTTATGCTGATGCATCCGGAATTGGCCTAGGCTGTGTATTAATGCAAGATGGCAAGGTGATTGCATATTCCTCAAGACAATTAAAAAAGCACGAGGAGAATTATCCCGTGCATGACTTAGAGCATGCAGCTGTAGTCTTTGCCTTGAAGATTTGGCTGCATTATCTCTATGGTGAGGCATTTATTGTATATTCCGACCACAAGAGTCTCAAGTACTTATTCTCTCAAAAGGAACTTAATATGAGACAAAGATGGCGGCTGGAATAGTTGAAGGATTTTGATTTCTCTATACAATATCACCCCGGAAAAGGTAATGCCGTAGCTGATGCTCTTAGCCGGAAGCCGATGGCATTATTATCAAGCCTAATGATTAAAGAGTGGCAATTGTTAGAACAAATGGCAAACTTAGACCTCAATATAGAGGAGAAGGAAGAAGGAGTCTTCATTGCAAATATTAGTCTCCAATCTAAGTTACTCTTAGAAATTAAAGAGTTACAAAATGATGATCCATTGGTTGTTGAAATTAAAGAGAAATTAGATCAATGACCAGATTTCCTTTTGGCAGATGATGGAAGGCTGCTCTTTTGAGGAAGAACTTGTGTGCCCGATTGTTCTACCATCATGAATAAAATCTTGGAGGAGGCACATCGATCGAGGTACACTATTCATCCTGGTGCTACAAAAATGTACCAAGATCTCAAAAGAACCTTTTGGTGGCCTAACATGAAAAGAGAGGTAGCCGAGTTCATGAGCCGATGTTTGGTCTGCCAACAAGTTAAAGTCGAACATCTCAAACCGGCTGGTAAGCTAAAACCTCTAGAAATACCGGAATGGAAATGGGATAGTATTGGCATAGATTTTATAGTTGGGTTACCAAAGACCCGAAGTGGATTTGATGCTATATGGGTGATTGTGGACCGACTAACTAAGTCTGCTCACTTCTTGCCCATCAAAACCAGATGGACCGTGGATGTTCTAGCTGCCCTGTATATCAAGGAGGTTGTAAGGCTACACGGTATTCCAACTTCCATAATTTCGGATAGAGATCCGAGATTCACCTCTCACTTCTGGAAAGGTTTACAATCATCCTTGGGTACTAGACTGAATTTTAGTATGACTTTCCACCCTCAGACAGATGGACAAACCAAGAGGACAAATCAGATTATCGAAGATATGTTAAGAGCTTGTATGATAGATTTTGGGGGAAGTTGGCATGAACATTTACCATTGATTGAATTTGCATATAACAACAGTTATCAGTCTAGCATTCAGATGGCACATTTTGAAGCATTGTATGGTAGGAGTTGTAGATCACCCCTATGCTGGAGTGAGGTTGGAGATAAGGGATTGATGGGTCCCGATATTATTCAAGATACAACTCAAAATATTCAGTTGATCCGTGAAAGGCTGAAAATTGCTCAATCACGGCAAAAGAGTTATGCCGATAATCGAAGAAGAGACCTTGAATTTCAAGTGGGGGAGCATGTCTTCTTAAAAATTTCACCTACGCGAGGAATTAAGAGGTTTGGTATCAATGGAAAATTGAGTCCAAGATTTATTGGCCCTTTTGAGATTCTAGAACGAATCGGTGAAGTGGCATACAAGCTGGCTTTCCCTCCACAATGGCCGGTGTCCATGATGTATTTCATGTATCCATGCTAAGGAAATATGTGTATGATCCTTCGCATGTGATTCAATTCAATGACTTGAAGCTCCAGAATGATTTATCTTATGAAGAAAGACCGATCAAGATCTTAGATCAGAAATTTCACCAGCTCAGGAATAGGGCTATACCGATGGTAAAAGTCCAATGGAGTAAGCGTGGATTCGAGGAGGCTACTTGGGAATTAGAAGAGTCAATCAAGAAGAAGTACCCAGATTTGATCTCAGGTTAGAATTTTGAACCCTCCATTTACATTTTTAAATTACTATTACATTATGTGAATTTGGAGGACCAAATTCTTTTAAGTGGGGGAGGATGTAGCAACTCGAAAATTTTTATATGCAATTATATCACAAAAGGAATAATGAAAGATGAAAATAAAATAAAATATGAATACTTTTCTGTTATGCAAACATGAGCCCTATTCCACGTGTTAACACAAACAGCGAGATTCGTGATACGATTTCGAAAAGACGAAGATGTCGGCATCCGATTTTTATTAACTTTAATCTAATCCTAATTAATGGATGATGTCATTCTTACATCATTGAATAAATGAGGTCATAGATTATGTCATCCACAAAGTGGAACAAAGTTGGTGTAATGGGGTTGGTGTAATAGTGGAACAAAGTTGGTGTAATGGGGTTGGTGTAATAGTGGAACAAGGTTGGTATGATGGAATGAGGTTGGTGGAATAGTGAAAGTAGGTGGGAGATTTTGGCCTATAAATAGGGCTATGCTCTTCCATACTCAAATCATAACTCTCTTGGGAGGAATTGCTGGCTGGAGAGAGGGAGAAAGTTCGAAGTTGGAGGAGTGTCGAAAGTATTATTCGTTCTTAAATTTTTTATTCTTGATCTTCAAAAAGGTAGGTGTTCTCTCAGGCTAAACTCAAATTAATGCATGCATTAGATGTAGATGTATGGTTACTTTGATTCTATACCATTTTCCCTAAATTTTATCGAGTATTGATCATGCTATCCATACAATTAGACATAATATTTTAACTGAGCTTTTTAACCGCTTGAAGACCCGTCTCGGATCACGGTGTCTTTCTAAGACCGTATTCCGGATGCGCGATCTCTACCCAGATTGTGATATTTTCAGGTTATATATCATCTATCATTTTAGATATGTCATGTTAAGTTGCATATCATTTAAATTCACACACGATTAAGTTAAGTTTATGAAAGATAATAATTCTATTCCATGAGCTTATATTTCAGTCCTAGTTCTTGTTACCTTCATGATATCCTTGATCTCCATGACTATATTATATCTCTGGCATGCTAAATGGAGTAGATATTATCTTTTAAAATTACATGGACTTAGTTGCATAATCGTGACTTTTGACGATTTTCATGATATCACGTTACCGTATTTTTAACAAGTCATGTAAATAACTAGATTTCCAAGGAAAAATGGTGTCTAAGGAAAGAGGTCCACGGGCAAACGCTTTAAGTGGATAAGTGGTTTATTAATTAGGACCTCGCGAATGCGAGGGGAGCCTCCCACTGTCCCACCTTTTACCTGGCTATAATTCCTCGATTTTCTAATTAAGCACCAGACTGTGAAAAACTTTATCTAAGCCTATTTAACAAGATTTTTCGAGAGAACCATTCAAACCGTGTCCATCAATCCAATTCTTTTATCAACTTAATGACATTAGACATGATGTCTTCTTATTATCTTAATGTCGTTAAACATTATGTCTTAAAATCATCCTTGAACTTCTCTTACATCTACTTGAAATCTTGTACAACTAGTCCCTCGAATGATAATTTTGCTAGATCTATACTTTATTTCCTAAGCTCTACCTTGAAATTCTTTGGCCATACATATTATGTGGATGTCTAAATACACTTGGGATCTATGATCCATAACCCATTGCCTGGCGTTAATGGGGCCCGGTCTGGTCCTGGGGGGAGCGCCCGAAAGTACTTGTGCCCATGGGAGTTGAATGACTTGGTGTGGCATTGCACCGAAGTGCTTGACTTGCTAGATTAATTTATGACATTCCACAATTTGTGAATTTCCTGACTTGCTTGAATACATGAAGTAGTTGACTCGTACATACTTGCGTAAAAATGGCCAATTCCATGATATTACTTGCTACATGATCATTCTCTACTTGAACTTTACTCTTGATATCTTGTCTACTTGTGATTCCAATTACTACATTACTTTACTCTCTCTCCTATACTTGTTCCATATTTTATTTACATTTCTCGGCATAGCACATACCTTTATCCAAACTGCTAATTACTTTAAGTTGCCTGGTATAGAGATATAAGTCCTACTGAGCATTTCGCTCACCCTACGTTTTCCGGTTAACATTTCAGGTAATTCCGATGATGAACCCCAAACTCATGGGAATGAGCTAGAGTGATCAAGGAATCAAGATTACCTTAGTTACCTAGGTTTATGAACGGTTGTTCTTCCTAGAATTATGTTTTTTTTTGAAGTTGTATCTTGCCTTGTCTCGTAAGGCTTAAGAATGTTGTAAAATTCTATTTTGATGAAATAAGAGTATACATTTCTTCTTATCTATTCCTGTGGTTTGGACCCCAATCTTCGTGCTCTGAATGACTTGAGTGTTTCGACTCGTCACGCCTCAATATTCCGCGCCGAGGCATGACATCAAGTCACCCCGTATGAACGCCAGGGACTTCACCTCAGGAGAACCGAGATGAACTCACAACCAACCGGCAGTGCGACCAAGCCTGCCCAATGAACCGGCATCGACTCCGTCGTGCCGCATACACTACACCCGTTGTCCGACCAAGGATGACGGTCTACCTAGTGGCTACCCACCTCATGAAAGGCTCTCCTGAGATGCAGGAGTCCCATTGGCTCTTCAGAACGAAGGACCGAAAGCTCTATCGGTAGAAGATCCCGGTCACCCGGCACGGGTACGGCTTCCCGCCAAGATGGGCTCGTTAGTGGCCGAATGATCGCCCAGCTCAGGCGAAACTATCCCTGGTGTTATCCCACCCTCTAATAAGCTTTGGGCACAAGCCAGACCAAGCCAGCGGCACGAATCATAGAGCTAAAGGCCGTGTCAGCGGAAAACCCGCATAATCAAACCGAAGTCATTTGAAGCTCCAAGGATGGCCGTACGTCAGCCTGAGAGCTTCAACAAGGCGTCTCGTCGAGGTTTCAAGGAGCATTGGCGAGATAAATGTTCACGGTGACCCCCGAAATCATCCCCGGACTCATCGGCTGACTCGCGACGTGCAAGGAGCATTAACACGGTGCGCCCTGAACCGGCACGCCCCCATCTGGCGCCCCTTATCCCAGCGCGCAAAGAATATTCTCCCAGCACCCTCCTATTCCGACGCGCAAGGGATGGAGCTACCCTTTCCGGCGCGCCATTTTCCGCACTAGATTAAGACTTCGAACCTCCTCCTATACATAGACGGCCGTTCGATTGAAAAAGAGGAGAGAAGAAGGCCTTTGAGGAAGACTTTCAAGAGGGTTTTTAGAGAGGCTTTCAGAGAGGCTTTTAGAGAGGATTTTCGAAAGAGGATAGAAGGAGAAGAAGCAGGGTTCTCAGGAGCGCCCGTTGCCGCCGTCTTCCCTCAACCTGTGTGAAGCCCTCCGGAGTCGGAGAAGAAGAAGACATCCGATACTCTGTTCTGGGAATAGGTGGGCGCCTGTGTTTTCGCTGATTCCCGATATCGATTTCACTCTGTCAAATGTAAGGGAGAGGGGGAGGGATGGCGATGATATGAGCCAAACCCTCCCCCCCTTCTCTGCGTCTTCTTTCATTTACCGATTGTTCTTCTGTGAATCATCCTGCGAGTAGGATGGTGGCCGTGCCGCGATGCCGGCACCCAAACTCATGATATGTATGTGATTTCCCCCGTCAATGGAATGATATCGTGCGTATATGAATGCATCAATGGGTTGAATGTTTGGCGTCTCGTCTTCCTCTTCCATTGCTATCTCATTCGATAAATGTATATACCTATTGGGGTCTTCCCGTATACGGCTCCGAAATCCCGATTTCTCCGGACTCTGAACGCGCCCTGGTATGCCATGGGCTACATGGACAAACCCCTCCCTGGGTCCTCCGCGCCTGTGCCTGTGCATATGTCGCTCTCTGTTTTGATACGAAATCTGATCTTAGAATCCCCTCCTCTTTGCATCTCTCCGTTGTTCAGAGGGGGCAGGCGATGTTTTGGGACAGTGAAGTCTGCTTCGCGACTACTGCATTCCAGTCATTTGTGGGTATGCGTGTGTAGATGAACTTTTCTAGTTGCATATCGATCGCCCCTTTCCGTGACTGCTGTTCCATTCTATTATGTGAATGGCAACCCAGTCTCGCGAGCATCAACCTCTCGACCCTCCACCCAGGGAAGGGGATATCTTCCGCCGTTTCACAGAGCTGCCAATTGGCCAAGAGAACTCCACTCTCGAGTGATGGATGTTCCTCATGGGTCACGAAGCTTACAGCAACAAGGGCTCCAGCCCAATAACCCCAAACCCACAGTCCTTTGGGACCCCGTGGTGACCAAAGTGGTAAATGCTTCAAGCATGCTAGTCCTCGGAGCCTCTTTCCCTAAGGGTCTCTCTCTCTGGCGGGTGCAGTGTTAGTCGTAGGTCGCACACCCCTTGTAGGCCGGTCCTCAGGGTGTCACTCCTATCATCAGCTACCTCATCCTCTGCTTCCACCCACGGAGCTTTGGTGCCCCTCGTAGGCCAGTCCTCGGGGTATCCTATCTGTTGAGAATTTGCTGGCTGTCACCATGTAGACCGGCAGTTTAAGGGGCTTGCTCCACAAGTGAGCATGACCCCGTTCCTCTCCTGCAACCTTTCAGGTTCAGGGGAGATGCTGCCCGATTTTTGGCAGGTTTTGGACTCACAAGTCGTCTCTATGGACTCGTCGTGATAAAGCATTCATTCTGAATCAGGGACTCTAGTGCTCGAGTATGAACCTCGCACTAGCTCATCACTTCATTCTGGAAGGGTCATGGACTTCAATTAAACAAGCAATTGGCTCAACCAACTTCAAAACTCTCAACAGAATCTTAATGAACATAAATGGTTTCAAAATTTATCAAAAATAAGCTAAAACGGCGCGGCCCTAATCCGGCGCACCCTAATACGGCGCGGTACCCCCCCCGCGCTGGATTAACACTAGACTCATGATTTCCCTTTTTTTATTTGGTTCGTTCCTGGCGCGCCCTAATCCGGCGCGCCCCAAAGCCACCGCGCCGGGCTAATGTTGCCATGGCCACGCCGAATTAAATACTTTCACCTACGTTTGGCCGCACCGGGGAAACTTACCCCTACGCGTGGCCACGTCGGTTTTGAACCCTTGTGCTGTTTTAATCGTTCCATCACCTCCGGAGAGATCCTCGTCTCCCGTGGTCGAAGTTAATAAACCCTAATTAGTAATGAACTGAATAAGAGGAGGGTCGTTCGAGCCCGAATCGTCTTGTTATCGTGTTTTCACTATCATGTTCGTCAACACTTTGCTCTCGTTATCATGCTTGTGTTACCATTCTCTCCCCTTGGTGGGGATTAATAAATGTGATTGAGCTCTGCTTGTTTCCATAACTCTATCGCCATGTTTAGCATAGTCACGAGCATCATGCATGCATGCTTGCATAGACCCTCAGGTATATCAAATGGCGTTGACAGAAGGCCGGGTTACGCCCGATCGAAAGTCTCCGCTATGCGCCACGGTGGTCTTCGGACCTACGTCCTCCGCCACGTACCAAGGGTCTCCAATTTAATGAACCATGCCTCTCCTGCATGATAAATATATGCATCTCATATGATCTTGTCATGTTCATAGCATCGCATCTTTATTCCGGCCTCGACAGCCCACTATCTCGGCAATTAATCAAAGGTTTTCCCTCCTCGCGGAGGATGTAATTAACACCATAGCCTTTATGGTGTCGCGGACTGCTGGTCCCGACCGAATCTCACTTTCGCCCGACACGGGTCAGAATGAGCGCATAATAAACTCGTCACTCACGTGACTGGCACGCCCGCGCAGTCAATCAGTCAGTTAATTTCCAGTCAGTTAATTGATTGATCGACACGCAAAATAAATCAAATAAACCCAAATGATAATCATAAACAAACAAAGAAAGAAAGACCCACGCGAGTAACGCGGGGAAAGGATCCCATCGCAAACAGTCTGGCATGCCCGGTGGGACCAGTGTCACCTTTCATCTCTTTGCTGAGATACTTGGGCTTCAAGGCCCTCCCAAAGGTTGCTGATCGTTGGTTTGTCTTTCTTTGCAAGCGAACGATGACGGCAGCTGGATTGACTGGCGTAGGCTTCGGTCCTTCGATTATTGCCGGTCATGCGCAAGGGTACCTGGCGGTGCCTATGGAGTTCGGCAGCTTCCCTGCCACTGTTGGCTTCCCCAACTTCTTGGGGTTAGCCTTTGTGGATATGTTAGAAGTGGAACCCTCGAAGCCTGTCGAGGGAACTACAAAGAACGTGGAGCCTCTGAAGGCCCGATGCTGCCATGACTCGCTCAAGAGTCCAACCTCGGTCGCCATCTGCTTGGTGCACCATGCTATCCATAGGGCCCACACCAATGCTGCCAACAGGAACCCCGGAGGATGTCAGCGCAGGCAGATCCAGAGGAGTACTACTATGGTTACCGGAACCCTCTCCCAATCCGGCAAATCTATGATGGTTGGTAGCATGCGCGTCTTCCTCGACGGACGCGATACACAGATAGTTCCGGCTCCTGTTGTCCCTTCCGTCCCCGTCCGCAACTCATATCAAGCCCTCGCTGGAAGAAGGGCGGAAAGAGAAGAAGCCGGCCATTACGGTCGAGAGAAGTTGGCCCCCAGGCCGAAGAAATTTAAGCAGGTGTGGGTTCCCAAGAGAGTCCAACCTGTTCACCAAGCTGCACCCGTCCCCCGCCGTCTTGCTCACGACGGAGGGGAAGGAAAGAGAGGAAGGGGCCTAGCCCCAAAAGAGGAAGAAGTGGTTGCGGATCCTCCGCGCCGCGAAAGTTTTCGGGCCTGCGCCCGTCAAGCCAACATCCCAGCTGTGGGACGAAGATTCCAACAACGTGCCGACAGAGCTCGGCTAGCTTATACCCCTCCTGTGGGAGGTCGGCAACTGTCACCCGTGTTGCATCAAGAACGGGGTCGGGAAGAGATGATCTGTCTGGTCATGAACTATTTTCGAGGGCTAGGAAACCCCTCGCTTGGGCAACAGCAACTGATGCAAGCAGTCGCCGATGATGAAGACTGCTGCCCATCAATGGCAGATGAAGAAGATGTGGGTGAAAAGATGATGGTGTCATCGGTTGACGACAATGGCTATGATAACGGCTTTGAGATCGAAGCCGATGAAACCACCCCCCGACGGGAAGAAGAGGCAGAAAGAGTTTCTGTGTTTGAGAGGTTGACCTTTCCAGATCAAGCTAAAAGGAGGGTCTATCGACAAAGGAGTACGGTGCAAGTCTTCACCTACAACATGGCTGGTATATCCAACCGATATGGGGGGCTTCCCGAAGATCCCCGAGAATTGGCTCAGTTAGCCGCAAGGCCAGGGCTTAGCACTCGGAGAACAGAAGCCGCGAGGTAACTCCTGGCGACAGCTAGAGGACAACAACCCCCGATCTACCACCAGTGGGATGATGAAACTGCTATCTTAACCGCCAATGTAGTCATGGCGGAAGAAGAAGATGACATCCCCCTCGACATCCTACCTGAGGGTACGTCCGGGGAGACAACAGAAGTTATCCCCACTACAGCCACTATAGACCCATCAGTCTTGGTACTACTTCAGAAATATTGGCAAGAGATAGACTTGCTAAAGAAGCAGCTGATGGAGAAAATTGAACAGTCCTCAGCTTCCAAACCACCCGAAGTCCAAGGTGAATCATCCCGGGGAGCAGTTCGTCATGAAGGCCCTCCGCCGCTCTACACACTGCCTCAGTCGTCAGAACTTTGCATGGCGACAATGCAACAGCGGCAACCACAGCTCCAGCCGCTGCTACCACCGGTGCTCCCTCAGGTGCACCAGACACCTCCGCTGCTGCGTCCTCCACAGGCGACCACCCTGGTCACCCCGTACCTGCAGCCGACACACTTCTACTCAGAACCAGTTGACCCTGCAGTCATGAACCGGACGATGGTGGAAAGAATGATCGAGCTGAAGCTCGCAGAAAGGGGTGAAGGTGACTACATCACGTTTGATGCATACCGGGTGCCATACCCGCAACACCATGCTGCTAAACGGATTCCCCCGGGAATCAACAAGCCGCCCAAGTTTGACAAATTCAATGGGAAGGGGTCCCTGAGAGAACACATAGCCTATTATATGACTGTCATGGGAGACTTGGCCACCGACGAGTCATACCTGCTAAAGTTTTTCGGGTCCTCGCTGACGGGGCTGGCATTTGAATGGTATTCCAGCCTCTCGGCCACATGAATCAGCGATTGGCCAGATATGCAGAAGAAGTTTAGAGAAAGATTCCATGTTACAGAGAGGGAGGTCACAGTGGCCGAACTCTACTCAACAAAGTAGAGGGCCGATGAAACATCCCTCGATTATATCAAGAGGAGGAGGAACCTCGGAATGAGGTGCAAGCGGCCCCCCCATAAGGAGGACGCTGTGTAAATATGCAAACAGAATCTCAGAAGTGAGGTTCTGGAAAAGATGATCGGAATGGAAATACGATCGTTTGATCGATTGAACAATGTCGTGGCCGAGGTGGAAGCTTTTCTTGCCAGACCTGCCCCTACATCTGCTGTCGGCACGACCCAGAAGGGCAAGGCGGTGGAGCGGCGCTCGCCACCTAAAGAAGCGAACGTTCTTGACATAAAGGCGTTTGAACAACAGAAAAGTGAAGGCAAGAAGGGAGTAACGCCACAGCCTGCAGAAGCCCCAGACGGTAAAGAAGGTCCTTCGCTGAGGGACAAGATGAAGAAGGCCTATTCATTTCCAAAGGACAAGACCCGGGTTCTATTCGACTGGGTAACGGAATATAGCATGGTCACCCTGCCAGAGCCAAGGAGGCCGGAGGACCTAAAGAGAAAAGACAACCCAAGATTCTGCCCCTACCACCAGATGTTGGGGCATTCAATCGAAGACTGCTATGTTTTCAAGGACATCATCGAAGGGATGGTGAAGAAAAATGAGATCGAGCTGGGAGAGTACAAAGTGGACCCTCCTCAGCCACATGAAGCCCCTCGAAGGAGGGCAGGAGTCAACATGATCTCCCTATACCAGGCACTGCCTGAGGAGATCTCTGAAACAAGCACGTAAAGTACCTATGAAGCTCATTTCTTGGAGCCCGTGAAAGAACAACAGGGATGGCAGCAGGTCCCTGTGAAGCATAAGAAAAAGAGGGCACCCCGTCCGAAAGAGGGGGCACATATCCGTGGTGCTACACCCCGGCCTGCTCCGCCGGTGATAGCACCCGTATGGATCACTCCACCTACAACTGTCAGGATACCTACACATAATCGGAGGAGACAAACTCCGCTGCCAGTGGTTAAGGAGACCAATCCTGGGGTCCTTCGATTGCAAAACCTCATTGAGGGGCTGGACGAATACGTGCAGCCCGAATTGAAGCCTTTGCTGGTGCGGGACCACGTCCCGTGGCAAGAATTAGAGCACCTCTCACTCGAACAAAAGGAGGAAGCTGAAGCGGCACCTGATAAAGAGGGTAGTCTGTTCTGGGGGCACCCGCCCGCTGAAGCAAAAAAGAAGAAGAAAAGGAAGGCTGCTGAGGCCGATGAAGTGCAGGTTGTCTCCTGTAATACTCTATCAGCACTTTTCAACCTATCCGGAGAGGAGGAAGAAGAGGAAATTTGCTTCACACCCCATGCTGAGGGAGGCAAGGCCGAGGCCGCAACTACTGCACATGCCACTCGGTCAGGCTGAAAATGGGGGCGCCAGCTGCCACCCAACCACAACATCATGTTCAGGGGGGAGAAACCCTACAAAACACCGCCGCCGGAGGTCAAAGGAGTCCAAATCCCTCCTCCGCCAGGCCTATATAACAAGAGTGGGGGCAAGGGGGTCCCTTCATTTCTTGAATTCATGAATATGTCCAAGGGGAAGCAGCCTTGTCAGGAGGCTAACCCTACACTCGGGGACGTTCACCCGCAGCTAGCACAATCTGCCGAAGATCCAAGTGCAGATGGAGCTCGCCCCGCAGTAGCTAACAAAGAACACCCAGAAGTCGGAACCAGCCAGAAGGGCGCCGAATCTAAGGAAGATGAAGCAGGTCCGTCAGGGCTCGCAAACCAAGATTTCCCCAATCCCAGATGGGCTGAAGAGATGAAGCCCTCCAATGTCCGAGCTGGGAGCCGAATAATGAAGCTACTCAAGAAGCTCCCTGCTCGATTTACAATCTAGGAAATCCTTTCTTTGAGTGAAGAGACTCGACAGGCGATTATTACAGCACTCCAGACGCCTGCTCATTTTGAGACATGTCTGGCTGAAGCAATGTCGGAGGCTAGCATGACCTTCACTCCAGACGATATGTTGCTGCCCACCATCAGCCACAACAGGCCGCTGTATATGAAGGGGCACCTGAATGGAAGGGAGCTTAACAGGATTCTGGTTGATCCCGGTGCAGCGGTCAACATCCTGTCTTATAGAGTATACGAGAGGCATCACTTTAACGTGCATCTTGAGAAAGTCAGAGATATGCGTATTGCCGGCTTCAATAAAAAATGCGAAGTGTCAATGGGGGTGGCAGAGTTCACCCTCACCTTAGCAGATTTCACTACGACAGTGCAGTTCCATGTCATTGACTCTTGCACCTCGTACAAGGCACTGCTCGGCCGCCCATGGCTGCATGAAAATATGGTGGTGATGCGGACATCCCTTGCCCATCCACATTTTCTGAAGCTCGGATTGATCGTCGGTGTACGCCATTATGTTCCTCATGTGTTTGTGAGTCGAGTCATGTAATTTTCTTATTTTTATTTGAGTCTTAAACATGTAATTTTCCATTTATTGAGTCATGTACCTAGGTTAGAAAGTCATTTTCCTAAGTCTTGAAGTCATTATGTTGGTTTGATAGGTTAATGGGCCCAATTCATTGGGCTAGGCCCAAGGGCGCCCCTCCCTTGGACTGTTTGGTCATTAGTTAGTTTGTTAGGGTCAGTTTGGTCTTAGGAAAAGTGTGGGGTCTATAAATAGCCCCATCCCTCTCTCATTTGTAACAATTATGCTTGAATATTGAATCCAGAAAATTTCCACACCTTCTAGTTCCCTCTCAATATCTCCCTCTCTCTCTCTCTTACTATCACTCTCTCTAAGTGGGTTGTGCCCCCTCTCTCTCTCCTCCCCACCCCAATTTCAAAATACATTCTCTCCCCTCCCCATTCACCCCTCATTAAGGCCCCTTCCCCATGCACTCATTCAATTCCCCCTCCAACCCCTAGGTGGAAACCCCTTCTCCTAGGCACCTTTCCACTCTCCCAAGCAACCCTCCCTCTCCCCAAGACTGAAAGAGCCCTTCCCTAGGCCAAATTTCAAATTTCCCTCTCCCTTGGGCTGTGCCCTTTCATCTCCCCACCTCCCTAACCACCCAAGGTCGCACCCCCCCTTCCCCATCCACCCAATAAGCCCATTTTCATCCCCATCCCCATACCCTCTCCTCCACCTATTCTGTCCCTGTTGCAGGTTTCAGAAAAGCAGTGACTTGCAGAAGCAACTACGATCGTCTCTCAAAGATTCAGGTGGTAAAGCCTACACTGCTGAAATTGTCTGCGAGTTAGCTTTCCAACGGAAGTGGTTTCGTCAGCATCCGAGTTCGGAGCTGTCCTGAGGAACGTCATCTTCAACGACTGCGCAATCTGTCCCAGACTGAAGGATAGAGCGATCTTGGAAGCTGTTCAGCGGTCTACCTTGGAGGAATTCGAGCACACTTCCTTCTACAAAATTCTTCTTCGATCAGTCCTCCATCAGAAGCAGAAGGAACGATGCCAATCTCCTGCCCGAGATATTTTTTCTGAATTTTCTCGCCGGAGTGCGCAGTCTGCCACCTGTGGGTCCAGGTTTGACCTGTCCCTACTTATCCGGCTACCTCGCTCTCCTCCGACCTCGGATTGTGGTCCCGTCAACTTATGCTCGAAGCTACTCCGTCCACGATCGCATCACCGCTAGTTTCGTCCCAATCAGAGTTCGGGAGCATCCGTAGTACCTTCTGCAACCGACTGCACCAACCCTGCACCCGCCAGAGACAGAAAGTTATAGCCAGGTTCCAGTCGCCGGCCCGATCAGCCCCGAGCTTCAGAGCCTTCCCAAAAAATCCGACATCACCCTCAGTCAGTTGGGAAGCGTTTTGCGCAAGTCTCATCAAGATCTGAGCTCTGTGGAATTTTTGACAGCATCATCACCGCCCCACTGTCCAGCAACCTGCAGATTGGCAGAACCGGCGGAATTCGGCAAGTCCGATTTCCTTTGCGTAATTCCCCACCCCGCTTGGCCAGCTAAAGGCCCCTCCCTGCGTGGAGGTAGTTTTGGATGTAATAAGCTTAATCCCCACCCCAAGATCACCCCTCCTGCGAGAGGTGTAGTTCATGTGATAATCTTTTCGCAGATTTTGAAGCGACACCGACGCGGCTTGCGGGCGCAAACCCTTGCCTCCCCGCTCGCACCCGTCTTCGGCCGGAGTCGGTGTCTTCACGCCGGCTAGGTGAACCTCAGTTCCCCTTTCCTTTCTAGTTAATATCACTTGCTTAGCTTAGTATTCTTGCTTTACTGCGTCGGACGGAGAGCGAGAGCCCGGCCCAAATTACCGTTCACGTGAGTGTCCATCGCGGGCGAGTTGTGAGCGAGCCATTTCAACCCAGACCCTTGGTGTGACGGCCGCCCATGAGTGGGCATCCTTGGACCAATTGAGGTTCTCCCCAAGTTTGCCAAGCACCGGAGCATCATTGTCCCACCCCGGACCCTCTCCATTATCGCTTAGTTACCCACGGGCACAAGTGTGCACCAAGCGAGTGAGCCGCTCGAGTAGTATCATCGCCAATTTGCTTGCTTGCAATCTTAGGTTCAAGGGTCATATTGTCTTGTGGTCATCACCCCCAAGGTGGTGTCACATCAAGTGGTATCAGAGCAAGTTCACAACTTGTCTCTCCATAAGTTGGTCCTAGGGTGTGTCTATGCATTTAGAATCCTCGGTTGCATCATTCTTATCCACTAGTATGGCCGCCTCATACCAACCTTGCTCACCGTCCCTCTCCATGAGTCCAAAACCCCAAGAGAGACCCATCACCAACACACGTGACCTCCATAGCCATGTTGAATGCCTCATGGGAGCTATGAACAATACCTTTGGGCGCCTAGATAGCATAAAAGGCCAACTTACCCGATTAGGTGACAATGAGCCCACCCCAAGGGTAGCTGATAGATTAGTCCCCCACCCACTTCCCGCCTTTGATGGAACCTCTCTTAGATAATATTTAGATTGGGAAGCGGCATTGGACCAATACTTCACTTGGTATCCCATGTCCGAGGATAAAATGGCTTGGGTCGCCAAAATGCAACTAACCAAACAAGCTCAAACTTATTGGATGCAAATTGTCGGGCTAAGAATACTTAGAAGGGAAGCACCCATCACCACATGGAAGGACATGAAGGAGCAACTTAGGGCTAGATATGTTTCCCCCTCATACTCAAATCACCAAGACCTAAGGAGCACTCCAACTCCTTCATCCCCACCTAGCCAACCCATGACCCTAATTTCCCATTCCACATCACTTCCCACCAATCCCACCCCAACCACCACACCAGCACCCTACCTACAAACTCCCACCACAACCATATGTCCACAATCCCAATTGGACCCCGTGTCCACCCCTCCACCGAGGCCCATAATGGCCACCACCCCCAAACCCAAAACCCCTCACCCAACCCACCTCCCACTTCCTACACCAATCTTTCCCCAACCTAGGCCTCCTCTACTTCCCCTTCCTATCCCAACCCAAGTCCATGCTTGTTCACCACCCCGGGTGTGTCATACGCTAGCTATCACCAAACCACCCACCATAAATCCCCCTACTCCATTAGCAATAGAAGTTGCAACCCACACACCCACCCAAGTGGAGAAGGATGCCCATCCGAATCCACCTCCCAACATAGAGAAAATCCAAAGGCCAAACAACTCACACACCTCTAGCCTAGCTCCTCTAGAGACACCCAACCTCACCATAGATAAGTCCATACTCCAATGGCTCAAGAAAGGTCTCACCATTCCTAGTTCACAACCATGCCACCTACCCATGGGATATCAATCCCAAATCATTCCCATTCAGCCACATGTCACTTATCAAACTTCCTATTGTGTGGAAGATTTGGGAGACTTAGTGAACTACCTACATTGGCAAATTCACTTGACCAATATGCTAGCCATGAGGCCGTCCGAGACTAACACCATTAACCTAGCATATCCCACCATTGGCTCCATCACTTCCATCTACACTAATGGCCAAGGTACTAGTGAGATCATCATCCTTCTTCCCATGGAGGAAGAACCTATCCTAGTCCACTCCCCAACCATTGAGATCCCAAGTGCTTTGATCGGCCAACCCATTAGCAACCTTGGCCCAATTATTAAGGAGGATGACTCACCATACGAGGACCATGAGAGCATAGAGTACCCCTACCAAGGTGACCCTTACCATGATCCCTTTGACCCTTTTCTATGGGAGCCTAGATCTCCATGTAACCCACTCACCTTATTCACCACCTACCTTACCCTACCCTTACCACCCATGATAACCCAAAACCTTCCCTTCCTAGAATTGGGTTACACCAAAGAAGTCTTGACCATAGGCAACATACACAATGGGATTGATAGATGGCCCCACTCCATGATGTCTCCATTCTTAGATCCCTTTGACTCATACGAATGGAAGCTCAAGGGCCACCCCACACCTATGCACATAGAAGTCATCACTAGGATTGAAATGCATGTGCTTAGGCATACCACCCCACTTGACATGATTAGAAAGTCGGGTCCATTCATTCATATCACCCACATGTCAAGAAGAAAGCATGAGTGGTCAATATTTGATTGTAATGGTCCACCATCATTCATCATAAATCTCAAGCATGTTAGGAGCATTCATGGATGTTCGGGTCCCCCGGAACTCATCACACTCACACATGAAAGGGACACCTATGGATGCCCCGGTCCTCCCAAGACATTCAAAGTCTTCATAACATCAATGCATGATAGGTCTACATGTGGTTGCCCTGGACCACCTTTGCATACCACGCTCTACTCACTCACACCGCATCTTAGTACATGGCATATGCATCAAAACATGCATCAAGCAAAAAGCGGTGAGAATTACAAAAGACGGGCAAAAACTCGTGAGCGCCACTTGAAATTCCACGTTGGCGACTTGATGATGATGATGATTTTGGAGTGGCTCTACTCTAGGGTGACCGCCAATTTGAGGGCACGAGGACTTGGACCTTGCCAAGTTCCGAGTGGCCTTGGCACCCGGCTTGCGGGTTGAATTTACCAATGGGTTTTGGGATTCATCCCACTTCCCACGTGGCGGATCCGGCACCCTCTAAGGGTACCGCGGTGGATCCTAGTGAGTGTCTTGAGCCTACACCTATCCTTGTGAGAGACACCCTCGGAGTGCCACCACAAACTAGCCCAAGAGCCCAACGTCAGCACATGGCGGCAATACTAAGCAAAGCAAGATCTCTTCGCCAGCCTAAGGGTGTGTCCGAGCCACTTTGTCGAGTGGAAGCACCGTTCCTCGGCTATGGACATGGGTCGAGTTTGGAGAACAAGGTTCGCCCGGAACTGCGTTTGGGATGCTACTTCCCCGGTGGACCCATACTCGACAGGGTCGAGTTTTCCCCACCCCGGGGGTATGATGGGGACATCCCTTGCCCCTCCACATTTTCTGAAGCTCGCATTGATCGTCGGTGTACGCCATTATGTTCCTCATGTGTTTGTGAGTCGAGTCATGTAATTTTCTTATTTTTATTTGAGTCTTAAACATGTAATTTTCCCTTTATTGAGTCATGTACCTAGGTTAGAAAGTCATTTTCCTAAGTCTTGAAGTCATTATGTTGGTCTCATAGGTTAATGGGCCCAATTCATTGGGCTAGGCCCAGGGGCGCCCCTCCCTTGGACTGTTTGGTCATTAGTTAATTTGTCAGGGTCAGTTTGGTCTTAGGAAAGGTGTGGGGTCTATAAATATCCCCATCCCTCTCTCATTTGTAACAATTATGCTTGAATATTGAATCCAAAAAATTTCCACACCTTCTAGTTCCCTCTCAATATCTCCCTCTCTCTCTCTCTTACTATCACTCTCTCTAAGTGGGTTGTGCCCCCTCTCTCTCTCCTCCCCACCCCAATTTCGAAATCCATTCTCTCTCCTCCCCATTCACCCCTCATTAAGGCCCCTTCCCCATGCACTCATTCAATTCCCCCTCCAACCCCTAGGTGGAAACCCCTTCTCCTAGGCACCTTTCCACTCTCCCAAGCAACCCTCCCTCTCCCCAAGACTGAAAGAGCCCTTCCCTAGGCCAAATTTTGAATTTCCCTCTCCCGTGGGCTGTGCCCTTTCATCTCCCCACCTCCCTAACCACCCAAGGTCGCACCCCCCCTTCTCCATCCACCCAATAAGCCCATTTTCATCCCCATCCCCATACCCTCTCTCCACCTATTCTGTCCCTGTTACAGGTTTCAGAAAAGCAGTGACTTGCAGAAGCAACTACGACCGTCTCTCAAAGATTCAGGTAACAAGGCCTACATTGCTGGAATCTTCTGCGAGTTAGCTTTCCAACGGAAGTGGTTTCGTCGGCATCCGAGTTCGGAGCTGTCCTGAGGAACGTCATCTTCAACGACTGCGCAATCTATCCCAGACTGAAGAACAGAGCGATTTTGGAAGCTGTTCAGCGGTCAACCTTGGAGGAATTCGAGCACACTTCCTTCTACAAAATTCTTCTTCAGTCAGTCCTCCATCAGTAGCCGAAGGAATGATGCCAATCTCCTGCCCGAGCTATTTTTTCTGAATTTTCTCGCCGGAGTGCGCAGTCTGCCACCTGTGGGTCCAGGTTTGACCTATCCCTACTTATCTGGCTACCTCGCTCTCCTCCGACCTTGGATTGTGGTCCCGTCAACTTATTCTCGAAGCTACTCCGTCTACGATCGTGTCACCACCAGTTTCGTCCCAATCGGAGTTTGGGAGCATCCGTAGTACCTTCTGTAACCGACTGAACCAACCCTGCACCCGCCAGAGATAGAAAGTTGTAGCCAGGTTCCAGTCGCCGGCCCGATCAGTCCCGAGCTTCAGAGCCTTCCCAAAAAATCAGACATCACCCTCAGTCAGTTGGGAAGCTTTTTACACAAGTCTCATCAAGATCTGAGCTCTGTGGAATTTTTGACAGCATCATCACCACCCCACTATCCAGCAACCTGCAGATTGGCAGAACCGGCGGAATTCGGAAAGTCGGATTTCCTTTGCGTAATTCCCCACCCCGCTTGGCCAGCTGAGGGCCCCTCCCTGCGTGGAGGTAGTTTTGGATGTAATAAGCTTAATCCCCACCCCAAGATCACCCCTCCCGCGAGAGGTGTAGTTCATGTGATAATCTTTTCGCAGATTTTGAAGCGACACCGACGCGGCTTGCGGGCGCAAACCCTTGCCTCCCCGCTCGCCCCCGTCTTCGGCCGGAGTCGGCGTCTTCACGCCGGGTAGGTGAGCCTCGGTTCCCCTTTCCTTGCTGGTTAATATCACTTGCTTAGCTTAGTATTCTTACTTTGCTGCGTCGGACGGAGAGCGAGAGCCCGGCCCAAATTACCGTTCACGTGAGTGTCCATCGTGGGCGAGTTGTGAGCGAGCCATTTCAACCCACACCCTTGGTGTGACGGCCGCCCGTGAGTGGGCATCCCTGGACCAATTGAGGTTCTCCCCAAGTTTGCCAAGCACCGGAGCATCATTGTCCCACCCCGGACCCTCTCCATTATCGCTTAGTTACCCACAGGCACAAGTGTGCACCAAGCGAGTGAGCCGCTCGAGTAGTATCATCGCCAATTTGCTTGCTTGCAATCTTAGGTTCAAGGGTCATATTATCTTGTGGTCATCACCCCCAAGGTGATGTCACATCAGGTGGTGCCCTCCACGCTCCACTAATGCATCAAGTACAGTCTCCAAGGGAAGGAGGAGAGGATATTTGCAGACCCCCACCCGTTCGAGGTGTTCGAATGTCATTTGGCGGATGCCAACCTATATATGGGGCCTTCTCAGAAGACCTCGGAAGCTAAGACCCCTGCGGGGGCATCGAGAAGCACATCCGGCAGCAGTTTGTATCCACCACCGCCGTGCGGATATGTCAAGCCCAAGGTGGTCTCCCATATCACAGCATCCGGAGACGTGGGCAGAACAGCATCCCCAACATTATACCCTGAAGCTAATGAAGTGCGGGTCGCTCGGTGGCACAATCATATTGAAATCCCGGATGGCTCACCAAGCCAACTCCCGGCCTTGACAACCCTACTGTCGAGCCTTTCATAACTTGGGAGGTGACACAGGAAGATGGACCTAGCAGCCTGTTCTATACGGCTGAAGAGCACCCAACTCGGGAAGACACAGACTGCAGCCTCCCCGAAGATATAAGCAACCCGTCGGTTCCCGTCAAGGGTCTGGCATTCACAACTGATCGGATGGCCAGGATGTTTTAGAAGCAACACATTCCCCTCGATCAGTCTCAAAAGCGCAAGGAAGCTTTCCAGAAGATGTGGTATCCCGCAAATCTGGATAAGGAAATGAGGCGTGTCTCTCAACATTCGGGGTTGGGCTTCCCCCTGAAAGAATATTATTACAGTGGGCGATACGAGGTGGACACCATCTCCGCCTTCTATCCTGCTAAAGATGGCCCGCTGGGGGCAACTTTTGATGAATACCCGGTGGAAGCTGAGCATGTTAAACTGGCTCGACCTGGAAATCAAGAAATAGAGACCGCAGTCCCCTGCCGATGCTGGGAGCAGGTCTACCCTGAAGAGGCGGCCCTTCAAGCCAAATTTGATACGGCTAGCAGCAGTGAAACTGAAGATACTGAAGAAGCAGGAATTTCTCCCTCCAGTGGAGTCCTACTGATGATAACTTCATCACCCCTTCTGCCAATCAGGGAAGCCTCGGTCGACTCTGATCAAGAGGAACTCGCTGCCAAGAAAGAAAAAGTCACTTCTACGGAAGATACAACTGGCCCAGAAGGCGAGACCTCCTCAACTTCTGCTACAAAACCGGGATGCTGTCCAGGCTCGGCAATGAACAACTACCAGCCTGTCGCGGCTGCAACCTCATCTACAAAGACTGAAGCTGCTCTCTCGCCCTTGGGAGCTGCAACGGCAGTGGATTTGCTAATAGAACAATCCGCGCAGCCGCTAGCACAAAAAACAAAGAATCCCCAAGAAGCTCTGGTGGTGTCTGACGAGGAAGTTGAGGTACTCAACCCTCAAGATGGTATTCCAGACTTTGTTGACCTCCAACCGGCACCTCCGGAGATAGAAGACGAAGGCCAAGCCACAGTCGATGAACTGATAGAAGTCAACTTGGGAAATGAGGAGGACCCTAGGCCTACCTTCCTCAGTGCCCAACTATCCCCAAAAGAATGGGAGCTGTACACCCAGCTGCTGCAAGAGTACCAGAATTGCTTCGCTTGGACTTACAAAGAAATGCCCGGTCTAAATCCCGCTGTCTCACAACATGAGCTGGCACTCAGCCCTGAGGCCAAGCCGGTGAAGCAACCACCGCGGCGCATGAGGCCAGAACTCATTACTCAAATTTGTGCTGAAGTCGACAAGCTTATTGACATGGGATTTGTTGAAGAAAACCAGTACACCACATGGCTAGCGAATATCATCCCCGTGAAAAAGAAGAATGGACAGATCCGGATATGTGTTGACTTCCGAGATCTAAATAAAACCTGCCCCAAAGATGACTTTCCGGTGCCAATAACGGAAGTCATGATCGATGCTACAACTGGTCATGAGGCCCTGTCATTCATGGGCGGGTCATCAGGTTACAACTAGATTTGGATCGCGGAGCATGACCGGGTCCATACTGCTTTCCGAACCCCTAAAGGCATTTATCACTATAAGAGGATGCCATTCGGACTGAAGAATGCAGGCGCAACTTATCAGCGCACAATGACCAAAATCTTTGATGAGTTGCTCTACCACAAGGTCGAGTGCTACATAGATGATCTGGTGGTCAAAACCAGATGAAAAGAAGATCATCTGCAAGACCTCCGTATTGTCTTTCAGAGGCTGAGGTAGCATGAGCTGAAGATGAACCCCATGAAGTGTGCGTTCGGGGTATCGAGCGGAAAATTCTTGGGCTTCATTATCCGATATCGGGGGATTGAGATAGACCCTACAAAAATCAAAGCAATTCAGGAGCTACCTCCACCAAGGAACCTCTCCGAGTTGAGATCACTACAGGGCCGCTTGGCTTATATCCGGCGGTTCATTTCCAATTTGTCAGGGAGATGCCAGCCTTTCCACAAACGGATGATGAAAGATGTTCCCTTTTATTGGGATGAAGATTACCAGAGAGCCTTCGACAAGCTGAAAGACTATCTGAAGACTCCTCCAGTGCTGGGCGCACCGGTGAAAGGATGGCCATTGATACTATATATAGCAGCTACACATAACTCCCTGGGGGCAATGCTGGCCCAGAATAATGAAGAAGGAAAAGATCAAGCCCTCTATTACCTCAGTCGGAGACTGGTCAGAGCTGGGGAGAAATATACTTATATTGAGAAGGTCTGACTGGCACTGGTCTTCGTAGTTAAGAAGTTTCGACACTACATGTTGTCGCATGAAATCAGCCTGGTATCCAAAGAGGGCCCCCTGAAATATATTATGTCCCAGCCAGCACTCAAAGGTCGCCCGGGCAAAAGGGCAGTAATCCTTATGGAGTTTGACATCTCCTATGTGCCGCGCAAGGATGTCAAGGGCCAAGCTATTGCAGACTTCTTTGCTGAGCACCCAGTACCCGGGGACTGCCCGCTGGAACCGGAGCTTCCTGAAGATGAAACCATGGAAGCCGTTCAGGTGCAGCCCTCTTTATGGCAGCTATATTTCGATGGCGCTTCCAGAATTGACACCTCTACCACTGGATCGGCCAGGGTCAGGGCAGGAGCAGGCATAGTCCTGAAATCCCCAGAGGGGGAAGTGGTGCACACATCTTGCTCGATAAACAAGCATTGCATGAACAACGAAGCAGAGTATGAAGCCCTGATAATCAGGCTGCAAATCGCTCTATCCATGGGAATTCAGATGCTGGAAGCATTCGGAGATTCCATGCTAGTTATAAAACAACTGGAAGGAGAATTTGATGTGCGAAAACAAGAACTTCTCGCCTACCATCAGCTGGCAACCCGCCTGATGTCGAGATTCTACTTCATCAGCATCAATCATATCAACCGAGGCCAGAATGCTCAGGCAGCCGCCCTCGCTAAGCTGGCCAGTTCGTTGGCGGTCCCGCCAGACACAAGCCTAAACATAACAATGATAAACCGTCGGCAAGTCCCCAGTGTAACAGAAGTCTTAGCCGATGAACAAGAAATTGAGGTGGCAGTCGTCGAGGAGGTTCAGCAGCCCAATTGGCGAGAACATCTCCTGCGGTGGTTTCAACACCAACAGCTCCCAAGAGAGAAAGAACAAAGAATGAAGCTCCTGAGGGTCAAAGACTCTTACGAGATGAGAAGCAGAACCATGTTCCGAATAATGGCGTATGCCCGAAGGAAAGTCCTACTTCATTGCTTGTCTTCAACAGAGGTGGGACAGGTGATGCAAGAAGTCCATGCGGGATCAGCTGGAGCACACCAGGCTGGCCCAAAGATGAAAATTGAGATAAAGAAATTGGGTTACTATTGGCCCACTATGTTTGATGATTGCTGCAAGTTCGCCAAAGCTTGTCAGGAGTGTCAAGAACACACTAACGTGGCAAGGAGACCTCCAATGCCACTGCATCCCACCTTACCAAGCTGGCCGTTCGCCCAGTGGGGCACGGACGTGGTAGGGCCGCTACCAGTATCTTCATCAGGGTGCAGATATATCTTAGCAGCTACAGACTACTTCTCCAGATGGGCAGAGGCGGTCGCATTGAGAGATGTGACGGGGGAACTGGTCGCAAGATTCTTCCGACAGAATATAATATTCCGGTTCGGGATCCCCAGCCGAATCATCTCTGATAATGGCAGCCATTTCAGAAACCATAAGGTTTATCGGCTAGCCGACAAATACAAGATTGATAGGAGGACATCGTCCCCCTACAACCCTCAAGCCAATGGACTTGCAGAAGCCTTCAACAACACACTATGCACGTTGCTGGCAAAGACTGTCAAGTCTAATAAAAAAGATTGGGAAGAAAGGATGTACGAAGCGCTCTGGGCCTATCGTACTGTCTACAAAACCCCAACCGGCTGTTCGCCTTTCTCCCTCGTCTATGGGTCA
This sequence comes from Amorphophallus konjac, assembly GCA_022559845.1. Lineage (NCBI taxonomy): Eukaryota > Viridiplantae > Streptophyta > Magnoliopsida > Alismatales > Araceae > Amorphophallus > Amorphophallus konjac. The sequence goes on along the minus strand of CM040127.1, from coordinate 140,009,580 downwards.
GAGGCTGTGGTGCCGATCGAATTAGAAGTTCCTTCGCTGCGAGTCGCCATCCAGCATGGACTAGCCAGCGGTGAACAGACAAATGCCGAGCTCGAAGGAAAATGCCTCCGGGCATAACAAAACATCCAACACTACCCAGCTCGCATGGCCCGTGCTTTCGATAAGCTAGTCAAAGGTCGAGAATTCAAGAAAGGAGACCTGGTGATGGTTAAAAGAAGAGAAGTGATGGCCTGCAATCCCAAGGGGAAGTTGGTCGAAAATTGGACCGGACCATATATCGTCCGCCGAGTATATGAAGGGGGTGCCTACGTCCTAGTGGACCACAAAGGAGTCGTCCAGTTCTCTCCCCTCAACGGAAAGCATATAAAGCTGTACCACACAGCTCAACCGGCATTCCTAGAATGACCGTCACCCTTATCTTGGTCTAGTGGCATTCCGCCCTAGCCGAGCTACCCTTATCTTCGTCTAGTGACATTCCGCCTTAGCCGAGCTGCCCTTATCTTGGTCCAGTGGCACTCCACCCTGATCGAGCTACCCTTATCTTGGTCTAGTAGCATTCCGCCCTATCCGAGCTACCCTTATCTTGGTCTAGTGGCACTCCGCCCTGATCGAGCTACTCTTCCTTGGTTTAGTGGCATTCCGCCCAAGCCGAGCTACCCTTGTCTTGGTCGAGTGGCACTCCGCCCTGATCGAGCTACCCTTATCTTGGTCTAGTGGCACTCCGCCCTGATCGAGCTACCCTTATCTTGGTCTAGTGGCATTCCGCCCTAGCTGAGCTACCCTTATCTTGGTCTAGTGGCACTCCGCCCTGATCGAGCCATCTTTCCTTAGTCCAGTGGCATTCCGCCCTAGCCGAGCAACCTTATCTTGGTCTAGTGGCATTCCGCCCTAGCCGAGCTACCCTTATCTTGGTTTAGTGGCACTCCGCCCTGATCGAGCTACTCTTCCTTGGTTTAGTGGCATTCCGCCCTAGACGAGCTACCCTTGTCTTGGTCGAGTGGCACTCCGCCCTGATCGAGCTACCCTTATCTTGGTCTAGTGGCACTCCGCCCTGATCGAGCTACCCTTATCTTGGTCTAGTGGCATTCCGCCCTAGCTAAGCTACCCTTATCTTGGTCTAGTGGCACTCCGCCCTGATCGAGCCATCTTTCCTTAGTCTAGTGGCATTCCGCCCTAGCCGAGCAACCTTATCTTGGTCTAGTGGCATTCCGCCCTAGCCGAGGTACCCTTATCTTGGTTTAGTGGCACTCCGCCCTGATCGAGCTACTCTTCCTTGGTTTAGTGGCATTCCGCCCTAGCCGAGCTACCCTTATCTTGGTCTAGTGGCATTCCGCCCTAGCCGAGCTACCCTTATCTTGGTCTAGTGGCACTCCGCCCTGATCGAGCCATCTTTCTTTGGTCTAGTGGCATTCCGCCCTAGCCGAGCTGCCCTTATCTTGGTCTAGTGGCATCCCGCCCTAGCCGAGCTACCCTTATCTTGGTCCAGTGGCACTCCGCCCTGATCGAGCCATCTTTCCTTGATCTAGTGGCATTCCGCCCTAGCCGAGCAACCTTATATTGGTCTAGTGGCACTCCACCCTGATCGAGCTATCCTTATCTTGGTCTAGTAGCATTCCGCCCTAGCCGAGCTACCCTTATCTTGGTCTAGTGGCAGTCCGCCCTAGCCAAGCTACCCTTATCTTGGTCTAGCGACATTCCGCCCAGATCGAGCTACCTTCCCTTGGTCTAGTGACACTCTATCCTGGCCGAGCTCTCAAAAGAATACACCGTATTGCCATTACGGGCCTCACGCCCGAATCGGTGAAAGATCATTCCTTTGCGTTAGCATTCAGCCCTTGCTAACGAATGAACTGCTCTGCTCGGCACGAGGCCCGGTGCTCAAGCCAACAGCCGTCTACTACCAACCAAGGGTCGGACATCACGCTGCGACCTACCACCCTTTATATCCAAAAAAAAAGAAGAAGAAAAGAAAAGAAAAATGGGGTTAAAAATAGAGATACCCCGCTAGACTTGCTCCTATATTAGGACAAGTGTAAAAATGGCTATAACCTAGCTGTAGCGAAAATCCGAAAGGGTGCTACAGGCAAAACCGGGTACTATTTGCGATCGTTTTATTCTAACGAGGGGGTATTTTATTATGTAGGTCCCTGACTGTTTGGGACAGGATTTCTATTCTGTTTGTTGGTTTATTTCACGTGTCGATCAATCAATTAACTGACTAGCAATTAACTGATTGATTGACTGCGTGGGCATGCCAGTCACGTACGTGACAAGTTTAATATGCGCTCATTCTGACCCGTGTCGGGCGAGAGTGAGGTTCGGTCGGGACCAGCAGTCCATCATACCATAAAGGTCATGACGTTAATTACATCCCCCGCAAGGTGGGAAAACCTTTGATTAATTACCGAGATAGTGGGCTGTCGAGACTGTAGACACGCCATTCCTGACGTCTCCTGAACAATTTCATATCACTATACAACGCCCCGCGGCGGCTTTCGCATTTTGAATCACTTGAGTGCTTCCTTTTCTTGGGTCTTCTTCTGCCTTTTTCGGCATCCGGAATCATCTCGTCGCAGCATTCGGACGGCATCAACACCAGTCAGACGCATCGGAAGGTTCCGAAACCTGGAAGGGTGTCTGCCGGGCGGCTGCCAACGCCTTGTCTGAGGACCCAAGCAGGTCTTCATGGGGGCGTCCAGTTATTCTTATTTATTTTTCAAACACAAAAAAATGAAAATATATATATATTAACGGAGGCGTCCAGGCCCCTAGACGCCTCCATTAAAACAAAAATAAAAAAATATAAAATGCCAGTTGGCATAAAAAATAGAACAAAAAAAAATAAATATATATTTTATTGGAGGCGTCCAGGCCCCTGGACGCCTCCATCAACTCACTCACGGGGCCCCGCCCACCGATCGACGGTTTGTCGTGTGTGAAAGAATCCAAATTGTGGAGACGTCCAGTCGGCTGGACGCGCCATTTCTAAATCACGGGTCGCCGCTCCAAAACCACACGTTGTGTTAAACTGCGTACGACTTTCGGTGGAGTTCGGTGGGACTCATGGAGGCGTCCGGGACCCTGGACGCCTCCATGAAAATATTCGAAAAAAATGAATAAAAATATAATAAAATATCTTTTTTGCCCTGATGGAGGTGTCGAGAGTCCTGGACGCCTCCACCCTCCAGAGCCCTATAAATAGAGGCCCACCCCCTCAGTTGTAGGAGAGCTTCTAAGAGATCCGATAGGCTACCGGAGCCCAGTGGCTACCGGAGTCATTTCTAACCCGTGGGGTCTTTTGTAGGTGGAGGTTCTGCCGGCTTCTCGGGTGCCCGCGCTCGCAGGAGGAAGGCTGTCCTCGTTCACCGTACTTCCACATCGTCCCTACGCTACCGAAGCTCCGCCGGATCTCACTATCGGCCATCCAATAAGCCACTCTCTCCTTTTCTTTCATAGATATCTTGCATTCATCATATCGCATCCTCCATCCCCCTTATAATGGAGTCTTTTTTCTATTCCTACGTCGGCATAATCGCCATTCATCATAAGTATTTTCCTCCTACTCGTATCCGAGAGGGGTTTAAAAGACAACACAAACCAGGTGTGTGTCTTGCCATCATTTCGTTATTTTTTATCGCAAGGATTTGAATACTACACCTTCATCTTTCTAATCCACTCGTTATTTTTTTGTCGTTGTTTTGCAAGGGTACCCAAGGAAAGCCCTCTCCGTCGGCCGGCCGAAGGGGGAGGAAGAAGCAACCCGCCATCTCCCGCTCTTGAGGTAGGCGCGATCACCTTCTTTATTTTGGGGTCTTTTGGCCCCTGGCGATCACATCATGTTCTCGAGGCCACGGCGAGTCACTTCCCCAATGGCCATTTAAATTTCCATTCTTATATTCTCTTTATATTCTGTTATATTCTTATCTGCTCATATTCTCGAGGCCGCGGCGAGTCACTTCCCAAATGGGCGTTTAAATTCCCGTTCTTATATTCTCTTTATATTCTGTTATATTCTTATCTGCTCATATTCTCGAGGCCGCGGCGAGTCACTTCCCCAATGGCCGTTTAAATTTCTGTTCTTATATTCTCTTTATATTTTGTTATATTCTTATCTATTCATATTCTTGAGGCCGCGGCGAGTCACTTCCCCAATGGCCGTTTAAATTCCATTCCTTATATTCTCCTTATATTCTGTTATATTCTTATCTGCTCATATTCTTGAGGCCGCGGCGAGTCACTTCCCCATTGGCCGTTTCAATTCTTGCTATTTGATTTCTGCACCATTCCCGTCCCCCCGAGGCCGTGGCGAGTCACTTTCCGCTATGGCCGTTTAACCCCCATATCTTGCTATATTACATTTGTCCCGCTCGCCCCTCCGGAGCAATCTCCCGTGGTGGCCCCTTCTCTTTTCTCTTATTTCTGTGTTACAGCAAACAAAAGGAGCCCGCGCGCTCCCCGTCTTCTTTGCTCCTCGAACCGCGTGACGTCGCTCACAGATTGGCGATCACGGTGGGACATCTACTGCTTCCTTTTGGCTATCCTTGCAAGTTCGGCACCGTCCGTGTCTCTCCACCTTGGCGCCCTCGCGCGCCCCCGTTGTGCTCAAGGCAGCACTGTCAATTGTGATTGGTTGGGTGTTTGTTATATGTTTGTTATTTCTGTTATTTTCTTACTCTATATCTCTGTCAGCATTCCATTGCATACATCCATCCCTCTTTTATATCCTTTTTCATTTTTTCTAAGGATCACCCTTTCCCGGTGAAGGAAGGACTCTCCGTTTGAGAATTCCTCTCAACGGACTAGAATCTCCTCCACTGGGACCTCCGTAAGTCCCCGACATCGAAGAATCTCCTCTTCGTTCACTGGGTTGGTGTTGACACCTTGAAAATGAGCAAGGGCAGAGACAGAATTGAAAGGAAGATCAGACCAATAGTGAAAGATCAATGACGAAGTTCGTCAACCATCTACCCGGCTGAAGCCTTTTCCCGGCCAAGCTGATGTCCGATGCCATTGTCAGTCAGACGACGGCACTGATGAAATAGCAGTCACCTGGCTGAAGTCTTTCCAGGCTAAAGCTGATGTCCAGTCTTGTCACCGTTCCAGTGACGATACCAATGAGATGATGTCCGACTTTGTCATCATTCAGATGGCAATGCAGATGAAACCCCGGTCTACCGACTGATGAAAAACCTATGAATGACCTCAATAGAAACTATGTCACCAATGGAGGGCCCTTTTGGGTGCTGATGTACTTGAAGGACCAATAAGAGGCCTAGTCTAAAAGATCTAAGTGGGCCTATAAAAGTGGCGCCGGGATCTTCTTGTCGAAGCCCAATAGCTACGCCGAGAAGCTGAAGTCCTGCGCGCCGGGAAGTCCCTCAGTTGAGGCGCGCCGTGACAGGCCTGCCGAGAAGATACAAAACACAGTTATAAAACCCCCTTCCCCTCGAGGAAGAAAGGGGGGGACGATAGGAAAAAGGGAGAAAGAAAAAAAAGAGGGAAGAGAGGCATCTTCGAATAGCCAGATAAAGAGAGAAGAGAAGAAGAGCTGCTGCGAGGTCGGAAAGAAGGAGAAGGTGGGGTGCTAGGGGAGGGAGAGGAGTCAATGCTCCACCCTCCCCTTCCCTTCATTGTCGTCGTCCCTTCCTGCTTTCCTTTCTTTTGATGTATAAGCTTTGATTCCGTTTTCTGCTTTCGAAGTGAAGAGACCTCCCTGTTGTCGAGGAGATAGAGTATTAGTCGATTGTTCTTCCCTCTGTCCCCTTTGACCTATGAATTATGTAAACGATGAAACAGTGAAATGCAACTCCGCGGTTGTTTCGATGAAACGGTGTTGGTTGGCCCTCTTCTTCCTGTGCTCTCTCTCTCTGAATGTATGTTATTCCCCCACATGCATTAACTGCTCGAATACTTAGAATTTCAGTGATTTCTTGTGCCTATATGCACGATTGTTTCAGATGGAAAGGAGGTAACAGGTCCCCGATGCTTACCGTGGATATTTGGGCTTTGTCCCCCTCTCTCTCCTTCGACGACATCGATGATTTAAACGTTGCGAAGTCCATAGTCCTCTCAAGTTTCCTAAGCCATTGGGGCCATTGCAGGGATCAGAGACAATCATCTCTTGATCTCCTGGATGGTCGGCGATATGAACGGCATAAAGCCTGTTCCAAAGGGTTCGAACGCCTGGTGACTTCAATCCCTCAAATCCCTTCCATCCATGTGACTTCTTGATGTCAATCTGGTGACTTGGTAGAGCCTTCGGCCCCCTCCTTGTTTGCACCCTAAAACCCCCTAGCCGTTACCTGAATCCCAGGAAAAATCCCCAAAACAGAGCACCGCAGAAACCCCACAAACCTCTGCAAAACTTTCCGGCACTATCTCACGCCGAGAGTGCCCTCCTCCTTCCTTAAAACCATGCCGAGAGCCTCATGCCGAGAGCCCACTCCCCCGCGCCGGGAACCTCATGCCGAGAACCCATTCCCCCGCGCCGGGAGGCCTACTTATGCTCGTTACAGCCATGCCGAGAGCCTCTCCTCCTCTACCCAATCCTTGAGTACCCTGCCATACTAACTCGAGGGATATCTGCAGGTCACAGGGTACACCACATGGAATAAATAAACGGGGAATCATCCCCAACATCACATCGTGCCAGGGCCCAGTGCCTTTCTCTTTCAGTTTTCATCCCGTCATTCCGTGGATGATCACCTATTTCCCCTTGGGCATGTTCCAAGTTGAGGGGAGGTGCTGCCGAAATCTAGTCCAATGTCATCAACCCCGATGAGTCGAGGGGGTGTCTCCGATACACTTCCCATCCGGCTTCATCTTCGGGGGAGACGAACCTATTTGGAGCATCCGGTCGAGTGGAAATGTCAAAAGGGAATACCTTAATGATTAGCCGAATTCCATCCCGCCACTGCGTGGATGGTCTTCTATCCTTACCCGGCATGGCTCAAAGTTAAAGGTTGTGCCGCCCGATTTAGTCCGTTGAACTAAATAAATCTGCTCTCCATTCGTCATCTTCCTTAAGCATGAAGCCTTTATTTCGCACATTAATATTTTGACTGCCTTCTAAGGCCTCCTATTTTGGCGTTTAATCAAGGGTTGTCCTTCTTAGGAAGGGCGTAATTAACGTCATAGCCTTTATGGTATGGCGGACTTTTGGTCCCGACTCGGACTTCACAATCGACTGACCAAGTCAAGTCAAGCGCACAATGAAATCGTCACATATGTGACTGGCACGTCTAACAAACCAAATAAATAAATAAATAAACAATAAAACCAAGCGAGATAAAAATCCCGCGTCCACAAGTCTGGCACGCCCGGTGGGACCAAGTCTCCCTTCATCTCTACGCCAAAATAGGAGGCCCAGTCGGCCCCCCCTCAAATTTCTGATTCCGTGCTTTCTCTATTTTCAGGAAGCTACGATGACGGCTGGAATCATGTCTGTACGCTTTGATCAACAAGCGGTCGATGTGCATGTTCGAGAAGGCTACCTGGCGGTACCTCTTTCGTTCGGGTCGATGCCGCCTGCTGTCGGGATGCCCAACTGCCTAGGCCTCATCTTCAGTGACTTGCTCGAGATTGACAACCAGGAGCAAAAGACTGTTGTCGAGACATTGCCGCAAGCTACCAGCCCCAAAATGAGCCAGGTGAAGCAAGATATTCCTGAGGTCGTGGCCTGCTTCGTCCATCACGAGGCGAAAAGGGGCACATCCTCTGCTGCTGGAAAAAGGAGGAGGTCCGACAAGAGAGCCCGATCCACTGCTGCGGGTCGTCGGATGTCCAACTCAGGAAAGACAATGCTGATTGGAGATGTCCGGGTAAACCTTAGTGGTTACCCAAGGGCGGTCAAGCCATACACGATCGTCCCGATGGTGCCTACTACCAACAGGTTCCGGGTACTAGCGGCCAGGAACGTCGACATGAAAGAGGAGGATAGAAAGCCACTGGCACCGAAGCCGTCCAAGTTCAGGCAGATCTGGCGGCCGAAGAAAATCCAGAGCTGGGTCCCAGCTCGAGAGGAAGAAAACATTGTTGATACCACTGTTGCCCGCTTTAGGGCAGGAAGCAGAAGAGAAGAAGGAAAAGACATAAGAAATGCTGTTGCTGTTCACCCCAGGGCTCAGGGTAGGATAGATGAGGAAGAGAACGATGGAAGAAATCTGACTACTATACGCCCCAGGATGAGGGGCAGAAGATATCAGCAGAAGGAAGACCCCACGGTCACCCACCCCATGGCTGGGGGCAAAAGATGGGAAAGAAAGAATTATGCTGTCAACAGCTGCCAAGATGGGGGTAGAAGGTTCAGGGAGGAAGAGGAAATGAGAATAAGCAAACCAGTCACTGCTGCCACTCTAAGAAGACCAAGAGCCTGTGCCAGGCAGGCCGATATATTCAAATACTGCAGAGCCGAGCACTTGACTGCTCAGGTGGAGAGACTGGCTTATCAGCAGAAGAGCCGGGAAAGATTGATGCTCCAACCAGAGCCACGAAGGCACAATCAAGAGGAGATGAAACAAGTGGTTCAAGACTACTTTCATTACCTGGGGAACTCCGCCCTCGGGCAGTAAAGATTATCCCGTGCTTCGGGCACCATGAATGAAGAAGAAGAAGAAACCCTTCAAGAAGTGATGCTCGGAGTCTCCTCTTCCGATTCCAATGACTATGAAGAAGGCCACAGAGCCGGGTATGGGAAAAAAGACCTGCACAGGGAAGAAGCTAGAGAAAGAATATCAGTCTTTGACCGGCTCAAATACCCCGATCAGACGAGAAGGAAAGTCTTTAGGCGGAAGGAAAAGATGCTGATCTTTGCCTGCAATATGGCCGGGCTTGTCAAAGGGCAGGATATGTTACCGACACAGCCAGATGAACTGCTCAGACTAGCAAACAGACCAGGCCCCGTCACAAGAAGAGGCCAGGCGGCAAAAGATAAGATGAAGACTAATGATGAAGCCTGTAAGATCACCACTATGACAGTTAATGTGGTGACAACGGAAGAGGAAGACAATCCCTTCGTTGATGATGCTGAAGGGACTTCAGAAGATCTACAGATCCCGTCAACCCTGGATCCCATGATCCAGATGATGTTTAGAAGATATCAACAAGAGATCAATGCTCTCAGAAGACAGCTAAATGAGAGGCATGAAGCTACACCGGTCTCCAAGCAAGCCGAGCTTGTAGGGCAGACTGCCAGCTCAACAGAAATGGTTGTTCCAGCTAATCCTCTTTCGGCTGATAAGGGCAAAGCACCGAGCCAACCCATTCTGCAGCAGACGGTAGCTCAGCCCTCTGCATCTCAGACGCAGCCTGCCGCGTCGGCCTTGCGCGCAACTGTGATGACAACTCCTTATGGTCAGCAACAAGCTCACTTCTTCCCGGAAAGCATAGATCCAGCCATAGCCCAGAAGCTGATGATTGAAAAGATTATGGAGATGAAGCTGTCTGAAAAGACTGGTGATGATGCTAGTACCTACGATGTGTACAAGGTACCATATCCTCCCCAGTATGCTGATAAGAGACTACCTCTAGGCGTCAGTAAGCCGCCGAAGTTTGAAAAGTTTAATGGCCAGGGCTCTCCCAGGGAGCACATAGCTTACTACACCGCAATCATGGGTGACTTGGCAGCTGATGAAGCTTATCTACTTAAGTTCTTCGGCTCATCCCTCACCGGGATAGCCTTTGAATGGTATTCAAGCCTGCCGGCTGGGTCAGTGACCGATTGGCCTGATATGCAAAGAAAGTTCCGCGACAGATTTCACGTCACGGAAAGAGAAATTACAATAGCAGAACTATATGCAACTAGGTAAAAGCAAGATGAAACAGCACTGGACTACATCAAAAGCTGGAGGAACTTAGCTATGAGATGCAGAAGACCTCCTCATCAAGATGATGCAGTGCAAATATGTAAGCAGAGCCTCAGAAGAGAGGTACTGGAAAAGATGATTGGTGCAGATTGTAGACATATATTTTCCTTCTCTCTCCCTTCACTAAGGGTCAAAGTGCATCAAGTGCGTTGAACAACGTGAGACGGGCAAACCACGAGAGTGAGAGAAAGAAAAGAAGACAGGGAACAACGAAGAGTACCGTGATCGCCACCAAGATGCCGTACGTGATAGACACGCCGTACCTTGGAAAGTGGGGAGACACTCGCCTTAGTGCAGTGCTGGGGGATGAACGGTTCCCTTAGGACCGCCGAATGTTGAGCGGTCTCACGATAGACCGCCCTGGGACGCTGCGAAGGACGCGGGAGGAACTGCTGCAGTGGGATGGACGGCACTATGGGGACCGCACTTCGAGGAAGAACGGCCGTTGGTGCACCGCACGTACCGTTGAACGGCCAGAGAGTAGCCGCTCAATACCTTCACGCAGCAAGTTGAAAAGGGTTCGACCTCCACCCTCTCCGGTCGGCCAGAGGGGATGGGCCTCGTGCTGAAGAAGTGCTGACCTGCAAAACAATGTGAAGATACAGAAGAAACACCCAGATTAGAACTAAATAACGTAGTATGCGTTCAGACGGGAAGAATTAAACATAAACAAATGAAAAGGGGAATACCTGGGGGGTTTTAAACCCCTAGGGCGACAGAAACTGGGTGGTTGTGTGCATGATAATGAGAAGGAGAGGGTACGTGGGGAAGAAACGATGCATGCAATGAAGGAAAGCGGTGAAAACCCCGGAACGAAAGAACTACGAAAACTGGGCTACTCCCTGAACCGGAGGCTCATGCGGACGTAGAGAGCCTCCCTCCTTGGTGCTAGGTCGATCAAAAATGCGGCAGGGCTTCGTCGTCGACCAAAAATCTCCCCCCTTTTCGACGTCCGACCATAGGGTCTATTTATAGAGCCTGGAAGGCTAGCCTCGAAATTGGGGTTTTTAGATATTTTTAGGTCGAGATTATAAAAGATAAATCATAGATATTATCATGATCTCTTATCCAGTCGAAACGGCATCAAAAATGGCTGATTATCCACGGAGAAATCGTTAAAACAAATCAGGGATAAAACCATGCATAAAAGGATAAAAATCTGTTAAAAACCCTCCATCGAAGGGATGAACGGTCTAACGATAGACCGCGCACAACTTGAACGGTTATGTTCAGACCGTTCAACCTGTCGGTGGAAATGGAATTAAATTAGATAATTAGCCCAATTATCGCTCGAATAGACCGAAACGTCCGCCGTTGGACCCTGGACATATGAACGGTTGTATTGAGACCGTTTTAGTTTAGGGCGGCACTAAATTGACCGTTTCACCCTGTCGGTGATAATTCGAATCATTTGGATAATTATCTGAGAAAATGGGCGCGCGTAGGACTCTGAGATATAGGCGGTTGGAATAGGCCCGTCCATGAGTTTGAACGGTCCTAATCACACCGCACAAAAGCCTGTCGGTGATTATTCAGAAAATCCTTAGAAATTAGCCAAAATGTATGAACGGTCAATATGCAACCGCCCATCGGCTGAACGGCTGAGGTTAAGCCGTTCATGCCCTTAGGCACTTGATTCTCGTAAAATACGTTCAATTGACCAAAGCCAAGGCCCATTAAGCCCTGAATCACTACAGATTGCACCAAGGAGGGAGACGACCCATAAAATGAGCCCAAGACATGCCACAAAAAATGGCCCAATGAACGATGAACAACTCGAGGCATCAACTAATGGGAGTAAGAGAAACGGCTCGAATTATCGGCATAAAACGGGTGTCAACAGATGCCCCTCCTTAACGCCCTCTTTACAGGGGAGCGAGCGGAGGTCAAGCGGAGGTGACATGGAACATGGAGGTGGAGCGAAAATGTAGCGGAGTGGACCAGAAAAGCGGGCGTTAAGGTAAAACGACACCCGTTTCTACCAACAAGTGATGAGAATCTTTCAGAAAACTTGAACCGAGCGTCAGGAGTAATTGATCAAAAGGCGACGCCAATCTGGAGGGACTAAACTAAAGGAAATCAACCAACAAGACCAACCTCATGGGGGACACAATCCCGCGGTCCAATGATGGGGCCACAAAAGAAAAACGTTAAAGCTCCAGATAGAGACCTTTTAATCAACCGGACCAAACGAATCGACCAAAGAAAACCTTCGAATTCAGAGTGGAATTAGTTCATCTTACCCGAGCATTTGAACACACAGCCGACCATTGCTCGACGAGACACTTCTTAAGCACACTATGGGGCATGAAAGCTCAAAAGGATGCGTATGATGCATGCTGGGCTAAAATAAAAGAAATCATCAAAACAAATGCCAAGAAAGATTAAAATATAAGATATTCGAGAGTAGTTATTGCTAAGCTGGGAACATCAGAGTCAAGATACCGTCCGCAACCACAGCGTGCGGATAGAACCGTCCTCCTCGTGACATCCCAACTTAACGGCCTATCCGAAGGTTAGGTACATGAGCCTGGATCATCATCGTTTTTGTTGAAGGGGAACATCAGATCCTGGGACACGTAGGTAACCTGCCTGCTCTCGAAATAGTATAATATAATACCATATAATTAATGCAATATGGGATTTCGGGATCGAAGGCCATACTTGACTTACCTGTGCAAGCGAAATGGCGAGACATGCTGAAGTGATGCTGCATAAGATGGTTAAGAGATGTATTTCCAAAGAAAATATCAATATTCATGATCTAAATATACCATCCAGACAAACAATCGTATCTCAACCGTGCAATATTCCAAACGGCTCTATGTTAGCCGTTCTAACCTGATCTTCGAACAAATCTTACAGGGCCGGTTGCCCATGACGAACGGCTGGTACAGCACCGTTTATACCAGGGACGGCTCTATCGGAACCACTCCAGCCTAGAATTCCAACAGACTTAAAATTAACGGTCAAGAGCTACATACGGTTATAGATGGACCGTTCATCATATGCACGGTCTAACGATAGACCGTTCTTCTCTGCAACCTCGAAAAAAAGAAACCCCCTCGTCTCCCTCCACCGTAACCGACGGTGGAAGGGACGAAGGGGTAAAAGCCCTCATTCACCCATTCCCTCGCTCTCTCTTCTCAACCTCCCTCTCTCTCTCAATCTCTCCCAAGCTCCCTTGATGACCCGGACGAAGCATCAGGCGGCCAGGCCGTCGGCCGCCGGTGAGGGCTCGCCGCCGCCAGAGCAACCGCCACCGCCGGAGGAGGGAGAGACGCCTGGGGTGATGATGGAAGAGCTCGCCATCGTTGCCGCCGACGAAGAGGCTCCTGCAGGCGAGGAGGAGGTCGCCGGAGGACCACCGCCCACGGGGGCGGCCAAGAAGCCCCGTGATCCCGAGGTAGGCCTCTCCACCCCAAACCTCATTTTCTTTCAATTTTTATTAATGCATGTTAGTATAGAAATCCTTTTAGGGGGGGTTCTAGGTGCTTAGGAGTCGATTAGGGGGGCCATGGTGGCCTTCCCGGCTGGCTGGGGGGGCGTTCACCGTCGTCGGGGACGACGACGATAGAACGGTTCAACAGAAATCGCACGGCAAAACAATGCGGTCCACATAGGACCGCCCCAAATAAACACGGCGTAGGGAGCACCGTTCTAACTCACACAGCCAACGGGCCTCCAAAACCCCAATACGGTGAAGCTATCACCGTTCAAAATGTAGACGGACCATATAGGCCCGTTCAAACATGCAACCAAGGCAAAACAATACGGTCCTCATAGGATCATCGTCAATCTATACGGCCAAAGGTGGGCCGTTACTCCTTAGGAAGACGGGAAAACAGACGGTGCAGGGTAATCCGTCCAAGATGGGAACGGTTAGGGATAGCCCGTTCAAAACGGGAACATGAGACACAGAACGGTTTGAGAGAGGCCGCTCAACCTTTAAGCGGTCCGTGATCAGCCGTTCTTAGAATCAAGAATTGGACCTTGAGAATTTATTTAACTGAAACAAAATATGACACTAAATGACTAACATAAATGAGATGGATGAATGCAGGGGAAGCGTAGGACCCGTACCTCTTGGCTACAGGTCCGTGCAGTGTACCTTGCACTGTCGGACTTCCAGAGGGAGCGGTTGACTGCCATGGGGTTCGCCCCCTTCCTGAGTATTGAGGTGTGTCGCTTTGACGCAGCTCTGCTCTATGCCCTGCATGACCGCTGGGATCCAATGAGTCGGACATTTCTTTTTCCGTGGGGGCACATGGTCCCTACATTGGAGGACGTAGCCAGGCTTACTGGCCTACGTGTGCACGGGTCACCGGTCAGTGGGACTACCTTTCCTGACTACAGGGGGATGGCTCGGGAGCTGCTCGGCCTACAGCTGCGGCGCCCCGAGAGGCAGTCGACCCTCCTTCCCCGGGCTGCTCTCCAGGACAGCCTGGGTCTACGACGAGCGGGAGTTGCGGTCGGGGAGCGACCAGAGGAGCACTTGGAGTGGCTCGTGGGGCTGGCGAGACCGAGGGTTGCTGCGGGACCGGGACCTGAGGCGGACAGAGTGCTGAGACGGTTTCTGATGCTGATGTTCGGGTGGCTTCTCTTCTCCACTCGGGCGGACGTGATGAGCTGTCGCTTCCTCCCTTTCCTTCAGGAGCTCGAGCACGTAGGTGACTATGCTTGGGGAGCGGCGGTCCTCGCCTTCCTCTTTGACACTCTCAGTTCGACGGCACGTTGGACGATGCTTGGGGGCTTCTCCCCCTTACTCCAGGTGCGACTCTCTACTCTAGACTTAATTATAATTTAATCATGCAACCCTATATGCTTGCTATAATGCTGACACGACTTGTGATGCAGGTATGGGCCTACGTGCGCCTACGTGGGCTAGGCAGAGGCGAGGAGACCCGGCCTGGGCTCCTGCCGATTGCATGGAGGTGGACAGCACCTCGGGAAATGATGGCCTTGAGACGGCAGGTCCGGGAGATGCAGGATGACTTGGACACTCTACCGTACACCTCGGTATGCTTCTAGACTTAGACTCTTTAATTACGTGCTATTCTTATATGATGATAATGATGCTGATGCAGTTTCCTATTCCTTACAGGTACGGTGGACTCCTTACACGGAGGAAAGCCTGGAGGGCCAGCGGTGGGTGACCGAGGCCTTGGCCTTCTCTGGCCGGGACGTGTGGCTACATTGCATGAATGTGGTGGAGCCACTGTACTTCAGGTTGGTGGTGAGGACCATCGGGGTCCATCAGCCGGCCGTAGGGTTCCCTGCGCCTGAGAAGGCGGGGGAACGGGTGATGAGGACGACCCGGGGACTCCGCGAGGCGTACGACTAGACAGCGAGGAACGCCGAGCAAGTTGCCGACTGGACTGCACGAGGGCGAGTGGTGACTGCCCGGGCAGAGAGCGACAGCGCGTACTACACTGCGTACGCTCGGCACTATCGGGACCAGGTGTTCCGAGGCGCCCACCGACCGGTACGACTTCTAAACTTAAACCTTGTCTATTATGCTTATGAATGATGCACTGACACATGAATCTTTTAAATGTAGGTTGACCCTGCAGGACGAGTGGCAGAGTTGCAGGGACTCCTGCACTCCACCATTTGAGAGAGAGACGAGGCCCGGCAGGCCCTACTGGTGAGTTTTCTAACCTTAGACTCTTTAAGTTATGCAGTTCTATATGATTATGATTATGCCTATGACTGACTTGGAGTATTTGGATGCAGCGCGCCGCGGGTGCTCAGAGGGCGAGACCAGACGCTCCTTCTTCCTCCTCCGTCCAGACTCCAGCAGACCGAGCCGAGCGGGATGCGGACTTCACTCGGATGGTAGAGCGGGCCAAGGCGGCCGAGGTGGCACTCATGGAGAGGGTACGCAACTCTAAACTTCCCCTTTGCTTATTTATGCTTATGAAATGTATGAAATGTGACCCACTGATAATGACGTGTGAATGCATACGTCCGAGCTGTCCCGCCTACTGGCGAAGTTGGAGCAGAGCCGAGTAGCGGCTAGGGAGGAGGCAGCCCGTGTGCGGGAGGAGGTGGCACTGAGCCAGCCAGCGGGCACGGTGGAGATGGCACTCCTTCGGCATGAGCTAGAGCGACTCCGGGCGGATGCGGCGGAGTTGGTGCGAGTTCGAGCGGAGCGGGATCGTGCTCTGATTGAGATGTCCGGGCTGAACGGAGAGTTACGGGTTTTTAGAGAGATGAGCCGGCGATCGCGCAGCGGGACTCCGAGTGGCAGTCACGGCACTCACGGCTCTGTGAGGAGTTTTTTCACAGCTTCCTCCGGCCAGCGGAGGAACAAGGAGGATGAGCGGCGCCGACGACATCAGCGTGACGAGGTGACGTCAACGATGCCTCCTCCAAAGAGGCATGAGGGTGAGGGGGACAGCGACGGGGGCCAGGGAGAGGGAGCTGCTTGACTTGTTGTACTGGGCCCGTCTTTTGTACATGGTGTGACATGATAGTGATGTGTCTATTCTTTTTTTTCTCGCTTGCTTTGTGGATGAATGTATGTATGCATGCATGAGTGGATGAAATGAGTTTGAGGAGTGTGCCTAGCCCAAGAGAGATGAGTGACACACACGCCGACTGGAGTGAGATGAGTGACGCACACGCCGACTTGAGTGAGACGAGTGATGCACATGCCGACCTGAGTGAGATGAGTGACGCACACGCCGACTTGAGTGAGATGAGTGACGCACACGCCGACTTGAGTGAGATGAGTGACGCTCACGCCGACTTGAGTGAGATGAGTGACGCACACGCCGACTGAGACAGTAGGCTGATTGGGGGCAGAGTAAATGGGCGGTTCTCCCCTAGCCGTTCGTAGAGAAGAGCGGTTCGCCAAAGACCACTTAAATTGAGTTGGAACGGTTCAATATAAACCGTAAGAATATTTGAACGGCAGATTTTGGGCCGCACAAGTCACTGGGCTCGGGCTTCCTTAGGGAGAAGAACGGTTGATGATGGGCCGTATATTGATATGGACGGTCTATCGTAAGACCGTCCAAGCTAAGATCCTATTTGCTCGAAAGGGGACTCCCTAGAGAGTCCCCAGCCCGAGAGTAAGGCGCTTTGCACTTATCACAACCCTATCTAAACCCGTCCTAGACTTATCTGGGCCTAATCCTAAGAGGTTTAGGCTCCCTAATGAACCCTATAAGTAGTAGGGAGGCCTGAACTCTCAACTCACACATCCTCCCTTTCCTGAGGCCTAAAACCTTTGATTCTCGTCACCTCATCATGAAGAGGACCTTTGATGGAAGTCCTGCGGAGGGTGCGTCGTTTGAAGGACCGCAGCCGGCTAGAAAGGAGTGAGAAGCGATTCGACGGCTAAGCTTGATTCCTCGACATCTCAGTGCCACCCCTATGAGAGAGGTGAGTTTGATCAGAATATGTTCAGATTTTCATCTCTCAACTTCCTCTTATATCTTCTTACACCCTTTGCCTTCTCCTTCTTCTCAGCTTCTCCCCGGTCCAAGATGCTATTTTGGTTTAAAGTGGGTGGCTCCCATGGTTCGTGCATTGCCCCTCGGGGTGACTTACCTCCTCAAATCCTGGCACCTACACTCCCTCTTAGTTCTAGGTCAGAACTACCCTAAGGTTTCTTTAGACTGGCATAGTATCTCTGGTCTGATGGAGATTTGGCACCCTCAGACCCACACTTTCTTCTTCCCATCTTTTGAGGCCACCATCCTGTTAGAGGAGGTAGAGACCTACTTCGGGCTCCCTAGGTCCAAGGTGGGGAAGGAAGACTTGATATGCCATACCGTTGCCCCTATAGATCCAAAACTCATCCTAGGGGGGTTCATACCTAATAGCGGGGATGTTCGTACCTTTGTAGGCCCTCGCCACATTCACCTCCTTCCTCTGAGCCAGTGGGTAGTGGAGCATTGCAAGAATAAGTGTGGGTGGGTTGAGGCCATAGCCAAAGCTGCATCCATCTGTCTCTGTGAGGCCATCCTTTTCCCTTCAGCCGACCACGTCCTGGAGATCCCCTTACTCAGCACCATCAGTGGCCTTTGGCGGGGACTTTCCATTTCTCAGGCCGTCTTAGCTTATTTGTACGAGGGTCTTACTTCAGCAGCCTTAGGAGGTCCTCTCTTTGGTTCGATGATCCTATTGGAGTGCTGGATAGGAGTTAGGATGAAGTTCACCCCGAGGGACGATATCACTTCAGTCAGCCGGATCTTTGGGAGCCATCCCCTTTACTTCATAGGAGGCGCTTTCAGGTTTTCTCCACAGGTTGAGTGCAGGACGGCTGAGCTGAAGACCAGGGACGAGTGGCGCCCGTACATCAACAGGCTGCCCTTGGATAGGTTTGTGATGCGCCCGGACTTCCTCCACGACACCACCATCATGCTACCGAGGAGAGTCGGCTTAGACTTGAGGCTCGTGAGCGACACTACCTTAGTGATGTATAGCCCACACAGATGCTACCTGCAGATTGGACTACCCCGGACGATGCTACCTACGCTACCCCACCTTCCCATGCTATAGGCGCGGCGGATCGGGACAGAGGAGGACGAGCAGGCGGTCAGGAGTGCGCTGATTATGTGGGAGGTGAGTAGGGTGCATACCCTACCAGCAGAGGTTGAGGAGGCTCCAGAGACTCGACAGGCTTACCTTAGGGTGTTGAGAGAGATACGTCCTCGCGGGGATGCCCAGCGGCGGACTGAGTGATTTTCCTTTTGTTTTTATGATGATATGGCATGAGACTTTGTATCCAGACAGCTTGAGACATATGAAATGAATAAGATTTGATGAGATTGAGTTTGAGCTTTGTGATTCGATTATGATGTGATGTGATTGCATAGGCTAACACGAGGATTGAATATTCATGTGGTCTCGAGCCAACTGCCCTTCCAACCTGCCCCTGTACACATGCAAACATGAAACAGATTAAATCTATTTAGGCTTAGCCCCCTGCCTATAGCAAGTTAGGGGATGACCCTTTCTTGTTTTTTTGGTCAAGGGGTTGAGCCTTATTAAATAGGCAAATATCAAGATGCGAGAAATGCAGATGAATGCAAGAGGTATTTGCTTTTTGAAATATTTGAATTTTTTGTTGGATTTTGAAAATATTCAATCTTTTTGGATTTTGAAATATTCGATTTTTTTGGGTTTTGAAATATTCGATTTTTTTTTGGGTTTTGAAATATTCAATTTTTTTGGGTTTTGAAACCAGCTCGGGTCTCAATATCAGGGAACTTCTCGTCTTGCTATGCACTTCCAAGGCTCAGCGCGTGCAGGAAGGGGGACCGCCCGTGATCGGAGTCAACTCTGCTCAACGGTGCTTCTGCTGAGGCCATATTCGGGATGGGATTCATTCCTTGGGAAAGTAAAAAAAGATTGAGTAGGAAAGCTGACGATAGGTGTAGAGGTTTTTTAGGGCTTGAGTTCTGTCCCAGGACACCCTCCCTCTTTAAAGAATCCGGTCTGTTGCGCCGGGGCTTTGTATCCGTCATCGAACCTTCACCTGCTCTAGGCATGCATGCGACCAGGCTCATAACGTCCCGCGGGAAAACTGTACTGCCACTCTTGCCATGCCTAGTTGCATCCTTTGGGGATTTGGAGAGCTTCGAGCTTTGTGCTTTCGGCTTTATGTTTTGATTTCGCCCCTTTTCTTTCCCTTTTTTTTTCTTGCTTTCCTTTTCCTTCTTTTTGCGGAGTGAGGTCTTAACGGATTGCCCCTATTTAAGACCTCTTTTAACGGGGGATCTGGGTCGGTTCTCGCCCCCTTATTCACCACTTGCCCCTATGTTCAACCGAGAGAGAGAAAATACAAGGATCTCCACCTTCCCCGAGCATGGCCAAAGGAGAAACGGTGTCGGGTAGCATGAGAGAATGCCGAATCACGGGGTCGTGTAGTGTGTGAGATGCTGGACCTAGGTCCTCATTTCGCAATTTGGTGGGGCATGCCCTGCCATCGAGCTGTTCACTGGTTTTTGATTTTTATGGATAAAAACGCTTTAAATACAACCCATTCCACGGGTTTGGCATTTCCTCCCCTTCCGTGTTAATTAGACGATATGCATTGCCCGGATAAGCTTCTTTGATTACGAAGGGCCCTTCCCAGTTGGGTTGCAGCTTAGACCTGGGGCCTGCTGACCTGGTGAATTTGCGTTTCAAAACCATATTACCCACTTGAAATTTCCTTTCAATGACCTTCTTTTGAAAATATCGCGAGACACGCTTTTGATATACTGAAACATGATTGGCCGCATTCAACCTCTTCTCGTCTAAGAGTTCCAGTTGGACTAGCAACGTCTCTCGACGTTCGTCAAGATTAAGTTCCTTATCCAGCTGCACCCTTAGGGAAGGGATCAGAATTTCATACGGGAGCACTGCTTCCATTCCATAGGTGAGGGCAAAGGGAGTCTGCCCTGTGGGAGTGCAGACGGAGGTGCGGTAAGCCCATAGAGCTTCTATCAATTTGTCGGCCCAATCAGCAAATTTATGGGATTCACATGTTTTTTTGATAATTTTAAGAAGGGTTTTATTTGTGCCCTCAGCCTGGCCATTACGTTGGGGGTAGTATGGTGATGAATGATGCAAAACTATATTGAATTTCTTACAGAGGTCCTGGAGTTCTTGTGAGATGAACTGAGGCCCGTTGTCGGTGACGATGTCGCTTGGCACCCCGAACCGCGAGATAATGTTCTTCATGATGAAGCGGCATACTGTGGTGGCTTTGATTTCTGCATAAGCTTCAGCTTCAGCCCACTTGGTAAAGTACTCCGTAGCCGTCAGAATGAAGGATTTCTGTTTAACAGCAGAATTCGGATCACCGAGGGGTCCGATGATATCAAATGCCCACATAGCAAATGGCCAGGGAGCCGTAATAGGATGAAGAGAAGAGGCCGGAGCGTGGATTTTGTCGGCATGGATCTGGCACTGAAGACACCTACGGACATAGGTGGAGTAATCTTCTTCTAGGGTTGGCCAGTAATAGCCCTGCCTAAGAATCTTCTTTGCCAACGCTTGTCCGTTCACATGCCCTCCACACTCGCTGGAGTGGGCTGCTTCCACGACTTTCCAAGCTTCTTCGTCATCTAGGCATCTCATTAGAACTCCATTCAGAGCCCGCCTATACAATTCACCTGCAATGATCGTGTATCTTGCGGCGACTCTTCTAATGGCTCTTCGCTGCTCAGCATTGGCCGTTTCCGGAAATGTACCATCCTTGCAGTATTGTTCTATCTCATAAAACCACGGCAGCTCTTCTTCTTCAATGATCTCCTCGAGCTCAGTCAATGAAACTTCTTTTGTCTCCTCCCTTTCTATTTTCTTCTCTACGGACATTCTAAGATTGTTGAACCAGGGATCCTGAAGAGAAGGAACATCTAGCCTTTGGACCACAATGGTCTCAGTGGCGCGACTCAGGGGAAGTGATAGGGAAGAGGCGAGCGACGCAAGGGCATCGGCCAAGATATTCTGAGAATGAGGAGTGTGAATATAGATGAGTTTCCTTAATTGCCTGGCCAAGAGCGTGACCAGATCCTGGTAGGGTTTGAGCTTAGGCTCGCGGGTGCGGTAAGTTGACAAAACTTGCCGCAGCACCAGCTGAGAGTCTCCTATGATATTAAGGTATCGCGCGCCCAAGATGTAGGCGTGCTTCAGACCGGCAAGGAGAGCCTCATACTCGGCTATATTGTTGGTGGTGGGAAATGAGAGTTGATATGCCACGGGGATGGTTACCCCTTCTGGAGTAAGGAGAACGGCGCCGACTCCGCTGCCCTGGGAATTAAGAGCACCATCGAAATGAAGGGACTAGAAAGGAAGATGAGTGATCACTGCCAGGTGTTCATCGGGGAATTCATCCTGGATGGAATCAGTGCGAGGGATAGGAGAATGAGCCAGGTGCTCGGCAATAGCATATCCCTTGATTGCTTTCTGCACGATGAAGGTGACGTCAAACCGGGAAAGAAAGCTTTGCCAGTGAGCTAGCTGATTAGAAAGGACCGGCTTTTCCAACGGATAACGAATGGGGTACATTCTAGAGATGAGCCTAACCTCGTGGGCAAGAAAATAGTGTTTAAGCTTCTGCGCTACCCACACTAGTGCTGCACAAGTTTTCTTCATAGCAGTGTACTTGGATTCAGTGGGATTAAATAACCTTGAGAGATAGTACGCCGCCCTTTCCCTTCCTTCATCGTCTACCTGTGCCAAAACAGCTCCTAGGGAGTCCTCAATTACAGAAATGTACAAGATCAGGGGTTTCCCGGGGACGGGTGGTTGTAGAACCGGGGGATTAGAGAGGTAAACCTTGAGTTCCTCATAGGCCTTCTGACATTGTTCATTCCATTCAAATTTCACGCCTGCCTTTAGTAGTTCATAAAACGGGCGGCATCTTTGCGAATGCTGAGATATGAATCTCCTGATAAATTGTAAACGCCCGATCAAACCTCGAAGCTCAGTGATATTCTTCGGCGGCGGCATTTCCATGACGGCCTTTGCCTTGTTTGGATCGATCTGAATCCCCCTTTTACTAACTATAAACCCGAGCAATTTCCCTGATGCAACTCCGAACACACATTTCTTTGGATTCATCTTTAACTTGTATTCCCTAGCCCTTTGCAACACCTTGGCTAGAATGGCGGGGTGCTCTTCTTGTGACCTCGATTTGACTAAAATATCATCCACATAAGCTTCTAAATAAACGTGTATCATATCGTGGAAGATAGCCATCATCGCTCTTTGGTAGGTGGCACCTGCATTTTTCAACCCAAATGGCATAACGACGCAGCAGTATGTGCCCCAGGGTGTGGTGAACGAGGTCTTTTCTTGATCCTCCGGAGCCAGAAGGATTTGGTTATACCCCGAGTAACCATCCATGAAGGAGAGGGCTTCGTACCCAACTGTATTATCGACCAAGACATCGATGTGAGGAAGTGGAAAATCATCTTTCGGACATGCCTTGTTTAACTCCCTGAAGTCAATACAAATACAAATTCAAATTTTACCATCCTTCTTCAGTACCGGGACTATGTTTGCCACCCATTGTGGGTACAGCACAACTCTAATGAACCTGGCATTATGCAATTTATCGACTTCTTCCTTAATCCTCAAGGCCATTTGTGGGTGGAATCTCCTTGCTTTCTGTTTAACGGGCGTTGCCCCTGGTTTGAGAATCAGCCTGTGTTCGACCAAGGCGGGGTCAAGGCCCGGCATGTCTTCGTAGGACCAGGTGAAAGAATCGCTGTACTCCCTCAAGACTTTGACAAGTTCCTCTTCGACTTGAGGAGGGAGATTGGCAGAAATAAGTATGGGCCTGGGGTCCTCTTCTGTTCCGAGGTTAATTTCCTTAGTGGATTCATCCACTACTACGGAAGGCTCGTCGAACTTCTTCAAGCCTTGGGCATATAGGTCGGCAGTATCATCCATTTCATCTTCCTCATCATCAGCTGGGTCTTTCTCATTCACAATTTCATATACTCCTAATCCATCATTGCTCCATACCTTCTCAATTCCCTCATCATCTTCCAGGACAATCGCGGTCTCCACAAATTCCGGACACTTCAACAGAGCATGACATCTCCCAGCCAAATCTTGCAAAAACCTATCGGGGATAGTTTTGGGAGGGCGCCACAGACGTGGATGGGCTAACAGAACTCGAACTAGACTCTACCCTGACTGACTCGACCATCCTAGAAAACTCTGTACACTGTACATCTATCCTAGGGGGAAGAAATCTACCGGAAAAGAAACAGGGGTCTCGTGCCCCTGGGAATCTGGGTAGAACATAGCGTAATCTTCCATGGAGACCTCCGTTTTGAAATTGGCATTTTTTTTTTGGAGGCCGGAGGTGATCACGCAGCAGGAGGAAGAAGACGGAGGAGGAGGAAGCTGCATGGGGAACAATTCTGGGAAGATGCAGTCAAAGAAAGGATCAGAAGACTTAAACCACATTTCGTGGAGCTGAGCTCCTGGGGGAGGAGGAGTGAATAGGGTTGACAGATCAATGGGCGGGCAGCGCCCGCAAGCACATGGAACGAATAGAATTTCGGGTCTCTCCGCAAAACACAGGTCGACCAGGAGTGGAGGGGAACGGGGAATAGAATCCAACCGTTGAAACCAGGAAGCGAGACGGGACGGGGACATAGAATAAGTAGTGGCGGAGCTTCCCGTCTTTCGTGGCCCCTGGCGGGCCAGTGGCATGGGAGGGCGCTTTACCAGCTGCGTCTCCTTCTTCTTTGGGTCACCCTCTTTTTCATAAAACATCCTTGTAAAGCAATCAGAAAGGTCTTCCAAGTCACCGGCTAGCCCTTACGATGATGGGGGCGAATCGGCAACAGCACAAGCTTCGTCTATCTTTTCTTCAAGGCTGGATGGCGAAGTCTTCAAGGTGCCGGGCTGCAACGGACCCTTCACAAAATGTTGCCGGTAATCCCAGGTCAACGGCCCAGAGTCCCCAAGCATCGACATGGAGGATTCATGGTAGCCGAGGCCCCGGCGGCCCATCTTCCTTCCCTTGGGAACGGGGTTGGTTCGGCCCTGCAATTGTGCGCCGAATCCTCGACCTAGCTGATAGCCCAATTTTAGAATTAGGTGCCACCCTTTGGAGTCTCTCATTTTGGGCTTGACCTTCACATTGGTTGATGCAGCGGTGGGCTTGCGTGACGCATATGCCCACGAATAGTTTAAATCCATAACAGATAGAACAGGCCTGTTACTCGGCCACAATGTGGGCAGAATCTTGGCCGTTATGGCGTCAACGTTTTGAACTGTGGAAACAATTTTCACCTTGACCACTCGCCCTTGGAATGGGAACTTCAGACACTGGTGGGCTGTCGAGGGGACGGCGTTCAAACTATTCAACCATGGACGACCCAGAATGGCTTTGAACATTGGGTCTATGTCCAACACATAAAATTCTACATCCATCACTAAGGGCCCTAACTCGGCCTGCACAGTTACCACCCCGTGACAAGTACGTCTGGAGTTATCATATGCGGCTATCATAGTTGGTGTCGGCTTGAGCATGTCCTCTGATATATTACAAGCACGAAGGGTACTCAATGGGCAGACATTTATTGATGCCCCTGTGTCCACAAGGGCAGATTCTACGGCTGTTTTGTTTAGAGAGATGGTGATACATAACGGCATCTGCCGTGCCTCAGGAGGTGCTAGCTCTGACTCAGCAAATGCAATAGAGGGCCCCTTTGTGATTGTGGCCAAGACGGAGGGCAGGATATCCACTGCCACATCTTCACTCACCATAACTTTCTGCAGGAAGGTCTTTAGGGCATCTTGATGGAGCGGCGACCTCTTGATCAGCTCTAACACTGAGATTTTGGCCGGCATCCGGTCTAAGTGCTGCAATAAGTCATATCTTGTGCCTGGCACAGGGTCCATCTCTTCTGGCTCAACTATAGGGGAGGAAACTGTAGGATTCGGTGCAGACGCACCTGAAGAAGGAAAAATTCTTTGGAAGGGACGCCCGCTCCGAAGGGCGCATTGTGATGCTGGCACGGCCTGGACTGGACCCCCGCTTGGCCTGGTGGGGTAGGTGAATGGCGTGGAAACGGAGGTGAGGATGATTGTAGTGGGTTTAGTAGGCCCTGGTGGAGGGGAAATGGGTGAAGGGTTAAGCTCAGGGGAAATGATGGGAGGTATGGCGGGTGGTGGTGAAAGGACGGACGGAGCAGAGGGGAATGTAGCGGGCCTAAGAGGCGACGCGGAGGAAGTGACGAGTGGTGTGGCGGCCAGAACGGCGGATCTAAGAATGGAGGGGATGGCAGGTGTGGGAGAGTAGTGGTGGTGTAAGGCCAAGAGATGGGCGGGGGTCTCATCATCAAACGTCCACCCAGCGTTGGGGGCCGGGCGCTGGACCATATTCACTTGTGCTGGGGCCGGTGCCGGCGGCGGCTGTTGTTGCTGATGAGCGGGCTGATGTACTGGCATGGGATTTTGATGGATCCCAAGGTCTTGCTGCTGCGGTTAAGGTTGCTGTTGCTACTGGGGTTGTTGCTGCTGCTACTGCTGGGGCGCCGCCTGCTGCGGCCTGGCCTGTCTCTGCCTCTGCTTGATATCCTCAATCAGCTGGTGCATCTGGGCCCAATCAATCCTCTGGCCCTCATGCAAATCATACACCAGGTCTCTGAACTGGTAGCATCGCTCTATCGTGTGCCCGGGTTGCCGATGGAATATACAATATCGGGATTGGTCGGCAGCCGAATTCTAGTTCGGGCATTCAGGAGGCAACTGAAGGTCACCAGTATACATTAGAGCAGAGAAAATATCTGGCAAGGTCTCCGGAAGAGGGGGGTAATGAGCCCTTTTTGGAGCTGGTCGAGCAGAGCCATAGGTGGGGGGTGGAGGAACATTATTGTACTGCGGGGCCCGCTGAGGCTGTTGGGGTGGCGGAGGTGCTTGTTGAGGGTATTGCGGAACTTGGAAGGTAGGCTGGGGAACTTGCGGAGCAGTGAACTGGGGGTTACGCTGAGGCGGTGGGAAGCGGGGTGGCGCGGCTTGTTGGGGGAATTGGATGGCCTGGACTTGCTCATTAATTTGCACTCCCTCCGTGACGGGGCCTTGGGTTTTCTTGGTGGCTTTGGGTTTCTGGGCCTCGAATAAAGAATGGATGGGGGAGTCTTTGAATTGGGTTTGAATGAATCTAGCTCTGCTGTATAAGTGGTGCATGTTCGAGATGTCATTCATTGCTAAAATATTCCTGAAAGTTGGTGTACCATTAGAAATCAACAACTTCACCTTTTCCTCCTCCGGGATCTGCCCGGGCACACGTGAGGCCATCTGCCTCCAGCGGTCTGCATAGGTTGCGAAATCTTCCTTCGGCTTCATCTTCTCCGCCACTAGGTCAGTGAAAGAGTACTCGGGTCTTACCCGATCCTGGAACCTCTGTATAAACCTCTCCTTGACTGTCTTGAAATTCTCGGCCTCCTCCATAGGCAAGGTGTAGAACCATTCCAGAGCGATCCCTTCCAGAGACCGACGGAACAAATAGGCCATCAAACGATCGTCTTGCTGGAACTGTGCCGATTCGTATAAGAACTCCCGGACAAGGATGAACGGGTTGCCATTCCCATCGTACTTACGGTACACGGGGAGCTCCGACTGGGAGGGAAAATGACTGTCCCTGAAGTTAGGGATAGGGACATCGGCAAGAGATTGCGGGCTGACCCGCTTGTGGAGGAGATCAATTTGTTGCTGCATAGCAGCCCATTTGTCAAGGATTTCCCGTTCCCGGGAAGGAGGAGAAGGAGGAGAAGGAGCAAGAGGAGCAGTACCTGGATCGGCGGCCAAAGGATAAGCTGACGAAGGAGGCGGCCCGTAAGAGGGATAATGGGCTGAGGAAGGGCCCATATCCGTATGAGTCAACTGGGCCGCCCCTGACTGTAACCTAGCGAAGTCTGCCGGGGCTATGAGGGCCTGAGGTGATGGAGAAATTGTAGGTTACGGCTCGAGATAAGGAACAGAGGGGATCGGGGATTTTCCTTTATCAAGTTGTTGATGGACCGATGTGGAAGCTTGGCCCATTTCTATATTGGGATAGCGAAGGGTCTGAGGGCGGACAGGAGTAAGGTCAATGGGAGCCACAGAGGTGGTCCCGACCACAGGAGATGAAGTGGCAATACAGGCCGTGGCATGAGCCGGAATTGAGGCCGGGGCATCGCCCCCTTGCAGAGCTTGTCTGATGAGATGGAGTTGGGTGGGGTCCAACTGGGCCATCATATCGAGGATCATATTGGCTGAATTCTGATTGGGCGGGTTTGAAAAAGAGGGTCGGGGACCCTCGCCAAGAGTGGTCGGGAGTGAAGGGGCCGTCCCCTCTCCTCCCTGCAAATGGGTGACCCTAGGTGGGTCCTCAAGGAGACCACGAGGAAGGGAGTCCTCGTGGGCCGAAGAGAAGTCGTACGACGACATGGAAGAAGAAGAATCGAACAAGGGGTTGGAGTAGGAATGGAAATAAGAGTCAACCCTAGGAGGTGATCGTGGGGGCAGAAGGCAACCCCACATACACCAAGACACCTATGACTAGAACAAGCAACACTAATCAATCAGATCTACCAAGCAAGTGATAAGCATACAATGGAGCGAGATGAGAGCAGAGTCACTCAGTAATACAATCAAGTTCTTAAAATGATGCTCGTCAGTTCCTTATATCTTTGGGTTTAAGCTTTAGTGGATTAATGAAAATATAAATTCTCTCGACCACTAGGTGCCTGATTGGGATGAGAAATGAGGAATTGTGTGACTCTATCGGGACTTCTCACTCACGGATGCAACCCTAGCCTAGGGTGGATACGGTACAACCTGCCCGGCGTCCGTGTGGGAATCCACGGCTCACGGGGGCTTACGGAGGTCCTTAGCAAGGTCCCTAGTCGGCTCCAAGGAATATGGAGACGAGAGGAAACCCTACCTCGGTAGGAATGCAACTAATATGGGAAGATGTCGATGCTCCTATGCACACCGGAGTGCATGCACAAACTAGCCTAGCAGCTATCAATCAATGAGCAAGTATACACATGAGTAATAAAGAGCATGGTGATGCAGTGATAATAAGAGAGCGGGGGGAGTCAATGAACAGCACCAGGAGCAATATATATCATGCGAAAACTAACCAAGATGAAATAAATGCACTGTGACAGGAGATGTGCGGTCATCCTCTGACCGCTCTAAGTACACAGACGGTTAATATCCAGCCACAGTTGACGGGAAGAAAGCAAGGGAAATACCAGACAGACGGCCGATAGTCAACCGCTCACGTACTTGAACCGCCGCGTCACAGCCGCGTATCTGCCACCCAGAAAAGTACAGCGTACCTATGCCTGGGAGCGGGACGGCTATGTGAAAGCCGCTCAAACAGATGGATGACGTCCAGGGCGCCGTCTGTGACAGGAAAGGTCGGGGTAGCTGACTCTGATGGCAGCGGATGGATGGTGGAGTATCAACCGTGCGTGTGGGTAGACAGCTTTGGACGAACCGTGTATACGCCAGAGGACAGAAACCGCATCCAACCTGTAAATCACTCCAAGAAGAAAACCTGGACAACAACTAAGAAGGGTTAGCAATTCAAAAGCACGATGGGCATTAGGTGTCCCACCGTGATCGCCACAAAAGGGATGTAGACATATATTTTCCTTCTCTCTCCCTTCACTAAGGGTCAAAGTGCATCAAGTGCGTTGAACAACGTGAGACGGGCAAACCACGAGAGTGAGAGAAAGAAAAGAAGACATGGAACAATGAAGAGTACCGTGATCGCCACCAAGATGCCGTACGTGATAGACACGCCGTACCTTGGAAAGTGGGGAGACACTCGCCTTAGTGCAGCGCTGGGGGATGAACGGTTCCCTTAGGACCACCGAATGTTGAGCGGTCTCACGATAGACCGCCCTGGGACGCTGCGAAGGACGCGGGAGGAACTGCTGCAGTGGGATGGACGGCACTCTGGGGACCGCGCTTCGAGGAAGAATGGCCGTTGGTGCACCGCACGTACCGTTGAACGGCCAGAGAGTAGCCGCTCAATACCTTCACACAGCAAGTTGAAAAGGGTTCGACCTCCACCCTCTCCGGCCGACCAGAGGGGATGGGCCTCGTGCTGACGAAGTGCTGACCTGCAAAACAATGTGAAGACACAGAAGAAACACCCAGATTAGAACTAAATAACGTGGTATGCGTTCAGACGGGAAGAATTAAACATAAACAAATGAAAAGAGGAATACCTGGGGGGTTTTAAACCCCTAGGGCGACAAAAACTGGGTGGTTGTGTGCATGATAATGAGAAGGAGAGGGTACGTGGGAAAGAAACAATGCATGCAATGAAGGAAAGCGGCAAAAACCCCGGAATGAAAGAACTACGAAAACTGGGCTACTCCCTGAACCGGAGGCTCGTGCGGACGTAGAGAGCCTCCCTCCTTGGTGCTAGGTCGATCAAAAATGCGGCAGGGCTTCGCCGTCGACCAAAAATCTCCCCCCTTTTCGACGTCCGGCCATAGGGTCTATTTATAGAGCCTGGAAGGCCAGCCTCGAAATTGGGGTTTTTAGATATTTTTAGGTCGAGATTATAAAAGATAAATCATAGATATTATCATGATCTCTTATCCAGTCGAAACGGCATCAAAAATGGCTGATTATCCACAGAGAAATCGTTAAAACAAATCAGGATAAAACCATGCATAAAAGGATAAAAATCTGTTAAAAACCCTCCATGGAAGGGATGAACGGTCTAACGATAGACCGCGCACAACTTGAACGGTTATGTTCAGACCGTTCAACCTGTCGGTGGAAATGGAATTAAATCAGATAATTAGCCCAATTATCGCTCGAATAGACCGAAACGTCCGCCGTTGGACCCTAGACATATGAACGGTTGTATTGAGACTGTTTTAGTTTAGGGCGGCACTAAACTGACCGTTTCACCCTGTTGGTGATAATTCGAATCATTTGGATAATTATCTGAGAAAATGGGCACGCGTAGGACTGTGAGATATAGGCGGTTGGAATAGGCCCGTCCATGAGTTTGAACGGTCCTAATCACACCGCACAAAAGCCTGTCGGTGATTATTCAGAAAATCCTCAGAAATTAGCCAAAATGTATGAACGGTCAATATGCAACCGCCCATCGGCTGAACGGCTGAGGTTAAGCCGTTCATGCCCTTAGGCACTTGATTCTCGTAAAATACGTTCAATTGACCAAAGCCAAGGCCCATTAAGCCCTGAATCACTACAGATTGCACCAAGGAGGGAGACGACCCATAAAATGAGCCCAAGACATGCCACAAAAAATGGCCCAATGAACGATGAACAACTCGAGGCATCAACTAATGGGAGTAAGAGAAACAGCTCGAATTATCGGTATAAAACGGGTGTCAACACAGATGTCAGAACATTTGACCGATTGAAAAATATAGTGGCGGAGGTCGAGACGTTCCTGTCTAAGCGTCCGACCGCCAATGCTCCAACTATGCCGAAAGGGAAATCTAATGATCGACGACCAACGCACTCTGAGGCCAACACCGTCGATTTCAGAACCTTCGACCAACAGAAAGGGAAAAAGGGGGCAGATGAAGCTCCCCCACCAGCAGACACAGCTGAAAGAAAAGATAAGGTCTCTCTGAGAAACAAAATAAGAAAGCCGTACTCTTTCCCGAAAGATAAGACAGCCGCACTATTCAACTGGGCATACAAGTTCAACAAGGTAACATTGCCTGAGCCAAAGAGACCCGATGACGCGGCGAAGAAAGGTGATCCACTGTTCTGTCCATATCACCGTGCGCTGGGGCACGCAATTGAAGATTGCTACGTCTTCAAAGATATTATGGAAGGCATGGTCAAAAAGGGCGAGCTACAGTTGGGAGATTACCAGGTAGAGCCACCTCGTCCACATGAGCCTCCGGCGTTAAAAATGGCCGCCAATATGATTTCAATCTACCAGCAGCTGCCTAAGGAGGCCGTTGAAGAATGTACCAGGCATACTTATGAAGCTTGCTTCCTCACCCCACTGAAGGATCAGGAAGGATGGCAGATGAAACCCATAAAGAACAGAAAGAAGACTCCCACAGCCAAAACCAATGAAGCGATTATCCGCGGTGTCACACCAAGGCCCGAACCACCTCCAGTAAAGCCAGTATGGCGCACAGCTGAGACAAGGCCGGTCATCCGGATCCCCACTCATAACCGAAGAAGACAAGTCCCCCTACCTGCACATAAGGAAGTAAGTCCTGCAGCCAGGCGTTTACAGCAGTATATTAATGGGCTCGATGAATATGAGCAGAAAAAGCCCAGGCACCTGCTGGTGAAAGACTGTATACTCTGGGAACAGCTCGAAGAATTAAAAATTAAAGAGCAGTCAGAGGCAGAACAAGAAAAAGCTGAGACTGAGCCCTTTTGGGGGCAGGGGCCAATAAAGCCAAATTCCCAAAAAAAGAAGAGACAGCTCAAGTCCAAGAAGGGAAAGAGGGTCGTGACAGTACAATGTAACACCCTGTCAGCACTCTTTACCTCGCCCGGGCAGAATGATGAGGATGAAACATCAAATGCCCCGCTAGAAGCCAACCATGCCGAGGCCTCAACCTCAGCACATGCAACGCGCTCCGGAAGAAGGTGGGGGCGCCCACCACCAGCTAATCATAACATTATGTTCAGAGGGGAACAGCCCTACCAGATTCCCGAACCGGAGGTACGAGGTGTCCAGGTTCCTCCCTCTGCCGGCTTGTACCAAGAAAAGAAGAAAGGAGGTCAAACCCCAACATTTCTGGAATTTCTGTCTAGTCTAGAAAATGGGTAGTCAATATAGGCTGGGCCAGATAAAGGCAAGAGACCTCAGCAGTCGGCATCTGTAACCCGCAAGCGGAATGAGAAAGAGGAGGACAACTCCCCGACGGCACCAGGGGCCGTTGCTATAGAAGAAGCCCCCCAAGAAATCAGTCTAGAGGTTGAAGCCAGCACTGGGCAGCAGAGGCCACGGGCACCACATGAACCTCCAAAACCCCGATGGGCGGAAGAAATGAGACTGTCTAATGTCAGGGTGGGCAGCCGGATCATGAAAATGCTAAAGAAGCTCCCTACCAGAGTCTCCATCTGGGAGATCCTCTCTCTGAGTGAAGAGGCTCGCCAAGCAATTGTTGATGCCTTGCAGTCACCGGCACAATATGAAGCACTCTTGACAGAAGTGAATTATGGGCCGTCAGTTACATTCACAGAGGATGACATGCTGATTTCGAATTCCTTCCATAACAGACCGCTATATATGAGGGGCTCCCTGAATTGTCAGCCGCTGAACAGGATACTGATAGATCCCGGGGCGGCCGTGAACATTCTCCCATACCGTATCTACCAAAAATATTACTTTGATCTTCAGCTTACCAAGGTCAGAGACATGAAAATTGCGGGATTCAACCAGAAATGTGAGACGCCCCTTGGGGTGGCTGATTTTAACCTCACATTGGGGGACCTCACTACCGTGGTATGATTCTATGTAATCGACTCCAACACCACATATAAGGCCCTACTGGGGAGACCGTGGCTGCATGAATATCAGATAGTGCCGTCCACGCTGCATCAGTGCATTAAATACTTCCACGAAGGAAAAGAAGAGAGGGTGTTTGCGGATCTGCATCCCTTCGAAGTATTCGAGTGCCATATGCTCGATGCATCCTACTACACGGAGGTGTCACAAAAGGGTGAAGAGAAAGAGGTTGTGGTCAGCCAGAAAAAGCCAGCGACGAAGGCAAGAAACTGGTCTCCCCCGCCACCAAAGGGCTATATTAAAAAGCATGAGGTATCTGACATCTCTTATGCTGGTGATTTTACTCGGATCACCCCTCCTAGCATTCACCCGGATGATATCGATGAAGAAATGAAAGAAAAGTACACACAAGTGGAGGTTCCGCAGGGTTTAGTCAAGCCCATCGCCAGCCTAGAGTACCAGATGGTGCTACCACTAAAGACTATGGAAGTCCCTCGCTTCTGCGAGCCTCCTACCATATTCTACACCGGGGAGTTAGTCGAGGAAGATGATCAAGACTGCATGGTCCCTGAAGAGGCTGCGAACCCGATGGTGCCGATTACAGGCTTGGATTATACTACCCAACGGGTTTCGCAGATGTTCTCTAAAATGCAGATGCCATCACTACAACCTGTTGCCCAAAAGAAGGCGTTCCAGGAGCTATGGGATCCGCCCCGAGATAATAAAGAACTGAGGAAGATCACTCAGCACCCGGGATTGGGTTATACCCTTCAAGAATACTATGAAGCTGAGGTGGACGTCATCTCTGTCTCCTACCAGCATGAAGACCCTCCCGAGGTGGGATATGACAAGTACCTCTCGGAAGATGAAGAAATCATTTATCAATCCATAATGAACAATGAAGCCCCAGACAGTCAGCCGGAGACGGGGACATCTGATGAAACAAAGAAAGATTGGTGCTGGGAAGATCTATCTTGCAAAGAGGATCTATTCCATGCTGAAGCAAAGTTTGACACGGGAACCCCGGATGAAGACCAAGTAGCCAAAGAGCTGAGGGAATGCCTGGAGTTTGAGCGCATCCTGGAAGAAGTCCGGGCTCTACAGAATGATGATCTCTCAAAGGAGTCTGCATCAGAAGATCCTCTAAGGGCGGAAGACTCCATCTTTGAGTTTCCTGCTGATCCAGTTACGTCCTCGGGGCAGACTGAACAGAATACAACAATATTGGCCGTATATGATGAACCAGCATCCGCTGATAACCAGTATGATGAAGCAAAAAATCATGAAACTGAAGAAGATTATATCTCGGGAGGCTTCATTGACTTGCAAGAAGCCCCGCCCGAGGTCGAAGATGGAGGTCAGGCCACTGTCGATGAGCTTGTGGAAATAAATCTAGGGACCGCAGATGAGCCGAGGCCGACATTCCTCAGTGCACTGCTGGAGCCAGCTACCAGGGAACAGTATATACAGTTCTTGAAAGAATTTTGAGACTGCTTTGCATGGACATATGATGAAATGTCGGGACTAAGTTCTGATGTGGCGCAGCACCGATTGGCAATAAACCCAGAGGCTAGCCCTGTAAAGCAGCCTTCCCGGAGAATGCGCCCTGAATTAATAAATCAGATTAACAAAGAGGTTGACAAGTTGATTGATGTAGGCTTTGTTGAAGAGAACCAATATACTACATGGTTAGCCAACATAGTGCCCGTAAAGAAGAAGAATGGGCAGATTAGAATATGTGTTGATTTCCGGGACCTTAATAAGGCTTGCCCGAAAGATGACTTTCCAGTGCCAATCACTGAAGTGATGATCGATGCGACTACTGGTCATGAGGCTCTATCATTTATGGATGGGTCATCCGGATACAACCAAATCTGGATTGCCGAGGAAGACAGAGTGCACACTGCATTCCGTACCCCGAAGGGGATATTCCACTACAAAAGGATGCCGTTTGGCCTCAAGAATGGCGACGCTACCTATCAAAGAGCTATGACCAAGATCTTTGATGATTTGCTCTTCAAGAAAGTAGAGTGCTACATTGATGATCTGGTAGTAAAAACCAGCAGAAGAGAAGACCATTTGCAAGACCTAAGGGTAGTATTCCAGAGGCTGCGTAAATATGAACTCAAGATGAATCCCATGAAATGCGCCTTCGGCGTGTCCAGTGGAAAATTCCTCGGGTTTATTGTCCGTCATAGGGGCATTCAAATTGACCCATCCAAGATTAAGGCTATCCAGGAGCTCCCTCCACGAAGGAATCTGTCCGAGCTGAGATCTCTACAAGGGCGTCTGGCCTATATCCGACGATTTATATCAAATCTATCGGGAAGATGCCACCCCTTTCACAAGCTCATGATGAAAGATGTGCCGTTCCTCTGGGACGATGGCTGTCAGGAAGCCTTTGAGAATATGAAAGAATATCTCAAGACCCCTCCGGTGCTGGGGGCACCAATTAAGGGCAGGCCCTTGATACTGTATATCGCGGCCAAATACTGTTCCCTGGGGGCAATGCTGGCACAGATAAATGAAGAAGGCAAAGAACAAGCCTTGTACTACCTAAGTAGGAGGCTGATTAGAACTGAAGAAAGCTACAGCTACATAGAAAAGACCTGCTTGGCACTAGTCTTTGCTGTCAAAAAGCTCCGACACTATATGTTGTCACATGAAGTCAGATTGATATCTGCAACAGATCCGCTCAAATATATATTGACTCAACCAGTACTGAAGGGCCGGTTGGGCAAATGGGCAGTGATCCTGATGGAATTCGATATTACCTATACACCCCAGAGGGCGATAAAAGGACAGGCCGTGGCTGATTTCTTCGCAGAACATCCTGTGCCGGAAAATGATATGCTAGGGACTGAGTTACCCGATGATGAAACACTCGAGGCCTACCAGGCTCAGTCAGTTATGTGGCAACTATTCTTTGATGGAGCATCTAGAACAGAGACAGACTCCGATGGAAAGACCAGAATACGGGCTGGAGCCGATATTGTGCTGAAATCACCAGAGGGGGAGGTCGTGCATACTTCCTATTCTATAAACAAGCCCTGCACCAATAATGAGGCCGAGTATGAAGCTCTGGTAATCGGGCTATATATCAGCCTCAACATGGGTATCCAAATGCTTCAAGTATTCGGGGATTCGATGTTGATAATAAAACAGATCCAAGGGGAGTTCGAAGTGCGGAAGCCAGAACTGAATCCCTACCACCAAAAAGTTGTGCGCCTCATGGTGAAATTCTACCATATTGAGCTCAAGCATGTGGGCCATGGACACAATGCCCAAGCTGATGCACTGGCGAAACTGGCCAGCTCACTAGCAGTCCCACCAAATAAGACACTGAACATTGTCGTTATGAACTGGCGGCAAGTCCCCAGTATGCTAGAAGAGTGCCCCGAAGAAGACGAGGTTGCCACCATCAGCACAGAACAAGCGTCTGATTGGAGACAACACTTGCTGCAGTGGTTTCTACACCGACAACTGCTACAGATAAGAGAAGAAAAGATGAAACTTTTAAGAATCAAAGATTCTTATGAACTCAAGAATGGAATTTTGTTCCGAATAATGGCAGATGCACGCAAGAAGATTCTACTCCACTGTCTGTCCACTGAGGAAGCCTGGCAAGCAATGAAAGAAACACATGCTGGGACAACAGGTGCCCACCAGGCTGGTCCCAAGATGAAGATAGAAATCAAGAAGCTGGGCTACTATTGGCCCACCATGTTTGAAGACTGCTGCAAATTTGCAAAATCATGCCAGAAATGCCAGGAGCATGCTACTGTGCCTAGAAGGCCTCCTACGACTCTGCACCCTACAGTTCCCAGCTGGCCATTTGCACAATGGGGAACTGATGTAGTCGGGCCACTGCCGAATTCCTCGGCCGGACATAAGTACATACTGGCCATAACAGATTACTTCTCCCGAGGGCGGAGGCTATAGCATTAAGAGAAGTGACTAGTGAATTGGTCGCCAGATTCATCAAACAGAACATTATCTTCCGGTTCGGGATCCCCGGTCGAATAATATCCGACAATGGAAGTCATTTCAGAAATCAGAAGGTCTATCGGCTTGCTGAGAAATATAAGATCGAATGGAGGACCTCCACTCCCTACAATCCGCAGGCAAACGGATTGGCAGAAGCTTTTAACAAGACCCTCTGCACCTTGCTGGCCAAGGTCGTCAGTTCTAATAAGAAGGACTGGGAAGAGAAAATGTATGAAGCTCTGTGGGCATACCGCACTGTCTTCAAGACACCTACAGGGTGCTCACCATACTCGCTGGTTAACAGCTCAGAGGCAGTGGTTCCGCTAGAGCTGGAAGTCCCGTCACTCAAAGTGGCAGTGCAATACGGCCTGGCCCGTGGCGAACAGACCAATGCAGAAAGAAGACTAGAAGAACTGGCTGAATTGGAGGGGAAGCGCCTCCGAGCCCAGAAGTGTATCCAAATGTATCAGGCCCGCATGGCCACTGCATTCAACAAACTCGTAAGAGGATGAGAATTCAAGAAAGGTGACCTTGTCATGGTCAAGAAAAAAGAAGTCAGGGCGTCCAACCCAAAAGGAAAGCTGAATGCTAACTGGGAAGGTCCTTATGTGATACAGAGGGTCTACGAAGGAGGGGCCTACGTGGTTGTTAACCATCGAGGGGAAATCTAATTCTCCCCACTCAAAGGAAGACATCTAAAGCTGTATCATGCGGCACAACCGGCATTCCCCGAGTGATCAGGAAAAGCTACCCCTTTCCCGGTCTAGTGGCACTCCGCCCTAACCGAGCAACCCATTTCTTGGTATAGCGGCACTCCGCCCTAGCCAAGCTACACCCTTTTCCCGGTCTAGCGGCACTCCGCCCTAACCGAGCTACCCTTTCCTTGGTCTAGCGGCACTCCGCCCTAACTGAGCTACCCTTTCCTTGGTTTAGGGGCACTCCGCCCTAACCGAGATACCCTTTTCTTGGTATAGCGGCACTCCGCCCTAGCCAAGCTACACCCTTTTCTTCGTCTAGCGGCACTCCGCCCTAACCGAGCTACCCTTTCCTTGGTCTAGGGGCACTCCGCCCTAACCGAGCTACCCATTTCTTGGTATAACGGCACTCCGCCCTAGCCAAGCTACACCCTTTTCCTGGTCTAGCGGCACTCCGCCCTAACCGAGCTACCATTTCCTTGGTCTAGCGGCACTCCGCCCTAACCGAGCTACCCTTTCCTTGGTCTAGGGGCACTCTGCCCTAACTAAGATACCCTTTTCTTGGTATAGCGGCACTCCGCCCTAGCCAAGCTACACCCTTTTCTTCGTCTAGCGGCACTCCGCCCTAGCCGAGCTATCCCTTTCCTTGGTCTAGCGGCACTCCACCCTAGCCAAGCTACCATTTCTTCGTCTAGCGGCACTCCGCCCTAGCCGAGCTACCCATTTCCCGGTCTAGCGGCACTCCACCCTAGCCCAGCTACACCCTTTCCTTGGTCTAGCGGCACTCTGCCCTAACCAAGCTACCCCTGTCCTTGGTCTAGTGGCACTCCGCCCTAGCCCAGCTACTTTTTCCTTGGTCTAGCGGCACTCCACCCTAACCAAGCTACTCTTTCATTGGTCTAGTGGCACTCCGCCCTAGCCGAACTACCCTTTCCTTGGTGTAGCGGCACTTCGCCCTAGCCAAGCTACACCCTTCCTTGGTCTAGCGACACTCCGCCCTAACCAAGCTACCCTTTTCCTTGGTCTAGCGGCACTCCGCCCTAACCGAGCTACCCTTTCCTTGGTCTAGCGGCACTCCGCCCTAACCAAGCTACTTTTTCCTTGGTCTAGCGGCACTCCACCCTAACCAAGCTACTCTTTCATTGGTCTAGTAGCACTCCGCCCTAACCGAACTACCATTTCCTTGGTCTAGTGGCACTCCGCCCTAGCCAAGCTACGCCCTTCCTTGGTCTAGCGGCACTCCGCCCTAACTAAGCTACCCCTGTCCTTGGTCTAGCGGCACTCCGCCCTAGCCAAGCTACACCCTTTTCTTGGTATAGCGGCACTCCGCCCTAGCCAAGCTGCACCCATTTCCCGGTCTAGCGGCACTCCGCCCTAACCAAGCTGCCCTCATCTTAAGCTGGTGGCATTCCGACCTGTCACCCTCTAAAAAGGGAGAGAAAGAGAATGGAAGAAAACAAAAATGGGGGGTTAAAAATAGAGATACCCTGCCAGACTTGCTCCTATATTAGGGACAAGTGCAAAAATGGCCCAAAACCCAGCTGTGGTGAAAACTCGAAATGGCACTGCAGGCAAAATCGGGTACCCCGCCACGTGAAAACCCGAAAGGGCGCGTGGGCAAAAGCAAGAGGGGGCTGGCTCCGGCGAAAACCCGAAAGGGCGCTTGGGTCGGTAATGTGGTGATTCCAAAGAAAGCCTCACCTCCCACCATAAAGATCCTCGTCGATCGACCGGCGCCTTGCCCGATCAACAATTAAACCCATCCGGAATGGACCTTACGTCTATTCTGTTGAAGCCGTCATGCATTGCTCGAGAAAAATTCCCTCGATAATAAGCCCACCTCGGGATAGACCTTCCGTCTGTTCTGATAAAACACTTCCACTTGTTTCTGTCTAAGACCCACAACAATGAAACCCTGTCCGGTTTAGACCTTACGTCTATCCCGATGAAACCTATGAAATCCTTGCATTGGTATAAACCCAGTACTGAAACCTGATACTGATCGACCGGCACATTGCCTGATCAGCAATAAAACCTTGTTCGGTTTAGACCTTACGTCTATTCCGACTAAATCTACAGTCTCTTTACGTCCCGCCGTGATGAAACCTGCTGTTGATCGATTGGCACACTTCCTGATCTATGATGAAACCTATCCAGTTTAGACCTTCCGTCTATCCTGATGAAATCCATGAACTCCTTGCATTGGTATAAATCCAATACCGATGATGAAACCCGCCATTGATCGATTGGCACCTCGCCTAATATCAATGATGAAAACCCTATCCAGTTTGGACCCTACGTCTATCCTGATGAAGCATATGAAATCCTTGCATTGGTATGAGCCAATACCAATTATGAAACCTGCTATCGATCGATTGGCACGCTGCCTGATCGACGCTAAAACCCATCCAGGGTAGACCTTCCGTCCGCTCTAACATAGCACAACACTGCTCTTTGAATCTATTCAGACCCTCCGTCTGGATAGATCATGAAACTCTATTCCTTTGCGTTAATGTTAAACCCCACATTAACGATGAAACACATATTCTCAGCAAACGGCCTCGTGCCCGAGCTGCTACTTATATCCTCTAAATCAATTCGGACCTTTCGTCTGGATAGATCATGAAATCCTACTTCCCTTTGCATTGATGTTGACACCCACATCAATGATCGTGTGTCCACAATAAACATATGGCGCCATGGTCCATAGGATGAAAGTTCTGATCCCATGAAAGGATAATGAAAAAGAAAAGAGAAAGAAAACGATAAAAAAATACATATATAGAAATGGGGTTAAAAAATAGAGATACCCCACCAGACTTGTTCAGGCATTATGGACAAGGGCAAAAATGGCTAAAACCCAGCTGTGGTGAAAACCCGAAAGGGCACTGCAGGCAAAATCGGGTACCCCGCCACGTGAAAATCCGAATGGGCACTTGGGTCGGTAATGTGGTAATTCAAAAGTTCCGTGCCAACCGGCACGTTGCCTTCACTTCCCCTTCACTGATGAGGCCTTTCGTCGGTCATCTGGCTCTATGCCCCGCCGATGATAAAGCCTTTTCGGGGTAGATCTTACGTCTACCCTGATGAAATCTACATACCCCCTTTCACATGTCCCACCGACAATAAAACCCGTCACCATTCTGATAAGGCCTGGCCAGTTCCGACCTTACGTCCGTCCTGATCAAACTCCTGAACCTTCCCCTGATCGATCGACTCCTTGCCCGGTCAACGATAAAACCCTACCAGGATAGACCCTACGCCTATCCTGATGAAACCTACGTATTTCTTGGCAAAGTCCCACCCGCAATAAAACCTGTTGGAATAGATCTTACGTCTATCTTGATGAAACTTATGAAATTCTTTTGCATTGATATAAACCCAATATCAATGATAAAACTAGCTATTGATCGACCGGCACCTTGCCCGATCAATGATGAAACATTATCCAGTTTAGACCTTACGTCTATCCTGATGAAACTTATGAAATTCCTTCGCATCGATATAAATCCAATATCGATGATGAAACCAGCTATTGATCGACCGGCACCTTGCCCGATCAATGATGAAAACCTACCCAGTTTAGACCTTACGTCTATCCTGATGAAACTTATGAAATCCCTTTGCATCGATATAAACCCCATATCGATGATGAAGCCAACCATTGGCGATCAGTACATTACCCGATCAATGATGAAAACTTGTCCAGTTCAGATTTTGCGTCTGTCCTGATGAAAACCACATACCCTTTTCACGTCCCACCTGTGATCAAGTCTACCCAGTTTAGACCTTACGTCTATCCTGGTGAAACTTATGAAATTCCTTTGCGTCGATATAAACCCAATATCGATGATAAAATCTGTCACTGATTGTTTGATACATTGCCCCGACCAGCTTTGAAACATGTCCGAGATGAACCATCCGTTTGTTCCAGACGATGTTCTAAACCTCTTTTATTCAGCTACCCCCAGGATTGGGTTTAGGCACCCTCCGGATACCGTCGCGCGGTGGAGCGAGTTCCCCATCCTTTCTCTGAAAGGGTGGACGCTCTCCTGCTAGGTACGGGCTATTCCCATAGGGACCGTTGAAACCACTGCCCAATCGCCGTGAAATATTGATGGTGCGATAAGGAAAGGACAAACCACATATGAGACTGGTGTAAAGATTCCTTTCCATTGAATAAAAAGGGAATACAAGAAGGGCCCCTGAGGGGGAATTGTATTACAAAAAAGGGGAAAATAGATATTCACGGGCGCCGAAATATGTCTTCGAAGGCCAGAAGCCCTACATGCGGGGCAGCCCCTAGCTCATGAAGTCGAGCCTCCTCCTCCTGCAGCCGAGCAGACTCGTCCTAAAAGGATGCCACCTGCCCCTCCAGCAGGGCTACTTCCTCTGCAAGCTGCGGCCGAGAAGTTGTTATCTGCGGCAGTTCAGTCCGGAGGTCAAACAATTCAGCCTCCAGGATGGTTATCCGGCTGCGCACGAACTGCTCCCGCTGCACCAGAGACTGAAGTTGGCATTGGCACTCCTGAAGAACTGAGTCCATCTTCTCCAGCTCAGACTTGCACTCCTTCCTTTGCAACTTCAAAGCTGCTAGTCTGTCAGACATAATATGTGCCAAGAAGTCCCGGCGATGTATAAACTTTAACAACAATAGAACCCGCTGGGCCCATATTTCCATGGGACAGCCCATCGCCTGTAGACCAGCGGTGAAACGCTCGGCTATCTCCTTCAGCCACAGATAAGTCAGTCCAGGCTGGGACTCCACCAGCCGGCGCAGCATGTCAAGATTTTGCCAGACAAAACTCTCAGATGAAGCGAAGCCGGGGGAAGGAACTGGAGCTACCTCGAAAGTCACCTCACTGTCAATATCCGCCCATAGTGCAACATCAGGCTGGGAAGAGGAAGACGGGAGGTCTGCTGAAGGTGCCAACTAAGCTCTCTCTGCAATCCCTG
This sequence comes from Amorphophallus konjac, assembly GCA_022559845.1. Taxonomy (NCBI): domain Eukaryota; kingdom Viridiplantae; phylum Streptophyta; class Magnoliopsida; order Alismatales; family Araceae; genus Amorphophallus; species Amorphophallus konjac. Next base: position 139,967,134 of record CM040127.1, on the reverse strand, counting down.
ACGAAACCAAGGGGCCTTCCACCCCTATATCCTCGGGGGTTGCTATTTGAATACTCGTAGGGGTAACTTTAATAAGTGCTGGAGCGGCTGCTTCTTGGGTCCCCAATGTGATAACCGCATCTTCAGCATCCTCTCCTCGGGGCTCCTCCTCCTCAGATTCCGAGAGCAAGGAGATTGATTCTGGGCCAGTTATGGACAACACTCCGATCTCTGTGGCAGATACCTCCCCTTCTTCCATCCCCGCTTTAGCGGCCAGTTCCTTCAATGTCAAGGCGGCAGGGGCTATGGACTGAAGAGGCAAAAGTTTAGTTTCCATAATTACTGTCATGGGAATTGCTAACTCCGGTGCAATGGTCATCACTGCGGCCGGTATAAAGGCAGAACCCCTAGCTGGGTCCGTCTCAACTCTAAAATCCAAGACCCGGATGAGGGCCGAACTCTCCCCCGAGGTCCTCAAGTCCAGCAATGGTAAGTCTGTAGAAGACTGCACCCTCACCGGCACAGGGCGAATTATCTCAGAAACGCCTGCACAAGTGGCTGATGAAGCAGGAACAATAGCCAAGGTGTTAGATAGAATGGCTTCAAGGGCTGCAGTCGCTACCGGGCTAGCAACAGGGGATTCCTGTGAACAGATCAATGCAACATCAAGCAGCAGATAAAACATATATATATATATATAATAATGATGAGGAAAAGGAGAGAGACCCACTTCTAATGTGATGTCGATATCCTCAAAGGAGTGCAAGGAAGAGGAAAGCTCCGCTGCCGAAGCAGCAAAGGGAGGAGTTATATCTGCCTCGGTATCCAAGCCAGCAAATTCTTCCTGTAGTTCCTCCTCAGAAGATGGCACTAGCAGTTTGGAGGGGGTGAACAGTGGGACAATGGCAGTACAGACAAGTGGGGCCTCTGATTAGGAGATACCCTCCGTCTCCCTCTCGCCGAAATCTGCTCCTTCTCCCTCTGCCTCGGAAGCGGTCGCGGAGCTGCTAGAAGAGATTTCCACGCTATCCACGGGCGGGACTTGCGTCCCTAACGTCTGCCTAGATGAAGACCGGGTAACTATACGCCTCACAGGGATAAGGCCCCGTTTCGTCTGGGTCTTATGGCCCTCCTGTGGCTGAGTTATGTCACCAGCTACTCCCATAACTGCAGCCCCCTCACCGGCTATCACTACAGGGAAAGGTTCGTGAGAGAAACAATAAACAGATGATCGAAATGTGCAAAAGAAGATTAAAAAGCACACTTACCCTCCGCCTCACTAGCCGGCGTGGGGGAAGGCAATCTGGTCTCCATCACAGAAGGTGTCACAATTGGCTCTTGGGCTGTGCAAAAGGGGGGGTCAGATTCGAAGATTTCTGTGAAATTCAGCAAAAAAAAATGATGAAAGATACAACTGCAGTCTGTTGATGTTACCCCCGACTGACGTCTGGGCATCCTCCCTTTGAGATTCAAACTCATCAAAGGAGGGGATATCAGGAAGGGGGGTCCCAGGGTCCATCACTGCTGAAGCCGACTGCCGAGCATGGGCCTTCTTAGCCTTCCTGGCCTTCCCAACTGTAGTCTTCACAGCAGAAATCTTTCTCTTCTTGCCCGGAGGCAGGGGAGTGGTCGTCGGTGCTGCTACAGGGACTTCGAAATAAGCAGGCTTCTCAGCTTGCACAATGATTTTTATGTAAAGCCCCTGTCGCTTTATATCTGGCCTATCTGTTGAAGACATCAAACAAGCAATGAGACCAGTAGATGCAGAGTTTGAATAACAAACAGAAAGCACTACAGTAAGAAAGGAAAGACCATACCTGCTGGGCCATCATAAAAGACAGAAAGCGGCTAGTACAGATAAGCCACCTCCTTGGAGCGGAAAGCAGCCTCCTTGATAAGCCAACAGACATCACCAAATGTATGGCACTTCTCCACTAAAGATGCCAGATCGCTATGACCATGAAAGTCAAGACATCGAAATAAGTCGAGGTGGTCCATGCCCCAGCCGTCGACATAATGAAAAGAAATAAACAATGGCTTATTCAATATGCCGGCTATCGGACTCTCTGCAGATAACCCATGTACATTCAGCAAAACAAATAGCCAAGACGTGTGCTTGTAGTACGTCTGAGTCCTATCTTCCTGCGCACAAACGTCCTATAGGGATGAAATCTATCTGTCGGACCTTTCCAGGGGACGACTGTCAGGAGCGGCTCTTCGACAGAAAAGGGGTACTGTTGCGCCTCCAGACGAGCGCCTCCTACATGACACAGATGTTTCAAGTTCTTCATAAATGTATCTTCGTTAATGGCAGCGAAGACAGGAGCGGGCGGCTCGGAGCCTCCTTCTTTCAGAACCCGACACTGAGCCAGATAGTTCTCGGCCTCTGTAATACCCCGTATTTAAATAATAATTTTATTTAATTTTTCCTTGTCAAATTAAAATTTTTAGGAATTTATTTGAATTTAGTTGAATTAATAATTGGATAGAAATTGAATTAAACCTTTAAAATTTTAAATTTAATTGAAATGAAATGAAAATGAAATGTAACCCAAATGAAAATAAGGTTTAGGTGAAATGAAACACAAATGCAATTGAGTTGGAATGAAAATGAAATGAAAAGAGGGAATTTGAATTTTGAATTTTGAATTTAATATTTTATTATTAAATGAATAGTGAGAAATTGTTAACGGTATTAAAATCCCAAAAAATAATAATTAGTTAGAAGACCATGCGATTAGCAACTTTGTCTTCTAGGGCTAAGCCTAATAAAATCATTTATTAGGCCGAATTAGTGGATTAAGTCTTCCGAACTTAATATTTAACTATTTACGGAATAGTAGAAGTGGAAATTTTATCTACCATAAACAAATTCATAAAAATAGTAGTTAATTAATAGATGCATCGACTAACACTTTTGTCTTCTTGGACTAAGCCTAATAAAATCATTATCTAGGCCTAATCAGTGGGTTAAGCCCGACTTGCAACCCACCTAACCCAAAATTCGTGTTCACTATTCACCCAATCTTAGAACATCAAATTTTGGGTTAGGTGGGTTGCAAGTCAGGCTTAACCCACTGATTAGGCCTAGATAATGATTTTATTAGGCTTAGTCCAAGAAGACAAAAGTGTTAGTCGATGCATCTATTAATTAACTACTATTAATAATTGGATAGAAATTGAATTAAACCTTTAAAATTTTAAATTTAATTGAAATGAAATGAAAATGAAATGTAACCCAAATGAAAATAAGGTTTAGGTGAAATGAAACACAAATGCAATTGAGTTGGAATGAAAATGAAATGAAAAGAGGGAATTTGAATTTTGAATTTTGAATTTAATATTTTATTATTAAATGAATAGTGAGAAATTGTTAACGGTATTAAAATCCCAAAAAATAATAATTAGTTAGAAGACCATGCGATTAGCAACTTTGTCTTCTAGGGCTAAGCCTAATAAAATCATTTATTAGGCCGAATTAGTGGATTAAGTCTTCCGAACTTAATATTTAACTATTTACGGAATAGTAGAAGTGGAAATTTTATCTACCATAAACAAATTCATAAAAATAGTAGTTAATTAATAGATGCATCGACTAACACTTTTGTCTTCTTGGACTAAGCCTAATAAAATCATTATCTAGGCCTAATCAGTGGGTTAAGCCCGACTTGCAACCCACCTAACCCAAAATTCGTGTTCACTATTCACCCAATCTTAGAACATCAAATTAGAGCCCATTTCTTAACCAAATGCGATGAGGTTAGGGGCAAATGAAAGCTAGTGGCTTGTGGATTAATAGCCCCCAATAAATTTCGTGTAAGATTAACTAGGATAAGAGTGATTAGACGAGTTTAGTCTAGGTCAATTATTTCGGCGGCGTAAACAACACGCCTCTTCAAGGTCGAAATTCTCCCTTCCTGGAAGGATCCAGAAGGTGTATGAGCTATAGATAGAAAGCTCTTTGAGCCTAGTTTCATTTGGTTGCTGTGGTGTCGGCAGAGGAGTTAGATCTGGGGAGATCTTGGCGATTTTGTGGAAGGTGGTCTGCTCCCCGTCGTTTTTCTATCTCCAAGTTTTGGTTCATCAAATCAGGTTAGTACCTCAACCAAAATAGGCATATGAGTAGAGATTTTTGATCAGCTCGACGAGATCTATCATCTGAGACTAAAAGCCCTAATTTTTATAGGGTATTGAGGGAGGAATCAGGAGATCTTTGAAGGGGATTATTATAGTTCGTGGGTCTAATCTATCTCGTGATTTAAGTCTTCAATTGAGGTAGGTTATAACTGGCCAAATTTTAATTATTGTATATCAAATTGAAGCTTAGCATGTTATCTCTCTTTCGACGTAAAAAGCCCTTTGATCCATCAATTCTATTTAGAGAATTTGAGGTTTGAACATGAGCTTGTCCATATGGTGATTTCATATACTTGGAACCTGATTAATCCATGAATTCGAAACATAAATGTTAAAATTCATAGCATGTGTGATACATGGTTGGAAAGCCCTCTCTGTTAGCTTTCCAGTGATATAAAAAGCCCTAAAATTTATCATGTATGCGTAGAGAATTTGATGTTTTAGTAACACACTATCCTAATTAGGGTTTTTCTTTTTCCTGTCAATACAGAACTTAATTACAGAACCTAAATCTAAAATTGACCTTACCAAATGATAGTACTCTGTCTTAGCTTTCCATTTATATATCATATGCTTAATTCCATTAAGAATTGAGGAAGATATAGGCCTTTTAATCACTGGATCTCACACACATCCCAATAAAAGGGGTCGGGTGACTGACCTCCGCCCTAAATGCGGTCCGAAGTTATTAAATGAATAATTAAAAACCCTGAATCCCTGTAAAACATATTCTCCTGCTACCAGGAGATTCAAAAGTTATTTTTCTGCTACTGGAAAGTATTCTAATCTATTTTTATGCATATAAACCTATTTTCACTATAATTAATAGAATATAAATGTATAAGAAATTATGTCCAGCATGCAAAAATTATTATTAAATAACTAAAATGTATGGAAAATTTTGTCTTATAGTAGCAGCATGTGATAAGTTAAATTCTTGTGGATTTAGAATATTTTATCTTATAAAAATCTATATTTCTTTTATAAAATGAAAGAAAATACTTATAAATTATATGTTGTATGTTAAAAAGATCTCAAAGGTATGAAAATTCATGAATATTATACTCTGATATAATTATCATGTGAGAGACAATTTTCTGTGAAAATTTGATATTTTTACCAAATAGAATTCATTTACTCTCCATATAATAGAGAATAAATGCATGAAAATTATATTAACTTGGTAAAAATAACCCTTACAGCATGATAAAAGTTCTTACAGCATAACAAAAAATTTTCAGCATGTTAGAATGATAACAGCAAGTTATAGAGAAATTTTTATACATAAACAAATTTCTAATGTATTTCTTCCATTCAATAAATAGCATAAATGGTAGAATAATGTAGAAAAATTAATTTCAGTATGCTAAAAATACTATGGGTATCATGAAAAATGAACAACCAGTAAGATGATTATTCTTAATAACCCATCCAAAAATTTCATAAGGAACTTTTTATAGCACACCAAATATGGGTTTTTTTTGTGTTTAAAAAGGTATTTTAATGTGTAAAAATTCCATTCCAGTAATAAAAATGGATATTTACTGTCATTTTCCAGAGGAATCATGTGCTGGAGTTACTTGAAAATTTTAGGGAGATTTTCACCATGATAGGATTTATTTCTATGAATTAAGTGGAATTCTTAGTAACTTACTCTAATAATACTAAATAAATCATTTCTTTGGCTTTTTGCATCCAATTAATTTAAGGCATTTCCAGTATGATAAAACTTGTTAAACCAACAGACTAAAATGTTAATTTATGGAATTGAATGTATTCTAAAGATTATATTTTTCCTACTTATCCTTTCATTCTTGGATTCCACGACTTAATTGTCGTTAAACATTATGCCAAAGTTTAATCCTTCATTTTCCTATTATTCTGATTTTTGCTAGATCTGTACTTATTACATTTTAGCTTATTCCTTGAAATTCATTGGCCATATTTATACAAGAAATGTCTAGACAATTGGGATCATCGATCCGTAAAACCAATGCCATCGCATCATAAGGGCCCGGTCTGGTCCTGGGGAGAGCGCCCGAAAATTAGTGAGCCCATGGGATGTTAATGACAAGGTGTGGCATCTGCACCGAGTACTTGACTAGTGTGTGTCTACGACATTTGATCTATTGTTATTCCTTTTACTTGATTATGAATTATTGAAATACTTGCTTGTTGGCCAATTATTATTGTTTCAATTGCTCTTAGTGAATTTCTTGTACATGATATTATTGATCATTGGAATTTATTCAATTCTTGACTTTGCAAGACCTTCTACATTGTTCTTGATCTCTTTATTCAATTCCTTGTTCACTGTTACATACAACTGGTAATTAAGATGTTAACTACGTAAATATGCCGTTATTTCCTACTAAGCGTCAGCTCATAGTTGTGTTCCCCCCTTTTCAGGCTTTTCAAGTGACGCGCTTACCGATTGGGAGGGTCAGGAGTGATCCTTGAGTGCTTTTGTACCTAGTTATTGAGTCAGATTAGTTTTTACTTCCAGTTTATTTTTACGTCAGTGTTGTATTAGAATTTCATTTGGAAGACATGTTTGATCGAGTCTTAGCATGTTGGTTATTGTAATAAAGTTGGAATTATTTTGATTAATGGAAGTGTTTCTCACTTTATAATTTGTCTAATTGTTTAGCTTAGAATTTATTGTTAGTGCTAGCTCGTATCTGACTATACGCGCTGATTTTCCGTGTCGGGGCGTGACAGCCTCCCTCAGATGTTGTGAATAAATCCTTTTTAGGTGGGCCTCGGGGATGTCAAATACCGGCCCAGGCTGTTGTTTCAGGAAAGAACGCTCGGCCACGTCCCAGAATGCACCCCTGCCATCCCTGTAAAGCTGGTCCGAATATTCCACCATTTGATATACTCTGATGTGACGCGGGGGACACGGTTGGAAACAGTGAGAACTCTGAAAACTACGCCATCATGGCGATGATAGAAATCCCACCACAACCGGCCATCGCCGACAATGGCGGATCCGTGCTTGGCCCGGCTATCCAGGGGAAACTGGGCAACTGACGTAGGGATATGCTGGTCATAGCCAAAGTTCCGCCCGAAACGGAATGGATAATACGGTTCCAGAAGAAGCAGACCACCCTTCCTAAAAACTAAAACACTGGGTCGAATGGCCATGGCCCATCTAACCAGCTCCGGCTCCAAAATAGACCTAACAGCATTAGCCCCTGAAACGGGGTGAACATAGGTCTCTACCTCTTCCATCTTACACTCTCTTTGAGAATGAACCAAAGGAGCTGAACCTGCTGCCAAGCTCAAAAAATGAATGCTGCCAGGGGCATCCACTGGTACCCTTATCAGTCGGCCCCTTATTTTGAACAACTGATCAGAGAAAGACCCAGGTTCGGCACTGGCAAATTCAATCATCATGGGCAGCACTGTATCTGCCTGCAGAGTTCTAGCAGCCAATTCAGGAAATAGACTGCAGACCCAGGCATTGAAGAAGTGAAAAGGGCCCACGGTCCTCAAAGAGCGGGGAGTCCGATGCTTGTACAGATCCCCCAAAGATTTATAGATTAAACACAAGGCCACTGGGCAAAGTGACAGCCTCATTCCCCAGGCCATCTGGCATGCCGGGTATATGGCTTCCGGCCAAATGATTGTCTCGTCCCCTTGAGGGAGAGCAAAAGTGCACAACCAGAATGTGAAGTAAGCCGCGCAATGTGTGATAGGGTCCACCCCTGCTGGGTTTGGACCACCACTGCCTACACGGCTCAATGAAGACGGCAACGCTGACTTATAGCGAGGAGCCCTTATCTGCTTGCTAGCAATCGGACCCATGGAAGGGAAGTCCGCATATTTTAAGGGACCGTCAAAGAAATACTGAATCCACTGCCCTATCCGGACCCTCAGCTTGCTGCCTTTCTCTCGAGGATGGTAACCCTTGGAGGATCCTCTACTATGCGCCAGACAGATGGAGCGATAGGCCTTCATTAATTACCGGTAGGAGTAGCCAAGTGAATACTTGCCTTCGCCATATGAGCTATCCTTCTCGGAATCTGCCAAGCAGACCTCTTCATACGGCTCGCCGTCAATAGGCAGACCAGAAAGCTGTGACAAACTCCAGAGGTCGAGAGATGTTTCACCCTCTACTGTATAAAATATGTTGAACAAAGGGCAGAATACTTCGAACATTCCACAGCACAACCCTCGGGATATGGGATAGCGGAATCTAGAAGCAAAGACACTGTGATATACCCCGGCTCTGATCAGCAGAGGGGTGTATTCCTTTAAAACAAACTCTGTGAATTCCACCGCTCCCACCCGGAATAGATAGGCGTCAGTGATTTTGGTATCTCCAAACCAACCAACAGCCAGATGGTACTTGAACTGGACGGCCGAACAATTCAACACAAAGGGCTCTTCGCGGTACCCCCATTTTATCGGTGCCAGGAATAGACCATAGCCAGGCTTCTCCCTATGAACTCGGCCACTAGCATTATCCCACCGGACAGGTGTAAATTTCGGGGCCCGGGTCAACATTTTCTTCTCCGGCTCCAGCTCTGATATACCGAGGACTGCGTCCCAGTCACGCTTCTCCCCGAGAAGATAGATGGCCTTGTGGCGGTACACCAACTCCTTCAAGCTATCTCGTTTGGCAAGGATGGCAGCTTCGACAGCACGGGCTATCCGATAGTCTCGCATGCCACCCACTGTGAAAGTTCGGATGAACGGCATTAAGTGGCGGTCTTTCGAAAGATCCGACCGATAGTCGTTGCCCCGTCTGAAGCATGTCTCCATCGTAGTGGAATATACCCTCGATGTTGATACTGTATCCATCTCAGAATCAAATGATTCGTCAACGGCAGCAACTTTGTCATACCCGAAGTCCAGGCTATGCACGTTCAGCCAATTTACTACAGCCCGTGATATATCTGGCTGCGCTGACGAGCTCGCCCCAACAGCTCCAGAAGATATAGCAGCAGGGCTGGAAGCCATTGCAATGTCTGCAGTCAGAGAAAAGATGTGAATGAAAGTCCTAAAATAAGAAACAGTCTTATAAAGATTATAGTGTGAAGCCATGTGAAAATTTCGGCAGCATCTCCCCTTATTCAGGGTCTGCCCAAAGAAGATAGGGAGTCACCCACCAAGAGGGAGTGATCCCGGAAACAAAAGGGATTTAATCCCAAAAAAATAGTGCCCTACCGAGAGCGAAGTATACGTCGGGAAGGGAAATGGGACGGCCGAGAGGGGGAGAAGCTCGCGCCGAAGAGAAGAAGATGAAGAGAGAGGAAGCTCGGATGAAAATTAGAAGAAAAACCTCCCGACGCCTCAAATAGTGGAGGCAGAAGAGAGGTTCTCGGCGCGGCCTTTAGCGCGCCGAGACCCCCCCCCCAATTCCAAAAGCCCGCCAAAAAAGGGGCAGGCCGAGAGCCCCCCATATGCCAAAAGGCGCGCCGAGAACCTCTGTGACCGGGCACGCCGAGAAGCCCTGCCCGAGAACCAATGCACCGAGAACCAACGCGCCGAGAAGGCTGTGCCTAAAGGCCGTGCGCCGAGAAGCTCGCGCCAAGGGCGTTCAAGGCAAAGAAACTGAGAGAAATCAAAAGAAATGCCAAAGTAATGATGCTTCCAAGCTGCAAAATGAAAGAAGACTAGCAATGCCAAGCTGATAAATGGGTTTAGATGCTGAATGATATACACACCTGCAGGCACCGTGTCACTTATTCTGCACTCCCGCTACCTGCAAGTGGGGGGCATTTGTTGACACCTTGAAAATGAGCAAGGGCAGAGACAGAATTGAAAGGAAGATCAGACCAATAGTGAAAGATCAATGACGAAGTTCGTCAACCATCTACCCGATTGAAGCTTTTTCCCGGCCAAGCTGATGTCCGATGCCATTGTCAGTCAGACGATGGCACTGATGAAATAGCAGTCACCTGGCTGAAGTCTTTCCAGGCTAAAGCTGATGTCCGGTCTTGTCACCGTTCCGGTGACGATACCAATGAGATGATGTCCGACTTTGTCATCATTCAGATGGCAATGCAGATGAAACCCCGGTCTACCGACTGATGAAAAACCTATGAATGACCTCAATAGAAACTATGTCACCAATGGAGGGCCCTTTTGGGTGCTGATGTACTTGAAGGACCAATAAGAGGCCTAGTCTAAAAGATCTAAGTGGGCCTATAAAAGTGGCGTCGGGATCTTCTTGTCGAAGCCCAATAGCTGCGCCGAGAAGCTGAAGTCCTGCGCGCCGGGAAGTCCCTCAATTGAGGCGTGTTGCGTACGGACTGAATAGATCTAGAGGGGGGGTGAATAGATCTAGCCCCTTTTTCAATTTATAAACCAAAGATCGACTAGGCCTTAAGCAAACTATGGGTTGCAAAGATAAAACTGATAACTACAGTGACAGCAAGCAATAAGAAGAGCACACACCACAAGCAAAACCACAAGATAGGATTTTTAGGTGGTTCAGTCTCTTCCCGAGACTTACGTCCAGCCCTCGCTCAACTTGAGCAAGGATTCACTAAATGAGAACTCCTGATCTCAACCAACACACCGCTGATACACAGCTTCTTCCCGCTGACACACAGCTTGTACCCGCTGCCTCACAGCTTGACACTTGATGTAATGAAAAGAACAAAAGATGCAACAAGACTGAACAAGAGCTTTTGAATCAAAGAAAAAGAGTTCAGCCTGGGACTGCAGGTAACAGGAATAGACTCCCTGTGGAACTTCCAGACGATTGCCTTCAGCTGCGACACTGCTGGAGTCTTGCTTGCCTTGAGTCAGTCTTCCTTCTGCAGTAATGAAGATGCCTTCGGTCTTGTGCAGTCTTTGTGGTTTCTGAAGAGCCACTCCTTCTTTCCTCTTTCAGAGTATCTTCGTGGGTGTATTCTTTATTTTTCTTCTACTCTGTGTTCCACACCCCGCTCTCTGTCATCTTTACCTTTTGTACCAGTTCTTTTCAAAGCATAGGCTTTTCTCGCGCAGATTCGTAATTGAGCGCACATCCATTGGATTATCGGCTAGAAAACAGGGAGAAGATTTACTCGAAAGATTTGAATAAGTTTGACTGGTTCTTTCCAAGATTCTCTCCTTAAATCCAGTGCGGAATCTCATCATCTGAACCGCCCAACAACCTGCAGCAACAACCTGCAGGTTTCTAGGAACAGAAACTAAATTCAGTTGAGTTTCGGTTCTGGACGCTATATCGCTTTTGGTCGACAACGACCCTGTCGCTGGTCGACAAGAAGCAATGTCCAGATGACTGGTAGTTCATGCTGATGCTCTGTCTGTTCCGTGGTCGACAACGAGCAGGGCTTTGGTCGACAACCAAAGCACGTATAGAAGGAGAATGACTTGAGCTGTGTTTGGTTGGATTCGTTGGTCGACAATAACCACTTCACTGGTCGACAAGCAACCTTTGACACTTCTTCTGATTTGTTGATTTCACTTGTACTTCAGTATACCTGAAATTACTTGAACTATCAGATTTGCATTGAATTAATTAAACACATCTTTTGTCATCATCAAATTGTCATGAGTTCATTACTTTACATTGAAGGAGCAATTAAACATATCCTTTGTCATCATCAAAACTAAGGGATGCACAACATTCTCCCCCTTTTTGATGATGACAACCATGAGTCATTGTGACAATCAACAGATTATAAAAATCATTTGATATTTCATTCAAGACTACCATAACACAGATTTTAGCCAGACAATTCATTTGATGTGCCGTTTGATATGCCTTTCAAAAGCATCATAACACTAGTTACATGAAAGACTCAAAAAGGAGAAAGACACATAGTCTTGACATCTAGACACACCTAGACACACAATGACACATAAGACCCTATCTCCCCCTTTGTCAACAACAAAAAGAGGAGTATGTAGATTATCACTCTGAGGAGGATGAAGAACTCTCGGGCTTCACTTGCTCTGCCATCCGATCGAGCTTGTCAACGATGTGGGCATAAGACAGCCTTAGCTTCTGGATCTCTGATATAGTATCGTGGTGATACTGTTTACTCTGCTGTATGGTGAACTCAATGCGAGTGCCCATTTTTGCTGACACTTCAGCTAAAGTACCAACCAGTCTGTTAAACCGAGAGCTAGCATGTTCTGAGTGTTCCTGTTGTTTTATGAACCTGGTCTCCATCTGCTGTTCTAGTCTCTGAACTCGCAGCTCCAAGCGCCCGGTGGCAGCATTCATACTCTCTTGAAAGGATTGGAATTGAGTGGTGAGAGAGGACAGCTGAGATGCTATCTGGAGAAGCACTCCTTGAGACTCAGTGGTGGAGGTGAAAGGAGGTGGTGGAGCAGAAGTAGACTGAGCGGAGGGAAATGGAACAGAAGTAGCTGAAACATGAGTGGCTGCAGTGCCTGGTTGCCATGGCACTATGACGAGTGAAGGTGAAGGATGGGTAGCAGTGGTTGTAGTAGTGGGAGTGTGAGTGGGAATCACCACAGTTGGAGGGGTTACAGCAGGGCTGACATGAATTGGTGTCTGTGGTGGAGAAGAGGGTGGCAACAGAGCTTTGGATTTACCCTTGGATGGTAGGATGCGCTGGACTTGATCTCCTACCATCTTATAGCCCAAAAAGGTGGTCACGTAATGAAAAGAGTATATGTGCCATTTGGGAATGACAACACGCTGAGCGTGAGGAATGGGTATATTTGCTGTTTCCAGAATGGCAGTTATGTGGGCAGCATATGGAAGAGAGTTTAGAGGATAATGCAAAATGGTGTGGAACGTGTTCAGCATGAGCTTGGGAAGGCGAATGAGTTGGCGAGTGATGAGGCCATGGAGAAGAAATAAGTGAAGGCGACTTACATGTTCCCTGGCGCCTCCTCTCGGTTGGATTATGGTAGTAAGAAGATGATGGAGTAATCGATGAAGAGGAGGGAAGGTGTTGGCATTGATGGATTTGGGAAGGACCTCAGGGGCTGGTTGGCCAGTGACCACGGCATATGCTGATCTGAAGTCAAAGTCCTCAGGATTGAAGACAGCACCATGTCTGGAAATTTTCAGCGCCTTGTGGAGTAGCTTGACGTCGAGGCTGACGACGACCCTTTGAACTACTGTATAGACCTGGCCATCCACTACTTGCAGGTTGTGGTAGAATTCTTGCACAAGCTGTGGGGAGTACTGAGTATGTGCGGAGACAAACTCTGTCCAGCCTTGGGCATCCAAAATTTCCAGCAACTCTGGGAACATCTCCATCAGCCGCTGATCGGAAATATCTACTCTTCTCGGCGGCATGATGTTCCGAGGCTTGAGAACTCCAGAGACTGGGTGGACGTTGGGTACTTCTGAAGCTGCCAACTTTCCGCCCGATCCAGCCGTATTCTCCGTTGTCGACATCCGAGGGGTCGATGGCGGACCCTGCGTGGCCTTCTGCTTGGAACGCTTGGATGGCATTGATGCTTCGGCAGGGGCCTCATCCCTTGTTCTCTTGGAGGACCTCATGGTGGAAGGATGCGAAAGAGGGATGCACAAGGGAGCAGAAGGGAACTCGAAACGGAAAAGTACCGTGAAAGGTGAAAACGACGAAGTAGCAAGGTGGTGAAGACCTAGGGACCCAGTCTGTTCAATTTATAGGGGCAGGATATCAGTGGATAAGACCTGGGTCATAAATCCTAGGGTTGTGGAACCAGCGCAATGATGAAAACGAAGGGACAGGATTAAATCAGCCGAATTAAATTTGGGGAATTTATTGAAGTGTACGCCCTTTCCTTAATGAAGCATTTATTTAACCTATCCACCCTTAGCAGAGACCACCTTGTAAACAAGTAGAGTGGGCCTAGTGGTTCACTTGAATTTAAAAGTATTGCACCAATAAGCTTACGCCCCATATCTAATTTCCTCCACATGACTTCTTAAACTTATAATAGATTTCATGAGATGATTTTAATAGCTGTGCTTGCTGAATAGTGTTTTCAACTTTTCTTTGCATGCCATACCTTTGGTCAACCATTTTCCTCTGCCTTTTAGATAATTTTGAGTTTTTCCTTTTGGAATCATTTTGAAAGCTGTGGTCAGGTTTATCACATGCTTTTCTACACGAGGAGACACGCTTTTTACATGCCAGAAACCTCGGCTACTTAGCATGCCTAACCATTCCACTTTTAACTGGGACACACCTTTTATCCGTGAGGATATACGTTTATTAGACGCCAATATCCCCAGTTACTCAGTATGCCCAATCTCAATAATTTTTGATAGTAGCAGAGATAGATTGATTCTTCATGACACACATGCCTCTCACTTATTTTTCATCCATTTTTTCTTAAAATGGGAGGCAGTAGTTTCTCAGAGTCCAATCCATTGCTCTACCATGAAGACAGAGTTATGACGTATTCCACGTGCATTCATGCTATATTTTTGGATTTATATTAACTGTTCAGCACGGGCACAGGTAGAGAAACCGACTTACTACTAATAATCATAAGTCTTCAAAATCATGTGACAGAATCATAGTTATGGTTTGAATTTATTGAAGTAGTACAGTCCAAATCCTCATTACTACACTCAACCTCTACTCTTATTGATTACATTGGTGATTTTATTGAAAGATATGGTTAGGTTATTCAATGTTTTATCAAGGAATGAGTTTACACTTTGTCTCCCCCTCAATTTGAGAATCCATGCTGAAATAAAAAAATAATGTTGGCCAGGATGAGATAGAAAGACACAAGGAATGGAAGGTATGGATGATGATGAATGAGTGAAGATGAATCTGAGTCCAAACAGTTTAAACAGTCCGGAAGATTCCCTACCAGAACTAGTGTCAACCAGGAACCTGTCTAAAGTGGACATTTGCTTCCGTACAGATCCATTGTCGACCATGGGACTGTCTATTGTCGACATTTGCGTAGTCACAGAACCAAACAGTTTCCTGTCTTGATGCCTTGGTCGACCAATGCCATGTCGTTGGTCGACCACCAGAGCTAACCAGTAGTAGTGCCAGGAATTTGCAGATTGTTGCTTGAGTAACAGCCGACACCAAAGCTTCCAAACACAACCAGTACCACAGATCTAACTGACATATCTAATTATAGAAATGACAGAGAACACAGGAATATGAGCATTTCAAGAATTTTCAGGAGATATTCTACATATCCCCAACTCCCTTCTTAGAGTTGAAAACCTGTCATTATTAAGGGGTTTAGTGAAAATATCTGCCAATTGTTTTTCAGTTTCTACAAATTGAAGCATGAAATTTCCTTTGGATACCTCATCTCTCAGAAAATGATGACGAATCTCAATGTGTATTGTCCTAGAGTGTTGAATGGGGTTTTTAGACAAGTTAATAGCACTAGTGTTGTCACATAAAATGGGTGCACAGCCAAGATCTACATTGTAGTCTTGGAGTTGATGTTTTATCCATATAACTTGTGTACCACAACTCCCTACTGCGACATATTCAGCCTCAGCAGTGGAGAGTGCCACAGAGGGCTGCTTCTTAGAAGCCCATGAAATTAAACATCCACCTAAGAATTGACAATAACCACTAGTACTCTTCCTATCAATTTTGCAACCAGCATAATCAGCATCCGAATATGAAATCAGATATAGTTTGAAATATGTCGGATACCACAAACCCAATTCTTGGGTGCCGGCAAGGTATCGAAAGATACGCTTGACAGCTCCTAAATGTGATTCCCTAGGACTAGACTGATATCTAGCACACATGCATACACTAAACTGAATATCTGGCCTTGATGCAGTTAAGTATAGCAGGGATCCGATCATACCTCTGTATTTCTTGGCATCTACCATGTTACATTTTACATCTGCTTCCAAAGTTGCATTTGTCCCCATGGGTGACTCGATTGGCTTGCAGCTTTCCATGCCAAATTTCTTCAACATCTCTTTTATGTACTTGGATTGATTTATAAAGTATCCTTCTCTGCATTGTGAGATCTGTAATCCAAGAAAGAATTGTAAATCACCCATTAGGCTCATTTCAAACTCATTGGTCATTAAATTTGCAAATTCAGTACACAAAGAGGTTTCAGTAGATCCAAACACAATATCATCCACATAGATTTGTACAATCAGTATATCCTTACCTTGGGTCTTGGAAAATAATGTTTGATCAATTTTACCTCTTGTGTATCCCTTTTCAGTGAGGAAGGAGCTCAACCTTTCGTACCAAGCCCGAGGAGCCTGCTTTAATCCATACAGAGCTTTATGCAATTTGAAAAAATGATTAGTAAGTTCATCATTTTCAAAACCAGGGGGTTGTTCCACATAGACCTCTTCTTTTATAATACCATTTATAAATGCACTTTTTACATCCATTTGTTGTAGTTTAATTCCATGAGATGCTACAAAGGCTAACAATATCCTGATGGCTTCTAATCTAGCAACTGGAGCATATGATTCTTCAAAGTCAACCCCAAATTCCTGGTTGTACCCTTTAGCCACCAACCGAGCCTTGTTTCTCATCACAACCCCTTCTTCACTTAGCATGTTTTTATAAACCCATTTGGTTCCAATAACGGGGTGAGATGAGGGTCTAGGGACAAGACTCCACACCTGATTTCTTTCAAACTGATTTAGTTCTTCATGCATAACATTTATCCATGATTCATCCTTTAAGGCTTCCTCTACAGATTTGGGCTCTATTTGGGACACAAGGGCAAGTTGATCTAGTTCATTAATGGCCTTGAGCTGAGATCTAGTCTTCCTAGGATCATGCCCCAACCGTTGCGCTCAGCTGGGAGAACTTGGTCTTGTCTCCCGTCATGTGTCTTGAGCAACCACTATCTAAATACCACTTGTTGTGCATGGCTGCCAGACATTCCTGCATCACAAATTACACAGAAACTTTTGGACCCAAATGGTACCCGGGTCCAAGATAGCTTGTGAAATCATGAAACTACTGTAACAACACCTTGGGAACCCAAATTTTGTTAGAATAGTTTGTCTTTGCATTTCTGAACTTGTTCAGGTTATTTCTATTCTGAATCCACTCTCTTAAGTTCCAATTTCCATTCTGTTTCAGCTGAGAAAATTTGTGGGTTCTGTTTGCGTGTCTGGTCATGGTCGACATCAGGTAAGTCTGTGGTCGACCATAGTTTCTCCAGATACTAGTATCTGTTTTGGTTGAGCCTCTGGTCGACAGAGGAGGGGTCTGTTGTCGACCAGCTTGTTTCCAGACACCTTGTTTTACAGGTTTGTGTTTATTAACATGATTTAATGCTTTGTTTGTCTGGTTACTTCTGTGAATTTAAACTTCTCGTCTGATATGACTGTTGTTTTTAAACTGATGTGCATTATCCATTTTCCCTTTAGAATTCCTCTCTTCCAAGGTGACATTAATCTGTTTAGAGGAGCTTTCAGCTATATCTTTTTGTTTGTTTTGATATAAGTTTATCAAGGGGCCTTTTCCTTTAGAGTTAGCTATTTCATTTAAAGTTTTTATTTGGAATTCCTTTTTAGCCGTTGGATTGTACCCTAACCCCTCTTTCTGGAAATTTACTTTTATTCCCAACACAGCATTCAAGTTTTCTTGACCCTTAGTCATTTTTTCCAATGTTTCCTGTTTGTATTTCAGTTCACTTTGGATTCTTTCTATTTCTTTCAGAAGTTGACTATTTTCTTCCTTGAGTGAGTTGTTTCTTTCTTGAGTTAGCTTAGTTTCCTGTTCATATTCTTGAGTCTTTAATTTTAACTCGTCAATTGTGTTTTTCAGTACTTCATTTTCTTCTAATAGCCCTTTGACGTTTTCTTCATCTATCTCGCGTTGATTCAGTTTATTTTGCAAGGTGGTGATCTCCAATTCTAGTTCAGTTCTGTTGGCAATTGAGTTGTTGTCATTATTGAACTGATTAACCTTCTTCTTCAAACTTTTATTTTCCCTTCTTATTCTTTCATATGTATCAAGTAAATCTGAATAGGCTTCTTCCCAATCTGAGCTAGAAAAGTCTTGAAAAGGGGAGGTTACCTCAAGATCGTTTCTATCTCCTTTGGTCATTAGACATGTATTTCCTTCTTCTTCCTCGGAAGTTGTTTCCTCTTCGCTGCTTTCCTCCTCCTCACTCCATGTGCTTATCATTGCCTTGGGTTTCTTGCCTTTCCACTTGAAGCTTGATTTCTTAGGAGTCTCTGGACATTCAGCCTTCATGTGTCCTGGTTTCCTGCAGTTGTAGCAGACAAGCTTGTTAGATGAAGCTTTATTTTTGTCAGTCTTAAACTGGGATGATTTCCTTACCATGCCCTTCGGATTTTTAAATCCTTTACCTTCCTTCCGCAGAAACTTTCTGAACTTTCTTGTTAGCATAGCAAGCTCACCAGTTTCCTCACCTGTGCTAGATGAGTCATCAGTGTCAGATAATTCAGCGGTGCCTATTTTAGTTTTCAGAGCTAGCTGTTTCTTTTTCTTGCCCTCGTCTTCCTTTCTTTTTAGATTGACCTCATAGGCCATTAGGGAACCTACTAGTTCATCCACAGTCATAGTAGTGAGGTTCTTTGAGTCCTCAATGACTGTGGCCTTGGTATGCCACATAGGAGTGAGGGACCTTAAAATTTTTCTCACTAGCTCTTTCTCCTTGTAGGTTTTCCCTAGACTCTTTAGGCTATTTGTTAGTTGTACTAGTCTAGCATACATATCAGAAATGTTTTCATCAGTTTTCATTCTAAACATTTCATATTCTGAGACTAACATATTTGCTTTTGACTCTCTTACCTCTGACGTACCTTCATAGATGACTTCGAGTCGATCCCACATCTCCTTGGCTGTTGCACATTGTGAGACTCTTGAGAACTCCGTGGGATGAAGTGCGCATTGCATTACGTTCATAGCTCCCCAGTTGATGGTTGATTTTCTGACCTGTTCTCTGGTCCAGGTATCCTCATCTTCGGGCAGCTCATAGGGTCCGCGGCTCACTACTCTCCACATCTCATGATCTTGTGCTCTCAAGAACACCTGCATACGATTTTTCCAGTATGAGTAATCATTTCCATCAAAGTATGGTGGTCTAGTCACTGAGTGTCCCTCAGCCATTAGACTTCTAGAGTTCAGTCCGCTAGGTCTCTCCTGGTTGTTAGACCACATTTTCGGAGAGTCTAGCTCTGATACCACGTGTTGCGTACGGACTGAATAGATCTAGAGGGGGGGTGAATAGATCTAGCCCCTTTTTCAATTTATAAACCAAAGATCGACTAGACCTTAAGCAAACTATGGGTTGCAAAGATAAAACTGATAACTACAGCGACAGCAAGCAATAAGAAGAGCACACACCACAAGCAAAACCACAAGACATGATTTTTAGGTGGTTCAGTCTCTTCCCGAGACTTACGTCCACCCCTCGCTCAACTTGAGCAAGGATTCACTAAATGAGAACTCCTGATCTCAACCGACACACCGCTGATACACAGCTTCTTCCCGCTGACACACAGCTTGTACCCGCTGCCTCACAGCTTGACACTTGATGTAATGAAAAGAACAAAAGATGCAACAGGACTGAACAAGAGCTTTTAAATCAAAGAAAAAGAGTTCAGCCTGGGACTGCAGGTAACAGGAATAGACTCCCTGTGGAACTTCTAGACGATTGCCTTCAGCTGCGACGCTGCTGGAGTCTTGCTTGCCTTGAGTCAGTCTTCCTTCTGCAGCAATGAAGATGCCTTCGGTCTTGTGCAGTCTTTGTGGTTTCTGAAGAGCCACTCCTTCTTTCCTCTTTCAGAGTATCTTCATGGGTGTATTCTTTCTTTTTCTTCTACTCTGTGTTCCACACCCCGCTCTCTGTCATCTTTACCTTTTGTACCAGTTCTTTTCAAAGCATAGGCTTTTCCCGCGTAGATTCGTAATTGAGCGCACATCCATTGGATTATCGGCTAGAAAACAGGGAGAAGATTTACCCGAAAGATTTGAATAAGTTTGACTGGTTCTTTCCAAGATTCTCTCCTTAAATCCAGTGCGGAATCTCATCATCTGAACCGCCCAACAACCTGCAGCAACAACCTGCAGGTTTCTAGGAACAGAAACTAAATTCAGTTGAGTTTCGGTTCTAGACGCTATATCGCTTGTGGTCGACAATGACCCTGTCGCTGGTCGACAAGAAGCGATGTCCAGATGACTGGTAGTTCAGGCTGATGCTCTGTCTGTTCCGTGGTCGACAACGAGCAGGGCTTTGGTCGACAACCAAAGCACATATAGAAGGAGAATGACTTGAGCTGTGTTTGGTTGGATTCGTTGGTCGACAATAACCACTTCACTGGTCGACAAGCAACCTTTGACACTTCTTATGATTTGTTGATTTCACTAGTACTTCAGTATACCTGAAATTACTTGAACTATCAGATTTGCATTGAATTAATTAAACACATCTTTTGTCATCATCAAATTGTCATGAGTTCATTACTTTACATTGAAGGAGCAATTAAACATATCCTTTGTCATCATCAAAACTAAGGGATGCACAACAAGGCGCGCCGTGACAGGCCTGCCGAGAAGATACAAAACACAGTTATAAAACCCCCTTCCCCTCGAGGAATAAAGGGGGGGGGGGCGATAGGAAAAAGGGAGAAAGAAAAAAAAGAGGGAAGAGAGGCATCTTCGAATAGCCATATAAAGGAGAAGAGAAGAAGAGCTGCTGCGAGGTCGGAAAGAAGGAGAAGGTGGGGTGCTAGGGGAGGGAGAGGAGTCAATGCTCCGCCCTCCCCTTCCCTTCATTGCCGTCATCCCTTCCTGCTTTCCTTTCTTTTGATGTATAAGCTTCGATTCCGTTTTCTGCTTTCGAAGTGAAGAGACCTCCCTATTGTCGAGGAGATAGAGTATTAGTCGATTGTTCTTCCCTCTGTCCCTTTTGTCCTATGAATTATGTAAACGATGAAACAGTGAAATGCAACTCCGCGGTTGTTTCGATGAAACGGTGTTGGTTGGCCCTCTTCTTCCTGTGCTCTCTCTCTCTCTCTGAATGTATGTTATTCCCCCACATGCATTAACTGCTCGGATACTTAGAATTTCAGTGATTTCTTGTGCCTATATGCACGATTGTTTCAGATGGAAAGGAGGTAACAGGGCCCCGATCCTTACCGTGGATATTTGGGCTTTGTCCCCCTCTCTCTCCTTCGACGACATCGATGATTTAAACATTGCGAAGTCCATAGTCCTCTCAAGTTTCCTAAGCCATTGGGCCATTGCAGGGATCAGAGATAGTAATCTCCTATCTCCTGGATGGTCGGCGATATGAACGGCATAAAGCCTATTCCAAAGGGTTCGAACGCCTGGTGACTTCAATCCCTCGAATCCCTTCCATCCATGTGACTTCTTGATGTCAATCTGGTGACTTGGTAGAGCCTTCGGCCCCCTCCTTGTTTGCACCCTAAAACCCCCTAGCCGTTACCTGAATCCCAGGAAAAATCCCCAAAACAAAGCACCGCAGAAACCCCACAAACCTCTGCAAAACTTTCCGGCGCTATGAATAGCTCCCGGTGCGGCCCGCGTCGGGAACCTCATGCCGAGAGTGCGCTCCTCCTTCCTTAAAACCATGCCGAGAGCCTCATGCCGAGAGCCCACTCCCCCGCGCCGGGAACCTCATGCCGAGAACCCATTCCCCCGCGTCGGGAGGCCTACTTATACTTGTTACAGCCATGCCGAGAGCCTCTCCTCCTCTACCCAATCCTTGAGCACCCTGCCATACTAACTCGAGGGATATCTGCAGGTCACAGGGTACACCACATGGAATAAATAAACGGGGAATCATCCCCAACATCACATCGTGCCAGGGCCCAGTGCCTTTCTCTTTCGATTTTCATCCCGGCATTCCGTGGATGATCACCTATTTCCCCTTGGGCATGTTCCAAGTTGAGGGGAGGTTCTGTCGAAATCTAGTCCAATGTCATCAACCCCGATGAGTCGAGGGGGTGTCTCCGATACACTTCCCATCCGGCTTCATCTTCAGGGGAGACGAACCTATTTGGAGCATCCGGTCGAGTGGAAATGTCAAAAGGGAATACCTTAATGATTAGCCGAATTCCGTCCCGCCACTGCATGGATGGTCTTCTATCCTTACCCGGCATGGCTCAAAGTTAAAGGTTGTGCCGCCTGATTTAGTCCGTTGAACTAAATAAATCCGCTCTCCATTCGTCATCTTCCTTAAGCATGAAGCCTTTATTTCGCACATTAATATTTTGACTACCTTCTGAGGCCTCCTATTTTGGCGTTTAATCAAGGATTGTCCTTCTTAGGAAGGGCGTAATTAACGTCATAGCCTTTATGGTATGGCGGACTTTTGGTCCCGACTCGGACTTCACAATCGACTGACCAAGTCAAGTCAAGCGCACAATGAAATCGTCACATATGTGACTGGCACGCCTAAAAAACCAAATAAATAAATAAATAAACAATAATACCAAGTGAGATAAAAATCCCGCGTCCACAGTTGGTTGTACCATTGAAGTTCCCCGGAGTTAGTCATCCCATTCGTGGTGAGACGGGAGACCCTAGCTGACACGGCGGTGAAACAAAAATAAACTAGTGTCCCTATTTGGTGTGAACTTCGGATCACGCTGAAAACACAAAAAAAAATCATCAAAATCAAAACACAAAAAAAAGACGTAAAGGCATCCACTTGTTTGATAATCTCTGCTACCTCCTTGCTAGTGTATGTTTTTGCGTTCTGGGAAAACTGTGAGCATGGCTCACAAGTCTTTTGAGGAGAACCACCCTAGTCATGGTTTATCAGCCGACCCGCGAGTCTATGCTATGGACTCGGGTCCTTCTCATGAGCCCTCGCATGAGGTGTAGGTTATTGCTCGGGACACGTCCCCACCACAGGATATCTCTTCCTTACTGGGCGTCCTCGCCAACACGGAGCTTACCTCTGAATAGCTCCAGGCCTTCCAGGCCATTCTGAAGGGGAAATCTATTTCCCCCACACCCCAGGAATCAACTCCGGCCATCGCACCTCTCCAAGAGTCCGTGCAGGCCATTCCATCTCCTTCATTGGCACAAGCCATCCAGTCTCCCTTGCTTCAAGGACAAGTGAGCCAACAACCACCCTCATTCCAGTTCCCGTCACAATCTCAAACCCCCGTTGTTCCCCACATACCGCTTCAGCCAGGGCCAACTGTCGGCGGTCCGACAGCTCCCTCTCAGTCGGGGTTCCCCCCTCAAGTCTCTGGGAGATAGTTTCTCCCCCAGTGGCAAGTGCCACCTTCACCTCCAGAGGAGCTCGCCCAATCGCTCCTCAATAGGTTCAATCGCATGGATGAGCAGTTTCAAAATCTGAGAAGAATGGTGGACGTGAAAGCCACCCCAGAGGTTGCTTTGCCAATCCTTCCCGTCATTCATCTTCCTCCCTCCGAAATGCCCACGTACCGCAGATACAATGGTACCGACAACCCCTTCATTCACCTCAAAGATTTTATGTATGAGTCCTCCTATTGGCAAAACGATCAGAGGTCCCTGGCATACCTCTTTCGGAGATCATTGGATGGTCCCGTGCTAGAGTGGTTCTATTCTTTGGAGCCCCGCGAGGCCGAGAATTTTGAAATAGTCCAGAGAAGGTTCTTGCAGAAATATAGGGATAGGGTCGGTCCCTCACTCTCCATTACCGACCTAGTGGCCGAAAAGATGAAGCCCGACGAGGATTTTGTCCGCTATGCTGATAGATGGAGGTCTCTGGCGGAAAGAATAAGGGATACCCTCTCCGAGCCCGAACAAGTGAAGATGATTGTGTCTAATGCAACCCCACAGTTCAGACACGTCCTGGCCATGAATAAACTTACTACAATGGAGGAACTCTATGAAAGGGCCCGGTACATCTAAACCTAGTTAAAAGACTCCCCCATTATGAACATGTTTGAGTCGCCGAAGCCCAAAGTGGTCAGAAAGACAGGCGCTGGTGTCCCGGGCGGAGCCATAGAAGGGGTCATGACAAATGAGCAAGTGGGTGCGGTCAACAATGCCAACTATGCAGTCAACCCAAGACCTCCACAAATGCCCCGACTTCCCCTCCAACCAAGTCCTTTCCCTCTTCATCCTCCATCCCAAAATAATCCACCCCAGGATAATATGCCTCCATTACGTCAACCCCAGCAACAACAACCACAACCTCAGCAACAACAACCACCACTTCAGTACAACCAAGTTCCAACCCCCGGGGAATTATGGTCACCAACAGCAACAAAGGAGGCCGATCGGTCCCAAGAGAGCCTACTATCCACCGTTGCCAGAAACCTTAGCAGACATTTTTAATGCCCTCATGGCATCAAACCAACTCGCCCTACCAAGAGAAAGGCCCGTGTGGCCCCCAAATGTTGATACCTCCAAATACTGCGTCTACCACAGGCAGCCAGGACACACAGTAGATTACTGCTTCCATTTCAAAGATTACATCCACGATATGAATGATGAACATCAAATAGATTGGGATGAAATGAGATGATATGTCGCCGCTCTCAAGGCTAGGAGACCTCATAGGCCATAGCAGCAGTTACAACAGCAGCAGCAGCAGCAACCACAACAACAACAGCAGCCTCAGCAGACCCCACAACAACAACCCAACATGGGAATAATCCAGAATCCATTACCGGAGCACCAATAGCCCAATCATCAGGTTAACCCCATCTCCTCCTTCCCGAAAGTCGGGAGAGAGCAGGTGTGGCACCCGAAAGTACCTCCATTCTTTCTACCGCCAATCCTATCATCACGCAACACCCTTGCCTTGCCCGGGTAGCACCTCTCTCTCATCAACCCGCATCAGTATCGCCTTCACCATTTCCACTACCATTACGCCCTCTCATCCGCTCCCCGATCTCCTATCAACCGACACTCTCCACTACGCCTTCACACCCTCTCATTTTCTCTCACTCCCCCACTTTACCATCCACCTCTACCACATTTACCCCTACGCCTTCTAAACCCCTTATCATCCGTCAACCATACATAACCCCATCTTTCTCCACCATATCACCACTAATGCCTTCAAAATCACTCATTACCCATCACCCACCTCAAAATCATTGCCCGCTTCAAGCCCTACCCACTTCTACTTCGTCTCCATCTCCACCTTCCAGACCCCTTATCCTCCATAATCTGTGTGATATCCCCTCTACCTCCACCATGCCTCCACCTAACAAACCCCTCATCAGAATCCCTGCTCCCATCATCACCCCTGCTTCATCAACCATTCCTCTACCACTACCCCTCAAATCCCTGTTAAAACCCACTGCTACCCCCATAGAGGTACAAAAGCCACAGGCAATGGTGCTCCGGAGTGGAAGGATTTTTCACAGGGTTTTCCCCCACAACAGTCAGAATCCTGAGCAATCTCAGCCAGAGAAGGATGATGGAGAACAACCAGAAAAGGCTATCCCTGGAACATAGTATGATCTATTGAAACACTTGGACAAGACGCCTGCTCGGATCTCCATCCTGGAGCTACTTCAAAGATCCACATCCCACTAGGCGGCCTTGATGGAATATCTTCAAAACGTCATGGTTAATGAAGACCTCCCCGTGGAGAAGATTTCGACCGTCCTGACCCCAACAGACACACAACCGGCCATCATGTTCCACAACTACGAGCTTGCTCCCAAGGAAGCACGGAAATATGCATTGTGCATTTCAATAAAAATTAATGGGGTATCCATAAACCCGTGTCTTGTGGACACGGGTGCGTCCATAAATGTGATCTCCATGGACACCCTTCAGTTGTGTGGGGTCAACGAGGAACAAATAAGACCTTCCTCGATCACGGTCACGGCTTATGACAATAGCAAAAGGCCGCCGCAGGGGATGATTATTCTGAAGGCAGAAGTAGGCCCCATGTCAATTTCCACGGAATTCCATGTCCTCGACATGGACCCCACACTCAAGGCTATACTGGGTCGCCCTTACATCGAAGCCATGGACGTTGTGCCTTCCACCAACCATCAATGCCTTAAGTTTCCTTACAATGGGAGGATTATTAAAGTGGTCAGCACACTTATCCTTCACACAGTGGATGCTATCAACACCTCTCTGCCCTCTATTTGGCCATCTCATCGGCCCATATTGTCATTGCTGGACGTGCATGATCTATCTCACGTTCCACTAACACCAAAGGAGCCGGTCAGGGCAACCGCAACATCATATCTCCCTTTTCACTCCAAAGGTTGGGAGATTATGAGGAACATCGGCTACCAACAGGGTAAAGGTCTTGGCGCACAGTTACAGGGTAGGCTCAAACCGCCAAAGGAAATTAGGCCGAACCGACGTTTTGGCCTAGGCTTCAAAGGACCGTTCAAAGCGGATTGGAAGCCCCTCACATGGACTCTATCAAACCACTTCAACAGAGGGCCCGTTGTTCAGATGGGAGATTACCCACGAGAAGCATATGGGAGATCACATGCTGTATATTTGGCTGAAAAATGTTCGAGGATCACCAAAAGAGGCAAGATCAAAGATCCGAAATGCGAGTGGAACAAATGGTTCGACATACCGGACATTTCCATTGCACTGGATAGGATGTTCTCGTCTCCGCAGCTTGAAGGACCACCATTGATCTCCGGAATACCAGAGAATATTACCACTCTTGCCAAGGTTCCAAACTATCCTCGTCCTCGCCAGAAGGACCCTATCATCGACGGATCTTCATCCGTCCTCAGCATTGCCGTCGACGGCTCATTAGCCGCCATCTTTTCCATCCACTCGTCTCAACCTTTGCTGATATTTTCTTCCTGGGCCAGACAGTTGTCTGATGATCTTCCCAGGTCCCCTTCTTTGCTTACATACCTATGCGGGCTTTTCAACCTGCGCCAGGTCTTCAACAATGATCTGCTCTATGAGCCTCGCAATCCTCTAGCCATAACCACTTTTCTCTCTCCTCCAATCTCTTTTCACTGCTTTGTCATTAAAACTGAAAATGAAAAAAAAACGTCAATTTTCAAACTCCTCAACAACACATCTTCGTTGAGAAAACCTCTTACATCTCCCACGGGTGCGTCCCGCCCTGCGGACCACCCGTCCAAGGTCCGATGAGCGACCTTTTCTACCCCTCCTCTGAGGGGTCTTCTCCTGTACATTCTACACCATCCTCTTCGTCTTCCTCTTCTTCTGTAAATATTGTCAGTCAATCTAGGAATGATAGGTCAAGGGTAGTACCTAGGAAGAAATCCAAGGGTAGGTAGATCCCTCTTCGATTCCTTCTGGATTTAGCCGCCAGCTGTCAAGCCCTCCTTGCCATCCCCCAGTTGTTAGAAAATCCCATCCGGCTACCGAAAATAGAATGTGAGGGTGACTGTGCATTTGATGAAGGGTATGGAGTCTACGAGATCATGGATGAAGAATGCCGCACTGACGATGAGGATGAAGAATATGAGGATGCGGCGGGCGCATACGCTAGTGGAATAAAGAGATTTGACGAGCCATCAACCGCCGTAGAAGAATCCACCAAAGAAGTTAACTTGGGAACTGAGGAAGACCCTAGGATCATCCTCATAAGTGACAATCTACCACCCTCTGAAGAAAAGGTATTAATTGAAGTTCTCATGGAATATAAGGACACGTTTGCATGGAGCTACGAGGATATGCCGGGTCTAGATTCAACCTTGGTCGAACACCGTTTAACTCTAAAACCAGGGTCTGTCTCGGTAAAACAAAGGTTAAGGCGTTTCCACCCTCAGATGGCTTTGAAAATGAAAGAAGTGGTCGATAAGCTCCATAAAGCCAGGTTCATTAGAGTCGTCCTTTATCCTCAATGGGTGGCGAACATTGTCCCGGTCATGAAGAAAGATTGGAAAGTCAGGATTTGTATCGACTTCCAGGACCTTAACCGCGCGTGTCCAAAAGATGATTTTCCCTTACCTCACATTGATGTGTTGATTATTAACACGGCAGGCTACGAAACCCTCTCATTCATGGATGGATTTTCAGGATACAATCAAATTCGTTTGGCAGAAGAGGATCAGGAAAAGACGTCATTCACTACCCCTTGGGGAACATATTGTTACGTGGTCATGCCATTCGGATTAAAGAATGCTGGAGCTACTTACCAAAGAGCTATGATGGCCATATTTCATGACATGATGTACATATACCTGGAAGTGTATGTGGATGACTTGTTGGTGAAATCAAGGACCAGGATGGAACATCTGGAAGTTTTGGCTAAGGTCTTGCAGAGGTCAAGGGAGTTCCGATTGAAAATGAACCCAAAAAAGTGTGTGTTTGGTGTGTCGTCGGGTAAATTGCTGGGGTTCATTGTGAGTAAAAGAGGGATCGAGATAGATCCCAACAAAGCTAAGGCTATCAGGGATATGCCGCCTCCCAAGAATTTGAGGGAAGTCCGAGGTTTAATTGGGAGATTACAGTTTATTCGTCGGTTTGTGTCCCAACATTCACAAAGGTGTAGACCTCTCTACGAGTTGACCAAGCCAGGAGTAGAATTCCACTGGAATTCTAAATGTCAGAAAGCTTTTGAAGGGTTGAAGGAATATCTGGCTAGTCCACCCGTTCTCAGCCCACCCAAACCAAAAAAACCTCTGATCCTTTACGTCTCAGTCTTGGATGACTCCGTGGGAGCCGTCCTCGCACAAGCTGATGAAGAAGGCAAGGAACGAGCAACCTATTACTTGTCCAAACTTCTCAATCCCTGTGAGCAAAAGTACACCGTCATGGAGAAAACCTATGCTGCCCTCGTTTGGGTAGTGCAGAAATTGAAGCACTACTTCTTGGCTCATGAGGTCCACTTGATTGCTCGAATGAATCCTATCAAATTCCTTCTGGAGAAATCCGTCCTTACGGATAGGCTAGCACGCTGGCAAAGTTTTCTCTCTCAGTTCGACATCACCTACATCCAGCAAAAGGTGATTAAAGGCTATGCCATAGACGAGCATCTCGCTCACCATCCTCTTCCCAAGTTCGATCCCGTCCAATCAGAGTTTCCAGATGAGGAACTAATGTCCATCAACCAATCAGATGAGCCAATGTGGACGCTATATTTTGATGGAGCTCTGAATTCTCAAGGGAGAGGAATCGGCGTCGCCCTCCTGTCGCCTGAAGGCCTCACATTCCCATTGGCATACCAGCTCAAATTTCCAGTTACCAACAATATAGCCGAATATGAAGCTCTTCTAGCTGGCCTAGAACTCGCTCATTCTTTTCGTATCACTGAGTTGCGAGTCGTAGGTGATAGTCAACTCATCCTTCGCCAGGTGCTCACTAAATATCGCACTCGCGATCTCAAACTCAAGCCATACCAAGAACTCATTGCTGCCTTTCCCAAACTGTTCACCAAACTGATCTTTGTTCATGTCCCTCGTCATCAGAATATTCTTGCCGATGCACTCGCCTCGTTAGCATCATCCATAAGGTTCCCTCTGGGAAGATGGTTTGAGTCCATTTCCATCTACAAACTTCACGCCCCTGCAATCGATGATGCTTCCTACGTAAATATCAAAGACAGGATAGCAAGGAAGATCCTGCAGGAAGATATCCTTGAGAAGAGGGAAATCATGTTGGCAGAGGCCGAAGAAGAACTGGCTGATGAAGAGAAACCATGGTTCTATGAAATCGTCAAATACTGCCAAGATCAGTCTTATCCTGAAGGGGCCACCACAGATGACAAGAAAGCAATAAGAAGTGTGGCTCGAAAATACACATTGGTTGGAGGTCTACTCTATAAGAGGAGCCTTACTGACATTCTGTTGAGATGTCTGGATGACGATGAGGTTTGAAATGTGTAGAGGAGATGCACTCGGGTATGTGCGGTGGCCACGTGAATAGTCAGATGCTCGCCAAAAAGATCATTCGGCAAGGCTTTTACTGGCCCACTATGGAAGAGGATTATGTTGTCTATGTCCGTAGGTGTGTCAAGTGTCAACTTCACGCCGATAAAATCCATTCACCATCTTCCTCACTTCATCCAATATCCTCCCCATGGCCTTTCTCCATGTGGGCATTCGACATCATTGGTCCCCTAGGTGATCCCAATTCCCTCACCAAGCAGAAATCTTTCATCCTTACTGCGACGGAATACTTCACCAAATGGGCCGAAGCCGAAGCTTACGCGGAAATCAAGGCGTCAACAGTCTGCAAGTTCATCATGAAGAACATCCTCGCCAGATTCGGCATCCCAAGCACAATCGTCACCGACAATGGGCCATGGTTCATTTCTCAGGACCTATGCGACCTCTGCAAAAGGTACGCAATTGCATTGCATCATTCATCGCCTTATTACCCACAAGGTAACGGCCAAGCGGAGGCCACCAATAAAACATTGCTCAAAATCATCAAAAAAATCTGCGAGTCCAGTAAGTTTTCAGACTGGCCAGAAAAGCTTATCGAAGCCCTATGGGCCTATCGCACTTCAATCCGTACCCCCACCGGGCAGACTCCATTTGCCCTTACTTATGGTATGGAAGCGGTAGTCCCGTAAGAGACTCTGATCCCTTCTCTCAGGGTACAATTGGACGAGGAATTTCCCCTCGACGATCGTCGTAATTCACTCCTCGCCCAGTTGGAACTCTTGGATGAGAAGCGGCTGGCCGCTGCCGAACACGCGCGTGTGTATCAAAATAGACTCGCTCGCTTTTACCAAAAGAAAGTCGTTGAGAGAAAATTCAAAGTCGGTGAGATGGTCGTAAAAAGAATTTTTGTCAAACCTGGAGGGCCGCGTTCTAAGCTCCAACCCAATTGGGAAGGACCATTTGTAATTCAAGCCGTGTACCCTGGCAACGCCTACAAGCTAATCAACGCCGAAGGGACCGAGTTATCCCACCCTTGGAATGGGCTTTATCTTAAGAAATACTACCCTTAGCACAAAATAAAAAAATGATGAAAAGATAGAAAACATCATAAATAAATAAATATTGAAAACCACTAAAAATATGAAAAATTCAAAATGCCAATGCCTGGTGGTCACCATGTAGTCAAGTCACTGCATCTAACCTTCATGTTAGGATAGGGCCCATTAAGGCTTGGTAGGCACCGGGTCTTGGTTTGCCAGAACCGTGGAGATCCCTGTCCGACCACGTCGGCCTATGCTCGCTCGAAGGAAGCTAACATGTGCTCACTTATATATTTTATTCAAAAAAAAACTCGGTAGCATCACCTACGGTGGGGCCCCACCCAGAAGATCTCCGGAAGCTGTAATCTTTATTCTTTTCTCTTCGACCGAATGAGACAGTCGGCACCCTTAAAATGCTGGGCATGAGAAATCGAAACTCAAACCCCAAAGGCAAGAGTAGGATCCATTTCCTCGAGCATCGATCAGAGCACGAGAAGAGGGCAGTGTCCCCACAAGCATACGAAAGGGAGCCCACAAACGTCAAACGACTATATCTCCCTCACAAAAAGAAATCCAAAATCAAAATCAAGAGCCTGGTCGTGACCGTGCCTGATGCGATAAAAGGAACCCCTCAAAGCAAAAGTTTGAATTCACAAAAGGGGGGGGCTATGGAATGTAAATGCTCGAGATTTGGTCCGAAGTTGTCCGAAAGAAAAGAGTTAATGGGCCCTTATTCGCTCACCGGGTTAATGGCTTTACCGGTCCTCTCAGGAGGTTTATCCCCTACACTCTTCCTTCTCCCTCTAAAGATGAAGGTTCGATGGAGTTTCTGAAGGGTGAAAACTACCCAGGGTCTGCGACCTTATTTTAATATACACATTTGGTTGCCTACTTTGAAAAGCAAAAACTATCGCTGCGAAGGAGCCTCCGTGTTTCTGGCTGGTCAAGACCCCTGTTTACCACCTTGATATCTTCTTGTTTAACCTTGGGCTTACGCCAATGCAAGCGCGTCACCTATGGGTGCGACGGCGTCTGATTCCGGGTCAGCATCGCGCGGTTGGTCGTTAGGGTTCCAGAGTGTTCCATCATATACCATCTAGAGTTGTGAGGAAAGAGACCCGGGTCGGGTAAATCTTTTACCTCAAACATCTTTTGGGTGAATCCCTGTGGTCCGAAGCGACTGGGAGCCTAAGCATGGCATGACGGTATTGTCATCAGGGTAAGTCTTAGCTGGCGGGATCATCATTCGAGGGGTCTAGAGGCCCAAATCAACCTAGATGTGCACTTAGGATACCTGGGAGGTTAGTAAGAAACCCCTATTGTCACGTAGGTTAGGTGCCATTCGGGTGCTGGCCAGGCGTTAGCAACAAAAAAATTTATAATAAAAGTAACAAAAAAAAATGAAAAAGAGAAAATGTACATATTTGCAAACAAAAAAAATCTTTTTTTATTATAAAAAAAAATGCCAAATATAAAAAAGAAAACAAATCAATTTTACATGATTGCATTTGCGTGCAACATCTCACTTTTAATACCGCTTGGATTCGTGTGCTTGCCTGTCGCATTTATCAGCACCACATCTTTCCCTTACCTTCGTTAATAAAGGCTTGGCCCCTTGACCAGTTATCAAGGACAGTCACAGTGACCATTTGCTTATTAAGCAAGGGGCCAAGTCAGAACTGAAATTCTGATTTGTTTGTTTCAATGATGTGTGCAGGGATTCAGGCAACAGAAGCAAAGGTGAAAATCAAACAAACCGAACCTTGTATTTTATTCCAAAAACTAAAAAAATTACATCAAGTTCCGCCCTCTCTCTCTGCATTACTCGTCCCACTACTCTCCGGGCAAAACGCTCTCAAAGGTGCTACCCAACTATGAAAAGTGGTACTCCTACCGCTCTGTACTCCCCTTCCTATTCCCACACCCCAGCGTTGATCCACGGAAGCAGCAGAGAAGCTACCAACACGAAAGCCACGCTCTCGTGCTCTTCGGTAGCGCTCCTCACCATCTCTCAGCCATTGTTCAGCAAGACCAAGGCTGGTTCGGAGTTCGAACAACTGGGCCTCCATGGCCCTTCGTTCCTCCCTTTCAGTCAATCTGTTGGCTCTTTCTCTCTCTGCATCTCTTTCTCTCTCAGCACGTTCTCTCTCACGGTCTTCCCTCTCCAACTGGAGAGTGATCCTCAGTTCCACGGCATCCCTAGAGGAGTCGTCGTCAGGACGACGCCGCAGTTCTCTCTCCAGTTCTGCTATCCTAGCCTGCCTCTGCACAGCTTGGGTAAGCGCTTCTTCCGTCTCCTTTTCCTGCCGAATGTACCATCTCAGATACGCGATAAGGCGTAAACAAAGAGAGCTCAACACCTAAACTTTTACATGTATACAGAGCATCCCTTCTGCCTCTGCAGCACGCTGTGTGGCGTGAGCAAGTTGCTCATGAAGCAAGTCAAGTTCTGAGGTGGGAATCCACAAGCTGGAAGAGGCACCACCTACTCCCATTGTTGGGGAAGCCGCGCCAATCTGGGCATGCTACGACCGCGTGAATTAGCAGCCAATATCTGGAATCTGGGGTTTTTTTTAGGAATGCACTGTACACCTACCAAGGCCCTCGTAGCTCCGCGGGCATCGCCCAACTGTTGCTCCATCTCTGCCAAGCGAGTTCGTAAAGTCGCTATCATCGTATCACGGATATCCTGCAGCCATACGAGTCAGCATTTCCACCAGAAAACCAAAAAAGGGAGAAAGAAGAAAAGAGAAAAAGGGGAGACCTACCTCCCCAAGTCTCCGGGGTTGGAGCCGCTCTGCGTACTTTGTCCTATATAGACGTAAGTAGTCCTCGCTATCCCGCGCATGTGATTCTACAATCGTGCCACCCCATTGCCAGTCTTCATACTGTTCAGGGAACCGCACACGCCAGTCAATGCAGGTTGCCGGTCCCCGCGTCTTTTTCCTGACGTGAGGTGGCGCAGCCGTATCCACCCATTCTTGAGCCAGTCCCAAAGTCCTCATAACCAATCGTAGCCGAAGCGGCTCGATTTCATTCAGGCAGTGCATCCACAGTTCCCGTCCAAACCGGGCACGACTTGCTAGAACCCACGGCCGGTCGGCATCGACCATGTCTGAGTAGGGTCTCCAGTTTACCATCGCTGCAGGGAACTCCTGTAGCTCCCGCCTTAGCACCATCAGTTGGTAGGTTAGGGGTGCCGCACTCATGATGGGTTCCCATCGCCTGGCTAGCGGCACCATCGCGGGTCGCCAATGCCGAGCTCTCCCCATGGGGAGGTAATAATAGCTCCACAACTGCTCAACGCAGGTCATCAGTACCTTGCAAAAACATAAATAAAAAAAAACAAAACAAGCAAAACCAAAAATACCTGGATGAATGGTGTGAAAGCACTCACAGCCATCTCACGATCCGCTTCTTGGAACAGGCCTGCAAACAAGTGTGCCAGCATGGCAGCTCCCCAGGCATAGTATCCTACTCTTTCAAGGTCTGATAGCAGCTCTAGGAAGCGACATTGGATACCGTCCCCTTTCGAGCTCAGTACCAATCTCCCCAAAAGGAAGAGGAGAAATCTCCTCAAATCTATGTTGCATCTTTCCCAGTTGCCGAAATCTGTGCAGTACACGGCACGGCATCCTATTTCCATCCTTTCCATGAACTCTTCTGAGGATTCATCATCCCGCCGACGAGTGTCGGTGAGCCCTAATGCATCCATGAGGGATGCCCTAGCTACCGACCTATTTTTTCGACCATCTAGGTCCAAACCCAGTAGCTTCCGAGCACCTTCTCGGTAATCCGCATAAGTGACTCCGGTCACTGCCTCGCCATCCACCTTGAGGCTCGTAATTCTGAGCACATCTTCTAGGCTGGGCACCATGTGCCCCCAAGGCATCAAGAATGCCCGGCTCACAGGGTCCCATCTCTCACACAAGGCTTGGATTAGAACCAGGTCGAGCTCGAGCGGCTCGATCCGAAGAAAGGTGCCAAATCCCATCACATCTAGCCTGGCCTTCTGAAAATTCGGGAGACCCCTGTATGCGGCAACTGCTAACTCCCATGAAATGTGTGATTTCATCATACTCTGTGCGTGCATAAGAAATGGAGAAGGGTGTTTTCAAGAGGAAGGAAGAAAGAATAAGAAAAGGGCAGGAAAGCTCAGCTTACGAGTTGTGATTGGGCCCTTTCTCTGAAGTGCCCTTCGAGGTCCGAAAGCCTCCTGGAACTACTACCACTGGACCTGCTTCTCTTCGGGGAGTGGGAAGATTCACCCTCCATCCAACTCTCGAAGTTTTAAACTCCTCCTCTCCCGTGAGAACTTGTGCTCCTCGAGTTAGCTCTCGATATACCTGGGAGGATAAAAGGGACAAGAATTTATAGAAATGGAAGGAGTGCAGGCCAAGATTGCCTCCATCACCTTTAATGATAGCCCTCGCGATGAGGCACCTACCATGCGGTCCCGTGAGTCACTTCACCGCTCGCACAGGGTGATTGATTGGACGAAGAATATGACGACTAGCCCCCTATGTTGTCTAGGGATACCCTATCATGTTTTGGAGGACGTCCGTAAAACTTGACACAACATCTGGGAGAAGGAACTAGGGCCGTCATTATTGACTTCGACGACAGATTCTCGTGGAAAATGGTCACAACAAGACGCGATTCCCCGCTTGGGGTGGAGTCTCGGCAGACCCATCACATGGGAACAATACAAAGGAAGCATGGCGAAGAAGGAACGCACAAGAGAACAAATAAGCAGCAGAAAATCAATTCACTCCATTCATAATTCTACATAAGCTATCATAAACATCACAATCATAGAGAGGAGGCGGGTCCACTAGCTCGCCAACTCTTGCCATTATCTTCATGCTCGTCCCTCTAGGCGTCCCTCTCCTCTCCCCTGAGGTGAGGGTCCCTCAGAAGCCTCCTGGATCCCCGTGCAGTGGCACCCACCTCGCCTCGTGGCGCCGGCTCCACAGTAATGACTCGCTGCTACTCCCCTGGCGTGGCGAAGAAGCCACTAGCGGCAAAGCGACCAGACTTGCGCAGTCGCTCCCCGAACTCTCGTGCTCTCTCGTAGCGCGTCTCCATCCCTCCTAGCCTCTGCACGACGGCCTGAAGGCCCAGCTGGAGCTCCCTCACTTGGGCCTCCAAGGCCCTCCTCTCGGTCTGATCCCGCTGACGCTCGGCCCTTCTCTCGGCTTTCTCTCTCTCTGCCTCTCTCCTCATCTGCAGAAGAACCCTTAACTCCAGGATGTCTGGAGAAGGTCTCTCCTCACCGCGATGTCACAGCTCTGCTACAGTTGCCACCCAGGCATCACGCTCCTCTTCCGCCCGGGCAGCCCGAGCCACCGCACCGGCAAGTTGCTCCCGGAGGTAGGCAATCTCAAGAAAAGGGGTCGAGGAACTGGAAGATGTGCCGCCAGCCACTCCCACCATCGTTGTCTGCTGGGCACACTGGAACGAACAAACAACAGCAATCAGCTAAGCTCCACATTTAAAAATAGAAAATGCAGCACTTAGCTTACCAGGAGCGACAGTTCCTATTGAGTGGCGGCCAGCTGCCGCCTGACCTCGGCTAATTGGGCACGCGAGCCATTGACGTCGCGCGTATCCCCGGCTTGGGGAAGCCCCGCATAACTCTCTCTCTACTACCGCAGGAAGTCGACACTGTCCTGCACCAATACGCTCCCTTACTGTCCAGGGAGACGTATGCGCCAATCCTCGAGCTTCACCTTGCCGTGACTCTCCTTCCTGACGCGGCTCGGCTCGTCTGCACTCGCCTACTCATCGGCCAGGCCCAGGGTCCTCGCCATGTCCTGCACCAAGAAAGAAGGGCCTCGCATCATAACAAAGAACGCGTCCCCTGTCTAGGATGCGTCCATCATTTGAGTGCAACACTCGCCGAACCCTTTCCCCCCTCGCACGCCTCGCTTCAAAACTCAAAATAGATCAAAGAAGGGGAAACCGAAACACTCACCGAGCCTTGTTCACTTCCTTCCGCGCCATTGGGCCCCTCGGGTCCCTCGGGGGCCCGAAGCGGCCCTTCCTCTTCCATGGACGCCGTTCCGTGCTCTGGCGCGTCCCTCCTCAGGCGAGGGGTCCCGCGTCCCTCTCCACCTTCACCGTGGTCCAGACCACCGAACTCCATCGATCGAGGACAAAGACGAGCGAGTGAGTTTCGGCGGAAGGCGGGGTCGTTTGCGGGTAAGGCACGGGAGAAGAAAGGCCACCCGACACTTTAAATTTGAATTCGAGGATTAAGACGCGTCCTCACGCCTGGACGCGCCCAAAAAAAGGGAGAAAGGAAACAGAATCCCCGTGCAAAGCGCAGTTCCCCGCTGTTCAGGGCAAAGTCTCGTAAGGCATGCCTCGAAACAACTCGGTGCAGCAGAAAAGTGAGAGAGGAAAGGTACACACAACACAAGAAAGCCATTTTCATTTCATATAATAGTCGAAAGTACATCATGCAGTAAGGAGGGTGGAGTGTACAAGCAACTCTCTAACTCTCGCCATCACCCTCCTGGTCATCTCTCTCCTCCCTCCTCTGACGGGGATCCCTAGGGGGCCTCTGCGACCTCTGTGAACCCTAAGAAGCCGTGCTCACCTCCCCAGGTGGCACCATGCCAGCCTCCAAGGCGCGGCGATGCTCCTCGGCCGAAGAAACTAGAAAGCTGCCCACGGAAAAGGAACCAGACTAACGAAGTCGCTCCCCGCGCTCCTTCGCCCTCTGATACCGCTCCTCACTCTCCCGAAGTCTCCCCTCCGCCGTGCCAAGACTCAGTCGGAGCTCCGACACCAGGGCCACCAGAGCCCTCCTCTCGTCCCAATCTCGATGTCGCTCTGCCCTCCTGTACTCCCTCTCTTTCTCTATGATCTCCCTATCCCTCTCCCTCTCTCTCTCTAGGATCTCCCTATCCCTCTCCCTCTCTCTCTCTGCGCTCTCCCTATCCCTCTCCCTCTCCTCTCTCTCTCTCATCGCCTCTCTCCTCGACAGCTCGAGGGCAATCCGCAGATCCAACACGTCACGAGGGAGCTCCTTAGCCTCCCGTCACCGCTCCTCCTCCAGCTCCACAATCCGGGCGTCACGCTCCGCCACCCGAGCATCGCGCTCCTGCTCGGCACGAACAGCACGAGCCAGGGCCTCCCGAATCTCGGCCACCTGTCGAAGCACGCATGCACCGTAAGAGAGCAGTGATAAAAGGAAAGCAGCTAGAAGAGGGTCAGGGCCAAGTAGGCACTCACTCGAGCCTCGCGGTCACGCTCGGCCTCCTCAGCCCGAGCCACCGCATACGCCAGCTGCTCTTGAAGGGCAGAGATCTCCGGGGGAGGGCCCCACGAACTGGAACCTGCTCCACCAGCCGTCCCGACTGCCGCTGCCTGGTGGGCCTGCTGAAACACAGAGCAAACG
Source organism: Amorphophallus konjac (assembly GCA_022559845.1). Taxonomy (NCBI): domain Eukaryota; kingdom Viridiplantae; phylum Streptophyta; class Magnoliopsida; order Alismatales; family Araceae; genus Amorphophallus; species Amorphophallus konjac. The sequence goes on along the minus strand of CM040127.1, from coordinate 139,928,907 downwards.
ATAGTTAGAGGCCAAGTATAAAAAATTCAGGTCATAAAAATGCATTGCATAGACTCACCAGGATCTCCAACTCCTATCGGATGGCCACTAACTGCCGCCTGGCGTCCGCCAGCTAGGCCCGCAGGTCGGCGATCATGTCGTCACGAGCATCCTGCATTGCATATAAGTTAGTATCACATACATATACGTATAAAAGAGTGAAGCATTTTCATTTCACACTTACCCCTGCCATACCACCGAGGGAGAGGCGGTCCTCGTACATAGCTCGATACCGTATCATGTAGTCTGTGCTGTCCTATACATGGGACACCACTGGGACCCCGCCCTGCTGCCAGTCCTGGTACTGTGCTAGGAAGCGCGTGCGCCAGTCCACGATCTTCGCCTTTCCCTTGGTCTTTCGCCCGATGCGGACCGGCTCATCTACATCGACCCACTCTTGGGCCAGCCCCAACGTCCTCATAACCAGCCTCAGCCGAAGCGGCTCGATCTCGTTCAGGCAATGGACCCACACGTCCCGCCCGAAACGAGGAAGACCCGCTACAACCCAGGGCTGGCCAGCGTCGGCCATACCCAGGTAGGGCCTCCACACCACCTACATCACCATACATACATCATACTAGTTGCCATTAGGTCGCATGCATAAAAAATACAAAGAAATCATATGATGGGGACATCACCTCCCATGCCCACCTTCACAGCTTGTCTCCTCGCCCCGGTTGCATCCGGTATGGTTTAGTCATTTAATTTTGAGTCCTATGTAATTTTACTTGAGTCATTTGATGTAATTTGCATTTTATTTGAGTCATGTCACTAGGTCTTGCATTTATTTTCCTATGTTTGAGTGTCATTAGAGTGTGTAATGTGCTAATTGGGCCCATTTCTTCGGGCTTGGCCCAATGAGCTCCCCTACCCCTTCGGTTATTTGTCAATGAGTCTTTTGTCAGGGTCTTATTGTAAAATGTGGGTTTCCTATATATAGGGCCCCATTTCCTTCATTTGGAGGTAATGAATCAATCAATGAAAAAAATGCCATTTGAGAGTCCAAAGCTTAGTTTAGTGGAGTGATTCCAACATTCTTTGGGTGAGAAACCCTAGGGGAGAGATTCCCCACCCTTCCCTCTCTTAATCCCTCTTTTTTTACTCCACTTTCTCTCTCCTCAACACCCAATTTCGAATTTTCTTCTCTCTCCTCCCTTCCCAACCACCTCAACCCCCACCTACCATCATTAAAGCCCTCCACTTCCCCATGGCCTCCATTACTCCACCCCCCTAGTCCCAAGAAGATCCCTCACCATTCCAACACCATCTTCCACATTCCAACACCACTTTCCCCATTCCAGCACAATCAACCCCTTCCCCACACAACCCCACAACTTCCAAGGCCATTTCAAATTTGAAATCCACCCTTCCCTCCACTCACTTGTGCCCCCCCCTCACTTTCTCCTCTCACCCACCTTCCCAAATTCGTAGCTCCTCTTCCCACCACCTGTTAGACCCCCTTCGAGACCCCATTCTTCCCTTCCCCCACCTTAGAACACCCCCTCCTACACCCCCTCACAGCCCGGGCTTTCCCCACACTCATCCACCCCCATTTCCCCTCCCATATACCCCATTCCCCCCCATCATCATCAACCTACAGCTCTCAACTGAAGATCTACAGCAGACCAGTAACTTGCAGCGGCCACCACGACCTCCTCCGGACGATTTGAAGACCCAAGAGCCATTGTCGGAAGCGTCTGCCAGTCGCCTTCGCAACCGAAGTGGTTTCGTCTTCTTCCGATCTCTGAGTCGTCTATGAGGTCCATTCTCCCACAGCTGCGTGGTTCTGCCTCGGCTGAGGACCTGAGCCAGATTAGAAGCTCTGCCACGACGAACCCCGAAGGAATCAGTCCTCAAGTTCTTCTTGAAAGTTCTTCATCGGCCTGTCTACTTTCAGAATCAAGAAGCAGAAGCCCATTCAGAATCCGGGAACAGAAGTTACTAATTTTCTTCCACGGTCGCGCGGCTCTGCCTTCCCCAGTCTACATCGACACCTCCTCACTCTTCTAGATCCACAGATCATCTATATTCTTTTCTGGCGTCCCCGTTTCTTTTTCTGCAAAGGGGACTCACCCACGGTTCTAACGGCACTGACGGCATCAAATTTGGAGTTCGGGAGCGGCCACGACAGCCTCTGCATCCTACTGTTGGTGACCTGCCCCTGCTAGTCCGAGAAATAGAGGCCCTGTTCAAGCTCCTTCCCCAACCTGCAGTGACTCCAGAAGAATTTACAAAAATTCTGAGGCATTCCCCTTCCTGTTACGAAGATTTCGCCGCCAGTCTCGCCATCAGCGAAATTCCTGAGCAAGATCTACAATAGCAATACCGACCCTCTATCCTGGTTCGTAGATAGCAGGCAGATTCGGTGTCCACCCTTGTTCCTCGTTCTTTGCTTTGGTTTCCCCACCCCGCTTGGCCGGCTGAAGGCCCCTCCCTACGTGGAGGTAGTATTGATGTAATATCATTAACCCCCACCCCAAGTTCCCCCTCCTGCGAGAGGTGTAGTGGTGTAATTTGTTTGGGCAGGTCAAGCGACACCGCTGCGGCGTGTGGGGATCCACTCGCCTCCCCGCTCGCCCTCGTCTCTGACCGGGACCGGTTTCTTCAAATCGGTCGAGTAAGTGCTCAAACCTTCACTCCACTTAGTGCTTGTCTTTCAATATTAGTTCTAATTCCGCTGGTTATGCGAGTGAGAGCCCGATCCTCAAGTCCCATTGCCTTGAGTGATCACCGTGGGAAGAGTGCAACCGGTGCCTTCGGCACTTCGTCGGCCCCATTGAATTGGGCTTCCAAATCCATTGGGAATCAAATCTTGGCCTTGCTGGCCCTCTACCAGCAAGGGCCCAACCCCTCAACCTCACCTTGGCATTGCCAAGTTACCCCGGGCTTGGGTGAGCGACGAGAGAGCGGCGGCCCAAATTGGCCCATTTAGATTGCGATTGTGCTTGCTTGCATTAGGTCCGAGGTTGTGTCACATCAAATTGGTATCAGAGCAAGTCATTGACTTGTCTCTATCAAGTCAAGTCCTAGGGCATGCTTGCATTCTTGTCCGAACCGTGCATTGTCAAACCATCATTGTTAACATTGAGTCTTGGGTCACATGGCCCCTCTCCCAATCATATCCCATGCATGCTTACCTAATGGAGAGCCCGTAGAAATTGATTTCATTGACCTAGAATCTGAAAATTGGGTGTCCCCTGATATCATTACCTCTATTTGTAGGATCGGACAAATTGTGCACAATGGAGACCAAGTCTTTATTGAATTTCATAAATGGTTCGGGAAGACTAAGTATTTGGATGGGGCTTGGTGTCAAAAGGGAACATTGGCGGGTCCATGTATAATCCTAGGTAAGAAATGGTTAGATGAAAGGAATGTCGACATCGACCCAACACGTCGGACTTGCCTAGTGCATCCGCCACACCTTTCGAGAACCTTTAAATTCAACAACCTTTTATTCTCCCACCCGCGGGAATCCCACCCTTGTTCACCACCCCGGGTGCACCATACTCCGGCCATCATCACCCCACCATCAAAGAACCTTCCCACTCCATTAGTTTTGGAAGAAGTAGTCCACCCGCTTTGCCACATGAAGACAAATATCCCTCGGGAACCTATCCCCTCCATAGAGAGCTCCCATGTCCCAATTGAAGAGGAAGCCTCGCACAAGGATCTTCACCCTACACCACCCCCTCTAGATAAGGCTGAATTCATCTTAGAAGAGTCCCTTGTTAGGTGGCTAAGGGAGAGCCTAATTAGAGAGACCTCGACCCATGTTTGCCCTCCCATAGAACAAAAATTTCCCCTAGTGCCCCTCTTCTCCTATCACACCACAATCCAAGCATCCTATCAAGTGGAGACCTTAGAGGATTTTCTTAGGGGCTTAGCATGGCAAATTGAGTTCACTAGCATGTTGACCCCTATGGCCGAACAACCTAGGATCCTTAGCCTCCTACACCTATGCATAGGGTCTATCACCTCGGTTTGCACCAATGGTTGCTACACTAGCGACCTCCTTCTATTCCTCCCTACACCGGATGAGCCCAACCTTCTCCTCGATTTAGAGCTTCTTATCTCGGGTAGAAAGCCAAGCCCTCCACTCATGGCCGACCCACTAGTCAAGAACATTGGCCCAACTATCATAGGGAAGGATGACTTAGCACCTTTTAAGGATCTTGAGGACATGGAGTTCCTCCCCCTAAGTGACCTATTTTATGATCCATATGATCCCTTCTAATGGGAGTCAAGGGACTCATATGACCCAACCATCTTACCAACCACCCACGCTTTCCTACCCTTACCCACCATATTGGGCCAAACCCACCTCATCCATGACCCGGGTTATACCTTGGGAGCCATGACCTTGGGCCACATATCCCTAGGTAATAAGGTTGTGCCCCACCCCATGATGACCACCTTCTTAGATCCATTCGATCCATTCCAATGGGAGTTCAAATGTTGTCCCACACCTATACACATGGAGGTCACCTTTGGGAAACGCATGCATGTGTCTAGGTCTACCACACCACTTGGCATGATCACTATGTTGGGTCCTTTCATTCATACCACCCACATGTCAAGTAGGAAGCATGAGTGGCCCATATTCGGATGTATTGGTCCACCTTCATTTATCATGGGTCTTAAGCATGTCAAAAGTACCTACGGATGTCCGGGTCCCCCTACATTCATCACCACTTTGCATGATAGGTTCACCTACGGGTGCCCTGGCCCACCTAGGTCCACCAAAGTCTACATGATAACATTGCATGATAAGTCCACATATGGTTGCCCCGGCCATCCAAATTCCATCAAAGTCTTCTTGGCATCAAAGCATGATTGGTCTACTTTTGGTTGTCCAGGTCCACCCATCACCCCTAGAATGTCAACATTCACAAAATTACAGGAAAGCCTTTGCAAGCACATAAGCAAAAAGAATGAGGCTTATAAAAAGCTGGCCGACTCTCATCGGCGTCACCAAGAATTTCATGTGGGTGACTTTGTGATGGTAAGGACGGAGAGACTCTCCCCGGGAGCCATCTCCAAATTGAGGCCACGTGGGGCTGGTCCCTTCCCAGTCCTGAGGCGCATTGGTGCAAATGTCTTTGAGTTAGATCTCCCTGAAGAGTATGGAATAAGACCAACATTCAATGTTGCCGACCTAGTGCCATATAAGGGACCCACGGTGGTACCTAGTGAGGAGATTGAGCCTACTTCTTCCCTTGAGAGAGCACCCACCCGTGAGGAGAGACCACCAGCCAAGAGAGCCCAGCGTGAACAAATTAAACAAATATTGGATGAACAAGTCACTACCACTCGGAGCAAGGTATACGAGCGCTATCTCGGCAGGTGGATGGATCGGTCTCGTTCAGAAGACTTAAGGGCAGTACCACTTCTACACCCCCAAGGAGGGAAGGACACTTACTCGACGGAGTCGAGTTCTCCGCACCCCGGGAGTATGATGGGGACATCACCTCCCATGCCCACCTTCACAGCTCGTCTCCTCGTCCCGGTTGCATCCGGCATGGTTTAGTTATTTAATTTTGAGTACTATGTAATTTTACTTGAGTCATTTGATGTAATTTGCATTTTATTTGAGTCATGTCCCTAGGTCTTGCATTTATTTTCCTATGTTTGAGTGTCATTAGAGTGTGTAATGTGCTAATTGGGCCCATTTCTTCGGGCTTGGCCCAATGAGCTCCCCTACCCCTTCGGTTATTTGTCAATGAGTCTTTTGTCAGGGTCTTATTGTAAAATGTGGGTTTCCTATATATAGGGCCCCATTTCCTTCATTTGGAGGTAATGAATCAATCAATGAAAAAAATGCCATTTGAGAGTCCAAAGTTTAGTTTAGTGGAGTGATTCCAACATTCTTTGGGTGAGAAACCCTAGGGGAGAGATTCCCCACCCTTCCCTCTCTTAATCCCTCTTTTTTTACTCCACTTTCTCTCTCCTCAACACCCAATTTCAAATTTTCTTCTCTCTCCTCCCTTCCCAACCACCTCAACCCCCACCTACCATCATTAAAGCCCTCCACTTCCCCATGGCCTCCATTACTCCACCCCCCTAGTCCCAAGAAGATCCCTTACCATTCCAACACCATCTTCCACATTCCAACACCACTTTCCCCATTCCAACACAATCAACCCCTTCCCCACACAACCCCACAACTTCCAAGGCCATTTCAAATTTGAAATCCACCCTTCCCTCCACTCACTTGTGCCCCCCCTCACTTTCTCCTCTCACCCACCTTCCCAAATTCGTAGCTCCTCCTCCCACCACCTGTTAGACCCCCTTCCAGACCCCATTCTTCCCTTCCCCCACCTTAGAACACCCCCTCCTACACCCCCTCACAGCCCGGGCTTTCCTCACACTCATCCACCCCCATTTCCCCTCCCATATATCCCATTCCCCCCCATCATCATCAACCTACAGCTCTCAACTGAAGATCTACAGCAGACTAGCAACTTGCAGCGGCCACCACGACCTCCTCCGGACGAGTTTGGAGACCCAAGAGCCATTTTCGGAAGCGTCTGCCAGTCGTCTTCACAACCGAAGTGGTTTCGTCTTCTTCCGATCTCCGAGTCGTCCATGAGATCCATTCTCCCACAGCTGCATGGTTCTGCCTCGACTGAGGACCTGAGCCAGATTAGAAGCTCTGCCACGACGAACCCCGAAGGAATCAGTCCTCAAGTTCTTCTTGAAAGTTCTTCATCGGCTGGTCTACCTTCAGAATCAAGAAGCGGAAGCCCATTCAGCATCCGGGAACAGAAGTTACTAATTTTCTTCCATGGTCGCGCGGCTCTTCCTTCCCCAATCTGCATCAACACCTCCTCACTCTTCTGGATCCACAGATCATCTCCATTCTCTTCTGGCATCCCCGTTTATTTTTCTGCAAAGGCGACTCACCCACGGTTCTAACGGCACTGACGGCATCAAGTTTGGAGTTCGGGAGTGGCCAGGACAGCCTCTGCATCCTACTGTTGGTGACCTGCCCCTGCTAGTCTGAGAAATAGAGGCCATGTTTAAGCTCCTGCCCCGACCTGCAGAGACTCCAGAATAATTTACAAAAATTCTGAGGCATTCCCCTTCCTGTTACGAAGATTTCTCCGCTAGTCTCGCCATCAGAGAAATTCCTGAGCAATATCTACAACAGCAACACCGACCCTCTATCTTGGTTCATAGACAGCAGGCAGATTCGGTGACCACCCTTGTTCCTCGTTCTTTGCTTTGGTTTCCCCACCCCGCTTGGCCGGCTGAAGGCCCCTCGCTGTGTGGAGGTAGTATTGATGTAATATCATTAACCCCCACCCCAAGTTCCCCCTCCTGCGAGAGGTGTAGTGGTGTAATTTGTTTGGGCAGGTCAAGCGACACCCCCGCGGCGTGTGGGGATCCACTCGCCTCCCCGCTCGCCCTCGTCTCCGACCGGGACCGGTTTCTTCAAATCGGTCGAGTAAGTGCTCAAACCTTCACTCCACTTAGTGCTTGTCTTTCAATATTAGTTCTAATTCCGCTGGTTATGCGAGTGAGAGCCCGATCCTCAAGCCCCATTGCCTTGAGTGATCACCGTGGGAAGAGTGCAACCGGTGCCTTCGGCACTTCGTCGGCCCCATTGAATTGGGCTTCCAAATCCATTGAGAATAAAATCTTGGCCTTGCTGGCCCTCTACCAACAAGGGCCCAACCCCTCAACCTCACCTTGGCATTGCCAAGTTACCCCGGGCTTGGGTGAGCGACGAGAGAGCGGCGGCCCAAATTGGCCCATTTAGATTGCGATTGTGCTTGCTTGCATTAGGTCCGAGGTTGTGTCACATCATCATATGCATCATACCATAGCCTCGGGGTACTCGCTCAACTCCCGACGAAGTGACGCCAGCTGGTAGCTGTGTGGTGCCGCTACCACGACCGGCCTCCACTGTCGCGCTAGAGGAACGGCTCTCCTGTTCCCCTGCCTGGCCCTCCCCATCGGGAAGTAGTAATAACTCCACACCTGCATCCATCATACATCATTAGCACGAGTAATTGCATATTTAACTACGGTAAAATGCATAAATAAATTGTGTACCTGGAGAAAAGGTGCGAAGCCGCTGATTGTCGTCTCCCTCTCTGAAGTCTGGGAGAGATCAGCAATCAAATGGGCAAGCAGAGCTGCTCCCCACGCGTAGTGCCCCACTCTGTCAAGGTCCGCCAGGATCCCAAGGAAGCGGCAGTGGATGCCGTCACCCTTCGTCCCCAGCAGAAGGCGGCCCAGGAAGAAGAAAAGAAACCTCCGGAGGTCTAGATCTACCAGCTCCCGCTCGCTCGGGTCCTGGGTGAAAGCTGCACGGGCATCTCCCTCCAGTCGTGCCAGAAACACCGCTCCAGTCTCGCTAACCCGCTGGTGCGGGTCGACGAATCCGAGCGCCTCCATAATCTCCACTCGGCCGACTACCATGCTGTCTCTGTCGATCACGCTCGTCTCCAACCACAGCAGGTCCAGGGCACTCTCTCGGTAGTCGGGGTACGTGACCCCGCTGACTGCCTCTCCGTCAACTCGTAGCCCGGTGATCCGAGCTACGTCCTCTAGTGTCGGCACCATGTGCCCCCAGGGCATCAGAAAGGCCCGGCTCGGCGCGTGCCACCGCTCCCTCAATGCCTGGATAAGAGGAAGGTCAAGCCGGAAGGGCTCTATCCTGAGGAAGGCTCCAAAGCCCATGGCGTCCACACGCGCCCTCTGGAAGTCTGGCAGCCCACGGTACGCTGCTACCACTACAGACCAGCTGATTCGGCCCTTCATCACGCCTTGCACACCACAAAACCAACAGGGCAACACATCAGAATCATGGATAATAATAAACAATAATACTGTATATAATATTTATTATATATATATTTTTAGAGGTGTCCAACCTTCTCGACGCCCCCTTCCTATTTTTATTTCTTTCTTTTTAATCAAAAACCAAAACAAAAATAAATAAATAATATATATTATTGTGGAGGCGTCCACCGCCCTGGACCTCCTTACCTTATTTTATTTTATTTTATTTACGTAATAACCAAAAAAATAAATAATAAAAATAAAAATAAAAATTTTTGGAGGTGTCCAGGACCCTAGACGCCTCCTTCCCTCACTCCCCGGCCTTCTCCACACAGCCTCTCGTCCGCCCGTTTAGCCTAGTGAACCAATAGAATGGAAGTCTAAGGGGCTTACCGGATCGTGCTAGTCCTCTCCCACGTCACCAGCGCCCGCAGGGCCCTCCACGGCCAAAAGAGGAGCCTCCTCCTCCACGGCAATCTCCTCCGCCACGGCAGCCTCCTCGGCGTCATCTCTCAGCCTCCTCAGACGACGAGCTCGTCGTTTCCGCTTCTCCCCACCCTGGCTCGGGCCTCCTTGCTCCATTAGAATTGGGAATGGGTCGTTTAGAGTGAACGAGTCGTCAGAATGAACAGTAGAAGTGAAAGGGGGTGAGGCCCCCCTTATATAAGAAAATCCCTTTTTTGGGGCGTCCAGGCGCCTGGACGCCCCCACTTTTTTCCTACCTTTTCAAAAATTCAAAATCTTAGGGGCGTCCAGGCTCCTGGACGCCCCCAAACAAAAATCCAAAAAAATAATAAAAAAGAAATTATAGGGGCGTCCAGACCCCTGGACGCTCCCAAAATAAAAAAATAAATAAAAAAAATAATTGGAGGCGTCCATGCCCCTGGACGCCCCCATTAAAAATATTTTTTTTAATATATATATTTACATATGATCATATTATGAATAAATAGGTACATAAAAAGAAAGAAAACACAATAACAGAAAAATGGAAAAATAAAAATCATAACAAAGGGAATGTGGTCTAAAACATCAAAATGCCAGATTTTATTCCATCAGAAAGCAGAATGAGCTACATCAAGGGCTTAGGCGCCTTAGGCCTTAACTTCCCCAGTTCGGTTACATAAGCCCTCCATAGCTCGCACTCTTCCCCCACGTGCGCTAAGGCCTTTCCCGCGACACTTGTCTTCCAAGGTGCTTTGACGACCTTCGCTTCCTTCGCGTCCACTTCAGTGCCCAACTCCCTCTTCTTCAAAGGAACGATGCCAGTCGGTATTGGGAATGAATGGCGTGGAATGCCGACCTGGAGGCAGCATCGATGCGCGTTATAAAGGATGAACTCGGTTGCGTCGATCAGTTGGAGATCAACTTCAGAGGAAGGCCTCATGAGGAGCTCGAGCGAAAGTAGACATGCCGGTGCGCAAGTAAAGAAGCTTTGTGTCATGGTTCGAAAGTGGGACCGCCAGTCTTCACGTTTCCTCAGCCACGGAACATGGTTTGCTACAGTGCCGCCAAAGCCTAACACGTCGGCTATGTGATGAAGCGGGCTTTGTTGGAAAAGCTTCGAAGCCGTTGGCATTCCCTCGCGGTGGTCGAATTTGAAATGCAAATCAAGCCAGTAATTCAAGACAAGTGCGCAACCAAATGGAGGCTTACCCATGCTCGAGGCAGTAAGGCCACTATACAGGTAGGCAAGGACAGCGGGTCCCACCCTCTTTCCACGCCAGATCCCACAGATAGCACTCAGTTGGTCTTCCTCCACCATGTTGTCGGTATAAGGAAACAAGAGAGCACCCGCCAAACAAATGGTGAACCCTTTCATGATTCCCTCCAAATAGTCATCGTATGGTAATCCTCTCAGGGCCTCCATGACCCATTCCGTGAGCTTTTACAAATCAATTCCCTTTTGAGTATGAACCTTTCGGGCTGCGTCGGGCGGCATGAAGCTTCCAAGGACGCTTTCGGAAGTCCCCCGTGTCAGCATCCGCATAGCCTTCACCTTCCCGTCACTCTTGAATTTCTTCAATCCGAGCAGAAGTTCCACCTCCTCGAGGAGGATGGTCGCCTCGAAGGTCGGGAAGATAAAAGTATGGGTCTGGGGATGCCAGATCTCCACTAGTGCGCCCATAGCCGCCCAGTCCATACGAATCTTCTCGTAGTGTTTGGCGTGAATAAGGAGCCCCTGCAGATGCCACTTCGAGAGTATGGCCCTCATGCCGATGGATATATTGGAAGTTAACTTTGAAAGCCATGGCAATTTGGAAAACTTCCTCGGGCCTGGGAAGAGTGGATATGGCTGGAAGAGAAAAGAAAGAAGAAGAAAGAAGGAAGTAAGAAGAAGGTTCACGTGGAGAAATTTGAAATGAATCAGCTTACCATATGCGACATGATCATCCCACTCAGATGACCCTCGAGGTCGGAGAGTCGCCTGATCTCGCTGCTAGCCCTACTCCTCTTCATAATGCGGGAAGACTTTCCTTCCATCCTGAAATCTCTAGATTCTCCTCTCCTTCCTCTCATGAGCTTCCAAAACCCACCTTGGTGCATTTGAATGAACTAGCCTAAGGGGAGTTCTTATATGAAGGGAAGATCGCTACAGGACAGAACATGTCACATCAGCGATCAATGTCAGGATTTTGGCTAGATCTCCTTTCCATTGTGGTGTGATTCTGTTACGATTGTGTTACTTTCTGATGTTATTAATCCATGCTGGCCTGTGCAGGTTTTACTAACGGACGTCTTTGTCCTATCTCTTGTCCCACCTTTCAATGGTTGGTCCCACCTTGTCATGCATCGTAGTATATGATACCTACGCTACTAGAACATGTCAAGGACCTTGCGGCCCGAACGAATCTGGGATTTGATTTCCCCTTCAATAAAATCAGTGATGATCCCGGTAGAATTTGGGTTGTACGGATAGGCCGTTAACTTGTGATAGCATGGGGACGACGGTTCCATTCAGAGAGTTGGTACGTGGATAAACGGGCCCCAGCCCAGTACCAGCTCATCAGATCGGTATCCTGACCCGTTCTTAACAAGTTGACAATATTATCCTTGGCTATTTTCTATTTTAGTTTATTTTAAATTTTCTTTAAGCCCAGCATGCATTCATATTGGACTTTGATTTATTGCGGAAGATCATTCAAGTGATTCGATTGCGAAAGCCAATGTGCTTCAATTCTTACAAATATGAGATATTCCACACCGAATGAAATACTGAGTTTCCTTGAAACGGCCCTACGCTGCTCTTCCAAAGGAGACCCTTGTTTGGACAGACTCTCAGATATTTCTTTACTTTTTACCTTGTTTGACCCACCTTGGCCGCAACACTTCCACATTGGCTGGTAACCGCTCACCAAAGGTGAAACCTGCGGGTTTATGACCCAGGTACTTCCACACCGAGAAGTTAGTCTCCTTTATTTTTCGTGCTTGAGCACACATCTCACCCTCCCTTATTTGATCTCCGTCCAAGCAATCGTCAATATTTGAAAGACCTTCTTCAAGGTCGCCTCATTGAAACTTCAGAAAAGATTCCAAACAGTAACGTCAAAAGCGTGTCTCATCACACCTTGGCATCAACTTATCAGTCCGCTCCCACTTCAGTTCACTCCACTTCGATACCATTCCACTATGTGTCGCTCCCTTGCAAAGTAGATACCAAGGCGGGGCAACTGTAGACACGCCATTCCTGACGTCTCCTGAACAATTTCATATCACTATACAACGCCCCACGGCGGCTTTCGCATTTTGAATCACTTGAGTGCTTCTTTTTCTTGGGTCTTCTTCTGTCTTTTTCAGCATCCGGAATCGTCTCGTCGCAGCATTCGGACGACATCAACACGAGTCAGACGCATCGGAAGGTTCCGAAACTAGGAAGGGTGTCTGCCGGGCGGCTGCCAACGCCTTGTCTGAGGACCCAGGCGGGTCTTCATGGGGGCGTCCAGGCTCCTGGACGCCCCCATTATTCTTATTTATTTTTCAAACACAAAAAATGAATATATATATATATATATATTAATGGAGGCGTCCAGGCCCCGAGACGCCTCCATTAAAACAAAAATAAAAAAATATAAAATGCCAGTTGGCATAAAAAATAGAACAAAAAAAATAAAAATATATTTTATTGGAGGCGTCCAGGCCCCTAGACGCCTCCATCAACTCACTCACGGGGCCCCGCCCACCGATCGACAGTTTGTCGTGTGTGAAAGAATCCAAATTGTGGAGACGTCCAGCCGGCTGGACGCGCCCATTTCTAAATCACGGGTCGCCGCTCCAAAACCACGCGTTGTGTTAAACCGCGTGCGACTTTCGGTGGAGTTCGGTGGGACTCATAGAGGCGTCTGGGACCCTGGACGCCTCTATGAAAATATTCAGAAAAAATGAATAAAAATAGAATAAAATATCTTTTTTGCCCTGATGGAGGTGTCTAGGGTCCTGGACGCCTCCACCCTCCGGAGCCCTATAAATAGAGGCCCACCCCCTCAGTTCTGGGAGAGCTTCTAAGAGATTCGATAGGCTGCCGGAGCCCAGAGGCTACCGGAGTCATTTCTAACCCGTGGGGTCTTTTGTAGGTGGAGGTTCTGCCGGCTTCTCGGGTGCCCGCGCTCGTAGGAGGAAGGCTGTCCTCGTCCACCGTACTTCCACGTCGTCCCTACGCTACCGAAGCTCCGCCGGATCTCACTATCGGCCATCCAATAAGCCACTCTCTCCTTTTCTTTCATAGATATCTTGCATTCATCATATAACATCCTCCATCCCCCTTATAAGGGAGTCTTTTTTCTATTCCTACGTCGGCATAATCGCCATTCATCATAAGTATTTTCCTCCTACTCGTATCCGAGAGGGGTTTAAAAGACAACACCAACCAGGTGTGTGTCTTGCCATCATTTCGTTATTTTTTATCGCAAGGATTTGAATACTACACCTTCATCTTTCTAATCCACTCGTTATTTGTTTGTCGTTGTTTTACAAGGGTACCCAAGGAAAGCCCTCTCCGTCGGCCAGCCGAAGGGGGAGGAAGAAGCAACCCGCCATCTCCCTGTCTTGAGGTAGGCGCGATCACCTTCTTTATTTTGGGGTCTTTTGGCCCCTGGCGATCACATCATGTTCTCGAGGCCGCGGCGAGTCACTTCCCCAATGGCCGTTTAAATTTCCGTTCTTATATTCTCTTTATATTCTGTTATATTCTTATCTACTCATATTCTCGAGGCCGCGGCGAGTCACTTCCCCAATGGCCGTTTAAATTCCTGTTCTTATATTCTCTTTATATTCTGTTATATTCTTATCTGCTCATATTCTCGAGGTCGCGGCGAGTCACTTCCCCAATGGCCGTTTAAATTCCCGTTCTTATATTCTCTTTATATTTTGTTATATTCTTATCTATTCATATTCTCGAGGCCGCGGCGAGTCACTTCCCCAATGGCCGTTTAAATTCCCGTTCTTTATATTCTCCTTATATTCTGTTATATTCTTATCTGCTCATATTCTCGAGGCCGCGGCGAGTCACATCCCCAATGGCCGTTTCAATTCTTGCTATTTGATTTCTGCACCATTCCCGTCCCCCCGAGGCCGCGGCGAGTCACTTCCCGCTATGGCCGTTTAACCCCCATATCTTGCTATATTACATTTGCCCCGCTCGCCCCGCCGGAGCAATATCCCATGGTGGCCCCTTCTCTTTTCTCTTATTTCTGTGTTGCAGCAAACAAAAGGAGCCCGCGCGCTCCGCGTCTTCTTCGCTCCTCGAACCACGTGACGTCGCTCACAGAGGCCGGAATAAAAGGTGCGGTGTTATGAACATGACAAGATCACGTGAGATGCATCTATCTATCATGCAAGAGAGGCATGGTTTATTAAATTGATGACCCTCGATACAGGGCGGAGGACGTAGGTCCGAAGACCACCATTGCGCATAGCGGAGACTTCCGATCGGGCATAACCCGGCATTCCGTCAACGCCATTTGATATACCCGAGGGTCTATGCAAACATGCATGCATGATGCTCATGACTATGCTAAGCATGGCAATAGAGTTACGAAAATGAACAGAGCTCAATCACATTTATTAATCCCCGCCAAAGGGGGGAAAGGGTGACACAAGCATGATAACAAAAGCAGAGTGCTGACGGACATGGTAGTGAAATCCTGATAACGAAACGATTCGGACTCGAACGGCCCTCCTCTTATTCAGTTTATTACAAATTAGAGTTTGTTAACTCCGACCACAGGAGACGACGATCGCTCCGGAGGCGAGCAAGGGATTAGACAGCGTAACGATTCGAAACGGCCCAGAAAACGTAGGTATAGGACTTGAAACGGCGTGGGAACCGTAGGTATATAAAGGGGTTAAAACGGCGTGACCCGCAGGTGTAAAAAGGGGTTAAAATGGCGCGACCCTTTTGGGGCGCGTCGGGAAGAGGCGCGCCGGGATAGGGCGTGCCGTTTTAAGGCGCGTCGCTTTAAGCCACGGCGGATGCAAACGGCGCCAGTTTAGCCCAATCGCGTGGAAACCGAAGTTTTATTTGTTATTTCTTGGGTTTATTAAAACACTTTAGGAAACTTTGAAAGTTTATGTAAGTCATTTATTCAAAGGATCGGCCCCGGGGCATCCGGGAGCCGAGTCACAGGCTCGCGCGAGGTTCACACTCGAGCGCGGCGATTGTTCCGAGTCAGACTCGTTCGAGCTGGAATTTCGGCAGCATCTCCCCATCTCGGAGGATTGTCGGGGAGAAGCGGGGAATACTCACGTAGCGGAGCAACCCCTAAGGGCCGGGTGGCGCAACGGCAGCCGGCAAAACTCAAACGGAAAGGAAAACCCTGAGGTCAGGCTTGCTAGAGGCACCAATTCCGTGGGTGAGAGTGAACGAATGAGACGACTCATTATGGGAGAGAAAACCCTAAGGACTAGCCTACGAGGGGCACGTAGCCCGAGTTGACACACTGCTCAAATTGGGACGACCGATAGAGGGAAGGAAACCTCGAGGGCCAGCCTACGAGGGGCACACAACCCACGGCCACCACAAAGTCCATTAAGGACCGTGGATTTGAATTATAGGGCTTAGCCCCGTTACTATGCACTCAATGGCCTGAAGGGACACTCATCATCAATGGATGAGCCCCTGTCGACCGAGTGGCTAGTGTAGAAGATTGGGGGAATATTCCCCTGCCATGGTATTGGAGCAATGCTACAGAGCAGACTCCCGAATGTTGAGATGCGAACGGAGTGGAAAGAGCGGCATACGACATCGTTCGACGACAAGTGGACAAACGAGTTGTTAGACATATATTAGAGCAGTGAAGCCCGCGGGCTAGATGAGTTAACACTTGTTATATGATTAGCATACAGATCCGGGGAAGGGATATGTATATTATGTTCACAAAAACCAATAGGGGCGAGGCACAGGATGAACGGGGATGTTGGAAGCGATCTTCCCCTCCCCTCTGGCCTATGAGGAAGGGCACAGGGAAGGCGAAGGGTTTGATCCCTAGACAGGGGTGGATAGAGATACGCACACAAGTGTGTCTCCAACCACAAAACTCGTAGCACACGTAGTACAGAGCTCGACCATTGCATTGGAATAAAGAGAGAAACACCGGGGGGGAGAACGGTTCATGTAGCCCAGGGGCATATCCAGCGTCGGGGAAAATGGATCCGGGAACTATGCACGCCGGGAAACCATTAAATGCGCATTTGAGAGGAAATTAGAGAGAGCATGAAAGATAGATACAGCACCAGGCATAATCTCATTCCATTCATTCAATGAACGATAGATAGATGTACACAGCATATGTTCCAGCGCCGGCGCTGTCGCTCGGCCGTCGTTTACATTAATAGAAGAAGAACGTTGCAAGTGAAGAGAAGGAGCAACGATAATGGTGAGGGGGGGAGGCCAGGCTCGTATCATCGCCCCTCCCCCCTGTCACTTACATTATATCAGGAGAAGGAAACAAAGAAAAAAAAAAGGGAATCGACGGGAGGAAAACCACGGAAACCCACCTAAACCCGCTCTCCAGAACAGAGTATCGGACCACAGGCTTCTCTTCTCCGGCTTCGGAGATATTCAGACGAGTAGACGAGGAAGACAGCGGCGAGAACCCTCAGTTGAAACCCTTCTTCTCCCCCAAGGCTATTCTCTCTCTCAAACGAACCCTCTCTCTCCCTTCGTATTGACTCTCTTCTATTTTTCATCTCTTCTCCTCTTTTTTCTGTTTCGAAGACATGGCGTATATGTAGCCACCGTTAATCCGGCGCCATGGAAAGGGGTGCGCTGGATTTAATGGCGCCGGGGAATATGTCCCTAATTGGAATTGGTGTGCCGGATTTGGCGGCGCCGGATTAAGGGGTGCCGACGTCCTTTTGTGCGCCGATTTAGCTTGTCCGCTCGACGCGGGCTAGCCGATGGGCCCGGGGATGGTTCCGGAGGCTCCCGTTGACTGTTCCTCTCGCCATGGTTCTTGGAAAACCTTGGCGGGTGTTGACGAAGCTCTCCACGCGGTGAATGACCTTAATCGGAACTTCGTGTGTGTTTGGCCCGAGCATACGGGTCTCCTGCCGGTACGGCCTTCGGCACCATGATTTGTGCTTATGGCTCAAACGGACCTGTGCTCGAATCTTCCTTGCGGCGTGGTACAACACCCGGGATAATTCCGCCTTGACTGGCGACCAATCAGCCACTAACGGGCCCACTATGGCGAGAAGCTGAGCCCGTGTCGGGTGATCGGGGCCTTCTACTAACAGAACCCTCGGCCCCTTGTTGTGAACGGGTGAGGACGTTCTTCCTCCTTAGGAGAGTCACCGGGTAGACCATCGTCCTTGGTCGGGCGACGGGTGTAGGGTAGCGGCATGATGGAGTCGATGCTGGATCATTAGGCAGGCTTGGTCGCACTACCGGTTGGTTGTGGATTCATCTCGACTTTCCTGAGGTGAAGTCCCCGGTGTTCACTTCCAGGTGACTCGGGGCTCTGGCAGCTTGAGAAGCCTTCAGTAAGTTGATCTTCATCGGCTTCTGTGCTTTAGTGGGTCGCATCATTCATCTTTGCAGCTTGGTCACCGAAGGATCATATTTTAAGTGCCAACAAATGCCCCCCAGACGTGGGTGGTGCAAGTGAGGTAGGATTGCAGCAGGACCGACGAATGAGCTTTGCCTGGATTGATCTCCTCTGGTGACGGAAGCTTGAAAAGGCACTTAATTCCGGCATCGGAAGCTAATCCAACGCGATCGAAGGCTTGTACGGCGCTGTTAAAACGGCGCGTCTTTGCCTTGTTGTTAAAACGGCGCCGCTTAAAGCGGCACGCCCTTTGGCTTCGGTGGTTGAGACGGCGCCGGTTTCTCCGACGCGTAAAACGCTTAAAATGGCGCACCCTTTGCCGTAGCTTTGCTTTGCTATACTTTTTACATCGAGCTCTGCTTCTTTTTGCCTTTGGAGCTTATGTACCCCTGGGGAATGCCCCGGGCACTAATGTATTCTGACGACTCACATTAATGAAACATCTCTGTTTGTCACCTCAATCATGACTTCTTTCCCTCTTTTCTTCTCTCTTTTCTTCTGGCCGCTCATCCAAGTCTAGGGATATGCGCCGATGGCGCAGGAGAGCTCTCACGCCTTCGGCGAAGGGGTGAGGTGTTCCCTCCACCGCAGCATAGCCGTTCCCGGAACCGGATTTTGGCTAGGGCGGGACATGGGTAGCATAGGCGGATGTGCCTTATGAACTTCGCCAATGAAGGCAAAGGGTGTGTTCTAACCATCGACATAGGTTAAATGTCGATGCAATGATACTTTGTTTATTAACAAGGGCGAAAGGCCCAGGTTAGGGGGGGTAGTTGACCGGGCTCATCAATGGTGACAAGGGTCGAAAAAGTAGCGACCGATCTTTCCGATTGTGACAAGGGTCGAGAAGGTAGCGACCGATCTTGCCGATGGTTACAAGGGTCGAAAAGGGTAGCGACCGATCTTGCCGATGGTGACAAGGGTCGAAAAGGGAGCGACCGATCTTGCCGATGATGACAAGGGTCGAGAAGGTAGCGACCGATCTTGCCGATGGTGACAAGGGTCAAAAAGGGAGCGACCGATATTGCCGATGATGACAAGGGTCGAGAAGGGTAGCGACCGATCTTGCCGATGGTGACAAGGGTTGAAAAAGGGTAGCGACCGATCTTGCCGATGGTGACAAGGGTCGAGAAGGGTAGCGACCGATCTTGCCGATGGTGACAAGGGTCGAAAAGGGTAGCGACCGATCTTGCCGATGGTGACAAGGGTCGAAAAGGGTAGCGACCGATCTTGCCGATAGTGACAAGGGTCGAAAAGGGTAGATAGTCTTGCCGATGATGACAAGAGCCGGAAAGGGTAGCGACCGATCTTGCCGATGGTGACAAGGGTCGAAAAGAGGTAATATATATATATATATATATATATATATATATATATATATATATTTATATATTTATATATAGGTGGGACATTGGATGAAGACTCCGCCTCGACCCTGCAAAGGGTCCTCAGGACGGAGGATGGATCATCACTATTCATCATTCATTTATAATTTCTCTTTGTTTTTTTATTCACATTACTGACCTAAGCGCCCTTTCGGGTTTTCGCCGAAGCCAGCCCCCTCTTGCTTTTGCCCACGCGCCCTCTCGGGTTTTCAGGTGGCGGGGTACCCGATTTTACCTACGACGCCCTTTCGGGTTTTCGCCACAGCTAGGTTACAGCCGTTTTTGCACTTGTCCTAATGTAGGAGCAAGTCTGGCGGGGTATCTCTATTTTTAACCCCATTTTTTCTTTTTTTTTATTTAAATTTGCAATACAGAAGAACTTGACTGCTAGAACGCCGACTGGCCTTGCTGATGATGACAAGGATTAGCCCCAGGTTTAGTTCGTCGACACTGGTCGAATGTCGAAGCAAAGGACATGGTAAGATCCGAGTTAAGGGTAGAGGTCGACCGATCTCGCCTGATGATGACGAGGGTCGAACCTGGGTTTATTCATCGGCATGGGTCACATGCCGAAGCAAAGGTAGGATTATTAACAAAGACAGAAGGTCCAAGTTAGGGGTAGAGGTCGACCGATCTTGCCGATGATGTCGAGGGTCGAACATGGGTTTGTTCATTAGCATGGGTATCATGCCGAAGCAAGGGTAGGATTATTAACAAGGACGGAAGGTCCAAGTTAGGGGTAGAGGTCGACCAATCTCGCCTGATGATGACGAGGGTCGAACATGGGTCCAAGTTAGGTGTTCCGGTGGGACTTTTGATGATTGTCCCTTTCGGAGTCTCATTAGGAGGAGGATGAAGAGGAATTTTTAAATTACCACTTTACTGACTTAAGCGCCCTTTTTGGGTTTTCGCCGAAGCCAGCCCCCTCTAGCTTTTGCCCACGTGCCCTTTCGGGTTTTCACGTGGTGGGGTACCCAATTTTACCTGTAGCGCCCTTTCGGGTTTTCGCCACAGCTGGGTTATAGCCGTTTTTGCACTTGTCCTAATATAGGAGCTAGTCTGGCGAGGTATCTCTATTTTTAACCCCATTTTTCTTTTCTTTTCTCTCTTTTTTTTTGATATAAAGGGTGGTGGGTCGAAGTGTGATGTTCAACCCTTGGTTGATAGTAGACGGTCGTTGGCCGGAGCACCGGGTCTTATGTCGAGCAGAGCAGTTCATCCGTTAGCAAGGCCTGAATGCTAACGCAAAGGAATGATCTTTCGCCGATTCGGACGTAAGGCCCGTAACAGTAATATGGTGTATTCTTTTGAGAGCTCGGCCAGGGCGGAGTGCCACTATACCAAGGAAAGGTAGCTCCATCAGGGCGGAATGCCACTAGACCAAGATAAGGGTAGCTCGGGTAGGGCGGAGTGCCACTAGACCAAGATAATGGTAGCTTGATCAGGGCGGAGTGCCACTAGACCAAGGAAAGGTAGCTCGGCTAGGGCGGAGCGCCACTAGATCGAGGAAAGGTAGTTCGATCAGGGCGGAGTGCCACTAGACCAAGGAAAGATAGCTCGATCAGGGCGGAGTGCCACTATACCAAGGAAAGGTAGCTCGATCAGGGCGGAATGCCATTAGACCAAGATAAGGGTAGCTCTGCTAGGGCGGAGTGCCACTAGACCAAGATAAGGTATTCCGACTGATCACTCGGGGAATGTTGGTTGCGCTGCACGATACAGTTTTATATGCTTTACGTTGAGGGGAGAGAACTGGATGACTCCTTTGTGGTCTACCAGGGCATAGGCACCCCCTTCATATACTCGGCGGACGATATATGGTCCGATCCAGTTTTCGACCAACTTCCCTTTGGGGTTGGAGGCCATCACTTCTCTTCTTTTGACTATCAACAGGTCTCCCTTCTTGAATTCTCGACCTTTGACCAGCTTATCAAAAGCACGGGCCATGTGAGCTTGGTAGAGTTGGATGTTTTGCTGTGCCCGGAGGCGTTTTCCTTCGAGCTTGGCGAGCTTTTCCAATCTTCTTTATACATTGGTTTGTTCACCACTTGCTAGTCCATGCTGGATGGCGACTCGCAGCGAAGGAACTTCCAATTCGATCGGCACCATAGCCTATGACCCATAGACGAGGGAGAAAGGTGAACAGCCGGTTGGGGTTTTGTAGACAGTACGATAGGCCCAGAGCGCTTCGTACATCCTTTCTTCCCAATCTTTTTTATTAGACTTGACAGTCTTTGCCAGCAACGTGCATAGTGTCTTGTTGAAGGCCTCTGCGAGTCCATTGGCTTGAGGGTTGTAGGGGGACGATGTCATCCAGTCAATCTTGTACTTGTCGGCTAGCCGATAAACCTTCTGGTTCCTGAAATGGCTGCCATTATCAGAGATGATTCGGCTGGGGATCCTGAATCCGAATATTATATACTGCCGGAAGAATCTTGCAACTAGTTCTCCCGTTACATCTCTTAGTGCTACCGCCTCCGCCCATCTGGAGAAGTAGTCAGTGGCTGCTAAGATATATTTGCACCCTGATGAAGATGCTGGTAGCGGCCCTACCACGTCCGTGCCCCATTGGGTGAACGGCCAGCTTGGCAAGGTGGGATGCAGTGGCACTCGAGGTCTCCTTGCCACGTTAGAGTGTTCTTTGACAGTTTGGTGCGATAGATAAACACAGATCCAGAGGGGGGTGAATGGATCTTCTAAAAAGTTTTGACCAATTTAAAATTCGTATGAAATGATAAGCACAAGATCAGTGGACAATTGCTCAAACATAAAAGATGCAAACCCAATTAAACTCTAGGATATGAATAATCAATCAGATCACGGTCCTAGCATGCATCTAGCGGAAGCAAGCAATCAAATAAACCACTGCACAGGGGATTTTTTAGGTGGTTCGATCCACAGACCTACGTCCACCCCTCACTCCCAACCGGAGTGAGGCTTTCACTAGCAATCAGCTAGAAAGCAGACTCAGTCTGCAAACAAGTTGTTACCACACAGCTTGACCAGGGGAACATCCTCCCCTCTTCCTCTAGACCGGAGGGAACCCACTAGTGACACACAGTCACTAGCAACCGGAGACCCAAGTCTCCCTTCCTATGAAAGTCAGAGGTGACCATAAGTGACTCCCAGCCACTTGCGACAAGAGACTAGGTCTCTCTTCCTCCAGACCAGGAGGGAACACACAGGTAGCAACCACTACCTGTAACCGGAGTCAAGGACTCCCTTCCTTTGAAACCAGAGGGAACTCACAAGCGACACTCAGTCACCTGCAGACCGGAGACACAGTCTCCCTTCTCTTGAGTCCACTGGAGGAACCCGATCTCCAACCAGAGAATCGGAAGAACAATGTTCAGTTTGAAAAGAAAATAATAAAAGAAAATACAGCAACTAAAAGCTGGAAATATAAAATCAAAATGTGGCACTCGCCGGAGCTGACTGGCCTGGATTTGATCCACGGTCCAGCAGAAACTGATCTGCAGTTGAAGCTTCTTTTACTCTAGATCTCTCTTCTTCTCACTCTTCTTTTTCTTCTCTTTCGTAGGCTCTCCCTGTCTTTTCTTTTCTCTTCTTCTTTTCCTACTACTGTAGCTCACTGCCTCACTGCTCCAACTCTTCTATTTCGATCAGAATCACACTCTGCATTGTCTGCTTCATCTTCCTCTCTATCTTCATCTATCTTCTTCAGTGGAAGAAGGCTTCGTATTTATAGCAGCAACAATTAGGGCGTTGTCCTCGGATCACGTGCCAGGAGCCAACCTCGAATCACGTGCCCAGACACCTGTAGGTTTAATGAAGAGTTCAGTCGATGTACAAGCCACATGCTGTATAGACTTCATATAAAAGCAGCAGAGTTTAGACTTAAGGATGCAGTGTGTATGCAGTGTACATACTCTGCGTGTAGGCTGGCAGCGATGTATAGACTTGCTGCGTGCAGGCTGCCACGATGTATAGACTTTGCAGCGCAGCTATGGGACGTTGTATAGACTTGCTGTGGAGGCTGTGTAGACTTAGTTGCAGGCTGTGGGATGAATGTCTAGACTCTGCAGACATGCGATGTAACTGGATGTATAGGCTTGGTGTGAAACGATGCAACACAATGTATAGACTTAATGTGGCTGTATAGACTAGCAAATGCATGAAGAAGCAAGCCAATGTATAGACACAGCTGTATGGACTCTAAGCGAACGCTGTACTGACTTGAACGTAGGTGTAGACCGCAATGTATAGACTTGCGTTCACACAACGTAGATAAAGGTGAGAATGTACAGACTTACATTCAGCAGCGTATAGACTTGAACACATGCATTATGCAATGTACAGACTTGGACGCATGTTGTGCCATGCGATGTATAGACTTGGACACTTGCATGCTATGCAATGTGTAGACTTGCCAGCAGCAAGTGTATGGACTTCAGCTATGAATGTGCAGACTTGATGAGTGATGCATGTATAGACTTGAACTCTGCAATGATGTGCAAGCATAGTCCAATGTATAGACTTGCTGAACTGTCGTATAGACATTACACCAATGAATGCTTGGACAGCCTTCAACGAATGTACACACTTCGTGTGCGTGCAAGGGTAGTGAACGTAGGCAAGGCAAGCGATGTATAGACTTGACTGAAGAATGTTCAGATTAGCTGCAACAAAGTGTAGACAGTATAATGTATGGACTTGAGTGTGTCCAGACAATGTATGGACTTTAGACATAATGCATGAGAGACATGTTGGCAAGTGTATAGACTTCATTCAACAAAGTTCAGGCAGGCTGTCTACGGATGTACAGAGTTTGCTGAGTGAGTGAGACACTGGCTATACAAACTATGCAACACCACACGTTGTACAGACTTAAGCAATGTATGAACTACACTGCTCGCATCAGTAATGAATGTATAGAATGTGAATATGAAGAATGTACAGACATGAAATGTGTGCTGTCTAGACAGACTCTGTACAGACTTAAGCAATGTATGGACTTCATCCAACAAAGTTCAGGCATGCTGTTAACGATGTACAGACTATGCTGAAAGGGTATAGCAGCATCACCCATTGTACAGACTAACATCAAACAATCTAGATAAAATGGAATTATGAAATGCATCAACAATTATGAAATGCACCAATGCACACAACACACAGCCTCAGCTTGTTTGTTGGTTATGTAATTTAGATAAGATGTTCAATGAAACATTCATATGCAACACAAACAGATTTATATGTAGACTCAAATAGTATGCAGACTAAAACAGATGATGACTATACAGATTCAAACATATTTATATGTAGACTCAAACAGTATGCAGACTAAAACAGATGATGACTTATAGTGTTTGCTATCATCAAAACCACAGGGACACAACATTCTTGACATTTCTAACAAGCCTTGGCGAACTTGCAGCAATCATCAAACATAGTGGGCCAGTAGTAACACAATTTCTTTATCTCAATTTTCATCTTTGGGCCAGCCTGGTGTGCTCCAACTGATCCCACATGGACTTCTTGCATCACCTGCCCCGCTTCTGCTGAAGACAAGCAACGAAGTAAGACTTTTCTTCGGGCGTCTGCCATTATTCGGAACATGGTTCCGCTTCTCATCTCGTAAGAGTCCTTGACCCTCAGGAGCTTCATTCTCTGTTCTTTTTCTTTTGGGAGCTACTGGTGTTGGAAACACCGCAGGAGATGTTCTCGCCAGTCGGGCTATTGAACCTCCTCGACGGCTACCACCTCAATCTCTTGTTCGTCTGTCAAGACCTCTGTTACACTGGGGACCTGCCTGCGGATAATCACTGTTATATTCAGGCTTACATCTGGCGGGACCGCCAACGAACTGGCCAGCTTAGCGAGGGCGTCTGCCTGAGCATTCTGGCCTCGGTTGATGTGCTTAATGCTGATGAAGTAGAATCTTGACATCAGGCTGGTTGCCTGCTGGTGATAGGGGAGAAGCTCTTGCTTTCGCACATCGAACTCTCCTTCCAGTTGTTTTATGACTAGCATGGAATCTCTGAATGCTTCCAGCATCTGAATTCCCATGGACAGAGCGATCTGCAACCCGATTATCAGGGCTTCATACTCTGCTTCATTATTTGTGCAATGTTTGTTTATTGAGCAGGATGTGTGTACCACTTCCCCCTCTGGGGATTTCAGGACTATGCCTGCTCCTGCCCTGACCCTGGCCGATCCAGTGGCAGAGGTGTCAATTCTTGGAAGCGCCATCGAAATATAGCTGCCATAAGGAAGGCTGTGCCTGAACGGCTTCCAGGGTTTCATCCTCAGGAAGCTCCGGTTCCAGCGGACAATCCCCGGGCACTGGGTGCTCGGCGAAGAAGTCTGCAATAGCTTGGCCCTTAATGGCCTTGCGCGGCACATAGGAGATGTCAAACTCCATAAGGATTACTACCCATTTACCCAGGCGACCTTTGAGTGCAGGCTGGGACATAATATATTTCAGGGGATTCTGATTGGATACCAAGCTGATTTCATGCGACAACATGTAGTGTCAAAGCTTCTTAACTGCGAAGACCAGTGCTAGACAGACCTTCTCAATATAAGTATATTTCTCCTCAGTTCTGACCAGTCTCCGACTAAGGTAATAGAGGGCTTGCTCTTTTCCTTCTTCATTATTCTGGGCCAGCATTGCCCCCAGGGAGTTATGTGTAGCTGCTATGTATAGTATCAATGGCCGTCCTTTCACCGATGCGCCCAGCACTAGAGGAGTCTTCAGATAGTCTTTCAGCTTGTCGAAGGCTGTCTGGCAATCTTCATCCCAATAAAAGGGAACATCTTTCATCATCAGTTTGTGGAAAGGCTGGCATCGCCCTGACAAATTGGAAATGAAACGCCAGATATAAGCCAAGCGGCCCTGTAGTGATCTCAACTCAGAGAGGTTCCTTGGTGGAGGTAGCTCCTGAATTGCTTTGATTTTTGCAGGGTCTATCTCGATCCCCCGATATCAGACAATGAAGCCCAAGAACTTTCCACTCGATACTCCGAACACACATTTCATGGGGTTCATCTTCAGCTCATGCTGCCTCAGCCTCTGAAAAACAATCCGGAGGTCTTGCAGATGATCTTCTTTTCTTCTGGTTTTGACCACCAGATCATCTATGTAGCACTCGACCTTGTGGTAGAGCAACTCATCAAAGATTTTGGTCATTACGCGCTGATAAGTTGTGCCAGCATTCTTTAGTCCGAACGGCATACTCTTATAATGATAAATGCCTTTAGGGGTTCGGAAAGCAGTGTGGACCCGGTCATGCTCCGTGATCCAAATCTGATTGTAACCAGATGACCCGTCCATGAATGATAGGGCCTCATGGCCGGTTGTAGCATCGATCATGACTTACGTTATTGGCACCGGAAAGTGATCTTTGGGGCATGCTTTATTTAGATCTCGGAAGTCGACACATATCTGGATCTGTCCATTCTTCTTTTTAACGGGGACGATGTTCGCCAGCCATGTGGTGTACTGGTTTTCTTGAACAAATCCCACGTCAATGAGCTTCTCGACTTCAGCACAAATTTGAGTAATGAGTTCTGGCCTCATGCGCCGCGGTGGTTGCTTCACCGGCTCGGCCTCAGGGCTGATTGCCTGCTCATGTTGTGAGACAGCAGGGTTTGGACCTGGCATTTCTTTGTAAGTCCAGGCGAAGCAATCCCGGTACTCTTGCAGCAACTGGGTGTACAGCTCCCGTTCTTCTGGGGACAGTTGGGCTTTGAGGAAGGTAGGCCTAGGGTCCTCCTCATTTCCCAAGTTGACTTCTATCAGTTCGTCGATTGTGGCTTGGCCTCCGTCTTCTATCTCCGGAGGTGCCGGTTGGAGGTCAACAAAGTCTGGAATACCATCTTGAGGGTCGAGTACTTCGACTTCCTCGTCAAACACCACCAGAGCTTCTTGAGGATTCTCTGTTTCTTGTGCTAGCGGTTGCGCGGATTGTTATATTAGCAAATCCACTGCCGTTGCAGCTCCCATGGGCGAAAGAGCAGCTTCAGTCCTTGTAGATGAGGTTGCAGCCGTGACAGGCTGGTAATTGTTTATTGCCGGGCTTGGACAGCATCCCGATTTTGTAGCAGAAGTTGAGGAGTTCTTGCCTTCTGGGGCATTTGTATCTTCCGTAGAAGTGGCTTTTTCTTTCCTAGTGGCTTGTTCCGCTTGATCAGAGTCGACCGAGGCTTCCTTGATTGGCCGAAGGGGTGTTGAAGTTACCATCAGTAGGACTCCACTGGAGGGAGAAATTCCTGCTTCTTCAGTGTGGCACCCCGAAAATTTAAATAGAGAATAAATCATAATAACTATACAATATTAGCCATGGAACGAAAATAAGAATGAAAAAAATAGAAATAGCTAAAATAAATTAATGAGCCTAAAATCAGATAGAAACGTTAAAGAAACCAAATTGCTAGGACCCTTTATACTTTAAAAGGTATAATGATAGGCCTTAACACATATATTGTATTATATTTTTTCATTAATACAATTTTATAGAAGCCAAAAGTAAAATTAGCTATATTATAAGCTAGCCCATTAACTAATTAGATATATCAAACCTTAGCTAAAATAATATGACTCATATATATAATAAATGGGTCACAAAGTCATGGGGTTATAAATACATATTATATAAATCAACCCAATAACCCATTTATAAAGATATACACTTAGTGGGCCTTTCCACTCAAACCCACGTACACAACCCATATATATATATATATATATATAAACTATATAATACAATATAGAACCACTTATATAAAAATATATAAAACCTTAGCCAAAATAATACAACCCATATATGTACATTAATGGGCCCTAAACCATGAAGTTATGTATATTAACCCACTTATATGCCACCCGTATACACCTAAACCCAACCCATGTTCACATATATATAGCCCAATTGCATGCCTCTCGTACCCATTCAAACACCACAAATAGTTAACCCAAAACCCACGTATGTGGGCCTTCGCATAAAGGCCAACCCAACCAGGATGGCCACATGCCCATTCGAACAAGCAAGCCATGCAAATGATTTTTAGGGTTTTATAACAATATTTGGCAAGTGGCTGTTAATATAGGCAGGGACCTGCCATTCATGGAAGTCTTAAAAACTTTCCCACTAAATGGCCTTTCGATCCCTCTTAGAAACCTCACCCTCCTATATGAACATACCCCCTCGAAGTGAAAAGCTGTTGATGCTGTGCGGCTGCTACGTGGGGTCTTCTTCCCCTCCATCCTCTTCCTCTCCCTCCTGCGAACTGCCTGCAACAAAGTAGAGCGCAGGGACTCTTCTTCCCCTCCATCCTCTTCTTGCTGACTGATACATGAAGGGCATTCTTCTTCCTCTTCTTCCTCCTGCGATCCGTCAATTGCAAGATGGAAGCAAGCCATTCTTCCTCCTCCTGTTGATTCAAGAAGAGGCGTTCCGAACCATTCTTCATCCTCTGCTCACGGTTAGAGGAACAAAGTATCGTTTCAAGAAAAGACCTTCACTGTTCACCCCTTTGATCTTCATAAAAGGTAGGTTATCTCTATATCTCAGGCAAAATAATATATTTCGCGTAAGTTTTCTCTACCCCAAGACCCAACTATGATTAAAACCGGATATGAAACTAGTTATTGCATGCACTATATCATGTTATGAGATCGTTAAATGTTAAACAGAATGTAGCATAAACGGAATGGATAAACATGCTTTATATATTTTCTGTAAACCAAAAATTTAATTGTCGCTATTTATATTGACGTTATTTGTTTTAAAATTTTGAAAATTTAGTTGAAGAACGCATGAATCACTGTAGCATATTAGTATGGAACTTTTACTTTGATAGACCGTTCGGGGTCGCCGGGATATTCGTTGGCCATGAAAATTTATGGGCGTACTAGTGGGATGGAGACCGAGGTAGTAAGAGTGGTTGCACCATTTTTCGTGCCCCCTATCTCAAGATCCCCAATCTCTCAACGAAAAATTATTTTGAACATTCGGTTAGGTAGAGTTTTTCGAGCCCGTCATTTCGGTATATTATAAGCTCGATTCTGACTTAGTTACGTCGAGAACCGGAGGTTTGAAAATGGACATTTTTTTTGAAATGACGACAAATTGAATGTCGTCAAAATCCTTTTGACGCCATCTAGTGAAAGCGTCAGTTGTTTAATATATATATAAATAAATAAATAAAAATATATATACATATAACTTGTAATT
This sequence comes from Amorphophallus konjac, assembly GCA_022559845.1. Taxonomy (NCBI): domain Eukaryota; kingdom Viridiplantae; phylum Streptophyta; class Magnoliopsida; order Alismatales; family Araceae; genus Amorphophallus; species Amorphophallus konjac. The sequence continues at coordinate 139,899,447 of CM040127.1, read as the reverse complement.
ATATCGTTGAATTCATATCTATTAAACTATGCAACAGAAAATTATAAAAATTATATTTTTGGAATCCTTGAATTGTTTTCCTAATTATCATATATTCTATTTTTCTAAATTATTTTATATAAATTAATGTATCTTTGAATGTATATTTTTGAAATTATTCAATTAAATAGATATTGACGTGAATTCTTGTTAAATAAATTAAGATAAAAATCATAAAATTAATGTCTCTCTATGTGGATGCTAATTAATAAATGACGTCACTCATGGACATTAAATAATATAAGTTTATTTAATTATAGTTAATTATAGAATTGGATGGACATGAATTCTATAATTAATGCATTCATGTTCTCACCATTTTCTTCCGAGTTTGACCATACCGCGGGTCTTTTGGCACTCTCATCTCGCGTCCGTAGATGGAGTCCATTTTTCATGATTGGTTCACGTTATACACCTCATCTCTCGGTGACATACGAGTCATCCGTTCGACATTCCGTTCCTTCGGACTGGCAAGTTAGTCATTGAGACCTCCGTAACTCTCCGCTAGTCTTGGATTCCCTCAAGGCAGCCGAGCAGGTTGTACCCTAAAAATCCCTTCATGCCATTTACCCAGTTTTTGTACTCCATGACTTGATTGTTTATTAATTTCCTGCAAACTGGGCCGCTAAATAACAACTAATAAATATTGGGCCTTCGGCCGCATGAATGCTATTGTCTAGTAGGATGGAAGTCCTAAACTAATGATGAACTCATGAGACCACTGACTCATGAGGAAACATGAACTAAAGACAAACCCATGAGACCACTGACTCATGAGGAAACATGAACTAAAGACAAACCCATGAGACCACTGACTCGTGAGGAGAAACGAACAAATGACAAACCCATGAGACCACTGACTCATGAGGAGAAACGGACTAATAATAAACCCCTGAGACCACTGGCTCATGAGGTTAAAGATATCTTGACGACCTACGAGCAAAAACCACTGACTCGTTAGGTAAATTCTAGACTGACTTGAGTGCTTGAAAATCATGAACCTCTACCCAAGAAGAAGGGTATTTACTTGATGATCAATTGTCTATTATCTCGTGATATGATATGGAAACATCTTGCTCGATATATGCTGCAACTTAGTTCAATTTTTATGCCAGATATATCATACCTTTCGCATTGCTATATTTCTATATTTTCTCGCTTTCACTCATTCATGATCATGATACATTGCATAAGATGTTAATTACTTTAAGCAAGTCTGAATCGTAGAGATATAATTCCTACTGAGCGTTCGCTCACCCAGTTTTATTCCAACATTTTCAGGTAATCAGGTGGCTAGCGATACCGAGACTCACATGGGAGGGACAAGTGTGCAAGCGAGCTTCGGAAATTAGTGAACCCGAGTCTTTCATCTTTCTTGAGTCTAGCATGATGTCTCTTATTTAGTTATCTTGTCAAAGTCTATTAGTGCGTCATCTCCTTTTCTTTCATAGTGACATAGTTGAGTCTTCAAGTTCTTGTAAGAGACTTATATTTGAAATAAAAATTTTATTGTTGTCCCAAATTATTTGGTCTCGTGCCATTTCTCTTGATCGTTCACGACTGTTTAACTGCCACGTTCCGAGCAAACGACACGTTCCGCTGCTATCGGTTCGGGGCGTGACATTCAGTATCTTCGGCTTCACTGCTGCTAGCCGTATCAAATTTGGCTTGAAGGGCCGCCGCTTCGGGGTAGACCTACTCCCAGCATCGGCAGGGGACCGCAGTCTCTACTTCTTGATTTCTGGGTTGAGCCAGTTCAACATGCTCAGCTTCTACCGGGTATTCATCAAAAGTTGCCCCCAACGGGCTATCTTCAGCAGGATAGAAGGCGGAGATGGTGTCCACCTCGTATCGCCCACTGTAATAGTATTCTTTCTGGGTGAAGCCCAACCCCGGATGTTGAGAGACACGTCTCATTTCCTTATCCAGATTTGTGAGATACAACATTTTCTGGAAAGCTTCCTTGCGCTTTTGAGATTGATTGGGGGGAATGTGTTGCTTCTGAAACATCTTGGCCATCCGATCAGTTGTAAATGCCAGACCCTGGATGGGAACCGGCGGGTTGCTTATATCTTCGGGGAGGTTGCAGTCTGCGTCTTCCCGAGTAGGGTGCTCTTCAGCCGTATAGAACAAGCTGCTAGGTCCATCTTTATGTGCCACCTCCCAAGTTTTGAAAGGCTCGACAGTAGGGTTATCAAGGCCGGGAGTTGGCTTGGTAAGACCATCCGGGATTTCAATATGATTGTGCCGCCGAGCGACCCATACTTCATTAGCTTAAGGGTATAATGTTGGGGGTGTTATTCTGCCCATGTCTCTGGATGCTGTGATATGGGAGACCACCTTGGGCTTGACATATCCGCGCGGCGGTGGTGGATACCAACTGCTACCGGACGTGTTTCTCGATGCCCCCGCAGGGGTCTTAGCTTTCGAGGTCTTCTAAGAAGGCCCCGTATATAGGTTGGCATCCGCCAAATGACATTCAAACACCTCGAATGGGTGGGGGTCTGCAAATATCCTCTCCTCCTTCCCTTGGTGATTGTAATTGATGCATTGGTGGAGCGTGGAGGGCACCACAATATTTTCATGCAGCCATGGGCTGCCGAGCAGTGCCTTGTACAAGGTGCGGGAGTCAATGACATGGAACTGCACCGTCATAGTGAAATATGCTAAGGTGAGGGTGAACTCTGCCACCCCCATTGACACTTCACACTTTTGATTGAAGCCGACGATATGCATATCCCCAACTTTCTCGAGATGCACGTTAAAGTGGTGCCTCTCGTATATTCTATAAGGCAGGATGTTGATCGCTGCATCGGGATCAACCAGAATCTTGTTCAGCTCCCTTCCATTCAGGCGCCCCTTCATATACAGCGGCATGTTCTGGCTGATAGTGGGCAGCAGCATATCATCTGGAGTGAAGGTCATGCTAGCCTCCGGCATTGCTTCAGCCAGACATGTCTCAAAATGAGCAGGCGTCTGGAGAGCTGTAATAATCGCCTGTCGAGTCTCTTCACTCAAAGAAAGGATCTCCCAGATTGTAAATCGAGCAGGGAGCTTCTTGAGTAGCTTCATTATTTGGCTCCCAGCTCGAACACTGGAGAGCTTCATCTCTTCAGCCCGTCTGGGCTTGGGGAAGTTTTGGTTTCCGGGTCCTGAGGGACCTGCTTCATCTTCCTCAGATTCGGCGCGCTTCTGGCTAGTACCGACTTCTGGGTGTTCTTTATTAGCTGCTGCGGGGCAAGCTCCATCTGTATTTGGGTCTTCGGTAGATTGTGCTAGCTGTCGGTGAACGGCCCCGAGTGTAGGGTTAGCCTCTTGACAAGGCTGCTTCCCCTTGGACATCTTCATGAATTCAAGAAATGAAGGGACCCCCTTGCCCCCACTCTTGTTATATAGTCCTGGCGGAGGAGAGATTTGGACTCCCTTGACCTCCGACAGAGGTGTTTTGTAGGGCTGCTCCCCCCTGAACATGATGTTGTGGTTGGGTGGCGGCTGGCGCCCCCATTTTCGGCCTGACCGAGTGGCATGTGCAGTAGTTGCAGCCTCGGCCTTGCCTCCCCCAACATGGGGTGTGAAACAAATTTCCTCTTCTTCCTCCTCTCCGGGCAAGTTGAAGAGTGCTGATATAGTATGACAGGAAACAACCTACACTTTATCGACCTCAGCGGCATTCCTTTTCTTCTTCTTTTGTTTCTTCTTCTTTTTTGCTTCTGTGGGCGGGAGCCCCCAGAACAGATTGCCCTCTCTGTCGGGTGCCACTTCAGCTTCCTCCTTTTGTTCGAGTGAGAGCTGCTCTAGTTCTTTCCATGGGACGTGGTCCCGCACCAGCAAGGGCTTCAATTCGGGCTGCACGTATTCATCCAGCCCCTCAATGAGGTTTTACAGTCGAAGGACCCCAGGATTGGTCTCCTTAACCACTAGCAGCGGAGTTTGTCTCCTCCGATTATGTGTAGGTATCCTGACAGTTGTAGGTGGAGTGATCCATACGGGTGCTACCACCGGCGGAGCAGGCCGGGGTGTGACACCACGGATATGTGCCCCCTTTTTCGGGCGAGGTGCCCTCTTTTTCTTATGCTTCACAGGGACCTGCTGCCATCCCTGCTGTTCTTTTGCGGGGTCCAAGAAATGAGCTTCATAGGTGCTCCGCGTACTTGTTTCAGAAATCTCCTCGGGCAGTGCCTGGTATAGGGAGATCATGTTGACTCCTGCCCTCCTCCGAGGGGCTTCATGTGGCTGAGGAGGGTCCACTTTGTACTCTCCCAGCTTGATCTCATTTTTCTTCACCATCCCTTCAATGATGTCCTTGAAAACATAACAGTCTTCGATTGGATGCCCCAACATCTGGTGGTAGAGGAAGAATCTTGGGCTGTCTTTTCTCTTTAGGTCCTCCGGCCTCCTTGGCTCTGGCAAGGTGACCATGCTATATTCCGTTACCCAGTCGAACAGAACCTGGGTCTTGTCCTTTGGAAATGAATAGGCCTTTTTCATCTTGTCCCTCAATGAAGGACCTTCTTTGCCGTCTGGGGCTTCTGCAGGCTGTGGGGTGACTCCCTTCTTGCCTTCACTTTTCTGTTGTTCGAATGCCTTTATGTCAAGAGCGTTCGCTTCTTTAGGCGACGGGCGCCGCTCCACCGCCTTGCCCTTCTGGGTCATGTCGGCAGCAGATGTAGGGGCAGGTCTGGCCAGGAAAGCTTCCACCTCGGCCACGACATTGTTCAATCGATCAAACGATCGTATTTCCATTCCGATCATCTTTTCCAGAACCTCCCTTCTGAGATTCTATTTGCATATTTGCACAGCGTCCTCCTGATGTGGGGGCCGCTTGCATCTCATTCCGAGGTTCCTCCACCTCTTGATATAATCGAGGGCTCTTTCATCGGCCCTCTACTTTGTTGAGTAGAGTTCGGCCACTGTGACCTCCCTCTCTGTAACATGGAATCTTTCTCTGAACTTCTTCTGCATATCTGGCTAGTCGCTGATCGACCCGGTCGAGAGACTGGAATACCATTCAAACGTGAGCCCCGTCAGCGAGGACCCAAAAAACTTTAGCAGGTGTGACTCGTCAGTGGCCAAGTCGCCCATGACAGTCATATAATAGGCTATGTGTTCTCTCGGGGACCCCTTCCCGTTGAATTTGTCAAACTTGGGCGGCTTGTTGATTCCCGGGGGAAGCCGTTTAGAAGCATGGTGTTGCGGGTATGGCACCCAGTATGCATCAAACGCGACGTAGTCGCCTTCACCCCGTTCTGCGAGCTTTAGCTCGATCATTATTTACACCATCATCCGGTTCACGACTGCAGGGTCGACTAGCTCTGGGTAGAAGTGCACCGGCTACAGGTACGGGGTGACCAGGGTGGTCGCCTGTGGAGGACATGGCAGTGGGGGTGTCTGGGGCACTTGAGGGAGCACCGGTGGTAGCAGCGGCTGGAGCTGTGGTTGCCACTGTTGCAGTGTCGCCATGCTTGGTTCTGACGACTGAGGCAGTGTGTAGAGCGGTGGAGGGCCGTCATGACGGACCGCTCCCCGAGATGATTCACCCTAGACTTCGGGTGGCTTGGAAGCTGAGGACTGTTTAGTTTTCTCCATCAGCTGCTTCTTTAGCAAGTCTATCTCTTGCCGATATTTCTGAAGTAGTATCAAGACTGATGGGTCTATGGTGGCTGTAGTGGGGATAACTTCTGTTGTCTCCCCGGACGTACCCTCGGGTAGGATGCCGAGGGGGACGTCGTCTTCTTCTTCCACCGTCACCACATTGGCGGTCAGGACGGGGGCCTTATCATCCCACTGGTGGTAGACCTAGGGTTGTTTTCCTTTAGTCATCATCAGGAGCTCCCTTGCTGCTTCTGTCCTCCGAGTGCTAAGCCCTGGCCTTGCGGCCAACTGAGCCAATTCTCGGGGATCTTCGGGAAGCCCCCCATATCGGTTGGATATACCAGCCATGTTGTAGGTGAAGACCTGCATCTTCTCCTTTGTCGATGGACCCTCCTTTTAGCTTTGTGTGGGAAGGTCAGCCTCTCGAACACAGAAGTTCTTCTTGTGTCTTCCCGCTTAGGGATGGCTTCATCGGCTTCGATCTCGAAGCCGTTGTCATATCCATTGTCGTCGATTGATGACACCATCATTCTTTCTCCTACATCTTCTTCATCTGTCATTGACGGGCAGTAGTCTTCACTGGCGGCGACTACTTGCATCAGTCGCTGTTGCCCAAGCGAGGGGTTGCCTAACCCTCGAAAATAGTTCCTGACCAGACAGGTCATCTCTTCTTGACCCCGCTCTTGATGTAGGACGGGGGACAGTGGTCTACCTCCCGCAGGAGGGATGTAGGCCAGCCGAACTCTATCAGCAGGCTGTTGGAATCTCCGTCCCATGGCTGGGACATTGGCTTGGCGGGCAGCAGCCTGGAAACTTTCACGGCGCGGATGATCCGCAGCCACTTCTTCTTCTTCCTTCGGGGGCAAGCCCCTTTCTCTTCTCTCTTTCGCCCCATCATACGCAGACGGCGGCGGATAGGTACCAGCTGATGGACAGGTTGGGCCCGTTTGGGAACGCACACCTGTTTGAACTTTCTCGGCCTGGGGGCCGACCTTCCTTGGCCATAGTGGCTAATTCTTCTCTTTCTGCCCTCCTTCCAGCGAGGGCCTGATATGTGTTGTGGATAGGGATGGTGGGGATGACTCGGTCTGGGACCACCCGTGCATTGCGTACGTTGAGGAAGACGCGCATGCCACCCACCATCATAGACTTCCCGGACTGAGACAGAGTTCCGGCAATCACAGCAGCACTCCTTTGGACTTGCCGGCGTTGACGTCCTCCAGGGTGCTTGTTGACAATATTGGGGCGGGCCCCATGGATAGCATGGTGCACCAAGCAGTTGGCGACCGGGGTTGGACTCTTGAACGAGTCATGGCAGGATCGGGCCTTTAGAGGCTCCATATTCTTCGTAGCTCCCTCGATAGGCTCCGAGGGTTCCACTTCGAGCATATCCACAAAGGCTAACCCCAAGAAATTGGGGAAGCCAACAGCGGCAGGGAAGCTGCCGAACTCCATAGGCACCGCCAGGTACCCTTGCGCATGACCGGCAACAATCGAAGGACCGAAGCCGACGCATGTTAATCCAGTTGTCGTCATCGTTCACCGACAAAGACAGACAAACCAACGATCAACAACCTTTGGGAGGGCCTCGAAGCCCAAGTATCTCGGCAAAGAGATGAAAGGTGACACTGGTCCCACCGGGCGTGCCAGACTGTTTGTGATCGTTTTATTCTACCGAGGGGGTATTTTATTATGTAGGTCGCTAACTGTTTGGGATGGGATTTCTATTCTGTTTGTTGGTTTATTTTACGTGCCGATCAATCAATTAACTGACTGAAAATTAACTGACTGATTGACTGCGCGGGCGTGCCAGTCACGTACGTGACAAGTTTATTATGCACTCATTCTGACCCGTGTCGGGCGAGAGTGAGGTTCGGTCGGGACCAGCAGTCCGTCATACCATAAAGGTCATGACGTTAATTACATCCTTCGCGAGGTGGGAAAACCTTTGATTAATTGCCGAGATAGTGGGCTGTTGAGGTCGGAATAAAAGGTACGAAGTTATGAACATGACAAGATCACGTGAGATGCATCTATCTATCATGCAAGAGAGGCATGGTTTATTAAATTGATGACCCTCGATACAGGGCAGAGGACGTAGGTCCGAAGACCACCATTGCGCATAGCGGAGACTTCCGATCGGGCATAACCAGGCATTCCATCAATGCCATTTGATATACCCGAGGGTCTATGCAAACATGCATGCATGATACTCATGACTATGCTAAGCATGGCAATAGAGTTACGAAAATGAACAGAGCTCAATCACATTTATTAATCCCCGCCAAAGGGGGGAAAAGGTGACACAAGCATGATAACGAAAGCAGAGTGCTGACGGACATGGTAGTGAAATCCTGATAACGAAATGATTCGGACTCGAATGGCCCTCATCTTATTCAGTTTATTACTAATTAGAGTTTGTTAACTCCGACCACGGGAGACGAGGATCACTCCGGAGGCGAGCAAGGGATTAGACAGCGTAACGATTCAAAACGGTGCCAGAAAATGTAGGTATAGGACTTGAAACGGCGTGGGAACCGTAGGTATAAAAAGGGGTTAAAACGGCGTGACCCTTTTGGGGCGCCTCGGGAAGAGGCGCGCTGGGATAGGGCGTGCCGTTTTAAGGCGCGCCGCTTTAAGGCACGTCGGATGCAAATGGCGCTGGTTTAGCCCAATCGCGTGGAAACCAAAATTTTATTTATTATTTCTAGGGTTTATTAAAACACTTTAGGAAACTTTGAAAGTTTATTTAAGTCATTTATTCAAAGGATTGGCCCCGGGGCATCCGGGAGCCGAGTCACAGGCTCGCGCGAGGTTCACAGTCGAGTGCGGCGATTGTTCTGAGTCAGACTCATTCGAGCCAGAATTTCGGCAGCATCTCCCCATCTCGGAGGATTGTCGGGGAGAAGCGGGGAATACTCATGTAGCGGAGCAACCCCTAAGGGCCGGGTGGCGCAACGGCAGCCGGCAAAACCCAAACGGAAAGGAAAACCCCGAGGTCCGGCCTGCTAGGGGCACCAAGTCCATGGGTGAGAGTGAACGAATGAGGTGACTCATTATGGGAGCGAAAACCCCGAGGGCTAGCCTGCGAGGGTCACGTAGCCCGAGTCGACACAACGCTCAAATAGGGACGACCGATAGAGGGAAGAAAACCCCGAGGGCCAGCCTACGAGGGGCACACAACCCACAGCCACCACAAAGTCCATTAAGGACCGTGGATTTGAACTATAGGGCTTAGCCCCGTTACTGTGCACTCAATGGCCTGAAGGGACACTCATCATCAATGGATGAGCCCCTGTCGACCGAGTGGCTAGTGTAGAAGATTGGGAGAATATTCCCCTCCCTGGGTATTGGAGCAATGCTACAGAGCAGACTCCCGAATGTTGAGATGCGAACGGAGTGGAAAGAGCGGCATACGACATCGTTCGACGACAAGTGGACAAACGAGTTGTTAGACATATATTAGAACAGTGAAGCCCGCGGGCTAGATGAGTTAACACTTACATGTTATATGATTAGCATACAGATCCGGGGAAGGGATATGTATATTATGTTCGCAAAAACCAACAGGGGCTCAGCACAGGACGAACGGGGATGTTGGAAGCGATCTTCCCCTCCCCTCTGGCCTATGAGGAAGGGCACAGGGAAGGCGAAGGGTTTGATCCCTAGACAGGGGTGGACAGAGATACACACACAAGTGTGTCTCCAACCACAAAACTCATAGCACACGTAGTACAGAGCTCGACCATTGCATTGGAATAAAGAGAGAAACCGTGGGGAGGGGGGAAGAACGGTTCATGTAGCCCAGGGGCATATCCAACGTCGGGGAAAATGGATCCGGGAACTATGCACGCCGGGAAACCATTAAATGCGCATTTGAGAGGAAATTAGAGAGAGCATGAAAGATAGATACGGCACCAGGCATAATCTCATTCCATTCATTCAATGAACGATAGATAGATGTACACAACATATGTTCCGGCGTCGGCATTGTCGCTCGGCCGTCGTTTACATTAATAGAAGAAGAACGTTGCAAGTGAAGAGAAGGAGCAACGATAATGGTGAGGGGGGGAGGCCAAGCTCGTATCATCGCCCCTCCCCCCTTTCACTTACATTATATCAGGAGAAGGAAACAAAGAAAAAAAAGGGGAATCGAAGGGAGGAAAACCACGGAAACCCACCTAAACCCGCTCTCCAGAACAGAGTATCGGACCACAGGCTTCTCTTCTCCGACTTCGGAGATATTCAGACGAGCAGACGAGGAAGACATCGGCGAGAACCCTCAGTGGAAACCCTTCTTCTCCCCCAAGGCTATTCTCTCTCTCGAACGAACCCTCTCTCTCCCTTAGTATTGACTCTCTTCTATTTTTTTTCTATTCTCCTCTTTTTTCTATTTCGAAGACATGGCGTATATGTAGCCACCGTTAATCCGGCGCCATGGAAAGGGGCGCGTCGGATTTAATGGTTCTGGGGAACATGTCCCCAATTGGAATTGGCGCGCCGGATTAAGGGGCGCCGATGTCCTTTTGTGCACCGATTTAGCTTGTCCGCTCGACGCGGGCTAGCCAATGGGCCCGGGGATGGTTCCGGAGGCTCCCGTTGACTGTTCCTCTCACCCTGGTTCTTGGAAAACCTTGGCGGGTGTTGACGAAGCTCTCCGCGCGGTGAATGACCTTAATCGAAACTTCGTGTGTGTTTGGCCCGAGCATATGGGTCTCCTGCCGGTACGGCCTTCGGCACCATGATTTGTGCTTCTGGCTCAGACGGACCTGTGCTCGAAGCTTCCTTCAGGGTGGTACAACACCCAGGATAATTCCGCCATGACTGGCGACCAATCGGCCACTAACGGGCCCACTATGGCGAGAAGCCGAGCCCGTGTCGGGTGATTGGGGCCTTCTGCTGACAGAACCCTCGGCCCCTTTTTGTGAACGGCCGAGGACGTTCTTCCTCCTTAAGAGAGTCACCGAGTAGACCGTCGTCCTTGGTCGGGTGACGGGTGTAGGGTAGCGGCATGATGGAGTCGATGCCGGATCATTAGGCAGGCTTGGTCGCACTGCCGGTTGGTTGTGGATTCATCTCAACTTTCCTGAGGTGAAGTCCCCGGTGTTCACTTCCAGGTGACTCGGGGCTCTGGCAGCTTGAGAAGCCTTCAGTAAGTTGATCTTCATCAGCTTCTGTGCTTCAGTGGGCCGCATCATTTGTCTTTGCAGCTTGGTCACTGAAGGATCATATTTTGAGTGCCAACAGGTACCCCGCCACGTGAAAACCCGAGAGGGCGCGTGGGCAAAAGTAAGAGGGGGCTGGCTTCGGTGAAAACCCTAAAAGGGCGCTTAAGTCAGTAAAGTTGTAATTTAAAAATTCCTCTCCATCCTCCTCCTAATGAGACTCCCAAAGGGACAATCATCAAAAGTCCCACCGGAGCTCCTCTAACAAACCCATGTTCGACCCTCGTCATCATCGGCGAGATCGGTCGATCTCTACCCCTAACTTGGACATTCCGTCCCTGTTAATAATCCTACCTTTGCTTTGGCATGTGACCCAAGCTGATGAACAAACCCATGTTCGACCCTCGTAATCATCGGCGAGATCGGTCGATCTCTACCCCTAACTTGGACCTTCCGTCCTTGTTAATAATCCTTCCTTTGCTTCGGCATGTGACCCATGTTGATGAGCAAATCCATGTTCGACCCTCGTCATCATCGGCGAGATCAGTCGATCTTTACCCTTAACTTGGACCTTCCATCCTTGGTAATAATCCTACCTTTGCTTCGGCATGTGACCCGTGCTGATGAATAAACCCGTGATTCGACCCTCGTCATCATCGACGAGATCAGTTGACCTCTACCCTTAACTCGGATCTTACGTCCTTGTTAATGAACCATGTCCTTTGCTTCGACATTTAACCAGTGTCGACGAACTAAACCAGAGTCCAACCCTTGTCATCATCGGTAAGGCCAGTCGGCATTCTAGCAGTCAAGTTCTTCTGTACTCCAGATTCAAAAAAAAGGGAGAAGTAAAAAAAAGGAAATAAAATGGGGTTAAAAATAGAGATACCCCGCCAGACTTGCTCCTACATTGGGACAAGTGCAAAAATGGCTATAACCCAGCTGTGGCAAAAACCCGAAAGGGTGTCACAGGCAAAATCGGGTACCCCGCCACGTGAAAACCCGAGAGGGCGCGTGGGCAAAAGCAAGAGGGGGCTGGCTTCGGCGAAAACCCGAAAGGGCGCTTAGGTCAGTAATGTGAATAAAAAAAATTATAAATGAATGACGAATAGTGGTGATCCATCCTCCGTCTTGAAGACCCTTTACAGGGTTGAAGCGGAGTCTTCATCCAATGTCCCACCTATATATATCTATTTTCTACCCTTTTCGACCCTTGTCACCATCGGCAAGATCGGTCGCTACCCTCTCCGGTTCCTGTTATCATCGGCAAGGCCGTCTACCCTTCTCGACCCTTGTCATCATCGGCAAGATCGGTCGCTACCCTTTCCAGTTCTTGTCATCATCGGCAAGACCGTCTATCCTTTTCGACCCTTGTCACCATCGGCAAGATCGGTCGCTACCCTCTCCAGTTCTTGTCATCATCGGCAAGAACGTCTACCCTTCTCGACCCTTGTCATCATCGGCAAGATCGGTCGCTACCCTTTTCGGTTCTTGTCATCATCGGCAATACCATCTACCCTTTTCGACCCTTGTCACCATCGGCAAGATCGGTCGCTACCCTCTCCGGTTCTTGTCATCATCGGCAAGACCGTCTACCCTTCTCGACCCTTGTCATCATCGGTAAGATCGGTCGCTACCCTTTCCGATTCTTGTTATCATCGGCAAGACCGTCTACCCTTTTCTACCCTTGTCATCATCAACAAGATCGGTCGCTACCCTTTCTGGGCCTTGTCATCATCGGCAAAACCGTCTACCCCTTTCGACCCCTGTCACCATCGGCAAGATCGATCGCTACCCTTTCCGGTTCTTGTCATCATCGGCGAGACCGTCTACCCTTTTCGACCCTTGTCACCATCGGCAAGATCGGTCGCTACCCTTTCCGGTTCTTGTCATCATCGGTAAGACCGTCTACCCCTTTCGACCCTTGTCACCATCGGCAAGATCGGTCGCTACCCTTTCCGGTTCTTGTCATCATCGGCAAGACCGTCTACCCGTTTCAACCCTTGTCACCATCGGTAAGATCGGTCGCTACACCTTCTGGTTCTTGTCATCATCGGCAAAACCGTCTACCCCTTTCGACCCTTGTCACCATCGGCAAGATCGGTCGCTACCCTTTTCGGTTCTTGTCATCATCGACAAGACCGTCTTCCCTTTTCGACCCTTGTCACCATCGGTAAGATCGGTCGCTACCCTTCTTCGAGCCTTGTCACCATCGGCAAGGTCGCTCGCTATCCGTTTCGGTTTTCATCTCCCAGACTGACCGACTTTCTATCGACCCTTGTCGCCTTCAATAGGACCGGTCGACTTCTCCCCCCTAACCCGGACTCCTCGTCCTCATTGAGCAGCAGATCATTTTTTTTATAAACCCTGTTGATGAATAAGACCTATCCTCAGTTTACATCAGTTTCAACGGATTCGGCTGACGGGCCACCTGTCCATATTTCCTAGCCCTGAAGAGGCCTCTATACCCTTTTGGGTCCTCCAGACTCTCGACTTGCACTAGCCGTTGCTTAGTCCCGAGAATAGTCACGGCGCGGTGGAGTGAACACCTCACCCCTTTGCTGAAGGCGTGAGCTCTCTCCTGCACCTTGTGACCCACACACTCAGACTAGAATTAACTAGCAAGTGGAAAAGGAAAAAGAAAAGAATAATGAAAGAATGGAGTTGCCATTTAACAGCAAAATGAAGATTTTCATTCCTATGGAATAAAGGGTACATGTTACGCGGAGCATCCCCCGTAATACATGAAGTCCATCAAAAAGAAGCAAATAGAGAAGGACTATGGCAGAGGGCGTCGGAAGATGTCCTCCAACTCCGGAATGCCCAGGGAAGGATGGCGAGCTAGTTCTTGCAGTTTGAACTCAGTGGCCTCCAGCTGAGATAGTTTTTCCCCGAGGGAGGTAACTTGTCCCTCGGCCATCTCTGCCTCCTCCACCCTCTAGACTTCCAGGTGTTCCACCTCTTGAAGCTCAGCCTCTGCCCTTGAAAGTTCAGCCTGTAGTTCTGCTATCCGGGCCGTGAGAAAGCTTCGACGCTGCAAAGAGGCATTGACGTCGTCCCTAATCCTCGCCGCAGTCCCTTTCAGAGAAATGAGAGCTGTTCGACATTCGGGTCGCTCCAGTGTTACGGCCGCCAGCTGGTCAGCTGCCTCCCGACCTATGAATTCCCTCCTGTTTACATATTTCAGAAGCAAGATCACCCGTGGAGTCCAGTCGTCCATGGGGCAACCAAATGCCAACAGCGAGCGGGATAAATGCTCTATCAATCCCCTCAGCTGAACATAAGTCAAATCTCTGCTGGCCGTTATGGTCTACTGAAGGGTCCCTAAGAACTGCCACACAAGGTCGCTCGATGACTGGACACCGAGCGACAACGTCTCTGGTAGTTCGAACTCCACTCTGCTATCGACAGTGGCCCAAATATCGTCGCCCACCTCAGAAGATGACGAAGGCATAAGCTGCAGCGCACTAGTGTGTGGAACAACCGCGGTGCCCGATATGGTAGCCGGAGTCTCAATGACGACAACTTCCCTTCCAGCCCCCTCGGATGGAGCTGCAACAGAAATATCAAGAGCCAAGGGCATCTGTTCTTCAATGATCTCTCCGGCCTCTATTTCGAAGGGGCCATTCTTCTCCGAAGCCGACTGTTGTGCGACTTCTAATGGCTGAGAGTCCTCGACTGCTACCAAACTATCAACCCTCACAAGTGCTCTGGGTCCAGCTGGAGCCACTGCCGCCGCATAGTCCTTGGGGTATCGCAGTGCGATAGGCTGCAAGACGGACGGGAAGGTTGCGTGGCCCGTGCCTAGAGCCGGGAGGGGTACCTGCACCATCATGGTTGGTAGCACCACCTCAGTCTGCACCAGAAATATGTACATCATAAAGCTAAAAAGAAGAGAAAAGGAGGGCAACAGGCACCGGCCATGGGTGGGTCCTTACCTCAGCCGGTACTAGGCTTAGATCTCTAAGGGCAACTTCTCCGGCGCCAGCCTCTCCGCTCAAAAGCGAGCCTTACAGCCCAGGACCACTCCATGACAACCGGGGTGGGCTAAAAGTCAGGTGATCACTTTCATAGGCCGAAGACGCCCCGGCATCCTCAGTCTCTGTATCAACAGGTGGGAACTCCTCATCACTGGAGCCGCCACCATAGTCGACCTGCTCAGAGGAAGAGGACTCCTCTGCTCTTTCGGGACGCTCCACCATCGGAGCAGGAGCCTTGCCAGAAGGAGCATCACCGGCAGCAGGAGCTTCCCCCGTGCACTCCACATCAGGAGCAACAGTGGATGGGATCTCAAGGGAAAGTCCACCCTGCCCTTGGATAACCACTTCTTCTGCACTCTCCGAGCCTGGAAGCAATGACGGTTGTATATCAACTGAAATTTACGGCAAGAAATGGTCAAGCCGGCTGATGACATGAAGATTCATGGTGGCGTCACAATTAAACTATAAATTACCTTCCATTTCCTGTTTGGGCGTTGGAGAAGGCAGATCTCTCTCTACGGGAGCAGCAGGGATTTCCTCTACCCCTTCCCTAGTCGTGACATCTACCGTCGCCTCCAGCCCGACGACCGCGGCAGCTGTGTCGGCAACCGTCAGCATGGGCTAGCCAAGGTAGTCAGAGTGAGCTAATGAACTCTGAAGAAAAGAAGAGCCTACCTTCGGCTTCTGGCCTTTGTGGGCGAGAGGCCTCAAACTCTTCAAAGGATACAACCGGAAGAAGAACGGTTGCTGACCCCCTTTCTGCGGCCTTCTTTCGGCGCGCCCGTGTCACCCGGGTCACCGCCGCTTTTGCCTTCCCGACGGCCTCTCTCAACTGGGATCGAGTCCGCTTTCTCGAATCGTCGGGAGGCAGTGGCGTTGTGGTCGGGGCCGACTCGGGAACCTCGAAGTATGCTGGCTTCTGAGCCTTTATTATCAGCTCCCTAAAGTGCCGGGTCTCCTCCGAAGTTGGTCGGACTGCACATGCACAAAGGTGAGAATAATGCACCACAATGAAGGAAGGAAGCTGGCCGAAGGGCCTGAATGAAGAAATGGAACATACTTGCCGGCCCTGTGTAGAAGGGAAATAGAGGCCAAAAATACAGCGATGGCACTTTGTCTCTTGAAGCCACCTCGCGAATGAGCCAACATAAGTCTTCTATCTTTTCGCTCAGCTCAGCCAACAGCGCCAGGTCCTCGTGGCCGCGAAAAGACAAGTGATAATATAAGCTCAGGTGGTCCAGCCCCCATCTGTTGGCATATTTGAATGAGATATGGAGGGGCCGGTCCAGAATGGCTTCGCTAGGACCACCCACTGAGAGACCATGTGAGCGAAGGAGCGCAAATAGCCACGGGGTGTTGTCATATAAAGCATCCCGCATGTCTTCCCTACGGATGAAAGTCCGATAGGGGTACAACCTATCCACCTCAGGACGCCAGTCGGCCACAACTGAGATGGGCTCTTCCACCGGCAAGGGGAGTTGCTGAAGGACCACCCTCTCGCTACTTACTCGGCATAAGCCCCGAAGTGTTTTCACATAGTCATCCTTGCTGATTGGGGGCAGCTTCGGGTCAACTTTCGTCATGCGACTTTTTACGACCTTTCGAGCCTCTAGATAGGCCGTCGCCTCTGTATGGGTCCAGGATTTCAACTTCCTCAAATAAGAAGACTCAATATCAAGGACCGGCTCTGGCTGGGAATCCAGAAACCTATGCTCTGCTACGACCCAACACTCTCGCCAGGAGCTCCTGTAGAACCCCGTCCGTGCATTCCACCACTTGATATACTCAGGCATAACGCGGGGGAAACGGGCAGGGGTTGGCACCCTGAAAGAAACATCTTCCCGGTGGTGGAAGAAGTCCCACCATATCCGGGCATCATCATTCGAAACTTGCCTGGCCCTGTGCCTGTTAGGCAATGCAAACTGTGAAGAAGAATGTGGGATGTGCTGGTCGTAGCCGAAGTTCCAGCTGAAGCAGAACGGGTAGTACGGCTCCAACCACAAAATGCCGCTCTTGCGGAATACAAGGACACTCGGCCTGATAGCCAGTGCCCAGTCAACCAACTCTGGCTCAAGAATGGGCCTGGTACATTTGGCCCCGGAAATCGGATGGACATACTCCTCAGTCTCAAAAAGCTTGCACTGCCTTGTCCTGTTCACCAGCGGGCTGGAATGGGCAGCTAAGCTCCAAAAGTGAAGAACCCCGGGGGAATCTATTGGAATACGGGCCAACTTACCCCGACTGGCGAAGAGCTGCTCCGCTAATGAGGATGGCTCAGAACTCATGAATTCTATCATCCGCGGAACAAGAGGAACAGACTGTAACGCCCTAGGAGCTGCCTCCGGGAACAGGGTGCAGACCCAAGCATTGAAAAAGTGTAACGGACCGACCGTCGAAGATTCCTGGGGAGATGCGTCTTGTGCAGGTCTCCCAACATCTTATAAACAAGACACAGAGCCACCGGGCAAAGAGATAGCTTGGTACCCAAGCCATGAGACAGGCAGGATAAATGGCTTCTGCCCTAATTACGCTCTCGTCACCTTGCGGAAGAGCGAAAGAACAGATCCAGTAGACCAGGTACGCAACACAGTGGGTGACTGCGGTGACACCAGTAGGGTTTGGGTCTTCCATCTACCCTCCCCTTGAAGTGGATGATGAGGCGGCCTGGCGTCGAATTCTCTTCTTCCGCTTCTGAGCCACTGGCGCTATCGGGGGAAAGTCTTCAAACTTATTCTTCCCATTGAAGAAATATTGGAGCCAGGCGCCCATCCGCACCCTCCGCTTCTCACCCGGCTTCCGAGCTTCCCTCGTGTCGTGCGACGAATGATAGAGGGTGCGGTACGCCTTCATCAGATAGCGATAAGCATAACCCGCCAGATACCGACCCTCACCGTCGGTCTGATCCTTCAGCCAGTCAGGCCAGCAGACCTCCTCATACGGTTCTCCATCGATGGGTAGGCCGCTAAGCTGTGAGAGGCTCCATAGATCCAGAGAGGTCTCTCCGTCCAAGGTATAGAAAGTGTTGTACTCGGGGCAAAACACTTCGATCATGCCGCAACATAAGCCTCGGGAGATAGGGTAGCGGTACCTTGAAGCATACACGCTGTGGTAGACGCCAGCCCTGGTCAGGATGGGAGCGTAATGATGCAGCACATAATCTGTGAACTCCACCGCTCCAGGTCTAAATGCGTGAGCGTCGGTGGCCCTCAGCTTGGCAAACCACCCCACAGATATCTGGTGCTTGAAGCGGATCGCCAGGCAGTCCAGCAGAAATGATTCTTCTCTGTATCCCCATTTCAACGGGGCAAGAAACAAGCCAAAGATCGGCTTCTCCTGACCACCCTACCGGCGGAATCATTCCACCGAGCGGGTACGAATTCAGGGGCCCTGGTCAGTAGCCCATCTTCTGGAGCCAGATCTTGCAGTCCCAGCACGACGCTCCATTTCCTGACCTCTCCTGGGAGATAAATTGGCCTTCCCCGCACCACACAGTCTGATAGGCTATCCCTCTCTACTAACAAGGCCTACTCGGCTTTGCGGATGAGGAACATATCTCTCTTCCCCTGAAGATTGAAACGCCGAAGGCAGGACATCAGATGCTTGTCCTTGGGGTGATCTCGCCTGATGGCACCTTCCCGGTCATAATGAAAAGAATCACCTCCGAGGATGAGGAGACGACCAGTGTCCACAGTATCGGTCTCCGAGTCCGAGGATTCTACAACTATAGCAAGCTGGTCGTGCCCCCGGTCAAGGGAATGAACATTTCCCCACGTCACCACGGCACGGGAGGCGGAAGAAGAAGAATCGGATGCCATGATAGCTGCAAAGAAGCACATCAAACAATAAGCAAAGTCAAAAAATAGCTGATCAAAAGTAGATTTCTGACAAAATTTCGGCAGAGTCTCCCCAGCACGGGAGATTGCCAAAGAAAAGCGGGAACACGTCCACTAAGGGAACGATCCCTAAAAGTAGCCATCGGCATTACACCGAGGCCAAAAAGAATACCCGGGGAAATAGCCCCGAGGGCAAGCCCTACCAGAAGCCTCCCGGGGCCCAAAGAATGGGTTTGAAACCCAAAAGGGCAGCACTCCACTCACCCCGAAGGAGAAGCCGCCGCCGCTCTCGCCCTCACCTCACTCGACGCCGCGGGAAGAGAAAAGGGAGGAGAGAGAAAGAATTTTCACAAATGAGAAGTGAGGAAGAAAAGATGAAAGTCGAAAGCCTTATATGGGGGGGTTTCAGATGTTAATCCGGTGCGCTATTTAGCGTGCCGAATTAACCTCCCCCAAACCAAAAGGTGCGCCGATTTTAGGCGTGCCAGATTAGCTCCTTCCTAGCAATCTCCGCGCCGGATTAAGATTCCAGTTACCAGGGCGCGCCGGATTAACATCTCAAAGCTAAGGGCGCGCCGAAGTAACCCCGCGCCGTATTAACATTCAAGCGCCGCCGGATTAACGTCCGTGCCAGATTAAGGGTCGTCCCGAGCTCCCATCAATTGAAGAGAAGATCATTCAGGGAGAAATTCATTCGTCGGCCTTGCTGCACTCGTGCCTTGCTCGCAACACCCACGTCTGGGGGGCATTTGTTGGCACCCAAAATATGATCGTCGGCGACCAAGCCACAAAGACGAAGGACCCGGCCCGCTGAAGCATGGAAGCTGATAAAGATCAACATATTGAAGACTTCTCGAGCTGCCAGAGGCTCAAGTCACCCCGTATGAACGCAAGGGACTTCACCTCAGAGAACCAAGATGAACTCACAACCAACCGGTAGTGCGACCAAGCCTGCCCAATGAACCGGCATCGACTCCATCGTGCCGCATACACTACACCCGTTGTCCGACCAAGGACGACGGTCTACCCAGTGGCTACCCACCTCATGAAAGGCTCTCCTGAGATGAAGGAGTCCCCTTGGCTCTTTAGAACGAAGGACCGAAAGCTCTGTCGGCAGAAGATCCCGGTCACCGGGCACGGGTACGGCTTCCCGCCAAGATGGGCCCGTTAGTGGCCGAATGACCACCCAGCTCAGGTGGAACTATCCCTGGTGTTATCTCACCCTCTAAGGAGCTTTGGGCACAAGCCAGACCGAGCCAGTGGGACGAATCATAGAGCCAAAGGCCGTGTCAGCGGAAAACCCGCGTAATCAAACCGAAGTCATTTGAAGCTCCAAGGATGGCCGTACATCGGCCTGAGAGCTTCAACAAGGCGTCTCGTCAAGGTTTCAAGGAGCATTGGCGAGATAAATGTTCACGGTGACCCCCAGAATCATCCCTGGACTCATCGGCTGACTCGCGACGTGCAAGGAGCATTAACACGGTGTGCCCTGAACCGGCGCGCCCCCATCTGGCGCCCCTTATCCCGGTGTTCAAAGAATCTTCTCCCAGCGCCCTCCTATTTCGACGCGCAAGGGATGGAGATCCCCTTTCCGGCGCGCCATTTTTCGCGCCGGATTAAGACTTCGAACCTCCTCCTATACATAGGCGGCCGTTCGATTGAAAAAGAGGAGAGAAGAAGGCCTTTGAGGAAGACTTTCAAGAGGGTTTTTAGAGAGGCTTTCAGAGAAGCTTTTTGAGAGAGGATAGAAGGAGAAGAAGCAGGGTTCTCTGGAGCGCCCGTTGCCGCCGTCTTCCCTCAACCTGCCTGAAGCCCTCTGGAGTCGGAGAAGAAGAAGACGTCTGATACTCTGTTCTGGGAATAGGTGGGCGCCTGTGTTTTCACTAATTCCTGATATCGATTTCTCTCTATCGAATGTAAGCGGGAGGGGGAGGGATGGTGATGATATGAGCCAAACCCTCCCCCCCCTTCTCTGCGTCTTCTTTCATTTACTGATTGTTCTTCTGCGAATCCTCCTGCGAGTAGGATGGTGGCTGTGCCGCGATGCCGGCACCCAAACTCATGATATGTATGTGATTTCCCCCGTCAATGGAATGATATCGTGCGTATATGAATGCATCAATGGGTTGAATGTTTGGCGTCTCGTCTTCCTCTTCCATTGCTATCTCATTTGATAAATGTATATACCTATTGGGGTCTTCCCGTATACGGCTCCGAAATCCTAGTTTCTCTGGACTCTGAACGCGCCCTTGTATGCCATGGGCTACATGGACAAACCCCTCCCTGGGTCCTCCACGCCTGTGCCTGTGCATATGTCGCTCTCTGTTTTGATACGAAATCTGATCTTAGCATCCCCTCCTCTTTGCATCTATCCGTTGTTCAGAGGGGGCAGACGATGTTTTGGGACAGTGAAGTCCGCTTCGCGACTACTGCATTCCAGTCATTTGTGGGTATGCGTGTGTAGATGAACATTTCTAGTTGCATATCAATCGCCCCTTTCCGTGACTGTTGTTTCATTCTATTCTGTGAATGGCAACCCAGTCTCGCGAGCATCAACCTCTCGACCCTCCACCTAGGGAGGGGGATATCTTCCGCCGTTTCACAGAGCTGCCAATTGGCCAAGAGAACTCCACTCTCGAGTGATGGATGTTCCTCATGGGTCACGAAGCTTACAGCAACAAGGGCTCCAGCCCAATAATCCCAAACCCACAGTCCTTTGGGAACCCGTGGTGACCAAAGGGGTAAATGCTTCTAGCACGCTAGTCCTCGGAGCCTCTTTCCCTAAGGGTCTCTCTCTCTGGCGGGTGCAGTGTATGTCGTAGGTCACACACCCCTTGTAGGCCGGTCCTCAGGGTGTCGCTCCTATCATCAGCTACCTCATCCTCTGCTTCCGCCCACGAAGTTTTGGGGCCCCTCGTAGGCCAGTCCTCGGGGTATCCTATCCGTTGGGAATTTGCTGGCTGTCACCATGCAGACCGGTAGTTTAAGGGGCTTGCTCCACAAGTGAGCATGACCCCGTTCCTCTCCTGCAACCTTTCAGGTTCAGGGGAGATGCTACCTGATTTTCGGTAGGTTTTGGACTCACAAGTCGTCTCTATGGACTCGTCGTGATAAAGCATTCATTCTGAATCATGGACTCTAGTGCTCGAGTATGAACCTCGCACTAGCTCATCACTTCACTCTGGAAGGGTCTTGGACTTCAATTAAACAAGCAATTGGCTCAACCAACTTCAAAACTCTCAACAGAATCTTAATGAACATAAATGGTTTCAAAATTCATCAAAAATAAGCTAAAATAGTGCGGCCCTAATCCGGCGCGCCCTAATACGGCGCGGTACCCCCCGCGCCGGATTAACACTAGACTCATGATTTCCCTTTTTTTATTTGGTTCGTTCCCAGCGCGCCCTAATCCGGCGCGCCCCAAAGCCGGCGCGTCGGGCTAATGTTGCCATGGCCGCGTCGGATTAAATACTTTCACCTACGTTTGGACGCGCTGGGGAAACTTACCCCTACGCGTGGCCGCACCGGTTTTGAACCCTTGTGCTATTTTAATCGTTCAATCACCTCCGGAGCGATCCTCATCTCCCGTGGTCGGAGTTAATAAACCCTAATTAGTAATGAACTGAATAAGACGAGGGCCGTTTGAGCCCGAATCGTCTTGTTATCATGTTTTCACTATCATGTTCGTCAACACTTTGCTCTCGTTATCATGCTTGTGTTACCATTCTCTCCCCTTGGCGTGGATTAATAAATGTGATTGAGCTCTGCTTGTTTCCATAACTCTATCGCCATGTTTAGCATAGTCACGAGCATCATGCATGCATGCTTGCATAGTCCCTCGGGTATATCAAATGGCAATCACAGAAGGCCGGGTTACGCCCGATCGGAAGTCTCCGCTATGCGCGACGGTGGTCTTCGGACCTACGTCCTCCGCCACGTACCAAGGGTCTCCAATTTAATGAACCATGCCTCTCCTGCATGATAAATAGACGCATCTCATATGATCTTGTCATGTTCACAGCATCGCATCTTTATTCCAGCCTTGACAGCCCACTATCTCGGCAATTAATCAAAGGTTTTTCCTCCTGTCGGGGGATGTAATTAACGCCATAGCCTTTATGGTGTGGCGGACTACTGGTCCCGACCGAATCTCACTTTCACCCGACACGGGTCAGAATGAGCGCATAATAAACTCGTCACTCACGTGACTGGCACGCCTGCGCAGTCAATCAGTCAGTTAATTGCCAGTCAGTTAATTGATTGATCGACACATGAAATAAATCAAATAAACCCAAACGATAATCATAAACAAACAAAGAAAGAAAGACCCGCGCGAGTAACGTGGGGAAAGGATCCCATCACAAACAGGCTTCAACGGCGTTTTCTTCATGGATCGGCGTCTACGGTGCATCGAATCTTCGGTGGAGGTAGGGAGATGGACCCTCAACCTGCGTACTTCATTTCCAGTGAGTTTTGTAGGCCGTGGTGAGCCGAGCGGGCTTGTTTGGGCGTTTTGGGAAAAATGCATGTTTTTGGGTGTGTGAGCCGAATCTTACGTTTTTATCGTGTTTTTGGGGTTTAAATGGGTCCTCTCGGTGCTAGAGAGGTTGGGGAAGGTTTTCCCCTTTGTTTCCCCTTCACCTGGGGGTGGATGGGACGTGGAATGGGTTTTTCTTCCGTTTCCACCATTTTCGGGTGCGGACTGAGAACGCGCTAGTCCCAACTAGTGCATTCTTGAGGGTCGCGACGCCCCAATGGGGCGCGTTCATCGGAGAAGATGAACAGTAAGGTGGTTCCTGTCACGCTATAGGGTCCTAGCGCGTTCTATCTTGTCGCGCTAGGTGATCCAGCGTGATCTATCCTGGTCGCGCTATAGGTCTATAGCGCGATCTGTCTGGTCGTGCTACCACTGTATAGCGCGTTCTGTTCTGAACGCGTTATGCGAGGATAGCGCGATCTTGGGATGACCAGTCGGGCCGCCCAGGGTGGGTAGGCTACGGTTGATCGCGCTCCCCTCGGGCCGTGTGTGTCTCGGACAACCCGTGGAGTTCCGTGACCGTGTCTTTGGGTGTCCGGAGGTCCCGTTTATCTCAATTAACGTGCCCGTGAGTTTAAGGGTTCGGGTGACCTTCTAGCGTTCTGATTATGTTGTATTGGTCTCCGATCAACCCGGTTGTGACCCAGTGGTTGACCTTTGGCCTCGTGAGTGTCCCAGACACCCCGTGGTTTTCGTGACTGTGTCTTTGGGTGTCTGGAGGTACCGTGTTACCCCGATAAGTGTGCCCGTGGGCTTGGTGGGTCCGGGTGACCACAGGTGTTCCGGGCTGCTGTGTTCTTGCTAGATCGAGTCATCGTGTATCGGTGTGAGAGCGGTGAGGTTTCCCCGCAAGTCGTTGCTTTTCTGAAAGGTGGCTTCCGAGTGGGCCAAGCGTGTGGCCTTAGACGGTGAGTCCAGTCTCCCTGCTTGGGACTGGAGTTTTCTTAAGTTCCCTCCTCGAGGGATGGGTCTCGGCAGTTGTGAACATCCTTGTAAGTTATTGCATTGTGGTTTTGACCTAGGGATTGGGCCAGATTGACGGCTCAGTGCTATCGTGTGCAACGGTCTTGACCCCGAGTCTTGTGACTCAAATGCCATTGGGTTTTGTAGGTCTAGTGGACCATCTAGAGTGTGGTGGTGTCATGCCACCTGTTACTCCGTGTTACTCGCAATGAGTGCGTGCGTGGTTTTCAGTGTCCACGTTCTGTGACACGTCCACTAGTCGTAGCCTTCTTACGGCACGCATGTGCTGACCCACCCGGGAGTGGTGGAGCGGCTGACCTGAGAGAGACGGTGAGTAGGCTGGTTACCGTAGGGCCCCCACGTACAGCTGAGTCCGGGCTTAGGGGGAATTACCAGCTAGAGGATAGGCCTAGGGCGTATGGTCTGAGTGTGCATACGAGGTTGGGGGCGTCGGACGGCGTCGGCAGGTGCGACCCCAACTAGTCCTTGTTCTGTGGTACTGGTTACTGAGTGTGTCTGAGTCTCTGCCTGGGGCGTCGTAGCTAGACACTCGTGACATGGTGTAAGACGTCAGGGGACGCATCCGGTCGTTCTTCTAGTGGGTGGTGCTCCTGTCACGTGACGTGAGTGGTCGTGTACCGGGTTCTATTTCCATCCGCGAGACGGGACTTCGTGAGTGGTTTCGGGAGTGTTCCCAGAGTCGAGGTCTGGGGTTTTCGGTGAGCGTCACCAAGGGCCTTTCCCCAGACAGCATTGTGTTCACGACGGTGAGGTCGTGACCGTGTTCCCTGACCGTGTGGTTTTGGCTCGAGCCCTTTTTGTGAGGGCAGGCCTCCGCTACGGAGGTATCTTGGCGTTTTCCTAGTGGCGTGGTTAGGGCGGTTCGTGTCTGGTGGTCCCCGATCATGGAATCGGGTGGTCGGGTGTGTGGCTTGGTTGTCCCCCGATGGGAGACTAGGTCGTGTTTTCTGGTCCAGTAGTAGTAGCTGTAGAGCCGAGGTTTTGCCGGCCACCGTAGTTACTTTCCTACTTTCGTAGTTACTTCTTTCCGTGCCGCCGTTGTTTCTCAGTTGGGGTTTATGGAACGCACTAAATTTCGAGGTGTAGAGATATCGGGGTGTTCTTTTTATCGGTTTACCTAGTGCGAGGGCGTGCAAGTCACCTAGGTGACAATGTGTTCGGGCTTCAAGACTGGAGTGGTCCGAAGCCCGGGGTGTGCGAGACGTGCATGCCGTATGACCATCATCGATATTTTTTGACGTCCACAGGGTTCCGTGGGATCCCTACTGGGCCAGTGACAGGAGGCTCACCCCTGTGTTTCAGGTGCGGCGGTTCTTCCTCGAGGTTCGAGGGTGCTGTACGGAGGTTCTTAGTGCCAGCTTGCCTGGCCGAGTGTTCACTTGGCATGTGGTACGTTTTACTACTTTAGACTGTACTTTCTGTTGGGCTGGACTCTGTTGTAGTTGTTCATTTATTTCTGTTAATTGTTGAATTATCATGCCTTATTTCCTATTTCTTTGTACCTCCACACTCCTTTTTAGCGCTTCCGAGCCCTCTCGGCTCGTGGGTGACGGTTCGAGTCTCAGGTTATCGGGCCTTCCCGGTAATGGGATTCTCGGGTCGTCACATTGGATCAGCCTTTTGCGCCTACATGTGTAGAAGCCCACAAGGGAGAGAGAGGCCCAATGGGGCTCCTAAAAGTTTGGAGTTCCAATTTAGAAATTGGGCTCCTTACATGAAGTGTAACCTATTTTACAACCTTGACCCATTACACTAATAAATACTCAAATAAATACACACCAATACACTAAACATAAAGAATGTATCAACACTTAGGGAGGGACTCCATACTGTCGCCCAACCACAAAGATGTCGATGTCGACCGAGTCGTGCTGCGGGTCCGGTACCAACGGCTCGCTTGGTCGGGC
This sequence comes from Amorphophallus konjac, assembly GCA_022559845.1. Taxonomy (NCBI): domain Eukaryota; kingdom Viridiplantae; phylum Streptophyta; class Magnoliopsida; order Alismatales; family Araceae; genus Amorphophallus; species Amorphophallus konjac. The sequence continues at coordinate 139,873,410 of CM040127.1, read as the reverse complement.
CGTACTCGTGCTCTGGTGTCCTCACCAGGAACCAACTATGCTGACTAAAGCGACCGAGGAGCAGCGTCCGGGAAGAGAGTGCAGACCCAGGCATTAAAGAAATGCAGCGGGCCAACTCCCCAAAGATTCCTGGGAAGGCGCGAGCGATGCAAGTCTCCAAGTAGTTTATATATTAAACATAGTGCAACTGGGCAAAGCGAGAGCTTCATGCCCCAGGCCATCAAGCAGGCAGGATAGATAGCCTCTGCCCTGATCACGCTCTCGTCACCTTGCGGGAGAGCGAAGGAGCAAATCCAATAAGTCAAGAACGCAACGCAATGAGTAACTGCGTCAACACCCCTAGGGTTGGGCCCTCCTGGTTGTCCTCCCTCCGAAGTCGAAGGGAAAGCAGCTTGTCGCCGAACCCCTTCCTTCCGTTGAATGGGAGCCGGCACCACCGAAGGAAAATCTGTGTATTTCTGCTCCCCTCTGAAGAAATACTGAAGCCATGTGCCCATCCGCAGATGCCTCTTCTCCCCAGGCTTTCGCACCCCCTTGGCATCATGCAAAGAACAGCAAAGGCTACGATATGCCTTCATCAGATAGCGGTAGGCGAAACCAGTCAAATATCACCCTTCACCGTCCATCTGATCTTTCAGCCAATCTGGCCAGCAGACTTCCTCATACGGCTCACCATCAATCGGGAGGCCGCTTAACTGTGAGAGACTCCAAAGGTCCAATGACGTCTCTCCTTCTGAAGTGTAAAAGGTGTTGTACTCCGGACAGAACACCTCAATCATACCGTAGCAGAGACCCTTTGAGATGGGATAGCGGTATCTCGATGCATATATGTTGTGATACACACCTGCTCTCATCCAAATAGGTTCATAGTGCTGCAAGACAAAATCTGTGAATTCTACTACTCCTGGCCTGAAAGCGTGGGCGTCGGTTGCCTTCAAATAGGCAAACCACCCCATAGAAATCTGGTGCTTGAACTGAACTGCTAAGCAGTCTAACAAGAATGGATCATCTTGGTACCCCCACTTTAGCGGGGCCAAGAACAAACCAAAGGATGGCTTCTCCAGGTCTACACAACCCGCAGTCTCGTTCCACCTGGCAGGAACAAACTCAGGGGCCCTGGTTAACAGCCCGTCTTGTGGAGACAGCTCTTGAAGTCCCAGCACAACACCCCACTTCCTGGGTTCACCAGGCAGATATATGGGTATTCCCCTCACAACACAATCAGTAAGGCTGTCCCGCCCCTCAAGCAGTGCTAGCTCAGCATTCCGAACAAGGAACATATCCCACTTTCCCTGTAGGTTGAACCGCTTCAGGAAAGACATCAAGTGCTTGTCCTTGGGATGATCTACTCTGCAGCCGTTATGGCATTCATACTTGAAAGAGTCGCTCCCAATGATCAGCAGGCGGTCTGTGTCCACTGTCTCGGTCTTCGAATCAGAGGACTCTGCCACTATGGCTAGCTTGCCATGGCCTCTATCCAAAGAATGAACATCTCTCCACGTCACCACAGCACGGGAGGAGGAAGAAGAATCAGATGCCACGGTATCTGCATCAAAAATAGATATGAAAGAAAGCAAACAAAGTCAGAAAGCAGTTGTTGAAGGCAAAGTCTTTCTGACGAAAATCTGGCAGAGTCTCCCTAGCCTGGGAGTTTGCCAGAGCGAAGTGGGAACTCGTCCACTAAGTGACGATCCCTGAAAAGGGCCGTGGGCGTCACGTCGGGGCCGAATAGGACACCCAGGGGTGCAGCTCCGAGGACAAGCCTACAAAAAGCCTCCCGGGACCTGGAAAATAAGGGGTTAGACCCCAAATCCTCACTCACCACTCTCTACTATCGCCGTCGCGCTCGAGAGGAGGAGGAAGAGAGAGAAAGTTAAGATGTAAATGAAGTTGAAGTAAGAAAGAAAGAGAAGAAAGAAGAAGTTATAGGGGGACTTTGATGGGCTTAATCTGGTGCGCTAAAGGGCGCACCATTTTTGCTTCTCCCGCCCAAATTCGAATTCAACTCGCCCCCTTGGGTTAATCTGGCGTGCTAAATAGCGCAACGTATTAACCCTCTTCACTTCAAAGGGCGCATCAAAAAGAGCCGCGCCATATTAACCAAAGCCCCATGGCCACGCCGGATTAACCACCGTGTCGGGTTTAAGGGCCATTCCAAGCTTATGTCATCTATACGGGAAATCTGCCTAAACGGAGCTCATCCGCTGGTCCCGCTTCACTCGTGCCTTGCTCCCAGCACCCGCGGCTGGGGGGCATTTGTTGGCACTCAAAATATGCTCTATGGCTACCAAGCCTAAAATGACAGAAATGATGTGGCCTGCTGAAGCGAAGAAGCAGAAGGACACCAATGCACTGAAGCCTTTTCGAGCTGTCGGAGCCTCAGGTCACCCGGTATGAACATCAGAGACTTCACCTCGGGAGAATCGAGAAGAATTCACAACAAACCGGTAGTGCCAACAAGCCTACCTAATGAACCGGCATCGACTCGGTCATGTCACATGAGCAACGTCCGTTGTCCGACCAAGGACAAGGGCGTACTTGGTGGCTCACCACCTGAAAGAAAATTCTCCCGAGGTGATAAAGCACCTTTGGCCCTTTCAGAACTAGGAAATTGGAGGCTTCGTCGGCAGAAGTCCCGGACGGCCCGGCACGGGCATGGCTTCTCGACAAACTAGGCCTGTTAATGACTGAATGACCACCCAGTCGAGGCAGAAGCGCTCCGGGTAGTATCCCACTCCCCAAGAAAGCTACCAATGTAGGTTAAGTCGAGCCAGCCACAGAAACCACCGTACCGAAGGCCACGTCAGTGGAAAACCCGTGTGTCCAAGCCAAAGATGCACGAGGTTCTAAAAGTAGCTGTTCAGTGGCCTGAAAGCATTGTCAATGCTTCACGCCATGGCTTCACAAGAGCATGGCAAGATGAATGATCATAATGACTCCCGGAGCCTATCTGAGGCCCACTGTCTGCCTCGTGTCGAACAAACACGATGAACCGGCTTAAACTGGCGTGCCAATATCTGGCGCGCCCCTCTTTCCGGCGCGCCCCCCTCCTGGCGTGCAAACATGATCTGGTGATTCTACCCGCTCACCCCGCGCTGGGGAGTAATCACACGTCGAGAGTGCTATATATGGGCCAATCATCGGCCAAGAAGAAAAGAACAGAAGAAGGAAGAAGAGAGACGAAGGGATCGAAGAGAATTGGAGAGAAAATGAAACAGTCTTGGGGGAGAAAAAAGAGGGGTATTCCTGAGAGCGAGTCAGAGTGCCACTTCTCCTGTCCACCCACCTGAAGCAGCCCATTATAGGGGAAGAAGCCTTCATCGACGATACTCTGTTCTTGCAGATGGGTTCCGGCAGTTCCTTTCCTAGTCATTCCCACTGCAGCTTCCCCTGTAATCCTCCATGAATGTATGAGGTTGGGGGGGGTGATGATATGAGCCTTCCCCCCCTTTTTTTATTATTTGGGGTTCCCATTGTCTTCCCCTTTCTCTGCGACAAGGGGTTCATCCCTATCCATGTAATCGCCAAACAGTCTTGAGCGACAAAGCCATGCCGTCCCGAATCTGTGTGATGATGATCCATTTTGATAATAATGTTGTGATGTTGTGCAGAATAATGTCTCCTGTGCCCTTTTTCCCCCATTTCTTCTCGTGGTTGTATTCGACTCCTAGTATTCTAGTTATCTTCGTGCGGATGTTTTCTTCGCGCTGTTGAATATGCCCTGGGTTATCCCAAAGGGGCTACAGCAATGATCCCCTCCCCGGGATCCTTTTATTGCGTAGACCACATCGAGTATTCGGTATGCCCACATGTTTTCTCCCAGCCGGAGGCGTGTATATAAGTGCACCACCCTTCAGCCCTGGAAACGGCTCCTCTGTGCTTCCCTGGTCGTAGCTATGGGCTAGGGGAAGGGGCCATCTCCAAAAATCTATGAATATCATAATCGTTCATGTTGCAGAAGCCACTGAACTGTTCGACCATTTGCTCCCTTCAGTGTCTTAGTCTTTTGGTTAATCTGCTAACCCTCGGTCTAACTTGTCAACCTCTCTGCTAACCAGTTGGCTATGATGCATACATATACATAGAATTAGTTGTTGTCAACTTATCGATTCGGTGTGTTCTTCATATGTATCGCATTTGATTTCCTGTTTTCTCAAGGGGCTCATTGCCCGGGGAGGGGGAACATTCCCCATCGGAGTTTCCACATCACCATGGGGTCTAAGGAGACATGTCCTGCAATGACATGTATCTCTGCAGATCGCCAGAGGGTGAATATTGAAATGGACTCTTAGCCCGACATCAAATCCACATTCCTTCGGGAATGGTGGTGGCTATGGGAAAGGTACCTCTCGTAGGCTAGCCCTCGAGGTACCCTCCCATCTCGGCCGTCCCTTAATAATGTTCTCGACTCGTGGAGCGTTGATGCCCCTCGTAGGCTAGCCCTCGGGGTTTTCCCTCCATTGAAGTCTACCGACCACCATTTGGCACTCCCGGCTTTAAGGAGCATATCCCAGATACTGTGGGACTGTCTCCACTTCACCCCCGCACCCCCTGGGCAAGGGGAGGTGCTGCCCAAATTTTGACTGAATACTTAGTCTGAACTGGATGAATTTTTAGCTATAAGTCTACTTTAGACTATGCTCGAGTAGGAACCTCGCATAAGTCTGGACTTGTCATGTTCGCAGGACATTTGGGACCTGATTAAACCATTTAATCTTCCTAATTACCATCAAAGTTCTAAGAAATTTGTCTGGCATTTCATTAAAGCCCAAACTAGCCAAACTTGCCTTAATCCAGCGCGCCCCTAAACCGGCGCGCCCATTTCTGGCGCCCCCCCCGCCGTTTTAGCCCTACACTCATAATCTCACTCAACTCCCTTGGCCTCCACCAGGCACACCCTGGGCACGCTGTTTTAGCCTCAATACAACCCCGCGCCATTTTGAGCCAACCCCATCTATTTATGCGCCGACCTCATCCCCTTTCTTTGTGAATCAACCCCTTCCATCTATGGATCGACCCTCGCCAGTGCATGAAGTGTGCTCATGTTGACCTTAGTCCAAGGAGGGCAGTGACTTAGTGCATGGAATAAAAAATAATGCTTTGATCAAAAATAAAAGAATGATGCATTGACTTTATGTGTATATTGTTAACTCATGATGGTTGATGTTAAAGCTTTAATTGATTTAATAAATCTAGTCAAATAAAAGAATAAAAGGGATTGAACGTCTTCAACCATGCCGAAGCATTCATCTTGAAATCATGAGCATACACTTGCATTAGCAAGCATTGCTATCTAAATGAGCATGACTGAACCTTTAATTACATGAATAAATCAATTAATAAACTCATTGCATTTTGCATGAATGGCCAACTAAATGAACTCACTCCATGGCATCCATTGGTGCATTCAGTCTGTATTCTCTATGCCTTCGCGTCATCCCCCGAGGCATCCCCATCTTGGCAACTAATCAAGGGTTGTCCTCTTTCATAGAGGACGTAATTAACGGCATAACCTTTATGGTTTGACGAACTCTAGGTCCCGACATGAACTTCACAATCGACTGACTAAGTCAGATCGAGCGCATAATAAACTTGTCACCCAGTGATTGGCACGCCTACGCAAATAAACAAATAAATCAAATAAATAAAACCACAAGATGAGATAAAATGTTCCCCACACTTGTCTGGTGGCGTCTTTTCAAGGTAAGCTTTGGAAGTGCTATCTCGGTGAAGCCTTAGTCCTGTGTCTACTTATGTGTGGACTGTGTTAGTTCTGAACCTGATCTGCTCTTGTTCGGCAGTTGCTTGGCTTTGGACCCAGTTTTTGGAATTGGGGGCCATTGTGCACAGTGTCCGACGTGCCGTGTTTGGCGGCTGTTATGCTACGAAGGTTCAGTGATTGTTTCAAGACGTGAGGATAAGATGAGATTAGCATTCTTTGTGGATTGTGCTGTGGCTCTTGGCACGATTGTTTTCACTATGGCAACTTGTGATCAGCTATTAGCATGATCGGTACTTCAGGCATGGTACATTGTATTTTCGTGAATTGCGATGGCGCCGAGTGTATGCTGAGATGCGGATGTCGAGTTGTCTCTGATGCCTATGTATGTTGTATTGAGTGCGCAGCGGAAGCGTGTGGGCTCATAACCCACAGGTCGAGGATCGTTTGGTTGGAAGATTCTAACCGGCCGAGAGGTTTGTTTTTTCAGTGTGACATTGTCTTGGCCATGTGTGCCATGATGCTGTTGGTTGCCTTGCCATTGCTTGAGACATTATGGTTGTTGGCACTGGCAGGTTCAAGAATTGGGGAAATCTGATAGCGTATATGCTGGTCGAGTACCCTTTCTTTCTCTATATTTTCTTGGGAGTTGTACTCTCGGTAAGGATCGTGGTCCTAAAGATGCATTCTCTGAGATTGTTGTTGTGGGTCCTTGTTGGTAAGCTACGAGCGGCTTGTATCTGTCAGTCGTGTGTTCAGTTGTAATTGTTCCTTGATGTGACCCAGCTTGCAGTTGTGTCCTATGGTTCTGTGTTGAGAACGGAGCCGGGATTCTATAGGTATTGGTGTTGTTGGTTTGTGGTTGTGTTCAGCTCGGGAGGAGTTCCCTGTGAGTCTGATTTGGATTTGCGTGGACCGAGGTCTTGTCATGCAACTCGAATCAGATGTAATGTCTGAGTAAGGACTGACTTGATTGTGCTCGTGGTCCTGTGTTGTCATTGGCGTTCTGCGTGCCAGTTTCATTGTTTGTGACGCAGAAGTCGATGGGTGGAGCAGCCAGCTATGAGGAATGTGTTTTCTTATCTAAGCTGAGGTGTGTGTATCTGCCGAGTGTGTGGTTATCAGTAGCTATTTTCGTGGCATGGGTCGTGTCTCTTATCCCTGTAAGACGATAGCGATGATGTTCTGTTTCGCAGGTGCCTGACTTGTGTTCTCATGTGTGCCATGCTCGTTCTGTGGATCGATGTGCCTAGAGATCTGGAGCGTGTGCCTGTGATTGTGGTCTGGTAGTGTCTCTCTGAATTATGTTTCTCGAGAATCATGTTTTGTGTTTGAGGTTTGGCTGATGCTTGGAGAGCGTAGCCAACTGTTTGGGTTTGTTCTTCCCTATTCACTTATTGGCTCCTTGAATTTTGAGGATGAATTTCCTTAAAGGAGGGAGGACTATAATAGCCTGGATTCTTCGGATCATTATCGGAGAGCTTTCGGAGCACTTTCATGGGTCCTGATACGTGTTTTACGATCCACTCAGGTTTTCCCCTTATATAACTTACGGAACCCTGTGGAGAGTTGACCGTTGAGTTTTGCGACTCCGGGATGCTACAGGTGCGTTGTGCTCGTTCCGAGGATCGCGAAGACTATTTTTTCATAATTTTATGAATTTATGAAATTTTGTGCCAGAAAATCAGATTTTAGGAAATTTTCTAATTTCCTATTTTTTTCCTTTTCTTTTAACCCTCCCTCTCTCCTCTCTCCTCCTTACGATCTCTCATTCTCTCCCTCTCTGTTCTCTCTCCTCTCTTCTCCTCTCCCCCAGGTGGGCGATCGATGTAGAGCTGGGTGAGGTGGCGACGGCGTGGAGCTGACCTGATGCGTGATGGTGCGAGTATCGAAGCGTGGCATTGGCGCGATCTCATTCGTGGATTCAAAGCCAGCGTGGGTTGTTCGTGTTATGGTTTTCGGCGTATTGTGGCCGTCTCGGCGCATGAGATCTTCGGTGGAGGTAGGGGGACAGATGCCCTACTCTTTTCCTACGTTCTCTCGCGATTTGGAGCAGAACGATGTGAGTTTGAGCGAGTTTTCCTACTTTAAGGGCGAAAGCATGTTCGGGGGGTGTGATTCGTTTTCGCCATTCCAGGCGACAGTTTGTAGTTTAAATGGCTTAATTTGAACCCCTGGCATGTTGGGAATCATTTCCCACCAGTTTTACTGCATTTCGTTGAGAATCGGAGCCGGTATGAGCCCGACTGTCCATGTAAGTCGTGTTGGGTCGATTCATGGGAATCACCCGTTTCTTGTCATTTTTGTGAATGGTTTGATCCCTTCCGGCTTGTGGAAGGTGGGTATCGACGTTAGGGTTGTTTCCCCGTCGTTTAGACACGATTGGGGCGTGGAAAGACCGGGTTTTGGTTAGAACAGTTTGGCGGTCCTACCAGTGACCGCTAGGTGGCTTTGGCGGTCCTCTAGAGACCGCTATCCAAGGGTTATAGTCGGTTTGGCATTGTAGTCTTGCGACCAACCGCAAGGCTGGTTTAGCGGCCCTTGGGCGACCGCTATTCGACGTTTAAGTCGGTTGATCGATTCTAAGTCGGTTCAAGCTAGCGGTCTAGCTTCGACCGCATAGGGTCTTTGGCGGCCCTGGGGTGACCACCATTCCCGATTAACAGTCCAAGGGAGACCGTTATATGGTTTCAACTGTTTAAGTCGGTTTGTCTATTTTGGGGGTTGACTGGGTATAGTGGCCAAGTCGTGACTGCTAGGTCCAACTTGCGGCCCTGAGGAGACCGCCTGGTGCTAGTAGCGGCCTCAAGTAGACCATAAGGCTCCTATTTCTATGGATTTTGTATCTATGGTTTCTTGAGGGTAGCGGCCCTTTGGATGACCGCCAATTTGTTTTAGCAGCCATGGGTAAGACTGCCACCTGCCCAGCATGTTCTTTTGTGTTGATTTGGTTTCCGGTTAAAGTGGCTTCGACCTTTTGGTTAGCCCATTGCTCCGTGGATGTCTTGGACATCCTATGAGGGCTGTGACTATGTTATAAGGTGTTCATAAGTGCCACTATACCGAGTAGTGTTTTGTATTATTTCAAGGGTCATTATGGTTTCTTGTCAACCCGGTTGTGACCCAGTGGTTGACACGTGACCTCGTGAGTGTCTCGTCTATCCTGTGAGGATCGAGACATTATTTTGAAAGCTTGGAGGTATTATCTTACCTAAGTTTGCGTTCCATGTGATTTGAGGGCTTCGATAATCTCTCATGTTCTGTGTTTTGTGTTATACATAATTGTGAGTCCGTTGTGCGGCTCGGAGGTCGAGGACTCATTATTGTCATTATTGCTGTTATGGATCCAGCTATTCTGTGCCGTCTTCCATAATGTGTTTTACCGTAGTTTTTGGCTTAGGGACTAGGCTGATTAACATTGTGTTGCTGTGATGTGCGATGATCTTGACCCGAGTCTTGTGACTCAAGGATCATTATCAGCAGGTCTAGTTGACTGTCCCGAGTCTGGTAGCTGTTGTACACTACATTGTGCTCCGTAGTACATGTGACATGTGCGTGTTTACCCTGTCTGTACTTCGGTGTTTGCTATTTTGAGTCTCTATGTCTAGTGATCCTCCACTAGTCATAGCCTGACGACACTTGCCTATGTGTCGGCCCACCTGGGAGTGGTGGCGGGGTAGTTCCCGGTTGAGACGGTTTGTAGGCTAGTTACTGTGGGCCCCCTTGCTTTGCAGTGGCATCCTGCTGGGGGGGAAAACTAGCTAGAGTCCTAGCTCAAGGCATTAGACTTGTGTGTGCACACGTGGTCAGGGGCGTTTGGACTGACATCGATGGGCATGACCTTGACTAGTCACTCGTTACTGTTGTTCCTTGCACTTGGTTCCTATTGAGTATCTCAGTTATTGCCGTTCTAGGAGAGTGCGAGATACTTGTGGCTCAGTGTAAGACGTCAGTGGATGCATCTGGCTATTCTTCTAGTGAGGAGGTGCTTCTGTCACACGACATGATGACTTGTGTTTTTGTGACTTGCCGGTAGCCTTTGTTTGGCTTCACCGAGGTCAGTGTAGCGTACATGATGATGAGTTTCTGTATGTGTTTGTGCATTTGACCGTGTAGGTATTTTGTGAGGTCTTTGCCTATTTCTGTAGGCTTTTACGATATGGGTTTCGTAATTTATCAATAGATCGGTAGCGCCCGACTTTGTGAGATCAGGGTTTGCCTTTCTGTTGCTTTTCAGAGTAGTTTAGGGGGCCGAGGTTCCTTCGGCTGTCGTGTTCCATGGTACGGCTGTTTTCCTCTTTACTGTTGTTCTTGCTCCTGTTGTTACTGCTTTGCTATAGTTGTTAGCACTGCTGTTTACCGCTTTTGTTTCGTGGTAGGGTTCTGCGGGATCCCTACTTAGCCAATGATAGGAAGCTCACCCCTGACTTTTCAGGTGTAGCTATTCTTCCTCATGCTTGTAGGTACTGCTATGTGGTTCTTAGTGCCAGCATTGCCAGTGTTGGGCTTCCCCCGACTTGAGAGTACATTCTCTTTTCTGTTGGGCTGTACTTATCTTTCTTTGGACTAGTCTTTGTTAGTTTTAATTGTTATAAAAAATGTGATTTTAATTCTACTTTTTTAACAATCCTGATCATTGAAATTTAAATACTTACTGCTTTATCTAGAAGTTCAATGTACTCTCACACTCCTTTCTATCCCTTCGGAGCATTTCCGCTCTTGGGAGGCCTCGCAGGTTCCAAGTGGTATCGGGTTTACCCGGTATCCGGATACTGGGTAGTCACAACACTCCTTCCTTTGCTGAATTGTTGTCCATATTAAAAGCGAAGCAGCCTAGTCAAGGCATCAATCTTGGAGCTGAAGATCCCTGCTTTCCGCCTCCTCCTACATCTTTGATGAAGAATAGGGCGGGTGGCAACCCTTCCTCGAATGAAAAAGCTCCCTAGAAGGAGGGGCCTCCGCAGCAGCCCTTTCAGGAAAATGAAGCCGAAGGAGAACAATCCTCTCCAACAGCACCTCAGGAACCTCCGAAGCCTCAGTGCATAGAAGAGATGCGGCTGTCCAATGTCAGGGTGTGTAGTCGAATAATGAAGCTACTGAAGAAACTCCCAACCAGATTCACTATATGGGAGATTTTATCTTTGAGTAAGGAAGCACGGCAAGCAATGATTGAAGCTTTGTAGACGCCAGCTCAATATGAAGCATATCTGGCAAAAACCTAGCTCAAACTGACAATCACCTTCACGGAGGATGACATGCTGATTCTAGACCCTAACCACAATAGGCCGATGTACATGAGGGGACAGCTAAATTGCCAGCCACTGAGCCAGATACTGGTCGACCCAAGGGCCGCAGTTAACATCCTTACTTACCGCATATACCAGAAGTACTACTTTGATGTGCATCTGACAAAGGTAAGGGATATCACAATTGCAGGCTTCAATTAAAAGTTTGAAATCCCACTCGGAGTGGCAGAATTCAACCTCACACTAGGGGATCTCACCACAAAGGTGTAGTTTCACGTGATTAATTCCAACACTTCCTACAAAGCTCTCCTTGGCCGGCCGTGGATGCACTGTTGACACCCCATTTCAGCCCGCAAGTTGAGTTAATTCTCTTATTCACCTCCATGATGCCCTGAATTAACCATTATTTTGGAACGTTCTTTGAGCCTATTTCGAGCCTATTTCTTCACCATGTTTTAGACCCATTGAGTTCTGGAGACCTTATCTTCAATTCCCTAACTTTTGGGCCCGTTTCGGGCCAGTTCGGAGCTCAAGCGATCGACCGGACGACAGTCGGGTATCACCTCGCGTAACGGTCCAGGTGAGACCGATAGGGGACCCTAGCGGTCCTATGCCAGACCGCTACCCCCCATTTTGTTCCAGGAACTTACCATTCAGCTCTGAAGCCTTGCGGTCCTCCCTAGACCATTTGGTGGTCCCTTATGGTCCTTCCATGAGTGTTTTCATTCGCTAGCGGCCCTGCGATATACTGTTTTCTAAATAGATAGTCTAGATGATCCTGAACTCCAATTTCTTCGCCTGTGGACTCCTTGGAGCCCTTGTCTGATCCACTTTTGAGGGAGATAATCCTCCACCTCAATTTTCATCGATCTAGACTCTTATCCCCACTATTATCACAAGATTTATGCATCTATATCCCTATTGTGGGAGTTTATCTCGGATTTATCTCCAGAAGTTTCCTGCAACTCTATATAAAGCACCCAGTTCGCAGGTTGCGAAGGGCGGCTCTTTCTCGGTTTGGGGTGAAGCCATGCTGCACCACCGTCTCTTCTCTTTGACCCTGACCTGAAGAGGGAAGTATTAGCTTTCTATTTCATGCTCAAGGGCTTGATTTAGTTGTCTCTTCTCTTAGTTCTAGCTCTCTCAATTTAGCAAATTATCACACATTTCCGCACTTTCGCTGCACTCTTGCACTTTTCTTCATATTGCATAGCATATTTGTAATACCCCAAATTCTTTTAGAAATTTAATTAGAAATTAGTTGAATTTATTTGAATTAATGAGAATTAATTTGAAATTAATTAGATTAATTCTTTAATAAATAGAATAAGTCACATTTCAACTATTTTATAAAAATCCATAAAAATCATATTCATGTAGAATCTATTTCGTTTAACAATTTTATCTTCTATGGCTAAGCCTAATAAAATCATTAGCTGGGCCTAATCAGTGTGTTAAGTCAAATTTTCACACCTACCTAACCCAAATTCATGTTCATTGTTAACCCCACCTTAAAACATCAAATTCGAGCTCATTTCTCAACCAAATGAAGTGATTCCAGCGGCAAATAAAAGATATTACTGAGAGGATCATTTCCCCTCTATCAATTGATCGAAAACCAAACCCTAAAATGTGCAGTCGGCCGAGTTTGGTTGGGTCAAACATTTCGGCGCTGTTTCAAACACTCACCTTGCATCGTCGATTTCTCCCAGCTCCGAAGGCTCCAGAAGGTGTATGAGCTATAACAATGAAGCTATTCAACCCTAGTTTCCTTTGGTAGTAGCGGCAGCCACAGTGGAGTTCGATCTAGGAAGATCTTGGTTGATTAGTGGAGGTGGGTCGGCATCCCGTCATCCTCCTTTCTTCATCTTTGTTCCTTCGATTAAGGTTGGTACCCTTGACCAAAATCAGCACATGAGTACATCATTTTGATCCTCTCGACGAGCTCTTTCCAGTGGTAGTAAAAGCCCTAAATTTTATTAGGTATCTAGAGAGATCTCGGGGTTTTTCTGAAGTGCTGTCAAGTTCATTCTTCAATCTAGGTTCATAAGTTCTCTCTTCGTTTGAGATAGGTTATAATAACCCAAACTCTAATTAACATATATGTATGTAATCAACAGCATGTTAGCTTTCATTTGGCGTAGAAAGCCCTAAATTTCATGAAGCATGCTTAGAGAATTTCTGTTCGGAGTAAGAGCATGTCTAGACTTGGTTTATGATGTGTTCTTTCGAGTTAAATCATGATTTTGAGCTGTTAATCTTGATCCCCATATAGCATGTCATATATGGTTGGAATCAACATCAAGCCCTCTTTCTTTTGATATATAAAGCCCCAATTTTCATAGACCATGCTTAGAGTATTTCGTGTTTGATTAGAAGCATGCAAAAACTAGGTTTCCAAGTGTTCTTCCTAGATAGGTTGTGATTTCGATTGATTTTTCGGTGAATTTCATGTTACAAACTCTTGTATTATGACCCTAGTATGTCTATCAAGAACCCAGGAGCATGGGGTTAAGTTCCCAGCCCAATTAGACCCCAATTGGGTGAGATTTTGTGGATTTCCGAAGTCACGTTCGGATCTGTGGACGCAGGGGTCGATCCATGGGGTCGACCCATGCTCAAGCATGATCCTGCTTGCCCCAGGGTCGACCCATGTGGTCGACCCATCCTGCAGCGTGCGGGGGTCGACCCATGGGGTCGACCCATACAGCAAGTGTGTAGGGGTCGACCCATGGGGTCGACCCATGGGGTCGACCCAAATGACCAAATTTGTGGGGGCCGACCCATGGGGTCGACCCATTCAACAGACAGAAGTCTATTTGTGCAGGGGTCGACCCACACACTGACAGACCCTAAGGGTCGACCCAACGGGTCGACCCATGTGCTGGAAGACCCGGTAGATTGGTTTTCGACCTGAGGATCGATCCAGACCGTGAGGGGATCGACCCGTTCAACCTAGTCCAATTGAAAACCATATTTTGAGGAACCAGTGACCCATACATGCAACCCTATGATCTCAATTTACAATGGTCCATGCACTCATTCCAAGTGTAAAAAAAAAACCATTCCGTTTACTATCTCCACTTCAACGCACTCAATGGTTAATTAGAAACCCACATGATTAGTGGTTAAATATGTAACTAAATTTCTATTAATTGCATGTTGTTCATTCCTACGCAATCTTGTTCATTCTCTTTATCATCTTGAATAATCTTTTTTGTAATTTGAGTTAACGTAAAACTTAATCCTTGGTAAATTGACATGAAATTAGGATTTTATATGATTATTAGGTTACTGGATAGCCACTTTACTCCTGTAGAACAGCGGCCAACTTATGACCGCATATCCGTGATACGGCCAGTATGGACCGTATATCTTGTTCATGGGTCTTAATGTCTTCTGGACATAAGCGGCCCACTGTCAGCCGTTCATTTTTGACCTCGTGAACTGTGTTTCAGTCCAGTTCCCGTATGCGCGGCCCTGTATTAGCCGCATATACCCTTGAGCGGCCTTTGTATGACCGCACATCTCTCGGAGATGAGTTTTATTGTGTTTTGTACTCTTGAATCCAAGGACAGGTTAGTCGTTTAAATCTAAACTTATGGACAGTAATTCCTCTGATTAATTGGCCATGAATTTGACTAAATTTCTAGACAGATCTTTAGATCTTGTATCCAATAAATCATTGCCAACGCATCATAAGGGCCCGGTCTGGTCCTGGGGAGAGCGCCCGAAAAATTAGTGAGCCCATGGGATGTTATAATGATATGGTGAGGCATTGCACCGAGTGCATGACTAGCTTGTTATCTACGACAGAAAAACTCTTGTTACTCTTGTTACTTGATCGTGCTTGACTTGTTATCTCTTGTTACTTGCTAGTGGCCATTCCTCGTTACAGTTCTTGTTACACTTGTACATGTTATTCTTGTTAAATTCTAGTTATCTTATATCTCTTGACCTTGCAAGATCTTTTCATTATGTTGTTTCATTATATCGTCATTCATTTCTTTTGTTAGCATGGTATATGAAAATGTTATTAAATTGTTAATCATGTAAACTTGCCTGTTATTTCCTACTGAGCGTCAGCTCACAGTTGTTGTTTCCCCCCTTTCCAAGCTGTTCAGGTGATGACGTGCATACCGATGGGGAGGGACAGGAGTGATACTTAGAGTGTACCTGTTAGTAGATGCCGAGTTGGCATAGACGTTTACCTCTAGTTATTCCTTAGAGTTGTGTTAGTACTTTACTGCTTTTGGAGTCAGTTATTGTATTAGAATCAGTTGGAAGTTATGTTTGATTGTGTGTTAGCAGTGGTGGTTATTGTAATAAAATTTGGTTTTATCCTTGATCAATAGAGTTATTTCTTTCCATAGCACCTGTGTAATTGTTTAGTTTAACTTGTTAATATTATTTCTAGCTAGTTTCTAACTGTACGACCCGATATTCTGCGTCGGGGCATGACAGTTTAGTTGGTATCAGAGCCCTAGGTTTCATATTCCTAAGTTTTCCTAAGTTCTAGGTTTTCAAAGATCTAGGGTTCTAAGTGTTATCTTAGGACCCCTAACCTTGTTAAAGTCTAAGGACCTGACCTGGTGAGATTGGGTAGAAACTTGGGTTAAGTTCATATCGTAATTGTGTTATTATCTATCTTATTGAACCTAAGTAATCTACTCCTCGTGTAGGCCATTGCAATGGCAGCTGATCGTGCGGAATGGAGGAACTTGCAGTGTACGGTTCAAGGCCTTACATAGGCTTTACAGCAAGTGGCTCAAGTAGGGGCGGCACACCATGGCACTGGTGACTTATATCGAAACTTTCGAGGGATGAATCCGCCGAGATTTGGAGGCTCGACTGACCCTGATGAAGCTGAGCACTAGCTAGATGAGATGGGAAGGATATTCGAAGTAATGCAGTGCAATAATCAAGAGCGTGTCCTTCTTTCAACCTTTCAACTTGAACGTGATGCAAGAACATGGTGGGATTCTATGAAGGCTACCCTTTGTGATCAACAAGTCACATGGGAGGAGTTCGAGGAATTCTTTAACAGTAAGTATTTTTCTGATAGAGTGCAAGAGAAGAAGGCAGCAGAGTTCGCGACTTTGAAGCATCGCAATCTATCTGTGGCAGAATATGAAGCTCAATTTTCTCGGTTATCCCAATATGCTAACCACTTGATATCTACCGAGAAGATGAAGGCCAAGCACTTTCTCAATGGACTGATGCTGCATTATATCAACCAATTGGCACCAATGGAAATCTCCACTTATTCTGACATGGTGAGGAAAGCTCAAGTCCTAGAAGATACTCTAGAAATGACGGAGAGAATCCGTGGAAAAGGTGCAAGAAAGGAACAACCTACGGGTTCCGAGAATATCAATCCCGGGTATGGCAAGAAGAGGCCCATTAGTGGACCTGGTTCGTGGAGTGGTTCTGGATCGTGGAAGGGCATGATGCCGAAGAATGAAGACAAGAAGCCTGGCCCTATTATCCCATTCAAGGGCGTGTGCAAGTTTTGTGATCGTCCTGGTCACAAGATGGAGGATTGTTGGCGCAAGCTAGGCGCCTGTCAGCGATGTGGAAGTAGGGAGCACCGTATCCCTGACTGTCCTCTTCTGTCGGAGCAAGCTACCCCGGCAAAACCACAAGGCATCAAGAAGCCACAAGGCAAGCTTCAAGCTTTACATGCAGATGAAGTAGGAACCGCCGAGGATGGTGGACTCATCGAAGGTACTCTTATTATACTCGACAAGCCAGCATTTGTTCTTTTTGATACTGGTGCCACACATTGATTTATTTCTCAGAGATTTGCTAAGTCTTTAGTTGTGGAACCTATTTTGATGAATTCTCCGTTAGAAATATCAACACCTATTGGTTCTAGATCGGCAATTCAGTACTTCTATCCTTCTAGTACGGTCATGATTGGAGAATAGAATTTACCAGCTAATTTAGTTTGCATGGACATGAAGATTATGATGTAATCCTAGGAGCAGGTTGGTTGGATCAATATGAGGCTAATGTTCACTACAGTTCTAGCTCCGTGTCTTTTACTAGGCACCCGGGACTTTCTTTTGTTGGAGTTAAGCACCATAACTCCATATCACTTATCTCGGCTCTTCGAGCTGATAAGCTGATGAGACGAGGATGCGAGGCTTTTCTGGCCTTTGTCTGTGCAACCCCTGAGCAGCAGATTGAGATTAAGGATATTTCTGTTGTCCGAGATTTTCCTGATGTCTTTCCAGAGGAACTACCAGGACTTCCGCCTGAGTGGGAAGTTATCTTCTCTATTGATCTCATTCCTGGCACATCTCCTATTTCCAAGACTCCTTATCGTATGTCTCCTACGGAACTAAGAGAATTAAAGCAACAGTTTATGGAATTGCTCGAGAAGGGTTTCATTCATCCTAGTACTTCCCCTTGGGGAGCCCCTATACTATTCGTCAGGAAGAAAGATGGTTCGATGAGGTTGTGCATCGATTATCGGCAATTGAACCAGCAGACTGTCAAGAACAAATATCTATTGCCGAGGATTGACGAACTATTTGACCAGATAGCGGGAGCTTAGTATTTTTCTAAGATCGATCTTCGATCTGGATATCATCAGTTGCGGATTAAGAAAGAGGATATCTATAAAACAGCTTTCTACAGCAAGTATGGTCATTTTGAATTTGTCGTTATGCCTTTTGGTCTAACGAATGCACCAGCAGCTTTCATGCAGTTGATGAACAATGTATTTCGACCCTATCTTGATCAATGGGTCATGGTGTTCATTGATGACATCTTGATTTATTCTAAGAATGAAGAAGAGCATGTTGAACATCTGAGGATGGCATTGCAACTGTTGAGAGATCATCAGCTATATGCTAAGTTCAGTAAGTGTGAATTCTGGCTGCAAGAGGTGTCCTTTCTCGGACATATCATCACCAAAGAAGGTATTTCTGTTGATCCTTCAAAGGTAGAGGCAGTGAAGAATTGGGATCAGCCTACCAGTGTGACTGAAGTTAGAAGTTTCCTAGGCCTGGCAGGCTACTATAGAAGATTTATCCAATATTTCTCTAAGATTGCGGTACCTATGACAAGATTAACCCGCAAGAAGAACAAGTTTGATTGGTCAGATGATTGTCAGCGAAGCTTTCAGACTTTGAAGGAATGTTTAACTACTGCACCTGTATTGGCTTTACCTTCTAGTGAAGGAGGTTTTGTGGTATACACTGATGCTTCAGGTATTGGTTTAGGCTGTGTACTCATGCAGCATGGGAAGGTGATTGCCTATTCTCCTAGGCAGTTGAGGAAGCATGAAGAGAATTATCATGTTCATGATTTGGAACTAGCAGCAGTCGTGTTTGCCTTGAAGATATGGAGGCACTACTTGTATGGAGAAACATTCATAGTGTTTTCAGATCATAAGAGTCTGAAATATTTGTTTTCTCAGAAGGAACTCAACATGAGACAGAGAAGATGGTTGGAGTACTTGAAAGACTTCAACTTCTCGATTGAGTATCATCCTGGAAAAGGTAATGTTGTGGCAGATGCATTAAGCCGAAAGCCTGTAGCCAGATTATCAAGTCTCATGTTACAAGAGTGGAAGCTACTGGAAAAATTAGCTAGCCTGGATCTGAATGTTGATAATGATCGGGTTATGATTGCTCAGATTCAACTTAAGCCCGAATTATTGATGGAAATCAAGTCCTTGCAAGATAATGATCCTGAGCTGGTAGAGATCAAAGGAAGCTTGAGCAGCAGACCTGATTTCATGATGGTCGATGATGGAAGATTGTTATTCCAGGGTAGAACTTGTGTACCTAATGAAGCTGGAATAAAGAACAAGATTCTAGAGGAAGCTCATAGATCCAAATACACCATTCATCCTGGAGGCACTAAAATGTTCAAGGATTTGAAGAGATCTTTTTGGTGGCTGAACATGAAAAGGGAAGTTGCTGACTTCGTGAGTAGATGCTTGGTTTGTCAGCAAGTTAAGGCTGAACATTTCAGACCGGTAGGAAAGTTGAAACCACTTGACATACCCCAATGGAAGTGGGAAAGTATTGGCATGGATTTCATTATGGGTCTACCTAGGACTCGTGGTGGATTTGATGCAATATGGGTGATTATCGACCGATTGACAAAGTCAGCTCATTTCTTACCCATTAAGTCCAAGTGGACAGTTGATGTATTGGTTGCTTTGTATTTGAAGGAAGTGGTAAGGCTCCATGGCATACCAGTCAGCATTGTGTCTGATAGAGACCCCAGATTTACTTCACATTTCTGGAAGGGACTACAAGAGTCTTTGGGTACTTGTTTGAATTTCAGTACTGCTTTTCATCCGCAGACAGATGGACAGATTGAAAGAACCAATCAGATAGTGGAAGATATGCTTAGAGCATGCATGATTGATTTCGGAGGCAGTTGGAGTGATCACTTGGCATTAATTGAATTCGCCTACAACAACAGTTATCAATCCAGCATACAGATGGCTCCTTTTGAAGCATTGTATGGAAGAAGCTGTCATTCCCCGTTATGTTGGGAGGAGATAGGTGAGAAGCAATGGCTTGGACCGGATCTTATTTCAGAATCCTTACAGAACATCCGTATTATCCGAGACCGGTTACAAGTAGCCCAATCAAGACAGAAGAGTTATGCCGACAACAGAAGAAGAGAATTGGAGTTTCAGGTTGGCGAGCATGTATTCTTGAAGGTCTCTCCTACGAGAGGGATTCAAAGATTTGGCATTCAGGGTAAGCTCAGTCCGAGATATATTGCTCCATTCGAGATCCTGATAGAGTGGGAGAGGTTGCTTACAGACTGGCTTTACCGCCTCAGTTGTCTGGCGTACACAATGTTTTCCATGTGTCCATGTTACGGAAATATGTGTATGACCCCACTCACATCATTCAACATGTGGATTTTGAATTGAAGAAAGATTTGACCTATGAAGAAAGACCTATCAAGATTTTAGATCGGAAGCAATAGCAACTCCGGAATCGTTCTATACCAATGGTCAAGATTCAGTGGAGTCGGCGTGGAACCGAAGAAGCTACTTGGGAGTCTGAAGATACTATGCGGAAGCGGTATCCCGACTTATTCTAGGTGAGCTATCTCATTCCCTATCCTCCGTATTTAGTGCAGAGAATTTGGAGGATAAAATTCTTTAAGTGGGGGAGGGTGTAATACCCCAAATTCTTTTAGAAATTTAATTAGAAATTAGTTGAATTTATTTGAATTAATGAGAATTAATTTAAAATTAATTAGATTAATTCTTTAAAAAATAGAATAAGTCACATTTCCACTATTTTATAAAAATCCATAAAAATCATATTCTTGTTGAATATATTTCGTTTAACAATTTTATCTTCTATGGCTAAGCCTAATAAAATCATTAGCTGGGCCTAATCAGTGGGTTAAGTCAAATTTTCACACCAACCTAACCCAAATTCGTGTTCATTGTTAACCCCACCTTAAAACATCAAAATCGAGCTCATTTCTCAACCAAATGAGGCGATTCTAGGGGCAAATGAAAGGTATTACTGAGAGGATCATTTCCCCTCTATCAATTGATCGAAAACCAAACCCTAAAACGTGCAATCGGCCGAGTTTGGTTGGGTCAAATATTTCGGCGCCGTTTCAAACACTCACCTTGCATCGTCGATTTCTCCCAGCTCCGAAGGCTCCAGAAAGTGTATGAGCTATAAAAAAGAAGCTCTTCAACCCTAGTTTCCTTTGGTAGCAGCGGCAGCCACAGTGGAGTTCGATCTAGGAAGATCTTGGTCGATTAGTGGTGGTGGGTCGGCATCTCGTCGTCCTCCTTTCTTCATCTTTGTTACTTCGATTAAGGTTGGTACCCTCGACCAAAATCAGCACATGAGTACATCATTTTGATCCTCTCGACGAGCTCTTTCCAGTGGTAGTAAAAGCCCTAAATTTTATTAGGTATCCAGAGAGATCTTGGGGTTTTTCTGAAGTGCTGTCAAGTTCGTTCTTCAATATAGGTTCATAAGTTCTCTCTTCGTTTGAGGTAGGTTATAACAGCCCAAACTCTAATTAACATATATGGATGTAATTAGCAGCATGTTAGCTTTCATTTGGTGTAGAAATCCCTCAATTTCATGAAGCATGCTTAGAGAATTTCTGTTCAGAGTAAGAGCATGTCTAGACTTGGTTTATGATGTGTTCTTTCGAGTTAAATCGTGATTTCGAGCTGTTAATCTTGATCCCCATATAGCATGTCATATATGGTTGGAGTCAACATCAAGACCTCTTTCTTTTGATATATAAAGCCCCAATTTTCATAGACCATGCTTAGAGTATTTCGTGTTTGATTAGAAGCATGCAAAAACTAGGTTTTCAAGTGTTCTTCCTAGATAGGTTGTGATTTCGATTGATTTTTCGGTGAATTTCGTGTTCCAAACTCTTGTATTATGACCCTAGTATGTCTATCAAGAACCCAGGAGCTTGGGGTTAACATCCCAACCCAATTAGACCCCAATTGGGTGAGATTTTGTGGATTTCTGAAGTCACGTTAGGATCTGTGGACGTAGGGGTCGACCCATGCTCAAGCATGATCCTGCCTGCCCGAGGGTCGACCCATGGGGTCGACCCATCCTGCAGCGTGCGGGGGTCGACCCATGGGGTCGACGTCCGGGGGTCGACCCATGGGGTCGACCCATACACCCAAACGACCAAATTTGTGGGGGTCGACCCATGGGGTCGACCCATTCAACAGACAGAAGTCTTTTTGTGCAGGGGTCGACCCCAGGGGTTGACCCACACACTGACAGACCCTAAGGGTCAACCCAATGGGTCGACCCATGTGCTGGCAGACCCGATAGATTGGTTTTCGACACGAGCATTGATCCGGACCGTGAGGGGATCGACCTGTTCAACCTAGTCCAATTGAAAACCATATTTTGAGGAACCAGTGACCCATACATGCAACCCTATGATCTCAATTTACAATGGTCCATGCACTCATTCCAAGTGTAAAAAAAAAACCATTCTGTTTACTATCTCTACTTCAACGCACTCAATGGTTAATTAGAAACCCACATGATTAGTGGTTAAATATGTAACTAAATTTCTATTAATTGCATGTTGTTCATTCCTACGTAATCTTGTTCATTCGCTTTATCATCTTGAATAATCTTTTTGGCAATTTGAGTTAACGTAAAACTTAATCCTTGGTAAATTGACATGAAATTAGGATTTTATATGATTATTAGGTTGCTGGACAGCCACTTTACTCCTGTAGAACAGCGGCCAACTTATGACCGCATATCCGTGATATGGCCAGTATGGACCGTATATCTTGTTCATGGGTCTTAATGTCTTCTGGACATGAGCCGCCCAGAACACACCGTTCATACTTTCGAGCGGCCCACTCTCAACCGTTCATTTTTGACCTCGTGGGCTGTGTTTTAGTCCAGTTCCCGTATGCGCGGCCCTGTATTAGCCGCATATACCCTTGAGCGGCCTTTGTATGACCGCACATCTCTCGGAGATGAGTTTTGTTGTGTTTTGTACTATTGAATCCAAGGACAGGTTAGTCCTTTAAATCTAAACTTATGGACAGTAATTCCTCTGATTAATTGGCCACGAATTTGACTAAATGTCTAGACGGATCTTGGGATCTTGTATCCAATAAATCAATGCCAACGCATCATAAGGGCCCGGTCTGGTCCTGGGGAGAGCGCCCGAAAATTAGTGAGCCCATGGGATGTTATAATGACATGGTGAGGCATTGCACCGAGTGCATGACTAGCTTGTTATCTACGACAGAAAAACTCTTGTTACTTGTTACTTGATCGTGCTTGACTTGTTATCTCTTGTTACTTGCTAGTGGCCATTCCTCGTTACAGTTCTTGTTACACTTGTACATGTTATTCTTGTTAAATTCTATTTATCTTATATCTCTTGACCTTGCAAGATCTTTTCATTATGTTGTTTCATTATATCGTCATTCATTTCTTTTGTTAGCATGGTACATGAAAATGTTATTAAATTGTTAATCATGTAAACTTGCCCGTTATTTCTTACTGAGCGTCAGCTCATAGTTGTTGTTTCCCACCTTTCCAGGGTGTTCAGGTGATGACACGCATACCGATGGGGAGGGACAGGAGTGATACTTAGAGTGTACCTGTTAGTAGATGGCGAGTTGGCATAGATGTTTACCTCTAGTTATTCCTTAGAGTTGTGTTAGTACTTTACTACTTTTGGAGTTAGTTCTTGTATTAGAATCAGTTGGAAGTTATGTTTGATCGTGTGTTAGTGATGCGGGACGGGACCACGGACACGACAAGCTCGCGATCGTCCCTTAACGAGGGAAGCGTCGGATGTGTGCGGTTGAGAAACCGGCAATGAGCTAGGGTGGTCGGCTCTCTTTTGCGCCCGGATCGGGTCACGGGACGGCTTCGCTCTCTCTCGCAGCAGTGATATTATAAATTGAAGGCGAGCTAGGTATCCCTACACATGCTCTCTAGCAGCGGCATATAAAGCATATAAAGAATTAAGCTAATGCCAAGTGTAAGGGTGAAGGCGATACCTCCACGCTCTCGGCGTGGCGAAGATGGCACCCGGCCGAAGCTCGTACTCCCGGGAACTTAGTACATTATGTTTACAGCGGTACAAATAAGCCCACTCCACGCAGGGAGGTAAAGGGCGACACAAGTGGGCCCGGGAGGACCAAGTTCGGGTTGACGGGCGGGTTCGGGCAATGCTTCGGCTTCACGCGTACTCGTGCTAGTAGGGGCCCACGTATTGACCGGAGGGGTCGTGTGGGGCCTGATGACTCCTCTGTGGTGGAGACACCTGGAAAGCATACCCCTGGGATGGCGAGCTGCTGGAACGACCGCCGGACGCCGGGCGGCCCTCGGACGACGCTCGTCGGGAACTCGGCCACGAACCTGAAAGTTCTGTTTACAGGCGCGCGACTCGGAGAAAATTGCTGCTGCGATCAGCCCCGTCGTCGGAATGCGACGAGGTTAGTGCCGTTGGAAAGTTGACTCAGAGTACTTAGACGTAGGGGTCTTCAAAAAAAATAATCAGATCTGTATTTCTGATCATGTATTTTACAAGCTTGCTGGAATCTGGCCAAAACTGCAGGGGCAGGTTCTGACTTCTCTGAAGATCGACGTTGACCGGGGAGAAGACCTCCGAATCGGGAAATAATCTCTTCAGCAAAGTTGAAGATCTCTGAGAGAGGAATCCGGGACTGTTTTTTGTTTTCTGATTGGAGACGAACTGGATTTTCTGGGATTTCTTTACTAGACCTGGGTCGGATCTAGGAAACTGTGGGCAGACTGTTCTTGGGAACTTGGAGGAAATTTGAAAAATACTTGGAGGGTGAACCAAAAATTAATAAAATTCCTGGTGGTATAGGGATGTCGACGGAGATTCCATTAAATTTGGGCGACCCAACAGAAATCAAAAGATGGTTCGAATGGGGTAAACTCAGAGCTGGTGAACAGTAAACAGAACCAGGACAGATCTGGAACTTGGACTTGGACGAAAATCAAAAAATAGCTAAAGGATGAATTTTGACGTGATTTTTTTTGTGGGGATAAGGGTTCTAGAGGGGAACCAACCCTGAAATTTTGAACTTCAGAAGACGAATAGAGTGATAGCAGGAATTCGGAGAAGAAGGGTCTATCCTGGGTGGACAGAACACCGAAACCGTTGGAAGACGACGCGTCGGCGGCGAGACGATGGCGGCGGCGATCACCGGAGTTGCTTCAGATGCTGGAGGGGATCAAGGGGGAGGGGATTACACTCTAGAAAGGGGGCTGGAGGTGGAGGAACCAGGTAGAGAGAGGGGAGGGGCGCAAGATCCAATGGGGGCAAATGCCAATTTTCTCTTCATTAATTCAATCAATATGAAAATACAAGTATATATATGCAAGGGATCTAACCTATTCTAAGCCCTTGGATCAAGGGTTGATCAATGAAGGGTTGAGATGTGGTTTGACAACCACATTAAACCCCATTAAACTACTAGGTTCGCCCCCCCCGTTTAAGAAGGCAATTAGCATTTGTCTTCTTTAATTAATTCTAGGTCCAAGTCCAAGGTTGGACCATGGACCCGCCACCTTGGACCCAGGAGTC
Source organism: Amorphophallus konjac (assembly GCA_022559845.1). Classification (NCBI taxonomy): domain Eukaryota; kingdom Viridiplantae; phylum Streptophyta; class Magnoliopsida; order Alismatales; family Araceae; genus Amorphophallus; species Amorphophallus konjac. The sequence goes on along the minus strand of CM040127.1, from coordinate 139,848,354 downwards.
CAGGTGGACCAATAAGGATGAGGGAGGGGGCCCCTGCAGGGCCTACATGCACATTTGCAAAGAAACCCAATGCCCTTTTGCAAATAAACCCACTAAGACCTACTATTGTGTACCCATATACCACAAGGGCGTACATACAAATATAAAAGGACGTAGATGCAAACACAAAGTGAGCGGGCTGACGTTGATGTCCCCATCAATTCTCCCCGGGTGGGAGGAACTCGACCTCGTCGAGTAGGGGTATGGCTGCTCTGGTACTCCGGCGGATCTGTCACCGTGCTAAGTAGCGCGGGTATGCTCCACTCCAAGTGATCGACACCTGCTCATTCCATATATACTCGATATGCGCACTGCTATGGCTAAAGGTGGTCACTCCGAAGGGGCACTCTCAAAAGGAAGGAAACAGCTCGAAGACTCACTAGGAATCACCGCTGAGTCCCTATAGGTGACTGATCCGGGTATAGATGTAGAACCGATCCCCTACTCATCGAGTGAGTCGACTCGCTTCACACTCATAAGAGAACGACACGAGCTTGCACAAGACACATGCAGACTCACCATGCACTGACACATGAATGAAAATCACACAAATAATCGACTCAAAATCACCACACAAACAAACCACACAAAGAAAACACACCGACTCATCTATGACCCTAGACACACCTAATGTTAGTCCGACCCGTACATGGGTGACGGCGGACCAGGACACCCGAATATGTGCCATACATGCATTTGAGGTAACTAGAGGTTGACGTCATGGGGAACTCCTAGACATACTACGATGCACCAATCATGGACATTGGACTTGGATGCGGGAAGTCCGGGAGGTGCGGGTGGTTTAGAGGGATCGGGGAAACCAAAGTCTTCCTTACCCCCGAGGGATGGTTCGGACCTATGGCTATGTGGAGTTTGCTTGGCCCGAATGGAAAAGGTGGGATAGTGAACTCCGCGGAAGAAGGGTAACGAGTATGAAAACTCGGGAGGGTCACTAGTGAAGGGGTCAAAAGGGTCGAAGAAGGTGTGACCCCATGAAGTGGGTTCCAACATGACATGGTCCCAATCGTGAAATTCTTGAAGGTGCAGGTGGTCACCTTCCTCCGTCATGGTAGATGGGACCGTGTATAGGAAATATGACTTTTCCCTCGGAAGCAAAGTCATGAAGTCGGGCTCATCCGGTAGCGGGAGAAGTAGAAGAACCTCCGTGGTGACACAACCCACGGTGCACTCGGAGGTAATGGACCCTATGGCCGGATGGGTGAAGCTAAGACTAGCGGGTTGGTCAAAGCCTCGGGCCAAAAGATGCGTCAACTCCCATTGTGAATCTAATCCCATGACAAGATCATCCAACGTATCAACATGGTGACGAGATCGAAATGTGGTATGGAATGAGTTGACCGGCACTAGTGGTAGTGTGGGGTCCATTGATGGGAAGGGATGTGGGACCAAGCCATCCTTGAGCCAACTAAGAAGTGGCTCGGCTATGAAAAGCGTACCCGTTAGAAATACGGGTGGCTCGGGCCTTGGTGGTTCCCACTTTGATGGTTTCGAATGAAGACCGGAGGTAGATAACAATGGAGCATCCATGGGTGGTGGAGTAGCTTGTGTCCTTTCCCACCAATCCGAAATCATTTTCTTTATTTCCTCTAAGGAGCGGGTTGGAGGAGGGACCTTGGGGTGGACTAGCTCCTTAACTCTCGGCTCGGGTGTGGGCCTAGGCTCGGTTATAAGCGGGACTTCCACTCGGTTGGAGGTGCTTGAGTGGGTTGGGATGGGAGTGCCAAGGGGAGGTTGGTTGGTGGTGCATGGGCGGGCCACTAGATTGGGGTCACTTTGGTGGGCTTGGACGGCGGTGAAGGGGTGGGATTGGGTAGAGGTGTGGCCCACTTGATTGTGGGTGAGTTGGTGGGGTTGGTGAGTGGAATGACCTCCGTGGTTGGAGGTAGGTGAGCGGGGAACGTAGGCCCTCCTAAGCACTCTCTTCATTTCCCACCATGACTCGATGGGCCTTAGATTCCTATCCTCCCTCCAATATTTGATGTCCCTCCAAGTTGCAGCAGCTTCACCAAAAAGTCACCTTTTGGCAACATCGACTTGCATGGGCCCGTACATGATGTACACCTCGAAGTAATCATCCATAATGGCTTCCCATTCTAGATAGACACTCGGGTCATCGGACCCGTAGAAATCCCAGGTTTCGGGCCTCGTGGGGTGGTTCGGGTGGTCCTTCCATTTGAGATAGTATCGCCACCATCCGGGAGTTTGGGACTCCATGGGACACGGGAAACTAGTGGATGGCCATACCAACACTCGGACCAAAACACTAGACACGACACTAAGTAATGCAAAGTTTGAATGCACTAACTAATGCACACTAAGGACCCTAGACGTAAACCAAGACTCGGTACGGGGCGGAGACAATCGACCCGAAGGTCACTCGCACAAGTGTGCGGCCTTCCCGATAGGCATAACCTAACGGTCGGACAACACCTTTTTATATACCGAGTAAAGGGATGCAATGCGAAAAGACACTCTTTTTTGTGTTTTAAAACAATGATGATCCTAGACTCGACTTAAACCGACTAATGACTCAATGTAAATGACACTCTTTTTTTTTGACACCCTAGACTCAACCTCGCTCTGATACCAAATTGATGCGGGACGGGACCACGGACACGACAAGCTCGCGATCGTCCCTTAACGAGGGAAGCATCGGATGTGCGCGGTTGAGAAACCGGCAATGAGCTAGGGTGGTCGGCTCTCTTTTGCGCCCGGATCGGGTCACGGGACGGCTTCGCTCTCTCTCGCAGCAATGATATTATAAATTGAAGGCGAGCTAGGTATCCCTACACATGCTCTCTAGCAGCGGCATATAAAGCATATAAAGAATTAAGCTAATGCCAAGTGTAAGGGTGAAGGCGATACCTCCACGCTCTCGGCGTGGCGAAGATGGCACCCGGCCGAAGCTCGTACTCCCGGGAACTTAGTACATTATGTTTACAGCGGTACAAATAAGCCCACTCCACGCAGGGAGGTAAAGGGCGACACAAGTGGGCCCGGGAGGACCAAGTTCGGGTTGACGGGCGGGTTCGGGCAATGCTTCGGCTTCACGCGTACTCGTGCTAGTGGGGGCCCACGTATTGACCGGAGGAGTCGTGTGGGGCCTGATGACTCCTCTGTGGTGGAGACACCTGGAAAGCGTACCCCTGGGATGGCGAGCTGCTGGAACGACCGCCGGACGCCGGGCGGCCCTCGGACGACGCTCGCCGGGAACTCGGCCACGAACCTGAAAGTTCTGTTTGCAGGCGCGCGACTCGGAGAAAACTGCTGCTGCGATCAGCCCCGTCGTCGGAATGTGACGAGGTTAGCGCCGTTGGAAAGATGACTCAGAGTACTTAGACGTAGGGGTCTTAAAAAAAAATAATCAGATATGTATTTCTGATCATGTATTTTACAAGTTTGCTGGAATCTAGCCAGAACTGCAGGGGCAGGTTCTGACTTCTCTGAAGATCGACGTTGACCGGGGAGAAGACCTCCGAATCTGGAAATAATCTCTTCAGTAAAGTTGAAGATCTCTGAGAAAGGAATCCGGGACTATTTTTGGTTTTCCGATTGGAGACGAAATGGATGTTTTGAGATTTCTTTACTAGACCTGGGTCGGATCTGGGAAACTGTGGGCAGACTGTTCTTGGGAACTTGGACGAAATTTGAAAAAGTACTTGGAGGGTGAACCAAAAATTAATAAAATTCCTGGTGGTAGAGGGATGTGGACAGAGATTCCAGTAAATTTGGGCGACCCAACAGAAATCAAAAGATGGTTCGAATGGGGTAAACTCAGAGCTGGTGAACAGTAAACAGAACCAGGACAGATCTGGAACTTGGACTTGGACGAAAATTAAAAAATAGCTAAAGGATGAATTTTGACGTGATTTTTTTTTTGGGGATAAGGGTTCTAGAGGGGAACCAACCCTGAAATTTTTGAGCTTCAGAAGACAAAGGGAGTGATAGCAGGAATTCGGAGAAGAAGGGTCTGTCCTGGGTCGACAGAACACCGAAACCGTTGGCGACGATGCGTCGGCGGCGAGACGATGGCGGCGGCGATCACCGAAGTTGCTTCAGATGCTGGAGGGGATCAAGGGGGAGGGGATTACACTCTAGAAAGGGGGCTGGAGGTGGAGGAACCAGGTAGAGAGAGGGGAGGGGCGCAAGATCCAATGGGGGCAAATGCCAATTTTCTCTTCATTAATTCAATCAATATGAAAATACAAGTATATATATGCAAGGGATCTAACCTATTCTAAGCCCTTGGATCAAGGGTTGATCAATGAAGGGTTGAGATGTGGTTTGACAATCACATTAAACCCCATTAAACTACTAGGTTCGCCCCCCCCCCCCCCCTTTAAGAAGGCAATTAGCATTTGTCTTCTTTAATTAATTCTAGGTCCAAGTCCAAGGTTGGACCATGGACCAGCCACCTTGGACCCAGGAGTCCAGGTGGACCAATAAGGATGAGGGAGGGGCCCCTGCAGGGCCTACATGCACATTTGCAAAGAAACCCAATGGCCTTTTTCAAATAAACCCACTAAGACCTACTATTGTGTACCCATATACCACAAGGGCGTACATACAAATACAAAAGGACGTAGATGCAAACACAAAGTGAGCGGGCTGACGTTGATGTCCCCATCAGTTAGCAGTGGTGGTTATTGTAATAAAATTTGGTTTTATCCTTGATCAATAGAGTTATTTCTTTCCATAGCACCTGTGTAATTGGTTAGTTTAGCTTGTTAATATTATTTCTAGCTAGTTTCTAACTGTACGACCCGATATTTTGTGTCGGGGCGTGACAATATTCCCGCAGTTATGCTGCATATTTTTCTTCTGTACTTGTTCTATTCTCATCACAATACACACACATTTTATTTGCACCCTTCCACAGGGGTTAAAAACCTCCCCCCGGTGTGTTCTCCCTTAATTTCTACCCCTATTTTATCACTACAGGATTGATACTACACATACATGTTTCTAATGGGTTTTTCTCTTGTGTTTTGGCTTTCTTTTGTAGGAGAAGCATGATAGAACGTGAGGCCCTCTTCCTCTAGCCGGCCGGAAGGAGAGGAGGTCTGATCCCACAAGTTTTGCGCACCCCGTTTGTTAGGCGCTGTCAAGTCTACATCCTTTTCCAAGGTACACGGCGCCGTTCCTCTCATCTCTTCATCTTTTGGCATTGTTAATGTTTGGTGGCGATCACAGTCAGTTCTTCTATCTCTTATCGCCCCTTTATCCATACTTCCATTGCCTATTCATGTTCATATGATATTTGCATAGTTTGGGGGCGGGGGGATACATAAACTATCAACAACCTTATTTTTTGGCGATCACGGTGGGACAACTAGTGCCCATCACGTTATTCATACTATTTTGCAAGTTGGGCGTGGTTATGTGCATGTTTAGATAGAGTTTTCTCCATTTTCCCACTGTTCTGGGTGTTTTCAGGTCTGTTAGGGCCTTGCGGTTGTCTCAAGGACCGCCATACGAGCCTAGTGGTCATCACTAGGCCGCCAGGGCCTTTCTGGTAGTCTGGTGGTCGTTTGGTAGACCACAAGGGGGGCAAAAATGGTCATCTAGTATACCACTTTCTGATTCTAGCAGTTCTGGCGCAGTGCTTACAGGACCATGTTCCTTGATGCATAACTTGGCCTCCCGGGGTCGGATTGCCCTGTTCTTGGACCCGTTCTGTAGCCCTTTGTATTGTCTTTCCATCCATATATCATATGTATCATTTGGGTCATGTTTGCATAGTTTAATCTTATCTTCATTTTGGAGTTTTCTGCATAAAGTCTTCAGGCAGACCCAGGGATAGGTTCACATGTACATCTTTTCATGATGATTTGATTGCCTTCCCGAGGTCTGATTTCTTGGTTCTTGGTCCCATATTGTTCCTCTTTGCATTGTCTTTCCATCCTGAAGAGGCGTAATCTCGCACTGATCCTAAGTCGTGAGATCCCAGAAGATTCCTTGGTAATGGCCACCACGCGTATATAATCTGCAAGATGGGAAATAGATAAGGGGTGCCTAGGAATGAAACCCTAGGGAAAACCCTCCGATGCTTAAGTCGGTAAATATGATAGAGCACAGATGCGAAGGGAGGATGTAGGGGAAGAAGAGGGTGCGAGATTGTTATCCACCAAGAGGTGTGGTGGTTCTCACTCAGGATCGTTGCTTACCTCCTCGAAGGGTCTCCCTTGGATTTATATGATGATCTGTTTAATGTAAGAGCCCTGGGAGTCGAGGGGATTCAGGGGGGTTACGTCCTCATCGTGGGCTCTTTATGACATGAGGACTCTTGCTCTCACTTATCCCTTGGGGCTCCCTGCGCCTGAAGGGTGCGTAACGGATGCTTGGATAAGCTTCCGACAGTCTGTCCGAGCTTGGGATGCTTGCTCGGAGTTTCCTCTCGAGCGATGGGTGCGTAGCTCAGATAGGTCACGCTGGGTCCCCGCAGGGGCCTTCTCGACCGATCTGTTGCTCGGGCTTCTGGACCCGAGGGTCGGCTAGGAAGTGCTACTCTGAGTGAGTTTTGGGCTTGAAGTAAGTGGGCCCAAAATAGGGTTGTCACTTTGGGGAGCTGGGCCTGGTTTGGTCAAATTGGACATAGTTGGGCCTTGCTCTTGGGCAGTAGATTTTTACCCTCTCCACTTGTCCCCCTCCTACTCCCGAGCCATGATTGGGCTCGTATGAGTAGCACTTGTGGGGATGGTGTTGGTGGCTCGATTTGGGCGGAGAATTATCTCCGACAGGGGCCATTTAATGCGACTGTCCTGGGAATATGCCCGTGATGATGACTCTTTTGAGTTTATGCGAGGAGTCCCCTTTTAGAGTTCAGAACGTCGCGCCGCCTCCCGCCAAGCCTCTGGGAGTATAAACATTACGCGTGCTTGCATTCCACGCCGCCTCCTTCATTTAGGGTTTTTTCTCTCCATCACACTTGTATTCTAAAAGGGCTCATGTACCGCGAGGGTGATCAGGAGGAGCAACGACTCAGGGAGGCCTTTGCGGAGTTAGCAGAGATCACGTCAGCGGTGATTCATCAGCTTCCACCTCCTCCTGAATCATCCGACTCGGCACTCTCGTCCTCTTCTTCCTATTCCTCTCGTCCTTACATGGCGGAGCAACACCCCGCAACCTAGGTGCAGGAAGTCGAACAGGGCACGGGGAGTTTGGTGCCGCAGTCTAAGCACCCTATGCGTAGCGAGTTGGGCAAGGCTGAAGTGAAGAAGATGGAGAGAGGTTATGGGCGGCCATGGCAATATTATTTCTCTCCATCTAAACCTCATGAGTCTAGTCTGGACACTCGTTCTGGCCTTTTCTACACTTTCCTCTTGGCTTGGAAGTGTGGGTTTTGCCTGCCTCTCCACCCCTTTGTCACACAGTTGCTTCAGTTTTACCGACTGGCTCCTATCCAGTTGGTTTCCAACTCTTATACTTTTAACTTTTCCTTCATCTTTCTTTGCCGTTCGTGCGGGCTTCGCATTTCATTGGACCTTTTCCATTCCTTCTTTGAGTTGAAGGAACAAACCCATGCGAGCAAGGGCTTCTTCTATCTTCAGGCAAAGAGGGGAAGGAGCTAAGTGTCCCTCTCTGCTAGAGATTCTTCTCACAAGGGGTGGAACACCCAATTTTTCTGGGTGGGATCATCCAAAAGAGGTGTCCCCTGGGACTTCCCGATGGAGCCCAATTTCCATCTGTCTCTCCCTCTGAAGCAAGTGGCGGTTACTCCGGAGCTAGAGGAGGAGATCAGGATTCTCCAAGAGAATCGCCAGTCGACCGCCAAGTTGATGACGGTGGCCAACATCGAAGATTATCCCTCTCGCGCGGTGCCACCTCAAGGTAAGAACCCTAAGGTCCTGCATTGCTACTTCTGAGTCGGGCAGGTAGGCCTCCTTCTAACGTTTTGACTTCTGTTGTTCAGATTCGAGGCAGACGGATGATGAGGGGGAGTAGCCATTGGAGCAGGAGATCGTCGACTTGGAGGAGACGCCTGCTCCGAGTGAACCCAGAGCCTCTAGGGGCCTTTCCTACGCCTGAGATAGGGGCAAGCAGATTGCCCGGGGTGATGCCCCTAGCTCCATGGGGCCAAACGCAAGGACCCTAAGGAGCAGTTGCTGTTGTCTTCAATAAAGGCCCTGACCACTGAGAAGAAGCGATTAAAGAAGGCGAGGGTCACCCACCAGGTTGAGAAGCGTGTCCTCTCGGTCGAGGAGCGTGTCCGCCTTGTCGAGGAGCCCTCAGCCGAGGAAATCTGTCGTCCGGATCTCCCATCCATCGAGCAAGAGATGGCTGCTGCTGGCGGGAAAACCGCTACCGAGCCTGCAAGACCGCAAGCAAAGGCGGTAGGTTCCGAAGTCCCGGTCGAGGCTGATGGGGTGCAAGGCGAGGCAACGACCCAGCGCGAGCTGAGTGTTGCCATCCTGAAAATGGGGATGCTCGGGGGGGATGCTCCAGTCCCAGTTCTTCCAGAATTGACTCTTCCTCCTTCGGCCAGTGCCTCCGCTGTTCGGGCTTCTCTATACCAAAGGTGCCAATCTTTTGTGCCTTCATTGGTTTGGGAGGAGTTTAGACGTGGTCCCCCCTCCCTACTCTTCAAGAAGGTCATGGAGGGTGGCTAGATCGTGGCCCAGCTGGGGGCCTAGATAGTCGATCTCTTCGCACGGCTGGATAGTGAGGAGAGGTCCCTCTCTCGGGTCCGCGCTGAGTTCGATCGGAGGATCGGTCAATTGTCTTCTGAGATTGAAGTCTCTCGATGGGAGGCAGCCTCGCTTCGGGCACATGCTCAGTCGAGCCATGAGGAGGCGCGGACACTGGCTGAGCAGCTGGCCCAGGCTCGCTATATGGCCGACCTGAAGGGCGAACTCCTGGAAGAGGAGCGTCAATCTCAGGTCGAGTGCTATGAGCAGTGGAAGGCCGAGCGGGAGGAGCTCAACAGCTAGGTCCGGGGGGCCGAGCGAATGCAGTGGGAAGCTGAGGTCACGCAGACTGAGGCCGAGGCAAAGTTGTCCAAGATGGAGATGAAGTTGCTCGAGGCCGAGCAGAGGGTGGCCGAGCTTGATAAGGAAACGGAGCAAGCTGGGGTAGAGGCGATCGAACGATATATGAGCTCGGAGGGCTATTACGCAGCTCTCCAGAAGGTGACCTTCTTGTACTACGAGCCAGGCTACCATCAGGGGTTACAAAAGGGATTCACCCAAGGCTTCCATCGAGTAGTCGTTGAGGCCCAGCGGCAGGTGCTCGACGAGCTCATTTTTTGTTCCGGGCAGCGCCATGACTCAGACGAGGATACTACAGATTCTACCTCTCAGACGTCGAGTGAAGAGGGGAGTAAGGATGCCTCCATTTTGGTAGATGGATCACCAACTCCAGTTGCCTAGGGAGGGCACACGATCGAGGCAGTTTCTACACGAGTGGGGTCAGTGCCTGGACCAGCCGTCACCGAGGATACCGGGGGTAGATCCCCTGGCGCTGAGGATCCTTCATCTGCCGAGCCTCTGGAAAGGCCAAGGGCCTCTAGGAGTCCCCCCATCTCCATAGATTAGTAGGAAAACGAGTTCGATGTGCTAGCTCTTTTCCTTTTTTTGAATGTTGCCATGTAGGATTTTTCTTTTATATATATATGATGGCAGTAATATTTAGAACTGGATTGACTGTTTCTTACTGCCTTTGGCGTGATTTGACCATCGTATCTACAGTTGCTAGTAAAAGTGGAGATTTTATACGTTCTGCAGGCATCTCGCGTCGCGTGTTGATTGGCCAGACGGCTGACATGGTACTGGCACCTTTTCACCTTTCCATGCTTTGAATGACTTGCCATTTTGCATGTCCCTATGGGAGGGCCATTGAGGGAAACAGAGCAACTGCCCTTAGGGACGGGTTCCTACCTTTCGCATTTTTTCGAGGGGAGAGTCAATTAAGGTGAGGGTTCCCCCTTTCGGCCTATAAAAGGCCCTATTTGCGACCGCGGGGGAGTCACTTGTCGTTTTGTCCTCACGGCGGGGGTGTAGACTGCTTTTTACGGAAGGTCGAGATAGGTTGACTGGGCACGCGGGGATTCCGGGGGTATTGAGAAGAAGGCAGAGAGAACGATGGGAACGCATTGGAAGGTATGGCATATGGTTCATCATTCTGGGAGACTGGGACAGGGATGGCTGGGAGGAATACGGGCGTGCCAGTTGATTTCTCGACAATCACCTATGGAACCAAGGATTAACCGGGGAAGCGTCGCCAGGACGCGGCACGTGGCTCGAGGGATCGAGCGACAGGTGGATAAAAGGGGTTCCATGGGTGCGAGTGCGCAGGCGATTATGGGGATTCGTGTACTGGATGTCTTTCCCCACCGGTCGCAAGCAACCAGTGTTTATTTTACATCGGATTGAATCCGAATACCTTTGTTTCTACTGCCAAAGAGAGATTCAGGGACCTTAGTAGCCGCAACGTAAAGAGGATTTAGTCCGTGCAATAGCGACAGGCAACATCAACACAACAGGGATAACTGGGGACAGAGAGACTAGTTCCAGCGAGGAAGGGAATCCGCTCCTTGACTGGATTACATGACTTATATGCCATGGAAGGCATTTATATGGGGGCATGAGAGCCCGATTACAATTGCTTGCAAGCCACGGGACAATTCCGTCATTCATGACGGTCCCCGGGTCATTGCATTATTGTGTAGGTAGTTCCGTATATGTACGTAGTGTCCGTAAGAGGACCTGTGACTTAGCAGGATGGCGCCCGAGGGGCGTCACAATGTATTCCCGACATGAGAGAGTGTCGAGGTCGGGGCAGTAGGGGTGCCGTAGGCACCATTGTGTTGGGGAAGTTGAGTGGTCGGGTGTCGCGGGCCCCGATGTGACTAGAGTGGCTGGCAGTCGGGTGCCTGGGGCACCGTTGTGACTAGAGTTGTTGAGTGATTGGGTGCCGCGGGCCCCGATGTGACTAGAGTGGCTGGCAGTCGGGTGCCGGGGGCACCATTGTGACTGGAGTTGTTGAGTGATCGGGTGCCGCGGGCCCCGATGTGACTGGAGTGGCTGGCAGTCGGGTGCCGGGGGCACCATTGTGACTGGAGTTGTTGGCAGTCGGGTGCCAGGGGCACCGTTGTGGCTGGGTAGTCGGGTTCCGGCGGCACTGTTGTGACTGGGGTAGCTGGCAGTCGGGTGCCGGGGGCACCGTTGTGACTGAAGGAGGCGGGCGCTGGGAGACCTCGATGGCCGTGCTCAGGGCCCGATGTGACTGGAGTCGGGTGTCGGAGGCACCGTTGTGACTAGAGGAGGCGGGCGCCGTGAAGAGGCTGAGACCCTAGTACAGGTGCATGTGTTCAACTGGTTTCATGCTATATGAGAGCCACATGGGCTTTACAAATGGGCCAAGGAGGCTAAAGTACAACTAGCGTAAGCCACGGGACAATTCCGACACGTGGGTCGGTCCCCGGGTCAATGTGGGATAAATCGGATATCTGCGTGTTTTACAGAGGCTCCCCGTGAGGAGATCGAGACAACCCCGACTGCCTAGGTGGCAGGGGCAGTTGTGGGCTGGCACCTGACGGAGGTTGGACGCGGCTCAAGGTGAGCGGTCGGGTCCGGGCCCCGGAAGGCGAATGTCATCATGCTGGGGAGTCGAGGCCGGTCCCGGGAATATTATTCCCGGGCAAGGGTCCAGATAACTCGAGTCATCAGTCCGACCGATCGGTGGCTAGCTCAGAGAGGGCGGTGGGCACGCAGTTCCATGTCAGAAGTAGGTGTGGCATCAGGGCGTATGTATAGCCATCGTGGGTTGTTATACGCGGGCGGACGTAGGATGCGGGTGTCTTCGCCATCGCCATAGTGCCTTTCGTGCGACGGGCATGGACTTGTGTGAGATGGCTAGACGACGCGTGAGGGAAGTACGTATGACATACCCTCGGCTTGTATAAGCCGATCGACAAGCCAACCATGCGCGAACTTAGTTCCTCCCGTCCCCGACACTTGCCGAAGTCCTCGGGAGTCCGAGGGTGCAGCAGTTAGGTCGGAGGGTGTTGCATTGCATCCTTCCATTCCATGTTTGATGTGACACAACATGCAGCGGAGGACAATGATACCAATTTGATGTGATATGACTCCCTTGGACCTAGGATAGCAAGCAACACATGAGTTGGCAACGTCGCACTAGCGGACTCACTCGCGTAGGCACACTCGGGTCCGAAGGAGGACCGGCGATGACGGTGAGGGTCCGGGGTTGGACCTCAAGGTTCCAAGGGTTTGGCTAGCTCGGAAGGGACCCCAATGGGCCAGGGATGCCCGATTTCAAGGGCGGCCGGCATGTCGAGGGCGTGGGATGCAATGGCTCTCTCTCAATTTGCTCCGCGGCGAACACACAAATTGGTTGAATTGAGGATCGGGCGCTCCTCTCACCTCCGACGGACAACTAAAAGCAATACTAAGCTAGCAAAGGTAATAACCAGCAAAGAAGAGTGGCCAAGAGCTCACCTGATCGGCGTGAAGACGCCGATCCCGGGCGGAGACGAGGGCGAGCGGGGAAGTGTGGTCCCCGCACACTACGCCGGTGTAGCTTCTAAGACCTGTCAAGAGTACAATTACTACACCTCGCGCAGGAGGGTGATCTCGGGAGTGGAAATTGATTAATTACAGCAAACACTACCACCACGCAGGGTGGGGTGGTAAGCCAGCCAGGCAAAGGGGCGAGGAAACTATGGAAAGAACTGTAATGATCTTCCCGAGTTCTGCTTGCTGCCCGATCTGCTGACCCATCTGTGCTGTGGAAGTTCCCGAGCTCGCTGATGACCTCAGAATGGCGTGGGACTGGCGCCAAATTGATGGTGATTGGCTCCTTGAGGTCTGTAAATTCTGGCCGGGCTTCTGGTGGTGGTCGCTTGCCGGTAGGAGCTCTGCAACAGGACCGAAGTGCTCTGGTCTGCACAGGTTCCAGGAGCAGGGTCTTGGAGAACTGGCTGCCACGATCACTCCCGGAACTCAGATGTGGCGGGATCAGTTCTGGAGCATCCGTGGTCGAGGTGACTCTCAGCAGGAGTCGACGGAGCTACAATCCGATGCTGAGAGTGGACGGCGTGCCCAGGAGAGTGGGTCCTGGTCGCTGCAGACTGCAAGAGACAGACCCATGAGACTGAGGAGAAAATTCGTATCTCTGTCGTCGGGATGCTGAATGAGGTTCTGTTTCTTTCTCCTGGTTGGGGACAGATGGAGGAAGAACTTTGATGAAGGGCCGTGGGTCTGAATCCTCCACGATTAGCCGTGGTGCAGCGACGAACCGGGTTGCAGACTCTGGCAGCAGTAGCTACCAGATGTGAGCAGTGGATTGCAGAAGTTGTCCCAGCCGCTCCCGGATGCCAAATCACGAACCGTCAGAGTCTCTGGAACCGTGGACAAAGCCTCTTCACAGAAAAACTGACGGAAACACCTTCTGAGGTTGGGGTGGATAGGGGGACGCCGATGAGTGGGAACTGGTCGCTGTAGACTGCAGGAGGCAGACCCGCGTGACTGAGGGAGAAACTTTGGAACACTGGCTCCCGGATGTCGAATGCAGTTCAGCTTCTTGTTTCTGGTCTTGGACAGATGGAGGAAGAATTTTGAAGAAGAGACTTCAGCCTGATTCCTTCGCCGTTGGTCGTGAAGCAGCTTCCAATCGGGCTCAGGCTTTCTGCAGGTGGTGTCTGGCGCAGTCGGGGTAGGACAGCTCTCACGGGCGGCCACGAACTCGGAATTGCACGATTCTTTCTCGCCTGCGTAGGGGACTGGACGACCTTTCAAGAAAGGTAAGATACTCCCTCAGATGTCTCCGTACAAACTCGGGGTAGCTTCTGCAAGATGGGTCTTCTTCTGCTACATGCAGACTTGACTAGGTAAAGCGGTGGTGGTGGAGCTTGGTTAATGGGAATGGTGATGTAGCAATGGTGGGAGGGCTGGTGGTGATGGTAGGGGGAGTTTAGGGGTGTGGAGAGGAGTGGAGCAGGGGAGATGGAGGTCCAAGAGGGTGGAGGGGAGGGGAGGCCGCAGCTAGGAGAGAGGGGGATGGGGGTGGTCGGCCAAGGCAATGGAGGTGGAGAGGGGTTGAGGGGTTCGACCCTAGGAGGGAGGGGAAGGGGGTGGATGACCTAGGGAGTTAATGGGCTGTATTGGGGAGAGGAAGAGTCTTCTAGGGAGGTGGATGGTTGCTTGGGGAAGGGAGATGGATGCTTTGGGAAGGTGGAAGGGTGCTTGGGGAGGTGGGATGAGTAATGGAGAGAAGTAATGGGGCCTTGGGAGTTGAAGGGACTTGCCTAGGTGGCAAGTGAGGTGGCAAGGGGTGAGGAGAGAGGGGAATTTCGAAATTTAGAGAGAGAGGGAGGGAGGAGAGAGAGGGGGTTCGCCCCTAGGAGAGAGGGAGAGAGAGAATTAGAGAGAGAGAGCTAGAGAGAGAGAGAGAGACTCAAGGGGATTCAAGTGGGTTCAATTTTCATTCATTCATCAATTACCCTCTTCAAGTGGGGGATTGGGGTCCTTATATAGGAAACCCACAATTTACAATAAGTCCTCACATTGTGGACAACTGACAGAAGACCAAAGGTTGGGGAAGGGGGCGCCCATGGGCCAGGCCCAATGAACAGGCCCAATAACCTACTAAGCTAGTTAATGAAACTTGGACTTAGGTAAATGACTAACTAACTTAGGTAATAGACTCAATAAAGGGAAAATTACATATATAAGACTCAAGAAAAGTGAGAGAACTACATGGCTATACTCAGACAATGATGGCGAACAAAATGGCGAGCAGCAGGACCATGTGAAGGGGTAAGCGATGTCCCCATCATACTCCCGGGGTGCGGAGAACTCGACTCCGTCGAGTAAGGGCCCACCGGGGAAGCAGCTCAGGGCGACCTGCAATCTCCAAACCAACCTGCACCTGCGACCAGGGGACGGCTCTTCATCCTCTCAAGGCGGCCCGGACACACCCTCATGCTGGCGATGGAACCCTGCTTGCATAGTATTGCCCCTCTGTGTACACGTCGGGCTCTCAAGGCTATTTTGTGGAAGCACTCCGGGGTGTCCCTCTTAAAGGAAGTTATAGGCTCAAAGTACTCACTGGGATTCACCGCGGTGCCCATGTAGGGTGTCGGATCAGCCGCATGATAATTGGGGTATATCCCATAGCCCATTAGTAAATCTAATCCATAAGCCAGGTTTGCCAAAACCACTCGGAACATGAAAGGTCCAAGTCCTCGTGCCCTTGATTTGGAGGTGGCCCTAAGATAGAGTCGTTCCAATGCCACCATCGCGAGGTTACCTCCTTGGATTTTAAAGTGCCACCCGTGAGTTATAGCCCGCTCATTATGATCGTCACTACCCATATTTGGATGCTTGCTTGAATGAGTATGCTTTGAGTGATGGTGCGGTGGGGGTGGGAAGTATGTGGTATGCAAAGGGGGACCGGGGCAACCATACATAGACCTATCATTCATGGATGTGATGAGGCATCTTGTGGACTCAGGGGGGCCTGGGAAACCATAGGCGGATCTACTGTGTATGGTTGTGAGAGTTACCGGGGGACCCGGACATCTACGTGTGCTCCATTTAAGTGCAAGGGCTATGAAGAATGTGGGTGGACCAGTACAACCAAATGTAGGCCAGTTATGCATTGACCCTAAACTGTGCGTGACATGCATGGGAGGGCTGGACTCGTGACCCTTGTCGAATGATGTGACATACCAAGGTGGGTGCTTTCTTCTCCTAGAGATGATGACCATGTGTGTGGGTATGGGGTGACCTTTAAGCTCCCATTTGTAAGGGTCGAAGGGATCATAGTAGGTATGCATCATGGGGTGGGGCACTACCTTGTTCCCTAGGTGTATACTGCCCATGGTCATGGTTCTCTTGGTGTGGACTGGGTCTAGGACGAGGTGTGTTGGTTCTAGCATGGTTGGTGAGGGTAGGAGGGAGTGGGTGGTGGGTAGGGCGGTCAGGTCCCATGGGTTCATTGTCTTCCATAGGGTGGGATCAAAGGGGTCATGAAATGTGTTACCAAGGGTGAGGTATTCTTTCACCTCAAGGTCTCCAAATGATGGTGAGTCCTCCTCCTCAAATGTAGTAATTGAACCGAAGTTCGAGGAGGGTTGGTTGGTCATGTTTGGAGGGCTTGGCATCCTACCTGAAATAAGTATCTCCAATTCGCGGATAGCATCGGGCTCTTCGGGTATGGGGAGGGATAAAAGAAGGTCGCTAGTGTAGCAACCCACAGTGTAAATGGAAGAGATGGACCCGACACATAGATGTAGGAGGTTAAGACTCCTAGGTTGGTCGGCTACCGTGGTCAACATGCCAGTTAGCTTCATTTGCCAAGTTAGACCCTCAAGAAAATCCCCTAATGTTTCCACCTGATAGGATGATTGGATTGTGGTGTGATAGGTGGATACGGGTACTATAGGAAGATTTTGCTCCATGGGTGGGTAAGCATGGACCACGAGATCTCCCAATGGGTTCTCCTTTAGCCAGTGAGAAAGGGGTTCTCCTATGACAAGCTCGGTCCTTATTGAGGAGGGTGGTGTAAGGTGAAGACCACCATGTGAAGTTCCTTCTTCTTCTTGGACATGGGCGATCTCTATGGCAGGGGTTGGTGTGTTCACCTCTATGGGGTCGGGTAGGGGAATCATGGGTTCCTCTATCAAGGAGGTGAGATGGTCCCTTGAGGGTGGGGTGGTGAGGGTAGGTGTGTGGTACCCCCGGGGTGGGAGGTAAAGGGGAACTTGGTTTGGGATCGGTAAGGGGAGAAGTGGAGGCCTCGGTTGGAGTTGGGTAGGGATTGGTAGTGGAAGATGGATGGGTTGAAGATGATTGGGTTGATTGGTTTCAGGGGGTGTGTCTCTTTTAGGGGAAGATGGAGGGGTGGTTTTGGGGTCCAAGGAAGTTTGTGGAGTGTGGGTTGGTGGGAGAGTTTTGGGTGGGGTGGTGGTCGCCATCATGGGCCTTGGTGGAGTGTACATGGGGTCCATACAGGTTGGAATGGTGAGGGTGGATTGAGCCATAATGCTTCCTCCACTTGGGATGGGAACTTCTTTGCCTAACCCATGATATTGTGATTCATACTCCTCTTCCCAATCGGGGGGGGGGGCCTCATATTCCTCAACTTCAATCTCATTCCTTTGTGGTGTGGGGGTCTTGGTCTCCAGGGGAGTGGGAAGGCCTTTTGGCGATGGGGTGGTGCAAGTTAGAATTATTTGGGGTGGTGGAGTTTGGACTCTAAGAGAGGTGAAGATATTCTTAATCTCAATCCTTAGTTCTTCTAATGAGTCTTGGAGTCCTTTGGGTGCTGGGGTTTTGGTCCTAGTGGCGGGTTTAGATGAACTGGGCGAGAAAGGAGGAGTGGGAGTGCTCCTCGAGTAATGGGTCTTAAGGTAGGAGTGGGACGGTCGGGGAGCATAGATCTTCCTAAGCTCACTCTTCATCTCTTCCCATGAGTGAATGGGCTCTTGTCCCCAAACCCTTCTGAATCTCTCTTTGTGTTCCCACATTTTTTTAGCTAGACCCCGAAGTCGTGCCTTGGCCCTGCGGACTCTCTCGGATCCATATACCCAAGTACTTTCAAAGTCCCTTTCCATGGTATTCTCCCACCTAAGATAGGCATAAGGATCTCCATCAAAATGAAGGTCCTCATCTACAATGTAGTCCATGTGGAGGGGGTCAATCGGACTATTTGGCCAACGAGGGGTATGCATGATGATCGGGTGATGAATGCAACTGCCCTAGGACAAGACTTAGTAGAGATAAGTCTAGAACTTGCTCTGATACCAATTTGATGTGACACAACATGCAGCGGAGGACAATGATACCAATTTTATGTGATATGACTCCCTTGGACCTAGGATAGCAAGCAACACATGAGTTGGCAACATCGCACTAGCGGACTCACTCGCGTAGGCACACTCGGGTCCGAAGGAGGACCGGCGATGACGGTGAGGGTCCGGGGTTGGACCTCAAGGTTCCAAGGGTTTGGCTAGCTCGGAAGGGACCCCAATGGGCCAGGGATGCCCGATTTCAAGGGCGGCCGGCACGCCGAGGGCGTGGGATGCAATGGCTCTCTCTCAATTTGCTCCGCGGCGAACACACAAATTGGTTGAATTGAGGATCGGGCGCTCCTCTCACCTCCGACGGACAACTAAAAGCAATACTAAGCTAGCAATGGTAATAACCAGCAAAGAAGAGTGGCCAAGAGCTCACCTGATCGGCGTGAAGACGCCGATCCTGGGCGGAGACGAGGGCGAGCGGGGAAGTGTGGTCCCCGCACACTGCGCCGGTGTAGCTTCTAAGACCTGTCAAGAGTACAATTACTACACCTCGCGCAGGAGGGTGATATCGGGAGTGGGAATTGATTAATTACAGTAAACACTACCACCACGCAGGGTGGGGCGGTAAGCCGGCCAGGCAAAGGGGCGAGGAAACTATGGAAAGAACTATAATGATCTTCCCGAGTTCTGCTTGCTGCCCGATCTGCTGACCCGTCTGTGCTGTGGAAGTTACCGAGCTCGCTGACGACCTCAGAATGGCGTGGGACTGGCGCCAAATTGATGGTGATTGGCTCCTGGAGGTATGTAAATTCTGTCCGGGCTTCTGGTGGTGGTCGCTGCCCGGTAGGAGCTCTGCAACAGGACCGAAGTGCTCTGGTCTGCACAGGTTCTAGGAGCAGGGTCTTGGAGAACTGGCTGCCACGATCACTCCCGAAACTCAGATGTGGCGGGATCAGTTCTGGAGCGTCCGTGGTCGAGGTGACTCTCAGAAGGAGTCAACGGAGCTGCAATCCGATGCTGAGAGTGGACGGCGTGCCCAGGAGAGTGGGTCCTGGTCGCTGCAGACTGCAGGAGACAGACCCGCGAGACTGAGGGAGAAAATTCGTATCTCTGTACCCGGGATGCCGAATGAGGTTCTGTTTCTTTCTCCTGGTTGGGGACAGATGGAGGAAGAACTTTTATGAAGGGCTGTGGGTCTGAATCCTCCACGATTAGCCGTGGTACAGTGACGAACTGGGTTGCAGACTCTGGCAGCAGTGGCTACCGGATGCGAGCAACGGATTGCAGAAGTTGTCCCGGCCGCTCCCGGATGCCGAATCATGAACCGTCGGAGTCTCTGGAACCGTGGACAAAGCCTCTTCACAGAAAAACTGACGGAAACACCTTCTGAGGTCGGGGTGGACAGGGGGACGCCGATGAGTGGGAACTGGTCGCTGTAGACTGCAGAGGCAGACCCGCGTGACTGAGGGAGAAACTTTGGAACTCTGGCTCCCGGATGTCGAATGCAGTTCTGCTTCTTGCTTCTGGTCGTGGACAGATGGAGGAAGAATTTTTAAGAAGAGACTTTAGCCTGATTCCTTCGCCGTTGGTCGTGAAGCAGCTTCCAATCGGGCTCAGGCTTTCTGCAGGTGGTGTCTGGCGCAGTCGGGGTAGGACAGCTCTCACGGGCGGCCACGAACTCGGAATTGCACGATTCTTTCTCGCCTGCGTAGGGGACTGGACGACCTTTCCAGAAAGGTAAGATACGCCCTCAGATGTCTCCGTACAAACTTGGGGTAGCTTCTGCAAGACGGGTCTTCTTCTGCTACCTGCAGACTTGACTAGGTAAAGCGGTGGTGGTGGAGCTTGGTTAATGGGAATGGTGATGTAGCAATGGTGGGAGGGCTGGTGGTGATGGTAGGGGGAGTTTAGGGGTGTGGAGAGGAGTGGAGCAGGGGAGATGGAGGTCCAAGAGGGTGGAGGGGAGGGGAGGCTGCAGCTAGGAGAGAGGGGGATGGGGGTGGTCGGCCAAGGCAATGGAGGTGGAGAGGGGTTGAGGGGTTCGACCCTAGGAGGGAGGGGAAGGGGGTGGACGACCTAGGGAGTTAATGGGCTGTATTGGGGAGAGGAAGAGTCTTCTAGGGAGGTGGATGGTTGCTTGGGGAAGGGAGATGGATGCTTTGGGAAGGTGGAAGGGTGCTTGGGGAGGTGGGATGAGTAATGGAGAGAAGTAATGGGGCCTTGGGAGTTGAAGGGACTTGCCTAGGTGGCAAGTGAGGTGGCAAGGGGTGAGGAGAGAGGGGAATTTCGAAATTTAGAGAGAGAGGGAGGGAGGAGAGAGAGGGGGTTCGCCCCTAGGAGAGAGGGAGAGAGAGAATTAGAGAGAGAGAGCTAGAGAGAGAGAGAGAAGACTCAAGGGGATTCAAGTGGGTTCAATTTTCATTCATTCATCAATTACCCTCTTCAAGTGGGGGATTGGGGTCCTTATATAGGAAACCCACAATTTACAATAAGTCCTCACATTGTGGACAACTGACAGAAGACCAAAGGTTGGGGAAGGGGGCGCCCATGGGCCAGGCCCAATGAACAGGCCCAATAACCTACTAAGCTAGTTAATGAAACTTGGACTTAGGTAAATGACTAACTAACCTAGGTAATAGACTCAATAAAGGGAAAATTACATAGATAAGATTCAAGAAAAGTGAGAGAACTACATGGCTATACTCAGAAAATGATGGCGAACAAAATGGAGAGCAGCAGGACCATGTGAAGGGGTAAGCGATGTCCCCATCAATGTTGCATTGCATTGCCCATTGCATGCCCCTTGGGGGATTTTATTGGGGAAGATGAAGGGTCATGGGGGGGTTTAGGCAGACCAAGTTGAGGGTTCAACTTGGTCCGGGTAAAGCCCCTAAACATTGTCATTTTTATTTTATTTTTATATATTTTGTGTGTGTTTTGTGTGTGTAACGAAGTGGGGAGATGGGCTTTAGGCGGACCAGCCCAAGGGGCTGGTCTGGTCCGCTTAAACCTCTCCTCCAGGGGGGGTTTAGGCGGACCAGCCCCATGGGCTGGTCTGGTCCGCCTAAACCCCTCTTCGGAGGGGAAAAATCCTTTTTTTTATTTTGGTGGGAGTTTAGGTGGACCAGCCTGGGGGTCCAGGCTGGTCTGCCTAAACCCCTCCCTGGGGGGGTTTGGGCGGACCAAATAGGTCATTTTTTTATTTTAAAAATTCTTTTTTTTAATACCCAAGGGGTTTAGGCACAATGGTGGTTCATGACGCGACCTGACCGCGCAGGTCGATCCGCCTGCGAGAGCGCACAATGGTGGTTTATGACGCGATGGGTTGCTAGGAGTCCCGAGTTGGGCTCGGACTTGCTGTAGAGTGGCTGGAGCATACGCGCCTACCAGGTGCTCGGGGAAATTCCCGACACGTGTGCGTGGGCCGTATACGGGTGCTGTGAGCTCCTGAAGCTTGTGGTTGGCCTGAATGGGTCTTCCTTTGACTTCAGAGGGCTGGAGGGAGGTGACTTGGGGGTAGACCCCGGCCTCGTTGCTGCGTCCCACATGGTGTGGCTTGTAATCAGGGCGCCCCCGGGTCGGCTCAGGTAGCTGTGTTGAACGCGGGGAAACCCGCAGACTGCGTGATCGGGGGTGGGCCCGATCGATCGTTGATATTACCGTGGGTCACGGCTAGCTGGTTAGGACCCTCGGGTGGGCCCGGTGACTGGGGCGTCGACATGATGATGCCGTTTGTATGGTGGTCAGGGTGACCCTCGCTCCTCGGTGAAGAGTCGCCTGATGCGGCAGGCTATTCTGAGTCCCAGGTTAACCCGATTGTTGAGGCGCCGGTCGTGTGACACCGTATGCAGGGTGTCCAGAAGTGATCCCCGAATCTTCACAGAGTGCCGTAAGGTACATCAAGTTGTCCCAGATCTCAAAACTGACCCGGTTGTCGAGAAACTGGCTGACATAGTGCCATTTGCTCGGGGTCGATGCCCTGTTATTATGTTGCGTCGCTTGACCCAACGAAGTGTCTCGATTTCTAAGCTCAACTCGACTGGTAGAGTAGCTCTGGCGATGTGCCATTTTGCTCTATTTAGGGAGTATTTTCCTATGCTTAATCCTTGATTAATTCGAGAAAATAAGCTGGTGCCAACAAATGCCCCCCCAGGATGTCTTAATTTAATTGAAGACGTCCTAGAAGTCGTCATTTCAGTAATTGGTGCCCTGGCTTGGGGCGCCAATTACAGGGGCTAATTTTTGAATACATATATATGTATATAAGGAATCGGCGCCCCTGCATGCAGTCTTCAATTAAATGAAGACTTGCTGGCTACCGTCATTTGAAGAATTGACGCCTGGGGGTTGCCCAACCTTTCACAGGTATGATTTTTCAATAATATATATATATATATATATATATATATTGAAATTGGCGCCCCACAACAAGTCTTCAATTAATTGAAGACTTGAGGGCCGTCGTCATTTGATGAATTGACGGCTGGGGTTGCTCAACCTTTTGAAATTATGATTTTTCAGAAAAAATATATATATATATATATATATATATTGAAATTGGCACCCCTCATGAAGTCTTCAATTAATTGAAGACTTGAGGGCCGTCTTCATTTCAATAATTGGAGACTTGAGGGCCGTCTTCATTTCAGTAATTGGCGCCCTGGCATGGGGCGCCAATTAAAGGGGTGATTTTAACCCAGCAGAAGCGTTTTGTGACTCAAATCACTGTTCATTTTGAAAAAGTTTCTTGAAATTTGAAAGTAAGGACATGAATGCTTAGTATAATTCCTTGGGAGTCCAGAAACATGTTCGGATATAATTACTGAGTTTTGGTTTCACAGATATGAATTTTTTAATGTTATAACTTTAATTCCTCGAGAAATGGAATTGACGCCCCTGTGAGCAATCTTCATTTAATTGAAAACTTCTAGGGTATCTTCAATTTAAGTACAGGTTCAACTCGAATTGACGACACACCAATTGAGTTGTTTTTTTCCAAATGAGTTGTGCTTCGCATTAGAACTGTAAGTTCTGTGACACAAGTCACTATTCATTTCTCCAAAGTTTCTCCGAATCAGAATCCGAAGACATGGTCAGGTGGAGAAAAATCCCAGGGTTACAGAAGTATATTAAGTTAAAATTTTCATGGTCCAGTTTATTAGTTATAGATTTTTGAATGCGTTGATTTACTGATTTATGGAATTTACATAAAATTGAATTGATGACATGGTACATGTCTTCAATTAATTGACGCCCTCGCGGGCAGTCTTTAATTCTGAAATTAGCGCCAAGATCAGGGGCACCAATTACAGAGAGGTGTCCACTATTCATCAGTGTGAAAAAGTTCTGAATCAGGAAGTAATGGCACGAATATGTTGAGAAAAATGTCAGGATTTTAGAAATATGTTTATGCAAAAATTTTGTGCTTTAGTTTGATAGTTATGGATTTTTGAATGTGTTGAATTATCAATTACGGAAAATTTCAGAAATCGAATTGAGGACATAGTGCATGTCTTCATTTAATTGAAGACTTCGACGAAGTCTTCAATTTGTTAATTGGCACCCTGGTCAGGGGCGCCATTTTCAAGTGAGCTGGGTGGTAAAACGTTAACCTATTATATGTAACAGAGGCTATAATTTAAGGTTTAAAACATGATTATTAAGACTAAAAGCTAGTGTGATAAAATACGTTAAAAAGCTCATGAAATCAAGATAATAAACTAAATTCAAACTCATAAAAAATCATGGTAACAATATGTAACAAGCTATTAACATATGTATAACATGGTATTATTCTTGGTCATGGTAAAGCCAGAATATATATATATATATATATATATATATATATATAGCATGGTTGACTAGTTGATCGAACTCTAAACATGCATCAATTAACCTATTTAGCTACTAGTTAGGCAAGGATTTGAGAACACCTACCTGTTGATGTGTGATTACTAGGAAAGATGACAGGATGAAGCCACGCGTTCCCCGCCGCCGCAGCAGGACGTAGACATCATGCTTCCCAAGGAATGAAGGGAAACATTCCCTTCTGCAAGCACTGAAAGATGGCAGTAGCCTCTGACAGTGCTTCGTAGGGGATTAGTTGTAGGGATTTGCAGGAATTGGTTATTGCCTTGCGGGTTCGGTTTGGGAAGCACGATCCTAGATTAATGCTTAGCTAGCAAAATGGGGCTGTTCGCGTCTCAATCTTCTGGAAACCTAGGTTTAAATGACACCCTGTAAGGGGTTGTTCATTATACCAAATGGTACTATTCACATAAATGACGCCTTGCATGAGGACGTTATTTGTTTAGGTGGCATTATTCATGAGACCCCATTCACATGTTAGCATTTGGGATGTTCATATATATATCAATATTTAAATGGGATTTGTTTCATTGCTAGTGTCTATAATGATAGTTTGGGAAATATGGAAATTCAGATGTCAAGCCAGATATGAAGGGACCAGAACTAATCCAGAAAAGTCCTTTGAACAAATCATTGCTGATACAAATTTTATTGTGAATCAGATCAAGTTTAAACATGGAACTAGCAGAGAATATCGGACAGTATTGCAAGGCTTTGGTATATCAACTAGCACCCACCTTTCAACATTCATTCTTGTCCGATGGAAAGCTCCTGACAGAGATTTCATTTTAAATGTAGATGGAGCCAGCAAAGGCAATCCAAGTTCTGCTGGGGGAGGAGGATGTTTCAGGGATCAATTTGGCCAGTTAAAGCTTGGTTTTTCATATTTCTACGGAGTTGGATCTAATATGGTGGCAGAAGGTCGAGCCCTTTTAGATGGCCTTCGACTTGCACAACACTACAACATCAATTTATCAGCCATTTCTACAGACTCCATGGCATTAATAATGCTGTAGAAAAACAAAAATGACCCTCCTTGGTCTCTTATTCCGTGGTGGAACTCTTTGCAACAAGCTATCTCTTCTTTTCATTGCCCCATTATCCATTCATATAGAGAGGGGAACCAGCTAGCGGATGCACTTGCCAACATTGCTGTGTAGGCCGAATGCAATCAAGAATTCAATTCAATTGGGGAGCTGCCCATAAGAGCGAAAGCATATGCCATTGCAGATGCCAAAGGCATTCCTAACTTTCGTAGAAAGCTTGTATAGGATGTTATTTTGAATTTTATGATTGTACAGCAAAGGCTATGCCTTCTAGAAATGTAAATCCTTTGAAAAATCAATAAAATAAAGCATCACGTGGTAATTTGCTGGAGTGAGAACATTCCCTTCCTTTGGAATGGGGGTGCACTCTCCCTTATGCCACTTGATGACTTAGATTTAAAAAAAAAAATTAATGGGATGGGGTCCTAATGAAAATGGCGCCTCATGCCATGTCTTCAATTTGGAAATTGACGTCTATGTGAAGGTCTTCAATTTGGTAAGTGGAAAGTGTGGATTCCACCTACGTACAACCCCATGGCTCATGTGTTAAAGTTTGTCTTGTACATTTATAGAATAACCATCCCTTTGTTTTGTTTCTTTCTACAAGACCTCCTATATAAGATTCTTTACCCATGTGCATAAAGTTGGATTGCAAAATTGTATGCTAGTCCTCCTATAGTTTAGTTCTTTAAACAAAACCTAGAATTCTATTAAGAAGAGTAGGTTACGTATACATAAGGTGATGATTTGTAATTTTATATGCTAGCCCCCCTAAGGTTTGGCTCTTTACACAAAGCCCTCATGATTCTTTATGTTATAAAGTAGGGTTGGCTTGTATATTTTCATTATAGACCTTGTGAGGTTGGGTTCTTTATGTAAGCCCTTCATGCATGATTTCTTTTAAGAAGAAGTTTTGAATTTACGCAAAGGTATTGATCGGGGGTGCTACACCCTCCCCTACTTAAGAGAATTTGGTCCCCAAATTCAACTGCATTATATGGGAATAGGAAAGGTGCAGAGTACTTACAATTAGAATAACTCTAGAAATCTCCTCTTCATAGATTCTTCAATTTCCCATGTAGCTTCTTGTTCTAAACATCGATTCCATTGGATTTTCACCATAGGGATCGTCTTGTTCCTTAGAACTCGAACTTCTCGGTCGAGGATCTTCACTGGCTTCTGCTCGTAGGTAAGGTCCTTCTGTACCACTAAATCATTGTGGTCAATGACATGGAGGTGATCATGCACGTATTTCTTCAGCATAGAAATATGAAACACGTTGTGCACTTCTGACAATTGCGGAGGTAGGGCGATGCGATAAGCCACCTCGCCTACTCTTTCCAGCACTTTGAATGGACCAATAAACCTTGGTGTGAGTTTGCCTTTAACACCGAATCTTCTAATGCCTCGGCCGGGAGATACCTTGAGGAAAACATGATCTCTGACTTGAAATTCTTGGTCTCGCCTTCGGTTATCGGCATAAGATTTCTACCTGGGCTGTGCTATCATTAACCTTTCTCTAATGAGGTGTATCTTCTCGGTGGAATCTCGTACCATGTCTGGGCCTAGAATTTATTTTTCACCAACTTCAACCCAGCATATAGGAGATCGACAACTCCTACCATATAATACCTCAAAAGGTGTCATTTGTATACTAGCTTGATAGCTGTTGTTATATGCAAATTTGGCTAGTGGTAAGTGGTCATGCCAGCTTCCGCCGAAGTCTATAATGCATGCTCTCAACATATCTTCAACAACTTGATTAGTCCTCTTGGTTTGTCCATCTATCTGGGGATGGAAAGCAGTGTTGTAGTTGAGTTTCATCCCTAGAGAGTGATGTAGACTCTTCCAGAAATGAGAGGTGAAGCGCGGGTCTCGGTCGGATACGATCGAGACGGGAACTCCATGCAATCTAACCATCTCCTTGATATACAGGGCAGCAAGTACGTCGACTGACCATCGGCTTTTTATGGGTAAGAAATGGGCTGATTTGGTTAGCCGGTCGATAATTACCCAAATTCCATCATATCCGCCCCTAGACTTGGGCAAACCCTTGATAAAGTCCATGCCAATGTCTTCCCACTTCCACTTTGGAATATCCAGCGCATGTAGCTTTCCAGCGGGTTTTTGATGTTCCGCCTTCACTTGTTGGCATGTGAGGTAATGAGATACAAAGTCTGCTACCTCCCTTTTCATGTTAGGCCACCAGAAAGTTCTTTTCAAGTCTTGGTACATCTTAGTGGCTCCAGGGTGGATCGGGTACCTCAATCTATGAGCTTCTTAAGAATCTTCTTCTTCAATTCGGGACAGTCGGTCATGCATGTCCGCTCATGAAATAGCAGTCTGCCATCAAGTGCTAGCTTGAAATCAAGTCTCTCATCCAGCTTGCTTTTTATCTCCACTAGCGAGGGATCTTCTTCTTGTAGCTTCTTGATTTCAGGTAACAAATCTGGATGTAGGCTCATATGAGAAAGAATAATACACATGTTCTTCTTATCTGTGTTGATATCAAGCTCAGAGAATTTCTCCAGCAGCTTCCATTCTTGTATCATGCAGTTGGCCAATATTGTTCTCGGCTTCCGACTAAGGGCATCAGCTACAGAATTACCCTTACCAGGATGGTACTGTATAGTGAAGTCGAAATCCTTGAGATACTCGGGCCAACGCCTTTGCCGCAAGTTCAGCTCCTTTTGGGAGAATAAGTACTTGAGGCTTTTATGATCGGAGTACACAGTGAATTGTTCTCCGTAGAGATAGTGCCTCCAGAACTTCAAAGCGAATACTACCGCGGCCAGTTCTAAGTCATGAACCGGGTAGTTCTCTTCATGTTTCTTCAATTGTCGGGAAGAGTATGCAATGACTCTTCCATTCTGGATCAATACACATCCGAGGCCAATACCCGAAGCATCGGTATATATCTCATATTTTTCTCCTTCAATTGGTAATGATAAGACTAGAGCAGTGGTCAAGAGATCCTTCAAAGCTTGGAAACTCTTTTCACAGTCTTCATTCCACCCATGAGGCACTTCCTTGAGGGTTAACCTAGTCAGAGGAACGGCAATCTTGGAGAAGTCCTTGATAAAACGTCGGTAGTAACCAGCTAGACCCAAGAAGCTTCGAATTTCTGTTGCATTTGTGGGGGGTCGTTCCCAATTCTTTACGGCTTCGACCTTTGACGAGTCAACAGCAATTCCATTTTTTGAAATAACATGGCCTAAGAAGGATATTTCCTCGAGACAAAATTCGCACTTGCTGAATTTGGCATATAGCTTATTTTCCCTCAATATCTGTAATGCCTTCTTGAGATGTTCTGCATGATCCTCTTCTGTCTTGGAATAGATCGGAATATCATCAATAAAGACCACAATGAATTGCTCTAAATAGGGCCTGAATATGCTCTTCATTAACTGCATAAAAGCTACGGGGGCATTTGTTAGTCCGAAAGGCATAACAGTAAATTCGTAATGCCCATACCTACTTCGGAATGCAGTTTTATGAATGTCTTCTTCTTTGATCTTCAATTGGTGGTAACCAGAACGAAGATCAATCTTGGAGAAATATGAAGCTCTAGATAATTGATCGAACAGCTCGTCAATCCTCGACAGCGGGTATTTGTTCTTGATTATAAGATGATTTACCTGCCGATAGTCGATGCATAGTCTCATCGATCCGTCCTTCTTTTTGACAAATAGCACGGGTGCTCCCCAAGGGGAAGTACTCGGCCTGAAAAATCCCTTTTTCAATAACTCCATTAGTTGCTCCCTTAGTTCCTTCAGCTCAGCAGGAGACATTCTGTATGGTGCCCTGGAAACATGACCAGCACCAGGGACAAGGTCGATTGTGAACAACACCTCCCTTTCCGGGGGTAAGCCGGTTAAATCTTCTGGAAAAACATCGAGAAAATCCTGAATTACATGGATTTCTTCAAGTTTAACCTTCTCAACTTCCGTGGCAATCATGAATGCTATGAAAGCCATGCGTCCCTTATCCATAAGCCTTCTAGCTCAGAGTGCTGATATAAGAAGTGATTTACTCCGAGGGCTATTGTAAACTAGCCCTGGGAAATCCACGAAAGTTACCTTGCCATGCCGACAATCTACAGTTGCTTGGTATGTAGATAACCAATCGGCACCTAGTATGACATCATAACCCTTCATATCAAGGCATATCAGGACAGGAGGTAAATTGCTTCCCTTAATCATCACTTCACAATTTGGATAGTGATAAGTGATATCAGACTCATTCCGAAGAGGTGTAGATATGACCAAATCTAACAGTTCATGTTTCTTAGAAAATGAAGCAGCAAAATTCTTGGAAACGAATGAATGAGTTACTCCGGTATCAAATAAAACGTGAGCAGTTTTTGAACAAATAGTGAGAGTACCTTCCACAATTCTGCCTTCAGTGGGTTCTGTCTCTCGGAGAGCGTGCAGACGGCCTTGTTTCTTTACCGGACGCTTCTCGTCTTTGGTGTCTTGCTCCTTCATCAGTGGGCAGTCTAGGATTCGATGCTCTCGGCTCTCGCATCGAAGATAAGCTCCTAACTTCCTCCAGCATTCCTCGGTCTTATGGCCAGCTTTATCCCAATACTTGCAAATTTCCTTTGATGGCGTGGTGGTGGAGAATGGCCCGTCATTCTTTTGGAATTTCTTTACCTTGGAGGGCTCCCCTCCCATGAAGAATCGCTTCTTGTTTAATGATTGTTTGAATTTTCCCAGGCTTGTGATAGGTTCCTTCTTGTCTCTTCCTCGGATTCTCTCAGACAATTCGGTGGCATCTTCCAGCAATTGGGCACATCGAACTATCTCCGAATAGACTTGGATGTCCATTGGGGCAAGTTGTGTGATATAATGGGGTCGAAGCCCATTGAGGAATCTTCTCGCCTTCATCTTTTCCGTACACACCAAGTGGGGTGCATACCTAGATAATTTGGAAAACTGGGCCTCATACTCGACCACTTTCAAGCCCCGTTGTTTTAGAACGGCGAATTCCGCGGCCTTCTTCTCCTGGATATGGTCGGAGAAGTACTTGTTGTTGAAATGCTCCATGAATTCATCCCATGTGACATGGTCTTTTGGCAGTGTTGCTTCTATGGATTCCCACCAGCATCGAGCATCCCGCTCTAGTTAGAATGCGGCCAGTAAAACCTTCTCTTCGTCGGCGCACTGCATCACATGGAAGATTCGTTCCATCTCCTTCAGCCAATTCTCGGCATCCTCGGGGTCGAAAAAACCCGTGAACCTCGGTGGGTTCATGTTACGGAAACTTCGGTGGAGATCTCCCGCTCCACGGTTTGCTCCGCCTTGGGCCACTTGCTGTAGTGCCTGTGTAAGGCCTTGCATGGTGCGCTGCATCTCGTGCCATTGTGCTCTTTCGCAGCCATGATCCTACAAAAGAGTTAAAGTATGATAAATATCGGGTTTACTTGTAAGGTCAAAAGTCATTATAGAACTTAACCCATGGCTCTATCCATCTCACCGGGTAAGGTGTATCTATCCTTAGACTCGGGTTTTACCTATCCTTGGACTCAAGTTTTTACTTAGATTTCAATTTCTAACCTTTTATTTCTTCTAGTTCTCTAGGCTTGAAAACTTGGCTCTGATACAACGAAGACTGTCACATCCCGAGCGTGAAAGATACTCGGACGCGTGACGCGTCTATATAGATCGTGTCAGTAGAGCGATAAAATTTTTGATATACATAAGTTCGGAGTGCGCAAAAGACTAATAAAATCTATTAATCCCAATAGTCCAAGTGATGTTTATTTGATTAACCAAAGGAAATAAAGATAATTCATGACAAATTCCCAATTTAAAAAGACAACACTAGGCTAAGTGCCTTAACATGGTTCGGACAAATAGACTGACATACTGGAAATACAAGGTAGGACTCAAATAAAAATTCAAGGACGCGACTAGCTAATAAGAGGTGACTGGCATTCTAGCACTCTTCACTCGGTCTCAACCCCATTCTTGTCGCTATCCAAATCAGCTGAAAATGTTAGGAAGTAGCTGGATGAGCGAATCGCTTAGTAGGAATTACATCTCAAATACGAGCAATCTTTACATGAATTACAAGTTGCATGTATTATCAGTATGGCTATGCATGATGTACGTGTAAGAAAAAAATCTGGTATATAGGTAAAATTAGGCATGATAAACAGTAAGAGATCAAGAACTATATAAAGAGTGTATATCAAGATTTCAAGTATTTGACAAGCGGTATTTCAAGAGTTTACAGATGTAAATGCCACTTCGGGGCAAGCAGGGATTCGTGTACAAGTATGAACTCAAGTGCAAGAAGGATCTCATGTACAAGTATATCTCAGGTAGAGCAAGTAAAAATTCAATTCAAGCAAGTAATGTCAAGTACATATCAGTAGAATTGGCTATTATCACGCAAGTATTTTGCCCTTTCTCGGGCCACAAGTCAAGTATTACCCGTTTCGGGCCACGCAAGTCAAGTAAGTAAGGAGAGAGAGAGTAGGGGTGGAGTGTCTCAAGTCAAGCAAGTACTCCGGTGCAATGCTAAACACCATGGTCAATAAACTCCCATGGGCACAAGTACCTTCGAGTGCTCCTCCCAGGACCAGACTGGGCCCTATATGCACAGCATTTCATGTATTACCTTTGACATCCACTCTCGTTTATAGCCAATATGGAATTTCAAGAATTTAGAAACGTTGTATTGCAGATGAGATTAACTAGTCATTTGGTTATGGAGGACTTTAAAGGTGGCCCCTATAGGCTCAAGAGGTGGCTCCCGTCGTGTAGCACTTTGCACCTTACGACCTCAAGAGGTGGCTCCCACAACGTAGCACTTTGCCATGTATGGCACTTAGCTACAACACTCCCAAATGGTAGTTTAAGAGATTGAAGGTTTGACCATGTGGGGCATACACAAGTAGATTTTTCATAGAACGAAATTTCAAGAATTCATCATACGTAGGAGTCTGGATTAGGGTTGTGTTTGCACAATTCACGCGACAGATCAAGATCAGAAGTTGTAATTATTGAGTTGGCATCTAAGGGTTTGCTAATCCTTCAAATTTTCAATTTTTAGAAATTTATATATGTATATATCAAATTGGCGCCCCCCAGGATGTCTTCATTTAATTGAAGACGTCTTGGAAGTCGTCATTTCAGTAATTGGCACCCTAGCTTGGGGCGCCAATTACAGGGGATAATTTTTGAATACATATATATGTATATAAGGAGTTGGCACCCCTGCAAGCAGTCTTCAATTAATTGAAGACTTGCTGGCTGTTGTCATTTGAAGAATTGACGCCTGTGGGTTGCCCAACCTTTCACAATTATGATTTTTTCAATATATATATATATATATATATATTGAAATTGGCGCCCCTCAGCAAGTCTTCAATTAATTGAAGACTTGAGGGCCGTCGCCATTTGATGAATTGACGCTTGGGGCTGCTCAACCTTTCAAAATTATGATTTTTCAGAATATATATATATAATGAAATTGACACCCCTCATGAATTCTTCAATTAATTGAAGACTTGAGGGCCGTCTTCATTTCAGTAATTGAAGACTTGAGGGCCATCTTCATTTCAGTAATTGAAGACTTGTGGCCGTCTTCATTACAGTAATTGAAGACTTGAGGGCCGTCTTCATTTCAATAATTGGCACCCTGGCTTGGGGCGCCAATTAAAGGGGTGATTTTCACCCAGTAGAAGCGTTTTGTGACTCAAATCACTATTCATTTCAAAAAAGTTTCTCGAAATTCGAAAGTAAGGACATGAATGCTTAGTATAATTCCTCGGGAGTCTAGAAACATGTTTGGATATAATTACTGAGTTTTGGTTTCACAGATATGAATTTTCTAATGTTATAACTTTAATTCCTTAAGAAACGGAATTGACGCCCCTATGAGCAGTCATCATTTAATTGAAGACTTCCAAGGTGTCTTCAATTTAAGTACAGGTTCAACTCGAATTGACGACACACCAATTGAGTTATTTTTTCCAAATGAGTTGTGCTTCGCATTAGAACTGTAAGTTCTGTGACACAAGTCACTATTCATTTCTCCAAAGTTTCTCAGAATCAGAATCCGAAGACATGGTCAGGTGGAGAAAAATCCCAGGGTTATAGAAGTATATTAAGTCAAAATTTTCATGGTCCAGTTTATTAGTTATAGATTTTTGAATGCGTTGATTTACTGATTTATGGAATTTACAGAAAATTGAATTGACGACATGGTACATGTCTTCAATTAATTGACGCCCTCGCAGGCAGTCTTCAATTCTGAAATTGGCGCCAAGGTCAGGGGCGCCAATTACAGAGAGGTGTCCACTATTCATTAGTGTGAAAAAGCTCCGAATCAAGAAGTAATGGCACACATATGTTGAGAAAAATGTCAGGATTTTAGAAACATGTTTATGCAAAAAATTTGTGCTTTAGTTTCATAGTTATGGATTTTTGAATGTGTTGAATTATCAATTACGGAAAATTTTAAAAATCGAATTGACGACATGGTGCATGTCTTCATTTAATTGAAGACTTCGAAGAAGTCTTCAATTTGTTAATTGGCGCCCTAGTCAGGGGCGCCATTTTCAAGTGAGCTGGGTGTTAAAACGTTAACATATTCAATGTAACATAGACTATAATTTAAGGTTTAAAATAGGATTATTAAGACTAAAAACTAGTGTGATAAAATACGTTAAAAAGCTCATGAAATCATGCTAATAAACTAAATTCAAACTCATAAAAAAATCATGGTAACAGTATGTAACAGGCTATTAACATATGTATAACATGGTATTATTCTTGGTCATGGTAAAGCTAGAATATATATATATATAGCATGGTTGACTAGTTGATCGAACTCTAAACAAGCATAAATTAACCTATTTAACTACTAGTTAGGTAAGGATTTGAGAACACCTACCTGTTGACGTGTGATTACTAGGAAAGATGACAGGATGAAGCCACGCATTCCCCGCCGCTGCAGCAAGACGTAGACTTCACACTTCCCACGGAATGAAGGGAAACATTCCCTACTCCTAGCATTGAAAGATGGCAGTAGCCTCTGACAGTGCTTCGTAGAGGATTAGTTATAGGGATTTGAAGGCATTGGTTATAGCTTTGCGGCTACAGTTTGGGAAGCATGATCCTAGATTAATGCTTAGCCAGCGAAATGGGGCTGTTCGCGTCTCAATATTTTAGAAACCTAGGTTGAAATGACGCCCTGTAAGGGGTCGTTCATTATACCAAATTGTACTATTCACATAAATGATGCCTTGCATGAGGACGTCATTAGTTTAGGTGGCATTATTCATGATGTTGGGTTAGGTGGACGCAGTCTATCTCCACTAAGTGTGGATCTAGAGGGGGGTGAATAGATCAACTTGCCTAATTTAAAACTACTGTATGTTCTAAAGCGGAATTTAGGCAAACATCAGTTAAGCTAAATGAAGAGTGCTAAGCAAAGGGTACCAGCACACACACTTCACAAGCAATTACACAAACACAATGCACACACGATTTTTAGGTGGTTTGGTCAACGACCTACGTCCACCCCACACTCAACCGAGTATGGCTTCCTGCTGCGCAGCATAGCTTGCGTCCGCTGGGCTTTACAGCTTGCCCAAACAATCCGCTGATACACAGCTTCGCTGGGCACTACAGCTTGCCGACCAGAGGATCTGATCCTCTGCAACCGCTGGGGAAATACAGCTTAACCCGTCCAGAGGAGACTACCACTGCAAGACCACTGACACACAGCTCGAGGAAACAATATTCAGAATTGAAAAGACAGAATCAAAACGAAAAAGTAAAACCCAAAAGCAATGTAGCTCTTAAAGAGCAAAGCTCAGCTCTGGTTTTGAACCACGAGACTGAGATACAAACTCTCTCACTCTCACTCTCAATCAGCTCTCTCATAACTCAATCTCTCTCGATCTCTTCCTCTCTCTTTTTCTTCTTCTTCTCTATTTCTTCTTCTTCTTCTCTGTATCTTCTTCTTCTCTCTTTTCTCTCTTTGGATCGAAGTCTCACTGCTGCTGAGTGTATAGACTTTCTCTTCTTCTCCTTCGATCTTTCTTCTTCTGTGGAAGAAGGCTTGTTTATATAGCAGCAACAGCAGCAGGCGTGTGCACTCCATGTTTCTCGCCCAGCAATTTGGACCACATGGCAGCATCCAATGGAATGTCAGTACACGTGTCCTCATCTGGATACCTTGTCCTTCTCGGATCACGAGCCAGGTATCTCGGATCACGTGCCCCTCATTAGCTTCTTCAGTCCGATGTATAGAGTTCTCAGTTCACGTGCTCAATGACAGCAATCTGACTTGCTGCGTCGACGCTGTCAATCAATGGCGTTAACGCAGTGAGGCATTCTAGTAATCCATTAGCTTCGTCTCTTTAGCTGCTGCGTCGACGCTGCTCAATTGTGGCGTTGACGCAGTGGAATAGCCTGTGAAGGTCTCTGCTTCTTTAACTGCTGCGTCGACGCTGCTTGCTTGTGGCGTTGACGCAGCGGAAGATATCGTGAAGGCTTCGTCAACTGATGCATGGACGCTTTAAGCTCCCAGCGTCGACCCTGTTCCCTTCAGCAAAAAGAATGAAGTCATAAGATTTAAGTATGTACATTGCAGTGTATATACTTCGTTGTATAGACTTGTGAAGGCGAATGCAACGTACAGACTTGCCTAATGTGTTGACTTCAACAAAGGAGGCAACGGCTGTATAGACTTTAAATCCTAAAGGCAGTGTATAGACATGAAAGTCTTGAAGCCAATGTATGGACTTGAGCAAGCTAAAGGGCTGTATAGACTTGCTGTAACAGTCTGATGTACAGACTTCATGAAACTCTAGACACTGAATGTTGTACAGACTTAGCCCAATGCCTGAGACGCTAACAAAGACGGACGATGTTCAGACTTGCTGACAGACCGATGTACAGACTTTGCTTAAATGCATGAGACGCTAACTGAGACGCTGGACTCTGTACAAACTTTGAGCGATGTATGGGCTTCAAAGAAGTTGGCGATTCAATGTACAGACTTGATGAAGCTAAAGCCTTGATCGTAGGAATAGGTTGGACTGTATAGGCTTTAAGCTTCAGAACCGAATGTTCAGACTTCGCCTAAGAAACGTAGGGAAAGTCCCCAGTGTATAGACTTTGCCTTGAGCGAAAGGTAAATGATGAATGTATAGACTTTCACGATGTGTAGACTTTGAGTTTGTGAAAGCTACAGTGAAAGAGTGTATACACTTGACCAGATCAAGGGCATTTCGGATGTACAGACTCTGAGGTTCAAAACCAACGGCTGTACATATTTAGAATATTAAGACTGATGTACAAACTTCATGCATTGACGTTGTACACACTTAGCGAGTTGACACTGTACACACATCCAATGAAGTGCGTTGACGCTGTAACATGAGCCAGTGAGATGCGTTGACGCTGTACACACTTAACCAATTCAAATGAAATGCAGTGTGTGGACTTTATCTGAAATGGACGATGTATAGACTCAATCGATATGAGAGTTTTCAGTGTATAGACTCAGTCTAAACAAGTCTGCTGGAGGAGTCGACCCATCCTCTGATGTGTCGACCCATGACAGTGAGAAATGCAGACAGTAGTGTATTAAATGCAAAGAACACATAGTCAATCTAATAGAGCAGTTTCATCAAATCAAAAGCAGTTGCCAATCAATCAAAACAATGGTGTTGCCAATGAAATAAAGCAAGTGTCAACATCATCAACATAGAGGGGTCACAACAATCTCTCCCTTTTTGATGATGGCAACCCCATATGAAGTAGAATAGCAACATCCTGTCATATAGATATATGTTTGATGAAAGACATGATGAGTTATGCAGATTGACATGCAGATGCTATGAATGCATGCAACTCACTGCCTCAAACTCTCCCTTATCATTATGCATATACATTCCCATTCCCCCTTTGGAATGAATTCAGAATTCAGATAGATATGTATTCTCCCCCTAGACATCCCCCTAGACAATATTCTCCCCCTTTGCCATCAACAAAGAGGAGGGAAAGATTAAATACAAGGGTGGAAGCAAGAGAAGAACTGACTGGCATTCTGAACAGGTAGTTCATGAATAAGCATTCTAAAGCATAGAGTCTTCAGTCATATGAATTTAGAAACTGCTATCAGAAAGATTTCTGGTTTAAGAGTGATAAAATTTGGAGTTCATGCACTATAAGCAATAGATAAGTTCATTGTGCATGATAAAACAATAAACCAGAATCACATTTGCATGAAAGATTCAGTTTCATAATATCTTACTTTCATAGTCTCAAAAAAAAATGAGAGAAATCAAGTCATGTATTGAAACTAAACAAATTGACACTCATGAACTTTTCTTTTGAAGGAGCAGGATTATCAATATTAGATCATTTTGAGCATTTAGGTACCATATGTCTTTCTGCGTAAGGGTATACGTTTATCAGACGCCAATACCCCTAGATACTCAACAAGATGGACTATTCTGCCTATGATCAAATTCAACAGAACTGAGTTACTCCTTTTTGTGTGAGGGTACACGTTTATCAGACGCCAGTTACCCCTAGGTACTCAGTGAAACCAGCCTGCTGTTTTGAACATTTTAAACAGAGATAGCTGATACACTTCATGACATGAGTGTTGTCCATTTCTTTGATGGATCACTCAGTTTCTCAGTGATTTACCAGTCATTGCTCAGCCAATATTAATTTTTAATGACTTTTAATATTTTTCAATATCTTTCTTAGCTGTCCTTTTTATGTTTCAGAATGACTTGTTTAAGAATAATACACATACTTAACCTCTCTAACATGATTTCAGATGAGTTTTCAGATTTCAGATATGATTAGCTTTGTCTGACATGAAATAAGAAAGAGGTTGAGAGTTTTATCAATTTTCAACTTACTTATATACTGATTGCAATATTTAAACTCCAACCATTATAAGGTTTAAACCATTACATCAGTCTTTGAACAATTCAAATTCTTACAAATGAAGAAGTCCATTTTCTACTGTTTAGAAATCAGAACTGACCAACAGATTGCCATAATGTCAGAGACAAGTATTCAGAGTTAAAGGTTGAATGACTTCAAGAAAGTTGAAACCACTCTGAATTTCTAGCAATACTCCCCCTGTCTATATGCATGCAACATGGCAAGAATTAATTGAGAGAGAGCTTATGCATAGGTCATGAATGAATGATATACAAAGACATGCAAATACTCGACAAACTCCCCCTGAATATATGCAATGCAGGACAGTTCTACATCCACATTCACATCCACATGATTTATCCAAGCAATCAAAAATAAGTCCACATCAGAGATTTTATTCACAGCAATTAAACAATCATTCATCATGCTGAAATTTACATAAGCCAAGTTCTCTTCTAAGAAACTTAAAATTTTCATTCCCAAGAGGCTTAGTAAAAATATCAGCAATTTGTTTTTCAGTTTCTATGAAATTCATTTCAATCTCATTTTTATTTACAGCATCTCTAAGAAAATGATGTTTTATCTCTATATGCTTAGTCCTAGAATGGTGAACAGGATTTTTAGCAAGGCATATAGCACTAGTATTATCACATAAAAGTGGAATGCATCCCAGATTTATCTGATAATCAGCCAGTTGGTGCTTAATCCAAAGTACTTGGGCTGCACAATTACATGCTACAACATACTCAGCTTCAGCTGTGGATAATGCTACAGTGTGTTGCTTCTTAGATGCCCAAGACACTAGATAGCCACCAAGGAATTGACAGTAGCCGCTGGTGCTTTTTCTATCTACTCGACACCCAGCATAGTCTGCATCAGTGTAGGCTAGAAGCTCTAACTCACACATAGCAGGATACTAGAGACCTAGTTCTTGGGTGCCTAGTAAGTACCTAAAAATCCTTTTCACAGCTTTAAAGTGAGTTTCTTTAGGACTGGCCTGAAATCTAGAGCATAAACACACATCAAATTGTATATCAGGCCTAGATGCTGTAAGATAGAGAAGAGATCCGATCATACCTCTGTATAGCCTTTGGTCCACAGGTTTACCTTTAGAATCTTCATCCAAACTAGTTGAGGTACTCATTGGAGTAGCTATTTCCTTGAGGTTGTCCATTTTGTACTTCTTCAATAAGTTCTTTACATACTTGGACTGAGAGATGAAGGTGCCATCTTCTGTTTGTGTAACATGCCGTCCAAGGAATAGTTTGAGCTCACCCATTGAGCTCATTTCAAATTCATCAGTCATTATTTGAGAGAATTCCTCACATAATTTGGGGTTAGGTGACCCAAACACAATGTCATCCACATAAATCTGAATGATAAGAATATCTGGATGGCTTACCTTGGTAAACAATGTTTGATCAACTATACCTCTTGTGAAGTTCTTGTCGGTGAGAAATTTTCTCAACCTGTCATACCAAGCTCTAGGAGCTTGCTTTAAACTATGGAGAGCTTTATTAAGCTTGTAAACCTGATTAGGGAATTCTAAACATTCAAACCCAGGAGGCTGTCTCACATATACATCCTCATTAATTTCCCCATTTAGAAAAGCAGATTTCACATCCATCTGCTGAAGATTTAGTCCTATGGAACATGCATAAGCCAATAAAATTCTTATTGCTTCTAACCTAGCTACAGGGGCAAAAGACTCTTCAAAGTATATTCCAAATTCCTGATTGTACCCCTGAGCTACAAGTCTGGCTTTATTTTTAATAACATTCCCTGCTTCATCAGTTTTGTTTCTAAATACCCATTTAGTCCCTATGACTGTTTCATGATCAGGAGGTGGAACCAAATGCCACACCTTATTCCTGTCAAACTGATTGAGCTCCTCATGCATGGCATTAATCCAATGCACATCTTGGAGAGCACAGTCAACGGACTTGGGTTCTATGTTTGATACAAAAGCATAAGCATTCAGGTCATGTTGAATTCTTAAGTGGCCTCTAGTCCTAGGGGGGTCATGCAGATTTCCAATAACATTATCTACAGGATGATCCTTGAGATATCTAATATTTGCAATTGGACTGTCATGAACTTGATTTACCTCCCCCTGAACTGTAGGCTCCTCTTCATTAAGCTCTTTATGTTCTTCTTCATCCTCGGATTTGTCTGCATGATCTCCTTCCTTCAGAATTTCACCATTGTTTTCATTCCTGCATTGACCAACATTAGAATTTGCCAAGGATTCATCAAAAACTATGTGTGGAGATTCTGCAACAGTTTTAGAGTTCAGATTGTACACTCTGTATGCTCGGGTGTTTTCAGAATAGCCAAGAAAAATTCCTGGTTCTCCTTTAGGTTCAAATTTATCAAGGTCCTTTTTATCATTTATGTGAATGAAACATTTACAACCAAAAACCTTGAAGTGAGCAATAGAAGGCTTCTTACCTTTTAATATCTCATATGGTGTTTGCTGGGTAGAAGGTCTTACCATGGCTCTGTTAATTACATAACAGGTAGTGTTCACTGCTTCAGCCCAAAATTTCCTTGGTAGACCACCTTCGACAAGGAGTGTACGACCCATTTCCACTAGGGTTATGTTCCTTCTCTCCACAACTACATTCTGCTCAGGTATCCTTGGTGAGGAGTACCTGTGGTTGATTCCATTTGACCTTCAGAATTCATCAAATTGTGAGTTTTCAAACTCACCTCCATGATCAGACAAAATGTTTTCAATTTGTTGATTTGTTTTAACATAGAACTCTTGAAATTCTGAGAAAGCATCACTCTTATTAGATAAGAAATAAACCCAAGTATACCTAGAAAAGTCATCTACCATGACAAACCCATACCTCCTCCCTGATAGGTAGTTGGCCCAAAAAGGTCCATATGTATCAGCTCATAGGGTTTAGAAGATAGATTTTCAGTTCTAGACTTAAATGACTTTCTAGTTATCTTTGATTGAGTGCATGCATCACAGATTTTGTTTTCTTTCTTGAATGAGACTTCAGGAAGTCCTCTAACCATGCCATGCTTATTTAATTTGTGCAAAACAGTGTAGCTAGCATGACCTAACCTACGATGCCATAAAAATAATATGTCTTCTCTACTGGCAGTAAGGCAAAGGTTAGTGTGTTGAATTTCATCTAAATTTATCATGTAAGTATTATTTATTCTTTTTCTGGAAAATTTGACAATATCAGAATATGGTTCAAAAACCTTGCAACATTGAGAATTAAATAAAACATTGTAACCTTTATCACATAACTGGCTGATGCTAAGTAGATTATAGGCTAACCCTTCAACCAGCATAACATCATCAATGCAGCAGGTAGAACACTTACCTACCTTACCTGATCCAATAATCCTACCCTTTGTGTTGCTTCCAAAGGTGACAAGGCCTTCTACTTTCTCAGTCAGTATGTAAAATTTGGCCTTATCTCCTGTCATATGCCTGGAGCAGCCTTTATCCATGTACCACAAGTTGTTCTTGGCTGCCAGGCATACCTAGATACCCAATTAGGTAGAGAAGTTTGGAACCCAAGACTGATTGGGCTCCAATGTAAATGAACTAGAAGCAAAGCAGGAAAGCAAATGTTTCGGAATCCACATTTGTTTAAATGAATTTTGTTCAGTGGATCCTACAGATTTTCTTCTGTTGTTGTTCCTTTTCTTTTTATTGTTCTTTTTCTTATTGGCAGCAGCATGATTATTGACAGTATTGTTATTTCTGTGCTTGTGCCTTGGCCAGGGTATGTCCACAAAATTTTGGCCATAATAGTTCCTGGGCTGGCTATGAAAATATTGATTTCTAGATGTCCAGTAACCATACCCATTGACCCAATTTCCACTGTAAGGTCTTCGATTTTGAGCACCCTGGTATGCAAGACCTGTAAACCTACCCTGAGTTCTAGACCAATTTGACCTATTGAAGTAGGTTGGTTGTGCATTGTAGTGGGTCTGAGCTCTAGGTTGATAAAAATAATTGGGTTGACTACTAGCAGCACTCTGTCTCCCCTGTACTTTGGACCCTGCTGACCTATAGACAGGTTTGTATTGGGTCTTCTTAAGAGGTGGAGGTGTTGGTGGAGACTGGGTTACCTTGACCTGGGGTTTATTGGACTGTGTAGGTTGACCCCTAACCTGAGTCTGAGCCCTAGGATTCTGGTTGGATGTGCTGGCCCTACTAGGCTCATTAACCTTTTGTTTGCCCTTCTCCTCAGCACCGGGCTTTTTCAGATTAGCAGTTTTGTTCATTAAATTTGTTGAGTTCATGCTAATCAGAGGTCCCTTTTCCTTTTGAGCAACAAATGAAATTGTTTTCA
Source organism: Amorphophallus konjac (assembly GCA_022559845.1). Lineage (NCBI taxonomy): Eukaryota > Viridiplantae > Streptophyta > Magnoliopsida > Alismatales > Araceae > Amorphophallus > Amorphophallus konjac. The sequence goes on along the minus strand of CM040127.1, from coordinate 139,806,359 downwards.
TCCCGAATGTTTTTGTTGCACTAGAATTAAATCCTAGGCCCTCTTTTCTGAAATTAACCTTTGACCCTAACAAAGCATTTAAGTTATCTATTCCTTGGGTCATTTTCTCAATGGTTTTCATTTTATCCTCATTGCCTTTCTGAAGTTCATCAATAGATTTTTTCAGTTCATTGTTGACATTGAGGACAGTTTCATATTTTTTAGAGATAATTTTGACTTCACTTTCACATTTCTGAATCTTCAGCTTCCATTCATCAATTTCATTTTCAAGCCTTAGATTCTCTTCCTTAGAAGCTTTTAACTCATTTTTGATTTCAACTTCTTCAGAGCATGTGAGTTTCAATTCATCAATCTCAGATTCCAAACATGCAATTTTATCAGTTAGTGTTTTATCATTTTGCATGGAATTGATTTTTCTTCTAAGATGCCTATTCTCTTTTCTAATATCATCAGCTCTATCAGCTATGTCATGATAAGCATCTACCTAATCAGCAATTGTGAAGTTTTCAAATCTAGTTATTACCTCATCTGTGCCCTCCTCTCTGTCTTCGGAGCTTGTTGTCATAAGGCAAATGGGCTGTTCAGATTCGGCATCACTATCTGAGTTGCTGCTGAAAGAGCCTTCATCTTCATCACTCCATGTGGTGATCATAGCTCTTCCCTTCTTGGTTTTCTTCTTTGACCTGTCCTTATGTTTCTGATTGTCTGGACAGTCAATTTTCAGATGCCCTGGTTTCCTACATTGATAACAGACATTAGCTTCATTTTTCTTTGCAGGTTTAGATTTATACCTTTTATCCTTTCGGCCACCAATGTATTTCTTCTGGCCGAACCGTCCTGCTCCCTTTCTGAGAAATTGCCTGAACTCTCTAGTCATCATGGCTATCTCAGACCGAGTCACATCTTCTTCTTCATTTAGGCTCTCCTCTGATGATGAAGAGCTGCTGGAGCTGGATTTTATTGATTTGCTGGAACTAGCATTCAGCGCTATCGGCTTTTTCTTCCTCTCGGCTTCATCTGTCCTTGGCATGTTTATTTCATATGCCATTAGTGAGCCAATCAGCTCATCAACTTTAGTATTACGCAAGTGCCTTGACTCCTCCATCACTGTTGCTTTAGTGTGCCAAATGGAAGTCAGGGAGCGCAGAATTTTCCTCACTACATCATACTCTGTCTGAGGTTTCCCAAAACCTCTGAGGCCATTGGTTATGACAGTCAGCCGAGCGTACATTTCGCTGATGGACTCGTTCTGCTTCATCTTGAAGGCTTCATACTCAGATACAAGAAGATTGGCCTTCTCCTCTCTTACTTGAGATGTACCTTCATGAATTACTTCCAGCGCATCCCACATCTCCTTAGCTGATTTGCAAGCAGACACACAGGAGAATTCTTTAGGATGCAGAGCGCACTGGATAGCATTAATAGCACTCCAATTCAGCGTGGACCTTCTGATCTCCTCTTTGGTCCATACATCTTCATTCGGGGACAGCTCATAAGGTCCCTTACTGACAATCTTCCAAATCTCATAATCCTTAGCCCCGAGGAACACTTGCATACGGTTCTTCCAGTATGCGTAGTTTGATCCATCAAAGAATGGGGGCTTCGTTGTTAAGTGACCTTCGGCAGTCATCCCTCGAGCATCCATCTCTGCCTATTCTCTTTGGGCGATAAGTCCCTGCAGAAGAGTTAGGCTCTGATACCAAGTGTTGGGTTAGATGGACGCAGTCTATCTCCACTAAGTGTGGATGTAGAGGGGGGTGAATAGATCAACTTGCCTAATTTAAAACTACTGTATGTTCTAAAGCGGAATTTAGGCAAACATCAGTTAAGCTAAATGAAGAGTGCTAAGCAAAGGGTACCAGCACACACATTTCACAAGTAATCACACAAACACAATGCACACACGATTTTTAGGTGGTTCGGTCAACGACCTACGTCCACCCCACACTCAACCGAGTATGGCTTCCTGCTGCGCAGCACAGCTTGCGTCCGCTGGGCTTTACAGCTTGGCCAAACAATCCGCTGATACACAGCTTCGCTGGGCACTACATCTTGCCGACCAGAGGATCTGATCCTCTGCAACCGCTGGGGAAATACAGCTTAACCCATCCAGTGGAGACTACCACTGCAAGACCGCTGACACACAGCTTGAGGAAACAATATTCGAAATTGGAAAGACAGAATCAAAACGAAAAAGCAAAACCCAAAAGCAATGTAGCTCTTAAAGAGCAAAGCTCAGCTCTGGTTTTGAACCACGAGACTGAGATACAAACTCTCTAACTCCCACTCTCAATCAGCTCTCTCTTAACTCAATCTCTCTCGATCTCTTCCTCTCTCTTTTTCTTCTTCTTCTCTATTTCTTCTTCTTCTTCTCTGTATCTTCTTCTTCTCTCTTTTCTCTCTGTGGATCGAAGTCTCACTGCTGCTGAGTGTATAGACTTTCTCTTCTTCTCCTTCGATCTTTCTTCTTCTGTGGAAGAAGGCTTGTTTATATAGCAGCAACAGCAGCAGGCGTGTGCACTCCATGTTTCTCGCCCAGCAATTTGGACCACATGGCAGCATCCAATGGAATGTCAGTACACGTGTCCTCATCTGGATACCTTGTCCTTCTCGGATCACGAGCCAGGTATCTCGGATCATGTGCCCCTCATTAGCTTCTTCAGTCCGAAGTATAGAGTTCTCAGTTCACGTGCTCAATGACAGCAATCTGACTTGCTGCGTCGATGCTGTCAATCAATGGCGTTAATGCAGTGAGGCATTCCAGTAATCCATTAGCTTTGTCTCTTTAGCTGCTGCGTCGACGCTGCTCAATTGTGGCGTTGACGCAGTGGAATAGCCTGTGAAGGTCTCTGCTTCTTTAACTGCTGCGTCGACGCTGCTTGCTTGTGGCGTTGACGTAGTGGAAGATATCGTGAAGGTTTCGTCAACTGATGCGTGGACGCTTTAAGCTCCCAGCGTCGACCCTGTTCCCTTCAGCAACAAGAATGAAGTCATAAGATTTAAGTATGTACATTGCAGTGTATATACTTCGTTGTATAGACTTGTGAAGGCGAATGCAACGTACAGACTTGCCCAATGTGTTGATTACAACAAAGGAGGCAACGGCTGTATAGACTTTAAATCCTAAAGGCAGTGTATAGACATTAAAGTCTTGAAGCCAATGTATGGACTTGAGCAAGCTAAAGGGCTGTACAGACTTGCTGTAACAGTCTGATGTACAGACTTCATGAAACTCTAGACACTGAATGCTGTACAGACTTAGCCCAATGCCTGAGACGCTAACAAAGACGGACGATGTTCAGACTTGCTGACAGACCGATGTACAGACTTTGCTCAAATGCATGAGACGCTGGACTCTGTACAGACTTTGAGCGATGTATGGGCTTCAAAGAAGTTGGCGATTCAATGTACAGACTTGATGAAGCTAAAGCCTTGATCGTAGGAATAGGTTGGACTGTATAGGCTTTAAGCTTCAGAACCGAATGTTCCGACTTCGCCTAAGAAACGTAGGGAAAGTCCCCAGTGTATAGACTTTGCCTTGAGCGAAAGGTAAGTGATGAATGTATAGACTTTCACGATGTGTAGACTTTGAGTTTGTGAAAGCTACAGTGAAAGAGTGTATACACTTGACCAGATCAAGGGCATTTCGGATGTACAGACTCTGAGGTTCAAAATGAATGGCTGTACAGACTTAGAATATTAAGACTGATGTACAAACTTCATGCACACATCCAATGAAGTGCGTTGACACTGTAACATGAGCCAGTGAGATGCGTTCACGATGTACACACTTAACCAATTCAAATGAAATGCAGTGTGTGGACTTTATCTGAAATGGATGATGTATAGACTCAATCGATATGAGAGTTTCCAGTGTATAGACTCAGTCTAAACAAGTCTGCTGGAGGAGTCGACCCATCCTCTGATGTGTCGACCCATGACAGTGAGAAATGCAGACAGCAGTGTATTAAATACAAAGAACACATAGTCAATCTGATAGAGCAGTTTCATCAAATCAAAAGCAGTTGCCAATCAATCAAAACAATGGTGTTGCCAATGAAATAAAGCAAGTGTTAACATCATCAACATAGAGGGGTCACAATAATCTCCCCCTTTTTGATGATGGCAACCCCATATAAAGTAGAATAGCAACATCATGTCATATAGATATATGTTTGATGAAAGACATGATGAGTTATGCAGATTGACATGCAGATGCTATGAATGCATGCAACTCACTGCCTCAAACTCTCCCTTATCATTATGCATATACATTCCCATTCCCCCTTTGGAATGAATTCAGAATTCAGATAGATATATATTCTCCCCCTAGACATCCCCCTAGACAATATTCTCCCCCTTTGCCATCAACAAAGAGGAGGGAAAAATTAAATACAAGGGAGGAAGCAAGAGAAGAACTGACTGGCATTCTGAACAGGTAGTTCATGAATAAGCATTCTAAAGCATAGAGTCTTCAGTCATATGAATTTAGAAACTGCTATCAGAAAGATTTCTGGTTTAAGAGTGATAAAATCTGGAGTTCATGCACTACAAGCAATAGATAAGTTCATTGTGCATCATAAAACAATAAACCAGAATCACATTTGCATGAAAGATTCAGTTTCATAATATCTTACTTTCATAGTCTCAAAAAAATAGAGAGAAATCAAGTCATGTATTGAAACTAAACAAATTGACACTCATGAACTTTTCTTTTGAAGGAGCAGCATTATCAATATTAGATCATTTTGAGCATTTAGGTACCATAAGTCTTTCTGCGTAAGGGTATACGTTTATCAGACGCCAATACCCCTAGATACTCAACAATATGGACCATTCTGCCTATGATCAAATTCAACAGAACTGAGTTACACCTTTTTGTGTGAGGGTACACGTTTATCAGACGCCAGTTACCCCTAGGTACTTAGTGAAACCAGCCTGCTGTTTTGAACATTTTAAACAGAGATAGCTGATACACTTCATGACATGAGTGTTATCCATTTCTTTGATGGATCACTCAGTTTCTCAGTGATTTACCAGTCATTGCTCTGCCAATATTAATTTTTAATGATTTTCAATATTTTTCAATATCTTTCTTAGCTGTCCTTTTTATGTTTCAGAATGACTTGTTTAAGAATAATACACATACTTAACCTCTCTAACATGATTTCAGATGAGTTTTCAGATTTCAGATATGATTAGCTTTGTCTGACATGAAATAAGAAAGAGGTTGAGAGTTTTATCAATTTTCAACTTACTTATATACTGATTGCAATATTTAAACTCCAACCATTATAAGGTTTAAACCATTACATCAGTCTTTGAACAATTCAAATTCTTACAAATGAAGAAGTCCATTTTCTACTGTTTAGAAATCAGAACTGACCAACAGATTGCCATAATGTCAGAGACAAGTATTCAGAGTTAAAGGTTGAATGACTTCAAGAAAGTTGAAACCACTCTGAATTTCTAGCAATACTCCCCCTGTCTATATGCATGCAACATGGCAAGAATTAATTGAGAGAGAGCTTATGCATAGGTCATGAATGAATGATATACAAAGACATGCAAATACTCGACAAACTCCCCCTGAATATATGCAATGCAGGACAGTTCTACATCCACATTCACATCCACATGATTTATCCAAGCAATCAAAAATAAGTCCACATCAGAGATTTTATTCACAGCAATTAAACAATCATTCATCATGCTGAAATTTACATAAGCCAAGTTCTCTTCTAAGAAACTTAAAATTTTCATTCCCAAGAGGCTTAGTAAAAATATCAGCAATTTATTTTTCAGTTTCTATGAAATTCATTTCAATCTCATTTTTATTTACAGCATCTCTAAGAAAATGATGTTTTATCTCTATATGCTTAGTCCTAGAATGGTTAACATGATTTTTAGCAAGGCATATAGCACTAGTATTATCACATAAAAGTGGAATGCATCCCAGATTTATCTGATAATCAGCCAGTTGGTGCTTAATCCAAAGTACTTGGGCTGCACAATTACATGCTGCAACATACTCAGCTTCAGCTGTGGATAATGCTATAGTGTGCTGCTTCTTAGATGCCCAAGACACTAGACAGCCACCAAGGAATTGACAGTAGCCACTGGTGCTTTTTCTATCTACTCGACACCCAGCATAGTCTGCATCAGTGTAGGCTAGAAGCTCTAACTCACACTTAGCAGGATACCAGAGACCTAGTTATTGGGTGCCTAGTAAGTACCTAAAAATCTTTTTCACAGCTTTAAAGTGAGTTTCTTTAGGACTGGCCTGAAATCTAGAGCATAAACACACAGCAAATTGTATATCAGGCCTAGATGCTGTAAGATAGAGAAGAGATCCGATCATACCTCTGTATAGCCTTTGGTCCACAGGTTTACCTTTAGAATCTTCATCCAAACTGGTTGAGGTACTCATTGGAGTAGCTATTTCCTTGAGGTTGTCCATTTCGTACTTCTTCAATAAGTTCTTTACATACTTGGACTGAGAGATGAAGGTGCCATCTTCTGTTTGTGTAACCTACAGTCCAAGGAATAGTTTGAGCTCACCCATTGAGCTCATTTCAAATTCATCAGTCATTATTTGAGAGAATTCCTCACACAATTTGGGGTTAGTTGATCCAAACACAATGTCATCCACATAAATCTGAATGATAAGAATATCTGGATGGCTTACCTTGGTAAACAATGTTTGATCAACTATACCTCTTGTGAAGTTCTTGTCGGTGAGAAATTTGCTCAACCTGTCATACCAAGCTCTAGGAGCTTGCTTTAAACCATAGAGGGCTTTATTAAGCTTGTAAACATGATTAGGGAATTCTAAACATTCAAACCCAGGAGGTTGTCTCACATATACATCCTCGTTAATTTCCCCATTTAGAAAAGTAGATTTCACATCCATCTGCTGAAGATTTAGTCCTATGGAACATGCATAAGCCAATAAAATTAGTATTGCTTCTAACCTAGCTACAGGGGCAAAAGACTCTTCAAAGTATATTCCAAATTCCTGATTGTACCCCTGAGCTACAAGTCTGGCTTTATTTTTAATAACATTCCCTGCTTCATCAGTTTTGTTTCTAAATACCCATTTAGTCCCTATGACTGTTTCATGATCAGGAGGTGGAACCAAATGCCACACCTTATTCCTGTCAAACTGATTGAGCTCCTCATGCATGGCACTAATCCAATGCACATCTTGGAGAGCACAGTCAACGGACTTGGGTTCTATGTTTGATACAAAAGCATAAGCATTCAGGTCATGTTGAATTCTTAAGTGGCCTCTAGTCCTAGGGGGGTCTTGCAGATCTCCAATAACAGTATCTACAAGATGATCCTTGAGATATCTAATATTTGCAATTGGACTGTCATGAACTTGATTTACCTCCCCCTGAACTGTAGGCTCCTCTTCATTAAGCTCTTTATGTTCTTCTTCATCCTCGGATTTATCTGCAGGATCTCCTTCCTTCAGAATTTCACCATTGTTTTCATTCCGGCATTGACCAACATTAGAATTTGCCAAGGATTCATCAAAAACTATGTGTGGAGATTCTTCAACAGTTTTAGAGTTTAGATTGTACACTCTGTATGCTTGGGTGTTTTCAGAATAGCCAAGAAAAATTCCTGGTTCTCCTTTAGGTTCAAATTTATCAAGGTCCTTTTTATCATTTATGTGAATGAAACATTTACAACCAAAAACCTTGAAGTGAGCAATAGAAGGTTTCTTACCTTTTAATATCTCATATGGTGTTTGCTGGGTAGAAGGTCTTACCATGGCTCTGTTAATTACATAACAGGCAGTGTTCACTGCTTCAGCCCAAAATTTCCTTGGTAGACCACCTTCGACAAGGAGTGTACGACCCATTTCCACTAGGGTTCTGTTCCTTCTCTCCACAACTCCATTCTGCTCAGGTGTCCTTGGTGAGGAGTACATGTGGTTGATTTCATTTGACCTGCAGAATTCATCAAATTGTGAGTTTTCAAACTCACCTCCATGATTAGACAAAATGTTTTCATTTTTCTGATTTGTTTTAACATAGAACTCCTGAAATTCTGAGAAAGCATCACTCTTATTAGATAAGAAATAAACCCAAGTATACCTAAAAAAGTCATCTAGCATGACAAACCCATACCTCCTCCCTGATAGGTAGTTGGCCCAAAAAGGTCCATATGTATCAGCTCATAGGGTTTAGAAGACAGATTTTCAGTTCTAGACTTAAATGACTTTCTAGTTATCTTTGATTGAGTGCATGCATCACAGATTTTGTTTTCTTTCTTGATTGAGACTTCAGGAAGTCCTCTAACCATGCCATGCTTATTTAATTTGTGCAAAACAGTGTAGCTAGCATGACCTAACCTACGATGCCATAAAAATGCTATGTCTTCTCTACTGGCAGTAAGGCAAAGGTTAGTGTGTTGAATTTCATCTAAATTTATCATGTAAGTATTATTTATTCTTTTTTCAAAAAATTTGACAATATCAGAATCAGGTTCAAAAACCCTGCAGCATTGAGAATTAAATAAAACATTGTAACCTTTATCACATAACTGGCTGATGCTAAGTAGATTATAGGCTAACCCTTTAACCAGCATAACATCATCAATGCAGCAGGTAGAACACTTACCTACCTTACCTGATCCAATAATCCTACCCTTTGTGTTACTTCCAAAGGTGACAAGGTGATGTGACACAAATCCTTGGACTTAAATGTGCAAGCAATTCGGCCCGAACGGCGATCTCTCACAAGCGGTTGACCCGCATCGCGCGCACCCGGATCCGTAGGTGGACCGGCAAAGGTGGTGAGGGTCCGAGGTTGGGCCTCGAGGCTCCAAGGATATGGCCAGCTATGGATAGACCCCAATGGGCCAGGGATGCCCAATGTCAAGGGCGGCCGCCACGCCGAGGGCGTGGGATGTAATGTCACACTCACAACTCACCCGCGGTGGCACTTGATTAAACGGAATGTTGGGACGAGCTCTCTCTCACCACCGACGGCACATCAAGGGATAATACAAAACTAAGCAAAGGTAAGGAACCAGCAGAGGAGAGTGGCCCTAAGCTCACCTGATCGGTGTGAAGACACCGATCTCGGCCGGAGACGAGGGCGAGCGGGGAAGTGTGGGTTCCCCGCACACTACGCCGATGAAGCTTGAGTCTTGCTTAATTAGTTACATTCACTACACCTCTCACGGGAGGGTTAACTTGGGGTGGGGATGATTGAATTACATGCAAACACTACCCCCACGTAGGGAGGGGCGGTGAGCTGGCCAGGCGGGGAGGGGGGGGATTCGCCGGAAATGCAGAAGGAGAAGCCGAGGCTGAATCTGCCTGCTTTCTGTGATGGCTGATTGACAGTTGGTGTTGAGGCTGTAGATCCCGTTCTGGAATTTTTCCGATGGCGAGACCAGTGGGGAACGCTTCGTATCTGGAACTAGGATGCCTCTGAATTTTGCTGAATTCTTCTGATGCAATTGCGGGTCCGGGATGAGGTCCGATCAGGGAGGTAGAATCTGGGTGTGGCAGCCTCCTGTTTCTGACAGAAGCTTGCAGGGATTGCCCCGACCACTCCCATACTCTGAATCACGAACCGCTGGAGGCGTTGGAATCGTGTACAAGTCTTCTTCGTAGCAAAACTAACGGGGAAGCCGTCCGATGTCGGAGATGACTGGGGGACTCAGAATAGTGGAGGCAGGTCGTTGCAGACTGCGGGAGGCAGACCCGCACAGCTGAGTGAGAAAAATGGTAACTTGGGACCACGGTCTCCGATCGATCTTCTGCTTCTTGATCCTGAAGACAGACAGAACGAGGAAGAACTTTTTAGAAGAGCCCTCAGCCTAATTCCTCCGTGGTTCGTCGTGGCACAGCTCCCTTCCTGGTTCAGGTACTCTATTGGGGAAGCTCTGCGCAGTCGGGGGAGAATGGTCACCACGAACTGTAGCGAAGTCGGAATGAGACGATTCCACCTCGCTTGTGAAGAAGACTCGTAGACCTTTCCAGAGATGTAAGGTGCACCTCCAGATGACGTCGTATAACTCCAGAGCCGGCTCTGCAAGTCGGGCCCCAATCTGCTACCTGTGGGTTGAACAGAGTAAAGGGGCTATTTGGTGGAGAAGGGTTGAAGGGACTGCAATGGGGAGGGAGCTAATGGCTGTGGGGCTTAGATGGTGGTGGGTAGAGATGGTGGAGAGGTTGGAGAAGGAGGTTGGGTCGCAGCTAGCAGGTGGAGGGGAAGGGGGGGTGCGGCCAAGGGTGGAGGGTGAAAGGGGGGGGGGCGCAAGTGGCTTGGAGGGAGAGGGAGATTTGAACTTGGTTTAATGTGGGGATGGTTAATGTGGTCTTGGGAAGGGGAAGAGGTGTGTTGGGGATGTGGAGAGGTGCTTGGGGAGGTGGGATTCTCCCTTGGGAGATGGAGGGGTGGCTTGGGAAAGGGAGAGGTTGTCTTGGAAGGTGAAAGGTTGCTTGGGGATATGGTGTGAGTAATGGGAGGAATTAAGTGGACCTTGGGAAGGGGAAGGGTTGGGATGAGGTGGAGGATGACGTGGCAAGGAGAAGAGAGAGAGAGAGGGGCGAAATTTGGAGAGAGAGGGGGAGGAGAGAGATAGGGAGCTTGAGAGAGAGAGAGAGAGAGAGAGCCAGAGACACAAATCTTGTGGATTTTAAACTCAATAATTCATTCAAACTTTCATTACTGAACTCAAGTGGAGTTGGGGTCCTATTTATAGGAATCCCAACATTTACAAAAAGTCCCTGGAGAAAGTGCTAAAAGCAAATAAGCAAGGGGGTGGGGAAGGAAGAGGGCGCCCATGGGCCAGGCCCATTTAATTGGGCCCATATGACCCCCTAGCCTAACAAACATAGGTAAATAGCATGATGACCTAGGGACATGACTCAAAACAAAGGGGAAATTACATCAAAATGACTCAAGAAAGATATAAAAATACATAGCTGAACTTAGGAAATCAAGCTGAACATAATGGCAATCATCCGGACCCGTGGAGAAGTGGGAAGTGGTAAGCGATGTCCCCATCATACTCCCGGGGTGCAGAGAACTCGACTCTGTCAAGTAAAGATCCATCGTATGCGGAGGAAGCCACAGCGAGGTTGCTCTCAAGTCCACCAAAGGTAGCCGGTCCTTTCCACCAAGCGAGGTAGTGCCCATCCCTCTGCTCCAGATGGCCGTAACCTGTTCATTCAATATCCGCTCCAATTGCTCACGTTGGCCCCTCTGGGTTGGTGGAACTCTCTTATGGGTGGTGACTCTCTCAAGAAGTGGAACAGGCTCAATATTCTCACTAGGTGTCACCGTGGGACCCCTGTATGGCACCAAGTCAGCCACATTGAATGTGGGACTTACTCCGTACTCCTCGGGGAGATCCAACACGTAGGCATTTGTGTCGATCCTCCTCAGAACCTGGAAGGGGCCTGATCCACGCGACCTCAGTTTTGAGACATTCCCAGGGAAAGGTCTCTCAGTTCTCACCATCACAAAGTCACCCACACGAAACTCTTGGTGGCGTCGGTGGGAATCGGCCGATTTCTTATACACCTTATTGCTTTTGTTGGTGTGTTTGCGGATGTTACCATGCAGAGTTGTGAATGATCCTTTAGCGATGAAGGGAGGGCCCGGACAACCAAATGTGGACCTAACATGCAATGGTGTCACGTGGACTTTGATGAACCTAGGAGGACCGGGACATCCACTAGTGGCCCTATCATACCTAGTCTTCATAACAATGGTGGGAGGGCCCTGGTATCTGTAGGAGAACCTATTACATAAGGTGGTGATGAATGCCGGGGGACCTGGACACCCGTAGATGCTCCTAACGTGCATATGATCAATGATGAATGAGGGAGGGCCAGCACATCTAAATGTGAGCCAGTCATGCATTGGGCTAAAAGTGTGCGTGACATGTATGACATGACTAGGCTTAGTAGCCCTACCAAATGATGCACAATGTAGTGGCACATGTATTTTCATCCAAATGGTTCCTCCTATGCATATGGCTTGGTGTGGGAGTTTCCACTCATAGGGGTCAAAGGGGTCAAGAAAAATGGAGTGGGTTTGGTCTAATAAGGTCGGTTGGGGTGGGAAAAGGTTGGCGGAGAGTAAGGTGGGGGGGGCATAGGAAGGGGTCGAAGGGGTCATGGTAAGGGTCACCTAAGGAGAGGAACTCTAGGTCCTTATAACCATCGGATGGCGGACTCTCCTCCCCAGGTAATATGATCGGGCCAAAGTTTTTGGTGGGATGGTCGGCCATGAATGGAGGACTAGATGTTCTACCCGAGACAAGAACTCTAGTTTGTGAATAGCATCGGGCCCGTCGGGTGTAGGGAGGAGTAAAAGAAGGTCACTAGTGTAGCAACCCACAGTGTAAATGGAGGAGATTGATCCGACACATAGGTGTAGGAGGTCAAGGCTCCTAGGTTGGTCGGTTATTGTAGACATCATGCCAGTTAGCTCCATTTTCCAAACTATACCCTTAAGAAGATCCCCTAATGTTTCCACTTGATAGGATGATTGTATTGTGGTGTGATAGGTGGATAAGGGTACAAGGGGAAGGTTTTGCTCCATGGGTGGGTAAACATAAGACACGATGGGGTGAAGTGGTCTCTCATTAGCCATCTAGCTAGGGGCCCCTCTATGATTACGGTGCTACTTGTGAAGGCTTGTGGCTCTTGGGGGTCCAAGCTATGTGAAGGGGACATTTGTGATTCTTCCTCACCATAGATATGAACTTGGGTTTCCTCAAGGATGGGGATGGGTTCCGGACTAGCATCTACTCCCATGTGGATGGTTGTGGTCTCCTCTCTCAAGGGAATGGGAAGGTCTATTGGGGGTGGGGTGATGATGACTGGCATGTGGTGCTCTTTGGGTGGTGGGTAATGGGGGACTTGGAATAGAATGGGGAGGGTTAGTAGTGGAGGCCTAGGTTGGGCATCTTGTAACTCATAGGGGAGGGTGCACCCAATTTGGCTCAATGGATTCTCTTTGGGAAGGAATGAGTTCTCTTGACCCAATTGGGCTTCATATTCTTCTTCCCAATCTAGGGGAGCCTCATGGTCTTCGGTCACCTCCTCAAGTTCCCCTTGGGTAGGGGTAACTACTTCTTCTAAAGCCAATGGGGTGGGAAAGTCTTTTGATGATGCGGTGTTGCTAGCCGGTGTGTGATGCACACGGGGTGGTGAACAAGGAGGGGACTCCGGTGGATTGGAGAGGACATGGGTGTTGTTGAATCGGAAGGTGTGGCGGATGCACTAGGCAAGTCCGACGTGTCGGGTCAATGTTGGCATTCCTTTCATCTAACCATCTCCTACCTAGGATTATGCAAGGGCCCGCCAAAGTGCCAATTTGACACCAAGCTCCATCACAGTATGTGGTCTTCCCAAACCATTTATGGAATTCAACGAAGACTTGGTCTCCGTCATGCACAATTTGTCCGGTCCTAGAAAGAGAGGCAACGATATCGGGGGATACCCAATTATCAAACTCCAAGTCAATAAAATCGATTTCCGTAGGCTCTCCATTGGGTAGGTATGCAAGGGATATGATTGGGAGTGGTTATCCATGGAGGGGCGTGTGACGCGGAGGAGGAGGTTTTGCTTTAGCCACTCTATGAGGGGTTCCCCTAAAATTACAATTCTCATGGAGGGATGGGTGGGGGGACTTGGTTGGTCATCTTGTAACTCTCGGGGTGGTGAACATGGGTGGACTTGGGTTGGGTTTGGTCGGGGAAGTTCTTGGGTTGGAGTTGGGGTCGGGGGTGGAAGATCGGTTGGTTGAAGAGGTTTGGATTGGGGTGCGTAGATGTTTCTAAGATTGGCCCTCATTTCATCCCAAGATTCAATGGGTGCTTCCCCTTTGGCTTCTCTCAATCCTACAATGTTCTCCCATTCTTTCCTAGCTTGGCGCCAGAGCAAACTCTTGGCATAGTTGACTTTCATAGGCCCTGATAGAGTGAACCTCCCAAAGTGTCGATCTATGGAGTCCTCCCACTCTATATATATACTAGGGCGAGTTCCATCATGACTACCTCATACTTGGCATATTCGCCACTCTTAGGCCCATTAGAACCCAATCGTGCCCACCCCACACCTCCACACAACCTACCATTCATTCTACCTTGTAGGGACCCCGAGGGACTGGATTAGGGGAGTACTACGGCAAATAGAGGTGACAAACCTACTGGCCTTAGGGGAAAGCGACACTGGATACCTTAGTTTCTCACACACCTCTATTGGATCCATCACCTCCATTTACACTAAGGGTCCTTGCACAAGCAAGCTATTATTGATCCTGCCCGAACCCGAAGAATTTTGCCAAAACCAACCCTATGACCCCCACCTCCCTCAAGAAAAGGGCACCCCATCTAGGGAGTCAACCTTGGTGATTGTCCCACTAGGTAACGAGTGCACAGTCTGCACTAGGCAGTGTGTGACTTGGAATACTATAAGTCTAAAAATGGAAGAAGCATCCTTCCCCACAAGCCAAGCCCACCTACATCCTTGTGACCTATTCCCTTGGGAGCCCCAATGCCAACCTGGCTCTGATACCAACTGATGTGAAACGACCACGGGGTATGCAGCAAGCAAACAGAAACTTAGGACCTATTCCGCAATCACAACCGCATAGCAATAAAGTTGGCAGATCGGGCCAATTCGCCGTCGCACACACACGAGCCCGGGGTGACTAAATGATGCTAAGGGGAGGTGATGGATCAAGACCCTTACTGGTAGAGTGTCAGCACGGCTAGGGTTGCCCTCCCGAGGGTACGAAGCCCACAATTAAGGGGCTGGCTGGGTGCCACTTGGAGCACTAGGTCCCTCTCTCACACACTCCACGGTGACCGCTCGTAAGTGGAGCACGTGGGGTCGGACACTCTCTCTCTTGCTCAACGGAGCGGATTCTACGGATATTAAATGAACAAGCACCAGAAGGAAATGGAGCAAAGGTTAGAGCTCACCTGGTTGGTTTGAAGAAACCAACCCCGTTCGGAGACGAGGGCGAGCGGGGAAGTGTGGGTTCCCGCACACTGCGCCGGTGTAGCTTGATCCCTGTTTAATAATAACATTCACTACGCCTCACGCAGGAGGGTGGACTTGGGGTGGGGATGATTTGTATTACATGCAAACACTACCTCCATGCAGGGAGGGGCGGTGAGCCGGCCAGGCGGGGAGGGGAGATTCGCCGAAGAGCGGGCGGAGAAGCCGACGCCGAATCTACCGGCAGGCTGCGAAGGCTGACTGACAGTCGGGGTCGAGGCCGTAGATCTCGTTCTGGAATCTTGCTGATGACGAGATCAGCGGAAAACGCTTCGTAACTGGGACGGGGATGCCTCAGAATTTTTCTGGATTCTTCTGAAGAAGGTGCTGGTCCGGGAAGAGCTTCGAACAGAGTGACTGAATCTGGACGCAGTAGCTTCCTGTTTCTGATAGCAACTTGCAGAGGTTGCCTCGACCGCTCCCGGACTCCAAATCACAAATCACCAGAGTTTCTGGAACCGTGGACAAGCCCTCTTTGCATAAAAACTAACGGGGAAGCCGAATGAGGTCGGAGTCGACTGGGGGACTCTGAATAGTGAGGACAGGTTGAGGCAGACTGTGAGACGCAGATTAGAGTAGCCGAGGGAGAAAAATGGTAACTCTGTCCCACGGATGCCGAACGTAGTTCCGCTTTTTGATTCTGAACGAGGACTGGGCGAGGAAGAACTTTGTTGAAGATCTCTTGGCCTGATTCTTCTACGATTCTTCGGGGTACAGCTTCTCTTCCGGTTCAGGAGCTCTGTATGAGGAACTCTGCGCAGTTGGGGGAGATTGGACCTCCCGGGCAGCACGGACCTCGGATGAGGACGAGACCAACGCGGTGGCGAAGCAGACTGGCAGAGCTTTCCGTTGATGTATGCCACGCCCTCAGAAGATCCGGGATGAGGTCGTGGGCGACGCTGCAACAGGGGGGCAGTTCTACAGAACTATAGCTGCTCACTAGTATATAGAAAATGGGGTAGATGGGGTGGGAGATGGGGTGGATGTGTGTGGGGGGCGACCCCGGGCTGTGTGGGGGTCTGGTATAGGGTGATCTAAGGTGTGGGAGGGGCAGAATGGGGGCTGGAAGATGGTCTAGCAGGTGGAGGAAGGGGAGCTTCGAATTTGGGTTGGGATAGAGAGAGAGAGGGAGATCTCTCTCCTTTGGTTTGAATGAGAGGTTAATGGGGTTTAATGTTGCTTTGGGAAGGGGAAGGGTTGTGTTGGGGAGAGGAAGGGGTGCTTGGGAGAAGGGATTCTCCCTTGGGAAAATGAAAGGTTATATGGGGAAGGAGTGATGATGGTTGGTGCATGGTGTACCCGGGGTGGTGAGTGAGGCCGGACTTGGGTTGGGGTTGGGAGTGGAAGGTGGGTTGGGTGAGTGACTTTGGCTTGGGGAATGGTGGCTGTCACGGGCCTAGGTGGAGGGGTGGACATGGGGTCCACGTGGGTTTGAGTGGTGAGGGTGGAGTGAGCCATGATGCTTCTTCCACCTGGGAGGGGAACTTCTCGGCCTAACCCATGACACTGTGATTCATATTCCTCTTCCCAATCTAGTGGAGCCTCATAGTCTTCGGTTACCTCTTTAAGTTCCTTTTGGAAAGGGGTGGAAGAAGGATTTTTGGAAGTTTGTGGGGTGTGGGTTTGATGGAGAATTTTGGGTTGGGTGGTGGGGAAAGGAGGAGTGGGAGTGCTCCTCGGGTTATGATTCTCAGGGTAGGAGTGGGAAGGTTGGGGAGTGAAGATCTTCTTGATCTCAATCCTTATCTCTTCCAATAAATCTAGGGGTCCTTTGGGTGGTGGGGTTTGGGTCCTAATAGAGGTTTTGGGTTGACGGGGAGGGAAAGGGGGAGTGGCAGTGCTCATTGGGCTATGGGTGCTTGAGTTGGAAGAGTGGGAAGGTTTTGGAATGAGGATCTTCCTAAGTTCTACCTTCATCTCTTCCCATGAGTGAATGGGCTCTTGTCTCTCAATCCCCCTTCGAATCTCAAGCTTTCTCCATTCTGTCTCGCCGAAGGGACCAAGGGTCGTCTTGGCGATGCGCACTTTTCTTTCCTCGGTCATGTAGTAGTGGTGGAAGTATCTATCCATGAGGTCTCCCATTTCCTATATGTGTGAGGGTTTCGGGACCCATCGAAGCGGGGCAACTCCGGCCCGATAAGGAAGTAGTCATCGGGGTGCCTGGTGAGATACATGGTTTGGATGCTCGGATTACCTCAATGCAATGTGCCCTAGGACAAGACTTAGTAGAGACAAGTCTAGAACTTACTCTTATACCAATTTGATGTGACACAAATCCTTGGACTTAAATGTTCAAGCAATTCGGCCCGAACGGTGATCTCTCACAAGCGGTTGACCC
This sequence comes from Amorphophallus konjac, assembly GCA_022559845.1. NCBI lineage: Eukaryota > Viridiplantae > Streptophyta > Magnoliopsida > Alismatales > Araceae > Amorphophallus > Amorphophallus konjac. Next base: position 139,788,972 of record CM040127.1, on the reverse strand, counting down.
GCGTCGCGCGCACCCGGATCCGTAGGTGGACCGGCGATGGTGGTGAGGGTCCGAGGTTGGGCCTCGAGGCTCCAAGGATATGGCCAGCTAGGGATAGACCCCAATGGGCCAGGGATGCCCAATGTCAAGGGCGGCCGGCACGCCGAGGGCGTGGGATGTAATGTCACACTCACAACTCGCCCGCGGTGGCACTTGATTAAACGGAATGTTGGGACGAGCTCTCTCTCACCACCGACGGCACATCAAGGGATAATACTAAACTAAGCAAAGGTAAGGAACCAGCAGAGGAGAGTGGCCCGAAGCTCACCTGATCGGTGTGAAGACACCGATCCCAGCCGGAGACGAGGGCGAGCGGGGAAGTGTGGGTTCCCCGCACACTGCGCCGATGAAGCTTGAGTCCTGCTTAATTAGTTACATGCACTACACCTCTCACAGGAGGATGAACTTGGGGTGGGGATGATTGAATTACATGCAAACACTACCCCCACGCAGGGAGGGGCGGTGAGCCGGCCAGGCGGGGAGGGGGGGGGATTCGCCGGAAATGCGGAAGGAGAAGCCGAGGCTGAATCTGCCTGCTTTCTGCGATGGCTGACTGACAGTTGGTGTCGAGGCTGTAGATCCTGTTCTGGAATTTTTCCGATGGCGAGACCAGTGGGGAACGCTTCGTATCTGGAACTAGGATGCCTCTGAATTTTACTGAATTCTTCTGATGCAGTTGCGGGTCCGGGACGAGGTCCGATCAGGGAGGCAGAATCTTGGCGTGGCAGCCTCCTGTTTATGACAGAAGCTTGCAGGGATTGCCCCTACCGCTCCTGTACTCTGAATCACGAACCGCTGGAGGCGTTGGAATCGTGGACAAGTCTTCTTTGCAGAAAAACTGACGGGGAAGCTGTCCGATGTCGGAGAGGACTGGGGGACTCAGAATAGTGGAGGCAGGTTGTTGCGGACTGTGTGAGGCAGACCAGCGCAGCTGAGTGAGAAAAATGGTAACTTGGGACCACGGACTCCGATCGATGTTCCGCTTCTTGATACTGAAGACGGACAGAACGAGGAAGAACTTTTTAGAAGAGCCCTCAGCCTAATTCCTCCGTGGTTCTTCGTGGCATAGTTCCCTTTCTGGTTCAGGTACTCTGTTGGGGAAGCTCTGCGTAGTCGGGGGAGAATGGTCACCACGAACTGTAGCGAAGTCAGAATGAGACGATTCCACCTCACTTGGGAAGAAGACTCACAGACCTTTCCAGAGATGTAAGGTGAACCTCCAGATGACGTCGTATAACTCTGGAGCCAGCTCTGCAAATCGGGCCCCAATCTGCTACCTGCGGGTTGAACAGAGTAAAGGGGCTATTTGGTGGAGAAGGGTTGAAGGGACTGCAATGGGGAGGGGGCTTAGATGGTGGTGGGTAGAGATGGTGGAGAGGTTGGAGAAGGAGGTTGGGTCGCAGCTAGCAGGTGGAGGGGAAGGGGGGGTGCGGCCAAGGGTGGAGGGTGAAAGGGGGGGGCCAAGTGGCTTGGAGGGAGAGGGAGATTTGAACTTGGTTTAATGTGGGGATGGTTAATGTGGTCTTGGGAAGGGGAAGAGGTGTGTTGGGGATGTGGAGAGGTGCTTGGGGAGGTGGGATTCTCCCTTGGGAGATGGAGGGGTGGCTTGGGAAAGGGAGAGGTTGTCTTGGAAGGTGAAAGGTTGCTTGGGGATATGGTGTGAGTAATGGGAGGAATTAAGTGGACCTTGGGAAGGGGAAGGGTTTGGATGAGGTGGAGGATGACGTGGCAAGGAGAAGAGAGAGAGAGGGGGGGTGAAATTTGGAGAGAGAGGGAGAGGAGAGAGATAGGGAGCTTGAGCGAGAGAGAGAGAGAGAGCCAGAGACACAAATCTTGTGGATTTTAAACTCAATAATTCATTCAAACTTTCATTACTGAACTCAAGTGGAGTTGGGGTCCTATTTATAGGAATCCCAACATTTACAAAAAGTCCCTGGAGAAAGTGCTAAAAGCAAATAAACAAGGGGGTGGGGAAGGAAGAGGGCGCCCATGCGCCAGGCCTATTTAATTGGGCCCATATGACCCCCTAGCTTAACAAACATAGGTAAATAGCATGATGACCTAGGGACATGACTCAAAACAAAGGGGAAATTACATCAAAATGACTCAAGAAAGATATAAAAATACATAGCTGAACTTAGGAAATCAAGCTGAACATAATGGCAATCATCCGGACCCGTGGAGAAGTGGGAAGTGATAAGCGATGTCCCCATCACAAGGCCTTCTACTTTCTCAGTCAGTATGCAAAATTTGGCCTTATCTCCTGTCATATGTCTGGAGCAGCCGCTATCCATGTACCACAAGTTGTTCTTGGCTGCCAGGCATACCTGCATACCCAATTAGGTAGAGACGTTTGGAACCCAAGACTGATTGGGCACCAATGTAAATGAACTAGAAGCAAAGCAGGAAAGCAAATGTTTCGGAATCCACATTTGTTTAAATGAATTTTGTTCAGTGGATCCTACAGATTTTCTTCTATTGTTGTTCCTTTTCTTTTTATTGTTCTTTTTCTTATTGGCAGCAGCATGATTATTGACAGTATTGTTATTTCTGTGCCAGTGCCTTGGCCAGGGTATGTCCACAAAATTTTGGCCATAGTAGTTCCTGGGCTGGCTATGAAAATATTGATTTCTAGATGTCCAGTAACCATACCCATTGACCCACTTTCCACTGTAAGGTCTTCGGTTTTGAGCACCCTGGTATGCAAGACCTGTAAACCTACCCTGAGTTCTAGACCAATTTGACCTATTGAAGTAGGTTGGCTATGCATTGTAGTGGGTCTGAGCTCTGGGTTGATAAAAATAATTGGGTTGACTCCTAGCAGCACTCTGTCACCCCTGTACTTTGGACCCTGCTGACCTATACACAGGTTTGTATTGGGTCTTCATAAGAGGTGGAGGTGTTGGTGGAGACTGGGTTACCTTGACCTGGGGTTTATTGGACTGTGTAGGTTGACCCCTAACCTGAGTCTGAGCCCTAGGATTCTGGTTGGATGTGCTGGCTCTACTAGGCTCATTAACCTTTTGTTTGCCCTTCTCCTCAGCTCTGGACTTTTTCAGATTAGCAGTTTTGTTCATTAAATTTGTTGAGTTCATGCTAATCAGAGGTCCCTTTTCCTTTTGAGCAACAAATGAAATTGTTTTCATCCCGAATGTTTTTGTTGCACTAGAATTAAATCCTAGGCCCTCTTTTCTGAAATTAACCTTTGACCCTAACGAAGCATTTAAGTTATCTGTTCCTTGGGTCATTTTCTCAATGGTTTTCATTTTATCCTCATTGTCTTTCTGAAGTTCATCAATAGATTTTTTGAGTTCATTGTTGACATTGAGGACAGCTTCATATTTTTTAGAGATAATTTTGCCTTCACTTTCACATTTCTGAATCTTCAGCTTCCGTTCATCAATTTCATTTTCAAGCCTTAGATTCTCTTCCTTAGAAGCTTTTAACTCATTTTTGATTTCATCTTCTTCAGAGCATGTGAGTTTCAATTCATCAATCTCAGATTCCAAACATGCAATTTTATCAGTTAGTGTTTTATCATTTTGCATGGAATTGATTTTTCTTCTAAGATGCTTATTCTCTTTTCTAATATCATCAGCTCTATCAGCTATGTCATGATAAGCATCTACCTAATCAGCAATTGTGAAGTTTTCAAATCTAGTTATTACCTCATCTGTGTCCTCCTCTCTGTGTTCGAAGCTTGTTTCCATAAGGCAAATGGGCTGTTCATATTCGGCTTCACTATCTGAGCTGCTGCTGAAAGAGCCTTCATCTTCATCACTCCATGTGGTGATCATAGCTCTTCCCTTCTTGGTTTTCTTCTTTGACCTGTCCTTATGTTTCTGATTATCTGGACTGTCAATTTTCAGATGCCCTGGTTTCCTGCATTGATAACAGACATTAGCTTCATTTTTCTTTGCAGGTTTAGATTTATACCTTTTATCCTTTCGGCCACCACTGTATTTCTTCTGGCCGAACCGTCCTGCTCCCTTTCTGAGAAATCGCCTGAACTCTCTAATCATCATGGCTATCTAAGACCGAGTCACATCTTCTTCTTCATTTAGGCTCTCCTCTGATGATGAAGAGCTGCTGGAGCTGGATTTTATTGATTTGCTGGAACTAGCCTTCAGCGCTATTGGCTTTTTCTTCCTCTCGGCTTCATCTGTCCTTGGCATGTTTATTTCATATGCCATTAGTGAGCCAATCAGCTCATCAACTTTAGTATTACGCAAGTCCCTTGACTCCTCCATCACTGTTGCTTTAGTGTGCCAAATGGAAGTCAGGGAGCGCAGAATTTTCCTCACTACATCATACTCTGTCTGAGGTTTCTCAAAACCTCTGAGGCCATTGGTTATGACAGTCAGCCGAGCGTACATTTCGCTGATGGACTCGTTCTGCTTCATCTTGAAGGCTTCATACTCAGATGCAAGAAGATTGGCCTTCTCCTCTCTTACTTGAGATGTACCTTCATGAATTACTTCCAGCGCATCCCACATCTCCTTAGCTGATTTGCAAGCAGACACACGGGAGAATTCTGTAGGATGCAGAGCGCACTGGATAGCATTAATAGCACTCCAATTCATTGTGGACCTTCTGATCTCCTCCTTGGTCCATACATCTTCATTCGGGGATAGCTCATAAGGTCCCTTGCTGACAATCTTCCAAATCTCATATTCCTTAGCCCCGAGGAACACTTGCATACGGTTCTTCCATTATGCGTAGTTTGATCCATCAAAGAATGGGGGCTTCGTTGTTGAGTGACTGATGAGGACATCACCAACAATTTCATTTGATCGAGGATCCCGATGCTCGCCACCTATGCTACATCTTGTTCACCACTTTATTTCGAGTCATATGATGTAATTTTCATTTTCTTATCATGTACTTTTCCTTTTATTTGAGCCCAATACCTAGGTTAGGTAGCTATTTACCTAAGTCTTATGTCATTATGTGTGTTATTGGGCCCAATTATATGGGCTAGGCCCAGGGGCGCCCCCTTCCCCTTGGTTTAGTGTTAGTTGTCCAAAAGTCAGGGACTTAAGTTAAATTGTGGGATCCCTATAAATAGGACCCCAATCCCTCGTTTGTAAGCTAATGAATTATTGAGAAAAGAATTATCCACAAGAATTGTGCCTCCTTCTCTCTCTAGCTCTCTCTCTCTATTTCTCTCTCTCTCTCTCTAAAGGGGGCGAACCCCATTCTCTCTCATCTCCACCCCAAAATTCTAAATTCACTCTCTCTCCTCCCTATTAACCTCTAATTAAGACCCCTCCCCCTTCCCCATACCTCCCATTTAAGTCCCCTCCAACCCCTAGGTGGAATCCCTTTCTCCTAGGCACCTCTCCCTCCTCCCAAGCAACCTTTCCCCTTCCCCATACAACCTTTCATTTTCCCAAGGGAGAATCCCTTCTCCCAAACACCCCTTCCCCTCTCCAAGGCAACCCTTCCCATTCCCTAGGCCCCCATTAACCCCTCCATTAACCCACCATTCAAACTAAGGAGACATCTCTCCTCCCTCTCTCCATCCCAACCCAAATTCGCATCTCCCCCTCCCTCCACTTGCTAGACCACCTCCCAGCCCCCTTTCTGCCCTTCCCACACCTTGAATCACCCCCTAATAGACCCCCACATAGTTAGGTGTCACCCCCACACCCATCCACCCCATTTTCCGACCCCATCTACGCCATCTCCCATCACCTTTCATCACCGTATCCATCTCAATTCGCAGGCAGCAGTTGGAGCCCGACTTGCAGAGACTGCCCCGGTGCTGTCCGACATCATCTGGAGGTGCACTATACATTGGCGGAAAGGTCTTCCAGTCTTCTTCACAGGAGAGGTGGAATCGTCTCAATCCGACTTCACTACTGATCGTGGTGCCAATTCTCCCCGAACTGCGCTGGTCTCCCTCTGCAGAGTACGTGAGCCCGGTTAGAAAATACACCACGACAAACGGCGGACGATTCAGGCTACAAGCCCTTCTACAAAGTTGTTCCTCCCCTAGTCCTCTATCAGAATCAAGAAGCAGAACCGCATTCGGCATCCGGAGGCCAAAGCTCTCATTTTTCTCCCTCGGCTGCGCGGGTCTGCCTCCCATAGTCTGCAACGACCTGCTTCCGCTCTTCTGAGTTCTCTAGTCCTCTCCGACATCAGACGGCTTCCTCATCAGTTTTTCTGCAAAGAGGGCTCGTCCACGGTTCTAGACACTCTGGAGGTTTGTGATTCGGAGTCCAGGAGCGGTCGGGGCACTCTCTGCAACCTGCTGCATGAGATCAGAAGCTGCCTGTCCCAGTTTCTGCCCCCCTGTTCGAACCTCCACCACGGCCACATCCTTCAACTTCTGGAGGCGCCACTTGTCCGAGAGCTGCAACCACGAGTCTCCCACCACTACCAAAAAGCGGCGTCCCTTTTGGCATCAGGAAGTGCCTTTTCCATTTTTTTTCCCCGGGAGGGTAGACAGTCCATTTAGGTCCTGCCCCGACAGCCCCTCACTCAACGGACTCCTCCTCACCGCCCCGACATTCTCTGGTGCTGTTCTTGGTTGCTGCTCGAAGAAGACTCATACACGGACGTCCTTGACTTGGTCTCGCCTCATTCGGACTTTGGGAGCCGCCGTGGTGACTTCGGCCATCCGCTGCTTCCCCTGGGAACAGTCTGCTTCTGCACACAGGGGACCTATTCCAGAGCCCGTTCCCGCCAGCGACGACTTCGGGACTGCCCACAAAAAATCACAGTCGTACCTGGGTACGTCAGCAACATTTTAGCACAAGTCTCATCAAGTTCTGAGTCCTAGAGAGCTCACAGAGGTGACTACATCGACCCCCTGTCTTGCTGTCCCCGACCCGGGCAGATTCGGCCGGGTGCTCCGTCGGCGCGATCGAGCTTATCTCCCCTCCCCGCCTGGCCGGCTTAGCGCCCCTCCCTGTGCGGAGGTAGTGTTTGACTTGTAATACAAAAATCCCCACCCCAAGTCCACCCTCCTGTGTGAGGTGTAGTGATTGTAATTATTAAACATGGATCAAGCTTCATCGGCGCAGTGTGCGGGGAATCCACACTTCCCCGCTCGCCCTCGTCTCCGACCGGGATCGGTGTCTTCACACCAATCAGGTGAGCCTCGGGTTGCCCTACTCTACTGGAATTGCTTGGCTTGTTTAGTATTGCTGCTTAGTGCTGTCGGTCGGTGAGTGAGCGCCCGATCTCAAAATATCATCAATTTGAGTGCCACCACGGAGCGAGTTGAGAGAGAGTCACTACATCCCACGCCCTTGGCGTGCTGGCCGCCCACGGAATTGGGGCATCCCAGGCCTTTAGGGGTTCAATCTCAAGCGAACCAAACCCTGGAACAGCGAGGTCCATCCTCGGACCCTCACCACTATCGTCGGTCCACCTACGGACTCGGGTGTGCGCGACGCGAGTGAGTTCACTTGAGTGGGTCCGCCGCTCGGTTAGATTGCTTGCAAATTTTCAGGTCCAAGGGGTCGTGTCACATCAATTTAGTATCAGAGCAAGTTCTAGACTTGTCTCTACTAAGTCTTATCCTAGGGTGATTACATTCATCACCCGTTCATCATGACCACTTCCTACTTAGCCTATTCGCCATCCTTAGACCCATTAGCGGCTTTTGTGTTTGATGGATCCCGCCCTAGCATATATCTAGAATGGGAGAAGTCCATAGACAGACACTTTGGGAGGTTCACCCTGTCAGGGCCTATCCAAGTCAACTATGTCAAGAGTTTGCTCTAGCGCCAAGCTAGGAAAGAATGGGAGTACATTGTAGGTTTGAGAGAAGCCAAAGGGGAAGCACCCATTGAATCTTGGGTTGAAATGAGGGCTGATCTTAGAAAGATCTACGCACCCCAATCCGGACCTCCTCAACCAACCACTTTTCCACCCCCAACCCCAACTCCAACCCAAGTACTTCCCCTATCAAGCCTAACCCAAGCCCGTCCATGTTCACCACCCCGGGAGTACCATAAGCCGGCTATCTCCACTCCTCCACCAAAAGACCCATTCCTCCCCTTGGAAGAGGAGCCCATGATCCAAACACCTGATCCCTTGGAAGTAAAGACCGACCTAGACCCCCCCGACCCTCGAGGGAACCCAAGCCCACACTATTGAGGAGGAGGAGCCACAAAACTCACCCACCCCTCCTAGTCTGGGTCCTCATGAGCCGCACACCCTCACCATAGACGAGTCTATACTCCAATGGCTCAAGCAAAGTCCCACCTTTCTGAGCTCACAACCATTGGGATATCAATCCCAAATTGTTCCCACCCAGTCTCCCCATGTCACTTTACAAACCTTCTACTTCACGGGAGACTTGGGAGACCTAGTGGATTGCCTATATTGGCAAGCCCACTTGACCGGATTGCTTGCCATGGGACCTTCGGAGCCTAGCACCATTAACTTTGCCCACCCCACCATTGGCTCCATCACTTCCGTTTGCACGAGTGGGCATTGCACTATTGAGATTCTTCTATTTCTCCCCTTGGAGGAAGAACCCACTCTGGTCTACTCCCCATCCTTTAAGATCCCAAATGCCTTAAACGGTCAACACACTAGAGATCTTGGACCAATTACTTTGGAGGAGGATAACTCACCATCATTTAAAGACCTTGAGGACATAGAATATCTCTTCCTTGGCAACCCATTCCATGACCCCTTTGATCCCTCCCAATGGAAGCCAATGAACCCATGGGACCTAGTCGCCTTACCCACCACCCTCCTTTTCCTAGCCTCACCCACCATGTTGAACCTAAACCACCCATTCCAAAACTTAGCCCTCGCTATGAGAGCCATGACCAAGGGTGACATCCACCCAGGAAATGAGGAATTGACCCATCCCAAGATGTCCACTTTCTGGGACCCCTTCGAACCCCATGAGTGGAGACCCCCAAATCAACCCCCACCAAAAGATGGGACCATCTTGATAGGAATGCATGTGCCACAACATTTTGCTCCATCTGGTAGGGCTAGTCGTCTCATTTGTGTCATCTACACACTAGGTCCAGTGCATGACAGGTTCACATTTGGATATGTAGGTCCACCCCCATTCATCATCCATCTTATGCTTGATAGGAGTCTACATGGAAGTCCAGGTCCTCCGGCATTCATTGCACCCATACCTGATAGAGCCACATTTGGATGTGCTGGTCCTCCCACATTCTTCATAACTCTTACGCATGAATGGAGCATACATGGATGTCCGGGCCCCCCGGTAATTACCGCCACCATGCACGATAGGTCCACCTATGGTTGCCCCGGCCCCCCTGAGTCCATAAAAGTCTTCATCACATCTAAGCATGATAGGTCTATGTACGGTTGCCCCGGTCCACCTTTGCATGCTATCCTCTTTCACACCCACCAACCGCATTATGATGCATGGCATGTGCATACATGCAAGCAATTCTTGACGAGCGATGAGGTTCACAAAGAGCGGGCAAGAGCTCGCGAGCACCACTTGGAATTCCAAGTAGGCAATCTGGTGATGATGACATTGGAGTGGCTCTACCCTAGGGTCACCTCCAATTCGAGGGCACGAGGACTTGGACCTTCCCAAGTTCCTAGTGACTTTGGCAACCTGGCTAACGAGTTGGACTGCCTAATGGGTTTTGGGATTCACCCCATTTTCCACGTGGCGGATCCGGCACCCTATATGGGCACCGCGATGGATCTAGTGAGTGCCTCGAGCCTTTATCTTCCTTTGAGAGAGACACCCTCGGAGAGCCACCAAAAATCAGCCTGAGAGTCCGACGTGTGCACACGGAGGCAGTACTAGGCAAGCAGGGTTCCATCGCCAGCAAGAGGGTGCGCCTGAGCCACCTCGAGAGGATAAAGGACCGTCCCCTGGTTGCGGACGTAGGGTTGAGTTTGGAGGTTGAGGCTCACTCTGAGCTGCTTGAGAGGACCACTTCCCCGGTGGGCCCATACTCGACGGAGTCGAGTTTTCCGCACCCCGGGGGTATGATGAGGACATCACCAGCAATTTCATTTGATCGAGGATCCCGATGCTCGCCACCTATGCTACATCTTGTTCACCACTTTATTTCGAGTCATATGATGTAATTTTCATTTTCTTATCATGTACTTTTCCTTTTATTTGAGTCCAATACCTAGGTTAGGTAGCTATTTACCTAAGTCTTATGTCATTATGTATGTTATTGGGCCCAATTATATGGGCTAGGCCCAGGGGCGCCCCCTTCCCCTTGGTTTAGTGTTAGTAGTCCAAAAGTCAGGGACTTAAGTTAAATTATGGGATCCTTATAAATAGGATCCCAATCCCTCATTTGTAGGCTAATGAATTATTGAGAAAAGAATTATCCACAAGAATTGTGCCTCCTTCTCTCTCTAGCTCTCCCTCTCTATTTCTCTCTCTCTCTCTCTCTAAAGGGGGCGAACCCCATTCTCTCTCATCCCCACCCCAAAATTCGAATTTCACTCTCTCTCCTCCCTATTCACCTCTAATTAAGACCCCTCCCCCTTCCCCATACCTCCCATTTAAGTCCCCTCCAACCCCTAGGTGGAATCCCCTTCTCCTAGGCACCTCTCCCTCCTCCCAAGCAACCTTTCCCCTTCCCCATACAACCTTTCATTTTCCCAAGGGAGAATTCCTTCTCCCAAACACCCCTTCCCCTCTCCAAGGCAACCCTTCCCACTCCCTAGGCCCCCATTAACCCCTCCATTAACCCACCATTCAAAACAAAGGAGACATCTCTCCTCCCTCTCTCCTTCCCAACCCAAATTCGCATCTCCCCCTCCCTCCACTTGCTAGACCACCTCCCAGCCCCCTTTCTGCCCTTCCCACACCTTGAATCACCCCCTAATAGACCCCCACATAGTTAGGTGTCACCCCCACACCCATCCACCCCATTTCCAACCCCATCTACTCCATCTCCCATCACCTTTCATCACCCTATCCATCTCAATTCACCGGCAGCAGTTGGAGCCCGACTTGCAGAGACTGCCCCGGTGCTGTCCGACATCATCTAGAGGTTCACTATACATTGACGGAAAGGTCTTCCAGTCTTCTTCGCAGGCGAGGTAGAATCGTCTCATTCCGACTTCACTACAGATCGTGGTGCCAATTCTCCCCCAACTGCGCTGGGCTCCCTCTGGAGAGTACCTGAGCCCGGTTAGAAGCTGCACCACGACAAACGGTGGACGATTCAGGCTACGATACCTTATACAAAGTTCTTCCTCCCCCAGTTCTCTATCAGAATCAAGAAGCAGAACCGCATTCGGCATCCGGAGGCCAAAGTTCTCATTTTTCTCCCTCGGCTGCGCAGGTCTGCCTCCCACAGTCTGCAACGACCTGCTTCCGCTCTTCAGAGTTCCCCAGTCCTCTCCGACATCAGACAGCTTCCTCGTCAGTTTTGCTACAAAGAGGGCTCATCCACGGTTCCAGACACTCTGGCGGTTTGTGATTCGGAGTCCAGGAGCGGTCGGGGCACTCTCTGCAACCTACTGCATGAGATCAGAAGCTGCCTGTCCCAATTTCTGGCCCCCTGTTCGAACCTCTACCACGGCCACATCCTTCAACTTCTGGAGGCGCCACTTGTCCGAGAGCTGCAACCACGAGTCGTCCACCACTACCAAAAAGCAGTGTCCCTTTTGGCATCAGGAAGTGCCTTTTCCATTTTTTTTCCCCGGGCGCGCAGACAGTCCGTTTAGGTCCTACCCCGATAGCCCCTCACTCAAAGGACTCCTCCTCGCTGCCCTGACATCCTCTGGTGCTGTTCTTGGCTACTGCTCGAAGAAGACTCATCCACGGACGTCCTTGACTTGGTATCGCCTCATTCGGACTTTGGGAGCCGCCGTGGTGACTTCGGCCATCCGCTGCTGCCCCTGGGAACAGTCTGCTTCTGCATGCAGGGGACCTGTTCCAGAGCCCATTTCTGCCAGCGACGACTTCGGGACCGCCCACAAAAAATCACAGTCGTACCTGGGTACGTCAGCGACATTTTGGCACAAGTCTCATCAAGTTCTGAGTCCGGGAGAGCTCACAGAGGCGACTACATCGACCCCCTGTCTTGTTGTCCCCGACCCGGGCAGATTCGGACGGGTGCTCCGTCGGCGCGATCGAGCTTATCTCCCCTCCCCGCATGGCCGGCTTAGCGCCCCTCCCTGTGCGGAGGTAGTGTTTGACTTGTAATACAAAACTCCCCACCCCAAGTCCACCCTCCTGTGTGAGGTGTAGTGATTGTAATTATTAAACAGGGATCAAGCTTCATCGGCGCAGTGTGCGGGGAATCCACACTTCCCCGCTCGCCCTCGTCTCCGACCGGGATTGGTGTCTTCACACCGATCAGGTGAGCCTCGGGTTGCCCTACTCTACTGGAATTGCTTGGCTTGTTTAGTATTGCTGCTTAGTGCCGTCGGTCGGTGAGTGAGCGCCCGATCTCAAAATATCATCAATTTGAGTGCCACCGCGGAGCGAGTTGAGAGAGAGTCACTACATCCCACGCCCTTGGCGTGCTGGCCGCCCACGGAATTGGGGCATCCCAGGCCTTTAGGGGTTCAATCTCAAGCGAACCAAACCCTGGAACAGCGAGGTCCATCCTCGGACCCTCCCACTATCGCCGGTCCACCTACGGACTCGGGTGTGCGCGACGCGAGTGAGTTCACTTGAGTGGGTCTGCCGTTCGGTTAGATTGCTTGCAAATTTTCAGGTCCAAGGGGTCGTGTCACATCAGTGACCTTCGACAGTCATCCCTCGAGCATCCATCTCTGCCTATTCTCTTTGGGCGATGAGTCCCTGCAGAAGAGTTAGGTTCTGATACCAAGTGTTGGGTTAGATGGACGCAGTCTATCTCCACTAAGTGTGGATCTAGAGGGGGGTGAATAGATCAACTTGCCTAATTTAAAACTACTGTATGTTCTAAAGCGGAATTTAGGCATACATCAGTTAAGCTAAATGAAGAGTGATAAGCAAAGGGTACCAGCACACACATTTCACAAGCAATCACACAAACACAATGCACACATGATTTTTAGGTGGTTCGGTCAACGACCTACGTCCACCCCACACTCAACCGAGTATGGCTTCCTGCTGCGCAGCACAGCTTGCGTCCGCTGGGCTTTATAGCTTGGCCAAACAATCCGCTGATACACAACTTCGCTGGGCACTACAGCTTGCCGACCAGAGGAACTGCTCCTCTGCAACCGCTAGGGAAATACAGCTTAACCCGTCCAGTGGAGACTACCACTGCAAGACCGCTGACACACAGCTTGAGGAAACAATATTCGGAATTGAAAAGATAGAATCAAAACGTAAAAGCAAAACCCAAAAGCAATGTAGCTCTTAAAGAGCAAAGCTCAGCTCTGGTTTTGAACCACGAGACTGAGATACAAAGTCTCTCACTCTCACTCTCAATCAGCTCTCTCTTAACTCAATCTCTCTCGATCTCTTCCTCTCTCTTTTTCTTCTTCTTCTCTATTTCTTCTTCTTCTTCTCTGTATCTTCTTCTTCTCTCTTTTCTCTCTGTGGATCGAAGGCTCACTGCTGCTGAGTGTATAGACTTTCTCTTCTTCTCCTTCGATCTTTCTTCTTCTGTGGAAGAAGGCTTGTTTATATAGCAACAACAGCAGCAGGCGTGTGCTCTCCATGTTTCCTGCCCAGCAATTTGGACCACGTGGCAGCATCCAATGGAATGTCAGTACACGTGTCCTGATCTGGACCTTGTCCTTCTCGGATCACGAGCCAGGTACCTCGGATCACGTGCCCCTCATTAGCTTCTTCAGTCCGATGTATAGAGTTCTCAGTTCACGTGCTCAATGACAGCAATCTGACTTGCTGCGTCGACGCTGTCAATCAATAGCGTTAATGCAGTGAGGCATTCCAGTAATCCATTAGCTTCGTCTCTTTAGCTGCTGCGTCAACGCTGCTCAATTGTGGCGTTGACGCAGTGGAATAGCCTGTGAAGGTCTCTGCTTCTTTAACTGCTGCGTCGACGCTGCTTGCTTGTGGCGTTGACGCAGTGGAAGATATCGTGAAGGCTTCATCAATTGATGCGTGGATGCTTTAAGCTCCCAGCGTCGACCCTGTTCCCTTCAGCAACAAGAATGAAGTCATAAGATTTAAGTATGTACATTGCAGTGTATATACTTCATTGTATAGACTTGTGAAGGCGAATGCAACGTACAGACTTGCCCAATGTGTTGACTTCAACAAAGGAGGCAACGGCTGTATAGACTTTAAATCCTAAAGGCAGTGTATAGACATGAAAGTCTTGAAGCCAATGTATGGACTTGAGCAAGCTAAAGGGCTGTACAGACTTGCTGTAACAGTCTGATGTACAGACTTCATGAAACTCTAGACACTGAATGACGTACAGACTTAGCCCAATGCCTGAGACGCTAACAAAGACGGACGATGTTCAGACTTGCTGACAGACCGATGTACAGACTTTGCTCAAATGCATGAGACGCTAACTGAGACGCTGGACTCTGTACAAACTTTGAGCGATGTATGGGCTTCAAAGAAGTTGGCGATTCAATGTATAGACTTGATGAAGCTAAAGCCTTGATCGTAGGAATAGGTTGGACTGTATAGGCTTTAAGCTTCAGAACCGAATGTTCGGACTTCGCCTAAGAAATGTAGGGAAAGTCCCCAGTGTACAGACTTTGCCTTGAGCGAAAGGTAAGTGATGAATGTATAGACTTTCACGATGTGTAGACTTTGAGTTTGTGAAAGCTAAAGTGAAAGAGTGTATACACTTGACCAGATCAAGGGCAATTCGATGTACAGACTCTAAGGTTCAAAACCAACGGCTGTACAGACTTAGAATATTAAGACTGATGTACAAACTTCATGCGTTAACGCTGTACACACTTAGCGAGTTGACGCTGTACACACATCCAATGAAGTGTGTTGACGCTGTAACATGAGCCAGTGAGATGCGTTGACGCTGTACACACTTAACCAATTCAAATGAAATGCAGTGTGTGGACATTATCTGAAATGGACGATGTATAGACTCAATCGATATGAGAGTTTCCAGTGTATAGACTTAGTCTAAACAAGTCTGCTGGAGGAGTCGACCCATCCTCTGATGTGTCGACCCATGACAGTGAGAAATGCAGACAACAGTGTATTAAATGCAAAGAACACATAGTCAATCTGATAGAGCAGTTTCATCAAATCAAAAGCAGTTGCCAATCAATCAAAACAATGGTGTTGCCAATGAACTAAAGCAAGTGTCAACATCATCAACATAGAGGGGTCACAACACATGAGACCCCATTCACGTGTTAGCATTCGGGATGTTCATATATATATCAATATTTAAATGGGATGGGGTCCTAATGAAAATGGCGCCTCATGCCATGTCTTCAATTTGGAAATTGACGTCTATGTGAAGGTCTTCAATTTGGTAAGTGGAAAGTGTGGATTCCAGTTATGTACAACCCCATGGCCAATGTGTTAAAGTTTATCTTGTACATTTATAGAATAACCCTCCCTTTGTTTTGTTTCTTTCTACAAGACCTCCTATGTAAGATTCTTTACCCATGTGCATAAAGTTTGATTGCACAATTGTATGCTAGTCCTCCTATAGTTTACTTCTTTAAACAAAACCTAGAATTCTATTAAGAAGAGTAGGTTACGTATACATAAGGTGATCATTTGTAATTTTATATGCTAGCTCCCCTAAGGTTTGGTTCTTTACACTAAGCCCTCATGATTCTTTATGTTATAAAGTAGGGTTGGCTTGTATATTTTCATTATAATCCTTGTGAGCTTGGGTTCTTTATGTAAGCCCTTCATGTATGATTTCTTTTAAGAAGAAGTTTTGAATTTACTCAAAGGTATTGATCGGGGGTGCTACACACATGGTCTGGTCTTTGGTCCATGGGAGATTATTGACCAAGGAAGAAAATTCACATTTTGCCTCTTGACAATGAAGGGGGCGCCCCCCCCCCCTTTATAGTTTTTTATTGTTACTTTTTTTGACCACATGGGAGAAGATTATTCTATCCCCTATTTGCCCCTCCCTAACCCTAGATCTGAGGTTAGTTTAGGTATTTTAGCTAGTGTTATATAATCCTTGTATTTCCATATTTTGAAGAATTGATGAATGAAAAATTACATTTGCTCCAAGAAGCACAAGGGTGCCCCTTCCTCTCTCCTCTCAAACCCCATTACAGTAGAGATTGCAGCCATTCTTAAGGTGAGAAGCCTACTTATCGGTTCCTCTACTGGGTGAGAAGCTCAGCACCGTCGCCGCCACCGCCATAGAGCGGCCGTCGCAACACCACCGCCTCGTCGCCTCCATCCTGCTCTCTATTGGATAGCAGCTTGGAGCCCGATTTCTTCCTCCACATCCACAGATCTGATCGATCTGAAAATTTGAGGGTGAGTACCTCTCGTGGTTTCCCCTTAGCAAAATAATTCCCAAGTCAATCCACCTTCATTTGCTACCTCTTCCATTTAAATCTTCCCGATCTACACAATCTGTCCCTGTGCAGATCCACCTTCCAGCAACCCACCATTTCGTGTCTTTCACCAAGTTCCCAATTTTAGATTAAACTGAAATTTGGACTGGGACTTTTGTCCACCAGGCACACTCTCCACAATTTGTTTCACGATTTTAGGAGTTTGTTTACCCCTCTTAAGAACCTCTGTTAAAACCGGATTCTGTTCTGCCCCCTGTAGTCCAGATCTGACCTCCCCTGCCATAAAATCCTTTACACCCTTCAAACCACCTCCAAAAATTACAAAACTATTTGTGCGTGATCCTCACTTCCCCCTCTATCATCCATAAAATTTTTAACACCCAGATCCACCGTTTACCCCTCGGTCAAACCTCATTATCAGGCATATCCCAGTCTGCCCAATCTATTCTGAGTTAGTGAGTTTACCTATTCAAAATTCCACCATGGCAAATACAGAGACAGGAAAATTCCTGTAACACCAGGTTCTCTTAGATCTGTGAAAGAGCTTCGCAACGGCGCTGATTTCGCATCGATCCGACATCGGATCTGACTGTAGCAATTTTTCTCGTCGGGTCGCGCGGTTCTGAAACTACAGAGCAGGTTTGGGATGGATAGCAAACAACAACGCCTCACAAATCAGGCCGCCTCACCTTCCACAAGGCGATCCAAGATGATCGCCTCACATGGACCGTTCCTCTAGGAGTCCTCTTCGTAATGGTACAACTTCTAGCCTGATCGGCCCTCCGACCGAAGCGTGATCAGCCAGATCGCCAGCACGTGCCATCTGGCCAGCACTGAGTAGCAGCACGTCGGCATCGATGAAGCTGCCTCAAAATGTCACCCGTCAACCCGAGCTTGATACTCTCGGGTCCCACGTGTAGCCCTTTACCTCCCTGCGTGGAGTGGGCAGTAAAATGTATTTTGGTAATTTTTGATAATTCTACTGTATCGGGAGTACGAGTCTTGGCCGGGATCGCCTTCCCCATGCCCAGAGTGTGGAGGTATCGTTCTCGCTCCTCTAATTTATCGCATTTGCTTATCTCGTATATATTCTTGAATGCCGCTGCATGAGAGAGTGATAGGATAATCTAGCTCGATATATTTCATCACCGCTGTGAGAGAGTGCACGTGACCCATTTCGTGACCCGATCCGGGCACGAAGGAGAGTAGACCACCCCAGACTCATTGCCGGTTTCTCAACCGCACACATCCGCACCCTTCCCTCGCTAGGGACGAGCTGTGAGTTTTCCTAGAGTATCAGGTTTGCATCAAATTGGCATCAAGTCGCATCCCGTCCCACATCAAATTGGTATCAGAGCATGTTTGAGTCTAGGGTAGTTTTGTCTTAGATTGCATTTCACTCTTATACCCAGTATATCAAAAGGTGTTCCCGGAATGATAGGTTACGCCTATTGGGAAGGTAGCACACTTGCGTGAGTTTGATCTTCGGATCATATCTCCGCCACGTACCGGATATTGGTTAGAGTCTAGAGTTGTCTCACATTAGGAGTCTCATTCAAGTCTGTATTTAGCTCCCCTACATGTCCACCATGTAGTATTTCCCTCAGTTTCCAATGGACACCAAGTCACCCAGGCAATATCACTGGTCGCATAGTACCCATGGGCTCGGCAACCATCCTCTCCCCTTCCATAGGCCCGAAGCAACAACCATTGATGGCTCCGAAGTCCCCAGCGACTACCTAAAATGGGAAGCCACTATGGACAAGTATTTTGATTGGTACACCATGTCCAGTGCCATGAAAGTAAGTTTCACTAAGAAGAGGCTTTCCACAAAGCCGTCGAGAAGTGGAGAAGCATTGAATGCTTGAGGGAGATTAGGAGGCAATGGCCAATCGAGTCATGGTGCCAAATGAAAGATAAGCTTAGAAGGATCTACCTGCCCCACCCAGTCACCTCCAACCAACCCCACCCAGTCAACTCCCATCAAGAAGGTCACAGTCGGAGGCCAAGGGTCCTGCACGTAGATGAGCCTAGACCCAAGACTAGTCCGAGTGACAATGGGCAAGTCCATCACGATGCCCCTACTCCAAACCCCACCATTGCCGAACTCTTCAAAATCATTTCAGATAGGGTAGATAAGATGTGTACTCAGATTGACGGACTTCTACTCGAGCCTAGGCAGGTCGTAGCCGGTAGTCTCAACCCGGTGCCACCCCAAGGACCTCTTCCCTTCAGGGAGGACATTTGTCACGCCCTGAGCTTTTATTACAGCGGAAGATGATCTCGAGAAACGTGGATAGCCAGCATGGTAAGCCTCTTGCAAGCAAGAACGATCAGAGTGCAAGACAACCACACATAACAAAATGCAATTGCACAATGATTTACTCAAACTCCAACTTTATTTCATTAATAATCAAACTATTCAAATACAATAACTTTTCAACCTTCTTCAATCCATCAGACTCAAGAAAAAAGGAAAATTACAAAGACTCGATTTATACAAGATTGACTTTCCTATGTCTTCACTCTCATTTTTTATATGACTTTCATTCGCTCTCGGACCCGCTACTTGTATAACTCGAATCCGAATTCGAACTACTTGCATTTCCTGAAAAGATTGGAAATAGGTAATGAGCACACTTACCCAGTAGGTATCTTCGCATCAACATGAAGGTACTATTAAAGTGATTAGCATTTTAGCTCTAAAGAATAAGGTAAAATCATGTGAAATGCGGTAAATCACGTGAACAAAATACGTAACATAATAGCACGATAAGATCACGATGAGAAAGGATATGCGAACAAGATCGAGTTGAATATAACAAGAACATAAATTGGCCTTTCACGAATACGAATATGCTTGCATGCATCAAGAATACACTTTCACTTTCACTTTTCACTTTTATAACCATAAAGGTTATGCACTAGAATGTCATGTTACTAGCATGTAGCAATTCAATCAAGAGAGAGTCTCGCAAGAGTTCTATGGATTTTCACTTATTTATAAAGAAAATACTCCCAGCGCAATGTGACGCCAGTTACATCATACCCCATGGTTTACAGTATGTTTCCGAAAATCAGCCGAGGGGACTAGCATAGAGCCCTTGAACACAATCAGTGCTTGAACCACATCTTCATGTATAAATCAAGCTACTTCCACGTTTCAAGCAATAAAATATGGCCAATCAATATAACAAGTTCAATAAGTTCATGGTAACAATAATTCAATGAATGAACGCTTCAATTAAGAATGTGAGGGATCAAGAATGACTTAAAATAATGTTATGCTCATGGAAACAATTCGACAGCGTAACAATACATTCCTTATCTTCCATAATTCAAAATTAAGTATCTTGAACAATATGACAAGTCCTAGACCATCAATAATCCATCTAGGAACTTTGGAATATCAACCCTTGGGTCAAACCTCGGGTTAAAGTACTCAAGCATTGTGATGGTCAATTAATGGGCCCTTACATGAACGTGACGGTCTAGTATTGGGCCGTTAGAATGTGCTGAATCCAAAAAGAATAAATTGGACTCAGTAGATGTGACGGTTATGTACTGGACCATTAGATGTGTCTGACGGTCGAGTAATAGGCCGTTACATTGACAGAATTCAAAACTTCGGTAGTACTTTTCTAGGCAATTGGGCTTTAATGGTACAACCAACTCGGCGTCCTAGTGGGAATCCCAGGCTCGCGGAGAATTACGGAAGCCTTGAAATAAGATTTTCTAGTCCATTGAAAGGAATATCCAATAGAGAGGTCCTCAAGTTCAAGAATATGTTCCTATAGTGTAAAAGTGTGAACTAATGGTCATATACCAGAATATATGCCATGTACTTAGAGAAAATGACTCAATAGATGAGAAAGAATGTGTAACGATGTGAAACCATGATAAACTCCGTCAATACAACATTTAAAATCATGGTTTTAATATAAAACTATAGAGTTTATCAAATGAAATTAACATATGCTTAAAATAACTCAAGGTGCTTTAGACATGCAATTTCTATCATGAATCAATTAATAAACTCAAAGTCATGAAAACAGGTCAAAACCTAGATACCTAGGCTTTATTTATAAGCTAATTTGGCTATTCTCAATTCTGTCTCGAATTGACAGAACACAGCACTCTAGCGGTCTAAGACAGGCGCATCACAGTGATGGGCGGTTTATCGTGGAGCTGTCAGAAGCTTGTGACGCTCTAATTCTGGTCCGTCAGAGATTACAGAGAAACTTAAGTGTGACAGAAGGTC
Organism: Amorphophallus konjac; assembly: GCA_022559845.1. Lineage (NCBI taxonomy): Eukaryota > Viridiplantae > Streptophyta > Magnoliopsida > Alismatales > Araceae > Amorphophallus > Amorphophallus konjac. Next base: position 139,768,283 of record CM040127.1, on the reverse strand, counting down.
TGATGATTTATCATAAGGCCGTTAGAGTAATCTGGCGGTGTAACTATAATCCGTTAGAGAACTGCTGACAGTAAAGTAAAAGAACTATGGTTTAAAACATATCATGCGTGAAGAATCAAAACAAATAACTACTCTAGTCATGACAAAATGAAGGATAGGCCATCTAGATGCATGGGTTACAATGAATTAACCAAAGCAGGTCTTTTAACTTGATTAAGGCTTAGAGATATGCATGTATGCATAGATCGAACTAAAACATGAAATTCATGGTCTATAGTGCAAGAAATCAAACAAAACCAGAGGGCTTTTACTCCTATCATGATGTTCTTGCCATTCATGAGATAACCTACCTCTTTACAAGCTTCTATACTACAAATTTGGGTCTGCAAGACACGCCCTAGTTCTTCCCTTCCTATGGGTTTTCAGCAACTTCACGCTGTCCTAACTCCTCAATCGCTTGACCTAAAGACGTGAAATTTGGAGGGTAAGAAGATGAGACTAAGGGGAACAAAAAGTTCTAAAGAACCGAACTCTAAATACCTTGTTTAGACGTCTTGATTTTCTGATCTTCCGCACCCCGTTGAACAGTTTCCTAGGTTGACGTGATGAAACCAGTAACTTTGCAAGGTTCTAGCTCCTTGTGTAGTCGATCTCCTATCACGGAATTTTGGGAGCTATTAGTCCTAGGTATTATAAACAAAATCTTCTAAAGAACCTACCTCAAATACCAAGTCTTTACCTTGATTCCACGCAGGCCAAAGTAAGGTCGCTCAGTCCAAAACTAGGCATTATTTATAGGATTTGGCTAGGGTTTCAAGTATTAGGTCAATTTTAGAGTCCTCATTAGACCTTAGATCGATTTTAAAGAGTCCCTAGTAACCCTACAAGTCTTCTTAATCCAATTTCTAGAGGATAGGGCTTCAAAAGACCCAATCTTTTGCTCGTTCTTCTATTCACAGAACTTGTCAAAGTGTAACGGTAGAACCCTGGAGCATCAGATCCTTATGGCGGTCGCACGATAGACCGTTAGAGTTACTGTGCGCCGAATTCGAATTTAATTCAAACTCTTTAGTTGCATCATCCATGTACTTATCTATTTAGAGTGTATTTATCCCTATATTCCGAGGATAAATTACTTAACCTTCTAGAATATGGGCCAAACTTCATGGGCTTGGTTTTTAAACCTTTTGGGCTTCTATTAAATGGGCTAGGTTAATTGATCACCTTATTTTGGGCTTTAATAATGATTTATTTAACCCACTATTTATTTATTAGTCCATTTTGGGTCTTTAAAATTCCCAGAAAATATTTAAATATACCAGAAATAATTTATAAAAGTTCTGGGGCATTACACCCTCCCCCACTTAAGAGAATTTGGTCCCCAAATTCATAACATGAGTTTTTTATGGAGAGTGTACGTATTTTAATGTATTAAAAATTAACGTAAGGTTAATGGGTTAAGAGGGTACCTTTAATCATTTCAACTTCCTCGTCTAGAATGGCATTTAATCGACCTCGCTTCCCGCGTCTGTTGTTATCCCTTGAAGATTGTTCATTGATGAGAGGACACATGGGCAAGCGATGTTCCCGACTTCCACATTTGAGACAAGCGCCTAGACGTTTCCAACATTTTTCTGTCGAGTGCCCAAATTTTTCACAAAATGAGCAAGCCGTGGAGACTTGCATTCTCTCTTCTTTTTTAACTTTCTTATTCTTTCCGTTTTCGTTTCCATTTCTTTTTTCATTATCGTTCCCATTACGGGACCTCTTAATGTGATGGTTTTCATCCTCATCCACTTCTTTCTCTTCTTGCCTATCATGTTTTCGGCTTGACCTTTCTCCTCGGAGCCTTTCCACTTTCTCCATGATTCTTTCACATAGATGCACTCTTTGAACCATCTCGGTATAAGTGCGGATATTCTGAGTTCCAAGTTGTTGGATAAATCCGGGTCTTAAACCATCCATAAATCGGTTTGCTTTCAATAAATCTGTGCTTACCAAATGAGGAGCATAAGGTGCTAGTTGAGAGAATTGTAATTCATACTCTGCCACGGACATCGTGCCTTGTTTTAAGGAAACAAATTCCATAGCCTTCCTCTCCTTTACATGCTCGGAGAAGTACTTGGCTCTGAAAAGTGTAAGAAAACCCTCCCATGTATGAGGTGCATTTACAGGTGGTGCCGGAATGGATTTCCACCATGTACGAGCATCCTTATTGAGTTGGAACATGGCAAGTCGAACTTTCTCCTGGTTGGTGCATTGCATGACATCGAATATTCGATTCATCTGGTCGATCCAATTTTCCGCTTCATCTGGGTTAGAAGATCCAAAGAATCATGGGGGATTTAAACTTCAGAAATTGCCGTGTAAGTTCCCCGTGACAGCCCTTCCACCAGCTTGGGCCACTATCTGTAGGGCTTGGGTAAGTCCCGCAACAGTTTGCTGCATCTCCTCCCAGTACACACGATGAGCCATTGAGAATCAAGGTACCTAAGAATATGGACATTTTAGTTCTTTAGAGTCGAGAAGATTTACCCTAAGATAATTTCTATATACCTATCTCATCCCGGGTTCTACCCAATTCTCACATAGGTGGGAAATTTCCTCCTCAGTTCATAGGTATGGGTCCTAAAACCTTAGACTTATCCTATGACATGACTCTTTTCCCTAAGTCCTGAGACTTAGGCTCTGATACCAACTTAATTGTCATGCCCCGAGCTTTTATTACAGCAGAAGATGATCTCGGGAAACGTGGACAGCCGGCATGGTAAGCCACTCACAAGTAAGAACGATCAGAGCGCAAGATAACCACACATAATAAAATGTAATTGCACAATGATTTACTCAAACTCCAACTTTATTTCATTAATAATCAAACTATTCAAATACAATAACTTTTCAACCTTCTTCAATCCATCGGACTAAAAAAAAAGAAAAATTACAAAGACTCGATCTAAACAATATTGACTTTCCTAAGTCTTCACTCTCATTTTTGATATGACTTTCATTCGCTCTTGGACCCGCTACTTGTATAACTTGAATCCGAATTCGAACTACTTGTATTTCTGAAAAGATTAGAAATAGGTAATGAGCACACTTGCCCAGTAGGTATCTTCGCATCAACATGAAGGCACTATTAAAGTGATTAGCATTTTAGCTCTAAAGAATAAGGTAAAAGCATGCGAAATGCGGTAAATCACGTGAACAAAACACGTAACATAATAGCGCGATAAGATCACGATGAGAAAGGATATGCGAACAAGATCGAGTTGAATATAACAAGAACGTAAATTGGCCTTTCACGAATACGAATATGCTTGCATGCATCAAGAACGCACTTTCACTTTTCACTTTCATAACCATAAAGGTTATGCACTAGAATGTCATGCAACTAGGATGTAGCAATTCAATCAAGAGAGAGTCTCGCAAGAGTTCTGTGGATTTTCACTTATTTATAAAGAAAATACTCCCAGCGCAATGCGACGCCAGTAGCATCATACCCCATGGTTTACAGTATATTTCCAACAATCAGCCGAGGGGACTAGCATAGAGTGTCACGCCCCGACGTGAAATATCAGAACGTATAGTCAGAAATAGCTAGAAATAACATTAATATGCTAAACTAAGCATTAAACACAAGTGCTATGAAGAGAGATAACTTATTGATCAAGAAACATTCCAAATCTAGTACAATAACCTTAAACCAACTTCATACAAACTGAGGCAATACAACTCTAGCAATAATATCATAACTGAAGCTAAACACACTCTAGGGCACAACTAAGACTAGGATAACTGTGCCAACTCAACATCTAGAACTGGTACACTCAGAGATATCACTCCTGTCCCTCCCCATCGGTATGCGCATCGTCACCTGAACTGCCTGTAAAGGGGGGAAAACAACAACTATGAGCTGACGCTCAGTAGATAATAATAGGCAAGTTTACGTAATTAACAAATTATTCCATTTTCATATGCAATGATAAGAAAAGAAATGACGATACAGAAGAAAAACAACGTAATATAAAGATCTTGCAAGGCCAAGAATATATAAGATATCTGGATTTCAACAAGAATAACATGTAATAAGTGTAAAAGGAAATTGTAATGAGGAAATGGCCATCATCAAGTAATTAAACAGTCAAGCACGAACAAGTAAAAAGATATAACAAGAGATTTCTGTAGTAGACATCACGCTAGTCATGCACTCGGTGCAATGCCTCACCTTGTCATTACAAACTCCCATGGGCACAAGTACTTTTCGGGTGCTCTCCCCAGGACCAAACTGGGCCCTTAAGATGCGTTGGCATTGATTTATCGGATTCAAGATCCCAAGTTCCATCTAGACATTTAGTCAAGTTTATGGCCAAATAATCAGATGAATTACTGTCCAGAAGTTCAAGATTTAAAGGACTAATCCGTCCTTGGATTCAAGAGCACAAAACATGATGAAACTCATCTCTAAGAGATGTACGGTCATACATAAACCGCCCAAGAGATATATGCGGCTAACACGAGGCCGCACTTATAGGAGCTGGACTGATACTCAGCCCACGAGGTCAAGAATGAATGGCTGACAGTGTGCCGCTCTAAAGTATGAATAATAAGTTCTGGGCCGTGCAGGTAAAGAAGACCATAAGACCCATGAACAAGATGTACGGTCCATACAAGGCCGTATTAAAGATATGCGGTCCAAGAGAATCCGCATAAGGTTTGAACGGTCATATTCCAGCTGCACCACACGGCTTGGCTAGAAAGTTAAGAAATCACCCTATTGGACTCCGGCTACCAAAGACAGGGTAAAACTAAACCAGGGCCTAGTATACTGTCCATTGGTCAGTCCAGGGCCTAAAGGTTTGGTCGAAGATTGATCAAGGTTAATCGACCAACACTTAATGGCATACGCTAGGTATATACGGTCGTTATTAGGCCGCCTACGAGGATATGCGTTCCACTACTGGTCGCACATGCCTCTCTTAGCCCAATTCGATCCAAGACTTATAAACCAGCGGTTAAGTCACATAAATCAAAGTTATGGTGGTTCATTGGATTCTTAGTAGGGAGATACAAAGATCCCAAGATGATGGTAAGTCCGCCGGATGGAGTGTCCGGGGGTAAGTTCAAGACTAGCACAACTAATGGGGCTAATGACTTATTAGAAGTCTGCCAAAGGGTCAAACCGTTCTACTGGAGTAGAATGGCTGTTTAGCAACCTAGTATTCAGTTTGGTCCTAATTTCCATGTTAATTTATCAAGGATCACAATTTACATTAATGTATTTGCCAAAAAGATGAATCAAGATGATAAAGATAATGAATAAGATCATGTGGGAATGAAATTGCATGCATTTTACAGAAATTTACTTGCATGATTTACCACTTATCATATGGGTTTCTAGTTTACTAATTATCCATTAAGACACTAATATGAATCAAATAGAACTCACACTAAGTCACTTTCTGCAAAGATAAACGGTTCTGGCATGACCTTATATCTACCAGGCTAACAAGGATAACCTCTGGACTGAAGGGACTTGGGCGGCCAGGGCAGGACCGCCCAAGGGTTGGGCGGTTCTCAGGGGGCCACCCAAGGGGGTGGGTGGTCCAGGGCATGGCCGCCCATCCCCTGGATGTGTGGTCACCTGGATGGCCACCCATCTAGTTATGTGGTCTCTGGGAGACCGTTCATCCAGTCAGGGGATATGTGGTCAGCTGGGAGCCCTCCATCCAGTTGTATGGTCTAGGGCATGGCCGCCCATCCCCTGGATGTGTGGTCAGGTAGTGACCGCCCATCCTGTTATGTGGTCTAGGAGATGGCCGTTCAACCAGGATATGTGGTCTATCGTAAGACCGTCCAAGCATGGTAAAAACCCGATTAAACCAACCCTTGCCCGCCCCGACGGGGGTTTTACGGGTCACAATAAAACTCAAAATTCGAAGAGTATACAACATGAAATTTTGGGGCTTTTACTACCAAAAGAAAGAGCATGAAAAACTCTACGAGATGCATGAATCAATTTTGATTTACAGCCTGAAATCGTTACTGAAATCAAAGGGGAACAAGTTCTGCCCTAATTCTAACATGCCTCAACAAAACCATTAAATTTGCGCAGAATACCTAATGAAATTTAGGGCTTTTAGGCTCAAAAGAAAGAGGACTAGATGCTGATTCCATCCATATATAACACTTTATATTGGGCTCGTTATTACCTACCTCAATTAGATGAAGAACGAAGAAGAAAGGAAGAAGAAAGGACGCCGACACGTCTCCACTAATCACCAGAGATCTCCCTAGATCGATCTCCACTGTGACCGCCGATGCTACCAAAGGATTCTAGGGTTGTAGAACTTCATTTTTATAGCTCATACACCTTCTGGAGCCTTCGGTGCTGGGAGAATTCATCGAAGCAAGTTGAGTGATTGAAACGGCGTCGCAATAGTTGACCTCACCAAAGCTCGGCCGACTACACATTTTAGGGTTAGGGTTTCGATGAATTGGCACAAGGGAAAATGATCCTTAGATCGTGGCCTTTCATTTGCCACCAATTTGGGCTCATTTGATGGAGTATTAAGCCCTAATTCCGCGGTTTATGTTAAGGTTAGGTAAGTGTGCACTTTGGGCTCAAATCCAGGATTAGACCTAGTTACGGATTTTTTCTAGGTCGACCACAGAAGATAAAGTTGTTAAATAAATCATCCTCTACCAATTTACCATTTTTCTAGATTTTTATAAGATAGTCGAAATTTCACTAGTTCTATTTACTAAGGAATTAAATATTAAATTCTGAAATTCATTCATTTCAATCAAATTTTTAAAACCGGGATATTACACCCTCCTCTACTTAAGGAATTTGGTCCTCCAAATCCACTGCACTAAATATGGAAAATAGGGAATAAGATAGCTCACCTAGAATAAGTTGGGATACTCCTTCCCCATACTATCTTCAGACTCCCAAGTAGCTTCTTCGATCCCACGCCGACTCCACTGAATTTTGACCATCGGTGTGGAACGATTCTGGAGTTGCTGTTGTTTCTGGTCCAGAATCTTGATAGGTCTTTCTTCATAGGTCAAATATTTCTTCAATTCGAAATCCACATACTGAATGATGTGAGTGGGGTCATACACATATTTCTGTAACATAGACACATGGAAAACATTGTGTACGCCAGACAACTGAGGCGGTAAAGTCAGCCTATAAGCAACCTCTCCCACTCTATCTAGGATCTCGAATGGACCAATATATCTCGGACTTAACTTGCCCTGAATGCCAAATCTTCGAATCCCTCTCGTAGGAGAGACCTTTAAAAATACATGCTCGCCAACCTGAAACTCCAATGTTCTCCTTCTGTTGTCGGCATAACTCTTCTGTCTTGATTGGGCTACTTGTAACCGGTCTCGGATAATACAGATGTTCTGTGATGATTCTGAAATAAGATCCGGTCCAAGCCATTGTTTCTCACCTACCTCATCCCAACATAACGGGGAACGACAGCTTCTTCCATACAATGCTTCAAAAGGAGCCATCTGTATGCTGGATTGATAACTGTTGTTGTAGGCGAATTCAATTAATGCCAAGTGATCACTCCAACTGCCTCCAAAATCAATCATGCATGCTCTAAGCATATCTTCCACTATCTGGTTGGTTCTTTCAGTCTGTCCATCTATTTATGGATGAAAAGTAGTACTGAAATTCAGACGAGTACCCAGAGACTCTTGCAGTCCCTTCCAGAAATGTGAAGTAAATTTGGGGTCTCTATCAGACACAATGCTGACTGGTATGTCATGGAGCCTTACCACTTCATTCAAATACAAAGCAGCCAATACATCAACTGTCCATTTAGACTTAATGGGTAAGAAATGAGCTGACTTTGTTAATCGATCGACAATCACCCATATTGCATCAAGTCCACCACGAGTCCTAGGTAGACCCATAATGAAGTCCATGCCAATGCTTTCCCACTTCCATTGGGGTATGTCGAGTGATTTCAATTTTCCAGCCGGTCTGAAATGTTCAGTCTTAACTTGCTGACAAACCAAGCATCTACTCACGAAGTCTGCAACTTCCCTTTTCATATTTGTCCACCAAAAGGATCTTTTCAAATCTCGGAACATTTTAGTGCCTCTAGGATGATTGGTGTATCTGAATCTATGTGCTTCCTCAAGAATCTTGTTCTTTATTTCAGCTTCATCAGGTACACAAGTTCTACCCTGGAATAACAATCTTTCATCGTCAGCCATCATGAAGTCAGGTCTGCTGCTCAAGCTTCCCTTGATCTCTACTAGCTCAGGATCATTATCTTGCAAGGACTTAATTTCCATCAACAATTCAGGCTTAAGTTGCATCTGTGCAATCATAACCTGATCATTGTCAACATTAAGGTCCAGGCTAGCTAATTGTTCCAGTAACTTCCACTCTTGTAATATGAGACTTGACAATCTAGCTACAGGCTTCCGGCTTAATGCATCTGCTACAACATTGCCTTTTCCAGGATGATACTCAATCGTGAAGTCGAAGTCCATCAAGTACTCCAACCATCTTCTTTGCCTCATATTGAGTTCCTTCTGAGAAAACAAATATTTCAGACTCTTATGATCTGAAAGCACTGTGAATGTTTCTCCATACAAGTAATGCCTCTATATCTTCAAGGCGAATACCACCGCTGCTAGTTCCAAATCATGAACATGATAATTCTCTTCATGCTTCCTCAACTGCCTAGAAGAATAGGCAATCACTTTTCCATGCTGCATGAGTACACAACCTAAACCAATACCTGAAGCATCAGTGTATACGACAAAACGTCCTTCACCAAAAGGTAAAGTCAATACAGGTGCAGTAGTTAAACATTCCTTCAAAGTCTGAAAGCTTCGCTGGCAATCTTCTGACCAATCAAATTTGTTCTCATTGCGGGTTAATCTTTTCATAGGTACCATAATCTTAGAGAAATCTTGGATAAATCTTTGGTAGTAGCCTGCCAGGCCTAGGAAACTTCTAACTTCAGTCACACTGGTAGGCTGATCCCAATTCTTCACGGCCTCTACCTTTGAAGGATCAACAGAAATTCCTTCCTTTGTGATGATATGTCCGAGAAAGGACACCTCTTGCAGCCAGAATTCACACTTACTGAACTTGGCATATAGCTGATGATCTCTCAATAGTTGCAATGCATCCTCAGATGTTCAGCATGCTCCTCTTCATTCTTAGAATAAATCAGGATGTAATCAATGAATACCACGATCCATTGATCAAGGTAGGGCTGAAATACATTATTCATCAACTGCAAGAAAGCTGCTGGTGCATTCGTTAGACCGAAAGGCATAACGACAAATTCGAAATGACCATACCTGCTGCGAAAAGATGTTCTATAGATATCCTCTTCCCTAATCCGCAACTGATGATATCCAGATCGAAGATCGATCTTAGAAAAATACTGAGCTCCCGCTATCTGGTCAAATAATTCGTCAATCCTCGGCAATGGATATTTGTTCTTGACAGTCTGCTGGTTCAATTGCCGATAATCGATGCACAATCTCATCGAACCATCTTTCTTCCGGACGAATAATACAATGGCTCCCCAAGGGGAAGTACTAGGACGAATGAAACCCCTCTCGAGCAAGTCCATCAACTGCTGATTTAATTCCCTCAGTTCCGCAGGAGACATACGATAAGGAGCTTTGGAAATAGGAGATGAGCTAGGAATGAGATCAATAGAAAAGATAACTTCTCGCTCAGGCAGAAGTCCTAGTAATTCCTCTGGAAAGACATCAGGAAAATCTCGGACAACAGAAATGTCCTTAATCTCGATCTGCTGCTCAAGGGTCGCATAGAAAAAGGTTAGAAAAGCTTTACATCCATACTTTATCAACTTATCAGCTCAAAGAGCCGAGATAAGTAATACGGATTTATGGTGTTTAACTCCCACAAGAGAAAGTCTCGGGTGCCTAGTAAAAGACACAGAGCTAGAACTGCAGTGAACATTTGCCTCATATTTAGCCAACCAATCTGCTCCTAGGATTACATCATAATCCTTCATGTCCATGCAAACTAAATCGGCTGGAAAATTCTGTTCATCAATCATAACCTTACTAGAAGGATAGAAATACTGAATTACTGATCTAGTACCAATAGGGGTTGAAATTTCTAACGGAGAATCCATCAAAATAGGCTTCACGGCTAAAGACTTAACAAAACTCCGAGAAATAAATGAATGTGTGGCGCCAGTATCAAAAAGAACAAATGCTGGCTTGTCGAGTATAATAAGAGTACCTTCGACGAGTCCACCACCCTCAGTGGTTCCTGCCTCATCTGCTTGTAGAGCTTTGAGCTTGCCTTGTTGTTTCTTGATGCCATGTGGTTTCGCTGGCACAGCTTGCTCAGATAAAAGAGGACAGTCAGGGATACGGTGCTCCCTACTTCCACATCATAAACAAGCGCCCAACTTGCGCCAGCACTCCTCCATCTTGTGACCTGGGCGATCACAATACTTGCATACTCCTTTGAATGGAACAATAGGGCCAGGCTTCTTGTCTTCACGTTTTGACATCTTGCCCTTCCACGATCCGGAACCACTCCACGAACCAGACCCACTAATGGGCCTCTTCCGGCCATACTCGGGTTTGATATTCCCGGAACCCGTAGGTTGTTCCTTCCTTGCACTTTTTCCACGGATTCTCTCCGTCATTTCTAGAGTATCTTCTAGGACTTGAGCTTTTCTCACCATCTCAGAATAGGTCGGGATTTCCATTGGTGCCAATTGGTTGATATATAGCAGCTTCAGTCCATTAAGAAAGCGCTTAGCCTTCATCTTCTCGGTTGATATCAAGTGAGTAGCATATCGGGATAATCGAGAAAATTGAGCTTCATATTCTACCACAGATAGATTTCGCTGCTTCAAAGCCGCGAACTCCGCTGCCTTCTTCTCTTGCACTCTATCAGAAAAGTATTTGCTATTAAAGAATTCTTCGAACTCCTCCCATGTGACTTGCTGATCACCAAGGGTAGCCTTCACTGAATCCCACCATGTTCTAGCATCACGTTCAAGTTGAAAGGTTGATAGAAGGGCACGTTCTTGATTGCTGCACTGCATTACTTTGAATATCCTTCCCATTTCATCTAGCCAGTGCTCGACTTCGTTAGGGTCAGTCGAGCCACCAAATCTCGGTGGATTCATCCCTCAAAAGTTCCGATATAAATCACCAGTGCCATGGTTTGCAGTTCCTGCTTGGGCCACTTGTGGGAAAACTTGAGTAAGGCCTTGAACCGTGCGCTGCAAGTTCCTCCATTCCACGCGATCTGCTGCCATTGCAAAGGCCTACACGGGGAAAAGATTATTTAGGTTCATTAAAAATAGATAATATCGTAATTAAGGTATGAACTTAACCCAAGTTTCTACCCAAATCTCACCAGGTTGGGTTCTTAGACTTATAACAAGGTTATGGGTCCTAAATCATCACTTAGACCCCTAGAACTTAGAAAACCTAGGAATGTGACACCTAGGGCTTTGATACCACCTAAACTGTCACGCCCCGACGCGGAATATCGGAACGTATAGTTAGAAATAGCTAGAAATAACATTAGTATGCTAAACTAAGCATTAAACACAAGTTCTATGAAGAGAGATAACTTATTGATCAAGAAACATTCCAAATCTAGTACAATAACCTTAAACCAACTTAATACAAACTGAGGCAATACAACTCTAACAATAATATCATAACTGAAGCTAAACACACTCCAAGGCACAACTAAGACAAGGATAACTGTGCCAACTCAACATCTAGAACTGGTACACTCAGAGATATCACTCTTGTCCCTCCCCATCGGTATGCGCATCGTCACCTGAACTGCCTGGAAAGGGGGGAAAACAACAACTATGAGCTGACGCTCAGTAGATAATAATAGGCAAGTTTATGTAATTAACAAATTATTCCATTTTCATATGCAATGATAAGAAAAGAAATGACGATACAGAAGAAAAATAACGTAATATAAAGATCTTGCATGGCCAAGAATATATAAGATATCTGGATTTCAACAAGAATAACATGTAATAAGTGTAACAGGAAATTGTAATGAGGAAATGGCCATCATCAAGTAATTAAACAGTCAAGCACGAACAATTAACAAGATATAATAAGAGATTTCTGTCGTAGACATCACGCTAGTCATGCACTCGGTGCAATGCCTCACCTTGTCATTACAAACTCCCATGGGCACAAGTACTTTTCGGGTGCTCTCCCCAGGACCAGACTGGGCCCTTATGATGCATTGGCATTGGTTTATCGGATTCAAGATCCCAAGTTCCGTCTAGACATTTAGTCAAGTTTATGGCCAAATAATCAGATGAATTACTGTCCAGAAGTTCAAGATTTAAAGGACTAATCCGTCCTTGGATTCAAGAGCACAAAACACGATGAAACTCATCTCTGAGAGATGTACGGTCATACATAAACCGCCCAAGAGATATATGCGGCTAACACGAGGCCGCACTTACAGGAGCTGGACTGATACTCAGCCCACGAGGTCAAGAATGAATGGCTGACAGTGTGCCGCTCTAAAGTATGAACGGTAAGTTCTGGGCCGTGCAGGTAAAGAAGACCATAAGACCCATGAACAAGATGTACGGTCCATACAAGGCCGTATTAAAGATATGCGGTCCAAGAGAATCCGCATAAGGTTTGAACGGTCATATTCCAGCCGCACCACCCGGCTTGGCTAGAAAGTTAAGAAATCTCCCTATTGGACTCCGGCTACCAAAGACAGGGTAAAACTGAACCAGGGCCTAGTATACTGTCTATTGGTCAGTCCAGGGCTTAAAGGTTTGGTCGAAGATTGATCAAGGTTAATCGACCAACACTTAATGGCATACGCCAGGTATATACGGTCGTTATTAGGCCGCCTACGAGGATATGCGTTCCACTACTGGTCGCACATGCCTCTCTTAGCCCAATTCGATCCAAGACTTATAAACCAGCGGTTAAGTCACATAAATCAAAGTTCTGGTGGTTCATTAGATTCTTAGTAGGGAGATACAAAGATCCCAAGATGATGGTAAGTCCGCCGGATGGAGTGTCCGGGGGTAAGTTCAAGACTAGCACAACTAATGGGGCTAATGGCTTATTAGAAGTCTGCCAAAGGGTCAAACTATTCTACTGGAGTAGAATGGCTGTTTAGCAACCTAGTATTCAGTTTGGTCTTAATTTCCATGTTAATTTATCAAGGATCACAATTTACATTAATGTATTTGCCAAAAAGATGAATCAAGATGATAAAGATAATGAATAAGATCATGTGGGAATGAAATAACATGCATTTTACAGAAATTTACTTGCATGATTTACCACTTATCATATGGGTTTCTAGTTTACTAATTATCCATTAAGACACTAATATGAATCAAATAGAACTCACACTAAGTCACTTTCTACAAAGATAAACAGTTCTGGCATGACCTTATATCTACCGGGCTAACAGGGATAACCTCTGGACTGAAGGGACTTGGGCGGCCAGGGCAGGACCGCCCAAGGGTTGGGTGGTTCTCAGGGGGCCACCCAAGGGGGTGGGCGGTCCAGGGCATGGCCACCCATCCCCTGGATGTGTGGTCACTTGGATGGCCGCCCATCCAGTTATGTGGTCTCTGGGAGACCGTTCATCCTGTCAGGGGATATGTGGTCAGCTGGGAGCCGTCCATCCAATTCAAAACTTCAGTAGAGCTTTTCTAGACAATTGGGCTTTAATGGTACAACCAACTCTGCGTCCTAGTGAGAATCCCAGGCTCGCAGAGAATTACGGAGGCCTTAAAATAAGATTTCCTAGTCCATTGGAAGTAATATCTAATAGAGAGGTCCTCAAGTTCAAGAATGTGTTCCTATAGTGCAAAAGTGTGAACTAATTGTCATATACCGGAATATATGCCATGTACTTATAGAAAATGACTCTATATATGAGAAAGAATGTGTAACGATGTGAAACCATGATAAACTCCGTCAATACAACATTTAAAATCATGGTTTTAATATAAAACTATAGAGTTTAGCAAATGAAATTAACATATGCTTAAAATAACTCAACGTGCTTTAGACATGCAATTTCTATCATGAATCAATTAATAAACTCAAAGTCATGAAAACGGGTCAAAACTTAGATATCTAGGCTTTATTTATAAGCTAATTGACCGTTCTTAATTCTCTCTCGAATTGACAGAACACAACACTCTGGCGGTCTAAGACAGGCGCGTCACAGTGATGTGGCGGTTTATCGTGGAGCCGTCAGAAGCTTGTGATGCTCTGATTCTGGTCCGTCAGAGATTACAGAGAAACTTAAGTGTGACAGAAGGTCTGACAGTTTATCATAAGGCCATTAGAGTAATCTGGCGGTGTAACTATAATCCGTTAGAGAACTACTAACAATAAAGTAAAAGAACTATGGTTTAAAACATCTCATGCACGAAGAATCAAAACAAATAACTACTCTAATCCTGACAAAACAAAGGATAGGCCATCTAGATGCATGGGTTACAATGAATTAACGAAAGAAGGTCTTTTAACTTGATTAAGGCTTAGAGATATGCATGTATGCATAGACCGAACTAAAACATGAAATTCATGGTCTATATTGCAAGAAATCAAACAAAACCAGAGGGCTTTTACTCCTATCATGATGTTCATGCCATTCATGAGATAACCTACCTCTTTACAAGCTTCTATACTTCAAATTTGGGTCTGCAAGACACGCCCTACTTCTTCCCTTCCTGTGGGTTTTCAGCAACTTCACGCTGTCCTAACTCCTCAATTTCTTGACCTAAAGATGTGAAATTTGGAGGGTAAGAAGATGAAACTAAGGGGAACAAAAAGTTCTAAAGAACTGAACTCTAAATACCTTGTTTAGAAGTCCTAATTTTCTGATCTTCAGCACCCCGTTGCATAGTTTCCTAGGTTGACGTGATGAAACCAGTAACTGTGCAAGGTTCTAGCTCCTTGTGTAGTCGATCTCCTAGCACGAAATTTTGGGAGCTGTTAGTCCTAGGTATTATAAACAAAATCTTCTAAAGAAGCTACCTCAAATACAAAGTATTTACCCTAGGCCAAAGTAAGGGTCGCTCAGTCCAAAACTAGGCACTATTTATAGGATTTGGCTAGGGTTTCAAAGATTAGGTCAATTTTAGAGTCCTCATCTGACCTTAGATCGATTTTAAAGAGTCCCTAGTAACCCTACAAGTCTTCTTAATCCAATTTCTAGAAAATAGGGCATCAAAAGACCCAATCTTTTACTCGTTCTTCCATTCACAGAACTTGCCAGAGTGTAACCATCGAACCCTGGAGCGTCAGATCCTTCTGGCAGTCGCACGATAGACCGTTAGAGTTACTGTGTGCCGAATTCGAATTTAATTCAAACTCTTTAGTTGCATTATCCATGTAATTATCTATTTAGAGTGTATTTATCCCTATATTCCGAGGATAAATTACTTAACCTTCTAGAATATGGGCCAAACTTCATGGGCTTGGTTTTTAAACCTTTTGGGCTTCTATTAAATGGGCTAGGTTAATTGATCACCTTATTTTGGGCTTTAATAATGATTTATTTAACCCACTATTTATTTATTAATCCATTTTGGGTCTTTAAAATTCCCATAAAATACTTAAATATACCAGAAATAATTTATAAAAATTCTGGGGCATTACAACATTCCTTCCCCACCCGTGAGAGCTCCTTTGCCACCACCCTCACCTTCCGATCTTTATTCGGAGCCGCCTCAGCCAGAGCCACCCGTGCTTCTAACGGGGAAGCTAATCATCGCTGAGCCACTACTTAACTGGCTCAAGAAAGGCTTGGTCCCTAGAACACCTTATTATCCATCCGTGGACCCCGCACTACAAATAGTGCCCGTCAACTCATTCCACACAACTTTCTGGTCTTGTCACCATGTTGATACATTGGAAGACCTTATTAAGGGATTAGATTGGAAGTTGAAGTTGACGCACATGTTGGCCCCATGTTTGACCAACCCAAAGGTCGTGGCTTCATGCATCCCGCTTTGGGATCAATTACCTTTGTGTGTACCGTGGGTCATGTCACCACAGAGGTTCTTTTATTCCTCCCCTTGCCGGCTGAGCCTAATTTCATTCCACTTATCCCGAGGGAGGAACCATATCTTCTACATGAGACCACCGTCCTATCTACCTTAATGAATGAAGGTGACCATCTACACCTTCAAGAATTTCAAACATGGGACTGTGTCATGAGGGAACCCATCTCGAGGGGTCACACTTTCTTTGATCCCTTCGACCCCTTCCCTAGTGAGCCTCTTGACCCACCATATCTACCCCACTTCTTCAAGGGAGTCTACTACCACACCTCTTCCACATAGGCTAGTCAACCTATACTTCATCGGAAAGAGTTGCATACATCACCATCGTATAGGGCTGATGAAGAAGGTGAATTCGACTCTCCTGGCCCACCTAAACCTCCCAAATCCAAAAGGCAGCCTGTGCATGATTGGTTCACTTTAGGATGTATAGGAGTCCCCCATTCCGCCAACCTCCGATTGCGTCGAGTGTATGCTAGTCACACATTCGGGTGTCCTGGTCCACCATTGCATATGTATGGGTCTACATAGCATTAGGTTTATCTAAGACATAGAGTGTGCTTTTTTATTTGTACAGTTTGTGTAGAGTCTGTATACGTCGAGTCGAGTCGGTCTAATGCAAGCTCGCAGGTGCCAGTCCCTTTCGAGTTTGAGATAAGTCAGATCTCATGTGTGCATTGTTGACTAGCCTGATGAATATGGGATCAGCTCTACATTCAAAGCCTCGGATGTAGTTACCTACAGGGACCCAACGGTGATTCCTAGTGAGTCTTTGAGCCGTCTCCTCCCTTTGAGAGTGACCCCGCCCCTGAGTGTCCACCACTAGCCTCATTCCCACAGCAGCGTGAGCATGTAGAACATATACGGGATGAGCAGGTGACGGTTACTAGGAGTGGAGCGTACCCGCACTTCCTGGTATGGTGGAGAGCACGACCCGCGTCCGATGACACGTGGATCACCCAAGTAGAGATACAGATCCGCAGGAGCAACACATGAGTAGCCGCACCCCTTACTCGACGTGGTCGAATTCTTCCCACCCAGGGAGAATTGATGGGGACATCGAAGCAAGTCATCTAACACTTTGTTTACATTTGTGTCCTTGAGTCAATTGGGTTTGCAATTGTATGGCAATTATAAGCCAATGTGTTTATCCTTAGGAATTAGTGGGATTCTTTGTAAAAGGCCACGTAGGTCTGGCGGGACCCCCACCTTCTTTTTCATTGGGCCAACTAGGTTCTAGGGCCCACATGGGCTGGTCTTTGGTCCATGGGAGATTATTGACCAAGGAAGAAAATTCACATTTTGCCTCTTGACCATGAAAGCCCCCCCCCCTTATAGTTTTTTATTATTGTTTTTTTGACCACATGGGAGTAGATTATTCTATCCCCTATTTGCCCCTCCATAACCCTAGATATGAGGTTAGTTTAGGTCTTTTAGCTAGTGTTATATAATCCTTATATTTCCATATTTTGAAGAATTAATGAAAGAAAAATTGCATTTGCTCCAAGAAGTCCAAGGGCGCCCCCTTCCTCTCTCCTCGCCAACTCCATTGCAGCAGAGATTGCAACCATTCTTGAGGTGAGAAGTCTCCTTATCGGTTCCTCAACTGGGTGAGAAGCTCAGCACCGCCGCCGCCATCGCACCACCCCCGCCTCACCGTCTCCATTCTGCCCTCGGCTAGACAGCAGCTTGGAGCCTGATTTCTTCCTCCACATCCACAGATCTGATAGATCTGAAAATTTGAGGGTAAGTACCTCCCGTGGTTTCCCCTTACCAAAAAAAATTCCCAAGTCAATCCACCTTCATTTGCTACCCGTTCCATTTAAATCTTCCATATCTACACAATCTGTCCCTATGCAGATCCACCTTCCAGCAACCCACCATTTCGTGTCTTTCACCCCATTCCCAATTTCATATCAACCTGAAATTTGGACTGGGACTTTTTTCCACCAAAAACCCTCTCCACATTTTTTTAACGATTTTAGGAGTTTGTTTACCCCTCTTAAAAACCTCTCTTAACACCTGATTTTGTTTTGCCCCCTGCACTCTAGATCTGACCTCCCCTGCCAGAAAAATCTTTCCACCCTTCAAAACACGTCAAAAAAGTACAAAAATATTTGTGTGTGATCCTCACTTCCCCCTCTCTCATCCATAAAATTTTTAACACCCAGATCCACCGTTTACTTCTCGGTCAAACTGCATTATCAGGCAGATCCTAGTCTGCCCAGTCTGTTCTGAGTCAGTGAGTTTTCCTATTCAAAATTCCACCACGGCAAATACAGAGACAGGAAAATTCTTATAACACTAGGTTCTCTAAGATCTGCGAAAGAGCTTCGCAACGAGGCTAATTTCGCACTGATCCGACATCGCATCTGACCGTAGCGATTTTTCTCGCCAGGTCGCGTGGTTCTAAAACTGCAGAGCAGGTTCGGGATAGCAAATAACAACGCCTCACAAATCTGGCCGCCTCACCTTCAACAAGGCAATCCAGGATGATTCCCTCATAGGGATCATTCCTCCTGGAGTCCTCTTTGTAACGGTACAACTTTCAACCCGATCGGCCCTCCGACTGGAGCGTGATCAGCCAGATCGCCAACACGCGCCGTCCTGCCAGCACCGAGTAGCAGTGTGTTGACATCGACGAAGCTACCTCAAAACGCCGCCCGTCAACCCGAGCTTGATACTCCCGAGTCCCACGTGTAGCCCTTTACCTTTCTGCGTGGAGTGGGAAGTAAAATGTATTTTTGTAATTTTTGATAATTCTACTATACCGGGAGTACGAGTCTTGGTCAGGATCACCTTCCCCACACCCGGAGCGTGGAGGTATCATTCTCGCTCCTCCATTTTATCGCATTTGCTTATCTCATATATATTCTTGAATGCCGCTGCATGAGAGAGTGATAGGATAATCTAGCTTGATATATTTCATCACCTCTGTGAGAGAGTGCACCAGACCCATTCCGTGACCCGATCCGGGCACGAAGGAGAGTACACCACCCAGACTCATTGCCGATTTCTCAACTGCGCACATCCGCACGCTTCCCTCGCTAGGGATGAGTCGCGAGTTTACCAAGAGTCTCAGGTTCGTATCAAATTGGCATTGAGTCGCATCTCGTCCTGCATCAATCCTCTTCAGGGGTTCGTTGGTCAACACGACGATGGAGTGCCCTTGAAAGTAGGGCTGGAGGTGCTTGGCTGAGGTCACCAACGCTAGCACGAGTTTCTCGATTGTGGGATACCGTCTTTCGGCCTCGTAGAGTACCTTGCTGGTGTAGTATACTGGTCTCTGCACTCTTACGTCATCTCGAACTAGGACTGAGCTCATTATGGAAGGAGTTGAAGAGAGGTAAAGGTGTAATGTTTTGCCTAAGACCGGTTTCGATAACACCCGGGGTGAGGCCAGAAACTCCTTTAGTTCTGCAAAAGCCTTCTGACATTCCTCGTCCCATGTGAACGTGACGGATGCCAATTTGGACCATCTTAACAATTTGAAGAAGGGCAGGCATCGTTCGATCGCTCGAGAGAAGAAACGGTTGAGCGCAACAATTCATCCAGTCAGGCGTTGGACATCCATGATGCAGACGGGCGGCTGCATGTTCAGGATGGCCTGAACTTTGTCGGGGTTGGCCTCGATCCCGCGTTGAGTGACAAGAAAACCCAAGAATTTCCCGGATCAAACCCCAAAAGTGCATTTACCTGGATTGAGCTTCATGTTGTACCTTAGGAGGGTGTCGAAGGTTTCAGCTAGGTCGGCGAAGTGGTCCTCAGCCTCAGGTGTTTTGACGTGCATGTCTTCGATATAGACTTCGACGTTCCGACCGATTTGTCCTTCAAAAATGTGGTTGATCAGCCTCTGGCATGTTGCTAAGGCATTCTTTAGCCCGAATGGCATTCGGGTGCAGCAGTATATGCCGAAGTCGGTGATAAAGGTGATCTTCTCGATGTCTTTAGGATCCATTAAAATCTGATGGTAGCCAGAGTAGGCATCCAGAAAACTGAGCAATTCGTTACCGGAGGTTGAGTCGACTAGCTGGTCGATACTTGGTAGTGGGTAACAGTCTTTCGGAGTGGCTTTATTGAGGTCGATGAAGTCCACACACATTCGTCATTTGCCCGAAGCTTTTGGTACTAAGATGACATTAGCGAGCCACGTCGAGTAAAGGACCGGACGAAATAGGCCGGTTCTCTTCCCTTTAATAATTTGCTCTTTGATGATCATCTGCTTCTCTGGGGCGTGCTTTCTTCAGCGTTGTTGGATGAGTTTCATCGACGGGTCAAGGTTGAACTTCTGTACCACCATCTCTCCAGGGATCCCGAAAAGATGCTCATCAGACCACGCGAAGACTTGGATGTACTCTGAAAGAAAATCTTTATATTGTTCTTGTACATCATGTGATAAATCAGCTCCAATTTTTACTGTTAGGGCCAAGTCATCTTTGAGGAAGACCGTCAGCAATTCGCCATCGGGCTCAGATGTTGTTGGTTCATCCTCGGCTCTCCTGACCCCTTTCTTTTTCCCCTCTAGCTTTATGGCTTCAACCAAGATTATGTAGCACCTTCAAGCTAATGTCTGGTTACCTCAGATTTCCCCGATACCATATTTGGTGGGAAACTTCATTTTTTGGTGATAGGTGGAGGGCACTGCCTTTGTTCGGCTGAGGATACCTCGGCCAAAGATGGCATTATAGGCCGACATCCCCTTTTATCACTATGAAGTCCACCATAACCGTGACGGTCTTAGGAGGGGCACCAATAGTGACCGACAGGCTTAGGGCTCCATAGGGATAGGTTGCCTAGCCATTGAACCCGCAGAGGGGGGTTCGAATTGGGCGAAGCTTGGATAGGTTTTCACCCATCTTAAGGAAACATTCGTACGAGAGTACATCAGGGGCTCTACCATTGACAACCAATATCATATCTACGTTACAATAGTTTATAGTAGTCGATACTACAAGAGCGTCATCGTGCGGGGTAGATAACCCTTCCAGGTCTTGGTCAGAGAACACCAGGGCCTGCTGCTTGCTCGCCAGCGGGGCTATAGGGGGCTCAGAGGCCCTGCTTGCCCGTTCAGCGTGATGCTTCCTTCCTCAGCTACTATCTCCTCCTGATGTTGTGCCACCAGAAATAACATTGATATGGACTCCATGGGGGTAATTGTCAATTTCTCTTGAGACACCATGATCCTCCTTCTAGTGCTCGGACACGTATCGAGATAAATGCCTCTAGCAGACGAGAGGCTCAATCTCATCCTTGAGCTGCTAACAATCTTCAGTATGGTGCCCGTGGTCGTTGTGAAACTGGCAATGCATGCGGCGACTGTGGTGCTTGGCCTTCAAAGGCTCGGGTTGGCAGAGGAGGCTCGAGCCCTTGATATCTTAGTATATATCATAGACGGGGGCGGATAGAGGAGTGTACTGCTCATATTTCTGTGGGGGCTCCCTGTGGTCTCCGTCTTGATTCTGCCTTTTCCCTTGGCCCGAGCCTTGCTCGGATGGTCACTTCTTATCCCCTTCTCGACCCGAGCCCATTGTGCCGCGTCAAGCGCTGAGGACTTCCTCGCACTCCGCGTGACGTTGGGCTAAGGTCACCAGATCGGCGAGAGAGGTGGGGGGATGGAGGACTAGTTCTCATCGGAGATTCTCATCGCGGGTGTCTTCGGTCAATGCGGTGATGGCTGAGACGACATCCTGGCGAGAGATACGCAGGGCTTCCGATTTAAATCGGTTGATATAACCCCGAAGCTTTTCCCCCTGTGCCTGCTTTAGCGCCAACAGCCCCACTACTGACCTTGGAGGGCTGCTGCTGGCGAAGCTTTCCTTGAATACTCACCCGAACTACCTGAAGTCATGAATACTGCCAGGGGCGAGTGCTCGGAACCAGGCTTGAGCGCCCTGGACCAAGGTGGTCATGAACGCTCGGCACTTTATAGCGTCAGAAGCCCCGTACAGGGTCATCAGGGCGTCGAAGCTGTCGTAGTGGTCGGTCGGGTCTCCCTGGCCGTCATATGACTTGAAGGTTGGCAATGAGAGTCTGGGGGATATATCGGCCTTTAAGATTTGGTCAGAGAATGGGGACTGCTCCTCATCCTCCTTTGTGGAAGTCTTTTGTAGGGTGCGAAAGGTGCGCTCTTGTTCCGCGAAACATCTTTCGAAGTCTCACAATCGGAGGGATAACTCCGGTTGCCGCTGGGCCGAGGGGCTACGAGGGCATCCTTGCTGGCTGCCTCGTCATCCCTCAGAGTCATCGATCTCCGGAACCTGCTGGCACGTCCTAGGTCTTTCTCTCCTCGGGGTGGAGGAGGCTTCTTGATCTGGAGGAGGGGCGTGCGAAGGTACTCCCGACCTGTTGCGTATAAGCCGTCGTCCCCGGAGGGTGAAGCGGCCTCCGGCTGTTTGCTGGGAAGCTTCTCCATGGGGGGGGGCTTTCTCGGGGAAGTTGTGACTTCTCCTCCCTAGCTGCCTGGTTCCTCATTAATTCTACGAGGACATCCAGTTTTGCGTTGAGGGTTTGGAGAGCGTCAGAACTCCCGTTGGGGGATTGCACCTCCGTGGTTGGTGGAGGCAGCTCGTCGGCTTGGTTGTTGTCATCAGAGGGGAGGTTTTCCGTAGGATGGGAAGGCACAGGTTCTCCTTCCTCTACGACCACGGTCCTTCCCTTGCCGCCGCCGATTCTCCTACCAGAATTCCTTCACACCATGATGGCTCTTCGCTCATTTCCCACAGATGGTGTCAGAGCCGTAATGTCGCGCTGATCCTAAGTCGTGAGATCCTGGAAGATTCCTTGGTCACGGCCACCATGCGTATATAATCTACAAGATGGGAAACATATCAGGGGTGCCCAGGGATGAAACCCTGGGGAAAACCCTCCGATGCTTAAGTCAACAAATATGATAGAGCACGGGTGTGAAAGGAGGAGGTACGGGAAGAAGAGGGCGTGAGATTGTTTTCCACCAAGAGGTATGGTGGTTCTCACTCAGGATCGTTGCTTACCTCCTCGGAGGGTCTCCCTGGGATTTATATAGCGATCCAATTAATGTAGGAGCCCTCGGAGTCGAGGGGATTCAGGGGGGTTGCGTCCTCATCGTGGGCTCTTTATGGCACGAGGACTCCTGCTCTCCCTTATCCCTTGGGGTTCCCTGCTCCTGAAGGATGCGTAACAGATGCTTGGATAAGCTTCCGACAGTCGGTCTGAGCTTGGGACGCTTGCTCGGAGTTTCCTCTCGAGCGATGGGTTCGTTGCTCAGATAGGTCGCGCTGGGTCCCAACAGGGGCCTTCTCAACCGATCTATCGCTCGGGCTTCCGGACCGGAGGGTGATGGGGCATCAGGGCTATTCCATTAAATGTTTGGAATATATTTTTATAATATTGTACTTGGTGTATAATGTGTGTTTATTTTGGGTTTTATTTGGGTTTATGTGTAAAAGGGCCACGTCGGCCCAACAGGGGCCCCCACCCTCTCTCTCATTGGGCCACTTGGCTTCTAGCATCCATGAGGGTTGGTCCATGGTCCAAGGTGGACTTGGACCATGAGAAGCCAATTCCAAATTGCCTTCTCCAAGTGGGGAGCGCACCTCCCCTTATAGTATTTTTTATTATGGTCATTTTGACCACATGGGAGATTAATTCCCCATTCTCCATTTGCCCCTCCCTAACCCTAGATCTAGGGATAGTTTAGGGCTTTTATACATTTATATATAAACCTTGTATTTCCACATTTCATAGAATATCAAGAAGAAAAAATCAAAATTGTGTGCAAGAGCAAGGGCGCAGCCCCTCTCCCCCTTCCACCCCGTTTGCAGCTGAGAGAGCAGCCCCCTTCTGAGGTGTGAGACCTCATTATCATCCCCTCTCTTAGTGAGAAGCTCAACACCGCCGCCACCATCCAGCCACCATTGAACCACCACCGCCGCCTCGTCGGAGTTCTGTCCATCTCTGGACATCAAGCTGAGGCCAAAATTCTATTTCCCCATCCGTAGATCTGTTCGACCCCAAATTTTGTGGGTTTTTTCTTCCTATCATCCCCCATCCCCAGTTCAAATTTCGTGTCATTCCACCTTCATTTACTATTTTTACCAGTAATTAAGTTTTCCCCCCACCAATCTGCCAATTTGCAGATCTGCAGAATAGTAGTCTGTTGTTGTATTTTTCCCAGCCCCTTAGTCATCTCCAAAAAATCCCAAAACATCCATACGTGATACTCACAACCCCCTTTTCCACCCATAATTTCCCCAGAGTCTAGATCCCTCATTTTCATTTTGGTCAAAATTCATTTTTAGGTAGATCATGTTCTATCCTGACTGCCTGTAATCCAAACCAGCAGAAATACATGGGGAACAGTCATTTTCAATTCCAATCCATCTACTAGATGGACATGAAATAATTATATCTTGTAGCCCTTTGAGTCCTCTATCCAACGGCGCCAATCTCGCCTCGATCCACCTCCGGATCTAGGCACACAAATTCTTTTCACCGGGTCGCGCAAACCTATTCCGTGAACAGGCCAGCAAAGGTAGCAGTAAGTTAATTCTTACAAAATTACTTCGCCATCGATTCAGCCGCCACTGACTTCTGGGATCGAAGAGGAGTGTTCCACCGGCGTCCCAGCGAACTACCGCAGCCAGAAGGTGAGCGGAAGCCGCCGTCCCAGCAGTTGAGTTCGCTTGCTGTCCAGCGGGCTGAACTGAGTTGTTGAACTGAGTTGGAATAGCACTGAGTCGGACCAGTAGCCCGCCTCCTATCCGAGAGCCCTTCCAACTTGCTGCCCGTCAACTCGAGACCGCTACTCTTAGGTCCCAGTATAGCCCTTTACCTCCCTGCGTGGAGTGAGTAAAGAAAATCACTTCTGTAATTAATTACATTTACTATATCGGGAGTTACGGTCTTGGCCGGTGTCGTCTTCCCCACGCCCGGAGCGTGGAGGTACACTCGCCACCCTCCTACTTTGTCATTTTTCTTATCTGGTATATTTTCATATGCCGCTGCATGAGTGTGTTAGGATAACTATCTCGAAATTTTTATCACCGCTGTGAGAGTTAGTGCGAGACCCGTCCCGTGACTCGATCCGAGCATACGGAAAAGCCGATACCCCAGACTCATTGTCGGTTCCTCAACCGCGTAGATCCACACGTTTCCCTCGCTTAGGGACGTCCGCGAGCTAGAGTCCCAGGTTCGCGTACCATCTCGCATTAAATTGGTTTCAGAGCTAAGTCAAGTCCAAGGGTAGTCGGTCCAAGGTGTCATATTGCATTCTGATGCCCAGTATATCAAAAGGTTTTCCCAGAACGATAGGTTACGCATATTGGGAAGGTAGCACACTTGCGTGAGTGCGATCTTCAGATCAAACCTCCATCACATACCGAATATTGGAGTTTAGGTCATCCTTCACTTCACCTTGGTCGGTGCATTCCAACCCCATGTCATTTGCATGCCCATTTGTAGAGGTACCCAACACTCACCACCACCTATGGCAGATCCCCGAGTCCCTAGTCCCGATGAAACATCGGTGGTCGACATGTTTTGAGCTCTTATGGGAAAAATAGATGGGTTGAGTACACGAGTAGATGAGTTGAGTATGCGAGTGGATAAAATGGAAGGGTGGAGTACGTGGGTGGATGGTCTAGGCACACACCTGGAAGAGAGGATGAAGGCCTTAGAGGATCGGGCCGACGGGTCAGACCAGTCTTTTCATGGTCTGGTAGGGAGAGTCGTTGTCCTACAGAGACCCCCGGTGGAGGCGCACCCCATGCCGATGGATGGTCAACAAGAGTCGATTCAGTAACTTGCTACTCCTAGGGCTCAAGGGGTAGATGATAGGAGGCACCGAGTCCCCGTGGTGGTTGATTCTGAGTCCGAGAATGAAAATGGGGGATATGGTCGTGGCCGTCGTCTTCAATGATGGAACCATGATTTAGATGAGGACGAGTGTATCCTCAAGACCATTCGTGCGGACCCTCCCACTTTTGATGGGTCCTTGACTCGAAGGTCTATCTAGATTGGGAGTCTGGGATGGATCGATACTTTGATTGGTTTGATATGATAGACTGTTGAAGAGTCCGAATCGCTACCATGAAGCTGATGGGACAGCACAGACCTATTGGAAGAATGTAGAGAGCCTATTGTTTCATCGGCAGGAGCCCCAGGTTAGATATGGGGTGAGATGAAGGTCAAGCTTCGACAAAAGTACCTTCCTGCCACATACCGTCAGCGACTCATCGATAGGTGGCAGAGTCTTAGTCAGGGAGATCATCCCGTCTCCGAGTACATCGCTGAATTTGATGAGTATTTTTTACGATGTGGAGTCACGGAGGAGAGCTCCATGCTTATTTCCCGCTTCCGACGTAGTTTACAGCTGCACTACCAGTACAAACTTTTTTGCCGTAATGCCCAGACTTTAGAAGAGGCGTATCAGGTTGCTCTAGAAGTGGAGTAGTTTGAGACTGAGTTTGAGCCTGCCCAACGATTGGGACCCTTTCCTCATCGTGGGGTCGAGCCTCGTAGCTCGTCCGGCCCATATCAGAGGGCCCCCATGGCTCGACCCCCGGAGCCCACCCGTCAGGAGCCACCCGCTCCAAGGCCTCGCCCTCCCCTCCGAGCGACGTTCCCCCTAAACCCCAACCTGCTGCACCCATTGCCTGACCCCAGGCACCCACACCTTCTACTCACCCTTTATTGCCTGCACCCCCAGTCCGTCGGGAGGATAAGGGCAAGGGGCCACTTATTGGGGAGACTAGTGGGTCACGATAGTAGTGCTACTGCTGCCATGGGTTTGGCCACTTTGCAGGCCAGTGCCCCACACGTACATCCCTAGTCATTGGGGACCAAAGGGTTGGAGAGGCTTCACCATCAGGGCTAGTGCCAGTCAGCTATGAGGCCGATCATGACCTAGCTGATGAGTTCTTTCGTGACGAGGGAGATGTCCAGGGGGATCCACCAGACCTCCCAGATGCTCAGTAGCCAGTATACGGAATTATGTATGAGTCTAGGGTCATGTGTGTGAGTCTTTGTTTCGTACAGTCTGTGAGAGTCTACATGTGTCAAGTCCAGCCAGTCTAATGTCAGCTCGCGATGTCAGTCCCTTTCGAGTGTGAGGCAAGTCGGATCTCATGCGTACATTGTGGACTTGCCTAACGAATAGGGGATTAGCTCTACCTTTCTATGTCTCGGATCCAGTCACATACAGGGACCCAGCGGTGATTCCCAATGAGTCTTTGTGCTGTTTCCACCCCTTGTGAGTGACCCCACCTCAGAGTGTCCACCACCAGCCTCATTCATGGCAGCGTGTGCATATAGAACACATACAGGATGCGTAGGTGACTATTACTCGGAGTGGAGCATACCCACGCTACACGGTACGGTGGAGAGCACGACCCACATCTGATCACCTGGGCAAAGCTACGGAGGATGGAACGAGATCTGCAGGAGCAAGCAGTCGCACCACTTACTCTACGGGGTCGAGTTCTTCCCACCCGGGGAGAATTGATGGGGCATCAGGGCTATTCCATTAAATGTTTGGAATGTATTTTTGTAATATTATACTTGGTGTGTAATGTGTGTTTGTTTTGGATTTTATTTGGGTTTATGTGTAAAAGGGCCACGTAGACCTAGCAGGGGGCCCCACCCTCTCTCTCACTGGGCCACTTGGCTTCTAGGGTCCATGGGGGTTGGTCCATGGTCCAAGGTGGACTTGGACCATGAGAAGCCAATTCCAAATTGCCTTCTCCAAGAGGGGGGCGCACCTCCCCTTATAATATTTTTTATTGTGGTCATTTTGACCACATGGGAGATTAATTCCACATTCCCTATTTGCCCCTCCCTAACCCTAGATCTAGGGATAGTTTAGGTCTTTTATACATTTCTATATAAACCTTGTATTTCCACATTTCATAGAATATCAAGAAGAAGAAATATCAGAAATTGTGTGCAAGAGCAAGGGCGCAGCCCCTCTCCCCCTTCCACCCCCTTTGCAGTTGAGAGAGCAGCTCCCTTCTGAGGTGTGAGACCTCATTATCATCCCCTCTCTGAGTGAGAAGCTCAACACCGCCGCCACCATCGAGCCACCATCGCACCACCACCGTCGCCTTGTCGGAGTTCTGTCCATCTCTGGATAGCAAGCTGAGGCAAAAATTCTATCTCTCAGTCCGTAGATCTGTTTGAACCCAAATTTTGAGGGTTTATTCTTCCTATCATCCCCCATCCCCAGTTCAAATTTCGTGTCATTCCGCCTTCATTTACTATTTTTCCCAGTAATTAAGTTTTCTCACCAACAATCTACCAGTTTGTAGATCTGCAGAATAGTAGTCTGTTGTATTTTTCCTGCCCCCTTAGTCATCTCCAAAATATCCCAAAAAATTCATACGTGATCCCCACGTGCCCCTTTTCCACCCATAATTTCCCCAGAGTCTAGATTCATCATTTTTATTTTAGTCAAAGTTTCTTTTCAGGCCAATCCTGTTCTATCCTGACTGCCTATAATCCGAACCAGCAGAAATACCTGGGGAACAATCATTTTCATTTCCAATCCGTCCACTGGATGGACATGAAATAATTATATGTTGTAGCCCTTTGAGTCCTCTATCCAATGGCGCTGATCTTGCCTCGATCCTCCTCCGGATCTGGGCACACAAATTCTTTTCGTCGGGTTGCGCTAACATGTTCCGTGAATAGGCCAGCAAAGGCAACAGCAAGTTAATTCTTGCAAAATTACTTTGCCATCGATTCAGCCGCCGCCGACTGCAGGGATCAAAGAGGAGTGTTCCACCGGAGTGCCAGCCAACCACCGCGGCCAGAAGGTGACCGGAAGCCGTCGTCCCAGCAGCCGAGTTCGCTTGCTATCCAGCGGGCTGAACTGAGTTGCTGAACTAAGTTGGAATTGTACCAAGTCGGACCAGCAGCCCGCCTCTGATCCAAGAGCCCTTCCGGCTTGCTGCCCGTCAACCCGAGACCGATACTCCTGGGTCCCACTGTAGCCCTTTACTTCCCTACGTGGAGTGGGCATAGAAAATCACTTCTGTAATTAATTACATTTACTATACCGAGAGTTACGGTCTTGGCCGGGGTCATCTTCCCCACGCCCGGAGCGTGGAGGTACACTTGCCACCCTCCTACTTTGGCATTTGCTTATCTGGTATATTATCATATGCCGTTGCATGAGTGTGTTAGGATAACTAGCTCGATATTTTTATCATCGTTGCGAGAGTGAGTGTGAGACCCGTCCCGCCACTCGATCCGAGCACGCGGAAAAGTCGATACCCGAGACTCATTGCCGGCTCCTCAACCGTGCAGATTCACACATTTCCCTCGCTTAGGGACGTCCGCGAGATAGAGTCCCAGGTTCGCGTCCTGTCCCGCATCAGAGGGTCGCCTAGGAAGTGCTGCTCTGAGTGAGTTTTAGGCTTGAAGTAAGTGGGCCCAAAATGGGGCTGTCACTTTAGGGAGTTCGGCCTAGTTTAGTCAAATTGAACCTAGTTGGGCCGTGCTCTTGGGCGGTAGATTTTCCCCCTCTCCACATCCATATCTTATTTTCATTATTTGGGTCACGTTTGCATAGTTAAACATTGTCTCTATTTTTGCATTTTGTGCATAAAATCTGCATGTAGGTCCGGGGGCAGACACAAAAGTATGCCATTTCTTCATGATTTTTCATGTCTTTTAGTGCCTGATTGTGCCTATTTTTCATCTTGCATTGTTGGCCTTCATATTGTCTTGGATTTCCCACTTTGTTTACATCCATATCATTGTGTGTATATATTTAATATTACCTTGATTTGATAGTTTTAGGCTAGAAATTGCATGCACTCCGGTGCACATCGGGCCATGCATCCTTCATATTGTCATTGCATTCCTCCTTGGTAAGTGACCCTCTCGCCTCCACATTCCTTGGGGTCGAGTAGGTGATCTTATCCGGGACCTCCGTAAGTCTCCGTGAGCTGTGGATTTTCACACGGACGCCGGGCCGGTTGTACCTTTTCTACCCTTAGGTTTGCATTTGCATACGTGTGAGGGAGTTAACCTTAGTCAACCCAAAGCTTGGACCTTATTCCCATAAGATTCCTATCTTGCGGAAATTATTCTTAATTCAAATCATTAAAAGGTCTATTAAAACTCCTAAAATATTTCCCATCATTTTAACTTGTTTGACTTGGGTGAAAACTCTCACATTACATTGTTTGTGCTGTTTGGGCCTGTCCAGGCCCATTAATAGTGTTTTGTGTTGCATCCACATATTCTTTTGCTGTTAGGCCCATTTAGGTTAACCCATTTTGTGTGTCTATTGTCTAGTCCATTGTCTTAGGTCTGTTTTGTTGAAACGTTGGTATTACTCTGATACCAGTAGTTGAAATTGGTATAGCTCAGATACCTATAGTTGTGGTGCACGGGTGAGATCCAGAGGGGGGGTGAATGGATCCTAGTGACAATATTTGTGGAATTAAAAATTTAAACGCACTTAATTGATTAGAAATCAAATACACTGTAGAGTGGTACTAGGCGGAGGTTGGACTCGAGAGTCTTCTCACGTAAGAATGCCAACCTTTCAGATAGGCCTGACTTGTCCTTCTGGCTGGATCTTTTGATATACCTCTCAAACAGCGATTTAGACAGGTAAACAATGAGTGCTAATGATGTAGAAACTAAAGCAACTATTCTAAGTGCAATTAGAAGCGGTCCTAAACATGCATCTAATTGAAACAATGAAAGGTTGAAACAATCGCACTAGACACAAGAAATTTTTAGGTGGTTCGGTCTCAACCTTGAGACCTACGTCCACCCCTTACTCCAACAACAGTAAGGCTTCTGCTGACTAACAGCTTGAATTGCTGAGCATCACAGCTTGCTTACAGCTGAGAATCACAACTTGCTATACCGTTGAGCATCACAGCTTGCTTCCGCTGTGCACCACAGCTTGCGTCTGCTACACCCCACGGCTTGCGCCTACTGAGCATCACAGCTTGCTGACCGTTGAGCATCACAGCTTGCCTTGCTGACTAACAGCTTGAAAAAGATTTAAAGAAAACAAGAAAATAATGGAAAGACAGAAAGTAGATCTGACTCGAATTACAATGTAGCGCACAAAGGAGCAAGAGATCCTAGATCTGATCTAGAGATCGTGAGCAACACCATCTACTTCACTCTCGATTTCAGCTTCAGTCTCGATACTCTATTTTCATCTTTCTCTGCAACTCTCTGCAACTCACTTTCTCTGTAGCTCTGGCTTCTTTCTTCTGGTATCCTTTCTCTCTAAATTTTTCTCTTTCGGTTCTAGGTTCTCTCTATTTTCATTTGAGCGATCGTGCCTCTATTTATAGCTTCACGGGAGTTGGGCGTGTGGGAAGCATGTTTCCTACCTAGATCCTCTTTAGAACACACCGCTGGATTCCACGTGTCAGATGCAGAAGACAAGCTGATCCACGTGGCTGAATCTTTAGTCAGGATTCTCGCTTTGGATCACATGCGTGTTAACTTGAACTTCAAACCACGTGTCCATGACTGATCACGATGCTTCATGCTCTTTAAGTGTTCGATCCTGGTTGCCTTAATGATTAAGACTCTTCACACATAAACCCCTATTAACAGAATATAAGGCATTTTATCAAACACTTTGTCAGCATTAATATGCATCGACCTATGAGAGAAAGAGTCACAGTATGATAGCATAGAGCTTATGTATTAAACATATATGCTCAGACCTTATATGTGCATGTGCACCGACCTAGACTTATAAATGTGCACTGACTTGTGAATGTGCACCGACTTGCATTGCTAGGTCCTTATGCATGTGCTCCAACTAGAATGAATATGCTCAGACCTGCGTGGCTAGAAGTTTATACATGTGCTCCGACTTCGAATGAATGTGCTCCAACTAGAATGAATATGCTCCGACCTACGTAGCTAGGAGTACTCTGACCTTCAAAATGCATGTGCACTGACTTGAATGCATGTGCTTCGACCCTGTGCGTGCATGTGCATAGACTTCAAATGAATATGCTTCATCTTCTATGCTGCATATGCACTAACTTACATGAAGATGCTCCGACCTTCATGCAATGAAAATGTGCATGTGCACCGACCTACGTGAGGGTGCTTCGACCTTCATGCCCAGACTAACTACATGTGTATCGACCTCATGAAGGTGCTTCGACCTGCATCACTAGGCTTTTATGCATGTGCACCGACTTGAAGTATGAATGTGCTCGAACCTTCATAACAAGAAATTTATGCATGTGCACTGACCCTCGATGTAGCAATGAACATGTGCTTTGACCTTCTATGCTAAAATGACCATATGCATCGACCTAGAACATGTGCAAAAACATATGTGCATTGACCTGAATTTGTAGATCTCTAATTTAAAATCCACTTAAAAGAAATATCAATAAAAAATGATAACAATAATAAGCATGAGCACGAGGTGCTAAGGGGAGTGTGTGTGTGATCGCCAGAGACGCGAGGGTCTCAAGTGGAAAATAATATGGGAAAGGATCGCAAAATACCTCTTGAAACGCGGTTGATTGTAGGTGCTTCCTTTCTCTTCAAATCGGCCGGCCGACGAAGAGAGTTCTTCACTTTTATTACCCTTGCAAAAAAAATCAAAGACAACACCAAAAGATTGGAATTAGAAGTATGGTGTGTAGCATCAATTCATGATAGAAATATGTGCGCATGAAAATTGTAAAAGAACACACCTTAAGGGGGTTGCCCTTAAACCCCTATGCAAAGAGAGTGTGGGAGATATGACGTAAATGCATGAAAAATAATAAACAAAGGAGGTGTGCAAGAGATGCACTAAGGGGAAATCTCAATATGATTGAGAAATCAATATGATGAATATGATGCATAAATTAGGAAGCATGTATGTATGAACCAAATAGAAATAGAAATAAAAATTAAAATAAGAGGAGAGGAAGGATAAAAATCTGTTTGGTTGAGCTGGATTTAATCCTCAATGGGAAGAAACTTCAAAGAGATGGAGATGTGAATATGGAAGAAGAAGCTCCTCCTAAGCCGATGCACCTTCCTTCGGTTCCTGTTAAAAAAAGAAAAAGAAACAAAACACAGAAGAGAAGATAGAAGAAGGAGAGGAAGAAGAAGAAAAAGCAGAAGATGAAGAATAATGTAAAACGAAATGAAAACAGAAGAGAAGTAGAAGACAGAAGAAGAAGAAGACACCGAGGAAGAAAATAAGAGAGAAAATAGAAGAATAAACAGAAGAACCTCTCCAACCGAACCCCCGTCCACAGAGCCAAGAGAGCTCTATAAATAAGGCAAATCAAGATAAGCATGGCAAGAGTCCATAATGGGGAAAGATAAGAACGGGTAATGACCAAACAAAGTAGGACTCTTGGGGGAAAGGCTGCGTTCGAGTAAGAAACGAAAGTGAAACACGACCTGGGTAAGGGCGTCAATTCTAGAATTGACGACCTACCCGAAGGCGTCTTTTAAAACACGACTTAGCTTAGGACGTTAATTCAAAAGTTCAAAATAGGGATATTTTTTATTTCTTAATATTATTTTTTTATTTTTTAAGTGAAGGTGCATATCGTCGCCCTGATTCCAACGACTATTTTTGCGTATTTTTCTGACACCCGGAAAACCACCAAATCACCTATGGAAGGGGTTGAAAAAAATATTATTAAAATATTCAAATGAAAGTGACACCCTCCCCTACCGTCGTTTCTTTGAATTTTCGAATTTTTATTTTATTAAAAATTGAACTAACGTCCTTTAACATGTCGTTAATTTCCAAAAATTCTGAAAAAGGTTCAAAAAATCTTTAAAAAATGGGAATTTGAGATAGAAAAATGCCCTCACTGCAGTCGTCAATTTTATTTTATTTTTTTTATTTTCTTAAAAATGAAAAGACGCCCTCCTTTAAGTCGTTATTTTATAAAAATACCTAGAAAATTTAGAAAAATCCAGAAAAATCCAGAAAAATCTAGAAAAATCCAGAAAAATAGAAAAAGAGGAGGAAAAGTGAAAAATCCAAGAAAAGTGAGAAAAACCACTCAAACGCAGCTAATTTGAGGGTCAAATTAGGGCATTACAAGGTAATATGAGATGTACTCATAGTAACGTCAATTTTGGCGTGTCTACAGCTGCCCCGCCTTGGCGTCTGCTTTGCAAGGGAGCGTAGCAAACTGAAAAGTAGATGCCAAGGTGTGATGAGACACGCAATCAACATCACTTGATGAGAATGAAATCAAAAGCTCGAGATGAAGCAAATCTCGGGAAATCCAACGAAATCAACAATGTTTGGATAAAACGGGGAGTGTGCACGCGGTGCACGAAGGAGATAAAATAAATGATCAACTTCCAGCGCGGTGGAAGTACCCCAGGTCACAAACCTATAAGTTTCACCATTGGGGAGCGATTACCAGCCAATGTGGACGTGCTGCAGCCAAGGTGGATTAAAGGAAAGGAGATTAAAAATAAGATGATAAAATCCAAACAAGGAGCTTTCGAGAAAAGACCCAAAACAGCGACAAAACGAACTGAAGACACAATTCAGCATGGAATATCTCATATCTGGAAAAGATTAATATCAATTCAACCCTCAAAGTCAGCTCATCAGAATGATTTTTCACAATTGTTTCAAATTCCTACATGAATGCATGCTGAGTTTAAAGGAAAAATAAATCAAACAAAAATATAAAATAATCAAGGATAATATTGTTAAACTGCCGAGACTGAGTCAAGAAACTCATTCTGCGAGCTGATACTAAGCCGAAGCCCGTTTATCCACGCACCAACTCGTAAAACGAAACCATCGTCCCCAGTCTTGGACGGCTCAACGGCCTATCCGTATGACTAAGACGCCTCTGGAATCATCATTATTTTTGATGAAGGGGAACTCAAATCCCAGATTTACCAAAGCCACAAGGTCCTTGATATAATCTAGTAGCGTATGTAACATATAGTAAAAATGCATACAGGGAGAGATGGTGGAACAATAAGTATGGGGGAACTGAGAGATGAGGTGCGGGCACCGTGGGGCTTGGATGATGATGCCCGGACGGTGAGACCAAGAGCTTCTTATCCTGCGCTCAAAATTTCATTAGCCAAGATATAATGAAGATAACAAGCAATGAATGAGGCATTTAAGCATAACAAGCATAGCATGAATGGAAGCATCAATAAGCAATGACAACATAGACATCAAAGCACTCAAAGCTTAGTGTGAATAGCATTCAAGCATGTATTAGCATGAATAGCACGAATTAAATTATAGCATTGCAAAGCATCATTGTTTGTTGTTTGTCATAAGGATGATAATCTTGGCATGTGAGATTGAGATTGAATGATTGGAATCAAGTAATGTCCAGTGGCAAAGTGATCAAGTGAAATTAGCAGGAGTTGATTGAATGATTTGTAGATGAATAATCAGAATGATATAGTAATCAGAATGATATAGGGAGATGATAATCAAAATGCCCTAGTGTGGCATATCACGAGAATATCGGGAGGAATCAAGAGGTTGATAACAATAAGTGAAGATAGGACTCATCCCGTGCTCTTAGTTCTTGCAAAGTTGTTCCTGCAAAACACCATCAGACAATACAATGCAATTTTTTTTGTTTTTGGAATATGTAAATTTTTATGAGTTTTGAAAATATTTGAATTTTTATGAATTTTGAAAAATATTTAAATTTTTATTATGAATTTTGAAAGTATTCAATTTTTTGTTTAATTTTGCTCAGGAAATATTCAATTTTTTGTGGATTTTGGTTTAGACATTGTTAATGCAGCATCAAAGGGTTGTTTTTGAACCACTGGCTAGGGGTCCTAGTTCCTTCCCTTTTCGCTAAAATTACCCAAAGCTAGGCGTGCATTGAATGTGGCATCCTATAATTGACTACCCTTGATTAACAGTGCCCCTACCAAGGCCATACCTGAGAAACATTCGGTCTTGGAGGGAGAAGAGAAGAACAATTGTGGATAAGCTTTATGCAGGATGGGAGATATCAAGACTTGAATTCTTTCCAAGGTGTTCCCTCAAAGAGGTAGTCTGTTGCGCCGGGGCTTTGTGCCTTTAATTTTTAGACCCTTGACATGCATACGACCAGGGTTTTCCCTGCGGGGACTTTGCCACTCTTGTCATGCCATAATTCATACTTTTGCTTTTATCAAAATTCTGACTTGATTTTCATAATACCCCTTTTGGCTAAATGTATATCATGAAAACTCATATGAAAACTCATATTGATGTTGATTTTGGGTCAAGACTGCCCCTATTTGAGACTCCTCTCGTATTGGGGATTACCTAGGTTGGTCATCTCATCCGTCAACCTCTTGCCCCTGCATGTGGCCGAATAAAGAAGAGAAAAGACTTTCAGATATTCTCATGGCATGGGCAAGATAGCAACGGTGGTTTTATCAAAGGAGCCAACTAAGGACGCCGTGAAGTGTGTGCGGTGCCCAACTAAGGGTTGCTCTTAACAAGCGGGGAGAGAATGTTGAATTCCCAGCGCGGGTTTTTATTAACCAGAGGTGCTGCAAAAAAAAACAAGCCTAAAGGACTCTTTTGAGAATGATTTTTATTAAACAAAAGCTTAAGATAAAGGTTTAAAACACCACTCTTAATCTCGTTAAGAAGCACTTGATTTTGAAAATCATGCGTGAAGTAATGAGAAAATGATATCATTAAAATGCATACTTACGCCAATATGTTACCTTGCAACCTTTGTAGAAGCAGCTGTCAGAGGCGAGGTTGATCATCGTGGGATTTGTCCTCTTTGACAGTCAAAAGGATTGGAAGCAAAGGATTTTGGGAGTGGCTTAACAAGAATGAGTGGTGCTCAAACCAGACTCAGACGAATAAGGAGAAAAGGAAAAGAGGCGAGGGCTAGAACTCCCTCACTAAGGCGCGGAGACCCTGATCACATGGAATAGTCTATAGAAGAAGCGGAAAATCAAGAAGAGGGGTGAGGACTAAAGTCTCGGAAGCAATGGGAGAAAGGGCAGATGCCCAAGGCAGTGGATGTGGAAGAAGTTGGGTCGGACCCAGAATTAGGAGGAATCAGAAGAAGAAATTGGTAGATAGAAAGAGGTGGATCCGGAGGGTCTGGAGGCAGAGGAGGAGAATCATGATAGGAGAAATCCGGAGGCTCCGGAGGAATATTGAAAGAAGGGATGCGATGCCCTGGGGAGAAATAGGGAAAAAGATGATGGAAAAGGAAGAAGAAAATGAAGGATGTGATGTCCCGGAGGAGTAGAAAGATGAATCGGAAGAAAGATGGAGGGTCCGGAGGTTCCGGGGGAATGAAATCAGGAGGGTCACTATGCCCTGGAAGATGATAGAGAGAATAAGACGGAGAATTCGGAGGTTTGGGAGGAAGCAAATGGAAAGGGGCACGATGCCCGGGGAAAAGATGGAGACAATCAGGTGGAGAATCCGGAGGTTCCGGAGGAAGGATATAGAAAGGGGTGCGATACCCAAGAGAGAGGAATGAAGGAGGATCAGGAGGAAAATCCGGAGGTTCCGGAGGTAGCAAATGAGAAGGGGCGCGATGCCCAAGGGGAAAATCCAGAGGTTCCGGAGGAGGAAGGTGGAAAGGGGCGCGATGCCCGAGAGAAAGGTCCGGAGGTTCCGGAGGAGGAGAATGGAAAGGGGCGCGATGCCGGAGGGGAAAGGCATGAAGGATCCGGAGGTTCCGGAGGAATGAGAAGGGAAGGGACGCGATGCCCAAAGAAGAGGGAAATAGAATCTGGAGGTTCCGGAGGAATAAGGTGGAAAGGGGCGCGATGCCCTGGGAGAAAGTCCGGAGGTTCCGGAAGAATAAGGTGGAAAGGGGCGCGATGCCCTGGGAGAAAGTCCAGAGGTTCCGGAAGAAGCAAATGGAAAAGGGCGCGATGCCCGAGGGAAAGGTATGAAAGATCCGGAGACTCCGGAAGAATAAAGTGGAAAGGGGCGTGATGCCCTGGGGGAAAGTCCGGAGGTTCCAGAGGAGGAAAGTGGAAAGGGGCACGATGCCCGAGAGAAAGGTCCGGAGGTTCTGGAGGAGGAGAATGGAAAGGGGCGGGATGCCCGAGGGGAAAGGCATGAAGGATTCGGAGGTTCCGGAGGAATGAGAAGGGAAGGGACGCGATGCCCAAAGAAGAGGGAAATAGAATCTGGAGGTTCCGGAGGAATAAGGTGGAAAGGGGCGCGATGCCCTGGGAGAAAGTCCGGAGGTTCCGGAAGAAGCAAATGGAAAGGGGCGCGATGCCCGAGGGAAAGGTATGAAAGATCCGGAGACTCCGGAAGAATAAAGTGGAAAGGGGCGTGATGCCCTGGGGGAAAGTCCGGAGGTTCCAGAGGAGGAAAGTGGAAAGGGGCGCGATGCCCGAGAGAAAGGTCCGGAGGTTCCGGAGTAGGAGAATGGAAAGGGGCGCGATGCCCGAGGGGAAAGTCCGGAGGTTCCGGAGGAATAGAATCAGAAAGGGCGAGATGCCCAAAGAGGAGGGATAAAATTCCTGGAGGTTCCAGGGAGATAGCAGGAAAAGGGACGCGATGCCCCAGGGATAGTGGATAAAAAGATGAAGATGAATAAGATGGGAAGTGCGGAATATCCGGAGGTGCCAGAAGGCGGGGGAGATACGGGTTTGGAAACCCGGGAAGCAGGAGGTGCAAATGCATGTGAATGCAATAGAATGGACGTGATGAATGCAGTGAATGCATGAACGCAATGAAATGCAAAGAAGATGAGGAATGTGAAGGGTGAGAGGGTGAGATCCTCCTCTTTCCCCTGGGAGTGGCCCATGAAGAAAAAGTGATAGAGATGGATGAATAGAAAGTGGAACAAATAAGGGATGGCCCCTTAGCATTAAGATAACTGCCCCCCCACGGCAGTGAAAGTGTATGAGAAATAGCCCCTGCCGAAGCTTCAATGGTGAATGTCAACTCCCTTGGAGAGTGCAAAGTAATGGTGTGAGGGAGTTGGAAAGTTGGGCTCGGAAGCATTATGTTGCCCAAAGATTCAAAATTTGGAAATTGGAACAAAGGGTGCCCTGCCCGGCCCTTACACAGCATCAATGCTTGGCATGGCGCCGACTTGGCTTCTTCGACCGTGCTTGGCACAATAACCCGGATTGGCATCCGGCAAATGAATTCTTGAATCTTGAATGGCGCGGCCAAGTCCTTGCTGCCCGGCTCTTGATCGTCCTCGGCACCTGTGCTTGTAGAAGGCCCCCCATTCCGAGTAGTAAGGGAAGGTGAAGCAGAGGCGGAAGGCTTCGTGAATGGTGGTGGCGTAATGGAAAGTGTTGGCAAATGGATGAGTGGAAGTGGAGGTTCAAACACGTCGAGTTTCTCCCTTTGCTCGGAAGCAATTGGGATTGGCTCGGGTGCAAAAAGGGGTGGATCCTGCTCAGGATTAGCCATGGGTAAGGGTAAAGGGTTAAATGGTGGAATAGGCAAAGTGGGTTTTAAAGGGATAATGGAAGGCCGAGGTGGCGGTAATGGGAGGTTAATTGGGGAAGGTTCAATGGTCGGTTCGATGGAGGCTAATGGTGTGGAGGTAGATGGCTTAACGGGTGGAGGTTTAATAGTGGAAGGCTTGGGGGAGGCCAGTGTTGCGGAGGTTAATGGTGTAACTGGAGGAGGTGTAGTGTATGCGGTGTCAAGGATAGGAGGAGACTTACAATGTGCCGGTGTGGGTGATTGAAGTATCGACCCATCATCGTAACACCAATTAGTCTCATAAATAGGGGTTGGATCAGGGATGGTTTCATCCTGAGCAGGAGGTTTATCAAATGAAAGTGGGGGAAGTGGAAAGTTAAGGAAACTCGGAAGGGGTGCCTGCGGAGCTTCATCATATACTGCCTCGGATTCTTCAAATGCCGGCTCTTGTTCGCTTGGAATGTTGATGCCATAGTCCTCTCTCCTGTCTTTTCATTCTCTCTCCATCTTAGTAATCTCGTCCAAAGTGGCATGGAGAGGATTGACCGGAGTAGGAGGAGCCATGACCCTTTTAAATTGCTCCTCCATCAAAGTAATCTTATCAAGCAGAGTTTGCTGGAGGGGTGTAACATGAACAACCGAGGGTTGGCAGGGCCTTGAAGGAGGAGGGGCCGTATAAAAAGGCCGTGGAGGTGGATTAATGGGCCGACCCGTAGAAGAACCCGGATGGGCCGGATTGCAATGAATAAATGGGCCTTGGGGCCGTGAGGGAGGAGGGATAGAAGGAGGCGGGTGATGGGCCACCCGAGTAGAATGAACAGGAGGAGATGGGAGTGGATGATGGGCCACCCGAGTGTGAATAGAAGAGGGAGGTGGGTGATGGGCCACCCGAATAGGATTAGAAGGAGGGAGAGATGAATGAGATGCACCCTCAACGGCAGCCTTAAGGGCTTGGATCTGTTGAGGGGTGAGATGATCTAATGCATGGATGATTTGGGAGACTTTCTGATCATTGGGACGAGGCGGTCCTGTAGGAATAGTGGCTCGCAATTGAGGAGGGGGACCATGAGAATGGACATTGCCCATGGGTCGGGCATGACCATAAGAATAAGAATGTGGCCCCTTGAAAGAATGGTGAGAATTATGTTGAACATGTTGAAATTGAGGAGAATGAGATGTACACGGTTGTGCATCCTCATGAATTGAGTTAAACATGTTGATTTTCTTATCATGGTAAGCCATTATTCAATTAAAGTTCAAAATAATATGCAAACAACACATAATTCAAGAATGGTTACCTTGATTTTTATTTGTTTAAACCTTGGTGAATTAATGAATTTTAGCAAAGTTTGGAATGATTCACACAAGGGGGGAACCTAGTTTCAAAATGATTTGAACTCCAATGCCAACTAGGAACCCTTTCTCACCGTATAGGCCAACTAAACTCGGGAACTTCAAGGTACAACCTGCCCGGCGTCCGTGAGGGAATCCACGGGTGCGGGGACTTACGGAGGCTTGGAAAAGGGATTTCCGGTCCAAAGAGACGGAATGCTCAATGGAGGGTCGTCCCGATTCCAAGAGGGTGTATGGAATCCTAATGAAGAGAGAGGAGGTCTCTCAAACCAAAATGCAAATATGAATGCAGCAGGGTAAACAGGCCAACCACAATAATATAATCAATAAAGATAAGCAGGAAATATCATGAAAAACCACAGCCGGGGGGTTCTGGAAACCCACGGTAAAAACACGCCCTGGAAGGGGGCGCTACTAAACAATGACACGACGGTGTGACTGTCGTGAATCAACGTGACGGGCCCCGGGGCAGGGTGGAAAATGCCTTAGAGTGAGGCGCTATCAATAAAAGGACGCCCTTTCCAGCGGGCGTCAAATCCAAGAAAATGCCTTTAAGTGAGGCGCTAATCAATAAAGAAACGCCCTGGAGAAGGGCGTGAATTCAAAGGCAGCGTAATAAAACCAAGAGAAATCAGGATATATGCTGGAAAACGCCCTGTTAGAGGGCGTAAAATATGAATAAGACGCCCTTGGTTAGGGCGTTAAATAAAGCACGCCTCTGACAGGGGCGTTAATTCACTCTTTTCAAGAAAATCTTCCCCGGCCAGAAACGACAAACACTCACAATCACGTGATCATGGCAATCAACAGAATAAGCATGCTCATCAATTTCTTGAATAAGTGGAATTCTAAAAAAAAAAACAACAAACTGACCAATCACTTAGGGAAGAGTGCAAAGCACAATGGAGGGTGCCCGAGGGGCACAAAAGGAAGACGCACCGAGGGTGCAAATAAGGGAGATGGCACACGCGGGTGCCTAAGGAGAAAGGGGTAATGAAAGAAGAACACAAAGGGTCCCACCGTGATCGCCAATTTGTAGATCTCTAATTTAAAATCCACTTAAAAGAAATATCAATAAAAAATGATAACAATAATAAGCATGAGCACGAGGTGCTAAGCGGAGTGTGTGTGTGATCGCCAGAGACGCGAGGGTCTCAAGTGGAAAATAATATGGGAAAGGATCGCAAAATACCTCTTGAAACGCGGTTGATTGTAGGTGCTTCCTTTCTCTTCAAATCGGCCGGCCGACGAAGAGAGTTCTTCACTTTTATTACCCTTGCAAAAAAAATCAAAGACAACACCAAAAGATTGGAATTAGAAATATGGTGTGTAGCATCAATTCATGATAGAAATATGTGAGCATGAAAATTGTAAAAGAACACACCTTAAGGGGGTTGCCCTTAAACCCCTATGCAAAGAGGGTGTGGGAGATATGACGTGAATGCATGAAAAATAATAAACAAAGGAGGTGTGCAAGAGATGCACTAAGGGGAAATCTCAATATGATTGAGAAATCAATATGATGAATATGATGCATGAATTAGGAAGCATGTATGTATGAACCAAATAGAAATAGAAATAAAAATAAAAATAAGAGGAGAGGAAGGATAAAAATCTGTTTGGTTGATTTGGATTTAATCCTCAATGGGAAGAAGCTTCAAAGAGATGGAGATGTGAATATGGAAGAAGAAGCTCCTCCTAAGCCGATGCACCTTCCTTCGGTTCCTGTTAAAAAAAGAAAAAGAAACAAAACACAGAAGAGAAGATAGAAGAAGGAGAGGAAGAAGAAGAAAAAGCAGAAGATGAAGAATAATTTAAAACGAAATGAAAACAGAAGAGAAGTATAAGACAGAAGAAGAAGAAGACACCGAGGAAGAAAATAAGAGAGAAAATAGAAGAATAAACAGAAGAACCTCTCCAACCGAACCCCCGTCCACAGAGCCAAGAGAGCTCTATAAATAAGGCAAATCAAGATAAGCATGGCAAGAGTCCATAATGGGGAAAGATAAGAACGGGTAATGACCAAACAAAGTAGGACTCTTGGGGGAAAGGCTGTGTTCGAGCAAGAAACGAAAGTGAAACATGACCTGGGTAAGGGCGTCAATTCTAAATTGACGACCTACCCGAAGGCGGCTTTTAAAACACGACTTAGCTTAGGACGTTAATTCAAAAGTTCAAAATAGGGTTATTTTTCATTTCTCAATATTATTTTTTTATTTTTTAAGTGAAGGTGCATATCGTCGCCCTGATTCCAACGACTATTTTTGCGTATTTTTCTGACACCCGGAAGACCACCAAATCACCTATGGAAGAGGTTGAAAAAAATATTATTAAAATATTCAAATGAAAGTGACGCCCTCCTCAACGGTCGTTTCTTTGAATTTTTGAATTTTTATTTTATTAAAAATTGAACTAACGTCCTTTAACATGTCGTTAATTTCCAAAAATTTCAAAAAAGGTTCAAAAAATCTTTAAAAAATGGAAATTTGAGATAGAAAAATGCCCTCACTGTAGTCGTCAATTTTATTTTATTTTTTTTTATTTTCTTAAAAATGAAAAGACGCCCTCCTTCAAGTCGTTATTTTATAAAAATGCCCAGAAAATTTAGAAAAATCCAGAAAAATAGAAAAAGAGGAGGAAAAGTGAAAAATCCAAGAAAAGTGAGAAAAACCACTCAAACGCAGCTAATTTGAGGGTCAAATTAGGGCATTACAAGGTAATATGAGATGTACTCATAGTAACGTCAATTTTGGCGTGTCTACAGAATTAGGTAGAATGCATGTATGCACAGACTTATCAATGCACTTCACATCAACTGACATCAACACATGAATCACAATATTTTTCATGCACTTCTGCATCAACATGATTCATAGTGTGGCATCATCAAACTGAGGTTCCAACATTCTCCCCCTTTTTGATGATGACAACTATGAGTCATTTAAATACTTGCAGACAGTACAAGTGATTCGATCAAAATATATTATTCAGCCATTCATTCATGAAAACAAATCTTCAAAATAAAATTTACTCAGTGCTAACAAGATCATTCATTACATTCAAATGTTTTCATCATTACATCATTCCAAAAGAAGAAAATGCAGTTTTAATGACTAAGTGACACTGACTATCAAAAATGCACTAGAAATAAAAATGCAACATTAACTAAATGACACTAACTATATGCAGACACACTGTGTACAATAGAGAAAATTTATGTTGTTTTTCCTTCTGTGAACCAGATCTTCAGCTCAGATAAATTATTTCTTTATCAATCAGCATCCTCCCCTTTTAGTGTCTTCCCCTTTCAGCAAGCATCTCTCCCTTCAGCTCTCCCTTCATCAGGTGTCACAAGGTGTCACATGACTCATAAAATTCACAAAATTTGTCTCCCCCTTTGTCATTATCAAAAACTAAAAAGTGAGAAACAGACTGTTCTGACATCATCAAATGTCCTTCTTTGTCGGGTTACCATCCGTGCTCCCCCTAAGTCTAGCAGTCATTAAACATCAACTGCAGAACTCTCACCCCTTTGTCGCCGCCGCCTAGCAACCGTTGCTGTTGGAGTTTTACTGGAGCTTCCTTGTTCTTTTAAAGGTATGGCTTGTGGAAAATTCTTTCAACCTTAGTTCCCAGAGCTGCAAACTTGGTCATGATCTTCTGATCATTCTGATGGACTTGAGCTTGCAGCTCCTTAACAGTGGATGGTAGATCAATAAACCAGCTATGTAACATGGTACACATGTTGTCTATCTGAGTTGTATGCTGGTGGTGGATTTCTGCCATAGAGGTTGAAGTGCTTGTGGCTTGTGCAGTGACAATTTCTCTGAAGTTATCTGCAACATGATTTCTGCCATAGAGCTTGAAGGTCGGGATGGAGGTTCTGGGA
Source organism: Amorphophallus konjac (assembly GCA_022559845.1). Lineage (NCBI taxonomy): Eukaryota > Viridiplantae > Streptophyta > Magnoliopsida > Alismatales > Araceae > Amorphophallus > Amorphophallus konjac. The sequence goes on along the minus strand of CM040127.1, from coordinate 139,723,588 downwards.
GACACCTCTGCTTTCAAGATGTATTCGGAGAATAGGGATTTCTCATCATCCTCCGGGAAAGAGGTCTTCTGCAGGGCGCGGAGGGCGCGCTCCTGTTCTGCGAAACACCTTTCAAAATCTCGCAGTCGGAGGGATAACTCCGGCTATTATCGTGCCGTGGGGCTGGGAGGAGCGTCCTGGTGATCCCCGGGAACATCGGTCTCTGGGTTCGGACGGCGCGCCCCAGGTTTTCCCCGCCTTGGTGTAGAGAAAGCCTCTTGCTCCGGAGGCAGAGCCTGCGAGGGTCCTCCAATCCTGTTGCGGATGATCTGCTGGCCGCGGAGAGTGAAGCGGCCTCCGGCGGTGTGCTGGGATGCATTCTCACGGGGAGGGCTCCCTGACGGGGCGCGGGACCTTCCATCCCTAGCCGCCTGGGTCCTCATGAGTTCCACGAGGACATCCAGTTTCACGTTGAGGGCCTGGAAGGCTTCGGCGCCACCATTGGGCGGTAGCCCTACTGCCGCAGGAGGGGGTGGTGGTTCATCGGCGGGGGCGCTGGCGTTGGAGGGAGGGTTCTATGAGGCCTGGGAGGGGCCATCCCCAGCCGCTACCATGGCCTTTCCCATGTTGCCAGCGGACCTCCTCCCTGAGCTCCTTCGCACCATACTGGATTCTTGTACGTTTTCCACAGACGGCGCCAGATGAAGAGGCAAGATCTCACGCTAGTCCTGAGCGGGCAGTGGATCACTAGATAGTGAACTGCAAGAAAGGGAAACGGATCAGAGGGCCCAGGGATGAGTCCCTGGGAAAAACCCTCCGATGCTTAAGTCAGTAGAGCTATGGTGGGAGCAATATAGGGAGGAAGTAGCTTCTGCGCGAGATCCCTCTCCACCAGAAGGGTGAAGTGGTTCATGCTCAGGAGTTTTGAGCGTATGATTTCCCTTACCTTTCGCCGGAGGGTATCCCTGGGTTAAATAGTGCGCCGTCTTCTTGAGTCCTGTAAGTCGAGGAGTTTTAGGTGGGGGTTACGTCCTTGACGTGGGCTTTTATTGCCTTGTCGTGGGAGCGTTATCACCTTGGGGAGCTGGAGCCCCTCACCTTTATAACTTCCTACTCATAGAGGACTCTTAACGGCTGCATGGATATGCAATCGTCGGCCGTTCGAAGCTCAGAGAGGCCAACCCTATCCGGGCGGTAGGCTTAGCTCGGATGAAGATGGGTCGGATCGGTCGACATGCGCCTTCTTCCCCTGGGTGAAGAGATGGCTCGGGCATGGACCTCTCCTGTGACCTGACCGACGCTTGGGCCTTCCGAGCCTAGAGGCCGCGTAGGAAGGTAATATCCTCGAGCGAAACTTTTATTAGGCTTTCTCGCCTAAGTGGGCCCCAGAGGGCTGTCACCTGGCTGAGCTGAGCCTTGTTGAGCCCTGAGGGGCCTAGTTAGGCTGCTCTTAATTGGGCTACAGAAATCCCCCTCTCCACTTGTCCCCCTCCAACTCCCAAGCCAAAGGAAGCTCGGATAAGTAGCCTTTTAGGGTTTGGGACCAGCGTGGCTCAGGTGGGTGGAGATCTGGCGGTGTTATGAAGCCACATGTCATGGTCACCTGGGCCCGTAATAATTGCAATCCTGATGGATTTGAAATGAAGGGGCCCCCTTTTCTCGGAGGTCGGAACGACGCGCTGCCTCCCGCGTGGGTTTATAGGCATTGGGCACTGGTTGTCATCCTAGACTCTTTCCGTTGTTAGGGTTTTGGCTTTCCTTCGCTTCTTTAATTTTGGGGCTCTTCGATGCGCCGTGAGGACATAGCGGAGGAGCAGAAACTTGCGGCGGCGTTTGAGGAGTTGGCGAAGATAACTGCGGAGGCGGTCCGACAGCTTCCTCCTCCCCCTGAATCTTCGAGGTCTCGAGAGAATTCTTCTTCAAGTTCTTCCTCGGAATCCATGGCGGGCCAGCATTCGGGTGCCGAGGGATGGGGCGATGAACCGGTGGTGAGAGCGTCGGTCCAGAACTGCAGCGAGTTGGGGGAAGCCGAGGTGAAGAGACTGGAGCATCAATTTCGCCTGCCTCACAAGTATAGCTTTGCTGCTGCTGCCCCGTATGAGACGTGCCTGGATTCTCGCACGGGTCACATCTGCATCTTTCTTCTGGCGTGGAAGAGCGGGTTTCGCCTCCCCTTTGAGCCCTTCATCCTCACGCTTATCAACCTTTTCTAGTTGGCGCCCATTCAGTTGGTAGCCAACTCGTACCTTCTCCTCTTCGCTTTCTGAATCCGCTGTCGTCAGTGCGGGGTTCCTCCTTCCTTGGACCTCTTCCACTATTTCTTCGAGTTGAAGGCGCACCCGTCGGCTGGGAAGGGTTTTTACTTCATCTATGCGAGGAGGAATAGGAGCTGTATTTCGCTGGCGGCGAAGGATTCTTCGCATAAAGGGTAGAAGACCAAATTTTTCTGGGCGAGGATTAACTCGGTGGAGGAGACTTGGAGGTGCCAAGTAATGCCCAATTTTCACCCGAATATCCCTCCCCGGTAGGAGGAGTTCCCCCCACATATGGAGGAGTATGTTGCTCATTTGCTGGAACATCGCCAGTCTACCGAAGAGCGGGTGACGCCGAAGAATATCGAGCGGTGTCTTCTTACGCGGCTGAAGCCGTCAGGTGCCACAACTTAGATCCTCCTTTGGATGTGGGGGTCATCTTTCTTTTCCTGATCACGCCTTCTTCTTCGTGTAGACACCAGGCCTCTGGAGGAGGCCGCGGAGATCATTGACCTTGGCGACGACTCGGCGGCTGATGAGCAGGGCGCCCCTGTGGGTCGCTCCCGAGTCCGGGACAAGGGCAAAGGGGTGGCCTTGGAGGGGACTTCTCAGCCATGCGGGGCGAAGCGCAAGGATCCCATGGAGGGGAGGTTGTGGGAGGCCGTGAAGGCTAGGAAACGGACCAGGAAGGCCGGGGCCGTCCCCGCCGCTGGGGGCAATTCTGGCTCGGCTGCGCTCCCCTCTCTGGGGCAAGATAGGGACGACCCTACCGAGCCGGCTCTCCCATCTGCTGAACGAGAGGGGGCCGAGGAGACCAGGGGCACCCCGGGGGGTGATAGTGACGGGTCGGCTCTCCCTTCGTTGGGAACAGAGGGGGCCGAAGTTGAAACAACCGCGGCCGAGGCAGGGGCACCGGTCGAGGTGGGCGATATCTCGGGCGGCGACGTACGGGCCACGACGGTTGAGGTTGGGGGTTCGCTGGCAGAGGCGTTGCAGCCCCAAACGACCATGGTGCACGGAGAGGCCAGGCTCGCAGCGTCGGTTGAGGACGGGGGCTACGGAGGCGTCGCAACCCCAACCGACCGCAGTGCGCGAGGCGGTCGGGCTCGCAGCATCAGTCGAGGTCGGGGGTTCACCTACGGAGGCGTCGCAACCCCAACCGAACGCAGTGCGTGAGGTAGCCGATCCCGCAGCTCGACTTTGGCCTTTTGGTGAGGCGCCAGGTGCGGAAAGGGTTCCCATGCCAGTGGCTCTGGAAAGGCTCGGCATCTCAAGCACTTTATACCAACTTTGCCGCGAGGTGTCCGCGAGGATGAAAGGGGGAGACAAGCGTCATTCTCCACCCGGGGTCCTCGACATCATTATGGAGGGCGGCCTGGTCATGGCACAGATGGGGGCCACAATGGCGGAGACTTATGCCTGGTCCGAGTCAGAGCGGTCGAATCTTGCGTGGACCCTCTAAGGGTGTGAGAGGAAACTAGCTCGACTCAATGAGGCGCATGAGGGGCTCTGACGGGAATTCTCCGCGATCAGGGAGTTGTCACGGTCGAGCCGGCTGGAGGTCGGAGTGCTGACCGAGCAACTAACCAAGGCCCGGGAATCGCTCGAGAGGAAAAGTAAACTCCTTGAAGAGGAGCGCCTTCTTCGTCTCGAGCTGGATGGCCGTTGGGAGCCCGAGCGTGCCGAGTTGGTGGACCGGGCGGAGGCAGCGGAGCGCCTCCGTTTGGAGGCCGAGGCCGACCAAGCTGAGGCGGAGAGGCGATCGATCAAGGCCGAGGAGTTGGCGGCCGAGGCGAAATGGAAGTCAGCCGAGGCAGAAAAATGATCGGTGGAGGCCGAGGAGCGGGCAGAGGCGGAGCGGGAGAAGGCCGAGCTTGCCGACAGGATGGGACTGGCCGGGGCGGTGGCGATCGAGCAATACAAGGGCTCAGAGGCTTACCGGGCCGACATGTAGGAAGCTGCCCTTCCCTACTATGAGTCAGCACTTCGCCGGGACATCCGCAAGGGGTTTACGCAGGGTTACCACCGGGTAGTAGCTTATGCCGGGGAACAAGATTCTGGGATCGAGTTCCCCTCTGGCCAACGCTATGACTCGGACATGTCGTCTTCCAGCTCCTCTGCGTCGGGCCGGGAAGATCCAGAGGGCTCTTCTCCTACGGGGTCGCCAACTCCGGCTGCCTCGGGAGGGCTCGCGACTGAGGCAGTTCCCGCGCAGGCGGGGTCAGTGCCAGGGCCGGCCGTCACCGAGGACGCCGGGGGCGAAACACCTGCGCCTTCCACTTCCGAGCTTCAAAGTGGGCCCTAGGCCTGATGTATTGTCATATTTTACCTCCTTCTTTGTTTGTCTCTTTCTTTTTTCAAAAAAGGACTTCCACTTTTTGTAAGGCAATAAATAAAATCTTACTTGCTTCACGCTATCCTTTCCGTGATTTGATCATCGTATCTATAGTAGTTGGAAAGGACCGATACTTTCTGCGCAGATCTCGCTTGATGGTTGGGTGAGCGTCTGACAGGGTGCCTTTCTGCATTCTCATGCTTTAAATGCCTGGCCGCTTCGTGTGTCCCGCTGGGACGGAAGACGAGAGGTTTGAGGTGACCGTTCATAGGGGGAAATTCCTTTGGCACGTTTTCGAGGAGGGAGTCATTTAAGGCGAATAGCCTCCCTTTGCCTATAAAAAGACTGAAGGGCGTCCCTTCCTCTCCATCGCTTAGGATTTTCCCCGACAGTCTTTCCTCGCCCCTTCTTCACGTTGCGTTGTGCCGTTGCATTCGGAGCATGGAGGATCCTTCTGAAAACGATGCTACCGATGATGGAGGGCGGCATGTTTTTGCCGCTTCAGGTTTTGAGCAGGTCCAACGGTCGTCGCGTGGGTTTGAAGCGGGTCCGATGGTCATCGCGCAGATCTGGAGAGGATTTTGATGGAAAAATCACGTCGTTTCCTCTATCAATTCTGGCGAGGCTTCCCAGAGGGGGGCGAGATGGAAGACGGATGGGCGCATCCGACATCTCCGCCGCCCGTCCCTCTCTACTCGCTTCAGGGATGGGGGGAGAAGTAAATTAAGCTCCCTCCTTTCCGGGCCTTCCCCTGCCTCATCATCCAGCTACGCTGGTTTCTTTTTCTTTCTGGCAGCCTCTTTTTCCCTCTTCTGCTCTTCCTTTCTTTCACTCTTCGGAGGGTGCTTGCTCTCTGTACGTTCCAAAGAGTTGGTAGTTTGGAAGAGAGGAGGCCTTCATAGGCGTTCCCTCTTCCCCAGCCTCTGTCAACTTGGAAGGTAGCCTTCCCCTCCGTAGTCCCTTCTGTCACCTTTGTCATGGGCCACCCGAGCCAACTGGGTCGACAGCCTTTTATCCGAGCCAGTTTCTACGCGAGGTAAAGTCAGTGGCTGGACGCAAGGAGATCAACCGAGTCAGCTGAGCAATGGCCTCTTGCAGTGGTGCCAGATGGATTTTTTACTTTCTGTTGTGTAATGTATTGGCTTTTGCCTTTCTGATGTACCAACAATCATTTGAATGAAGAGAAAAAATTTTATTTCACTCAGATTGTTTGCACGAACTTCAAAAGTAGAACTTGCGTAGTGTGGCTACATTCCATGTCCGAGGGATGGGTTCCCCTTCCATTGTAGATAGCCGGTATGCTCCTTTCCCGAGCATCTCGACCACTCGGTAGGGGCCTTCCCAGTTAGGGGATAGCTTGCCCGCCGCCTCTAGTGGTCGAGAGGCTTCGGCTTTCCTAAGGATGAAGTCTCCCGATTGGAAGTGCATGTCTCGGACTTTGGCGTTGTAGTATCGAGTGAGGCGGCGATGGTATTCCGTTGCTCGGATGCTGGCAATCTCTCGGAGTTCATCTGCTAGGTCGAGGTTCTCGAGTAATTTTTGCTCGTTTACCTCGGGCGAGAAGCAGATGACTCGGAGGGAGGGATTGGCGATCTCCAACGGAATGACGGCCTCGGTGCCATATACCAATTGGAAAGGACTTTCACCGGTTGCCGTTCTGGGAGTCGTTCTGTTGGACCAAAGTACGCTAGGCTGTTCCTCGAGTCAGTTGCCCTTGGCCTTGCCGAGTCTAGTCTTTATGCCTTTTAAGATAGTCTTATTGGCATTCTCAACTAGCCCGTTGGCCTGAGGGTGGGCGACCGAAGTGAAGTGGTTGCGAATACTTAGGTCGACACATCTATCTCAGAAATAACGAGAGTCAAATTGCCGACCGTTATCGCTCACTATCACCTGGGGGATGCCGTAACGACAAATGATCGACTTCCAGACGAAACTCCAGACGACTGTCTCGGTGATCCTCGTTGTGGCTTCGGCCTCGATCCACTTGGTAAAGTAGTCGATGGCGATGATGATAAACTTCTTCTGGGCCTGAGCCATAGGGAACGGCCCAAGAATGTCGATCCCCCACCGAGCAAAGGGGTATGGCTCGGTCAGAGTGACGAGCTCCGTAGCTGACTGATGGACTAAGTGGTCGAATCGCTGGCATCGGTCGCACTGTTGCACGTAGGCCGTGCAGTCGCGCAGCAGAGTGGGCCACCAGTAACCCTACCGTAGTAGGATCTGGGTGAGTGACCTTCCTCCTGAGTGTGCTCCGCACAGGCCTTCATGAATATCTTGGATAGCACGGTTGGCTTCGCCGGGGCCGAGACACTTCAGGAGGGGACCGGAGAAAGATCTCCGGTAGAGAGTGTCGTCTAGAACGACGAAGCACCGGGCTTGGTACTTCAATCTGCGGGCCTCTCGAGGGTCGGAAGGCTCTTGAGAGTCCCAGAGCCACGACAGGTAGGGGGTGTGCCAGTCGCTTGGAATGGATGAGTCAATAGTAAGGAGCTCCGAGTCAATGCTCGGGTGCTCTAGCTCTTCAAGGAGGACCGATCGGGTACCTTCGGGGTCGAGAGAGGAGGCCAGCCGAGAGAGGGCGTCTGCTCGGGAGTTTTCCTCCCGAGCTATTCGGACTACCTCGAATTTCTCAAACTGTTGGGCCAGGTCTCTGACCAGTTGGAGGTATTTGATCATTGGTGCCTCTCGAGCTTCGTACTTGCCGTTGACTTGGCTAGCGACCTGCTGGGAGTCAGTATGGATTTTGACTCGCTCATCCCCTAACCGTCGGGCCATGCGCGCTCCCGAGATAAGGGCCTCGTACTCGGAAGCATTGTTGGATGCTTGAAAGTTGAACTTCAAGGCGTATTATAGTTCTGCTCCTTCGGGGGACTTCAGGAGGATTCCGGCACCACTACCGACCAAGTTGGAGGATCCATCAATGAACAATTCCCAGGTCGGCCCGGGAGCGGACGGGGATCTTTCTTCAGTCGGGATGGTGCTTTTGGCGATGAAGTCGGCGAGCGCTTGGCCTTTCATAGCTGAGAGCGGCCGATAGGATATATTGTAGGCCCCAAGCACAATGGCCCATTTGATGAGTCATCCCGAGGCTTCGGGGTGGGCTAGGATCTTCTTCAATGGTTCACCGGTTAGCACAGTGATGGGGTGACCCTGGAAATAGGGCTGGAGGCGCTTGGCGGAGGTACCCAACGCTAGCACGAGTTTCTCGGTTGCGGGGTACCTCCTTTCAGCCTCGTTGAGCACCTTGCTGGTGTAGTAGACCGGCCTATCGATTCCCGAGTCATTTCTGACTAGGACCGAGCTAACCGTAGATGGTGTTGCCAAGAGAGAGAGCAGTAAGACTTCACCCAGAACTGGCTTGGAGAGCACCGGGGGCGAGGCCAAGAACTCCTTGAGCTCGGCGAATGCTCTCTGGCATTCCTCATCACATGCGAATGTAGCAGATGCCAATTTGGGCCCCCTCAACAGCTTGAAGAAGGGCAAGCATCGTTCGGCCGCACGGGACAGGAACCGGCTGAGAGTGGTGACATGCCCAGTTAGGCGTTGGACGTCCTTGATGCAGGTGGGCGGGCGCATGTCCAGGATGGCCTGGACCTTGTCGGGGTTGGCCTCGATCCCACGCTGAGTGACTAGGAAACCCAGGAACTTCCCGAATCTCACTCCGAAGGCACACTTGGCAGGATTGAGCTTCATGTTGTACCTCAGGAGGGTGTCGAAGGTCTCAGCGAGGTCGGTGAAGTGGTCTTCAGCCTTGGGGGTCTTGACGAGCATATCGTCGATGTAGGCCTCGACGTTCCGACCTAGCTGCCCTTCAAACATGTGGTTGACCAGCCTCTGGTACGTGGCTCCGGCGTTTTTCAACCCGAAAGGCATCCAGGTGTAGCAGTATACACCGTAGTCGGTGATGAAGGCGGTCTTCTCGACATCTTCTGGATCCATTCTGATCTGGTGGTAACCTGAATAGGTGTCTAGGAAGCTGAGTATCTCGTTGCCCGAGGTTGAGTCAACCAATTGGTCGATACTCGGCAACGGATAACGGTCCTTAGGGGTGGCCTTATTCAGGTCAGTGAAATCCACGCACATCCGCCACTTGCCTGAAGCTTTTGGTACCAGGACGACGTTGGCTAGCCACGTCGGGTACAGGACCGGCCTAAAAAGGCCAGTCTCTTGCCCATTGGTGACCTGCGCCTTGATGATCGCTTGTTTCTCCGGTGCATGCTTCCTCCTGTGCTGCTGTACGGGCTTCACGGCGGGGTCGAGGTTGAGCTTGTGCATTACAGTCTCCTCTGGTATCCCAGAGAGTTGATCATCAGCCCAAGCAAAAACTCGGATGTACTCAGAAAGGAACTTTGTATATTGCTGTTGAACCTCAGACGGTAGGTCGGCTCCGATCTTTACTCCTAGAGCGGGGTCATCGTTTAGGAAAACCACCAGCAATTCGCCACCAGGTTCGGTGGTTGCGGATTTTTCCTCGACTCCCCGGGGGCCCTTGTCCTTCCCGTCCGGCCTTGTGGCCTCTACCGAGATATTGTAGCACCTTCTGGCCGCGGCCTGGTTACCTCGGACTTCCCCCAACCCATTTTTGGTGGGGAACTTCATTTTCTGGTGATAGGTAGACGGCACCGCTTTTATTTGGCTGAGGATTCCCCGGCCGAAGATGGCGTTGTATGCTTTCATACCTTTAATCACTATGAAGTCCACCATGACCGTAACGGTTTTGGGTGGGGTGCCGAGGGTAATCGACAGGCTTAGGGCTCCCTCGGGATAGGTGGCCAGGCCACTGAACCCGCAGAGAGGGGTTCGGATCGGGCGGAGTTTGGATGGTTCCTCCCCCATCTTAAGGAAACAATCATAAGATAGTACATCAGGGGCACTCCCATTGTCAACTAGAATCCTATCTACGTTACAATGGTTTATCGTAGCCGAAATCACGAGGGCGTCGTCATGCGGGGTGCTCAGCCATTCCAGGTCTCGGTCGGAGAAGACTATGACCTGGGGCTCACTCGGCGGGGCCTTGGGAGGCTCTATGGCTCGGCTCACCCACTCGGCATGACGCTTCCTTCCTCGGCTGCTGTCATCGCCTGATGTTGCTCCTCCGGAGATGACATTGATGTGCACCCCGCGGGGGGCATTGTCGATCTCCTCTGGGGTGCCTCGGTCTTCTTTACGCTCGGCTATGAACCGAGCTAGATGTCCCTGATGGATGAGGTGCTCAATCTCGTCCTGGAGCTGGTGACAGTCGCCGGTGTGGTGCCTGTGATCGATGTGGAATAAGCAGTGCTTGTTGCGATTACGGTTCTTCGATCTCATTGGCTCGGGTTGGCGGAGGAGGCCCGAGTCCTTGATGCCTTCGTAGATCTCATAGACCGACGCGGCTAGTGGGGTGTACCGCTCATACTTCTGTGACGGTTCCTTGCGTTCCCCGTCGCGGTTCCGCCTTTTCCCCGAACCTGAGCTTAGCTCGGAAGCTCGCTTCTTGTCCCCCTCCCGACCCGAGCAGGTTGCATCTCGGCATGCGCTGAGTACTTCTTCGCACACGGCATGGCGCAACGCCAGAGTCACTAGCTCGGCAAGGGTCGAGGGAGGGTGGAGGATGAGCTCGCAGCGGAGATTCTCATCCTGGGTGCCCCCAGTCAGTGCGGTTATAGCTGAGGCCACGTCTAAGCGAGGGATTCTCAGGGCTTCTGACTTGAATCGGTGAATATAAGCCCGGAGTCTTTCCCCTTGCGCCTGTTTGAGGGCCAGAAGCCCCGCTACCGACCTTGGGGGGGCACTTCCGGCGAAACTCTCTTTGAAGACTCGCCCAAATTGCTTGAAGTCTCGGATGGATCCGGGGGTGAGGGCCCGGAACCATGCTTGAGAGCCTTGGACCAGAGTGGTCACAAAGGCTCGGCACTTGATGGCGTCGGATGCTCCGTGTAGAGTCATAAGAGCGTCGAAGCTATCGTAGTGATCGGTCGGGTCGCCCTAGCTGTCGTAGAGCTTGAAGGTCGGGATGGAGGTTCTGGGAGACACCTCTGCCTTCAAGATGTATTCATGGAACGGGGATTTCTCCTCATCCTCCGGGAAAGAGGTCTTCTGCAGGGCGCGGAGGGCGCGCTCCTGTTCTGCGAAATGCCTTTCGAAATCTCGCAGTCGGAGGGATAACTCCAGCTATTGTCGTGCCGTGGGGCTGGGAGGAGCATCCTGGTGATCCCCGGGAACATCGATCTCCGGGTTCAGACGGCGCGCCCCAGGTTTTCCCCGCCTTGGTGTGGAGGAAGCCTCTTGCTCTGGAGGCGGAGCCTGCGAGGGTCCTCCAATCCTGTTGCGGATGATCTGCTAGCCGCGGAGAGTGAAGCGGCCTCCGACGGTGTGCTGAGATGCATTCTCACAGGGAGGGCTCCCTGACGGTGCAGGACCTTCCATCCCTAGCCACCTGGGTCCTCATGAGTTCCACGAGGACATCCAGTTTCACGTTGAGGGCCTGGAAGGCTTCGGCGCCACCATTGGGCGGTAGCCCTATTGCCGCAAGAGGGGGTGGTGGTTCGTCGGCGGGGGCGCTAGCATTGGAGGGTGGGTTCTATGAGGCCCGGGAGGGGCCATCCTCTGCCGCTACCATGGCCTTTCCCCTGTTGCCGGCGGACCTCCTCCCTGAGCTCCTTCGCACCATACCGACTTCTTGTACGTTTCCCACAGACGGCGCCAGATGAAGAGGCAAGATCTCACGCTAGTCCTGAGCGGGCAGTGGATCACCAGATAGTGAACTGCAAGAAAGGGAAACAGATCAGAGGAAAACCCTCCGATGCTTAAGTCAGTAGAGCTATGGTGGGAGCAATATAGGGAGGAAGTAGCTTCTGCGCGAGATCCCTCTCCACCAGAAGGGTGAAGTGTTTCCTGCTCAGGAGTTTTGAGCGTGTGATTTCCCTTACCTTTCGCCGGAGGGTATCCCTGGGTTAAATAGTGCGCCATCTTCTGGAGTCCTGTAAGTCGAGGGGTTTCAGGTGGGGGTTACGTCCTCGACGTGGGCTTTTATTGCCTTATCGTGGGAGCGTTATCACCTTGGGGAGCTGGAGTCCCTCACCTTTATAACTTCCTGCTCATAGAGGACTCTTAACGGCTGCATGGATAAGCAATCGTCGGCCATTCCGAGCTCAGAGAGGCCAGCCCTATCCGGGCGGTAGGATTAGCTCGGATGAAGATGCATCGGATCGGTCGACATGCGCCTTCTTCCCCTAGGTGGAGAGATGGCTCGGGCATGGACCTCTCCTGTGACGTGACCGACGCTTGGGCCTTCCAAGCCTAGAGGCCGCCTACGAAGGTAGTATCCTCGAGTGAAACTTTTATTGGGCTTTCTCGCCTAAGTGGGCCCCAAGGGGCTGTCACCTGGCTGAGCTGAGCCTTGTTGGGTCCTGAGGGGCCTAGTTCGGCTGCTCTTAATTGGGCTACAGAAATCCCCCTCTCCAAATGTTCATTTCATCTCAGATTCCCTGTAGTTCACTTCTAATATCAAAGGCATGGATGAGCATTTGAGTAGTTTTTACATGAGATGAAGCTTGAGTATCTCTTAACTTACTTAGAATGTATCCTACTTGATTGATTACATCCAGTAGTGATTGTAAAAATATGTGCAATTTCTCATCAGATTTATATTTATCATAAGTAAACTTTGTGGTTCGATAGGAGATAAAGGTGGCTGAATACCATAAGCCACCAGTGGTCCATGATGTGGTCCAAAGTATGTAGCTGGACCTACCACTTCCTGTTCTAAGGGCTGTTGCTCTTCCTGCAGCTCAATTTGCTCTTCTATTTCCTTATGTATATTCTGTTGTATCTGTTCTTCTTCTATCTGTACATCCTGTTTCTGTATCTGTTCTTGTTCTATCTGTTCAATCTGTTGAGGTAACTATTGATCTAGCTGATGTACATCTTGTTCTTGTACATCCAGTGGCTACTGCTCTGCCTGCTGCTGCTCAACTTGTAGTTCTCCCAACTGCTCATCTGTTTGCTCCACAAGTTGATCAATCTGCTGCTCTAATTGTTGCACTGCCTCCATTTCAACATGCATCTCTTGTTCTACATCTTGATGATCCTTTTCAAGATGTTCATATTACTGTTCTAATAGAGATTGTTCAGGTTATTCTTCTTACAACCCCTCTCGTTGTTCAACTTGATGCTGCTCTTCTTGAACTTCAGTAGAGGTCTTCAATTTTATGAATTTATTAATGAAATTCATATTGTAGATGTTGACTTTTGGAATTTCTATCAAATCTTCATCATCCAAAGGTATGTTGCATTTCTTGAAAATTGTAGTTAGATGTGCTGCATGTTGTGCCCCTGTGATTTTGATGATAGCAAACACTATGAGTTATCTGAACATCTATGACATGATTTAGATCTCCATGATTTTGATGATAGCATATCATGAATCTGTGTCTGAATGATTGTTCTGCTTTGGGCATATGAACTGTACAGGGTAGTTCATCCATACAGCAAGTCCATACACTCTCTGCTGTTATCTTCATGCTTTTGCGAAGTCTACACATTGCTGTCTAGTCTGAATATCGTTAGCATAGAAAGTCTACACATTTCATTACAGCATGCACACACAAGTCTACACAGTGGTCTTCATTCATGTGCACAGTTCGTGCATCAAGTCTGTACATTGTCTTTGCATAAGGCCACACAAAGTCTGTACATGCAATAGTCTTGCATACTTAAAGTCTATACAGCGTTTGCCTAAGTCTATACAACCATCGGTTGTTAATTGAACAAGTCTATACATCGTGTGCTTCAAGCATTTCCAAGTCTGCACATTGGTGTCGTCTGCACACATGTCATAGCAAGTCTGTACATTGGTGGCAAGTATGTACATTGCCGTGCTTCAGGCACGCTAAGTCTATACAGACCTTATCTTCACCTACGTTCAGAACACTAAGTCTATACATCGTGTGCATCTCGCTGCTAAGTCTGTACATTGGTCAACTCTGTACAGAGTCTTATTGCACTGGTCATCAAGTCTGTACATCGATTGGCTTGTGCATGCATCGTCTGGCAAAGTCTATACATCGCTTGCATCGTTAAGTCTATACATTGTCGCATGCATTGTTTAGCAAGTCTGTACATTGCTCACTTGCATGTTCATCAAGTCTATACATTGTCGGGCCATTGCACACGAAGTCTATACAACGGCTGCCTTCATGCCTAGAAATTCTGTACATCGTGTGTTGATGAAAGTCTGTACAGTGTCTCACATATGAAAAGTCTATACATCACTGCATCACTCACATTCAAAGTCCATACATCGTGTAAGTCTATACATCGGCTTGTCCATGCATTCATCTCAAAGTCTGTACATCGGTGCGTCTTCTTAGCGTCTCTGTGCTTCAAGCTTTCCAAAGTCTATACATTGTTATCGTTCAGCATCTCATATGCATATTTGAGTTGAAGTCTGTACATCCCAAGTCTGTACATCCACCGTCTCATTTGGGCATCATTCGTTCAGCAAGTTTGTACATCCGACAGTCTCATTCAGCGTCTCACGCATTTATCAAGTCTATACACTCTTCACTGTAAAGTCTGTACAGCGCCGTGTTCATGCTTCAAAGTCTGTACAACATCCTTCGCATGCACGTGTCTGTCTTACCCATCGTCTCATGCATCGTCTCATGCATTCACTTAAAGTCTATACATTATCTGCCGTGCACACTAAGTCCATACATTCGTTGCTGGCATGTCTATACATCGCCGCTTGTTTGTGCATCGATCAAGCCTGTACAGCCTGTGTCTGCATCAGTTCATAAGTCTATACATTGTCTGCTGCACAAACACTAAGTCTACACATTGTGGCATGCACGAACAAATAAGTCTGTACACACTTCAGCACTTAAAGTCTGAACATTCTTCAGCAGAGTCTGTACACACTTCAGCACTTAAAGTCTGAACATCCTTCAGTGAAGACTGTACACACTTTAGTGCATATGTGCATCTCCTTCAAGACAAAGTCTGTACATTCTTTATTTCTAAGTCTATACATTCTATCTTTCATACTAAGTCTGTACACGACAGTCTTGTGTTACCCAGCAAGTCTGTACATCTCTCTGATATTTTATTATGACTGTGTGACAGGTATATCCTTTGAGAAGAAAGGTGTCTGGGCACGTGATCTGAGGTTGGCACCTGGCACGTGATCCGAGGATAAAGAGGGCACAAGCCCTGCATACGCCCTAGCTGTTGCTGCTATAAATGCGAAGCTTCTTCCTCAGAAGAAGACTGATCGTGAAAAGGAGATTGAGATCGATATAGAGCAGAGATCAAGGAAGAGTGATCAAAGTAGAGAGGAAAAGAGCAGAAGTAGCAGAAGAAAGAAAAAAAGAAGAAGAGAGAAGCTAGGAGCCAGAGTGAGAGAGCAGAAGAAGAAAAAGAAAAGGAGAAAGAGAGATAGAGAGCTCGTGAAGAAGAAGAGAAGCTTCATTGTCTTCACTGGACCTTGGATCAGATCCAATCCAGTTTGCTCCTGTGAGAGCTACCTTGTGCATTTCATTTTCCAGCTTTCAGTCACTGCATTTTTTGTTTCTCTTTTTAACTGTTCACAGTTGTTCTTCCGATCCTCTAGTTTGAGGTCGGGTTCCCTCCGGTTTGGAGGAAGAGAGACTTACGTCTCTGGTTGCCTGTGATTGGGTGTCACTGGTGGTTCCCCTCCGATTTGGAGGAAGGGAGGTCCGAGACCTCTGGGTTGCAAGTGGCTGGGAGTCACTTGTGGGTTCCCTCTAGGTTCGCAGAGGAAGAGAGATCTGTGTTCTCTGGTTTGCCGGTGACAGGTTGTCACTAGCAGTTCCCCTCCGGTTTGGAGGAAGGGAGATTCGTCTCCGGTTCTGGTCTTGTGGGTAGAAAGTCCAGGTGTCAAGCTCATGTGGGTTGCAGAGATTGGGTTGAGGGATTTGTTTCCCTCGGTTTGTCAAGCTGTTTGGCAGTAATTGTTACAGACTAAGTCTGCTGTTCTAGCCTTGCTAGTGGAAGCCTCACTCCGGTTTGGCGTGAGGGGTGGACGTAGGTCTGTGGACCGAACCACCTAAAAAATCTTGGTGTTATCTTGTGGTCTGAGTTTCCTTATGTGTTCTTTTCATTGCTGCACTCATTAGATGCTTGCTTAGGATCGTGTGAGGGCTACTTGAATTGTTGTCTTGCTTTGATCCTTCTAAGTATTCTCAATATATTTCTGCAATAGCTTTTTAATTCCGCATATCTGTGCATTAGAGATTTAATTAGGCTATATTTAAAGAGGGATACATTCACCCCCCTCTGTATCCGGGCCTTGCACCCTATCACTGCATATGGTAAATGTCTTCTTGATTCTTTACATGTTCCAATTATTTGAATCATAACATTTGGCAGGCACACCTTAATACCTTTGAACATACAGAAAAGAATGAACCTTTGTGTTTCTGTCAATCTAGCTCTACCACCATCTTGAGGAGTGATTATAGTGGTGAGCATATGGTGAATCAATCTCTTCACAGGTGCAAACTTATTTGTATTAAAACTTGTCAGCTTAGTTTGTCTTGGGTCAGCTGGATTGCTGGGCTGGTCAGTCAGAATAGAAAAAGCTTCAAATCCATCATATTTAAAATCTTTTTCACAAACTCCTTCCTCTGGTGTTCTGAAAATATTATGAAGGAATGCAAAGATAATTCAATACTAATTCCATTAACTCTTGACCGAATCTTGGATTGGTCTGGGTCATACTTTAAATTGCTATAAAATTCAGAAACTAACCTTAGGTAGTAGTATCTATGCTTTCTCATACACTTTTTCCACTTCTGAAAGTGTATCAGACCTGGAAGCTCAGGAAATTCATCAAGCATCTTCTCATCATGGAAATTCTGAGCCAGTACTCTTATCACCCTTGTGCTTTGATCTTATCTCCTTGCGAGTATTCTCAGCTTCTTTCCTTATATCCATGGCATCTGGTTGTTGCTCCTCCGAGACTTTTCGTTTACCCAAGCTTTTAGTGGCAGGAGATGACATGATGGACACAAAGGTATAAAGAGGAGACTACTAGAAAGATTTAGAGAGACAGGAGAACAAGGATGAAGAAAGTGGGAATTCGCATGAGGAGAGAGAGAGAGAAAGCACGGGAGACTCAATAGCATCGAGGCTAAGGGTTTCGAACAGAAATATCATCGACCTGAATAAGAGGGTTTTAACAGAGAGGAGGACTTTTATAAAAAGGGTAGAGTATCGATAAAACCCATTAACTTTACCAAATGCAAGACCAATTACGAACCTACACTTCAATTTCAGATAAATCCTTTTTCCTTACATGCATGAGATTTGTGGTTTACAGGATTTAAATCTTGATGCATAAGAGTTCTCCAATTAATCCTTTAATGCAAAAACAATGAGAATAAACCAATCTTACCAATGTACTATGCTCAATTCAAAAAATCATCAACCTTACTCATCATTTTCATTAAACAAAAAATGGTATGAAAATATGTCTTATATTAAAAATAAATGATTTTAAGTTTTTGAATTAAACACAGAGTCAACCATATTTTCTTATTTTTCTTTTTTAATTTGCTTGAGCACTCAAGTATGACTGCACCTTTCACTCAAGAAAACACGTTGATTAGATGCCCGAATCCCTGGATACTCAATGAAATCAACCGTTATGCTTCATTTTTGAACAGAGTTAACTGAAACACTTCATGACATAGGTTCAATTTATTTCTTTTAGAACAACCCAGTTTCTCAGTGTTTTCAGCCATTGCTCTGCCTTATCATAAATTTAATTCCATGGCATATTCTCTGGTCTTATATTAGATTTAACTTTGAAACAGTTTAAAATCAATATAAGAACATGATTTTCTACCAAAAATGTTCTATTACTTATGACTTTTAGATTTCAGGAAGTGAGTTAAACATGTAAAAACATTGTGAATGCATTTATGGATAATCTTTGAACATTAGGATTAGATTTAATCTCTTCATAAACGACAATTCATAGTTTGTGTAAGGTCAAGTAATTTTTCTTTAGCTCCGGGAGATTTGTAGTCACATCTCTTTATCAGTAACCGATAAAAGATTTTATAAATTACTCCCCCTGAATAACAGACTTTATGAAAAGGTCTTCCTAAACAGATGAGCATACATTTAGATGAATTCAGATAGAACTTGACATAGATGTAATAGAGAAGTATAGAGATGAGATGGAGTCAAGATGAGTTGTGTGAGTGACCACAAAAAGCATAAGGGAAAAAAAATTGAAGAATAGACTTGCAAACAACCAGAGCCTTTTCAATAATTTATGTCAAGAGCACATCATTCAGCTTATACCAGATGAAGTGAAGTATGAGCACAATTCTTATACTGACCAACCAGCTTACTCATCCTGATAGATCCATCCATAAACCCAGACTACATAGATATAATGCCCTGGATCCTTGGTAGGTCTTACTGGATCTTCATTAGATCTTTCGGATTTGTTTCGGTGAGTTTTGGTTCGCTTTTGTGACTTCCGAGTTGAGTTTTACGAGCCGTGTGAGTTTTTCTCTCGTACTAGTTACGGAACCCTACGGTGAGTTTAGTTGTCAGTTCCTCGACTCGTGAATGCTACAGCGACGATGTACTCTCCGAGCCGGTCGTTTTGACTATTTTTGTGTATTTTTCTGAATTAGTCCATTTTCGGTCTAATTATCGGATTTTTGGAAATTAGAAATATTTTCTAATTTCTTTTTATTAACCCCCCCTTCTCTCTCTCCTCACTCTCGTGCTCTCTCCTCTCTCTCCCGTTCTCTCTCGTTCTCTCACCCTCTCGGCTCCGGCTGCAGACGGAGGCAATCGTGGGCGAGGTGGCGACGCCGGGGACCTGCTGAGGCACGTGATGGAGCGAGGATCGGATTGGTTTTGGCGCGATCCCAAACGGTGGATTCAAAGCCGGCGTTTGAGCTCGCGGCGTGGTTTTCGGCGTGGCTTAGTCCCTTCGGGGCATGGTTTCTTTGGTGGAGGTAGGGTGACGGTTCCTCACTTCTTCCTCTCCGTTTTCCCTGCCATTACACGTCGTTCGGAGCGGAAACGGTTGAGTTTGGGCTTGTTTTACCTAAACCGTGATTTTTGTGGTTTGTAGGGTTCGCCGGAAAACGGCAACCATTCGCGGTGTAGTTAGTGTTAAACTGATCGCTGGGATGTTAGGATCCCATCCACGTTAATTTCGTGATGATAGGTGGTCATTCGAGGCCTGTAGGAGTCCGGGAACCTCGTTGGCTCGTTTAGGGTCGATTTGTCTAAATCGCCCCGATCTCGCGTTTCGATGCTTGCATATGGGCTTTTCAGCCTTCTATTATTGTTTTCTATCGTCTAGGTTTGTTTCCCCTGCGCTTCGGCGTGAATGGGGCGTGGAATGGGCCGATTTGGCCATTCCACTGTTTTCCCGCCGTGTCCGGTGTAGCGGTCGTTTCAGTGACCGCCAGAGGTCTCTGACGGCCCAACAATAGACCGCCACAGTGTTTGGGCATTTTTGTGTTTTCGTGGTTTTGGGAGTGTGACGGCCCAGGGGTGGTGCGTCACAGCTCTCTGACGCGTCCGGTTGGATGCGTTACGCCAATTTTGTCATTTTTTGAGTAGGTTAAGTCGGTTCCTCTGACGCGCTTGCCCCTGTGCGTCAGAGCGATGTAACGCGCCTGTCCCAGGTTGTTACATCACTGTTGACTGACTTTGACCATTTGAGGTGGTTCCTCTAACGGTGATTTCCCCGTGCGTCACAGTGGTGTAACGCGCCTGCCCCATGCCGTTACACCCTATTTTTGAGCTGAGTTTGGGTGGTTGTGCCCGTTGTCTCTAATGGCCCTGCCCCCGTGCGTCATAGTGCTGTAACGCGTCCTTTCTGGATCGTTACGTGCTATTTGTCTGAGGTTTTAACCTTGGGTCCTTTGGCCCTGACGCGTCAGCTCCCGTGCGTTAGGTTGGCGTAATGCGCCTAGCTTCGTGCGTTACGTGCCTCGAGTGTGGTTTTATGTTTGAGGTTTTTTGGCCCTGACAGCTCGGGTTGGGCACGTCAGAGCGGTGTAACGCACCTGGTGCAGGCCGTTACGTGCCTTGTGTGTTTTAGGTGTTGTGTAGGGTGGTTGGAGTGTAACGGCCTAGGCTTAGACCGTCACATTCATGTAACAATCTAAGGGTGGTGCGTTACATGCCTTATGCTCCGATTTTCGTCGTTTCGATTTATGCCTGTCTTGGCTTGACCTTGTGGTCTACCCATCTTCCCGTGGATGTCTCTTGATGTCCTATGAGGGCTAAGACTACGTTGTAAGGTAGCCAGGAGTCTTCTTGCTTGAGGTAGGATTCTGTATCCTACTTTTGTGTGCCTTTGTTCGGTTCCGGTCAACCCGGTGTGACCCGGTGGTTGACAGGTAGCAGTGTGTGTGTCTTGACGGTTCTGTCCAGTTCAAGACTCTGGTTCCGAATGCCTCGAGGTGTTGCCTTACCTCGATTTGTGTCTCCATGTGTGTTTGAGGGTCCTCGGTATTCCCTCAGGTCTCCATGAGTCATTTTCTGCGGAGCGTTGTTTTCTCCTGGCTTAGGATTAGACCGATTGGCAGCTTGTTCCGCTGAGTGTGATGATCTTGCCTCTGAGTCTTCCGACTCAAGGGTCGTTACGTGGTAGGTCTAGTTGCCTGGTCCTGAGTCTGTTGGCAGTTGGTTAGCTTCCTTCGTGCTTCGTAGTGCGCGAGACAGGGCTTTCTTTGACTGTCTGTGCTTTAGCACCTGTGTTTCAGAGTTCATGCCTTGTGAGCCTCCACTAGTCGTAGCCCTAGGCCTTTGAGTGCCGACACACCGGGAGTGGTGGAAGGCTGTTTCCCGTCTTACGGTTCTTAAGCTAGTTCCGTGGGCCCTGGCCAACGGTAGCGTCCTACCGAGGGGAATACATGCTAGAGGCCTGACCTAGGTAGTGGTCAGTGTGTGCACACGTGGTTAGGGGTTGAGGACTTACGCCGATGGGCGTCACCCTGACTAGTCACTCGCGGTTGTGGTACTGCGGTCCTATGTCCGTAGTTACCGTTCTTCCTTGGGACTGTTGTTCCTTGGACCTGGTTCTTGGTGTGTCCAGTCTCCGTCGTCCTCTGGACGAGCTTTTAGACGTGACACTTGTGGCGTAGTGTAAGATGTCAGTGGACGCATCTGGCTATTCCTCTAGTGGGAGGGTGCTCCTATCACTTGGTTCCTGACTCTCACGTTTCTCGGAGTCTGTGTTCCCTTTTTCGAGTCAGCTAGTCTTGACCTCGTCCAAAATCTGCTTCCTTGGCTGTGTCTGTCCATTCTTGGCTATGTCCAAGATGTGCTTGGGGTTGCGTGCATGACGATCCAGTCATGTAGGCTGTCGCCTTTGTGTCGTCTGTCTAGGTTCTCTTCTAGGCTTTGTCTGTTGTTTGGCTTGCTTTCTGGATGGCGGAATGGTAAGGCCCGACCGTGCGAGTTCAGGATTGACCTTTCCGTTAGTCTTGGTTGGAGTGGTTTGGGGTGCTGAGGTTAGTTCGGCAGCCGCTTGTTTGGTATGGCTTCCTCCCCCTCTTCCTAGTTGTTTCCTACTCCTGCACCCTGTCTCTTTGTTTGCTGCCTTCTAGAGTAGTTTTACAGCTTTGTAGTGTAGCTTTTCCTGCTTTGCTACACTTGCTGTTTCTGTTGCTTCCGTTCTGTGTTCTGCGTGTTTTTCAGTGGGGATTCTCGTGACCCCTACTAAGCCTCTGTTTGGAGACTCACCCCTGCTTTTCAGGTGGGCATCATCTCTGTTCGTGCTTCATGGCGTGGCGTGTTCGTAGCTGCCAGCGGTACCTGCGTTGGGTTTCTCCCGACCTCAGTGTACATTCTTTTCCTGTGGCCTGTACTTGCCTTTCTTTGGCTGGACTCTGGTGTATAATTATGTAAATTGAAACTGTTAATTAAAAAATAATTTTATTTTTGCTACTTTAGCAAACCGATCTAATGAAATTTAATTGCTTACTGTACTATCTCTGTGGCTTCAATGTACTCTACACACGCCTTTTTCCCTTCGGAGCTTTTCCGCTCTTGGGAGGCCTCGTGGGTTCCATGTGGTATCACGTGTATTCGATAGTCCTACCGGGTACATCTGGCATCCGGGATCCGGGTCGCTACAGTTTGGTATCAGAGCAGTGTCCTAAGATGTTCGGAGTTCTTTTCTGAGCTATCAGAGCATTGTGGTGTGAAGTACATGGGAATCCGAGATATTACAGTATCCAGAGTCCTTAAGTCCAGTACAGGCTTTGGCTGGCTTAGGTGTTGCGATGATTTGTCGCGTTGCTTTTTCCGTGTGTTGTTCAGGTTGCTGTTGACTTTTGGCCCTGGTCTGATGACCGTACATGTTCTCACGTTGTTTTGGTCGTCCCGGCTTGAGTTTGTTCAGCTCCTGATGTGTCTCGCTTCTGTTGAAGTGCTCGATTTGATTCCGTGGTTGAGAAGTTGCTCAGGCAAACTAGGATTTTCCCTTCCTAGTGAGCCTTTGTAGTCGAGCTAATTGCTTCTTGTCCCTTCTGGTGGAATCTTTTCGAGGTTTGCCTTGGAATTGCTGTCTTGGCGATACTTTTATCCTGTGTCTACTTAAGTGTGGATAGCTTTATTTTGAGCCAGATCTGCTCTTTGCTATACGGTTGCTTGGCTTTGGACTCCATTATGGTGTTAAGAGCTGTTGTGTACCGTGTTTGTCATGCCGTGTCCAGTGGCCAATGTGTTGTGAAGGCTCATTTATCGTGTTCAGGATGTAAAGGTAAGCTAAGATTAGCTTTTCCCTTGTGCTTTGTGCTGAAGCTAGTACTCTTCTTCTTTGCACTTAGGCTGTTTGTGATCGGTTGTTCGCTGGATCGGTGCTCGTGGCGTGTTGTTTGCGATCTTTATAGATTGCGAAGGCGTCTAGTGTGTGATGAGATGCGACTGCCGAGGTCGTTCAGATGCCTATGTGCGTTGTTGAGTGCGCAGCGGAAGCATGTGGGTTGGCTACCCACTGGTCGAGAGGTTGTTCCTTCTCGATGTGACTTCATCTTGGCTTCTTGTGCCTTGACGTTGTTGTTGCCGTGCTATTGCTGATGATTTTCGACTATTGGCATTGGCATGTGCGAGTGTTGGGGAATCTGTCAGCGTTCCTTTCTGATTAAGTACCCTCTGCTCTGCATGTGCTTTCTCTTGGGTGTTGTGCTCTCGAGGCTTGTTTGTAGTCCTTGAGGAGCGTTCCCCGAGATTGTCGTTTCTCGTTGTCGTGGGTCCTCTTCTTGGTGAGCAGTCTGATGTGTGACCTGTCCCTTGTGGTCGTGTGTTTATCTGTTCTTGTGCCTTGATGTGACCCAGCTTGCAGTTGTATTCCGTGGTTCTATGTGCTGTACGGAGCCAGAATCCTGCAGGTGTTGTTGTTGTCGTTTGATCGCTGTTTCTCTATGATTTTGTGTTTCTGCCGTGGACCGTGACCTTGTCAGTTAGCCTGTTGTACTCCCTTTCTCTGGTAGAGTTAGCTTGCGACTCGATCAGATGTAATATCTGAATGAGTGCTGACTTGATTATGTTTGTGGTCTGGTGTTGTTGTCGTTGGCGTCCTGTGTGCCAGGTGTTCCTTGTCGCCTTTGGCACTAAAGCCGATGATGTGGTCGAGCTGTCAGCTGTGAGGACTGTGTCTCCTTGTGTAAGCTGCCGCTTACCGTGCTGTCATTGTGTTTTTCGGTATCGGTTCTCTGTTGTTGGGGCAATCGTGTCTCTTTCCCTGGTGAGACGTAAGCGACGATGCCTTGTTTCGGAGGTGTCAGACTTGTGTCCACTTGTGTCGTGCTCGATCCGGAGCATGTACTCGTGGTTATGGTCTGACATTGTTCCTCTAAGCTGTGCTTTTCGAGATTTGTGTTGTATCTGTGTTTGTGCTGTCGGGTTGTTCTTCCCTGTCTTTTTCCTTTGTTAGTCCTTAATTTCGAGGGTAAAATTTCTTAAAGGAGGGGAGGATGTAATGCCCTGGATCCTTGGTAGGTCTTACTGGATCTTCATTAGATCTTTCGGATTTGTTTCGGTGAGTTTCGGTTTGCTTTTGTGGCTTCCGAGTTGAGTTTTACGAGCCGTGTGGGTTTTTCTCTCGTACTAGTTACGGAACCCTACGGTGAGTTTAGTTGTCAGTTCCGCGACTCGTGAATGCTTCAGCGACGATGTACTCTCTAAGCCGGTCGTTTTGACTATTTTTACGTATTTTTCTGAATTAGTCCATTTTCGGGCTAATTATCTGATTTTTAGAAATTAGAAATATTTTCTAATTTCTTTTTATTAACCCCCCCTTCTCTCTCTCCTCACTCTCGCGCTCTCTCATCTCTCTCCCATTCTCTCTCGTTCTCTCACCCTCTCGGCTCCGGCTGCAGACGGAGGTGATCGTGGGCGAGGTGGCGATGCCGGGGAGCTACTGAGGCGCGTGATGGAGCGAAGATCGGATTGGTTTTGGCGCGATCCCGAACGGTGGATTCAAAGCCGGCGTTTGAGCTCGCGGTGTGGTTTTCGGCTTGGCTTAGTCCCTTCGGGGCACTGTTTCTTCGGTGGAGGTAGGGTGACGGTTCCTCACTTCTTCCTCTCCGTTTTCCCTGCCATTGCACGTCGTTCGGCGTGGAAACGATCGTGTTTGGGCTTGTTTTGCCTAAATCATGATTTTCGTGGTTTGTAGGGTTCGCCGGAAAACGGCAACCATTCGCGGTGTAGTTAGTGTTAAACTGACCGCTGGGATGTTAGGATCCCATCCACGTTAATTTCATGATGATAGGTGGTCATTCGAGGCCGGTAGGAGTCCGGGAACCTCGTTGGCTCGTTTAGGGTCGATTTGTCTAAATCGCCCCGATCTCGCGTTTTGATGCTTGCATGTGGGCTTTTCAGCCTTCTATTGTTGTTTTCTATCGTCTAGGTTTGTTTCCCCTGTGCTTCGGCATGAATGGGGCGTGGAACGGGCCGATTTGGCCATTCCACTATTTTCCCGCCGTGTCCGGTGTACTGGTCGTTTCAGTGACCGCCAGAGGTCTCTGACGGCCCTAGGATAGACCGCCAGAGTGTTTGGGCATTTTTGTGTTTTCGTGGTTTTTGGAGTGTGACGGCCCAGGGGTGGCGCGTCACAGCTCTCTGACACATCCGGTAGGATGCGTTACGCCTATTTTGTCATTTTTTGAGTAGGTTAAGTCGGTTCCTCTGACGCGCTTGCCCCTGTGCGTCAGAGCGATGTAACGCGCCTGTCCCAGGCCGTTACATCCTTGTTGACTGACTTTGACCGTTAGAGGCGATTCCTCTGACGGTGATTTCCCCGTGCATCACAGTGGTGTAACGCGCCTGCCCCAGGCCGTTACACCCTATTTTTGAGTTGAGTTTGGGTGGTTGTGCCCGTTGTCTCCAACGGCCCTGCCCCCGTGCGTCACAGTGCTGTAACGTGTCCGTCTTGGACCGTTATGTGTTGTTTGTCTGAGGTTTTAACCTTGGGTCCGTTGGCCCTGACGCGTCAGCTCCCGTGCGTTAGGTTGGCGTAACGCGCCTAGCTTCGTGCATTACGTGCCTCGAGTGTGGTTTTATGTTTGAGGTTTGTTGGCCCTGACGGCCCCGGTTGGGCACGTCAGAGCGGTGTAACGCGCCTGGTGCAGGCCGTTACGTGCCTTGTGTGTTTTAGGTGTTGTGTAGGGCGGTTGGAGTGTAACGGCCTAGGCTTAGACCGTCACGTTCATGTAACGGTCTAAGGGTGGTGCATTACATGCCTTGTGCTCCGATTTCCGTTGTTTCGATTTCTGCTTGTCTTGGCTTGACCTTGTGGTCTGCCCATCTTCCCGTGGATGTCTCCGGATGTCCTATGAGGGCTAAGACTAGCCAGGAGTCTTATTGCTTGAGGTAGGATTCTGTATCCTACTTTTGTGTGCCTTTGTTCGGTTCCGGTCAACCCGGTGTGACCTGGTGGTTGACAGGTAGCCGTGTGTGTGTGTCTCGACGGTTTCGTCCAGTTCGAGACTCTGGTTCCGGATGCCTCGAGGTGTTGCCTTACCTCGGTTTGTGTGTCCAGGTGTGTCTGAGGGTCCTCGGTATTCCCTCAGGTCTCCGTGAGTCATTTTCTGCGGAACGTTGTTTTCTCCTGGCTTAGGATTAGACCGATTGGCGGCTTGTTCCGCTGAGTGTGACGATCTTGCCTCTGAGTCGTCCGACTCAAGGATCGTTACGTGGTAGGTCTAGTTGCCTGGTCCTGAGTCTGTTGGCAGTTGGTTAGCTACCTTGGTGCTTCGTAGTGCGTGAGACAGGGCTTTCTTTGACTGTCTGTGCTTTAGCACCTGTGTTTCAGAGTTCATGCCTTGCGAGACTCCACTAGTCGTAGCCCTAGGCCTTTGAGTGGCGACCCACCGGGAGTGGTGGAAGGGTGTTTCCCGTCTTACGGTTCTTAAGTTAGTTCCGTAGGCCCCGGCCAACGGTAGCCTCCTACCGAGGGGAATACTAGCTAGAGGCCTGACCTAGGTAGTGGTCAGTGTGTGCACACGTGGTTAGGGGCTGAGGACTTGCTCCGACGGGTGTGACCCTGACTAGTCACTCGCGTTTGTGGTACTGCGGTCCTGTGTCCGTAGTTGCCGTTCTTCCTTAGGACTGTTGTTCCTTGGACCTGGTTCTTGGTGTGTCCAGTATCCGTCATCCTCTGGACGAGCTTATAGACGTGACACTTGTGGCGTAGTGTAAGACGTCAGTGGATACATCTGGCTGCTCCTCTAGTGGGAGGGTGCTCCTATCCCTTGGTTCCTGACTCTCGCGTTTCTCGGAGTCTGTGTTCCCTTTTCCGAGTCAGCTAGTCTTGGCCTCGTCCAAGATCTGCTTCCCTGGCTGTGTCTATCCATTCTTGGCTGTGTCCAAGATGTGCTTGGGGTTACGTGCACGACGATCCAGTCATGTAGGCTGCTGCCTTTGTGTTGTCTGTCTAGGTTCTCTTCTAGGCTTTGTCTGTTGTTTGGCTTGCTTTCTGGATGGCGGAATGGTAAGGCCCGACCGTGCGAGTTCGGGATTGACCTTTCCGTTAGTCTTGCTTGGAGTGGTTTGGGGTACTGAGGTTAGTTCGGCAGCTGCTTGTTTGGTATGGCTTCCTCCCCCTCTTCCTAGTTGTTCCCAACTTCTGCACCCTGTCTCTTTGTTTGCTGTCTTCTAGAGTAGTTTTACAACTTTGTAGTGTAGCTTTTCCTGCTTTGCTACACTTGCTGTTTCTGTTGCTTCCGTTCTGTGTTCTGCGTGTTTTTCAGTGAGGATTCGCGTGATCCCTACTGATCCTGTGTTTGGAGACTCACCCCTACTTTTCAGGTGGCCGTCGTCTCTGTTCGTGCTTCCTGGCGTGGCGTGTTAGTAGCTGCCAGCGGTACCTGCGTTGGGTTTCTTCCGACCTCAGTGTACATTCTTTTCCTGTGGCCTGTACTTACCTTTCTTTGGCTGGACTCTGGTGTATAAATATTTAAATTTGATGGAGGCATCATCCACAACTCCCTTTGGCTAGGGTCTTCTTCACACTCCGGCATCGTTTGAGTTCGGGCCTCTCTCTATAAAGGCCCAATTATCCCTTTTGTGCTATCTATTTGAGTCATTTTGATGTAATTTTCATTTTATTTGAGTCATGTCCCTAGGTCTTGCATTTATTTTCCTAAGTTTGAGTGTCATTAGATTGTCTAATGTGCTATTGGGCCCAATTCTTCAGGTTTGGCCCAAGACCCTCCCTACCCCTTTGGTTATTTGTCATTGAGTCTTTTGTAAGGGACTTATTGTAAAATGTGGGTTTCCTATATATAGGGCCCCATTTCCTTCATTTGAAGGTAATGAATCTATCAATGAAAAATGCCATTTGAGACTTCAAAGCTTACTT
This sequence comes from Amorphophallus konjac, assembly GCA_022559845.1. Taxonomy (NCBI): domain Eukaryota; kingdom Viridiplantae; phylum Streptophyta; class Magnoliopsida; order Alismatales; family Araceae; genus Amorphophallus; species Amorphophallus konjac. The sequence goes on along the minus strand of CM040127.1, from coordinate 139,696,164 downwards.
TAATGGAGAGAATCCAATTGGGTGAGAAGCCCTAGGGTGAGAGAGTCCCCACCCCCCCTTCTTCTCTCTCCTCTCTCTCCTCCTCTAAGGGGTTCACCCCTTTCTCTCTCTCCTCCTCCTCCCTCCCAACTTCCAACCCCCACCTACCCCATTAAAGTCCCTCCACTTCCCATAGCCACCATTACTTCACCCCTAGTTCCAAGGTAGCATTCCCCCATTCCAACACTATCTACCCCATTCCAACAATATCTTCCCCATTCCAACACACTCACCCCTCTTCCCCACATAATTCCTCAACTTCCTAGGCCATTTCAAATTTGAAAAGCCCTTCCCTCCACTTGTTCTGGCCGCCCCACTCCCTTCCATTAGGTTAGGTTCGCCCCCTTCCTCCCCTTCACCCTCCACCCTCCTCTCACCCTCCCCTTAGGCTGAACCAGAACACCTCCTTGTGCCACCTCCTCCTCCAGCCCCTCCACTACCCTTAGCCACCTCCCACAACTCCCCTCCATCCCCATCCACCCCTTATTCATCTCCCCTTAACCATATGCCCCCTTCTCCTTCTTATTCCCTATTCATTAGAAGCTATACCTAGGTTGCTGCTAGCAGTTCAGAAGTTGCAGGTGAACTAGCAACTTGCAGCGGCCACCACAACTTCCTCTGGACGAGTTTGAAGACCCAAAAGCTATCGTTGGAAGCGTCTACCAGTCTCCTTCGCAACAAAAGTAGTTTCGACTTCATCCGAGTTGTGTGCTGCCCGGGAGCTCCATCCTCCCACAGCTGCACAGTGGTGCCTCTGCTGAAGACCTGATCCTGAGTAGAAGCTCTGCCACGACAAACCCCAGAAGAATCAGTTCGAGAGCTCTTCTGTAAAGTTATTCATAGCCTTGTATACTTTCAGAATCAAGAAATGGAACTTCAATCGGCATTCATGAACCAGAGTTATCATTTTTATCCCTCAGCTGCGCCGTTTTGCTACCCACAGTCTGCACCGACCAGTCATCCTTGTTTAGACCCTCCAAGTCTTCTCTGGCATTTTTTGGTTTTCTCGTTAGTTTTGCTGCGAAGAGGACTCATCCACAGTTCCAACGACTCTGACGGTGCTTGATTCCGAGTTCGGGAGCTGTCGGGGCGTCCTCTGCAACCTGCTGTTAGAAGTCTAAAGCTGCCAGTCTGAGGATCTGGTGCTCTGTTCGAACCTCCACCCAGGTCAGCAGCGGCTCCAGAAGAAATCAAAAAAATTCAGAGGTGTTCCAGTACCAGTCCCGAAGAGTTTCCCATAGGTCCCGCCTTCACCAAAATTCTTGAGCAAGTTCTGCAGCAGCAACATCGACTATCTGTCCCTGTTCAGAGAGAGTAGGCAGAACCGGTGTCCTCACCTCTTCATTACTTTTAGCCCTAGTTTCCCCTCCCCGCTTGGCCGGCTGAAGGCCCCTCCCTGTGCGGAGGTAGTTTTGGTTGTAATCCATTAACCCCCACCCCAAGGTCCCCCTCCTGCGAGAGGTGTAGTGTTGTAACTTATTTGGGCAGGTCAAGCTACACCGCCGCGGCGTGTGGGGATCCACTCACCTCCCCGCTCGCCCTCGTCTCCGAGCGAGACCAATTTCTTCAAACCGGTCAAATAAGTGCTCACACTTCACTCCATTTAGTGCTTGTCTTTCAATATTAGTTCTAGTTCCGCTGGTTATGCGAGTGAGAGCTCGATCCTCAAGCCCCGTTGCCTTGAGTGATCACCGTGGGAATAAGTGCAACCGGTGCCTTCGGCACTATTGTCGGCCCCATTGAATTGGGCTTCCACATCCATCGAGAATCAAATCTTGGCCTTGCTGGCCCTCTACCAGCAAGGGCCCAACCCCACATCCTCCACTTGGCATCGCCAAGTCACCCCAGGCTTGGGTGAGCGACGGGAGAGCGACGGCCCAAAATTGGCCCTTTGGATTGTGAATGTGCTTGCTTGCCTAAGTCTTAGGGTGTGTCACATCAATTGGTATTAGAGCAAGTCTTTGACTTGTATCTATCAAGTCTAAGTCCTAAGACCTTTGCATTGTGTGTCCAACATCATTTGCCCCTTGTCTTGCATGTCCACCCGTAGTGGTGCTAGTTACCGACCCGATCCTTCATCTTCGATTCCACCCTTGGATCCCAATCCACAACTCAATCAAGATGCTCTTAGGGAGGAACCCCAAGGCCAAATGAATAGGGTAGATGCTGCCCTTGCAAACATTCTTGCCCAACTTGAGTCCCTATCCACTCGAATTGCTCGGCTAGAAGAACATGAGAACCACCCAAGGAACCATGAACCTAGAGTCCACCCTCCATATGTTGAGCCTCATAGGGACGAGTTCCATCCAAGGAACAATGGGCCAAGAGCCCATCATCCACATGCTGAAATTCACAGGGAGGACTTGGACCTTGACCCCTACCATGACCATGAGAGACCCCGTCACCATTCAATTCATGAAAGGCGTCCACGGGATGACCCGGATGACCCTCTCTTAAGGATGATTAAAGTTGAGGCCCCAAACTTTGATGGTTCTCATGAACCAAGTGCCTACTTAGAATGGGAAACCGTCATGGACCAATACTTTGAATGGTACCCTATGTCCGATCAAAGGAGGGTAAGGTTGGCCAAAATGCATCTCATCAAATTAGCCAAAACTTATTGGTTAAACCAAGAAGGTTTAAGAAGGATTAGGCGAGAAGAGCCTATTGATACTTGGGAGGGTATGAAGAACCAACTTAGGAACAAATACCTTCCTCAATCCTACCATCAAATGCTCTTAGATGAATGGCAAAGCCTCACCCAAGAAGGGAAGACCGTGGTAGAATACATTGAGAAGTTTGACTCCTATCTTTTGAAGTGTGGAGTTCATGAGGACCCGGCCGTTACCTTGTCCCGCTTTAGGAATGGTCTTCAAAGTCACATCAAGAGAGAGCTTTTCATGAGAGATGTTGATGACCTTGAGCTAGCCTATCAAATAGCAAGGGATGTAGAAAGATTCTCTAGGATCTCTCGATTTGCTACTCCCCGACCGACCGATCCCAAAAACATGGGACCACGACCCATTCCGGCCACCCCCATGAAAGCCCCAAATCTAAGTGGGAGTACCCCATTAAGGCCTTACAACCCCCCTCCCACCATCACTCCAAACAAGCCCACCCCTAGTCACCCTCTCCCAAGGAGGGAAGACAATCCCAAAGGCCCAAGTGTAGGAAACACTCCAGGTAGCAGGCGTCAACAATGTTATAGGTGTCAAGGGTTTGGCCACTTTGCGGGGCAATATCCATCCAAGGGATTATCTAGCTTGCTTATTGAGGAAGAAGCTCCACCCCAAAAGGAACTTGAAGATGTCGTTGAGGACCATGAAGCCTCACTAGATTGGGAAGAGGAGTATGAAGCCCAATACCTAGAGTCGGGTCTAGATCACACCACTCCATCTACCAACTCTCATCTAGGAGTGATTAGATGCACCCTCACAAAATCCCAAGAAGAGGATTGGCGTCGAACTTCAATCTTTCACACCTTTGTCAAAATAGGGAGCCATGTAAGGAAAGTGATCTTGGATAGTGGGAGTTGTGTCAATGCCGTATCACCCGATACCGTCAGGCTTCTTGGGCTAGCTATCACCCCCCATCCAAGTCCATGCCGGGTCTCATGGATCAACAACAACTCCATCCCGGTCAACACTCAATGTCTTGTGCCCCTCACCTTCTCTTCATACCATGGTCAAATATGGTGTGACATCATACCCATGGAAGTAGGTAGCATCCTACTAGGAAGACCTTGGCTTTATGATGTAGATGCCACCATCTTGGGTAGGAGCAACAAATGCACCTTTGAACATGAGGGTAAGACTATCCGTCTAACCCCTCCCCACCTCGTCCCATGACCAAGAGGGACACTCTCCCTCAAGGACAACACCCCACCACCATACAAGTCTCGGGGAACTCCACCCCTTCAACCCCATCCCTCACCCAAACTCCCAAACAAAGTGGGACCTCGGGGTTGGCCAAGGGTCTTCATCTCATCACTAGGAAAGAACTTGAAGAGGAGATAGTTCAAGGAGTACCACTATGTGCGGTGGTCATTTGCCTAGGAGAATCCACTTCACCAATCCACATCCCATAGAAATCTAACAACTCCTAGAAGAATTCCATGATGTGTTCCCAACGGAGCTCCCGGACCAACTTCCTCCCATGCGGGATGTGCAACATGCAATTGATCTAGTCCCGGGGGCCACTCTCCCAAACCTTCCTCATTATCGCCTCAATCCCACGGAACATGCCGAACTTCGGAGGCAAATAGAGGAACTCATTAGGAAGGGCTTCATTCGCATTAGCAAAAGCCCATGTGCCGTCCCGGCCCTTCTAACTCCCAAGAAAGATGGGTCATGGCGAATGTGTGTGGATAGTCGAGCTATTAACAAAATCACCGTCAAGTATAGGTTTCCCATTCCTAGGCTTGATGACATGCTTGATATGTTAGCCGGAGCCACCATTTTCTCCAAAATTGACCTTAAGAGTGGCTATCACCAAGTTAGAATAAGGCCCGGGGATGAGTGGAAAACGGCTTTCAAAACCAAAGATGGTCTCTTTGAATGGTTAGTCATGCCTTTTGGGCTTTCAAATGCCCCAAGTACTTTCATGCGTCTTATGACGGAGGCCCTTAGGCCTTTCATTGGGATCTTTCTAGTGGTCTACTTTGATGATATACTCATCTACAGTCAATCCCAAGAGGCCCACCTTAACCACCTTAGGCAAGTTTGTACCGTCCTTCGACAAGAGAGCCTATTTGCCAACTTAGGAAAGTGCCACTTCATGACCACATCCATCACCTTCCTAGGATTTGTGGTGTCCACCAAGGGTGTCTCCATGGATCCCGACAAGGTCCAAGCTATTCTTGATTGGCCAGAACCCCACACCCTTCATGAGGTCCGAAGTTTCCATGGATTGGCAACATTCTATAGGAGGTTAATTCGTGGATTTAGCACTATCACCGGCCCAATCACCGATTGTCTCAAGAAGAGAACTTTTGTGTGGATCAAATCAGCCTCCAAAGCCTTCCAAGAACTTAAGGAGAAGTTGACCCAAGCCCCGGTCCTATGCCTTCCCAATTTCTCTAAAGTCTTTGAAGTCACATGTGATGCATCCGGGATAGGGATATGAGGGATCCTTAGTCAAGAGGGACACCCGGTAGCCTTCTTTAGTGAGAAGCTATGTGATGCTAGGACTAGATACTCCACTTATGACAAAGAGTTCTATGCCGTGGTGCAGTCCCTCCGACATTGGAGGCACTACCTGTTGCCCAAAGAATTTATCATCTTCTCCGACCATGAGGCCCTCAAATACCTCAACTCCCAACAAAAGCTAAATGCCCGACATGCCCGATGGGTTGAGTTCATCCAATCCTACACTTTTGTCATCAAACACAAAGCTGGGAGTGAGAATCGAGCGGCGGATGCCCTTAGTAGGAAAGTTTCCTTGTTATCCACTATCCAAGTGGAAGTGAGCAGATTTGATAGGGTCAAGGATGAGTACCCAAGCTACCCTGACTTTGGACATATCTATACCCCCTTGATCACCCATTCTAACAAGGAACATGAGGGATTTGTCTTAGAGGATGGGTTCCTCTTCAAGGGACCCAAGCTTTACATCCCACGGACCTCACTCCGTGACTTCTTGATTTGGGATTTACATGCGGGAGGACTAGCTGGCCATTTTGGAGTCCACAAAACCATTGCCCTAGTTGAGGGACAGTTTTATTGGCCAAGTCTCAAGAGAGATGTAGGCAAGATTGTGGGCCAATGCCGAACATGTGCTTCGGCCAAACAAGTGAAACAAAACACCGGCCTATACACCCCACTCCCCATTCCCGACCGTCCATGGCAAGATTTGAGCATGGACTTTGTGCTAGGACTACCCAAGACTCAAAGAAAGCATGACTCCATCTATGTGGTAGTGGATAGGTTTTCCAAGATGGCCCATTTCATCCCATGCTCCAAAACCGCCGATGCCTCCCATGTGGCCCGATTGTTCTTTGATGAGGTTGTTCGTCTCCACGGGCTACCTAAGACCATAGTCTCTGATAGGGATGTCAAATTAACTAGCTACTTTTAGAAAACTCTTTGGCACATGATGGGTACCCTCCTCAAATTCTCCACTGCCTACCACCCCCAAACGTATGGCCAAACAGAAGTTGTCAATCGGAGTCTAGGGAACCTCCTTAGGTGTCTTGTTGAGGATCGCCCCAGAAATTAGGATCTCATCTTACCCCAGGCCGAATTTGCATATAACAACTCCATCAATAAGTCCATAGGGATGAGTCCATTTGAAGTCGTGCATGGATACAAACCAAGAAAGCCTTCCGATCTCATTCCCCTTCCCCAGCATGCTAGAGTGTCCATTTCAGCCGAGTCTTTTGCACAACATATTAGAGAATTGCATGAAGAAATTCGCAAGCACATCAGCAAAAAGAATGAGGCTTATAAAAGGATGGCCGACTCTCATCGGTGTCACCAAGAATTCCATGTGGGTGACTTTATAATGGTAAGGACGGAGAGGCTCTCCCTGGGAGCCAACTCTAAACTGAGGCCATGTGGGGCCGGTCCCTTCCAGGTCTTGAGGCGCATTGGTGCAAATGCCTACGAGTAAGATCTCCCTGAGGAGTATGGAATAAGTCCCACATTCAATGTCGCCGACCTAGTGCCATATAAGGGACCCACGATGGTACCTAGTGAGGAGATTGAGCCTACTTCTTCCATTGAGAGAGCACCCACCCGTGAGGAGAGACCACCAGCCAAGAGAGCCCAGCGTGAACAAATTGAACAAATATTGGATGAACAAGTCACTACCACTCGGAGCAAGGCATATGAGCGCTATCTCGTCAGGTGGAAGGATCGGCCTCCTTCAGAGGATTCTTGGGTGAGTCGGGAGGATCTCCAGCGGTTGGATCCGGACCTCCTCGAGCAGTACCACAGTCAGATGGACCCCTACTCGACGGAGTCGAGCTCTTCACAGTCCAGGGGATTTGATGGAGGCATCATCCACAACTCCCTTTGGCTAGGGTCTTCTTCACACTCCGGCATCGTTTGAGTTCGGGCCTCTCTCTATAAAGGCCCAATTATCCCTTTTGTGCTATCTATTTGAGTCATTTTGATGTAATTTTCATTTTATTTGAGTCATGTCCCTAGGTCTTGCATTTATTTTCCTAAGTTTGAGTGTCATTAGATTGTGTAATGTGCTATTGGGCCCAATTCTTCAGGCTTGGCCCAAGACCCCCCTACCCCTTCGGTTATTTGTCATTGAGTCTTTTGTAAGGGACTTATTGTAAAATGTGGGTTTTCTATATATAGGGCCCCATTTCCTTCATTCGAAGGTAATGAATCTATCAATGAAAAATGCCATTTGAGAGTTCAAAGCTTAGTTTAATGGAGAGAATCCAATTGGGTGAGAAGCCCTAGGGTGAGAGAGTCCCCACCCCCCCTTCTTCTCTCTCCCCTCTCTCCTCCTCTAAGGGGTTCACCCCTTTCTCTCTCTCCTCCTCCTCCCTCCCAACTTCCAACCCCCACCTACCCCATTAAAGTCCCTCCACTTCCCATAGCCACCATTACTCCACCCCCCTAGTTCCAAGGTAGCATTCCCCCATTCCAACACTATCTACCCCATTCCAACAATATCTTCCCCATTCCAACACACTCACCCGTCTTCCCCACATAATTCCTCAACTTCCTAGGCCATTTCAAATTTGAAAAGCCCTTCCCTCCACTTGTTTTGGCCGCTCTACTCCCTTCCATTAGGCTAGGTTTGCCCCCTTCCTCCCCTTCACCCTCCACCCTCCTCTCACCCTCCCCTTAGGCTGAACCAGAAAACCTCCTTGCACCACCTCCTCCTCCAGCCGCTCCACTACCCTTAGCCACCTCCCACAACTCCCCTCCATCCCCATCCACCCCTTATTCATCTCCCCTTAACCATATGCCCCCTTCTCCTTCTTCTTCCCTATTCATTAGAAGCTATACCTAGGTTGCTGCTAGCAGTTCAGAAGTTGCAGGTGAACCAGCAACTTGCAGTGGCCACCACGACTTTCTCTAGACGTGTTTGAAGACCCAAAAGCTATCGTTGGAAGCGTCTACCAGTCTCCTTCGCAACGGAAGTGGTTTCGACTTCATCCGAGTTGTGTGCTGCCCGGGAGCTCCATCCTCCCCCAGCTGCGCAGTGGTGCCTCTGCTGAAGACCTGATCCTGAGTAGAAGCTCTGCCACGACAAACCCCAGAAGAATTAGTTCGAGAGCTCTTCTGTAAAGTTCTTTATCTCCTTGTCTAATTTCAGAATCAAGAAACGGAACTTCAATCGGCATTCGTGAAACAGAGTTATCATTTTTCTCCCTCAGCTGCGCCGTTCTGCTACCCACAGTCTACACTGACCAGTCATCCTTGTTCAGACCCTCCAAGTCTTCTCTGGAATCTTTTGGCTTTTCCATCAGTTTTGCTGCGAAGAGGACTCATCCACAGTTCCAACGACTCTGACGATGCTTGATTCCGAGTTCAGGAGCTGTCGAGGCGTCCTCTGTAACCTGCTATTAGAAGTCTGAAGCTGCCAGTCCGAGGATCTGGTGCTCTGTTCGAACCTCCACCCAGGTCAGCAGCAGCTCCAGAAGAAATCAACAAAATTCAGAGGTGTTCCAGTACCAGTCCCGAAGAGTTTCCCATAGGTCCCGTCTTCAGAAAAATTCTTGAGCAAGTTCTGCAGCAGCAACATCGACTATCTGTCCCTGTTCAGAGAGAGTAGGCAGAACCGGTGTCCTCACCTCTTTATTACTTTTAGCCCTAGTTTCCCCTCCCCGCTTGGCCGGCTGAAGGCCCCTCCCTGTGCGGAGGTAGTTTTGGTTGTAATCCATTAACCCCCACCCCAAGGTCCCCCTCCTGCGAGAGGTGTAGTGTTGTAACTTATTTGGGCAGGTCAAGCTACACCGCCGCGGCGTGTGGGTATCCACTCGCCTCCCCGCTCGCCCTCGTCTCCGAGCGGGACCGGTTTCTTCAAACCGGTCGAGTAAGTGCTCACACCTCACTCCATTTAGTGCTTGTCTTTCAATATTAGTTCTAGTCCGCTGGTTATGCGAGTGAGAGCTCGATCCTCAAGCCCCGTTGCCTTGAGTGATCACCGTGGGAATAAGTGCAACCGGTGCCTTCGGCACTATTGTCGGCCCCATTGAATTGGGCCTCCACATCCATCAGGAATCAAATCTTGGCCTTGCTGGCCCTCTACCGACAAGGGCCCAACCCCACATCCTCCACTTGGCATCGCCAAGTCACCCCGGGCTTGGGTGAGCGACGGGAGAGCGGCGGCCCAAAATTGGCCCTTTTGATTGTGAATGTGCTTGGTTGCCTAAGTCTTAGGGTGTGTCACATCAAAATTGAAACTGTTAATTAAAAAGTAATTTTATTTCTGCTACTTTAGCAAACCGATCTAATGAAATTTAATTACTTATTGTACTATCTCTGTGGCTTCAATGTACTCTACACACGCCTTTTTCCCTTCTGAGCTTTTCCGCTCTTGGGAGGCCTCGCGGGTTCCATGTGGTATCACGTGTATTCGGTAGTCCTACCGGGTACATCTGGCATCCGGGATCCGGGTCGCTACAATAAACTTCTCTAGACAGATATTCAGTCTCAAAATAATTCAACTAACAACAACATCAAAGATCCTTATTCTGAAAGCTACATCATTTCAGATAGCATTAATCTGAATTCTTCTTCAGGATAGAGTTCTGCCACAAAACAGAATTTAATAATCTCCCCCTCACAATAAGCAGTTGTTTCGTACCAACAACATTCATTTTCTTATTGTACGTAGAAATGCAACTATGAAATGCAAATTTCTTTTTACATGCATGTTTGACCCTTGGTACTTGGCGAAGAACTTAGGTCCATTGGACCACCTCACATATGATGTAGGTTTCTAGACATACATAATCTGCCCTTCTCCCAACATACCATTTAATACACCTAAGGGTCATGCAAGACTATGCTTCTAGTATGTATATGAATAGACTTGCATGTGGCAAATTATCACAATCATGGCAATCATGACAAAATAGCAACAGATATCATCAGTGAATTCAATCTAACCAATCATGCAATGGACTTATGACATTGATTAACTATACAATCATGCAAATGGTCATGATGGCTTGCATGCAACACAAATCAAAAAGATATCAACTAATCCAAAGATGCAACAATTACATAGATAAAGAAGAATCAACTAAACAGTAAGAAAAATGAGAAGGGGTTTAACTGACCTCCTGTGCCTTGATTACCCTTTTTATTTTCAATCTTCAAGGCACACCTGCAGGCAACCACTTATTTGGAATTTCTAGGAACCCAAGAGTTCTTGGGTCCAAAAAGGTTAGTTGCACCCTTCATTGGTGCTACCCATGATTTCAAAACATTCATGTCATCAAGTTTCATAACAAGACAATTGTTAATAGTATGCCCTAACGTCCCATAGTAATGACAATGAGTGAATGCATTCAAGTTCTTCTTAAATGAATATGCATGGTATTTCTGTGGGATGGCATTAGCTCTGCCATATTTATCGTGGAGCTTGAAATCTCTTTTCTCATACTAACAATTATTGACTGTATGGCTAGGCTTTCTACAGTTATGACAGAAATGAGGCTTTTTATTTGTAGACAACTTCGGCCTCGTTAGGACAATGGGTTTTCTAAAAACTTTTAGTCTACCCTTTTTTAAAGCAAAATAGGTATTCATTATATGACCAATGCATCCACAGTAATAACACTTTATTGCACTTTTCTGACTAGCAAATTTTTTGTCATCTCTCCTTTTAGCATGCACATGACAATTTTGTAATGAATCATTTTTGTTTGAAAATGTCTTGGAATTTTTGAACCCATTTATTTTCTTGCATGCATTCAGGTCATCAAATTTCAACATGCGACAATCATGCATTACATGACATAGTCTACCACAATAATGACATAAGATTTTCTTTGGTTGCACATGTGTGTGCTTGACGAATTTATGAACATCATGCATAAACTGAGAATGTGCAGTATTGGAAGTACTAGCAGACTTTGAACTTCTCACAAATGAAATGCGTTTTTCACTTTGCATATTCTTCTTGTTTTCAGGATTATAGCCCAATCCTTCTCTCTGGAAATTGATCTTACTATCGAGCTGTCTATCCAGATTTTCTTTACCTTTAACAAATTTTGACATAGAGTTGTTCAATTCATATACCTTAGATTGAAGTGAAGAAATTTGAAGTTCAGAATTAGCCAAGTCTTCCGCATATGAAAGGATTTGTCTCTGCATGGCATCATTCAAATTTTTAAGAGTTTCTATTTCCTGTTTCAATTTAAGTTCACTTTCAACTTGAGTTTTGTTATCACCATGTTTTCCTCTTTCAACAGCCAGAAGCTTCAAAGATATGACAGTGTTTAAGACCATTAGCTTCTTGTTTTGATCTTTCAAGTTTTTATTTTCATCCATCAAATTATCTTGGTTTATTAATCTCAGTTTCTCATTTAATTTTTCTTCAATTTGTTCAAGATCTTTCTTTCTACCCAATAATTCCTGATTCTTTTGTTTAAGAGAGTCAATTAATTCTTCTTGCCATTTCAGCTCAGAAGATCTGCATTCAATTTTTCTTTAGATACACATTTCACACAAGAATTTTCAATCCTTTTTATTTCAATTTTCAGTTGTTCATTTTCAAATCTTAATGACTTATTTCAGATGACATGATCCTTTTCATTTTCTTCTTTTTAGATTTAATAGTTTTGTACTTCTCTAACACACCATCATAAAGAGTCATTAGATCTTCAAAAGTAATCTCCTCTGAGTAAGAGCTTACCTATGATGAAGACTCATTCAACTGATCACTGCTGTGATCTCTGACCATAAGACATTTGTTGTCTTCCATCTCAGGTCTTGCATTCAACTTGTCTAAAATATCTTTAGCGCTCTTGCACTCAGAGACACAAGGAAATTTATCAGCATCTATCGCCTTTTTCACTAGCTTCAGGGCTTTCACGTTGTCGGCATTTTTTAGTCTATGTACGACACTCCATTGGGATTCATCCTCAGGAATATCGTACGGACCATATGCAATTAGAACCCAAAGATTTAAATCTAATGAATTCACATAGTCTCTGAATTTTCCAAGCCATTTATAAAAACGTGAGCCATCGAACATTGGAGGATCAGTCATTGAACTCATATCGAATAACAAAAATAGCAATTAGCAAAAATAGATAGACAGATAATAACGAGTCCACCAAAGACTAGCAGGATTCATTGCAGATCGTTGGATCTGATGTACCAGTACCTACTCTGATACCAATTGTTGAAACGTTGGTATTGCTCTGATACCAATAGTTGAAATCGGTATAGCTCAGATACCTATAGTTGTGGTACACGGGTGAGATCCAGAGGGGGGGTGAATGGATCCTAGTGACAATATTTGAAAAATTAAAAATTTAAACGCACTTAATTGATTAAAAATCAAATACATTGTAGAGTGGTACTAGGCGGAGGTTGGACTCGAGAGTCTTCTCACGCAAGAATGCCAACCTTTCAGATAGGCCTGACCTATCCTTCTGGCTGGATCTTTTGATATACCTCTCAAACAGTGATTTAGACAGGTAAACAACGAGTGCTAATGATGTAGAAACTAAAGCAACTATTCTAAGTGCAATTAGAAGAGGTCCTAAACATGCATCTAATTGAAACAATGAAAGGTTCAAACAATCGCATTGGACACAAGAAATTTTTAGGTGGTTCGGTCTCAACCTTGAGACCTACGTCCACCACTTACTCCAACAAGAGTAAGGCTTCTGCTGACTTACAGCTTGAACTGCTGAGCATCACAGCTTGCTTACAGCTGAGCATCACAGCTTCCTATACTACTGAGCATCACAGCTTGCTTCCGCTGCTCACCACAGCTTGCGTCCGCTACACCCCACAACTTGTGCCCATTGAGCATCACAGCTTGTTGACCGCTGAGCTTCACAGCTTGCTCTACTGAGTAACAACTTGAAAAAGATTTAAATAAAACAAGAAAAGACTGAAAAGATAGAAAGCAGATCTGACTCGAATTATAATGTAGCACACAAAGGAGCAAGAGATCCTAGATCTGATCTAGAGATCATGACTAACACCATCAGCTTCACTCTCGATTTCAATTTCACTCTCGATACTCTATTTTCATCTTTCTCTGCAACTCTCTGCAACTCACTTTCTCTGCAGCTCTGGCTTCTTTCTTCTAGTATCCTTTCTCTCTAAATTTTTATCTTTCGGTTCTAGGTTCTCTCTATTTTCATTTGAGCGATCGGGCCTCTATTTATAGTTCACAGGAGTTGGGCACGTGGGAAACACATTTCTTGCCCAGATCCTCTTTAGAACACACTGCTGGATTCCACGTGTCAGATGCAAAAGACAAGCTTATCCACGTGGCTGAATCTTCAGTCAGGATTCCCACCTTGGATCACGTGTGTGTTAACTTGAACTTCGAACCACGTGTCCATAACTGACCACGATGCTTCATGCTCTTTAAGTGTTCGATCCTGGTTGCCTTAATGATTAAGACTCTTCACAATTAAACCCATGTTAACAGAATATAAGGCATTTTGTCAAACACTTTGTCAGCATTAATATGCATCGACCTATGAGAGGAATAGTCACAGTATGATAGCATAGAGCTTATGTATGAAACATATATGCTCAGACCTTATATGTGCATGTGCACCACCTAGACTTATAAATGTGCACTAACTTGTGAATGTGCACCGACTTGCATTGCTAGGTCCTTATGCATGTGCTCCAACTAGAATGAATATGCTCAGACCTGCGTAGCTAGGAGTTTATACATGTGCTCCGACTTCGAATGAATGTGCTCCAACTAGAATGAATATGCTCCGACCTACGTAGCTAGGAGTACTCAGACCTTCAAAATGCATGTGCACTGACTTGAATGCATGTGCTTCGACCCTGTGCATGCATGTGCATAGACTTCAAATGAATATGTTTCAACTTCTATGCTGCATATGCAGTGACTTATGTGAAGATGCTCCGACCTTCATGCAATGAAAATGTGCATGTGCACCGACCTGGGTGAGGGTGCTCTGACCTTCATACCGAGACTTAACTACAGGTGTACCGACCTCATGAAGGTGCTTCGACCTAGATCACTAGGCTTTTATGCATGTGCACCAACTTGAAGTATGAATGTGCTCGGACCTTCATAACAAGAAATTTATGCATGTGCACTGACCCTGGATGTAGCAATGAACATGTGCTTCGACCTTGTATGCTAAAATGAGCATATGCATCGACCTAGAACATGTGCAAAAACATATGTGCATTGACCTGAATTAGGCAGAATGCACGTATGCACAGACTTATCAATGCACTTCACATCAACTGACTTCAACACATGAATTATAATATTTTTCATGCACTTCTGCATCAACATGATTCATAGTGTGACATCATCAAAACTAAGGTTCCAACATATTTTCCATTGGTCTTTGTATTAGTGGGTCAGTCCCCCCTTAATCTCAAGCCCATTAAGCCTTTGCTTCCCTCTTTGTATTAAATGTTGCCCTCATGGAGCATCATTCTAACCCCTTGTATCTTCTTCCCAATTTTTTTCTTATTCCGGTGTCAAATCCTCTTCCCACGCGGGCCCATCTTTTCGTGGTCCCTCTGATCCATCTGAGGAACAGGCTAATCTCATGGCCCATTTATCATGCCTTGTCCACCAAATGGACCTGGCCCAGGCCCAAGGCCTTTTTGCAAATCATCTTCATAGGCCTTCTCCTCATATTAATGGCCCTTCTTCCCTTAATGGGCCCTCTCCTCTCAATGGGCCATGTTCTTCTAATGGGCCTCATTCCCTTAATGGGTTCTCTCCTTTTGATGGGCCTTATCTTTCTTCTAGTTATGCTGCTAGCCCAGTTGGTCCTACCTATGCTCATGTTTCTTCCAGGCCCGCATATCCTTCCACTTCTGGAATGGGCTTCCCTTCTTCTTCCCAGCCCGGATCCTCTCATCCGGCCCAATATCATGTTCCTGGTCCGAGTCCAGAATCGTTTTCTCAAGCTGGCCCACACCATTCTCAATCTCTCCCTACTAAGGAGATGATTGCTCAAACCCAACGCCAGCTTGATGAACTCCAACGTCGTGTCGATCCTAAGTTCTCCTTAGGTGTTCCATTCGCTTTCCAAAATCTTCGGCTTCCGCCATCTTCACAAATTTCTGCATATCGCCGTTATGGTGGAGTTGGTAACCCTTATGTGCACTTAAAGGAGTTTGTTTATGAGTCAGCCCAATTTCGACATGACCAACGCTTGATGGGTTATCTATTCGATCTGTCATTGGAAGGCCCGACTCGGGATTGGTTCTTCTCATTACCACAAGAGCAGATTGTGAATTTTCGTGTGGTTCAAGACAAGTTCATTCAGCGGTTTCAGGACCAAGTTGGGCCCAAGTTCTCTGTTGTGGATCTGGCCCATGAGAAGATGAAGCCCGAAGAGGAATTCTCTACTTTTGCCCATCGCTGGCGTCGCCTTGCCACACAAGTCCCGGGGCACATTCCGGAGGGAGAGCAAATCAAGATGCTAATATCTAATGTAAAACCCGAGTACCGGTTCATCTTATCCCTCAATGACATCACCTCCTGGCAACAGCTTTACAGCCAAGACCGCTTCATTCGCCAACAAATCCACGATTCCCTTGACCTCGAGTCTTCTCCACCTTCTACGCCCACATCAACCCTGCCATCTACATCTACCCCTACATATCAACCCTCCATGAGTCAACCTTCCACTTATATTGCGCCCTCCATGAGTCAGCCTTACACAACATCCACCTCCATAAGTCAACCCTCCACGAGTCAGCCTTCCGCTTCCGCATACCCACATGTGTCTCCACCTTCGGTCAAGGAAACACCACACCCCGAGCAAGTGGATGACGTCCACTATATTCCCACTCCTGTGCCGCCTGCTAGTCCAGCCACTATCAATGTACCCATGCCTATGCAACCCCCACTTCCATCTCCGCAATCTCCACAACCCGCTTTTCCACAACATACCCCTCGGCATCCACCTTGCCCGAAGCAAGCTCCTCATCCTACGTTGCCGGAATGTTTTAAAGATATTTTTCGGGCTTCGATGGCCACCCATGCATTGCCACTCCCTCTGATTGTGCTTTGCCGACCCGCGGTCGGGAGTATGCTCCAGTTCTGTGATTATCATCGCCAGTAGGGGCATTTGGTTGAGGATTGCCCAAAGTTCCAGGAGTTTGTTTACAACCTAGAAGATAACAAAAGGATCGATTGGGCCATAATTCGCAAGGTTATTCTACATCTCCATAGCAAGCAGTAGCAGGTGCTGCCCAGGCAGCCATCTCCATCACTACAAGGCCAGGGGCACCCCTGTGATTCTTCATTTAGGGTCGCACCCGCTCCCTTATCTGCTCCGTCATCTACTCCATCACCCGTTCCCTCACCTAGGCCATCGCCTACCCTATTGTCTCCACCTATTCCATCACCTACTTCATTACCTTCACCATCTCATACCCCGTCTTCATTGCCTTCACCTACCCAATCCCTTGCTCTGGCTAGTGCTCCCACTTCCTCCACTTCTTCCACCACTACTTCCACTACCAACGCCACCCGACGCGTCGTGTCGATACGCCGACGGGGGGTGTCAGAGCTTTCCTCTTCATCATCCCCATCTCCGACACCACCTCCACTACCCTCATTACCTACGCCATCTCTACCACCCTCACCATCGCCTAAACCTCCATCATCTCTGCCGTTATCTTCGCCCGAGCCTGAGCAATCTTCGCCTTCGCCTTCACCTTCATCTTCACCTTTACCCCCGCCTACACCTACACCTTTACCTTCACCCCAGCCTATCATCACCATATCGCCTTTGCCACCACTCGACACCCTTATTCCCTTTGAAGCCTCCACGTCTTCTAAACCTTCACCTCCGCTATCCAAGCCTTCTCCACCCACTTCACCTCCTATTTCCACCCCACGGAGTAGCTGTGCACTACCTCCGGTGCCTCTCAGGTCTGATCCCCAGGGAGACGATGAGCCAAGTCAGGATAATTCAGTAACAGTTCTGCACTTCAAGATTCAAGATTTTATCTGTCGCATGTCGATCCGTGTCCTGATCTCTGGCCGTTCTGGGAACGATGAGCCTACACTTCCGAAGATGGTTGTCAAGAAAAGTTCTCTTGCATTAGTGGCAGTTTCTTCTAGAGCGAGGACGGTGGCAATCTCTTTGCTCGCTGGAGAGTTCACCGTTGATGCAATTATTTCTCCTCGCTCCGTTGCTATTAAGATAACTAGCCAAGAGGGTTTCTTCACCCGAGTTGTGTTAACACATATGGCTGCCAAGCAGGTTGTGAGTTATATATTTAAGGGGTAATTGGCCGTATCTTCTGCACTTTCCAAGGACATTCTGCACATTCTATGCAATCTCCCTCAGTTTTTTAGCAAGCTGGCCATGTCAATACCGTGTATTACTCTCTCTCAGCTTCACCCGTCTCTTCTATCAAGGGAGTTGTGCTTCAAGGCTAAGTTCCAAGTGGAGTTTCCGAATCTCATGCTTCTAGTGCCGAGAGACAAAACCCCACGGGTTTATGATATTCATCACTCTGAAGGGTTACTTGTCCAAGAATATCCATCTACTATTGTTAGCACCGGATGTCTAGGGGCAACCGCCCCAATGAAGGGGCATGTTCATAATCAAGCTAGCCCATCTGTAAGGTGGGCCTGTTATTTTAGAAGATATTGCAAGGTAAGGTGCCCAACGATTCGAGCCCGCGCCAGGCGGGCCCATTACAAGCCAATTTCAGCTAAGAAAAAGCGGCGGCATAGGTTTAAGGGCTGTCAGTTGTGCACTCAGGGGTCCATTTCTCCTTCTTCGTCCTTTCATTCATCATTTCTCCTACTGAGCTCCCACCCTTGGGTGGTGTATCTTCTTTTCTCTGATCCAATTCCCATAATTTTCTCCCCTCTCCCTGGGTCCGCGAACCCCCATTCTTCTTTATCTCATCCAGATTCTCTTGATTCTTCTCACACTCATGATTCTAGGCATCGGTCTATGCCCTCTCATCATCCCGATCCTAGGACATCTTCTGATCCTTCTCCTCCGGCATCTTCGGGTCCTCATTCTTTTTGGTCCTCATTCTCTTTCCCCGACCCTGTCGGGTGTCTATGGTTTGTCTTCCCCGACCTTGTCGGGTGATTCTAATTCTCCTTCCCCAACCCCATCCGGTGATTATCATTCCTCTTATCCTACTGCATCGGATGATTCTTCTTCTCCTCTTTCTACTCACTCCTCTTCACCCTTTCGGAGTTCTTGCCCTTTTTTTTGCTATTTTCGAGGCTTTAGTCCCCCTTAATCTCAGTTGATCTCTGTTTATTCTATATTTGGTTCCCTATTATCAGGGTCTCTTTACCTTAACGAGGGAGTTCTAGCTCTCTTCCTTTTATCCTTCTTCGTCCAGTATGATGTCTGACGCTCCTCCATGTAGAGGAATCTTCAAGCCTTGTTATCCTCTCCATTCTTTGTCCTATCAAGCGAGGAAAACAAAGCTCTTGCTGCTTAAAGCTTGATGATCAAGATCGCTTTAGGATGCTACTTCCACGTTATGGATTTGAAAGGTATCTTTATTTTATGCAAGAATATGCCATTACTCTTATTGTTATTCCTGCGCAAGTTTATAATTCTAGTTCCTCAACACGGTTGAGTGGTTTAGGAAGTTTAGTTAAGATAAGTGTCAAAATGAAGTCGCTTCTGCAACATCCCTGGGCTGGTGATAGCTCCGCACTGGGAGTCTAGTTTCTTTCCTCGATCGTTGAGGGTGACTTTTGAGTATGGGTTTTTCACACACTACACGGCAAGCCATAGCTGATTTTCCTCTGAGACACACCATTGCTACTTTGGCCATACTTTAGGTATGTACGAAGGTCTTTTTCTTTTCTCTACTCGGCTTAGTGCAGGGGCAAGAGATTGATGGATGAGATGACCGATCTAGGCGCTCCCTAATACGAGAGAGGTCTCAAATAGAGGCAGTCTTGATCCTCAAAAGTGAGCTTTCATGCTAAATCTAGTCAAAAAAGACTGTCAAAAAATAAATCAATGATCTGATCAATGCAAAATTATGGAATGAAAGGCATGGCAAGAGTGACAGTACAGTTCCCTACGGGACATCATGAGCCCAGTCGCTTGCGTGCCTAATAGATATAGGTCTCAAAATCAAAGACACAAAGCCCCGGTACAACAGACTGTATCTTTCAGGGGTAGTGCCTTGGAAGGAATTCAAGTCCTGATGTTTCCCATCCTGCATAAAGCTTGTCTCCAATTTTTCTTATGCTTCTCTTTTTTAGGCTGGGTTGTATCCCGGGTATGGCCTTAGTAGGGGCACCATTCTTTAGAGGCGGTTGGTTATTACAAGTCACCCTCATATGCACACCCTGCCCAAGAGGAATCTTTAATGGGAGGGGAGAGACGACGACCCCTAGCCAATAGTTTAAGCCCGTCTTTGGGTGTTGCAGATTACTTCGTCAAAATCCAAAAAAATCAGAGATGTCAAAAATTCTGAAAAAATCAAATACTTCAAAATTCCAAAAAAACCAGATATTCAATCTTTTTTCGAAAACAAAAAAATCAAATATTGTTGAAAATCCAAAAAAATCTAAAAAAAGTCAAAAATCCAAACATATTTGTCTTTTTGTTCCATTCTATCTATTTTATTTTGAGAACATATATGATTCGTTTGTTAAGTGTGCAAGTTGCAGGTTACAGGTACTCAAGCTTCCTTGCTCCTTATCATTTGCTTTGCCTCTTGTTCATCTTCTTTCTGATCTGTTCTCTCTTCTTCAATCTATAGCTCTCGATCTGTTCTAAAGCTTGTGTCCTTCTCAGCTTTCGCTTTATCTCATCATGTCTTTATGAGAGGGCTTTATCTCATGATTATGAACCTAGTGGTTCTGCTTCATTCGGATCTTGGGTTTTGATTGAAGAGCGTATTTGTCATGTCTTTTGTCCCGTCGTATCCTTGTCACACGTGTTATGTCCCTCCATGCCCTTGCCACACGTGTCGTTGTCCCTCCGTGTCTGTCATGTTTTCATCCCACTATATTTTTCGTCCAACTGTGTCTGTCATGTTTTCATCCCACTATGTTTTTCATCCCACTCTGTCATCATGCCATGTGTTGTTGTTGTCATCCCACACATGTGCTGTCTGTATCCTTTGCCTCCTGTGGTATTGCCATTCCATGTGCCTTTGTCCCACCGCGCATGCTGTCCCACCGTGTCCCATGCACGCCTATTGTTTGTTCTTGTGATGTTTTGCTTCATTCATCTTTGTTATGCTATATTTTGTTCATCATCACTTGTTATGATGTAATTCATTGTTATGTTATGTTCATCCTCGTGCTTGTTTTGTTTGTTAACGTCTTAAAGTCAAAAATCTAAAAAAATGCCGTTTCGCTTGGCAGGCAAGTCAGGTATGGCTCTCTCTATCCTTACTCACTGTTGCATTACTATATGTTATCTACATTATTATAGCCCCTCAAGGACCGGTTGGTTGTCCTTGTGTTATGGGATCTGATGTTCCCCTTTAACAAAAATGATGATGATATAGGAACATACGGTTAGTCATTGGATAAGCCGTTAGTTTGAGCCGTGTGGGGGATGATGGACTCTGTCTCGCACGCCGTGGTTGTAAGAAGACTCTTGACCTCCTCCTGCTCAGTCTAGCAATATTATTCTTGAGTACTTTCTATTTTTATCTTTCTTTGCATTCATTTTCATGATTTCTCTATTTTAGCCCAGCATGCATCATGACATTTTGAGCACTCACGTCTCGTGATTCTTTCAAAGTTTCTCTACAGCAATGGTTAATTGCACTTCAGTTCTCTTGGATAAGAGATTCCTCGTTCCACTCTGAGTTTGAACGTCTTCTCTGATCTGCCCGCTTGGTTTGGTTGGCATGCGTGATTCTTGTCTAGATTTTATTTCAGTTTTATTTTCCTTTTCCAACTTTTCAGCTGTGTTCTTTCGATCCCCTCATTGGTCGTGGATTGTGTCCCCTGATAAGGTTGGTCGTGTTTCCTTCTCCTCCCTTAGTTTAGTTTCTCCAGGCATGTCTCATCCTTGTCATCCATTCCTTGTGGTTAGTTCGGTATTTTTGGGAGAATTCCTGCCGCTTGTTAGTTATGACATGTGCTTTTGCCCTGATGCCCACTTTTCAGTTCTCTCTGCTTCATCTCTGCTTCATCTCCATTTCTCATCGCTTTCGCTTTCGCTCCATCTCCTTTTCGTTCCGCCTCCACGCCGTTTTCGCTCATTCCCTTACAAAGCGGACATCAAGGAGGGGCATCTGTTGACACCCCGTTTCAGCCCGCAAGTTGAGTTATTTCTCTTATTCATGTCCATGATGCCCTGAATTAACCATTATTTTGGAGCCTTCTTTGAGCCTATTTCGACCCCATTTCTTCACCATGTTTCAAGCCCATTGAGTTATGGAGACCTTTATCTTCGATTCCCTAACTTTTGGGCCAGTTTGGAGCTCAAGTGGTCGACCGGACGACAGCTGGGTATCACCTCACCTAACATTCTAGGTGAGACCGCTAGGGGACCCTAGCGGTCCTATGCTAGACCGCTACCCCCCATTTTGTTATAGGAACTTCTCGTTCAGCTTTAAAGCCTTGCGGTCCTCCCTAGACCGTTTGGTGGTCCCTTGCGGTCCTTCCATGACCGTTTTCATTCTTTAGCGGCCCTGCGATAGACCGTTTTCTAAACAGAAAGTCCAGATGATCCTGAACTCCAATTTCTTCGCACGTGGACTCCTTGGAGCCCTTGTTTGATCTATTTTTGAGAGAGATAATCCTCCACCTAGGTTTCCATCGATCGAGACTCTTATTCTCACTATTATCATGAGATTTATACATCTACATCCCTATTGTGGGAGTTTATCTTGGATCTATCTCCAGAAGTTTCCTGCAACTCTATATAAAGCACCCAGTTTGCAGGTTGCAAAGGGGGTCTCTTTCTCGGTTCGAGGCGAAGCCATGCTGCACCGTCATCTCTTCTCTTCGACCCTGACCTGAAGAGGGAAGTGTTAGCTTTCTATTCCATGCCCAAGGGCTTGATTTAGTTGTCTCTTCTCTTAGTTCTAGCTCTCTCAATTTAGTAAATTATCACATAGTTCTGCACCTTCTCTGCACTCTTGCACTTTTCTTCATATTGCATAGCATGTTCCCACAGTTGTGCTACGTGTTTTTCTTCTCTACTTGTTCTATTCTCATCACAATACACATACCTTTTACTTGCACCCTTCCACAGGGGTTAAAAACCACCCCCCTGTTACACAGGAGGACGGTGAGCTAGAAGGGGAGGGGATGAATAGATCACCGTTTTTAAAAAATATTATTTGACTGAGTCGAGGCAGGACCCTTAACCAATATAACGTAATTCACAAGCGCAGAACATAAATGACTCAAAATGTCATCAGCACATATGCACAACCACCTAGCGAGTAGTCAGACCAAGATTTCAATAATCAACATTCACATTTACTTAATGAAGCCAGACAAAATCATAAGAAAGATAGATGCTCACAACCATACCACGGAGAATAGGAGATTTAGATGGTTCAGTCTGCAACCTGCAGACTTACGTCCATCCCTCACTCAAGGCCGAGTGAGGCTTCCTTTCACAAGAAAGAACCGCAGACTCAGTCTGCCTACAACACGCTGATCCACAGCTTGTGGATCGAAATCCTTACAGACGCTGATCACACAGCTTGAACCCAGGTCTCACACCCCCAGACCTGACCCGAAGATAACTCTCCCTTCCTCTTAGATAAGAGGGAACCCAGTAGTGACTCACCCTCACTGCAATTCAGAGACGCTGTCTCTCTTCCTCCACAGCCGGAGGGAACAACCCAGATAGCCTCCTCACTATCTGAACACAACAACCCCGGAGACCACCTCCCTTCCTCTGATCTGATTCAGAGGGAACCACAATGCAACCCAGATGATTCACCTATCTTCGTCTACACCTAGAGGGAACGATGAAACAGAGTATCGGAATTTAAGAACAAATAACTGAAAACATAAAGAGATATCGAAGACAATCGAACGGAGAAACAATGTAGCTTCTTAAAGAAGCATAGACAAAACATAGCAGAAAACCATCCTCTCCTTCACCACTCTCTCTCTCTTCCAGGTACGCTCAATGAGTGGATCAGGCTAGCTTCTCCTCTCCTTCCTCTCGCTCTGGCCTCACCCTCTTCCTTGTGGCTTTGGCAGCTTTTCAGGAGCAGAACCCTTCATATATATATCCAACCTCACGAGAGAGTGAGGGTTTGGAAGACACGCACGAAGACATGCTTCCTGATGAACCGAGCCACTTGTTAGACGATTGTTCCCTCGGATCACGTGCTCACATGATTGGAGTAACGTTCCAATTTGTCTTTAAGTCCCTGTAAGGTTTCAAAGAACATTCAGTCAATCTTAGAAATATTCAAGTCATAAATTGTTCACACAAATTGCACGGGACTTATGAAAGGACAGAAGAGTGCGTCAACGCATTAAAGCCAAGGCGTTAACGCAATGGATATAAGGAGAACAGGTGCCTTGACAAAACACACGCTTCTGCTGGGTGGTTGATCAAAAGAACCTTTGGTCAAAAACTCGAGACGTCGACGCTTCCATTGTGTAGCGTCGCCTCAGCTCCTTGGACGAGACGCACAATATCTTGGTAACAACCCAATGCGTCAACGCTTCAGGTGATAGTGTCGACTCAGCTTCATTGGCGAGACGCTCAAGCCCTTGGCACCAAGCCAATGCGTCAACGCTTCAGGTGACAACGTCGACTCAGCTCGATAAGCGAGACGCTCAAGCCCTTGGTACTAAGCCAATGCGTCAACGCTTTCATCGTGCAGCGTCGACTCAACTTCATATGCAAGACGCTCAAGCCCTTGGCACCAAGCCAATGCGTCTACACTTCCATCGTGTAGCGTCGACGCAGTGGACAAAACAGCAAGCGAAAGACGCACTAATGCGTCTACGCACCCAGCCAAGTGTGTCAACGCACTAAATGTACAGATCCCATATAAACAAGACAAGTATGAGCTCATGGGTGTACATGATAGAGGAGCATCAAAACAGAAGAGCATGATGAAAAAGCATTTGATCCATAGATGTGCATGTAAGACAACAACATTAGATCCGGAGAATATTTAGACAATTCAGGATCTTTATCATTCATTTAGGAGCATCAAGATGATTATCATAAAAATAATTTGATTCATAGTGTTAGTCATCATCAAAACTATAGAGATGCAACAATCTCCCCCTTTTTGATGATGGCAACACCATGAGTCAAATTTAGTGAAGAGAGAAATACCAACTTAAAACATTCTCAATAAGGGCAGCAACCCCTTTCAACCTTCTCCCCTTGTCAGACTTTTCAACTTTTACTCCCCCTATCAACCTTCTCCCCCTTTGACATCATCAAAACAAGGAGAAGGAGAGATGTTGACGCCGGACTGATGAGAAAAGATGGAGAGGATTCCAACAGTAGACACTCATTGTCAAATCTTAGATGCATAAGTGGGGCTGTAAGGTCCAGTGAAGAATCTTGGAGTTCTTGTAAGAGAAGGAGATTCAGTATAAACTTGAAGTTTATCAACTTACTATGATTATGAGAGAAGAGCAAGTGGCAACAAGTATGACTGAGGTAGCTGTTAAGGTTTGTCAAAGAGACAACAAGAGTTTGAACCACTAAGACAGCCTGTAGGCATTGAGGACAAACAGTCCAGGCAGAGAAAGCACAGTTATAGAGTGTATTTGGCCAGTTACACTTTTGACATTAAGTATGCACCTTGGTCAGAGGCCAGCATCCTCAGTTGCTCAGTGTAAGAGCCTCATCACTTCTCAATTAGAGAACAGAGATAGTGACCATTGGTTGTTTCATGAGGAGACACCTTGATCAGAGGCCAGAATCCCCAGTTACTCACCATTTTGTCATCATTGCTCTGCCAAGCATAATTTTGAATAGTATTTCTTTTCTTTTGATTTTGTTTATGAGAACTGATACCTCATGACATAGAAAATTCTCATTTCATTGATGGGATTCCTAGTTTCTCAGTATGCAGTTTTAAGCACAGATAAGTTTAACTAGCTCAACAAGGGGTTGTTTGAAGACAAAGCCCAGGGCAAATATTGGAGGTCTTATCAAGATGTCCAAAGAGAAGCTCATAAATAGAAACCATTTCTTACAAGTCTAGCTTGTTCATGAGTCATGCAACAAAGTAAGAGGATATACTTGTAAGGTTAATCTTAGCCTCTTAAGACTTACTAGAAGAGGATTCTAGTTGGACTTTAATTGCACAAACTTAAGAATGTAGGAAATGAATGAGGTTCTATTAAGAGGAATATTCAAGATCAATTCTAACATTTAATCTAGCAATAACACCCATCTTTCAAGCGTTTCTAATTAGTCAAGCTCCCCCTCTCTAGTAGCTCTATCTCCCATTCTACCTAGAAAACAGCAGAGAAGCAGAATTGACTTTACTCAATGCACACACCCGCTCCCCCTCACATAGGGACCCCCACCAGAGAAAGTAAGACAAAACTACCACTAACTTTATGGAGATACAAGAACCAGAATCCATTGCCTCAAATCAGTCAGAGTTTGTAAATACCAAGTTCTCTTCTCAAAGAAGTGAATTTTTCAGTGTCTAGAGGTTTTGTAAAAATATCAGCAATTTGATCTGCAGTCCCAACATGAATTAATTCAAATGTTTTATTTGCAATTTCATTTCTGATAAAGTGGTGCCTGATTTCAATGTGTTTTGTTCGTGAGTGTAAAACAGGATTCTTTGCAATGTTTATGGCACTAGTGTTATCACAAAAGATGGGAGTGCAACCTGTCTCTACTTGGTAATCCTGAAGTTGATGCTTGATCCAGATAACCTGAGTGCCACAGCTGCTTGCAGCCACGTATTCAGCCTCAGCAGTGGAAAGAGCCACTGAATGTTGTTTCTTTGAACTCCAAGAAACTAGGCATCCTCCTAAGAATTGACAGTGGCCACTGGTGCTCTTCCTATCTAGTTTGCATCCAGCAAAGTCTGCATCAGTGTATGCAACTAAATCTAATGTGCGTGAAGCAGGATACCATAAGCCTAATGTATGTGAGGCAGACAGATATCTAAAGTTTTTTTTTACAGCAGACAAATGTAGTTCAGCAGGCCTAGACTGATATCGTGCACATAAACCAACACTGAATTGTATGTCTGGCCTAGAGGCAGTCAAGTACACGAGGGATCCGATCATACCTCTATAGAGTTTTTCATCCACTTGTTTACCTAACTCATCTGCATTAAGGGTCATGCTTGTGCTCATTGGGGTGGATATTTGCTTCAGGTTAGTCATTCCAAACCTTTTTAGGATATCCAGCGTATACTTGGTTTGGTGGAAGAAGCAGCCATCTGACATTTGATTTATCTGCAAGCCAAGGAAATAAGTCAGTTCTCCAACTAAGCTCATCTCAAATTCAGCTGACATAAGCTGTGAAAATTCTTTACACAGTTCAGGATTTGTTGATCCAAAAATGATGTCGTCTACATATACCTGAACTGTGATGAGATCTTGTCTTGAATTCTTAGTGAATAAGGTTTGGTCAACTTTACCTCTGTTATATCCTTTATTCAGTAAGAAACTGGTTAGTCTTTCATACCAGGCCCGAGGAGCCTGCTTTAGTCCATAAAGAGCTTTGTTTAACCTGAAAACTTGATCAGGTTTAGTCGAGAACTGAAACCCAGGAGGTTGTTCAACATAAACTTCTTCTTTTAGAATTCCATTCAAGAAGACACTCTTAGCATCCATTTGTTGAAGTTTTATGTTGCTTGAACAGGCAAATGCTAATAGAATTCTGATAGCCTCCATTCTAGCTACTGGAGCAAAGGATTCATCAAAGTCCACTCCATACTCCTGACTGTAGCCTTTAGCTACAAGTCTAGCTTTATTCCTAGAGATGACACCTTCTTCATTCAGTTTGTTCTTAAAAACCCATGTTGTTCCTATTACATTGAAATTTTCAGGTCTAGGTACAAGTTCCCAGACATTGTTCCTATCAAATTTCCCTAGTTCTTCACACATGGCAATTACCCAATTCTCATCACTTAAGGCTTCTTCAATGGTCTTAGGCTCAATTTGAGAAACTAAAGCAATTAAGTCCTGATTCTGAACATTTCTGAAATGAGATATTGTCCTAGGGGGATCATTAAGACTACCAATAATATTGGTTACAGGGTGGTCTTTTAAAACTCTGACATTTGTTGAGGACTCACCTTGTTCGGCTGTACTTACTGGGTTCAGATCAGTAGGTTCTTCAGCCGGTTGTACTTTCTCCTCTTGCATTTGATTCAGGAACTCTCCATCATGACTTGTAGACCTGTTATCATCATTTAGACTGTTAGAGATTTTTGTTTCATCAAAATTAACATGAGGGGTTTCCTCTACAGTTCTATCAGTTTTATTAAAGACCCTGAAGGCCCTAGATGTTTCAGAGTATCCTAGGAATATTCCTGGAATACTTATAGCATCAAATTTATCTAGGTCTCTCTTGTTGTTATTATGAATAAAGCATTTTGAACCAAAAATTTTGAAATATGAGACATTAGGCCTCTTACCTTTCAGGAGTTCATATGGTGTTTTCTTATGTATGGGTCTTACCAAAGCTCTATTAAGTATGTAGCAGGCTGTGTTTGCCGCTTCTGCCCAAAAGCTCTTAGGTAGCTGACTCTCCATTAGTAGTGTTCTTGCCATTTCCACTATTGTTCGATTCCTTCTCTCCACAATTCCATTTTGCTCTGGGGTCCTGGGAGAAGAAAATTTGTGAGTTAGTCCCTCCTTGTCACAGAAGCTAGAAAATGAGGAGTTCTCAAACTCTCCTCCATGATCTGATTGAATAACAGTGATCTTGTGCCCTATATGTTTTTGCTTATTGAAAAAATGTTCAAATTTTTGAAAAGCATCACTCTTATTTGCCAAGAAAAATAGCCATGCAAATCTAGAGTAGTCATCGACAATGACAAAACCAAATCTCTTACCATTTAGACTCTGGGTTCTGGTAGGACCAAAGAGATCCATGTGCAAGTGTTCCATGATCTTTGTAGACAAGCTCTCAGACCTAATTTTAAAAGAAGCTCGAGTTTGCTTGCCTAGAGCACAGGCCTCGCAATTCTTCGAAACTGATTTGAACTTTAAGCTAGGCATGCCTCTAACTAATTCAAATTTAGCTAATTTATGCAAGGTGTTAAAGCTAGCATGGCCTAGTCGCCTATGCCAGTCAAACATGTTATTCTCTGAATCAACAGTGAGACACAGATTTGACTCAGACTCAACATCAAGATCCACAATATAGACATTATTGACTCTATTTGCAATGAACTTTATTTTATCGGAGTTTGGTTCTAAAATTTTGCATACATGCTCATCAAAAAGAACCTTGTGACCCTTGTCACACAACTGACTAATACTCAATAAATTGTGTTGCAGACCTTCAACCAACAAGACTTTCTCAACAGAGTTGGAGGTTTTCTTACCAATGGTTCCGGTCCTAATGATTTGGCCTTTGTTTTTACCTCCAAACTTAACTGACCCTCCTGCTTTCAATTCAAGCTTGCTGAACATTCTTTGATCCCATGTCATGTGCCTCGAGCAGCCACTATCGAGATACCACTTGTTGTTCTCGGCTGCTAGGCCCACCTGCACAATAACAATTTAAGTTGTGTGCTTTGGAACCCAAGGTAAGTTGGGTCCAAAAATACCATTCAATTCATTAAGCACAGTCTTGGGAATCCAGATCTGTTTTAACCCCTTTTTCTTTTTGTGCTGAGGGTTGACAGGTTTGTTATTGATGTGCATTTCATTTGTTTCTTTTTGTTTCTCAAGTTGTGTCCAGTTTCTGTTGATGAAAGTTTGGGTCCCAGCCAGACCATAATTTTTAACTTGTCTAGATGAAGGCATTTTATTGACAGTATTCTGTGTGTAATTAGTCGTTCCCATGTTGCTTTTAAAATAGCCCATTCTTTTATTAGAGTCATAGTTGTTGAATTGACAGACACCTTGCTTCTGGTGCGTGGGCTTGTTGAATTTCTTGGACATATTTTTTCCAAAATCAGCCTGTTGTCTATGGATGTTCTTTTGTTGTTCAGTAGTTTTGGAACTGGATGGAATGTCCAGTTTCTCTTTTCCTTTCTCAGTGCAGAAAGTAGTGGTTTTTACCCCAAATGCTTCCTTCTTACTTGGGTTGAAACCCAACCCCTCTCTGTTAAAGTTTACTTTGGTGCCTAACAAGGCATTCAAATTACTCTCTCCCAAAACAAACCTCTCAAGCGTTTTCTTCTTATCTTCCAGCTCCTTCCGCAGACATATATTATTTTCCAACAGTTCACCATTGACCCTTTTAACAGCTTCATACCCTCCCCTGAGTAAGTCATTTTGTCTCAGGTTTTCTTCAGTATGTTGATTGGCTTCATCAAGCTATTTTCATAGTTTTAAAATCTCCTTTTTAACAAGATTGTTCTCATTTCTTACATTTTCCATTTGATCTAATTCAGCTATAAGTTTGGAATTTTCTGTCTTGATGAGTTCTTGTTCTTCATTAACCACATTGAGTTTGCGTTTGGTGACTCTATGTTCTTTAGCTAAGGCATTGTACATATCTAGCAGTTCACCATACTTATCTTCCCAGTCATCAATAGAGTAAGTCACAAAGGGATTGATTACCTCATTTTCCTCGTCGGCCATCAGACATACTCCTTCAGTCTCCTTTCCTGAGGAGTTAGTCTCTGAGTCTTCTTCTTCATCGCTCCAAGTGCATACCATAGCTTTTGGCTTTTTCTTGTACACTTTGGAGCCTTTCTTATGGTAATCCAGTGTCTTCTTCTGAAGCTCAGGGCAATCTTGCTTTATGTGCCCAAGGTTCCTGCAATGATAACACATCACACTTTTAGCATTCCTATCCTTGTCATTGCCATTGTTTGGATATTTACCTGATGAGTAATTTCTTCTTCTCCCATATGATTTTCCCTTCAGTTTCAGAAATTTCCTGAACTGACGTGTGAGCAGAGCTTTTTCACTCCTGTCAAGGTCTGGAGTTTCATCAGAGTCTCCACTGCTGCTGCTGCTGCTACTACTACTATGTCGTTCAACTTTAAGAGCAACATTCTTGCCCTTTCTGTCACTTCCTTCTCCTATTTTCTTGAGATTCATCTCATAGGTCATAAGAGACCCTATGAGTTCAGTGACAGTCATGGTTGTTAAATCCTTCGATTCCTCTATCACAGTGGCCTTTGTGTGCCACGCTGGAGTCAAAGATCTCAAGATCTTCCTAACTATATCCCCTTCAGATATTTCCTTTCCAAACCCCTTGAGGATGTTTGTGATTAGTGACAGCCTAGCGTACATATCAGTCACGCTCTCCTCTGACTTCATCTTAAATAATTCATACTCAGAGGTTAGGTAGTTTACCTTGGTAGCTCTGACCTGAGAGGTACCCTCGTAAATCAGCGCTAGTTCATCCCACATCTTCTTGGCTGTCTTACACGCCGAAATTCGGGCATATTCTTCAGGGTGAACTGCGCACTGGATGATGTTGAGCGCAGACCAGTTCAGTCCGGATAATTTGACTTGTTCTTCAGACCACATCTCCTCATTCGGAGGTAAATCATAAGGTCCAGTTGTAATGACTCTCCACAGCTTGTGGCTCTGAGATCGGATGAAAACTTCCATCCTGTTTTTCCAAAAGAAATAATTAGAGCCATCAAAATATGGGGGACGGGAGATTGACTGTCCTTCAGCTATGTAGCTGCGAGGACCACTGGTTCCAGGATTACCCTGGTCGTTGGACCACATCTTGGGTAAACCTGCTCTGATACCAACTGTTACACAGGAGGACGGTGAGCTAGAAGGGGAGGGGATGAATAGATCACCATTTTTAAAAAATATTATTTGACTTAGTCGAGGCAGGACCCTTAACCAATATAACGTAATTCACAAGCGCAGAACATAAATGACTCAAAATGTCATCAGCACATATGCACAACCACCTAGCGAGCAGTCAGACCAAGATTTCAATCATCAACATTCACATTTACTTAATGAAGCCAGACAAAATCATAAGGAAGATAGATGCGCACAACCATACCACGGAGAACAGAAGATTTAGATGGTTCAGTCTGCAACCTGCAGACTTACGTCCATCCCTCACTCAAGGTCGAGTGAGGCTTCCTTTCACAAGAAAGAACCACAGACTTAGTCTGCCTACAACACGCTGATCCACAGCTTGGGGATCGAAATCTCTACAGACGCTGATCACACAGCTTGAACCCAGGTCTCACACCCCAAGACCTGACCCGGAGATAACTCTCCCTTCCTCTTAGACAAGAGGGAACCCAGCAGTGACTCACCCTCACTGCAATTCAGAGACGCTGTCTCTCTTCCTCCACAGCCGGAGGGAACAACCCAGATAGCCTCCTCACTATCTGAACACAACAACCCCGGAGACCACCTCCGTTCCTCTGATCTGATTCAGAGGGAACCACAATGCAACCCAGAGGATTCACCTCTCTTCCTCTACACCTAGAGGGAATGATGAAACAGAGTATCGGAATTTAAGAACAAATAACTGAAAACATAAAGAGATATCGAAGACAATCGAACGAGAAACAATGTAGCTTCTTAAAGAAGCATAGACAAAACATAGCAGAAAACCATCCTCTCCTTCACCACTCTCTCTCTCTTCCAGGTACGCTCAATGAGTGGATCAGGCTGGCTTCTCCTCTCCTTCCTCTCGCTCTGGCCTCACCCTCTTCCTTGTGGCTTCGGCAGCTTTTCAGGAGCAGAACCCTTCATATATATATCCAACCTCACGAGAGAGTGAGGGTTTGGAAGACACGCGCGAAGACATGCTTCTTGATGAACCGAGCCACGTGTTAGACGATTGTTGCCTCGGATCACGTGCTCACATGATTGGAGTAACGTTCCAATTTGTCTTTAAGTCCCTGTAAGGTTTCAGAGAACATTCAGTCAATCTCAGAAATATTCAAGTCATAAATTGTTCACACAGATTGCACGAGACTTATGAAAGGACAGAAGAGCACGTCAACGCATTAAAGCCAAGGCGTTAACGCAATGGATATAAGGAGAACAGGTGCCTTGACAAAACACACTAATGCGTCAACGCATCAGTTGACAGCGTTGACGCTTCTGCTGGGTGGTTGATCAAAAGAACCTTTGGTCAAAAACTCGAGGCGTCGACGCTTCCATTGTGTAGCGTCGCCTCAGCTCCTTGGACGAGACGCACAATATCTTGGTAACAACCCAATGCGTCAATGCTTCAGGTGACAGCGTCGACTTAGCTTCATAGGCGAGACGCTCAAGCCCTTGGCACCAAGCCAATGCGTCAACGCTTCAGGTGACAGCGTCGTCTCATCTCGATAGGCGAGATGCTCAAGCCCTTGGTACTAAGCCAATGCGTCAACGCTTTCATCGTGCAGCGTCGACTCAACTTCATTTGTGAGACGCTCAAGCCCTTGGCACCAAGCCAATGCGTCTACGCTTCCATCGTGCAGCGTCGACGCAGTGGACAAAACAGCAAGCGAAAGACGCACTAATGCGTCTACGCACCCAGCCAAGTGCGTCAACGCACTAAATGTACAGATCCCATATAAACAAGACAAGTATGAGCTCATGGGTGTACATGATAGAGGAGCATCAAAACAGAAGAGCATGATGAAAAAGCATTTGATCCATAGATGTGCATGCAAGACAACAACATTAGATCCTGAGAATATTTAGACAATTCAGGATCTTTATCATTCATTTAGGAGCATCAAGATGATTATCATAAAAATAATTTGATTCATAGTGTTAGTCATCATCAAAACTACTGAGATGCAACACCCCCGGTGTGATCTCCCTCAATTTCTACCCCGATTTTATCACTGAGGGATTGATACTACACATACATGTTTCTAATGGGTTTTTATCTTGTGTTTTGGCTTTGTTTTACAGGAGAAGCATGATAGAATGTGAGGCCCTCTTCCTCTAGCCGGCTGGAAGGAGAGGAGGTCTGATCCCACAAGTTTCCCGCACTCTATTTGTTAAGCACGATCAAGTCTTCATCCTTTTCTAAGGTACACGGCGCCGTTCATCTCATCTCTTCATCTTTTGGCGTTGTTAATCCTTGGTACGTGGCGATCACGGTCAGTTCTTCTATCTCTTATCACCCCTTTGTCCATACTTCTATTACCTATTCATGTTCATATGATATTTGCATAGTTTGGATGCAGGGTGATACATAAACTATCAACATGCACGAGCACCTGATAGTGCCCTCCACCCTACACAAGTGCATCAAATACTGCCAGGACGGGAAGGAAGAAAGAGTAATTGCTGATTTGCACCCTTTTGAGGTGTTCGAGTGTCATCTACTCGATGCACCTCTCCATATGGAAACATCTCGAGAGCCAATAAAGAAGGAGGCACTTGCAAAGAAGAAAGAAGAAAACGCTCCATCGGGTGATTGGTTCCCACCACCACCACCTGGTTATGTCAAATCTCAGGAGGCCTCTCATATTTTCGAGGTAGGAGATGTCGCTAGGGCTGCACCCCCAGCCACTTATCCCAAGGCAGATGAGGCTGATATGGGAAAGATATTTGAGCACATCAAGGTACCACCGGGACTTTCAAACCTGTGCTGGACCTTGAATGTCAAACTGTCAAGCCATTGAAGACCATGGATGTTCCCCGTCTCTGTGAGCCATCCATGATATTTTATGCTGGAGAATCGGCTGACAAAGAAGATGAAGACTGCATTATTCCTGAAGAATCAACAGCCCAGATGGTACCAATATCAGGCCTGACTTATACAGCTGATCGAGTCTCCCGCCTTTCAGCCAAAATGTAAGTCCCTTCTTTTTAGCCTTTCGGCCATAGGAAGGCATTCAAAAGGTTGTGGTACCCGCCCAACACCGATAAAGAACTCATGAAGATCACTCGAAGCACGGGCTTGGGTTATACCCTTCAGGAATACTATGAGACGGAGTTGGATGTTATTTCCACCGTCTTTACAGCTGAAAGCTCGTCGGGTGTAGTTTATGATGACTACCCGATTAGTAATGAAGACGTAGAGTCCCACCCACTAGGGGGTGAATTTTTGTTTGACAACAATCTAGGCCTAGAAAGGCAGGATGAAGTTGCTGTATGCAGATGCTGGGAAGAAGTCACCTCTAAAGAAAAACTCTTCAAAATAGGAGTCAGGTTTGATAAAGCCACGAGTGAAGAAAGCCAAGACTCCGAAGCTGAGAGGGAGCATCTCAAATTTGAGTGCATACTCGAAGAATGCCAGGCACTGTCACAGCCAGAATGTTCAACAAAAGAAGTCTGGAACCCAAGTGCCAAACTTGCCAACCCAGGCAATGGAAGCAGAAGGTGAAAATGACAACAATATTTCAGCAAGAAGCATGTTGTCCCAGGGCAAAGTTGAAGATGGCCAGGCTACCTACGACACCCTGCAAAACCCAAATTGTGCTTCTCATGTCCCGAGAAGTGAAGCCGGTGGGAGCCAGCCATCCCCTCCTCCAAGTTTCGTAGTTCAAAATGGAGCTCTGCTGCCAGACCAAGCTGAGGTCCCAGCACTAAATTGGGCCTCGCCCGAAGAAAATATAGAAGTCCTAGAGGCCGAAGAAGGTGATGATGAAGAGTTTGTCGACTTGCAGTCAGCACCACTTGAAATTGAAGACGGAGGCCAAGCCACCATTGATGAGCTAATAGAGGTGAACCTGGGGAGCGAAGATGACCTGGGGCCCACTTTTCTCAGCGCTCTACTCTCTTAGGAGGAGCAGGGGTAATATTTATGATTGTTAAAAGAGTTCTGGGATTGATTTTCCTTGACCTATAAAGAGATGCTTGGGTTAAGTCCCGATGTAGCGCAACACATGCTGGCAATAGACCCGAAAGTAGAGCCAATGAAACAGTCTCCCCGACGCATGCGATCGGAGCTGATTAACCAAATAAACAAAGAAGTTGACAAGCTCATTAATGTTGGCTTCATGGAAGAAAACCAGTACACCACATGGCTGGCCAACATAGTGCCCATGAAGTAGAAAACTGGGCAGATAAGAATATGTGTTGTTTTTTGGGACCTCAGTAAGGCGTGCCCGAAAGATGATTTATCGGTGCTAATCACTGAAGTAATGATAGACACCACTACTGGTCATGAAGCTCTAACATTTATGGATGGGTCATCTGGCTACAACCAGATATGGATCGCTGAGGAGGACAGGGTCCACACAGCCTTCCAAACACCCAAAGACATCTTCCACTACAAAAGAATGATGTCCGGCCTTAAAACGCCAGCGCTACATACCAAAGAGCCATGACAAAAATCTTTGATGATCTGCTCTACAAGAAAGTGGAATGCTACATTGATGATCTTGTGGTCAAGACTAGGAAGAGGGAAGAACATCTGCAAGACCTACAGGTGATATTTCAAAGGCTTCGGTAGTATGAGCTGAAGATGAATCCAGTGAAGTGCGCCTTCGGGGTGTCTAGCGGGAAATTCCTTAGGTTCAATGTCAGTTACAGGGGAATTTAAATAGATCCAG
The DNA here is from genome assembly GCA_022559845.1 of Amorphophallus konjac. Taxonomy (NCBI): domain Eukaryota; kingdom Viridiplantae; phylum Streptophyta; class Magnoliopsida; order Alismatales; family Araceae; genus Amorphophallus; species Amorphophallus konjac. Next base: position 139,660,435 of record CM040127.1, on the reverse strand, counting down.
ACAAAATTAAAGATGTACAAGAACTACCTCCGCAAAGGAGACTCACAGAGCTCCGATCATTGCAAGGCCGATTGGCTTACATCCGACGGTTTATCTCCAACTTGTCGGGTCGATGCCATCCTTTTCATAAATTAATGATGAAAGATGTGCCCTTTTATTGGGACGAAGAATGCCAAGCATCCTTTAAAAAGATGAAGGATTACCTGAAGACCCCTCCTGTACTCGGGGCACCAATAAAGGAAGGCCGTTGGTCTTATATATAGCTACTACTGACTATGAAGTAGCTAGAGGTATCCCTTAACCTAGCCTTCCTTCCTTAGATTGTAGATTGCTTTGCAAGCATGCTTATGTGATCTTGTTGATGCTTAAAGAATAGAACTAGATACCCCATTGTTATTTTGGAAATGAATTTCATGTGAATTTGGGGCCAAATTCTTTTAAGTGGGGGAGGGTGTAGCACCCCGTTAAAATTTTAAGAATAAAATTTATTATTTAGAATAATAATAAATAATAAATTTTCAATAGGAAACTATCACAAATAATTTTTGAACATAGCCAAAGGGCCTAATAACTCTAAAAGCTTCAGAGCCCACTAAACAAATGGTCTTAGCTCATATTTGAAAATATAGGATTTTAGACTTCCGATGGAGCATGGGCCCAACTGAAATAGAATATCTAGTAAAGCCCAACCCACACACTGTCACGCCCCGAACCGATAGCAGCGGGAAGCGATGTTCGGAACGTGGCAGTCAAACAGTCATGATAATTAGAGCAGAAAATAAATAACCACAAATAAATAATATTCAATACATGGAGGCCATTAATTTGAGAAAATTATAATTTTATTGGCATTTGGAAATTTGAATACAATGTGGACTCAATAAAAGAAATAAAGAAGATAAAATAGCAAGACGACTATACTATCTAGACTCAAGAAATAAAAGACTCGGGTCTCAAGGCTCCAGGTTCACTCGATCACGTTGGCCTGATCCCAATTGCAACTGTTCCATCTATCGCATTACCTGAAAGAGATGGAAATGAGCGGGGTGAGCGAGAAGCTCACGTTGTGCCCCTGTGGTCATTTGAGTTATTTGATATTCATGATTTTGATAATGGCTAAACACTATAAGTCATTGTTGTTTTCCACTCTCATATGACTAACATACGTGATGTTTTGTTCATGACAGATAAGTCAATAAATGAACAAGTAATGGAATGGAGATGGAAAATGTGAAAGATCAATGATTGCGCCCTCGCACGCGGATCGACCTGCCCGGTCAGGTCGCCGGGGTAAAGGGGGCAGCGCCCCTTGCGGGGGTTTCCGGGGGCGGAGCCCCGGAACAAAATTTTGATTATAGGAGCGATATAATCACATAGAAATCTTCAAGACTGTCAAGGTTGTTGCCACAGATGAGAACGGGCTGCTAAAGGACTTAAGCAACAGAGCTAAACGGTTAATGGACTGAACCGGGGTAACCCGAGTTCTGCCCAGCTAACGGTCGACCGCCAGCCCAGGGGCGGTCAACCGCCCCTGCCAGTAGCCAACTACTTGCACGTTTCTCAGTGGCGGTCGACCGCCAGTCTAGTAGCGGTCGACCGAAAATTCCAAGGACCATTCATCTACAGGGTTTCTCAGTAGCGGTCGACCGCCAGCTTCCATAGGTCGACCACCAGCCCCGAGCCAACAAATGTTGACTTTATTTTCAACTTCGTGAAGAGCCCCTTTCCTTGCATTTGTTTAACCCCAAAGTCACCCAATCCCCCATGGATTGTGGATCTGGTATGGGGGATGTCCAAGGACCATTCAAAGTCTATAAAACCAACACATAAGCGGTTAGAAACCCTAATGCTTCAATTGGACCAAGAGAGATCAAGGGAGGCTAGAGGTGGTGATTCACGGGTACTGTAGCACCTCCGTGAACAGTGTTTCGGGCTGGAGTTCTTCATCCATTCTAAGGTGATTCAAGCTTAGATCTGAAGCAAGCAACCTCCAAGGAAGCTAGAAGCAATCAAGGTTCTCAAAGGTGATCAAAGCTACATCCATACACCTCTTCATCAACTCAAGGCCATCCAAGCAAACTCATTTTCAAGGGAGATCAAATCTGCATCCTTTATCTTCTTCATCAACTCAAGGTGATCTAAGGAATATCATTTCACAAGGAAGAAGATACCATTGAAGAATCAGATTCAAGCTCCAGCAATCTCAGACAATATCTTTTCTCTTTGAGCATATTCTATATCTTGTTTGAGTGTTTTCATATTTGTTCTCTTTCCATTTCATTCAAACATTTAGAACTGAAGATCATCCCTACCGGTGGTTAGTAGGAAGGCAATCAGAAGTTGTCCGATTTGCGGTGTTGATGTCCCTACCTGTGGTTAATAGGAAGGCAATCGGAGGTCTTTCCGATCTGCGATTCAGTGCGTTACACTAGTGGAGCCTCACCAGATTTAGTGAGGGGTGGACGTAAGACTGGGGATTCAGTCCGAACCACCTTAAAATCACGTGTATTGTGGTTTGATTGTGCGATTACTTTGTGTTAATTGCATGCTTATGTTCAATCTCTATATTACGTAATCATCTTGCTAAAAAAAGCGGTGTGTCCTTCGTTAAGCTAGTTATATTCCAATGCTATTATCATCAACTAGCTTTAAAGAGGGTTGCATTGCAAAAAGAGGGGTAGATCTATTCACCCCTCACCTCTAGATCCGCTATCTACTACTCAACAGCTCAGTAGGAATTACATTATATCATCAGGCAGAATTTAAGTAATTAATCATTTTCAGGAATGTATAAATAATGCGAGAAATTCAATTAAAATAGACTACGTAACCAGCATGACCAGAAGGTAAATGATAGATAAATGAAAAGGGATCTTGCAAGTCTAGATATCAAGCACCACTATCAAGAACTTTTCCATGATTGGCCATTTCAAGTCAAGTCAAGTCAAGCAAGCAAGTACTTCATGCATTCAAGCATGAATAGCAAATATCACGAGAGAGTGGAATGTCGTAGACCCAACACGCTAGATAGTACCGGTGCCAAATGCCACATCTAGTCATTCACCTCCCCGGAGATCAAGTACTTTTTAGGTGCTCCTCCTAGGACCAGACTGGGCCCTTTAATGTGTTTGCCTTGGCATTGATTTGTTTGGATCATAGATCCCACGAAATCTAGACATCCACGAATAGAATGGCCAAGAGTTCCAAGATCAAGCTCATGTAATCAAGGTAAAATGTGTAAGAACATTGATTTTCTTGAGATTCCAAACAATAAGCTCATTAATTGAGAGGAATGGTCATTTAAAGAAGTGACTCTTGAATAGTTAAATGTTGACAATAGACCTAACAATGGGTCAATATTCGAGGTATAATAGCCTAGTTAGGCTAGAGTAGCTCACAGATATCAAAACCATGAAACATTAATCTTCAAAAAATTGGAAGGTGAAACGGTCAGCAAAGGACCGCTCAGATAAGAACACGGTCTAATTAGGACCGCATACAACATAAACGGTCCAAAGTGGGCCGTGATCAAGACTAGTCTGTCCTAGTTGGGGCCGCTGTAATATAAACGGTCTAATAACAACCGTGTATCTCATTTGGAAGATTTCTATTTTCATTTGGAAAGTTCTCAATAACCGTATCTCTACTGATACTAGAGTCAACTCTCTGGGCATTCCCTTACCTTCGAAATGTCACTGCTGCAAACACCCTCATGTTGAGGATTTGAATCACTTATTTGTCTATATTGAGTGGGCTTCCTTTATATGGTCTTCCTTTCAAAGACATGGATGTCACATCAGGGGTAACTCAGTTAGAAACCTGATTATTAATACTACTCAGGAAAGTAATGTCAAGTCATTGTTTGGTTTCTTCAAACTTGCTATTCTTAGCTATGGATTGTGGGAGACTTGGTTGGCTAGGAATTCTACTTGGTTTGAAGGAAAAACTATATCTTCTCAAAGCCTTTTTCACAAAGTTCTATTCCAAGTGAAGCAGGTTGTCAATAATGCTCATCTCTGGGAAGGCACAGCAAGCAGCCGCAATATTCTAGCCGGCCTTGGCATTAGAGTAATAGTTCGGGCCACCCCTTTGGTGAAAATAGTCAAATGGCCATGCCCCCCTTGGCCTTATCTTAAACTCAATACTGACGGAGCTCATAAGAAGACAGGTTAGTCTGGTGGTGGTGGTGTCATCCGGGACTTCCAAGGGAACATTTTACTAGCTTTCACTCACCACTATGAGCATTGTAATAGTCTTGTTGCTGAAGCTCGGGCATTGATGAACGGAATCTCGTATCTTCATACTATATCCTCTCAGCCGGCTATGATTGAGAGTGACTCTCTTATTCTGGTGCAAGTGATTAACAGGAAGGCTACTTGTCTGTGGGAGATTTTACCATATGTCAGAAAAATTTAGAACTGCACTCCACAACCTATGAGCATCTCTCATATTTATAGAGAGGGAAATACTGTCGCTGATTCTTTAGCCAATTTTGCTTGCTATTCAAATTGTAATTCTTTCTTTAACTCACAGTATGAACTTCCCAGTTTGGCAAAGGGTGCTGCCAGATTAGATAAGCTAGGTATGCCTAGCATTCGATTGATGTAATGATTTTTCCAATCTAGTGATTAATAAAATACCCCCCTAGGTGTGAGTTGGCATGTGACTTCCGAATTGGATTCACACTCTTACTCACCCCTAGGTAGGGCTTTATATCAAATAATAATAATAATAATAACCGTGTATACTACAGAGTCCAGAGGACTAAAGTCGACGCACAGTCGGTCAAAAATGGTCATAGGAGGGCCGTTCAAGAAATCGGGCGGTCATGTCTGAGCCGCTTAATGATAGAACGGTCTCCGTAGGGCCGCGATCAAACGGACAGTCCCGATTCCAGGATTTAGCAAAAATATGTGATTCGATCGAGTCAATAAGGTTCAGGCTTATGGGTACAACCCGCCCGACGTCCTAGTGGGAATCTCAGGCTTGCGAGGCTTACGGAGGTCTCATAATTGAGGTATTAGTCCGACGGAGGAAATATCCGGCGGAGAGTCCCAACTATTACAAGAATTGAGGGCTAAATGAAATCGCTGAAAATGAATGTATATCGGTCAGTCAGCATTACCGGAGTGAAGTGATTGTCAAACAATTCTAGTAGGTCATTTTATAATTTCATAGGAATAGAACATGGCAATTAAATTACAATTTAATGTTATAATAGACATTAAGAGGGAGAAAAGATATGAACATGAAAGGAAGGGTAAAATTTTAACAGTCATGATCAGTAAACAAAATAGACCTTATATTGTTCCATGTAATCCCTTTCTTTGGTGTGTTCTTACCCTATACATGTTGTCTAATCAAAGTGAACATAGATAATGAAACATGATCTGTTCAATATAGACGATCAGGGAATGGGCCGCTATTGTTTCTTAGCGGTCATTCGCACGGCCGTTCTCAAGTTGCGTTCTCTAAAAGACAAAAGACTAGAAACGGTCATGCACAGGGCCGCTAGGATCATAAACGGTCAAGTGCAGGGCCCCTAACCCATGGCAAACAGTCAATCGAGCAGCCACTATACTCATAAACGGTCAATCTGGAGACCGCTAAACTCGGCCTAGCCCTATCGAGAAATAAAACGGTCGTTCACGGGACTGCTAGACCATGAAAACAGTCTATCACGTGACCGCTACAACGCAGGCGGTCTCTGAAAGGACGTTTCATCCAATTCGAGTCCAAAAATGATGAACTCGACACATGGTTGATAAAAGCACGATTTAGACCTAAATACAACATAAAAATTGAGCAATCAACTATCAATAGATAGAAGACGTCAAAATGCAAAACGTGGCTTGATCAATTTCAAGATTTGACTTTGATTAGCCCACACAAATCAAACGAAAAAGGAAGGTAAAAAATCTAATCACATGCTTCAATGGAATAACAAATACGCTTGGTATAGATGACAAAAATTGGGCAAAATAGATTCAGATGAAAGCTGAGGATGATATCTATATATTCTCCTTGTTTAATTAGGTTGGGCCTAAGAGAAACCAACCGATTTGGAAGAAGAAAGGGAAGACGCGCTAAAACCCTAATCATGAACACGTCACTGTTCTCACCGTAATTCGCCCATGATCGACCACGATTGCTTGTGCCACCTATTGAAAAAATAAAAGGAGGTCTAGGGCTGCGAAAGCCCTCTATTTAAAGGGTGTATAGACGCTTCTAGTGGTCGAATTGGACTCAAGAGTCCAAGGAATTAATAATGGCAAAAATCTCGATTCTCCAACCTAATCCACACCATTGTCGTCGAGAGAAGTCTCTAGAGGCTAGGGTTTCAGGGGAAAAAATGATCTATTAGGGTAGACCTATCAAATGGGCCTGGTTTGGGCTCGATTGGTTGAGAAATGAGCTCAAATTAGATCGTTTAAGGTTAACCCATTAAGAAAAATGAATTTGACCATTAACTCTGTAATTCAGCCTAATTAAGATTTTATTAGGGATTGGCCCAGTTGACAATATTGTTAAACACTTCGTTCTCTATAAGAATATATATATATTTTAGATTTTTAGAAATTAGTCAAAACTTTGTGCTACGGGTGAAATTTAATTAAATTAATTTATACCTATTAAATTCAAATCATCATAAAAATTTGATTGCATCTTGGAATATGAAATTCTTTTTATGTTGATTGTAGAAAAATAATTATTTCTTTTTATTGATATAATTTGGCCACTTTCAAAATAAATAATATTCTTTAATTAAGAAAATTATTGAAGTCATTAAATAACAAGTTAATAGCTTTTAATTCCAATACATATTTCAAAATTTTACTTTTATATTTTATTATTTAACCGGGGTGTTACACACACATTAAAAAGGACCTTAACCCAATGAAATGGGCCTCATGTACACAGACGTGAGGGATTGGCTTAAAGACTATTGGGCCTTCAAGGAATCACGTTTAACACATAAAAAGGATATAAGTATTAATGGGCCTTTGAAAACAGGCCAACCCACGTTACGTTCGATGGTTGCATGGGAGTTTAGGGTTCTCTGATAAAACGGGGAGGCGGCTAAGGAATTTGGCAAGAGGGAGGATTAACTTTGGAAATTTTAGTTCCTATAGGATTCTAAATTCCAAGTACGACTCTTAGAGCCCATTAACCTATAAATATACCACCTGCGAACAAGCAAAACACTTGTTGTTGTTGCCGTTCGCGGGTCTTCGTCTTCCTCCTACTGTTGTTCGCTACTGCAACTACTGCCGTAGAAGTCTTCTTCCTCTTGTGGTTGTTGCTGAACGTGGAGGACGTGAAGAGCTTATGCTTATTCCTCTCTTCATCCTTCTCTTCTCCTTCCAATCGTTCGTTCTCTCCCCCCTCACAGAAGGTAGGTGTTCTCTCTCAAGCAAAACTTGTTAGTAATTAAATCTTGCATGATCTTTACATGTTTCATAATTCCATGTAGCAGGTTTCCTGTTAGTTCTACGTAGGTTATCTCAATACTCCAGGCAAAACACGATCGAAATAGAATCTTGTCTATCTACCTGAATCCATGCATGCATGTCTCTTTCCTCATTCCATGCTGAGTTTTACGTAGTTTTAATACTATTGGTTTCACGTGAAATAACCAAGGCATGGTTAAAAATTTCATAATCATGTAAACATATGCCTAAAATTTTGGATATGCATATTTTTGAAATCCCCATAATTTTATCTTAATTTTCATGTATTTAGATCCAAAAAAGTTTAATATTTAAAAAGTGGCACTGTTCATTGGTTAACATGCCGTACCACTTTTAAAGATTTAATCTTTTAAACCAGATAAAATAAAATTGTGATATTTCATGATTAAAGATCTTGGATTTTTTTCTTAATTATCATATAATTTGTTTTGCTAAATTCCTCTTAAATGAAAAGTGGCACTGTTCATGTGTTAAAACTCCGTGTGAACCTTAGGGATGTTTCTCTTTTAAACGAGATAAAATAAAATTGTGATATCTCATGGTTAAAATCCTTGGATTTTTATCTTATTTGTCATATAATTTATTTTGCTAAATTCTTATTAAATAAAAAAGTGACACTGTTCATGCCTTAAATGAACAGTGACACACTAAAATGAACAGTAACTTTTTTCCTAATTGCCTACGAACCATAGGATGCATGGGAATTAGCGTCCATATCCAAGATGCCAATTAAAAAATCAGCGCCTTTTTGAAAGGATGCTATTTTCTATAAATAAAATACATAAAGAATTGGCGTCTCTGTTAAGAGATGCAGATTCTTCAAAATTCGTTACAAAATAAAATAAATCATGAATTAATGTCCATTCATACAGACACCAATTATAATTAATTTTATTGAATTATCAAAAAATCCACGAATTGGCATCTCTTCACAGAGACGCTAATTTGTAAATTTATTTTAAATAAAATCTGCCAATAATAGAATTGACGCCACTTCTGAGTGACGCCAATTTTGAAATTAATGTCACCTGTACCTGACGCTATTTGTCGCCTCTAATGTTTTATCATGTTTTGAACCATACCGCGGGTCTTTTGGCACTCCTGCCTCATAGCCGAGATAGAGTCCCTGTTTCACTAGGTTTCACGTTTACACCCTAATTCTTGGATATTGAATGACCCTTCACCGGATATTCCTTCCTCTAGATTGGAATCTCTCTCACTAAGGTCTACATAAGTCTCCGCTAGCCTTGGAATCCCTCAAGACAGCCGAGCTAGTTGTACCCTAAAAACTCTGAAACCCATGATTGTCATGTCACTCTGAAGAAATATGACGCCCCAGCCATCATAGAACGCTGCTCTGGTGTTCTGTGAGAGTCCTGATTCTACATAGAATTGGTGTCTGGAGTAGACATCACTATTTTATGATTCAGCGTCCAGACCAGGTGACGCTATTTCGTTCATGCCTACCTGTTCAGTAAAATTGGCGCCCACTACAGTGGACACACATTCTTCAATTCGCAACATCCTGATTGGACACCAATTTCCCAGATTTTTATGTTCCCCGAATTTTTATGACTGATTCCTACCAAAGTTATCCCTATACATTATTTAGTCCCTGATCTCCACTATATCATAGATCTTCCTGATTATCATCCACATTAGTTATGACATGTTATTCTTTTCGAAAAATTCAATGCCGATATTTCTGGAACACTACCCTTTGACTTTATATTGGCCATATATGCAAATTCTGAAATATTAAGGGTTGTAGGTCCGTGACAACCAATGCTAGGTAGGATGGAAGTCCATTCTGTAAACCATGAGAAATTATGGGTGTGGCATTGTACAAAATTCTATTATTTTGTAAATTCTGTTATTCTGGAAATTATGTTAATTTGAAATTCTGATATTATGTTTTTTTTTATAAGTAATGAATTGTATTAAGTAAGCCAATGTACAAAATGGTGGTGATTGGCTATTGACTACACAAGCTATAGACTAGTAACCTAATTCATTAGAATGTTTAGCTGATATTCTATTATTCTATTATTCTGTTCATTCTGATAATTTATATATTCTGCTAGACTGATTATTTCCGATTATCATTATTGAAATTCTGATATATTCTGGCCAATTCTAAAGTTATGTTCATCTAGAGCATCTGTCTTTGATTCATACTAGCATCTTGTCCTTGGTTCTGCATGGGAATTATTTCCTTTTCTCTTGAGCTTATATCTGTCCTTAGTTTTGATGTTCGTTAATGATCATCCCTTCTGCTAGATCTAGTGTCATGTTATATCATTGATGCATTACATGCTCATGTACATGATTAATTGGCCAATCACTTATATCCTACTTGATGAAAGATTTAATTCCTATTGAACTTTTAGCTCATCCAACCTATTTTAACATTTTTCAGGTAATAATGCCAAAGACAATCAATCATACTGGAAAGGGCAAGAGTGACGAGTGCTCTGGAGAATAGAGTTGGTGTCATTTTATTTTTTTGAGTCTTGTCCTGTCATTTGAGTCTTTTCCTTTTATTAAGTGTATTTTGAGTCTTTTTCTTTTACTTCTGTAGCATGAGTCGAGATATGTATTTTAGACATTTAATTATTAATAAAAATCATATTTTGTCATCATTGTTTGGCCTTGTATTTGTGTCTTATGGTTTGCTCTGATTATTCACGACTGTTCGCTGCCACATTCCGAGCAATGCGTTCCGCTGCTATCGGTTCGGGACGTCACAATGGGTCTTATATATAGCTGCTATTGACTACTCCCTGGGGGCAATGATGGCCCAGATAAATGAGAAGGAAAAGAGCATGCTCTGTATTACCTCACCAAGAGCCTGATAAGAACCGAAGAGAAATATACCTTTATTGAGAAGATCTGCTTAGCCCTGGTCTTCGCTGTTAAGAAGCTTCGGCACTACATGTAGCCCCATGAAATAAAGCTAATATCCAAAGCAGACCCGCTCAAATACATATTGTCCCAACCAACACTCAAAGGCCGTTTAGGTAAATGGGCAGTAATCCTCAAGGAGTTTGATATCTCCTAAATGCCACAGAAAGCCATCGAAGGACAAGCTATCAAAGATTTCTTTACTGCACATTCGGTCCCTGTGGATTCTCCTATAACGATAGAATTGCTTGATGATGAGACCCTAGAGGCATTCCAAGCCCAGGAAGTTACATGGCAACTATATTTTGACGGAGCCTCAAGAACTGAAATATCCTCAACCGGACAGGCCAAGGTCAGAGCAGGGGCAGGCATCGTCCTGAAATCACCAGAAGGGGAGGTTGTATACACCTCCTGCTCAATAAATAATCCATGTACCAACAACGAAGCTGAATATGAAGCACTGATAATCAGCCTCCAGATCGCCCTCAACATGGAGATTTGAATGTTGCAAGTATTTGACGATTCCATGCTAATTGTCAAACAAGTACAACGGGAGTTCGATGTCCGAAAGCCAGAGCTTACCCCCTATCACCAAAGGGCGCTGTGCCTCTTGGCAAACATCTATTTCATTGAGCTTAATCATGTGGGCCAGGGGCAGAATGCCCAGGCTGATGCCCTGGTAAAGCTGGCCAACTCTCTGGTAGTCCCGCCAGATGAAACCCTGAATATTATGGTCATCAACCGACAGCAAGTCCCCAATATGCTGGATATACAGTCGGACGAATATGAGGTCGTTGCAACCGAAGAAACACACAAGCCCAACTATAGGAATCCTCTTCTACAGTGGTTCAGGCACCAGCAATTTTTGAAGGAAAAGGAACAAAGGATGAAGCTGCTTAGAATTAAAGATTCCTATGAATTCAGAAGCGGAACTTTGTTCCGAATCATGGCAGATGCTCGCAGGAAGATCCTACTCTGTTGCCTATCTACAGAAGAAACTTGGCAAGTGATGTGGGAAGTACATGCTGGAGCGGTCGGGCCGAAGATGAAGATTGAAATTAAAAAGCTGGGCTATTACTGGCCCACTATGTTTCACGATTGTTTCCAGTTCGCAAAGTCGTGCTAGAAATGTCAAGAGCACGCCACCGTGCCCAGAAGGCCTCCAGTGCCACTTCATCCAACAATTCCTAGTTTGCCCTTTGCACAATGGGGAACCGACGTATATCCTCTGCAGGGTATATTAATACCGGCCAGGATATATTAATACGCAACCACGTCGGTTCCCCATTGTGCATGGTTCGCTTCCACCCATCTGGAGAAACAGTTCGAAGTATATGCTGATGCATCTGGAATTGGCCTAGGTTACGTATTAATGCAACATGGCAAGGTCATAGCTTATTTCTCACGGTAATTGAAGAAGCATGAGGAAAATTATCCCGTACATGACCTAGAACTGGTAGCTGTGGTCTTTGCTTTGAAGATCTGGCGATATTACCTCTATGACGAAGCATTTACGGTGTATTCTGATCACAAGAGTCTCAAATATTTATTCTCTCAAAAGGAGCTCAATATGAGACAAAGACGGTGGTTGGAATATTTAAATGATTTCGATTTCACTATACAATACCACCCTGGAAAAGGTAATGTCGTAGCTGATGCACTTAGCCGGAAACCAATGGCTTTATTATCAAGCTTAATGGTTAAAGAATGGCATCTACTTGAACAAATGGCAAGTCTAGACCTCAATATGGAGGAGAAGGAAGGTGGAGTCTTTATTGCTAATATTCGACTCCAACCCGAGTTACTCTCAAAAATCAAGGAACGGCAAGATGATGATCCGATGATCGTTGAAATTAAATATAAAATAGATCAAAGATCGGATTTCCTTCTAGCTGATGATGGAAGGTTATTATTCAAAGGATGAACTTGTATACCCGATTGTTCTACCATCAAGGGTAAAATCTTGGAGGAAGCACATCGGTTAAGGTACACTATTCACCCCGGTGCTAAAAAAATGTATCAAGACCTTAAAAGAACTTTCTGGTGGCCTAATATGAAGAGAGAGGTAGCTGAGTTCGTAAGCTGATGTTTGGTTTGTCAACAAGTCAAGGCCGAACATCTCAAACCGGCTAGCAAGCTCAAGCCTCTCGAAATACCGGAATGGAAATGTGATAGTATCAGTATGGACTTCATTATGGGATTACCGAAGACCCGAAGTGGATTCGATGCTATATGGGTAATTGTGGACCGGTTAACCAAGTCCGCTCACTTTTTACCTATCAAGACTAAATGGACGTGGATGTCATAGCCGCCTTATATATCAAGGAGATTGTCAAACTGCATGGTATTCCAAGTTCTATTATTTCAGATCGAGATCCGAGATTCACCTCTCATTTCTTGAAGGGTTTACAATCGTCTATGGGTACTAGACTAAGGTTTAGTACAGCTTTTCACCCTCAGACGGATGGACAAATCGAGAGGATGAATCAAATTATTGAAGATATGTTGAGAGCCTGCATGATTGACTTCGGTGGAAGCTGGCATGAACATTTACCGCTGACTGAGTTCGCTTACAATAATAGCTATCAGTCTAGCATTCAAATGGCACCATTCGAAGCATTATATGGCCAAAGTTGCAGATCGCCTCTATGCTGGAGCGAGGTTGGTGACAAAGGATTGATTGGTCCCGACATTGTCTAAGACACAACTCACAAGATCTAGTTAATTAAAGAAAGATTAAAGGTCGCTCAATCAGGGCAAAAGAGCTACGCCGACAACCGGAGGAGAGACCTTGAATTCCAAGTGGGGGAGCATGTCTTTTTAAAGATCTGGCCCACACAAGGAGTTAGAAGATTCGGCATCAAACGAAAGTTGAGTCCAAGATTTATCGGCCCTTTTGAGATTCTGGAAAGAATCGGTGTCACGCCCCGAGCGCGGAAGATACTCGGATATGCGCGACGAGTTTATATCAATCATGTCAATCAGAGTAGTAGTGTATTCGACACCAAAATAGAGATGCGCAAAATAGAAAGATAACCCAATCCTTTATTTCATAATGGAGAGACTATTACAAATCCAATACTCTATTCAATTAAAAAGGAAAAGTACATAGTTGACTCAAGAAAATAGGAAAAAGACTAGATGACACTTAGAAAAGCTCTAGCTCTTTCACTCTTGACTTTCCCCATCATATTGACCTTCTTCGTCGGACTTACCTGAGAAGTAAGGGACAAACACGGGGTGAGCGAACGCTCAGTAAGAAATTATATCTCAAGCGCTAGCAAGGGGTTTAAATAATTACATCTTTCATGTATGTACTGTAGCTATGCATGTCACGCCCCGAGCGTGGAAGATACTCGGATATGCGCGACGAGTTTATATCAATCATGTCAATCAGAGTAGTAGTGTATTCGACACCAAAATAGAGATGCGTAAAATAGAAAGATAACCCAATCCTTTATTTCATAATGGATAGACTATTACAAATCCAATACTCTATTCAAGGAAAAGTACATAGTTGACTCAAGAAAATAGGAAAAAGACTAGATGACACTTGGAAAAGCTCTAGCTCTTTCACTCTTGACCATTCCCATCCGATTGACTTCCCTCGTCGTCGGAATTACCTAAAAAGTAGGGAACACACGGAGTGAGCGAACGCTCAGTAGGAAATTATATCTCAAGCGCTAGCAAGGGGTTTAAATAATTACATTTTTCATGAATGTACTATAGCTATGCATGCTCGTATAAAATGACAAGATAGAGAGAAAATTTATCAATAAGACGGCAAGATGAACTAGTCATGAGCTTTCAAGAAAAGATAACAAGATATTCAAGCAAGTACTCTTTAGCAAGTCATGTCAAGAACTTTGGCTATCATGTATTAAGCAAGCAAGTAATTACCCTTTCTCGGGTCACGCAATTCATGTCAAGTCAAGTACGAGTCAAGTACAAGATTTGTGTGGAATGTCCAATCAAGCTAGTCATGCACTCGGTATAATGCCAGATACCTTATCATTCAACTCCCATGGGCACAAGTACTTTCAGGTGCTCCTCCCAGGACCAGATCGGGCCTTAAATGCGCAGGCATTTATCATGTATATTTGACATCCACTCTTGTATATATATATATATAGCCAATATGGAATTTCAACAATTTAAGCTTGTAGACACGTAGGATAACTTTGAGAGAATGGAGTCCAAAAATACGACATTAGACATAGATAGGCGATAACAACGGTATAATCACGATGAACGATGAAACTAGGTGGAATTAGGTTCCCTTAACTCGGGTACCATGACAAACAAGTATGGACATTCTTTATATAGAATTGAGGTCCACATGAACAGTACATCAAAGGTAAGATACCCTCATTCTTATTATAGAATTGAGGTCCACAAGAACATCAACAAATGGCATGATATCATCATCCCATTAAGAATTCTCATGATATACTCTTTGCATATCATAAGAGCCGGTATACCATGTTTCTTTAGAGTGACATGGCATTCAATAGTGTAATGGGTTTTTAGGGTACAACCAGCTCAGTCGACCTTGAGGGAATCCAAGGTACGAGGAGTCTTACGGAGGTCTCTATGACTAACTCGCTAGTCCAAAAGAACAGAATGTCCAATGGAGAGCTTGTATGTCAATGAGAGTTGAGGGTGATCGATAAAACATCATGAAACGTGGGACTATACTCACGGAGTGGAGATATAGTGCCGATATACATATATATAGATATACTGAAACCATCGGTTATCAAAAACAGGGTAAAAATATTTTTACAGGAAAATAACGACTTAAGTAAAGTCACTACTCAAGTAGTTAACGCCTTCAGTAAGGGTGTTTATCTATTTTATATTTTTTTTGCAAAATTTCAATATTTTCGTATTTTACCAAAAATGCACCCTGGTAAGGGGCGTTTAATTAAAATTTGACGACGTATACAATGGTCGTTCATTCTTTACCTCTATTTTTACAAAATATATATTTTCAGTAATTTATCGGAAACACGCCCTGGACAGGGGCGTTACTTTTCAATTCACGTCCTGAACAGGGGCGTTAGTCAAGTGAGAGACGACCTATACAGGGTCGTGTATTTCAAGAATTTACAATTTTTCAAGTATTGAAATTTCCAGAAAATGAGATATGGTCATGACAGGATAATATCAGGATTAATGATTATGCACTAGTTTAGAATCATGTTTAAGTGAATATTGAACTAATTAACATGGGTAATTATCAGGTAATTAAATTAACGTCTGTGTACAGGGCGTCAAATCTTTTGAATTGACGACCTTGTCAGGATCGTTTATTTAAATAGCGCCCTAGTCTGGGTCGCGTATAAAATTAGCGCCCTTGGAAAGGGCGTTTCTTTCCAACAATAGAACCTTTAAAACTCGTGAAAACTACATGCATGAACTAATATATATGGTTTAACATAGTTATTATGGTGATTTGGGCTACAGTGCTTGAGAAAACCTACCTTGATGATGATAAACTGACGGATGAACAGATGTAGGTTCTGGGAAAAATGATACTCTATTTTATAAACAGAGTCTTTTTGAAGCTTTCGATCCTAACAGCAGCAGCAAGGGTAGTAATAGGTTGTAGATGAAGAACCCTCAATTCTTCAGTAGGTTATGATGACTCCTACAGAGAACATATATATACAATCATTAGTATTATCTTCATAATACTTGACTGAAGGTGGAAGAAAGAAGAACTTACCCTTTGTTCTTCTCACGTTCGCCTACTTCAACCTGTAAGAAGAGAAGAAGATGAAGAATCAATGATTCTTCATGTAACCGAAAGAAAAGAGAGAAGAACTGATGTTCTTTACGTACCGTAGCAGCAGCAGATCGACCAAATTGCTTTAGGGTTCGATCGGCAAGGGTTTTTATAGGATCCTTAGAATCCTAATAGGGTTAGTGTTTGATTGGAAGTAATACTTCCATGATAGAGTTATTACTACATTCGAACTCTTTCTCATAGTTATCAACTTACCCTGGATAGACACCTGGGTCGAACGTAACTCAAACTAAATTAACGACCTAGGTCAGGGCGTCGAATTTAAATTGACGCCTGGTCAAGCGTCGTTTCTTGTTGAAATGCGTCCATTCAAAGGACGTTATGCAAACTTGCCCTTTTTATTTATTTTTGGTCGTTTGAAATTTGACGCCTTATTATTTGGGCGTCCTTTCTTTAATTCACGCCTTAGGTGAGGGCGTTTTCTTGTAAAGTAGCGCCTATATACAAGGCGTTATTTTCATCAGGGTTTAATTATTTTTTTTCCAAGCTCTTTCGTTTATTTACTAAATCTTTTAATCCATTTTGATTTATTTTATTTATCAGGTTGCTACACCCTCCCCCACTTAAAAAGAATTTGGTCCCCAAATTCCATATCATACATTTACATATGGAGAGTGTAGAGTGTGTACCTTCTAAAATAAGTCTGGAAATTGCTTCATCATAGATTTCTCGGTCTCCCATGCAGCTTCTTGTTCTGAATTCTTATTCCATTGTACTTTTAGCATGGGAATAACCTTATTCCTTAGGGTACGTACTTCTCGATCTAAGATCTTCATAGGCTTCTGTTCATATGTGAAATCTTTCTGGATTACTAGGTCTTCATATTCAATAATATGTGATGGGTCATGTACATACTTCCTCAACATAGATATGTGGAAAACATCATGTACTTCAGAGAGTTGAGGGGGCAATGCGATGCGATAAGCAACCTCGCCAACTCTTTCTAGTATCTCAAAAGGTCCGATAAATCTTGGGGTAAGCTTGCCTTTAACACCAAATCTTCGTATTCCACGTCCAGGCAATATCTTGAGAAATACATGATCTCCAACTTGGAATTCGAGATCTCTTCTTCTTGTGTCAGCATAAGCCTTTTGTCTAGACTGAGCAACTTGTAGTCTTTCTTTGATCAATTGTATCTTCTCGGTAGTGTCCCTTACCATTTCTGGACCTAACAGTTGTTTCTCTCCAACTTCGTCCCAGCATAAGGGTGATCGACAACTCCTTCCGTATAAGGCTTCAAAAGGTGCCAGTTGTGTACTTGCCTGGTAGCTATTATTGTATGCAAATTCGACCAGAGGCAAGTGATCATGCCAGTTTCCATCAAAATCAGTGATACATGCTCTAAGCATATCTTCAACTACTTGATTTGTTCTCTCGGTCTGACCATCCGTTTGAGGATGAAAGGTTGTACTAAAGCTAAGCCTTGTTCCCAACGAACGTTGTAGTCCTTTCCAAAAATGAGAAGTAAAACGGGGATCTCTGTCAGACACGATTGAAACAGGAATACCATGTAATCTGACTATTTCCTTGATGTATAGTGCAGCTAAGACATCAACTGACCATCGACTCTTGATTGGCAAGAAATGCGCTGATTTAGTCAATCGATCAATGATAACCCATATTCCATCATGTCCTCTTTTTGATTTAAATAAACCCATGATGAAATCCATACCACTATCCTCCCACTTCCATTTAGGGATATCTAGAGGATGTAGTTTTCCAGCAGGCTTCTGGTGTTCCGCCTTGATTTGTTGGCATGTGAGATATCATGATACGTAGTCCGCTATTTCTCTTTTCATGTTGGGCCACCAAAATTTTTTTTTCACATCTTGGTACATTTTGGTAGATCCAGGATGAATCGTATACCTTGATCTGTGAGCTTCATCTAAGACCTTCTTTTTCAATTATGGGCAGTCCGGTATACAAGTTCTATTCTTGAATATTAATCTTCCATCAGAAGTTAGTTGGAAATCCGATTGTCCTTCTAATCTGCCCTTGATTTCTACTAATGTAGGATCGTCATCCTAAAGTGCTTGTATCTCAGATAATAAATCTGATTGTATGCTTATATGAGATAATGTGACACATCGAGGATCCGTGTCCATGCTTATATTGAGTTCAGAGAATTGTTCCAGCAATTTCCATTCTTGAATCAGACAATTGGCTAACAGTGCTCTCGGCTTTCGACTAAGGGCATCGGCTACATGATTACCCTTTCCGGGATGATATTGTATATTGAAGTCGAAGTCCTTGAGATATTCCATCCATCGTCTCTGCCTCATATTTAGTTCCTTCTGTGAGAAAAGATATTTGAGACTCTTGTGATCGGAGTATACAGTAAACTGTACTCCATAAAGATAATGTCTCCATATTTTGAGTGCAAATACTACCGCGGCCAATTCTAAGTCATGGACAGGGTAGTTCTCTTCATGCTTCTTTAATTGACGAGAAGAGTGGGCTATAACCTTCCCTTGTTGCATTAGAACACACCCGAGGCCAATGCCAGAAGCATCAGTGTATACCTCGAACTTTTCTCCTTCAATTGGCAATGCTAAGATAGGAGCTGTAGTAAGATGATCCTTGAGAGTTTGGAAGCTTCTTTCACATTCCTCATCCCATTCATAACGGATCTCCTTGCCAGTTAACCTCGTAAGTGGCACGGCGATTTTTGAGAAATCCTTGATGAATCGCCTGTAATAGCCGACAAGTCCTAAGAAACTTCGGATCTCGCTAGCATTGGTCGGTCTTTCCCAGTTCCTTATAGCTTCAACCTTTGATGGGTCTACAGACAAGCCATCCTTTGATATAACATGTCCGAGAAAAGTCACTTCTTCAAGCCAGAATTCACACTTGCTAAGTTTTGCATATAATTGGTTTGTCCTCAATATTTGTAATGCAATCCTCAAATGTTCCTCATGCTCTTCCTTGGTCTTGGAATAAATCAATATATCATCAATAAAGACCACCACGAATTGATCTAAATAAGGCCTGAATATACTATTCATTAACTGCATAAAGGCAGCAGGGGCATTCGTTAGTCCGAAAGGCATAACAACAAATTCATAATGGCCATACCTGCTTCTGAATGCGGTTTTATGAATATCATCATCCTTGATTCTTAGTTGGTGATATCCGGACCTAAGATCAGTTTTGGAAAAGTACATGGATCCTGAAATTTGATCAAACAATTCATCGATTCTCGACAGTGGATACTTGTTCTTGATAGTGAGATGATTCAATTATCGATAGTCGACGCATAACCTCATGGATCCGTCTTTCTTCTTTACAAATAATATAGGCGCTCCCCACGGGGAAGTACTTGGTCTAATGAATCCTTTCTTAATGAGTTCCATCAATTGCTCCTTTAACTCCTTGAGTTCAGCAGGTGACATCCTATAAGGTGCCTTTGAAATCGGACCAGCACCAGGGACTAAGTCAATGCTGAAGGCCACTTCTCTTTGCGGGGGTAATCCTGGCAAATCTTCCGGAAACACGTCCGAAAATTCTTGTACCACTGGAATGTCTTCTAACTTAGCTTCCTTAGCTTCTTTAACTGTGACAAAGGCAAGGAAAGATGTACATCCTTTCCTGATGAGCTTGCTAGCTCGGAGAGCTGAAATAAGAGGGTTTTTGCTCTGACTCTTGGGGTTAGTAAATATTAGTTCTGGAAATTCCTTGAATGTAACCTTGCTATTGCGGCAATCAACCGTTGCCTGATACTTGGATAACCAATCTGCCCCTAGTATAACATCATACTCTTTCAGATCTAAACATATGAGATCAATAGGGAGATTTTGACCATGAATCAATACCTCGTAGTTTTGGTAATGATGTGTAATATCAGTCTCATCATCCAGAGGAGTAGACAAAACTAACTCTATCCATTCCGGTTCTAGGGGTAATGGGTCAGCAAAACTTTTTAGAAACAATAGAATGTGATGCACCAGTATCAATTAAGACATATGCATTCCTGGAACAAACTTTCAATATACCTTCCACTAAGCCGCCTCCTTCTACTTGCTCGGTTTCCTTGATTGCATGAAGACGAGCATTCTTGGTTACTGGGCGTTTTCTGTCATCGGCTTGATTATTTAGTAGTGGGCAATCGGGAATCCGATGCTCACGACTCCCACAACGGAGACATGCTCCTAGTTTCCTCCAGCATTCTTCTGCTCTATGACCCGCTTTATCACAATGTTTGCACACTGTATTTGGAGAGGTAGTGGTGATAGAGAAGGGCTTGGTCTTCTTGAACTTTTTGTCTTGTGAGGATGCTCCTCCATTGCTAGGCCTTTTCTTGAAGTTGGGTTTAAAAGAACCCGAACCTGTAACTTGTTCCTTCTTATCCTTACCACGAATCCTATCAGACAGTTCCGTGGCATCTTCTAATAGTTGAGCTTGGCGTACTATCTCCGAGTAGACTTGAATGTCCATCGGCGCCAGTTGGGTAATAGCTTGGGGCCTGAGCCCATTAAGAAACCTCCTAGCCTTCATTTTCTCGGTGCTAACTAGATGCTTAGCATACCGAGACAATCTAGAGAATTGGGCCTCATACTCGGCCACTGACAAGGATCGTTGTTTTAATGCGGCAAACTCTGCAGCCTTCTTTTCCTGAACTCGGTCCGAGAAATATTTCACGTTGAAGTGTTCAATGAATTCATCCCACGAAACCTGATCTTGATTTATAGTAGCCTCTATTGATTCCCACCAGCATCTAGCATCCCTTTCTAACTGAAAAGTAGCTAATAAAACTTTATCCTGATCCGTGCATTGCATAACACGGAATATACGTTCTATCTCCCTAATCCAGTGTTCAGCGTCATCTGGATCAGTAGAACCCGTGAACTTGGGTGGATTCATGTTCTTGAAAGTCTGGTGGAGACTTCCTGCTCGTTGTCCACCTCCTTGTGCTACTTGTTGCAGCACTTGAGTCATGCCTTGAAGGGTACGCTGCATGTTGCGCCATTGAGCACGTTCGGCAGCCATTATCCTACAATTATAATAACTAGATTAATATGTGCTTGTATTTAAAGACTCATATACTATGTTAACTTTAACCCTTGGTTCTACCCAATCTCACTGGTTGAAGGTTTAAAACTTATCCTTGGACTTAGGTTTTTCCTAGGAATTGAATACCCTAGGCTCTGATACCACAAAAACTGTCACGCCCCGAACGCGGAAGATACTCGGATATGCGCGACGAGTTTATATCAATCATGTCAATCAGAGTAGTAGTGTATTCGACACCAAAACAGAGATGAGCAAAATAGAAAGATAACCCAATCCTTTATTTCATAATGGATAGACTATTACAAATCCAATACTCTATTCAAGGAAAAGTACATAGTTGACTCAAGAAAATAGGAAAAAGACTAGATGACACTTGGAAAAGCTCTAGCTCTTTCACTCTTGACCATTCCCATCCGATTGACTTCCCTCGTCGTCGGAATTACCTGAAAAGTAGGGAACACACGGAGTGAGCGAACGCTCAGTAGGAAATTATATCTCAAGCGCTAGCAAGGGGTTTAAACAATTACATTTTTCATGAATTTACTATAGCTATGCATGCTCGTATAAAATGACAAGATAGAGAGAAAATTTATCAATAAGACGGCAAGATGAACTAGTCATAAGCTTTCAAGAAAAGATAACAAGATATTCATGCAAGTACTCTTTAGCAAGTCATGTCAAGAACTTTGGCTATCATGTATCAAGCAAGCAAGTAATTACCCTTTCTCGGGTCACGCAATTCATGTCAAGTCAAGTACGAGTCAAGTACAAGATTTGTGTGGAATGTCCAATCAAGCTAGTCATGCACTCGGTATAATGCCAGATACCTTATCATTCAACTCCCATGGGCACAAGTACTTTCGGGTGCTCCTCCCAGGACCAGATCGGGCCCTAAATGCGCAGGCATTTATCATGTATATTTGACATCCACTCTTGTATATATATATATATAGCCAATATGGAATTTCAACAATTTAAGCTTGTAGACACGTAGGATAACTTTGAGAGAATGGAGTCCAAAAATACGACATTGGACATAGATAGGCGATAACAACGGTATAATCACGATGAACGATGAAACTAGGTGGAATTAGGTTCCCTTAACTCGGGTACCATGACAAACAAGTATGGACATTCTTTATATAGAATTGAGGTCCACATGAACAGTACATCAAAGGTAAGATACCCTCATTCTTATTATAGAATTGAGGTCCACAAGAACATCAACAAATGGCATGATATCATCATCCCATTAAGAATTCTCATGATATACTCTTTGCATATCATAAGGGCCGGTATACCATGTTTCTTTAGAGTGACATGGCATTCAATAGTGTAATGGGTTTTTAGGGTACAACCAGCTCAGTCGACCTTGAGGGAATCCAAGGTACGAGGAGTCTTACGGAGGTCTCTATGACTAACTCGCTAGTCCAAAGGAACGAAATGTCCAATGGAGAGCTTGTATGTCAATGAGAGTTGAGGGTGATCGATAAAACATCATGAAACGTGGGACTATACTCACGGAGTGGAGATATAGTGCCGATATACATATATATAGATATACTGAAACCATCGGTTATCAGAAACAGGGTAAAAATATTTTTACAGGAAAATAACGACTTAAGTAAAGTCACTACTCAAGTAGTTAACGCCTTCAGTAAGGGCATTTATCTATTTTACATTTTTTTACAAAATTTCAATATTTCCGTATTTTACCAAAAACGCGCCCTGGTAAGGGGCGTTTAATTAAAATTTGACGACGTATACAATGGTCGTTCATTCTTTACCTCTATTTTTGCAGAATATATATTTTCAGTAATTTATCGGAAACACGCCCTGGACAAGGGCGTTACTTTTCAATTCACGCCCTGAACAGGGGCGTTAGTCAAGTGAGAGACGACCTATATAGGGTCGTGTATTTCAAGAATTTACAATTTTTCAAGTATTGAAATTTCCAAAAAACGAGATATGGTCATGACAGGATAATATCAGGATTAATGATTATGCACTGGTTTAGAATCATGTTTAAGTGAATATTGGACTAATTAACATGGGTAATTATCAGGTAATTAAATTAACGTCTGTGTACAGGGCGTCAAATCTTTTGAATTGACGACCTTGTCAGGGTCGTTTATTTAAATAGTGCCCTAGTCTGGGTCGCGTATAAAATTAGCGCCCTTGGAAAGGGCGTTTCTTTCCAACAATAGAACCTTTAAAACTCGTGAAAACTACATGCATGAACTAATATATATGGTTTAACATAGTTATTATGGTGATTTGGGCTACAGTGCTTGAGAAAACCTACCTTGATGATGATAAACTGACGGATGAACAGATGTAGGTTCTGGGAAAAACGATACTCTGTTTTATAAACAGAGTCTTTTTGAAGCTTTCGATCCTAACAGCAGCAGCAAGGGTAGTAATAGGTTGCAGATGAAGAACCCTCAATTCTTCAGTAGGTTATGATGACTCCTGCAGAGAACATATATATACAATCATTAGTATTATCTTCATAATACTTGACTGAAGGTGGAAGAAAGAAGAACTTACCCTTTGTTCTTCTCACAGTTCGCCTTCTTCAACCTGTAAGAAGAGAAGAAGATGAAGAATCAGTGATTTTTCATGTAACCGAAAGAAAAGAGAGAAGAATTGATGTTCTTTACGTACTGTAGCAGCAGCAGATCGACCAAATTGCTTTAGGGTTCGATCGGCAAGGGTTTTTATAGGATCCTTAGAATTCTAATAGGCTTAGTGTTTGATTGGAAGTAATACTTTCATGATAGAGTTATTACTACATTCAAACTCTTTCTCATAGTTATCAACTTACCCTGGATAGACACCTGGGTCTAACGAAACTCAAACTAAATTAACGACCTAGGTCAGGGCGTCGAATTTAAATTGACGCCTGGTCAAGCGTCGTTTCTTGTTGAAACGCGTCCATTCAAAGGACGTTATGCAAACTTGCCCTTTTTATTTATTTTTGGTCGTTTGAAATTTGACGCCTTATTATTTGGGCGTCCTTTCTTTAATTCACGCCTTAGGTGAGGGCGTTTTCTTGTAAAGTAGCGCCTATATATAAGGCGTTATTTTCATCAGGGTTTAATTATTTTTTTTCCAAGCTCTTTCGTTTATTTACTAAATCTTTTAATCCATTTTGATTTATTTTATTTATCAGGGTTGCTACAATGCATGCTCGTATAAAACGACAAGATAGAGAGTGAATTATCAATAAGACAGCAAGATGAACTAGTCATGAGCTTTCAAGAAAAGATAACAAGATATTCAAGCAAGTACTTTTTAGCAAGTCATGTCAAGAACTTTGGCTATCATGTATCAAGCAAGTAAGTAATTACCCATTTCGGGTCACGCAATTCATGTCAAGTCAAGTACGAGTCAAGTACAAGATTTGTGTGGAATGTCCAATCAAGCTAGTCATGCACTCGGTATAATGCCAGATACCTTATCATTCAACTCCCATGGGCACAAGTACTTTCGGGTGCTCCTCCCAGGACCAGATCGGGCCCTATATGCGCAGGAATTTATCATGTATATTTTTGACATCCACTCTTGTATATATATATAGTCAATATGGAATTTCAACAATTTAAGCTTGTAGACACGTAGGATAACTTTGAGAGAATGGAGTCCAAAAATACGTCATTGGACATAGATAGGCGATAACAACGGTACAATCACGATGAACGATGAAACTAGGTGGAATTAGGTTCCTATAACTCGGGTACCATGATAAATAAGTATGGACATTCTTTATATAGAATTGAGGTCCACATGAACAGTATATCAAAGGCAAGATACCCTCATTCTTATTATAGAATTGAGGTCCACAAGAACATCAACAAATGGCATGACATCATCATCCCATTAAGAATTCTCATGACATACTCTTTGCATATCATAAGGGCCGGTATACCATGTTTCTTGAGAGTGACATGGCATTCAATAGTGTAATGGGTTTTTAGGGTACAACCAGCTCAGTCGGACTTGAGGGCATCCACGGCTCGAGGAGTCTTACGGAGGTCTCTATGACTAACTCGCTAGTCCAAAGGAACGGAATGTCCAATGGAGAGCTTGTATGTCAATGAGAGTTGAGGGTGATCGATAAAACATCATGAAACGTGGGACTATACTCACGGAGTGCAGATATAGTGCAGATATACATATATATAGATATACTGAAACCATCGGTTATCAGAAACAGGTAAAAATATTTTTACAGGAAAATAACGACTTAAGTAAAGTCACTACTCAAGTAGTTAACGCCTTCAGTAAGGGCATTTATCTATTTTACATTTTTGTACAAAATTTCAATATTTCCGTATTTTACCAAAAACGCGCCCTGGTAAGGGGCGTTTAATTAAAATTTGACGACGTATACAATGGTCGTTCATTCTTTACCTCTATTTTTGCAGAATATATATTTTCAATAATTTATCGGAAACACGCCCTGGACAGGGGCGTTACTTTTCAATTCACGTCGTGAACAGGGGCGTTAGTCAAGTGAGAGACGACCTATATAGGGTCGTGAATTCGAGCGTTTTACAATATTTCAGGAAATAGAATTCCAAGAGACAAGAGGCATGATCATGACAAAAAATTAGCAGGGATTCACAGGTCGAGTCATGCAATATATATTAGATTGGATATTTCATATCTATTAAATTTTTAAACGTGGATCAATTATTAATTACATGTGATTTTCATGAGATTAACGCCTACAGGGCAGGGCGTCAAATCTGTAATTGACGACCTGGTGCAGGTCGTTTCTTTAAAGTAGCGCCCTGGACACGGGCGTCTCTTGCAAAAATATTACAGAAACATGTAGAAACTATCAGGAAACTTATATACATGACATGCATGATGTGTTACTATGAATTTAGCTTGTTTGGGCTACGTTGCTTGAGAAAACCTACCTTAATAGTTGATCTGGAGATGAACGGATGCAGGTTCTGTGAAAAAAATGATACTCTGTTTATAAACAGAGTTTTCTGACGTACTGATAGCCAAGTAAGATATATGCTTCCCTTGGCAACAGATGAGCTTGGGAAGATGCAGAAGATGTTGGTTGATGACGAAGAATTCCCCGTTCTTCCCTGTCAACCGTCTGCAGATCCTATAAAAGAAAAAGAAACTATATACCTTAGTTTCTTCATCGTACGTAACAGAGGAGAAAGTAGAAGAACGTTACCTAGTCCTTCATCGGAGCTTCTCAACCTGTAAGCAGAGAAGAGTATGAAGAATCATTAGTTCTTCATGCGTTGATCAAACACAATATAAGGAAGAAGGAAGAAGAAGAACCTGTTGTTCTTCGTATACCTTAGAAAACTCCGAACGCCAAATAGCGTTCTCGGTTCAAGCAGTAGATTATTTATAAGATATTAGAAATCCTAATAAGGTTAGTGTTCGATTGGAAGTAATACTTCCATATTAGAGTTATTACTACATTCGAACTCTTTCTCATAGTTATCAACTTACCCTGGATAGACTCCTGGGTCGAATGAAACTCAAACTGAATTAACGACCTAGGTCAGGGCGTCGAATTTAAATTGACGCCTTGTCAAGCGTCGTTACTTGTTGAAACGCGTCCACGCAAGGGACGTTACGCTATCTTGCCCTTTTTATTTATTTTGGTCGTTTGAAATTTGACTCCTTGACATGTGGGCGTCCTTTCTTCAAAACACGCCTTAGGTGAAGGCGTTTTATTGTAAAGTAGCGCCTATCTCTGAGGCATTATTTTCATCAGGGTTTAATTATTTTTATTCCAAGCTCTTTCATTTATTTACTAAATCTTTTAATCTATTTTGATTTATTTATTCCTTTTAAATTTATCAGGGTTGCTACACCCTCCCCCACTTAAAAAGAATTTGGTCCCCAAATTCCATATCATATATTTACATTTGGAGAGTGTAGAGTATGTACCTTCTAAAATAAATCTGGAAATTGTTTCCTCATAGATTCCTCGATCTCCCATGTAGCTTCATGTTCTGAATTCTTATTCCATTGTACTTTTAGCATGGGAATAACCTTATTCCTTAGGGTACGTACTTCTCGATCTAAGATCTTCATAGGCTTATGCTCATATGTGAGATCCTTCTGGATTACTAGGTCTCCATGTTCGATAATATGTGATGGATCGTGTACATACTTCTTCAACATAGATATGTGGAACACATTATGTACTTCGAACAGTTGAGGTGGCAATGCGATGAGATACGCAACCTCGCCAACTCTTTCTAGTATCTCAAAAAGTCCAATAAATCTTGGTGTAAGCTTGCCCTTAACACTAAATCTTCGTATTCCACGTCCAGGCGATATCTTGAGAAATACATGATCTCCAACTTGGAATTCAAGATCTCTTCTTCTTGTGTCAGCATAAGCCTTTTGTCTAGACTGAGCAACTTGCAATCTTTTTCTGATTACTTGTATCTTCTCAGTTGTATCCCTTACCAGGTCTGGACCTAACAGTTGTTTCTCTCCAACTTCGTCCCAGCATAAGGGTGATCGGCAACTCCTTCCGTATAAGGCTTCAAAAGGTGCCAGTTGTATACTTGCCTGGTAGCTATTATTGTATGCAAATTCGACCAGAGGCAAGTGATCATGCCAATTTCCATCAAAATCAGTAATGCATGCTCTTAGCATATCTTCGACTACTTGATTGGTTCTCTCGGTCTGACCATCCGTTTGAGGATGAAAGGCTGTACTAAAGTTAAGTCTCGTTCCCAACGAATGTTGTAGTCCTTTCAAAAAATGAGAAGTAAAACGGGGATCTTTGTCAGACACGTTTGAAACAGGAATACCATGTAATCTGACTATTTTCTTGATGTATAGTGCAGCTAAGACATCAACTGACCATCGACTCTTGATTGGCAAGAAATGCGCTGATTTAGTCAATCGGTCAATGATAACCCATATTCCATCATGTCCTCTTTTTGATTTAGATAAACCCATGATGAAATCCATACCAATATCCTCCCATTTCCATTTAGGGATATCTAGAGGATGTAGCTTTCCAGCAGACTTTTGGTGTTCCGCCTTGACTTGTTGGCATGTGAGACAACGTGATACATAGTCTGCTATTTCCCTTTTCATGTTGGGCCACCAAAAATTTCTTTTCACATCTTGGCACATCTTGGTAGATCCAGGATGAATTGTATACCTTGATCTGTGAGCTTCATCTAAGATCTTCTTTTTCAATTCTGGGCAGTCCGGTATACAAGTTCTATTCTTGAACATTAATCTTCCATTAGAAGCTAATTGGAAATCCGATTGTCCTTCTAATCTGCCCTTGATTTCTACTAATGTAGGATCATCATTCTGAAGTGCTTGTATTTCAGACAATAAATCTGACTGTATGCTTACATGAGATAATGTGACACATCTAGGGTCTGTGTCCATGCTTATATTGAGTTCAGAGAATTGTTCCAGCAATTTCCATTCTTGAACCAGACAATTGGCTAACAGTGCTCTCGGCTATCGACTAAGGGCATCTGCTACATGATTACCCTTTCCGGGATGATATTGTATATTGAAGTCGAAGTCCTTAAGATATTCTAGCCATCGTCTTTGTCTCATGTTTAGTTCCTTCTGTGAAAAGAGATATTTGAGACTCTTGTGATCGGAGTATACAGTAAACTGTACTCCATAAAGATAAAGTCTCCATATTTTGAGTGCAAATACTACCGCGGCCAATTCTAAGTCATGGACGGGGTAGTTCTCTTCATGCTTTTTTAATTGACGAGAAGAGTAGGCTATAACCTTCCCTTGCTACATTAGAACACACCCGAGGCCAATGCCAGAAGCATCAGTGTATACCTCGAACTTTTCTCCTTCAATTGGCAATGCTAAGATAGGAGCTGTAGTAAGGTGATCCTTGAGAGTTTGGAAGCTTCTCTCACATTCCTCATCCCATTCATAACGGATCTCCTTGCGAGTTAACCTCGTAAGTGGCGTGGCGATTTTTGAGAAATCCTTGATGAATCACCTATAATAGCGGGCAAGACCTAAGAAACTTCGGATCTCGCTAGCATTGGTCGGTCTTTCCCAGTTCCTTACAGCTTCAACCTTTGATGGGTCTACAGACAAGCCATCCTTTGATATAACATGTCCGAGAAAAGTCACTTCTTCAAGCCAGAATTCACACTTGCTAAGTTTTGCATATAATTGGTTTGTCCTCAATATTTGTAATGCAATCCTCAAATGTTCCTCATGCTCTTCCTTGGTCTTGGAATAAATCAATATATCATCAATAAAGACCACCACGAATTGATCTAAATAAGGCCTGAATATACTATTCATTAACTACATAAAGGCAGCAGGGGCATTCGTTAGTCCGAAAGGCATAACAACAAATTCATAATGGCCATACCTGCTTCTGAACGCAGTCTTATGAATGTCATCATCCTTGATTCTTAATTGATGATATCCTGACCTGAGATCAATCTTGGAAAAGTACTTGGATCTTGATATTTGATGAAATAATTCATCGATTCTTGGCAGTGGATACTTGTTCTTCATAGTGAGATGATTCAACTGTCGATAGTCGATGCATAATCTCATGGATCCGTCCTTCTTCTTTACAAATAGTACAGGCGCTCCCCACAGGGAAGTACTTGGTCTAATGAATCCTTTCTTAATGAGTTCCATCAATTGCTCCTTTAATTCCTTGAGTTCAGCAAGTGACATCCTATAAGGTGCCTTTGACACTGGACCAGCACCAGGGACTAAATCAATGGCGAAGGCCACTTCTCTTTGTGGGGGTAATCCTGGCAAATCTTCCGAAAATACGTCCGGAAATTCTTGCACTACTGGAATGTCTTCTAGCTTAATCTCCTTAGCTTCTTTAATTGTGACAAATGCAAGGAAAGATACACATCCTTTCCTGATGAGCTTGCTAGCTCGGAGAGCTGAAATAATAGGGGATTTGCTCCGACTCTTGGGGCTAGTCAAGATTAGTTCTGGAAATTCCTTGAATGTAACCTTACTATTGCGGCAATCAACCGTTGCCTGATACTTGGATAACCAATCTGCCCCTAGTATAACATCATACTCTTTCAGATCTAAACATATGAGTTCAATAGGGAGATTTCTACCCTGAACCAATACTTCACAGTTTTGGTAATGATGTGTAATATCAGTCTCATCATCCAGAGGAGTAGACAAAACTAACTTTATCCATTCCGATTCTAGGGGTAATGGGTCAGCAAACTTCTTAGAAACAATAGAATGCGATGCACCAGTATCAATTAAGACATATGCATTCTTGGAACAAACTTTCAATGTACCTTCCACTAAGCCGCCTTCTTCTTCTGGCTCGGTCTCCTTAATTGCATGAAGACGAGCATTCTTGGTTACTGGGCGCTTCCCGACATCGGCTTGATTTTTAAGTAATGGGCAATTGGGAATCCGATGCTCACGACTCCCACAACGGAGACATGCTCCTAGTTTCCTCCAGCATTCTTCTGCTCTATGACCCGCTTTATCACAATGTTTGCACATTGTATTTGGAGAGGTAGTGGTGATAGAGAAGGGCTTGGTCTTCTTGAACTTTTGATCTTGCGAGGAAATACCTCCATTGCTAGTCCTCTTCTTGAAGTTGGGTTTAAAGGAACCCGATCCTGTAACTTGTTCCTTCTTATCCTTACCACGA
This sequence comes from Amorphophallus konjac, assembly GCA_022559845.1. Classification (NCBI taxonomy): domain Eukaryota; kingdom Viridiplantae; phylum Streptophyta; class Magnoliopsida; order Alismatales; family Araceae; genus Amorphophallus; species Amorphophallus konjac. The sequence goes on along the minus strand of CM040127.1, from coordinate 139,629,573 downwards.
ATCCTATCAGACAGTTCCGTGGCATCTTCTAATAGTTGAGCTCGGCGTACTATCTCCGAGTAGACTTGAATGTCCATCGGCGCTAGTTGGGTAATAGCTTGGGGCCTAAGCCCATTAAGAAACCTCCTAGCTTTCATTTTCTCGGTGCTAACTAGATGCTTGGCATACCGAGACAATCTAGAGAATTGGGCCTCATACTCGGCCACTGACAAAGATCGTTGCTTTAATGCAGCAAATTCTGCAGCCTTCTTTTCCTGAACTCGGTCCGAGAAATATTTTGCGTTGAAGTGTTCAACGAATTCCTCCCACGAAACCTGATCTTGATTTATAGTAGCCTCTATTGATTCCCACCAACATCTAGCATCCCTTTCTAACTGAAAAGTAGCTATAAAACTTTATCCTGCTCCGTGCATTGCATAACACGGAATATGCGTTCTATCTCCCTAATCCTGTGTTCAGCGTCATCTGGATCAGTAGAACCCGTGAACTTGGGTGGGTTCATGTTCTTGAAAGTCTGGTGGAGACTTCCTGCTTGTTGTCCACCTCCTTGTGCTACTTGTTGCAGCACTTGAGTCATGCCTTGAAGGGTAGGCTGCATGTTGCGCCATTGAGCACGTTCGGCAGCCATTATCCTACAATTACAATAACTAGATTAATATGTGCTTTTATTTAAAGACTCATATACTATGTTAACTTTAACCCTTGGTTCTACCCAATCTCACTGGTTGAAGGTTTGAACATATCCTTGGACTTGGATTTTCCTAGGAATTGAATACCCTAGGCTCTGATACCACAAAAACTGTCACGCCTCGAGCGCGGAAGATACTCGGATATGCGTGACGAGTTTATATCAATCATGTCAATCAGAGTAGTAGTGTATTCGATACCAAAACAGAGATGCGCAAAATAGAAAGATAACCCAATCCTTTATTTCATAATGGATAGACTTACAAATCCAATACTCTATTCAATTAAAAAGGAAAAGTACATAGTTGACTCAAGAAAATAGGAAAAAGACTAGATGACACTTGGAAAAGCTCTAGCTCTTTCACTCTTGACTTTCCCCATCAGATTGACCTTCTTCGTCGGACTTACCTGAAAAGTAAGGGACAAACACGGGGTGAGCGAACGCTCAGTAGGAAATTATATCTCAAGCACTAGCAAGGGGTTTAAATAATTACATCTTTCATGTATGTACTGTAGCTATGCATGCTCGTATAAAACGACAAGATAGAGAGAGAATTATCAATAAGACAGCAAGATGAACTAGTCATGAGCTTTCAAGAAAAGATAACAAGATATTCAAGCAAGTACTTTTTAGCAAGTCATGTCAAGAACTTTGGCTATCATGTATCAAGCAAGTAAGTAATTACCCCTTTCGGGTCACGCAATTCATGTCAAGTCAAGTACGAGTCAAGTACAAGATTTGTGTGGAATGTCCAATCAAGCTAGTCATACACTCGGTATAATGCCAGATACCTTATCATTCAACTCCCATGGACACAAGTACTTTCGGGTGCTCCTCCCAGACCAGATCGGGCCCTATATGCGCAGGCATTTATCATGTATATTTTTGACATCCACTCTTATATATATATATATAGTCAATATGGAATTTCAACAATTTAAGCTTGTAGACACGTAGGATAACTTTGAGAGAATGGAGTCCAAAAATACGTCATTGGACATAGATAGGCGATAACAACGGTACAATCACGATGAACGATGAAACTAGGTGGAATTAGGTTCCCATAACTCGGGTACCATGACAAATAAGTATGGACATTCTTTATATAGAATTGAGGTCCACATGAACAGTATATCAAAGGCAAGATACCCTCATTCTTATTATAGAATTGAGGTCCACAAGAACATCAACAAATGACATGACATCATCATCCCATTAAGAATTCTCATGATATACTCTTTGCATATCATAAGGGCCGATATACCATGTTTCTTTAGAGTGACATGGCATTCAATAGCGTAATGGGTTTTTAGGGTACAACCAGCTCAGTCGACCTTGAGGGAATCCAAGGCTCGAGGAGTCTTACGGAGGTCTCTATGACTAACTCGCTAGTCCAAAGGAACGGAATGTCCAATGGAGAGCTTGTATGTCAATGAGAGTTGAGGGTGATCGATAAAACATCATGAAACGTGGGACTATACTCACGGAGTGGAGATATAGTGCCGATATACATATATATAGATATACTGAAACCATCGGTTATCAGAAACAGGTAAAAACATTTTTACAGGAAAATAACGACTTAAGTAAAGTCACTACTCAAGAAATTAACGCCTTCCGTCAGGGCGTTTATCTATTTTACTTTTTGCAAAATTTCAATATTTCAGTATTTTACCAAAAACGCGCCTTGGTTAAGGGCATTTATTTACAATTTGACGACGTATACAGTGGTCGTTCATTCTTTACTTCTATTTTTGCAGTATATATATATTCATAAATTTATCAAAAACACGCCCTGGACAGAGGCGTTACTTTTCAATTCACGCCCTGAACAGGGGCGTTAATCAAGTGAGAGACGACCTATATAGGGTCGTGAATTCGAGCGTTTTACAATATTTCAGGAAATAGAATTCCAAGAGACAAGAGACATGATCATGACAGAAAATTAGCAGGGATTCACAGGTCGAGTCATGCAATATATATTAGATTGGATATTTCATATCTATTAAATTTTTAAACGTGGATCAATTATTAATTACATGTGATTTTCATGAGATTAACGCCTACAGGGCAGGGCGTCAAATCTGTAACTAACGACCTGGTGCAGGTCGTTTCTTTAAAGTAGCGCCCTGGACACGGGCGTCTCTTGCAAAAATATTACAGAAACATGTAGAAACTATCAGGAAACTTATATACATGACATGCATGATGTGTTACTATGAATTTAACTTGTTTGGGCTACGTTGCTTGAGAAAACCTACCTTAATAGTTGATCTGGAGATGAACGGATGCAGGTTCTGTGAAAAAAATGATACTCTGTTTATAAACAGAGTTTTCTGACGTACTGATAGCCAAGTAAGATATATGCTTCCCTTGGCAACAGATGAGCTTGGGAAGATGCAGAAGATGTTGGTTGATGACGAAGAATTCCCCGTTCTTCCCTGTCAACCGTCTGCAGATCCTATAAAAGAAAAAGAAACTATATACCTTAGTTTCTTCATCGTACGTAACAGAGGTGAAAGCAGAAGAACGTTACCTAGTCCTTCACCGAAGCTTCTCAACCTGTAAGCAGAGAAGAGTATGAAGAATCATTAGTTCTTCATGCGTTGATCGAACACAATATAAGGAAGAAGGAAGAAGAAGAACCTGCTGTTCTTCGTATACCTTAGAAAACTCCGAACGCCAAATAGCGTTCTCAGTTCAAGCAGTAGATTATTTATAAGATATTGGAAATCCTAATAAGGTTAGTGTTCGATTGGAAGTAATACTTCCATATTAGAGTTATTACTACATTCGAACTCTTTCTCATAGTTATCAACTTACCCTGGATAGACTCCTGGGTCGAACGAAACTCAAACTGAATTAACGACCTAGGTTAGGGCGTCGAATTTAAATTGACGCCTTGTCAAGCGTCGTTACTTGTTGAAATGCGTCCACGCAAGGGACGTTACGCTATCTTGCCCTTTTTATTTATTTTGGTCGTTTGAAATTTGACGCCTTGACATGTGGGCGTCCTTTCTTCAAAACACGCCTTAGGTGAAGGCGTTTTATTGTAAAGTAGCGCCTATCTCTGAGGCGTTATTTTCATCAGGGTTTTATTATTTTTATTCCAAGCTCTTTCGTTTATTTACTAAATCTTTTAATCTATTTTGATTTATTTATTCCTTTTAAATTTATCAGGGTTGCTACAATCGGTGAGGTAGCATACAAGCTGGCTTTGCCTCCTCAACTGGCCGGTGAACACAATGTCTTCCATGTATCAATGCTAAGAAAGTACGTGTATGATCCTTTACATGTGATTCAATTTGAAGAATTGAAGCTGCAAAAGGACTTATCATATGAAGAAAGACCGATCAAGATATATATTAGATCGGAAACTACACCAACTAAGGAATCGGGCTATACCGATGGTGAAAGTCCAATGGAGCAAACGTGGATTCGAGGAAGCCACATGAGAGTTAGAAGAATCTATCAAGAAGAAATATCCAGATTTAATCTCAGGTTAGAATTTAACCTTTCAATTCGAATTTTTGAATTTTAGTAATATAGTGTGAATTTGGAGGACCAAATTCTTTTAAGTGGGGGAGATTGTAGAAACCCGATAAATAAAGATGAGAAATAAATTTTTTAAATATATTCTATAATTAAAACTTTCATGAAATAGTTAAATTATATTTTTACTATAAGCAATAAACTAGAGAAATGCATTTACTTGAATTTACTTAAGGTAAATTAAAAAATAAATGCTTTAACCCTTAGATAAATCATAGGAAGCCCGATAAAAGTCCATATAATTGACTAAGATTATAATTGGCCCATTTGATAATCCATAATGGGTTGGATTAATAGATTAAAGGATTTATTAAAGGATAATTAGACCAAAATTTGTAACACATGTTTAATATGGCATTTAAGAGATTATAATAACCCCATTTCTAGAAGATTGACTCAAAAATCAACTCCCACCTACCATTCGACTTTAGACCAGCCGAAATTACATTGTTTTCACACCAATTCACACCAAAAATGGGCTAGATTAAGAAGAGAAATGGAATTTTTCTTCTAAATTCGGACTTAATGGGTTAGGTAAAATTAGGTGAGGAATCTTGACTAAATTGGTCATATTTTGGCTATAAATAGAACTCCAATCAACTCACAAATCATCCATGGAGGCCTAAGCTATGCTAGTTTGAAGATTGAAGGAGATTTGAAGGAAGATTTGGGAGAAATCTAGGGTTTCATCTTATTTGGGGATTTCTCTTACCTCTTCCTTAGATCCATAAAAAGGTAGATATCTCTCAGGATAAATTCTAATTAAAGCATGGTAGATTGTTCCTTTTTCAATGCTCTTTCCATTGATACCTTATTCACTAAATTTTATTGAGAAATGAGTGAGTTATAGCCATTTTAGTGAAGAAAATCGAAAGTTGCAGAAAAAGTGTCGACCCCTTGGGTCGACACTCGAGATCGAGTTTTCTGTTAAAAAATGGAACTTAGTGAAAAGTGTCGACCTCACAAGTCGACACTTTTTCACGACCGTTCTATTTTAAGAACAAAATCGCACAAGGGAAATAAGTGTCGACCCACTAGGTCAACACTTTCAGCCCGCAAACCCCCTAGGTCGACCCTTGGTTTCCTGTCATATGAAAATATATATATATATATGTCATATGGAAACCAACCAACCACACCACACCACACCCCGTTGCGGTGCGGCACAAATAAATAAATAAATAAATATACTAAGATTTTCGTATCCATTCAATTCAACTCACAACTCGAGCCCACATCCTATGCCCCTTGCGTCCTAACCCAAGGGTGAGCTCTCTAACATATAAAGTCATGAAAGTTTTCAAAACTTCTAATATGGGACTAAAGGTTAGTCACTATATAATAGAAATTATAACATTTAGATGTCCACATTAATTATATGCATTTAGTCACCAAAAGTCAAGAAAGACGATATTAGCATGTTATAATTCTTACAGCATGTTAAAAATTATTTTTTTGTAGAATAAAATTATTTTTGCATGTAAAAATCTATTTTTAACCATATTAGTAAATTAATGAATGAAAAATATTTCTAGCATGTTAAAAATGACTTCCAACATGGTAAAATCATTGTATACATACTGAGATATAAAAACTATTTTAATCATATTAAAATCTATTTAAACTATTTTTTGTGCATGCTAAACCTAATTTTTCCTTTTAAATAATTAGTAAATTGTTGCATGAAAATTACTTCCAGCATATTAAAATTACTTCCAACATGATAAAATTATTTCTAGCATGTTATAATTGTTTTTAGCACGTTAGAACTATTTTTCAGTATATTAAAACTATTTTTAAACATGATAAATCTATTTTTCTATCAAATAATTAGTAAATAAATATAAAAATAATAATTTTCAGCATGATAAAATTTATGTTGTTATCAGAGAATTTCTGTAATCAGTATGGTAAACTTATCTTTATCATCTTATTAGTAAATTAATGTGAGATTTATTTTAGCATGTTAAGTATTAATTTTAGCATGTTAAAAAATTAATTTTTAGCATGTAAAAATTAAATCCAGCATGAAAAATTTATTTTAATCATTTTATCAGTAAAGTAACGTATGAAAGTTATTTTCAGCCATTAAAATTATTTTCAGCAAGTTAGAATTATTTTCGGCATAAAAATCTATTTTCATAACAAAGTTTAGATTTTTATAATAATAAATCACCGTTTGGCTAAACTAATGCATCTTTAATGTATAGAAACTTCCTAAAAATATGTCTAAATACTTGTAAACCAAATGCACACAAGATTAAACCATGGAATTAAATTAATTCTATTAAACTCTAATTACTTGAATTTTCTTCCTAGTTACCGTTCTTTCTTGAATTCCACGACTTAATGTCGTCAAACAGGATGCCTTAAAATTATTATTCAATTCTCTTGCTACTTCTAAGATTTTTGTCAGATCTGTACTTTTTAGAAAATAGTTTATTCTTAAAATTCATTGGTCATAGTGTTAAGTAGATGTCTAAACATACTTGGGATCTTATGATCCACTGACCCAATGCCTGGCATTAATGGGGCCCGGTCTGATCTTAGGAGCAGCGTCCGAAAGTACTTGTGCCCATGGGAGTTGATTGACCACGGTGTGGCATTGTACCAAAGTGCATGACTTTCTAGATTATTTATGACATTCCACACATCGTTATTGTATTTATTTACTTGTTACTTGAAATTACATGATATATTTGACTTGCATGAAATGGCCAAATTCTTTCATGATATTCTTTACATGTTCAATATTCAATACTTGAAAATTATCTTGGAACCTTGTTATCATGTTATTACTTGAAATTCCGTATACAATTTCCTACTCGTGATCTTAATCACTTCCCGATTTACTTGAAAAAATGTCCAAAATGATAAATACTTAAATATTACCTGATTATAGAGATATAAAATCCTACTGAGCTCTTTGCTCACCCTACGTTTTAGTAAATTATTGCAGAAAATGAAATTGAACAAGGGAACGGATAAGAGTGAAACAGTGTTTTTCTTTTCCCTAGGAATTATGTAGGTCATTAGTGATTTTACAAGAATGTTATATTTTAGAGTTTGAAGATTGTAATTGCCTTTATGGCTTATGAATTAGTGATGTAAACTTCATTTGATGGAATAAAAGTATCATTTTCCCATTCATTTATTTCTTTAGAAATGAAATTGTACATGCTCTGATCGACACGCTTGTTTACGACTAGTTCGCGTCCCGATATTCCGCGTCGGGGCGTGACAGGTTCTACCCAATTTCTCTCATGGGTCGGTATTTCTTTCCTTAGGTTCATAGGCATGGGTCCTTAAACCTTGGACTTAATCCTATGACATGCCTTTTTTATCCTAGGAATAAGTAAAATCTTTAGACCAAGGCTCCGATACCACTCTAACTGTCACGCGCCGAGCTTTTAATACAGCGGAAGGAATATCGGAACGTGAATAGCCGGTATGATAAGTCTCTCTCAAGCAAGAAATCAGAGCGCACGACAATCACATAAAAGTAATTGCACAAGTAATTTTTATCAAATTTTCAACTTTATTTCATAACAACAATCAATTTACATAAGATCACTTCTTGACAACTTTCATCACTATGACTCAAGAAAAATCAAAATTACAATATGACTAGACTAGACACTTTGATAACTAAGGCTTCTCTCATCTTGAAAACCTTCATTCACTCTCGGACCCGCTACTAGTATAATCCGAATCCGATTCACTAGTACTTCCTGAAATAGACAAGAAAATATGTATGAGCACACTTGCCTCGTAGGTATCTTCATATCAACATGAAGGTAATATTTAAGTGATTAACGTCTTAGCTCTAGAATCAAGGTAAAAATATGAATGCGATAAATCACACGTCATAATGTAAATAACCAAGAATATAGATTCACAAGATAATCGAGCGATTAGATATGAAGATTTGATCATGTAGATGTAAATTTGACCTTTCATGAACTAAAATGTATGAGCAAGTAACTAGAAAGTACTCTACACAACCTTGTAAAGGCTATGCATTAACAAGCATGTAAATTTCATAATGAGCCCCGCGGTTTTCACTCATTTATAAGAGAAAGTACTCCCAACGCAATACGCCGCCAATATCATCGTACCCCATGGTTTATAGCATGTTTTCGAAAATCCGTCGAGAGGACTAGCATGGAGCCCTTGGACACAATCCGTACCTGATCTTTCATCTTCAAGTTATAAATTCAGCTACTTCCATGAGATATAAAAATAATGTCGGCTAATAAATCAATTCCAAATAACAAGTTTCATGATCAAGTAACCAAGGTATAGAACGTACCAAAATTTGATATGATTTCAAAGAATGATTTAAAAAGGGACATTATGCTACGGTGGCAGTCCGACAGCATAACGGTACATTCATTAAATTTCATAACTTAATGTTAACCTTTTTAACACAGTTTGGGACTCCATGTAATCCTAAGATCATCTAGGAACTCCAGAAAACAAACCCCAAAGGTCAAACCTTGGGTTAGACTAAATTAGGAACCTTGCGGTCGTTTATTGGACTATTTTATGCAGAAAGCGGTCAGAGTCTAGACCGTTTAATGAATAGAGTCGACGCAAGAAAAAGAAGTGTCGACATAGGGAAAACTTCCTGGAGCTTTGCGGTCTAGTAAATGGCCACTTGGTATCTTTTAGCGGTCTTGTGAATGGCGGCTAACCGAATTTGGCGGTCGTCCATAGGGCCGCTAAGGTCCAGAATACGTAAAACACCGGTAAAGTGCTTTCTAGAAAAATTGGGTTTTAATGGTACAACCAGCTCGACGTCCTAGTGGGAATACCAGGCTCGCGGAGTCTTACGGAGGCCTTGAAACATAATCCCCTAGTCCGACAGAAGGAATATCTGACAGAGAGGTTCATAATTCCGAGAATGTGTGCCTATAAGTGCAAAGTCTAACTAATGGTCACATACTAGAGTATATGTCATATACTTAAGAAAATGACTCAAGAGACAAGAGTGGATCGTGTGAAAACAACGATCAAAACAATGTTCTAATACAATCATGAATCATGTTTCATAAACATAAAAGGAAATATTTAATTACAAAACTATAACATTTAGTCATGAAATTACATGATAATGAAAATAAAGTTTAAAATCATGATGATGCTAAAACAAGGTGTTTCACAGGAAATAACCATAATTTTGAGTGAAAATTACCATAATTATAGAGTTCCACGTAGGCAAAATTCAATTAGGCTCGGGCTAGTTCTCAGAATCGAAAAGCTGTCTAGAGCAGACCGTTTACAGGAGCCTAGCGATCTATCGAGGGGCCACTTAGCTATCTCTGGCGGTCACCTATAGACCGTTTCTGTCTGTTTGACAGGAAACCGAGAAAATACTAAAATAAACACTAATCTAGGGTATGTTATGCATGGAAATCAACGAGAACATACGGTAAAACATGATAGAACGAGAATAGGTCAAGAATATGAATGGGTTTGTGCATAATGAACAAGAGATTTTCTTCTTAACTCAATTAGGGCTAAGATTCATGCATGTAGATTACACTAAATTAATAGTCCCAATAAAATATAAAATTCTCTATGTATAGTACATGAAAACGACTGAAATAATAGGGCTTCTATCTTGCTGATCAATCTGGCCCAGTCGCACAATTTCCCGAGATTCTTGTGCCGAACCAGCGACTTTAGACGCATCTAACTTCCTGTAGGCTTGATCTCCTAGAATAAAATTTTGAGAGTAGTTAGACCTTAGTATTTTGAACAAAAACTTATAAAGAGCATACCTCTAATTCATCCTCCTTACCTTTGTTCCACACGAGCCAAAGTAAGGGTTGCGCATGTTAGTTCTGGGATCTATTTATAAGGTTAGCTAGGGTTTCCGTGGATTAGAACGAACATAGAGTCCTAATTAGGTCATAAAATCGATCTAAATCTATCTTAGAACCTTCTAGCTAATAGATTGCATCGATTCCATGTGATTAGGATGCCAAAGTTTCCATCTTTTCATGCCTTCTTCTATTCACGGAATCTGCAGTGCTTAGCGGTCTAGTCTAGACCATTTTTTGTTCCCATGCAGTCGCCCAATAGACCGTTTCTATTGTTGGGCACTAAATTTGAACAGTTTCAAACTCTTTTGATAGATATCTGGTAATTATCTACTAAATTCCGTAAATAGCATATTTTAAGCTTCTAGAATATGGGCCAAGACTTGTGGGCTTGGTTTTAGGTCATTTGGGCCTATTTAAAAGATTAGATTCATTTAAATAAATATTGGGCTTTAATAATTAGATTTAATTAACTATATTTCATTTAATAGCCCATTAGCCTTGAATTAACTCTATTTATTTCCATAAAAATCTTAGAAAATCTGAATATATTTTAGAAAATTCAAAAATATTATTTACAAAATATTTGGGTATTACAAAGACCCCTACGGGCTGCTCACCCTTTTCTCTCGTATATGGTTCGGAAGTTGTGGTCCCCATTAAGCTCGAAGTGCCGTCACTAAGGGTCGCCATTCAGTATGGCCTAGTCAATGATGTACAAAGAAATACCGAAAAAAGGCTGGAGGAGCTAGCTGACCTAGAGGGGAAGCGGCTTCGAGCGCAACAGAACATACAAACATATCAAGCCCATATGGCCTGTGCTTTCAACAAGCTCGTCAAAGGGTGGGAGTTTAAAAAGTGAGACCTGGTCATGATAAAGAAAAAGGAGGTCATGGCCACCAATCCTAAGGGCAAATTCACCAAAAACTGGTTGGGTCCATATGTGGTCCAACGGTTATATGAGGGAGGAGCCTATGTTGTGGTTAACCACGCGGGAGAGGTGCAGTTCCCACCGCTCAACTGAAAATATTTGAAGCTATATCATACGCTGTCGCCTCGGTTAGCTGGAATGGTGAGTTGTTGAGGGAGCCTACTGGTTGAGCCATGGCCTGAGACCTTGCTATGCAATAACCACCCTTCATAAAAAACACACTCTCCGGCTAACGACTTTGTGCCTAAGCCGTCAAATACTCATTTTTATTGATCCAGACCTTTCGTCTAAATTGATGCTTAAACCTCTTATCATTTGCGTTGACATTAACCCCCCGTCAACGAAAACACATTTTTGGCAAACGGCTTCGGGCCTAAGCCGCTATATTTACATTTTCATCGATCTGGACCCTCCGTCAAAATGGATGCTTAAACCTTCTATCCCTTGCGTTGACGTTAACCCCGCATCAATGAATACCCATCTTCCGGTGAACAGCTTTGTGCCTAAGCCGCTGCACCTACAACTTCATCGGTTCGGACCTTTCGTCCAAATTGATGCTTAAACATTCTTTCCCTTGCGCTGATGTTAACCCCGCGTCAACGAAAACATACTTTCCAGTGAACGGCTTTGTGCCTAAGCTGCTATAAACGCATATTCATCGATCTGGACCTTCTGTCTAAACCGATGCTTAAACCTTTTATCTTTTGCGTTTACATTAACCCCATGTAAATGAATACCCCACTTTCCGGTGAACGACTTCATGCCTAAGCCGCTATACATACATTCTCATCGATCTAGACCTTTTGCCTAAATCGATGCTTAAACCTTTCATCCTTTGCGCTGACGTTAACCCCGCGTCAATGAAAACATACTTTTCGATGAACGACTTTGTGCCTAAGCCGCTAAATACACATGTTCATCGATCTGGACCTTTCGTCTAAATCGATGCTTAAACCTTGTACCCTTTGCGCTGACGTTAACCCCGCATCAACGAAAATATACTCTCCGGTGAACGGCTTCGTGCCTAAGCTGCTATACACACATCTTCATCGATTTAGCCATTTAGTTTAAATCAATGCTTAAACCTTCTATCCCTTGCGCTGACGTTAACCCCGCATCAACGAAAACAAACTTTTTGGCGAACGCTTTGCACCTAAGCCGCTATATTTACATTCTCATCGATCTAGACCTTTCACCAAAATCGATGCTGAAACCTTCTGTCCTTTGTGTTGACGTTAACCCCACATCGACAAATATATCATTTATCGACAGACGGATCCGTGCCCTAGCCAACTTACATGCATCACCACCGGTATGGACCTTCCGTCCGGGTTAGTGTGCGAACCTTTCCCTCGCATCAGTATCAACCACATGTTGATGAATATACTGTCCCATCGGCGAAAGCTTTCACAACCTAGCCAAGCATATCATCGCTAGTTTGGACCCTACGTCTGAACCAATGCTTAAACCTTTCCCTTTGCATTAGCATTATCCCCACGTCAATGAACGCAGTTCCACTGGCGGGAGCTTTACACCCTAGCCAAATCAAATATGCACTACTGTTAGTTTAGATCTTACATCTAAACTGGCACATAAGCCCCCCTTTTTTTTGCATTAACATCTACTCTACGCTAATGAATACTTTGGCAAAGGCACGTCCGTGCACCTGCTCGCAAGCGGATTGGACTCGAAAGTTGCATTTCAGTCCATGAATAAACCGGTGTCAATTACCTTTATTTCCAAATAAAATGGGGATTAAAATACAGGTGCCCCGCCAGACTTGTTCAAATATCCTGAGCAAGGGAAAAAAGGGCTATAAGCCGACTGTGACGAAAATCCGAAAGGGCGTTACGGGCAAAATAGGGTACCTTGACACGTGAATATCTGAAAGGACGCGTGGGTAAAAGCAAGAAGGCGCTGGCTCTGGCGAAACCTGAAAAGGCGCTTGGGTCAGTAATGTGGTAATAATAATAAAAAAAAATAAATAATCATCATTTGCTTCCTCGAACTTATGTTTTCGACCCATACTTATGGAAATTCCTGGCAAGATGTCCATCATATGTCCCACCGGGAAGTCCGGAACTTCCATCGACCCGTTGACATCATTGTCAGGGTTGATGCTTAAACCCCCCGGTATAGGCCTTACGCCTATATTGCTAAAACGAACATTCCTTTGCTTCGACAGTTACCCCGTACCGATGAACAAACCCCAGTCGACCCGTTGACATCATCATCAGGGTTGATGCTTAAACCCTCCGGTATAGGCCTTATGCCTATATTGCTAAAACGAACATTCCTTTGCTTCAGCACTTACCCCGTGCCGATGAATAAACCCCAGTCGATCCGTTGACATCATCGTCAAGGTTGATGCTTAAACCCTACGGTATATGCCATACGTCTATATTGCTAAAACGAACATTCCTTTGCTTCGGCACTTACCCCTTGCCGATGAACAAACCCCAGTCGACCCGTTGACATCATCATCAGGGTTGATGCTTAAACCCTCTGGTATAGGCCTTACCCCTTGTTGGCACCGGCTTATTTTCTCCAATTAATCGAGGATTAAGCATAGGGAAATACTCCCTAAATAGAGCAAAACGGCACATCACCAAAGCTGCTCTACCAGTCGAGTTGAGCTTGAAAATCGAGATAATTCACCGGGTCAAGCGGTGTAACATAACAACTAGGGATCGGCCCTGAGCAAATGGCACTATGCCAGCCAGTTTCTTGACAACCAGGTCAGTTTCAGGATTCGGGACAACATACCGTACCTTACGGCATTCTGTGAAGATTCAGGGTTTACCCCCGGATACCCTGCATACGGTATTACACCACTGACGCCTCAACAACCAGGTTAACTCGAGACTCAGAATAGCTTGACGCATCATACGACTCTTTGCCAAGGAGCGAGGGTCACCCCGACCACCAGACAAACGGCATCATCATGTCGACACCCCAGTCACCGGGCTCAACCAAGGGTCCTAACCAGCTAGCCGTGACCCATGGCAACATCGACAATCGATCGGGCCCACACTCGATCACTCAGTTTGTGGGTTTACCCGCGTTCAACACAGCTACCCGAGCCGACCCGAGGGCGCCCTGACTACAAGCCACGCCATGTGGCACCCAACAACGAGGCTGGGGTCTACCCTCGAATTGCCTCCCTCCAGCCCTCAGAAGTCAAAGGAAGACCCATCTAGGCCAACCACAAGCTTCAAAACCTCATAACACCCGTATACGGCCCATGCACGAGTGTCGGGAATTTCTGCAAGCACCTGGTGGGCGGGTATGCTCCAGCCACTCTACAGGAAGTCCGAGCCCAATTCGGGACTCCTAGCAACCCATCGCGTCATGCACCACCATCGTGCGCTCTCACACGCGGAGCCCCCGGAAGAAATTTTTTTTTTATAACAAGGGCATTGCTGTCTTTTGGTAACCTGAACACCCAGCCAAACCCCAGTCAAACCCACGGTCAAACCCGCGGTAAACCCCTAGTCAAACCCCCAGTCAAACACGCAGTCAAACCCCCAGTCAAAACCTAAGTCAAACCCATAGTCAAACCCCCAGTCAAACTCGCATAAAGCCCCCCGGTAGGGTTTAGGCGGACTAGACCAGCCCCCTGGGTTGGTCCGTCTAAACCCCCTGGGGGAGGGGTTTAGGCATGTTGGCCCGATTAGGAGGCAATTGAGAGGGGGGTGAATTGATTGCCCACCCTTTTTAACAAATAATAAAGCAACCCAAACAAACCACAGATATGTAGAAGAAAAATAATGCAGAGACTTGATTAAGATGAATGAACTTAAATCAATCAAGCTCTCACAACTTCCCAGCGCACATATATGCTCACTCGGACAACTATATTTGGACGGACAGTTGAGTACACTCACTTCTCACCGTCTCACACTCGTATAGTGAACGGAAAATTAGATAACAACCAACACCAATCAAGCAAACCACAACACAGTATTTTTAGGTGGTTCGGACGCACCAAGTGCCGTCCTACGTCCACCCCTCTCACCTCGAGAGGATTTCACTATAAACGCTGCTCGACGGCAGCAACCACACACTACGGGCTCGACGGCCCACACACGTGGGTTCTTGTACGACGACGAGACAACCCACACACACTCGGAGGAAGCTCTGAAAATGTCTAGATATGTAAAATAGAATGAGAAATTACAAGCCCAGTTCTAAGAGATTCAATCTAAGCACAAATCACTATGAAAAGGATAAACAAGACAATCTACCCCACAAACCTACTAAGAGAATGATAGACGCGATGATCTACCCCACAAAACCTTAAATAATCTAGGAGAATAGAGAAGGCAACACTTAGAACAAATGAACCGAAGGTTGGATGAAGCCGGTGTAGAGGATGTAGTTGCCCAAGGCTTCGGAAGAAGAGGATGCAGTCCGCGACCTCTAGATCTTGGCTCGGGCTCTATGAAACTCGTCCTTGGCACAACTCTCCTTCACCTAAACGGATGGGAGCACCTTCTTCTCCTGCAAGGCAAAAATCCCACGTTAGAAGCTCTAGCTTATCTCTCGATCAGAAGGAAGGGGGGCGGCTATATATAAGGGGGTTTGACCCCCCAAAAGACACAAGAGCCCTCACTAAACCCCCTTCATACCACATACATGAATTAAAGGATGCCCTAAGGCCATTAGGGACAAAAACCCATCCAAATGGATCCTCCTTAAAAGGGTTCGAAACAGATCCGGAAAACCGTGTTCGAAAGTTCAGAAAAAGTGTCGACCTATGAGGTCGACCCTTTTTTGTGAATGTTCTGCCAGATCATATATAGGAGCAAAATCGCGATACGAGTGTCGACCCATGGGGTCGACACTTCTTACGAAGTGTTCTGGCCGGTTAATCAGAACAAAACATTCGTGATGAAAAGTGTCGACACCTTAAGTCGACATTTTTTTACGAACATTCTGTTTTCACAGAAATGAACAAACTTACCTGAAAGTGTCGACCTTCAGAGTCGACACTTTTTCACGAGAGTTCTGCCTTGACAAAATAGCAGACACCTGGTGAAAGTGTCGACCCCTGGGGTCGACACAATCTGCCAGCGTCCTAAAACTCAACGAAGGTAGAGACTCCACAAATAAGTGTCGACCCCTGGGGTCGACACTTTTACTGATAGCAGCAAAACTTCAGTAAATGAGATAGAAACCTTCATGAATCAAAATCATATATCAAAGTAGATCAAGAGGGTTCATACATCACAGATGAACATGATTAAGCATGAGTTTTTTACCCGGATCCTTCCATTCATCCACGATCCAAATAGTCAAGTATTCATACCTTGGCCTTGAGAGATTGAGTGACAAGCTTCATAATTGTCCTACATTTAATTTCCCATTCAAATTAACAACTCAACTTAACAATTGAGATTCTTTCACATTTGAAACATCCATTCATTTTGTGATTTACCGAATGACCTATTCACTCATTAGTTATATCCATCATTCGAGCTCAATCAACAATGGCTCACACCAACATTCAACAGTCAATCAAGTTGATTCGTATCAGCCTTCTTCAAATTGAACATTCAGGTTTGAAATTCATCAACCTCACCTTTCATCAATTATGTATATCAATGAAGCTCAATCATGCAAGTTTTCATTCAAAGCAATCATTCATCAATCTTGTATACATGCAAATTCATTGAACACGAAATCATGACATTTCATTTAGAATCTTCGTCAAAACAGTCCGGGGCACAACAAGGCGGACTAGCCTCACCCCCAAGGCTGATCTGCCTAAACCCCATTAAACCAAAAAATAGATTTTTTTTTTTGAAAAAAGCTCCCGGCCCCATGCCCAATCCGCCTAAACCCATCCCAAGCAAAAAAAAAAAAGAATTTGTAATGATAAAAAAACCCCTCCGTGAGGGGTTTAGGCGGACCAGACCAGCCCATTGGGCTGGTCCACCTAAACCCCAGGGGGAGGGGTTTAGGTTGACCAGACCAGCCCCTTGGGCTGGTCCGCCTAAACCCTCCCTTCCCCACTCCGTAAATAAAAAAAGGTTTTTTTCTAAAGGTTTACCCGGACCAAGTTGGGCCCCCAACCTGGTCTGCCTAAACCCCTTCCATGACCCTTCACATTCCCTATAAAAGCACCCCTAGGGAGCTCAAGGAAAAAAGAAGAATGGCATGCATGAAAGAACGTATGACCTAATCGCTGCACCCTCGGAGTTCCTCCGCAGGCACCCAGCGAGGGTCGTACGCAGAACACGAGGAACTAAGTGCGTGCGTGGTTGGCTTGTTGATCGGCTCGTACACGCCGAGGGTATGTCACACGTACTCCACTCACGCGACGTCTAGCCATCGCACACATGTTCACTCCCATCGCACCTAAGGCGTTATGACAACGGCAAACACACACGTATTTCGGGTCCACCAGTGTATGATAACCCACGGTGGCCACGCTTACGCCATGATGGTGCACCTACTTCCGTCACAGAACCATGTGCCTATCGCTCGCCTCGAGTTGGCCGCCGACCGCTCGGACTAATGACTCGAGTTATCTGGACCCTGGCCTAGGAGTAATATTCCCGAGGCTAGCCTTGACTCCCTGGCATGACGACATTCGCCTTCCGAGGCCCGGACCCAACCGCTCACCTTGAGCCGCGTCCAACCTCCGTCAGGCGCCAGCCCACGACCGCCCCTGTCGCCTAGGCAGTTGGGCTTGTCTCGATCTCCTCATGGGGAGCCCCTGTAAAACACGTGGATATCCGCCTTATCCTGCATTGACCCGGGGATCGACCCACGTGTCGGAATTGTCCCGTGGCTTGCGCTGCCACGCCCTGACGCGGAATATCGAGGGCGTGACGAGTCGTAAACAAGCGTGTCGATCAGAGCATGTACATTTTTATTTATAAAGTCAGAAATGAATGGGAAAATGATATTTTTATTCCATCAAAATGAATTTTACAACACTAATTGATAAGCCATAAAGGTAAATTACAACTTCCAATCTCAAAGTACATCATCCTTGTAAAAACACTAATGACCTACATAAACCTAGGTAAAAGGAAAATCACTCTCTCACTCTTGTCCATTCCCATGTTCAATGTCATTTCCTGCAACAATTAACCAAAAACGTAGGGTGAGCAATAAGCTCAGTAGGATTTTATATCTCTAAGAACCAGGCAATCTTGAAGTATTTAGCATGTTGAACCATTTTCCAAGTTGAATAGGGAAATGTTAAATCATGAAATTTGAATAGAATTTTGTATAAGGAAATTTCAAGTTCCAACAAGATAACAAGATATCAAGAGAAGTTTTCAAGTAATAACCTTTGAACAAGTAAAGAATTTCATGAATTTGGCCATTTCACGCAAGTCAAGTAATTCAGGTAATTTTTCAAGTGGTCATATAAACAAGTAAACAAGTACGAGTAGTGGAATGCCGTATCAAGCAAATCTATCATGCACTTCGGTGCAATGCCACACCATTGGTCAATCAACTCTCATGGGCACAAGTACTTTCGAGCGCTCCCCCCAGGACAAGACCGGGCCCCATTAATGCCAGGCATTGAGTCATATGGATCAAAAGATCCCAAGTATGTCTAGACATCCACTTTAATGTATATGGCCAATGAATTTTAAGAAATAGGCTATTGTAAATAAGTATAGATCTGACAAAATTACAGAAGTTACAAGAAATGTGGACAATAGTTTTGAGGCATAATGTTTAACGACATTAAGTCGTGGAATTCAAGAACGAACGGTAACTAGGAAGAAAATTCAAGTAAATAGAATTATTTTTAAATTTCATAGTCTAATCTGATGTGTTTTTTTCATAATTAAGTGTTTTAGGTAAGAATTAAAATTTTTAGAATTTAAAAATCCTGATTTTTAGTTTTTTACTATTTAATTACTATTTATTTATCAATGTACTAGTTATTTGATAAGAAAATAGAGCTTATGTACTAAAAATAAGTTTTACTTGCTGAAAATAAATTTCATGTCTCACTTTACTGCTGAGATGATAAGATAGACTTTTCGTGTTGGAATTAACTTTTTATCATACTGAAAATTATTATTTAATATATTAATATGAATACTTAACATGCTAATAATCCTCGTATACTAACATACTAATGAGGTGACAAACCTGAGTTTTACCATGCTGTTTGTCTAAATTTTCTGATAACAAAATAAAATTTTTTTATACTGAAAAGTATTTTTATACATTTATTTGTTAATTATTTATTGAGAAAATAGGTTTATCATTCAGAAAATAATTTTTAAATAAATTTAGTATTCTGAAATTAATGCTAACATGATAAAACAATCATGAAATACTGTAAATAATTTTATCTTACTGAAAGTAATTTTTAGCATGCTGAAATTAATTTTTATCCCTTTATTTACTATTTTCTTGCTAGAAAATATGCAAAAATCATTTTTAAATAAATTTAACATGCTGAAAAATAATTTCCTATCACAATATGCAGGAGGTAAATTTATCATACTAGAAATAATTTTTAACATGCTGAAACTAATTTTTATACATTACTTTACTAATAACATGGTAAAAATAGATTTTTACATGCTGAAAAATAGTTTAAAATAACTTTAATATGCTGAAAAATAGTCTTAACAAGCTAAAATAATTCTAACATGCTGGAATTAATTTTATCATGTTGGAAGTTTTATTTAACATGCTGTAAATATTTTTCATGCATCAATTTACTAATAATATGGTAAAAATATAATTTGTTCATGCTAAAATATTTTTATTCCACAAAAATGAATTCTTAACATGATGAAAAATAATTTTCAATATATCAATTTTTTGATAACAAATTTTTAGATGTTGGGAATAATTTGCATTCATTAATTTATCAATTATTTGGTAAAAATAGATTTTCCACACTGAAAAATAGTCATTTAATATTGATTTTTTAAAAGAGGCATCCAGGCGGCTGAACGTCTTCTAAAAATTCATTTTAATAAATTTAAAAAAATTTTATAGAGGCGTCTAGTCAATTGGACGCATTATTCAAATTTATTTTAATAAAATTTGAATTCTTTATGAAGGCGTCCAAGCAGGTGGACGCCTTTATAAATTTATTCTAATCTAATATTTATTTTTTATAGAGGCATCCAGGAACGTGGACGCCTTCTTGAAATTATTTTAATAATTTTTTTTCAAAATTTTGGACGGAGAGAGAGTCTGTCTGAGCACGTCTTATCCAATGGACGTGCTCTGTTGACGCGTCCGGATGGCCGGACGCCTTCTTTTTATTATATATATTTTTTTATTTTTGAATTCTGGTCGATGTAAAAGCGTCTGATAACGCGTCTTATCGTGCAGACGCGTTCATTAACGCAAACTGAGTTTTAACAGCTACAGTTTTCCTAAGAAAAAATGTGAATACCCTTCAATAAAATGTTAATAACTTGCTCATTTCTCAACGAAATTTAAAGAAACAGGTATCAATAGAAAGAGCATTGAAAAATACACAAGATAACATGCTTTAATTAGAGTTTAGCCTGAGAGACACCTACTTTTACACGGATCGAAAGAAATATCCCCAAATATAATGAAACTCCTTGATCTTCCAAATCCTCCTTCAAATCTCCACTAATTCTTGCAACAGCATAACCTTAGCCTCCAAGGATGAGTTGAGGGTCGATTGGGGCTCTATTTATAGCCAAAACTTGGTCAATTTTGTCAAGATTTCTCACCTAATTCCACCTAACCCATTAGCTACGAATTAGAAGAAAATTCACATTTCTTCTCTTAATCTAGCCTCAATTTGGTGTGAAACCAATATAAAAACGGCTGGTCTAAAGTTATAAGTTAGGTATGGGTTGATTTTTGAGTTAATCTTCTAGAAATGAGATTATTTTAATGCCTTAAATGTCATATTAAACACATGTTACGAATTTAAGGTTATTTATCCTTTATTAAATCCTTTAATCCATTAATCCAACCCATTATGGATTATCCAATGGGCCAATTGTAATCCTAACCCATTATGTAAACTCTTATTGGGCTTTCTAAGATTTATCGAAGGTTTAAAGCATTTAATTTCTATTTACTTCAAGTAAATTCAATAAACTAGCTTATTTCATATAGTAAAAATGTAATTTGATTATTTCATAAAAATTTTAATTACATAATGAAATTAAATAATTTATTTATCATTTTTAATTATCGGATTTCTACATCCTCCCCCACTTAAAAGAATTTGGTCCTCCAAATTCACATTATATAACTAAAAGTCAAAGATTCGAGAAGAAAGGTCAAATTTCTAACCTGAGATTAAATCCGAGTATTTCTTCTTGATGGATTCTTCCAATTCCCAGGTTGCTTCCTCGAATCCACGCTTGCTCCATTGAATTTTCATCATCGGTATGGCCCGATTCCTTAGTTGGTGTAATTTTCGATCTAGTATCTTGATCGGTCTTTCTTCATATGATAAGTCCTTTTGGAGTTTCAATTCTTCAAATTGAATTACATGTGAAGGATCATAGACGTATTTCCTTAGCATGGATACATGGAATACGTCATGTACACCGGCCAGTTGAGGAGGTAAAGCTAGCTTGTATGCTACCTCGCCGATTCTTTCTAGAATCTCGAAAGGGCCGATAAATATCGGACTTAGCTTTCCTTTGATGCCGAATCTTCTAATTCCACGGGTGGGTGAGATTTTTAAGAAGACATGCTGTAATACCTCGGATCCTTGGTAGGTCTTGCTGGATCTTCATTGGATCTTTCGTATCTGTTTCGGTGAGTTTCGGTTCACTTTTGTGGCTTCCGAGTTGAGCTTTACGATCCGTGTGGATTTTTCTCTCGTACTAGTTACGGAACCCTACAGTGAGTTTAGTTGTCAGTTCCTCGACTCGTGAATGCTGCAGCGACGATGTACTCTTCGAGCCGGTCGTTTCGATTATTTTTGAGTATTTTTCAGAGATAGGGCCAAAAATTAGATTTTTCGAAAATTAGAAAAATTCCTAATTTCTTTTCTTATTTCTTTTCTTTCCTCTCTCCTCCCTTCTCATTTCGCCACCACCGTCTCTCTCTACCGTTTTCTCTCCTCTCTAGCTTCCTCGGCTCCAGCTGCAGACGGAGGACCTAGGAGCGAGTGTTGGGGATGCTGTGGAGCTGACTGGGTGCGCAACAGGGCGAGGATGGAGTGGTTCTGGCGCGATCCCGAATGGTGGATTGAAAGCCGGTGTTTGAGCTCGCGACGTGGTTTTCGACGCGGTTTAGTCCCTTCGGGGCACGGTTTCTTCGGTGGAGGTAATGAGACGGACTGCCACCTTGTTCTGCACGTTTTCTCTGTTTCCGTGCATGATTTGGTGCTCGATCGGGGGAGATTGGGCTGATTTTGTGAAAACCGCAGTTTTTGGAGTTTTCAGGGTTCGCCAGAAAATGGCAACCATTTGTGGTGTGGTTAGTGTTGAATTGACCGCTGAGATGTCTGGATCCCATCCATGCTAGTTTCGTGTCGATCGGTTGTCATTCGGGGCCGATAGGAGTCCTGGAACCTCGGTGACTCGTTTAGGGTCAATTTGTCTAAATAACCCCGATCTAGCGTTTTAATGCGTGCATGTGGTCTTTTTAGCCTCCTAGTGTTGTTTTTCATCGTCTAGCTTTGTTTCCCCTGCGCTTCGGAGGGAATGGGGCATGGAATGGCCCGATTTGGCCAATCCACTGTTTTCCCGCAGTGATCGGTGTAGCGGTCATTTCAGTGACCGCCAGAGGTCCCTGACGGCCCTACGATAGACAGTCAGAGCGTTTGGGTGTTTTTAGTTCTTCGTGGTCTCGGGAGTGTGACGGCACAGGGGAGGCGCGTCACAGCTCTCTGACGCGTCCTGGGTGATGCGTCACGCATGTTTTGTCGTTTAGCGTTTTGGTTAAGGCGGTTCCTCTGACGCACCTGCCCTAGTGCGTCAGAGTCTTGTAACGCGCCTGGTGTTGGCCGTTACGTTGCGTTTGACTTGGAGTTTGACCGTTGAGACGGTTTGTGTAACGGTGGTGTCCCCGTGCGTCACAGCGTTGTAACGCGCCTGCCCCAGGCCGTTACGTGCTGTTTTGGCTGAGTTGGATGGTTGTGCCGTTGGCTCTAACGGCCACGCCCTCGTGCGTTAGGCTTGTGTAACGCGTCCGTGATGGACCGTTACGTGCCTTTCAGCCAGTGCTTTCTTGACTTGAGCCAGTTGGCCCTGACGCGCCTGCTTTGCTGCGTTAGGCTGTGTAACGCGCCTAGTCTAGCGCGTTACATGGTTCGAGTTGTCATTTTAAGCTTGAGGTCTGTTGGCCCTGACGGCCCGGGTCGGGCGTGTCAGAGCGGCGTGACGCGCCTGGTGTAGGCCGTTACGTGCCTTGTGTGTTTTAGATGTTGGTTAGGGCGGTGTGTGTGACGGCTCTCCTCCTGAGCGTCACGTTGCTGTAGCGGGTCTGTTGTAGACCGCCACAGTTGGAGTGTAACGGCCTAGCGTTAGACCTTCACATTCATGTAACGGTCTAAGGGTGGTGCGTTACAGTCCTTCTGCTCCAATTTCCGTGGTTCTGGTTTCTGACTGTCTTGGCTTATCCTTGTGGTCTGCCCGCTTTCCCATGGATGTCTCCTGACACCCTATGAGGGCTAAGACTATGTTGTGAGGTGGCCAGGAGTCTTCTTACTTGTGGTAGGATTCTCTTTCCTACTATTGAGTCATCGTTGTGTGGTTCCGGTTAACCTGGGGTGACCCAGTGGTTGACAGGCGACCTTGTGTGTGGGTGTCTCAGCGGTTTTGTCCAGTCCGAGACACTGGTTCTGGATGCCTCGAGGTATTGTTTTACCTCGGTTTGCATGTCCAGGCGTGTCTGAGGGCCTTCGGTGTTCCCTCAGGTCTCCGTGAGTCATTTTCTGTGGAGCGTGGCTTCCCGTGGCTTAGGATTAGACCGATTGGCAGCTTGTTCCGCCGTTTGTGACGATCTTGCCTTTGAGTCGTCCGACTCAAGGATCGTTACGTTGTAGGTCTAGTTGCCTAGTCCTGAGTCTGTTGGCAGTTGTCTTGCTGCCTTGGTGCTTCGTAGTATGTGCTACAGTGCTCCCTTGCCTATTTGTACTACAACCCTTATTTCGGAGTCTTGTGTTTTGTGCGCCTCCGATTGTTGTTGCCCTAAGGCCTGTGAGTTGCCGACCCGCCTTGGATGGCGGAGGGGTGTTCCCGAGATACGGTTTGTAAGCTAGTTCCGTGGGCTCCCAGCCAACGGTAGCATCCTACCGAGGGAGAAAACTAGCTGGAGTACCTTGCTTAGGTTAGAGCCAGTGTGTGCACACGTGGTCAGAGGGTTTGGACTTACGTCGACGGGTGTGACCCTGACTGGTTACTTGATGCTGTTGTTCCTGTTGGGTTCAGTGCGAGGGTCTGCGACTCTACCGTGGCTTCAGCGTATTGTAGGCGAGACACTCGTGGCGCAGCATAAGACGTCTGTGGACGCAGCTGACCGTTGCTCTGGTGGGGAGGTGCGTCCGTCTGAGACGCGTGCCTCTCCACTGCTCTTTACGTTTCTTGCGCGTCGTGACCTTTCCGAGCTAGCCCTCTCGCGGCCCTACTCGAGGTCAGTGTGGTGTGCACGACTTTCTAGTCGTGGGTGTGTCGTCGAGTCTGTCGGTCATCTGTGTGGGTCTTTTCTAGACCTTTTGTCGGCCCTTGCAGGTCTTCGTCTTAGGCCTGGTGCCGAGTTGGCAGATCGGTAACTTCTGACTTTGTTAGATCAGAGTCGCCCTTCTGTCACTATTTGGAGTAGTTTGGGTGCCGAGGTTAGTTCGGCCGCCACTTGTCTGGCGCGGGTTCTTCCCCTTTCTTACTTGTTCCCTACTCCTACTCCCCTTATGTTCTCTACGGCTTCTAGAGTAGCTTTATAGCCTTTTAGTGTAGTTTTCCCTCTTTGCTACACCTGCTGTTTTTTTCCTGTTGTTTTGTTGTTCCGTGTTACTGCGTGTTTTTCAGTGGGGATCCGCGTGACCCCTACTGAGCCAGTGACACGAGGCTCACCCCTGCTTTTCAGGTGGGGTGACGTCATTTGTTCTGCTTCCGCGTGGTTCCTGGTGCGCGTGCTCGTAGCGTGTCATTGTGGCCAGCTGGTACCTGCGTCGGGCTTCCCCCGACTTCACGGTACATCTTTCTTTTCTGTCGACTATACTGTGCTAGACTTGATGTCTTTAGCTTTGGACTTGACTCTGGTATATAATTGTTAAATTGAAACTGTTAATTAAAAAGTAATTTTATTTATGCTACTTTAGAAAACCAATCTAATGAAATTCAATTGCTTCTGTTATATCTCTGTGGCTTCAATGTACTCTACACATGCCTTTATCACTTCGAAGCTTTCCCGCTCTTGGGAGGCCTCGCGGGTTCCAAGTGGTATCACGTGTATTCGGTAGTCCTACCAGGTATACCTGGTATCCGGGATCCGGGTCGCTACAGAATGGTATCAGAGCATGTTCTGAGATGTTCGGAGTTCTTTTCTGAGCTATCAGAGCCTTGTTGTGTGAAGTACATGGGAATCCGAGATATACAGTATCCAGAGTCGTGAGAGTCCAGTACAGTCTTCGGCTGGCTTTGGTGTTGCGATGATTTGTCGCGTTGTTTTCTTCGTATGTTGTCTTGTGCGTTCTGCTCTAGCACTGTACGAGATGGTCCTACTCTTGTCAGGATGTGACGAGGTGTTTCTTTTTCGTCGTTGTGTTCGTCTTGGTCATGTTGTACTTGACAGTGTTCGCCGAAAGGCTTGAATCTGCAGTACGTTGTTCGAGGTTTTCTTTGTATATTGTTCAGGTTACTATTGACCTTTAGCCTTGGTCTGATGACCGTACACGTTCTCACGTTGTCTTGGTCATCCCGGCTTGAGTCTGTTCAGCTCCTGATGTGTTCCGCTTCTGTTGAAGTGTTTGATTATATTCCTTGTTAGAGAAGTTACTCAGGCAAGATAGGATTTCCCTTTCCTGGTGAGCTTTCATGGTTGAGCTTATTGCTTCTCATCCCTTCTGGTGAAATCTTTTCGAGATTTGCCTTGGAATTACTGTCTTAGTGATCCCTTTGTCCTGTGTCTGCTTAAGTGTGGACAGCTTTGTTCTGAGCCTGATCTGCTCTTTGCTATACAGTTGCTTGGCTTTGGACTCCATAATGGTGTTAAGAGTTGTTGTGTACCGTATTTGTCGTGCCGTGTCCAGCGGCCGATGTGTTGTGAAGGCTCATTTACCGTTTTTAGGACGTGAAGGTAAGTTGAGATTAACACTTTTCCTTGTGCTTTGTGCTGAAGCTGGTACTCTTCTCTTGTGGCACTTGGGCTCTTGGTGATCGGTTGTTTGCTAGATCGGTACTCGTGGCGTGTTATTTGTGATCTTCATTGATTACGAAGGCGTCTGGTGTGTTCTGAGATGCGACTACCGAGGTTGTTCTGATTCCCGTGTGCGTTGTTGAGTGCGCAGCAGAAGCTTGTGAGTTAGCTACTCACTGGTCGAGAGATTTGATTCTTCTCGATGTGACTTCGTCTTGGCTTCCTGTGCCTTGACGTTGTTGTTGCCGTGCTGTGCTGGTGATTTTCTGGAGTTGGCATTGGCATTTGCGAGTATTGGGGAATTTGTCGGCATTCCTGCTGATTGAGTACCCTCTACTCTGCATTTTCTTCTCTTGGGTGTTATGCTCTCGAGGCGTGTTCGTAGTCCTTGGGTAGCGTTCCCCGAGGTTGTTGTCGTTTTGGCGCTGTTTCCCTATGATCATGTGTCTCTGTGTGGACCAGGTCTTATCGGTTAGCTTTGATGTACTCTTTTTCCTTAGAGTTAGCTTGCGACTCGATCAGATGTAATATCTGAGTGAGGATTGACTTCATTGTGCCTGTGGTCCAGTGTTGTCATTGGTGTCCTATGTGCCAGGTGTTCCCTGTTGCCTTTGGCACTGGAGCCGATGATGTGGTCGAGCGGTCAGTTGTGAGGACTGTGTCTCCTTGTGTAAGCTGCTGCTTGCCGTGATGTGGTTGTGGCAGTCGTGTCTCTTTCCCTGCGAGACGTGAGCGACGTTGCCTTGTTTCGGAGGTGTCGGACTTGTGTCCACTTGTGTCATGCTCGATCGAGAGCATGTGCTCATGATTGTGGTCTGACAATATTCCTCTGAGCTGTGCTTCTCGAGATTGGTGTCATTTCCGTGTTTGTGTTGTTGGGTTGTTCTTCCCTGCTTACCTTTGTTAGTCCTTAAATTTTGAGGATGAAATTTCTTAAAGGAGGGGAGGATGTAATACCCCGGATTCTTGGTAGGTCTTGCTGGATCTTCATTGGATCTTTCGGATCTATTTCGGTGAGTTTCGGTTCGCTTTTGTGGCTGTCGAGTTGAGCTTTACGATCCGTGTGGGTTTTTCTCTCGTATTAGTTACGGAACCCTACGATGAGTTTAGTTGTCAGTTCCTCGACTCGTGAATGCTGCAGCGACGATGTACTCTTCGAGCCGGTCGTTTCGACTATTTTTGAGTATTTTTCGGAGATAGGGCCAAAAATCAGAATTTTCAGAAATTAGGAAAATTCCTAATTTCTTTTCCTATTTCTTTTCTTTCCTCTATCCTCCCTTCTCATTTCGCCGCCACCGTCTCTCTCTCTCGTTTTGTCTCCTCTCGAGCTTCCTCGCTCCGGCTGCAGACGGAGGACCTAGGAGCGAGTGTTGGGGATGCTGTGGAGCTTACTGGGTGCGCGACAGGGCGAGGATGGAGTGGTTCTGGCGCGATCCCGAACGGTGGATTCAAAGCCGGTGTTTGAGCTCGCAGCATGGTTTTTGACCCGGTTTAGTCCCTTCGGAGCACGGTTTCTTCGATGGAGGTAGGGAGACGGACCGCCACCTTGTTCTGCACGTTTTCTCTAGTTCCGTGCATGATTTGGTGCTCGATCGGGGGAGATCGGGCCGGTTTTGTGAAAACTGTGGTTTTTAGGGTTTTCAGGGTTCGCCGGAAAACGGCAACCATTTGTGGCGTGGTTAGTGTTGAATTGACCGCTGGGATGTCTGGATCCCATCCATGCTAGTTTCGTGTCGATCAGTTGTCATTCGGGGCCGGTAGGGGTCCGAGAAACTCGGTGACTCGTTTAGGGTCGATTTGTCTAAATCGCCCCGAGCTAGCATTTTAATGCGTGCATGTGGGCTTTTTAGCCTCCTAGTGTTGTTTTTCATCATCTAGCTTTGTTTCCCCTGCGCTTCGGCGTGAATGGGGCGTGGAACGGCTCGATTTGGCCAATACACTATTTTCTCGCCGTGATCGGTGTAGCAATCGTTTCAGTGACTACCAGAGGTCCCTGACGGCCCTACGATAGACCGTCACAGCTGTAGATGTGGAAAATGTCGATGTGTATATGCGTGCCGATCCCACAAATCACATGAATAAGCATGAAGGCATATGTGCATCAATCAAGTGAATAACATGAATATGTGGCTATGTAAACATGGTAGCATGATCTTACAATCAAGACAAAGGTGATAAAAGATGTAAAAGAATACCGTGATTGCCACCAAGGAATGACAACGGCAAAAGAATATAAAATACTAAGTGCGTTGTGTACCTTGGAAAAAGAGGATGATCGCGCTTAATATCAAGATGCGGGGACTATGTGGATTACCTCTCCTTGCCTTCCAGTCGGCTAGAAGGTAAGGGCCTCACTTTCCATGCTTTCCTGCAAAACAAACACAAAACAAGAGGCAAAACCCATTACAAAATGCTAAGTGTAGAAATCTGCCCAAGTGCAGAAAGTAGCATAAAAGATTGAGGGCAAACTTATCGGGGGAGGGTTTTTAACCCCTATGGAAGGGTGTAAACAATAGGTGTGTATATTGTGATGAGATTAACATGAATAAATTGATTTAATATGCCATGATGAACATAGATAAACAAGGTGCAAAAGTGCATGCCACAAGAAAAATTGTGCAAACAGTGTAAAGTGGGTGCAAAGACTGATCCAAACAGTAGGGTAAACGAAATTCAAATGGGGAGAAATTTGAGATGACAGAAGACTTGAGTGTTGTAAAGAAGCAGGAACAAGAATCACTCAAAAATGAGGTCGGGACAGAAAGTTATGACACCTGAGATTTGGGGAAAAAATATGGACTGTGCAGAAAATTCAGAACAGTGCACAAAATGGGTTCAAAGAATGGTGAATATCTCACAAGATAGAACACCAAAAGAGGAAAGAGTGGATGCTATGGAAAGGTGGGAGTGTTGTGGTGAAACTAGGGTAGAAAGGAGAGTTTAAAACGGGGAAGACAGCAGTGAAAAATGGGGTGGAAAACTCAAGAAAAAAGAAGGGTGCAGAACATGGGAGAAAAATGACCGTGTAAAAACAGAATGAAAGTACAAAACTCATAGACAAATATATGAAGGAAGATGATGAGGTAATGAGCCCAAAACTAAGGAACACAAAGATTATACTTCTATCTAGATCCTGGTGTTGAAAGGATGGATCAAGAGTGCCCCACGGCCTCGCACCGGCGACGCAAACATGCCCCGTCGTAAGAAATCTGAGTTTTAGCAAAGTGCCGAACAATGTTGTGAAACCTCAAAAGTAGGGGCTTGGAAGAGGGGGAAAAGATATGAGAAATAAGATAAACATATAATCAACGTGAAGCTAATACTCCCCTCTTCAAGATGGAGTTGAGGGAGGACAAAAAGGATGAAGCATGACTCTGCACCGGCTTGATGAACAGGCCCCCGTCGTGGACTTTGTAGCAGAAATCAGCAAACTGTGATGATTTGCCAAAAGTAGGGGCAAAGTTGAGAGGGCAAACATTGATGAAATTGAGCAAACAAGGAACCAAAATGAAGCTTATACTTCCCTCTTCAGGCTAGGGTCAAAGGGTTGAGTCAACAATCCAGCATGGCTTCGCCGTCGCCTTGGAAACGCGCCCCCGTCGCACAGGAAATATGGGCAAGTTTATATAGAAAAAGTGGGGAAAATCCCACCTTTCTCCCACGATTTCAAAAGATAGAGTCCACCAAATCTGGAGATCTCTAGATCATTCTCGAGATAATAGTCAATATAAGACGTTGGAACAAACGGGACACTTTTTGGTTGACGATTGTGGAAGTTATGACTCTTGGAAGAAGCCTCTGAAACCTAATCTGCAGGGTATTTTGGTTGCACGAAAAGCAGAAAAACCAGATATTGCGGCCACGATTCTAGGAGATATAGAGCATCCAAATTTGATTTCTATGAACCAAATTAAAGATAATACAAAGGGATAGAAGTAGGAAAAAACGGGGATCAATTTGGATAAGTATTCTAGAAGTTATGGCCGCCGTAAGATAGGCACATCGCGCAGGTTCGTGGAGATAGAGTCCAGAGCAGGCTGTACTATTATTGGATAAACGGTCCGACGACCGACCGTTAAGGGTTAAACGGTCGTCAACCGACCGTTTGCAACAATGAACGGCCATTAGCGCGACCGTTTAAGGTAGACCTTGCGCGACTTTGGAAATTGGATCATATCTCCCAAACGGTGCAGAATTAGAAAAAGTGGTAGAAGACAAAATTATATATAACTCAAAAATGAACAACTTTTATGAATAAAGTAAGATGAGAAAATGATCAGAAGAGAGAGAAAATAGGGCTAGAAGAGAGAGATAGAATATCGGGACATAGGTGAACAGTGTAGTCTGCCAAAAAATTGTAAATAACTTGAAATCGGTGCAGAACTGGCCAATGATGTAGAAGAAGAAATTGTAGGGATTTGAATGATGAACAACTTTGGTGCAGGACACATTTTGAATAGAGGAAAGGAAGGGGGTGAAAAAGGACCGTTTTCAAGACTACGCAACGAAAGGGGGCTAAATGCTTGAGGGAAGCCGGCCTAAATGGGCCGTAAGGCGACTTTGAAGACCGGAAGGTGACAAGATAGGCTGCAGGGCTCTATGAAATAATGATCTCCAAGGTTCAAAGGGAATGGAATAATGAAATGGGCTCGAAATCTATCCAAGAAAGGCTCCAAAATAATGGGTAATTCGGGGCATCAAAATGATGAATAAGAGAAATGACTCAACTTGCAGGCTAAAAATGGGTGTCAACAGATGCCACTCCTTGATGTCCGCTTTGCAAGGGAGCAAGCGAAAGCGACGCGGAGGTGAAATGGAAAGGAGATGGAGCGAAAGCGACAGCGACGTGAAATAGAGATGAAGCGGAGATGAAGCGGAGAGAACTGATAAGAGAGCATCAAGGCAAAAGACACCCGTTTTAACCAACAAGCAACAGGAATTCTCCAGAAATCGCCGAACTAACCACCAGGACTGGATGACAAGAATGAGACATGTCTGGAGAACTAAACTAATAGGAAAAAAAGGAAGCACGACCAGCCTCATCGGGGACACAATCCACAGATAATGAGGGGGTCGGAAGGAACATAACGTAAAATGCAAAAGAAATATAACTGAGATTAAATCCAGACAGGAATCACACTGGCCAACCAGACCGAGCGAAAAGATCAGAGAAATCGTTCAAATGCAGAGTGAAATGAAGATCTCTTATCCAAGATACATGAAGTGCAACTAACCATTATTGAGGAGAAACCTTGAATGGATCACGCGACGTTAATACTCAAAATGACATGATGTATGCTGGACTAAAATAAAGAAATCATCAAAACGAATGCAAAGAAATCATAAAATAGAAAGTACTCGAGAATCGTATTGCTTGATTGGAACAATCAGGGTCAAGACACTATCCGCAACCACGGCGTGCGAGATAGAACCATCGTTCCCTAATTTTTCAAACCTAACGGCCTATCCAATGATTAAACATGTGCACCTAGATCATCATCGTTTTTGTTAGAGGGGAACGTCAGATCCTGGAACACATGAATGACCAGCCGGTTCACGAGATAATATAACAATATAGATACCATATGGTGAGGACACGCGCCGCATCACTCGACGGAGCACACGGAGCATGCCGGCATCCCTTTGGCTCGGCGACCACTTGGCAGACTAGTAGAGCTATCTTTAGTTATTTTATGCTTTAGGCCATGTTGGGCCTTGGATTAGTCCCTGCGTGGACACTTTTATTAGTTGTGTGGACCTTTGTAGGCCATTTGGAGCAAATTAGGCTTTAGTTGGACCATTTTATGCTTATTAGATAGGAGATAGGGCTATTGGGCCATTTTTTTGGTTCAATCTCTGGCCCATATGGGCTGGCCACCCACTCCCTTGCTTAGCCCACCTAGGGTTAGGGTTTTGGGCGCCCAACTCTTTTCCCTCCTCTTGGAAGGTGGCAGCCGCCCCTCTCCTAGATTATAGGAAGAGGGGTGCGGCCCTCCCCCCCCTTGCCTTGTTGCGCCCCCCCTTTTCCCCATGCCATGTGGCGCATCCCCCTCCCCTCCCTCTTGGCTAGGGTTTCAACCCTAGCACCTCCCCTCCCCATATATAAACCTTGTATTTTTTCCTTTGAAAGATAATGAAGAATTAATTTGTGAGAAACCTTGTGCGCAGCCACCACCAAGGAGAGGGCGACCTTCTCCATCCTTCCCCAAGGGGTGCGACGCCCCTCTCTTCCCCTATCCCCCATCTTCTTCTTCCTCCATCTCCAACTCCTGGGTGCGACTCCCTTGAGAAGGAGGTCCTGGTGAGGTGAGGATCGTGCTGTGAAGCGAGTCTCTTCATCCCATGTCGGAGAGAGATCCAAGCGGCGAGACGACGTCAAGCTCGGTGGCATACAATCCAATCTCGGATGCACCTGCTCTGCCTGCAAGCTAGGGGTCCAAAGATCACGTCGGTACGAACCCTTTATGTGGGCAAACCGTCTGGCTTTCTTCTAGACTTTTCTTCCCCTACAAGTCCCCCTTCCAACCCCACCGGCCTTGTCCCAAAACTCGAATCACAGAGGAAGTTGTCTTTGTAGACACTTTCGTCGCGCAGGCTGCTCCCTGGACAGACTCGCCTGTGATCAGAGTCGCCTTGGACACCCGTGTGCACCCCCGTTCCTTCTCCGATCGACCACAACCTCTTCACATAAGTTGTTCCCCTCCCTGTCCCCGAACCATTCGTGGTGGTTTCATCCCAAAACTCCATTGGGGCTGAAACTTCCCTTTGTGGCTACTTTCGGTCCTCCTCTGGGCGCTACAGTAACCCGGCGGGACAGATCTGCAGTACCCTCCAAAGGGACCACCACCTCCCCTTACTGGAATGGCCTGAAAATTGGAGGGCTATCTCCACACACACCACTCCATCTCCAGTGGCCGCCCCTGGTCAGAATTCCATCCGCACCCCTACGCCCTCATATCCCATCTCGGGTTCACAGACCTGACTGCCCTGAAGTGCAGGCTGCGACCCCCACTTTCCACCCCGCCCACGCCCAAATCCTCCAAGGCACCGCCCCCGCTACCTTGGTCATCTGTTAGCCCTACCTGTCAGCTACCCACCAGAGAAAACCCCATCCCTAAATCTGTCCGGAAGCCTGCGTACCGACTGTTCTCCTGGTCTCTACCGGTGTGGGCAGACAGGCAGTCCGACTGCACGCCAGGTGTTTGACGAAATGCCACGGTCACCATCGGCCTCGACTGCAGTTCTCCTTCCACGGGCGCCTGTGGGACATCCCCACCAGCGCCCTCGCTGAATTTCGCAGGTCCAGGACGTGATTAAGGGCGCTTACCGGAGTCGCCCCCGGGCTGATTGGCGGGCTTGTGCAGGTTGGCCAGCAACCTGTCCCCTCCTTCCGAACGCACTCCAGAGGCTTCCCCGAGGATCGGCGACATCCTTCTTCTTCCCGGAGGAGCGACCCCACGACAGCAAGGTACCGGGGACTCCTGCCACCTCAGCCCCTCCAGAGGTGGACGTTCTTTCAGCAGTTCGCAGAGCTACCCGGGACCTCCTCGCGGCCCACCCCTTCACCGAGTGCTGCCCGTCAGCCCGTGCATCGGCAGCCCCGACTCCTCTGTTTGTAGCCTGTTACCTCCCTGCGAGGAGTGGGCATTTTGGGTCAATTGTGTATTATTACTTCTACGTGTATCGGGGTTGTTGGTCTCGGCCGGGGTTCCTTCCCCACGCCTAGGCGTGGAGGTACGTGCGACGCTCCCCCTTGGCATTCTGCTTTACTAGTATGTGATCATGTATGCCGCGTGAGAGTGTAGGGATCCTAGCTAGCTTTCAACACCGTGAGATCGTGATAGTGAGAGTATCCCATTCCGTGGCCCTAGTCGAGCACCGAGCTCGGACTAGACTCCTTTAGTTGCGCGTCGGCTCCTTTGCCGCTTTGATCCACTCGCTTCCCTCATAGGGACGGCCGTGGACTTGGGTTTCTTGTTGAGAGACGCCTCTCTTCGGAGGAATAGTACGGAAGTCGTTCCCTCGGCTTGCCTTGTCACGTGTGAGTGCTGGCCGCACTTGGTCTTCATCATAGGTTTAGTCCATTTGTCAGTCCCGTCCCGCATCAAATTTTGGTATCAGAGCATGGTCGTCCAGTTTGTCCCTACAGACTGAGGTCCTAGGCCATGTCGAGTCATTAGATTTGCTAGAGTTCATTTGAGTCCATAGGTCTACTACTTGCATTGGAGTCCATTGTTGAGTTAGGAGTTTTCTGTTAGGTTTGTGTCTAGTTAGAGTTTTGTCCTTGTCTCGTTGAGTCTTGCATGTCCAGCTCTGCGCCAACCCCATGGTGGTTCCTCGAGCCCACATGTCAGATCAGTCATCCCTATTGGCCCGATTCGATGCTCTTATGGTACGACCCCTAAGTGTCGCCCCTACTACTCAGTCGTCGGGAGACCCGACCCCTATACCGATGACCGAGTCATTCTAGCGCCCTGTCATGTCCACTGCCATCCTACCTAATGGGATGCATACGGAGATCGACTTCATCAGTAGGGTGTCGTCTAACTGTGTCTCACAAGACATTGTTGAGTCACTCTCCAAGACGGGGGAGATTGTTCTCCGTGATGGTTTAGCTTTTATCGAGTTTCAACGGTGGTTTGGCCCCGTTAAATATTTCGATGGCGCTTGGTGCAAGATCAGCACACTTGCTGGTCCATGCATCATTTTAGGGCGAACTTGGTTGGAGGAAAGAAGTGCGACCATCGACCTGGATAGGAGGACCTGCACCCTACACCCATCTCACCTTCCCGGTGAGTTTGTCTTCCATGACGGCGTTACGCCGACCACCTCCATGTCATCACCTGGGTTTGTTCCAGTGAGTTACGAGGCTGAACAGGAGTTGATTGAGGAGTACCTAACTGAGGTTGAGGAGTTAGGGAGTGACCCCCCCCACATCATAGAGGACTCAGTTTCCACTCCCGAGAGAGAGGCTTCACCCTTAGACCCTCATATAGAGACATTCTTACCTTCCGAGGGTGAACTGGTCATTGGAGAGTCTTTAGCTAGCTGGCTAAGGGAGGGTCCACTTCTAGATGTCTCCATTCCTTGCTATACACCCATGGGACCAGCCCTCCCAATAATACCCCTTAACTCCTTTCACACCACTTTTCGGTCCTTCTGCTTTCTTGAAAATGTGAAGGACTTCCTTAGGAGTTTAGATTATCAATGGGAGTTGACTTATATGTTGACCTTAGGGTCTGACCAACCCTATAGTCATAGCTTTACACTCCCTGCTTTGGGGTCTATTACCTCGGTCTACACCATAGGACATATCACATCCGAGGTCCTTTTATTATTTCCCATACCCGTGGAGGTTGATTTTGTCCCCGCTTATGGTTTCACGGTCCGGAGGGAGGAACCTTTCCTTCCTCAAGAGCCTCTTGCCCCATACATGAGAGTGCCTGAAGGTGATTATCTGCACCTGGACGAATGTCGCACATGGGCAAGTATAGTGAAGGGACCTGTCGGGAGGGGTCATCATTTCTTTGACCCATTCGATCCCCTCCCTAGTGAGCCTCTCGACCCATATTCTTTTCCCCACCTTGTCGAGGAGGTCCGCTATCATACACAACCTAGGCCTTCTAGTCAACACCTCACCTTGCAGGCATCCAGATGCCCGAGCTTAGGAGGCCAGGGACGCATGTCTCTCTCTCATGTTTCTTCATGTCCACCATCATATAGGGGTTTGTCTCATATAGGGAATGTCATGAGTGAGTTTGGGCAATTTAGTCCCCATGAGTCTACCACATTCCGTAGGACACCCATGCATGATAGATACAACTTTGGTTGTCCTGGTCCTCCCCACGTTGTCAAGTCTGGTAGGTGTCATAGGCCTATTAGATCCATATTTGGATGTCCAGGACCACCCCTGCATTCATATAGGTATGAGTCCACACAGCTAGTTCGGAGTCTACATCATCATCACCATCTTGAGGCCAGCAACGCACGTTATGAGGATTTAGCTGATACGCATCGACGCACCCGTGAGTTCCAAGTGGGAGAGTACGTCATGATCAGGGTTCGACCTGAACGGTTCCCTTTGGGGGCCGTGAAGAAACTCCAGGACCGCGGTGCCGGACCCTTCCGAGTTCTGAAGCAAATAGGGTCAAATGCGTATGAGATTGAGCTGCCAGACGACTATGGGATCTGTTCGACGTTCAATGTTTCAGATCTGGTGGCATATCGGGATCCCGCGGTGATTCCCAGTGAGCTTTTTGGGCCTACCCCTCCTGTTGAGAGCATTTCACCTTCTGAGCGCCCACCTCCTCCAGCCCCTTTACAGACACGCGAGCATATAGATTGCATACTGGATGAGCAGGTGACCACGACCAGGAGCGGAGCCTACCAGCGCTTTCTAGTGCGTTGGAGAGGGCGCCCTGCGACAGACGACACCTGGATCACACGTGGAGAGCTGGAGCGGATCGACCCGGACCTGCTGGAGCGTTACTTGAGCGACCGTGACCCTTACTCGACGGGGTCGAGTTCTTCCCACCCGGGGAGAATTGGTGAGGACACGCGCCGCATCACTCGACGGAGCACACGGAGCATGCCGGCATCCCTTTGGCTCGGCGACCACTTGGCAGACTAGTAGAGCTATCTTTAGTTATTTTATGCTTTAGGCCATGTTGGGCCTTGGATTAGTCCCTGCGTGGACACTTTTATTAGTTGTGTGGACCTTTGTAGGCCATTTGGAGCAAATTAGGCTTTAGTTGGACCATTTTATGCTTATTAGATAGGAGATAGGGCTATTGGGCCATTTTTTTGGTTCAATCTCTGGCCCATATGGGCTGGCCACCCACTCCCTTGCTTAGCCCACCTAGGGTTAGGGTTTTGGGCGCCCAACTCTTTTCCCTCCTCTTGGAAGGTGGCAGCCGCCCCTCTCCTAGATTATAGGAAGAGGGTGCGGCCCTCCCCCCCCTTGCCTTGTTGCGCCCCCCCTTTTCCCCATGCCATGTGGCGCATCCCCCTCCCCTCCCTCTTGGCTAGGGTTTCAACCCTAGCACCTCCCCTCCCCATATATAAACCTTGTATTTTTTCCTTTGAAAGATAATGAAGAATTAATTTGTGAGAAACCTTGTGCGCAGCCACCACCAAGGAGAGGGCGACCTTCTCCATCCTTCCCCAAGGGGTGCGACGCCCCTCTCTTCCCCTATCCCCCATCTTCTTCTTCCTCCATCTCCAACTCCTGGGTGCGACTCCCTTGAGAAGGAGGTCCTGGTGAGGTGAGGATCATGCTGTGAAGCGAGTCTCTTCATCCCATGTCGGAGAGAGATCCAAGCGGCGAGACGACGTCAAGCTCGGTGGCATACAATCCAATCTCGGATGCACCTGCTCTGCCTGCAAGCTAGGGGTCCAAAGATCACGTCGGTACGAACCCTTTATGTGGGCAAACCGTCTGGCTTTCTTCTAGACTTTTCTTCCCCTACAAGTCCCCCTTCCAACCCCACCGGCCTTGTCCCAAAACTCGAATCACAGAGGAAGTTGTCTTTGTAGACACTTTCGTCGCGCAGGCTGCTCCCTAGACAGACTCGCCTGTGATCAGAGTCGCCTTGGACACCCGTGTGCACCCCCGTTCCTTCTCCGATCGACCACAACCTCTTCACATAAGTTGTTCCCCTCCCTGTCCCCGAACCATTCGTGGTGGTTTCATCCCAAAACTCCATTGGGGCTGAAACTTCCCTTTGTGGCTACTTTCGGTCCTCCTCTGGGCGCTACAGTAACCCGGCGGGACAGATCTGCAGTACCCTCCAAAGGGACCACCACCTCCCCTTACTGGAATGGCCTGAAAATTGGAGGGCTATCTCCACACACACCACTCCATCTCCAGTGGCCGCCCCTGGTCAGAATTCCATCCGCACCCCTACGCCCTCATATCCCATCTCGGGTTCACAGACCTGACTGCCCTGAAGTGCAGGCTGCGACCCCCACTTTCCACCCCGCCCACGCCCAAATCCTCCAAGGCACCGCCCCCGCTACCTTGGTCATCTGTTAGCCCTACCTGTCAGCTACCCACCAGAGAAAACCCCATCCCTAAATCTGTCCGGAAGCCTGCGTACCGACTGTTCTCCTGGTCTCTACCGGTGTGGGCAGACAGGCAGTCCGACTGCACGCCAGGTGTTTGACGAAATGCCACGGTCACCATCGGCCTCGACTGCAGTTCTCCTTCCACGGGCGCCTGTGGGACATCCCCACCAGCGCCCTCGCTGAATTTCGCAGGTCCAGGACGTGATTAAGGGCGCTTACCGGAGTCGCCCCCGGGCTGATTGGCGGGCTTGTGCAGGTTGGCCAGCAACCTGTCCCCTCCTTCCGAACGCACTCCAGAGGCTTCCCCGAGGATCGGCGACATCCTTCTTCTTCCCGGAGGAGCGACCCCACGACAGCAAGGTACCGGGGACTCCTGCCACCTCAGCCCCTCCAGAGGTGGACGTTCTTTCAGCAGTTCGCAGAGCTACCCGGGACCTCCTCGCGGCCCACCCCTTCACCGAGTGCTGCCCGTCAGCCCGTGCATCGGCAGCCCCGACTCCTCTGTTTGTAGCCTGTTACCTCCCTGCGAGGAGTGGGCATTTTGGGTCAATTGTGTATTATTACTTCTACGTGTATCGGGGTTGTTGGTCTCGGCCGGGGTTCCTTCCCCACGCCTAGGCGTGGAGGTACGTGCGACGCTCCCCCTTGGCATTCTGCTTTACTAGTATGTGATCATGTATGCCGCGTGAGAGTGTAGGGATCCTAGCTAGCTTTCAACACCGTGAGATCGTGATAGTGAGAGTATCCCATTCCGTGGCCCTAGTCGAGCACCGAGCTCGGACTAGACTCCTTTAGTTGCGCGTCGGCTCCTTTGCCGCTTTGATCCACTCGCTTCCCTCATAGGGACGGCCGTGGACTTGGGTTTCTTGTTGAGAGACGCCTCTCTTCGGAGGAATAGTACGGAAGTCGTTCCCTCGGCTTGCCTTGTCACGTGTGAGTGCTGGCCGCACTTGGTCTTCATCATAGGTTTAGTCCATTTGTCAGTCCCGTCCCGCATCACCATATAGTAGTGCAACAATGAGTAGGGATAGAGGGCCATACCTGACTTACCTATGCAGGCGAAATGGCATTTTTTTTATTTTTATTTTCTGATTTTTATGGATTTTCATGTGTAAGATAAATATGATAAGCAAGTATAAACATAGCATAGATAACATAACGATTAACTGAACGACAAACAACACGACATAACATAACGATCAAATGAAATGGGAGACAATGCAACATAACATAACAAAGGCAAATGAGCACATATGCAATGGCATGAACAGACAACATGCATGCATGAACACAGTGTGACAAGACAACAATGCGGTGGGATAACACACAGTTGGGACAAGAACATGACGGACGACCACACGGTTGGGACAAAACATTGGACATAAAGGGGTGACTAACAACATGTGCAAGATAACTAACAACACTCGGTGAGGGATAAAACAACATGTGTGGGACAACATGAAGGGACATAAACACGTGACAAGGACACGGCGAAACAAAAGACATAAACAAATACACCCTTCAATCAAAACCCAAGATCACAATGAAGCAGAACCGCCAGGTTCATAATCGTGAGGCAAAGCACTCTCATAAAGATATGATCATTGCAAACAAAAACTGAGAAGGACATGAGCTTCAGAACAGATCGAGAGAGTGGATCGAAGAAGGAAAGAACAGATCAAAGATGTGGACATGAGGCAGAGCATAAAGATATAGCAAGGAATGCTTGAGTACTTGCAACCTGCACACTTAGCAAACAGATTACGTATCTATAGTATCTATGAAAAAGACACATTTTTTTGAATTTTTGTGATCTTTTTTTGATTTTTTTAGATTTTCAATAGTATTTCATTTTTCTGGATTTTTTTGAAGTATTTGGTTTTTAGGTTTTTGAAATATTTAATTTTTTTTGAAATTTTGAAGTATTTGATTTTTTTGGATTTTTGACAATAATTTTTTTTTTAGAAATTTTGATTTTGACATAGCAATCCGCAGCACCTAAAGACGGGCTCAAACTACTGCCCAGGGATCATCGTTCCTACCCCTTTCATTAAAGGCTTCCCTTAAGCAGGGCGTGCATGTGATGGTGGCTTACCACAACCAACCGCTTCTAAAGAACGGTGCCCCTACTAAGGCCATACCCGGGATACAACCCAGCCTAAGAGGGAGAAGTAGAAGAAAAATTAGAGACAAGCTTCGTGCAGGATGGGAGATATCAATGCTCGAATTCCCTCCTGGGCACTACCCCTCAAAGAGATAGCCTGTTGCGCTGGGACTTTGTGACTTTGATTTTTAGACCCATATTTATCAGGCACGCATACGACCGGGCTCATGACGTCCCACGGGAAATTGTACTACCACTCTTGTCATGCCTTTGATTCATAATTTTACATTGATTCATTTTGGTAGCCCTTATTGGCCAGATATAGCATGAAAGCTTACTTTTAACGGTCAAGACTGCCCCTATTTGAGACCTCTCTCGTATTAGGGAGCGCCTAGGTTAGTCATCTCATCCTTCCATCTCTTGCCCCTACACTTGGCCGAGCAGAGAAAAGAAAAGTCCTTTGTTCATACCCAAAGTATGGCCAAAGCAGCAACGTTGTTGCACTAGAGGGGTCGGCTATGGCTCGCCGTGTTGTGTGTGAAAAACTCATACTCAAAGGTCACCCTCAACGATCAGGGAAGAAAACTAAACTTCCAACGCGGAGCTATCACTAGCCTAAAGATGCTGTAGAAGCGACTTATTTGACTAAGCAAACTAACTAAAGCCTAAGGCCACTCAACCATGTTTTAAAGAACCAACATTATAAGCGTGTGCAGAAATAACAGAGTAATAGCAATGATAACATGTTCTTGCACAAAATAAAAGATACCTTTGCAAATCCATGGCATGGAAACCAACACCCTGAAGTGATTTCGATCATCGAGCTTTGAGGAGTGCGAACTTTGTTTTCCTTGCTTGTTAGGATAAAGGATGAAAGGAGAGCAAAGGAATGGATTCCTCGACATAGAGGAGTGGCAGACCTCATACTGGACGAAGAAGGGATAAAAAAGGAAGAGAGACGAGGGCTAGAACTCCCTCGTTAAGGCACTGAGGCCCTGATAGCAAGAAACCAAGTACAGAATAACCAGGGATTAACTGAGATCAAGGTGGGCTAAAGCCTCAAAAATAGTAAGAAAAAGGGTAATGACCCCGAAAGGGTGAGGGGGAAAGAATAGAGAGACCATGAGAAGATTGTGGCAAAGATAAGGGAGAAGAGGAGTAATCATCCGACGTGGTCGGAGAAAAGGAATTAGAATCACCCGACAGGGTCGGGGAAAGAAAAGGATTGACACCCGACAAGGTCGGGGAAAGATCAGAAGCAGAGCCTGGGGATACAGGAAGGGAAGGATCAGAAGAAGTCCCGAAAATGGGATGAAAGGATGACATAGGCTGAGGCCTAAAATCATGAGTGAACGGAGGATCCGGAGACTCCGGATGAGTGGGGGAAGAAGAATGGGGGTTTACAGACCTGAAAAGAGAGGAGAAGATCATAGATGTGGGATTGGAAGAAGGGAGGTACACCACCCAAGGGTGGGAGCTGAGCAATATAAAGGATGAATGAAAGGAAGAGGAAGAAGTGGACCCCTTAGTGCACAATCGACGGCCCTTAAACTTACGCCACCGCTTCTTCTTAGCAGCAATCTCTTGAACACGGGTATGCCTGGTGCTGACTCGGACCTTTGACCTTCTTGATATGCAATGTCTCCTCAAATAATGGGCTCATCTGGCAGACAACCTAGCCCGGTCATGGATATGTAGCTTTGTCGGGGCGGTTGCCCCTAGATACCCAGTGCTAACCATAGGCGGACATTCTAGGATAGATGACTCCTTCGGATGAACATCAAAAAACCGTGGAGTTTCATCACTCGGTATTAGCAGCATAAGATTCAGCATCTTCACTCGGCAATCGGGCATGAAGCATAACTCCCTT
Source organism: Amorphophallus konjac (assembly GCA_022559845.1). Taxonomy (NCBI): domain Eukaryota; kingdom Viridiplantae; phylum Streptophyta; class Magnoliopsida; order Alismatales; family Araceae; genus Amorphophallus; species Amorphophallus konjac. Next base: position 139,587,234 of record CM040127.1, on the reverse strand, counting down.
ACCAGAAGAGCAGGACAAAACTGAGGGATAGTAATGCGCGGCGTTGACGTGGCCGATTCACCAATAAACTGAGGAAGATTGCATAAGATGTGTAGAATATTCTTGGAAAATGCAGAAGATATGGCCAATTGCCCCTTGAATAGGGAATCCATCAGGCTCTTGGCAGCCGCATGGGTTAACACAATCTGAGTAGAGAACCCTTCTTGGCCAGTGAACTGAACAGCAATCGAGCGAGGAGTAATAACAACATTAATGGTGAATCCTCCGGTGAGCAATGAGATTGCCACCGGCCTCACTCGAGAAGAAACTGGCACTAGTGCGAGGGAACTCTTCTTAGCAACCGTCTTTGAATATGTAGGCTCATCATCCCCAAAATAGCCAAGGCCTAGGACTCGGATCGGCATGCAGGAAATAACATCCTGGATCTTGAAATGCACGATTGAAACCTGGATTGGCTCATCATCATCATGGGGACCTGACCCAAGAGGCATTGGAGGTAATGCACACCCGCTCCGTGGGGTGGAAGTGGATGGAGAAGTAGAGGGAATATGTTTGGGTGGCTTAGGCGATGGTTTGGAAGGCATGGGGGCTTCAATGGGGATGGTGATGGAAAGTGAAAGTGATGTGGCGATGATAGGCTCGGGTGGTGGCAAAGGTGAAGGTGAAGGTGTGGCTGAGGGTAAAGGTAAAGGCATGGCTGGCTCAGGCTCGGGCGAAGGTGATGGCGGAGATGGAGGTGAGGGTGGGGATGGAAGAGGGGATGGAAGAACTGGCAGTTGAGATGGAGATGATGGCGATGGCAATGGAGATGGTGAGGATGGTGATGAAGGCGGAGGGGGTGAAGAGGGGGATTATGGTGTCCACCGTCAACGTGTCGACACAACGCGTCGAGCCGTGTTAGGGATAGAAGTAGAAGAGGTGGCGGCGGGAGAAGAAGGGTAGGCACTAGCCTGAACAGAGGCTTGGGTTTGTGGCGGTGATGGAGTCAGAGTAGGAGATGGCGATGGTGCTGGGGTAGGTGATGAAATAGGTGAGGGATCAGGTGGTGGAGTGGGTGACGGAGCAGGTGCAATGCCCGATAAAGAATCATGGGGGTGCCCTTGGTATTGTAGAGACGGCTGCCTGGGCGTCGCTGTTTGTTGATGCTGCTGCTTGCGGAGATGTAGAACAACCTTATGCATGGCGGCCCAATCAATGCTCTTATCATCTTCTAAGCCATAAACATACTCTTGGAATTCGGGGCAATCCTCAACCAAATGCCCCTGCTGGCGATGGTAATCACAAAATTGAAGCATATCTCCGACCGCGGGTTGGCAAGGCACAACTGGAGGGAGCGGCAACGCGTGAGCGGCCATCAAAGCCTTGAAAATTGCTGAAAAACACTCTGGCAACGGAGGACGATGAGGAGCCTGCTTCGGGCCAGGTGGATGTCGAGGGGTATGGGAAGGTAATGGAGATGGAAGTGGAGAAGGAAGTGGGGGTTGCATAGGTAATGGTGCGTGGTTAAGGGAAGGATTTGCTGGAGGCACGTGTGGAGCGAAAAGTGAGGTGGGAGGTATGTGGACGGCATCTACCTGCTCGGGGTGTGATGTTCCCTTGACCGGAGGTGGAGGTTCATGTGGTTATAAATAGGTGGAAGGCTGACTTGTGGAGGTTTGATATGTGGAGGGATATGTGGGGGTATATGGGTGTGGGGGAGCGGAAGGCTGACTCGCGGAAGGATATGTAGTGGAGGGCTGACTCATGGAAGGCGATGGATAGGAGGCGTATGTGGGCGTAGAAGGTGGAGAAGACTCTGGGTCAAGGGAAACTAGGAGTTGTTGGTGGATAAAGCGGGCTTGGCTATACAATTGTTGCCAGGAGGTGATATCATTCAAGGCTAAGATAAAGCGGTACTCGGGCGTTGCATTAGAAATGATCATTTTGATCTGCTCTCCCTCCGGAATATGCCCCAGGACTTGCGCGGCCAAGTGACGCCAGCGATCAGCAAAGGTAGAGAACTCCTCGTCGGGCTTCATCTTCTCATGGGCCAGATCAACCATAGAATACTTGGGCCCAACCTGGTCTTGATACTGTTGAAGAAATCTCTCTTGGACGACTTGAAAATCCACAACTTGCTCTTGCGGAAGAGAAAAGAAATAATCCCGAGTTGGGCCTTCCAAGTGACAGACCGAATAAATAGGACATCAAGCGTTGGTCATGTCAAAATTGGGCCGACTCATAAATGAACTCCTTTAAGTGCACATAGGGGTTACCAACTCCACCATAGTGACGATAGATAGGAATTTGTGAACACGGTGGAAGCTGAAGACCTTGGAATGCAAACGGGACACTCAAAGAAGATTGGGGATCAATTCGACGTTGAAGTTCATCAAGCTGACGTTGGGCTTGAGCAATCATCTCCTCAATGAGGAGAGATCGGGAAGGACGCAAGCCAGCCTGAGCAAGAGATTGTGGATTTGGACCAGGGTTATGATATTGGGCCGGATAAAGAGATCCGGACTGTCATGCCCCGAGCGCGGAAGATACCCAGAAATGCGTGACGAGTTTATATCAATCATGTCAATCAGAGTATTAGTGTATTCGACACCAAAATCAGAGATGCGCAAAAGTAAAGATAACCCAATGCTTTATTCCTTCATAAGAATATGTCTATTACAAACCTTTGAAGTACTAACTAAAATAAAGGAAAAATACAAGGTTGACTCAAGAAAATATGAAAAAGACTAGATAACACGGAAGAAGCTCTATCTCTTTCACTCTTGATTTTTCCCATCCGTTTGAGTTCCCTCATTGTCGGACTTACCTGAAAAGTAGGGAAACACTAAGTGAGCGAACGCTCAGTAGGAAATTATATCTCATGAACTAGCAAGGGGTTTAAGTAATTACATCTTTCATGAATGCACTAGAGCTACGCATGTTCGCAAAACGACAAGATAGAAAGAGAATATAACAATAAGATGGTAAGAAGAACTAGTCATGAACTTTCAAGAGCTTATATCAAAAGATATCAAGATATTCAAGCAAGTAGACTCATCATGTCATGTTGGAATTTTGGCTATCATGTTTCAAGCAAGCAAGTACACAATTACCCTTTTTCGGGCCACGTAAGTCATGTAATATCAAGTCAAGTACAAGATTTGTGGAATGTTCAATCAAGCTAGTCATGCACTTTGGTATAATGCCAATACCGTGATCAATCAACTCCCATGGGCACAAGTACTTTCAGGTGCTCCTCCCAAGACCAGATCGGGCCCTATATGCGCAGGCATTAATCATGTATTTTACCATCCACTTTTGTGTATAGCCAATATGGAATTTCAAGAATAAAGCTTTATAGACATGTAGGATAGACTTTGATTGAATAGAGTCAAAAATATGGAACTTGACATAGACAGACGATAATAACGGTACAATCACGATTATCGATAAAACTAGGTGGAATTGGTTCCCTAACTTGGGTACCAAGATCAATAAGTATGGACACTCTTTATATAGAATTGAGGTCCACATGAACAACACATAAATGGCAAGACGTCCTCATTCTTAATATAGAATTGAGGTCCACAAGAACATTATGTTGAATATAGAATTGGGGTTTACAAGAACAGCATCAAATGGCATGATAACCTCATCCCATTAAGAGAATTCTCATGATACACACTTTGCATAACATGAGGGCCGGTATACCATGTTTCTTTAGAGTGACATGGCAAAATAGTGTAATGGGTTTTTATGGTACAACCAGCTCAGTCGGTCTTGAGAGAATCCAAGGCTGCGAGGAGACTTACGGAGGTCTCTATGACTAACTCGCTAGTCCAAAGGAACGGAATGTCCAATGGAGAGCTTGTATGTCAATGAGAATTGAGGGTAGTGCGATAAAAACATCATGAAACTTGGGACTATATTCACGGAGTGGAATCATAGTGCCGATATATATATATATATATATATATATATATATATATATATATATATATATATATATATATATATATATATATATATATATAACCCTTCAGTTGACAGTAATCAGTGTAAAACAGTAATACTGAAAATAGCGACTTAAGCTAAGTCATTAATTATCCAATTAACACCTTACGCAGGGGCGTTTATTCACAATTTGACGACATATACAGCAGTCGTCCATCCTTTATTTCTATTTTACCAAAATTTCCAATATTATGGAATTTAACAAAAACGCGCCCTGGTCAGGGGCGTTACCTTTCAATTTGCACCCTGATCGGGGCGTCGGTTCAATAAGAAACGACTTTGTGCAGGTCGTTAATTCAATAATTTTCCAAATTTCAGATATTAAATTTTCAGGAAACAGGTACATGGTCAGGACCAGAAAAATAGCAGGATTCAATCAGGATGAACATGCATTAGATTAGGTTCATGGTTTCATAGACATATAATTTTAAACATGGGTAATTATCAATTTATATGAAACTGACGGCTCCTAGGTACGGCGTTTAAAAAAAGAATTAGTGCCCTGGTGTGGGTCGCTTCTTTTAAATTAGCGCCCTGGTCAAGGGCGTTGCTTTGAAAATTGCATAGAAATAGCTGAAACCACAATAAAAATATATGCATGGAGGATCGATGATATTATTAAAGATATTAAGCTAGTTTGGGCTACGTTCTTGAGAAAACCTACCCTTTTAAAGATCTGGAAGAAGAAACGTGAAGGTTTTGACAAGGAAGTGATACTCTGCTTGCAACAGAGCCTTCTAGTCCGGAGGAAGAAGATGATGAAGATCCACGATCTTCACTTTGACAGAGAGTTACTGCAGATTTCCTATAGAAGATGAAGACGTTAGTTTCCTTCATCCTTCATAACCAAAGAAAAAGAAAAGAAGAGGAAGAACATCACCTGTTCTTCACGTCGACAACAGTAGCACGATGAACAGGTTTGCCAAAGTAACGATCTGGGTGATTAGGAGGGTAATTATAGGATTTTTGGGGATCCTAATAGGGTTAGAGTTGTATTGGAAGTAATATTTCCCTAATAGAGTTCTTACTATAATCCATCTCTTTAGTAGTTATCCAAAAACTTGCTCTGGATAGTCTCCTGGGTCGAACGAAACTCGAACTGAATTAACGTCTTAAGTGAGGGCGTTAATTTAAATTGATGCCTTGTCAAGCGTCATTTCTTGCATAAAACGTGCCCAGGTGGAGGGCGTCACTTCTACTTTCCCTTTCATTTATCTTGACCGTTTAAGAATTGACGATCTCACATGTTGGCGTCCTTTCATAAATTAGCGCCTTGTGTAAGGGCGTTTATTATTTAATTAGCGCCTTAACCAAAGGCGTTATTTTCATTCTGTCGTTTTATTTATTCTTTTTGATGTTTCTCATTCGTTTATTTAATACTTTATCAAATTTGATTAATTTGGGGTTTTTATTTCTTTTTACTTTTACCAGGGTTGCTACACCCTCCCCCACTTAAAAGAATTTGGTCTCCAAATTCAATAGTACATATATGTGGAGAGTGTAGAGTATATATACCTTAAAATAATTCTGGAAATCGCTTCCTCATGGATTCCTTGGTCTCCCATGTGGCTTCATGATCGGAACTCTTATTCCATTGTACCTTTAGCATGGGAATAACCTTATTCATTAAGGTACGTACTTCGCGATCTAGTATCTTCATGGGCTTCTGTTCATGTGTGAGATCCTTCTGGATAACTAAGTCTTCATGTTCGATAATATGTGATGGATCGTGTACATACTTCTTCAACATAGATATGTGGAACACATTATGAACATCGGACAGTTGGGGAGGCAATGTGATGCGATAAGCAACCTCACCAACTCTTTCTAATATCTCAAAAGGTCCGATGAATCTTGGTGTAAGCTTGCCCTTAACACCAAATCTCCGTATTCCACGCCCAGGCGATATCTTGAGAAATACATGATCTCCAACTTGGAATTCAAGATCTCTCCTTCTTGTGTCAGCATAAGCCTTTTGCCTAGACTGAGCAACTTGCAGTCTTCCTCGGATCAATTGTATTTTCTCGGTGGTATCCCTTACCATGTCTGGTCCTAATAGTTGTTTCTCTCCAACTTCGTCCCAGCATAAGGGTGATCGGCAACTCCTTCCGTATAAGGTCTCGAAAGGTGCCATTTGTATACTTGCCTGGTAGCTATTATTGTATGCAAATTCCACCAACGGCAAGTGATCATGCCAGCTTCCATCGAAATCAATGATGCAAGCTTTGAGCATATCTTCAACCACCTGATTAGTTCTCTCGGTCTGACCATCCGTTTGAGGATGAAAAGCTGTACTAAAGTTAAGCCTTGTTCCCAACGAATGTTGTATTATTTTCCAAAAATGAGAAGTAAAATGAGGATCTCTGTCAGACACGATTGAAATAGGAGTACCGTGTAATCTGACTATTTCCTTGATGTATAATGCAGCCAAAACATCAACTGACCATCAGCTCTTTATTGGCAAGAAATGTGCCGATTTAGTCAATCGGTCAATAATAACCCATATTCCATCATGTCTACTTTCGATTTAGATAAACCCATGATGAAATCCATACTAATATTCTCCCACTTCTATTTAGGGATATCTAGAGGATGTAGTTTTCCAGTAGGCTTTTGGTGTTCCGCCTTGACCTGTTGGCATGTGAGACAACGCGACACGTAGTCCGCTAATTCCCTTTTCATGTTGGGTCACCAAAAATTTCTTTTCACATCTTGGTACATTTTGGTAGATCCAAGATGAATCGTGTACCTTGATCTATGAGCTTCATCTAAGATCTTCTTCTTTAACTCGGGACAATCCGGTATACAAGTTCTATTCTTGAACATCAATCTTCCATCAGAAGTTAATTGGAAATCAGATTGTCCTTCCATTCTGCCTTTGATTCCTACTAATGTTGGGTCATCATCCTGAAGTGCTTGTATTTCAGTTAATAGGTCTGGCTGAATGCTTATATGCGACAGTGTGACACATTTGAAGTCTGTGTCCATGCTTATATTGAGCTTAGAGAATTGCTCCAGCAACTTCCATTCTTGAATCATACAATTGGCTAACAGTGTTCTCGGCTTTCGACTAAGGGTGTCGGCTACTAGGTTACCCTTCCCGGGATGATATTGTATATTAAAGTCGAAGTCCTTGAGATATTCTAGCCAACATCTTTACCTCATCTTTAATTCCTTCTGAGAGAAAAGATACTTGAGACTCTTGTGATCGGAGTATGCAGTAAACTGCACTCCATATAGATAATGTCTCCATATCTTTAGTGCAAACACTACCGCGGCCAATTCTAAGTCATGGACGGGGTAGTTTTCTTCATGCTTCTTCAATTGACGAGAAGAGTAAGCTATAACCTTTCCTTGTTGCATTAGAACACATCCGAGGCCAATGCCAGAAGCATCAGTGTATACCTCGAATTTCTCTCCTTCCATTGGTAAAGCTAAGACAGGAGCTGTAGTAAGATGATCCTTGAGAGTTTGGAAGCTTCTTTCACATTCCTCACTCCATTCGTAACGGATCTCCTTGTGAGTTAACCTCGTAAGTGGTACGGCGATCTTAGAGAAATCTTTGATGAATCGCCTGTAATAGCCAGCAAGACCTAAGAAACTTTGGATCTCGCTAGCATTAGTCTGTCTTTCCCAATTTCTTACTGCTTCAACTTTTGATGGATCTACAGATAAACCATCTCTGGATATAACATGTCCCAGAAAAGTCACTTTTTCAAGCCAGAACTCACACTTGCTGAGCTTTGCATATAATTGATTTGTCCTCAATGTTTGTAATGCAATCCTTAAATGCTCCTCATGCTCTTCCTTAGTCTTGGAGTAAATCAATATATCATCAATAAAGACCACCACGAATTGATCCAAATAAGGCCTGAATATACTATTCATTAACTTCATAAAGGCAGCAGGGGCATTTGTTAGTCTGAAAGGCATAACAATAAACTCATAATGGCCATACCTGCTTTTGAATGCGGTCTTATGAATGTCATCCTCCTTGATCCTTAACTGATGATATCTTGACCTGAGATCAATTTTGGAAAAATACTTGGATCCCGAAATTTGATCAAATAATTCATCGATTCTCGGCAGTGGATACTTGTTCTTGATAGTGAGATGATTCAACTGTCGATAGTCGATGCATAGCCTCATGGATCCATCTTTCTTCTTTACAAATAGTACATGCGCTCCCCACGGGGAAGTGCTTGGTCTAATGAATCCCTTCTTAATGAGTTCCATCAATTGCTCTTTTAACTCCTTGAGTTCGACAGGGGACATTCTATATGGTGCCTTCGAAACTGGACCAGCACCAGGGACTAAGTCGATGGTGAAGGCCACTTCTCTTTGTGGAGGTAATCCAGGCAAATCTTCCGGAAACACGTCCGGAAATTCTTGCACAACTGGGATATCTTCTATCTTAGTCTCCTTATTCTCCTTAATCGTGACAAACGCTAGGAAAGATGCACATCCTTTCCTTATTAGTTTGCTAGCTCGAAGAGCTAAGATAAGAGGGGACTTGCTCCGACTCTTAGGGCTAGTATAGACCAGTTCCGGAAATTCCTTGAAAGTAACCTTGCTATTGGGCCAATCCACAGTAGCCTGATACATGGATAACCAATCTGCTCCTAATATGACATCATATTCTTTTAGGTCTAAACATATGAGATTGATAGGGAGATTCCTTCCTTTTACCAAGATTTCACAGTTTTTATAATGATGAGTGATATCAGTTTCGTTTCCAAGAGGAGTAGACAAAAATATTTTTATCCATTCCGGTTCCATGGGTAATGGGTTAGCAAATTTCTTGGAAATAAAGGAATGTGATGCTCCTGTGTCAAATAAGACGTGCAGATTTGGAACAAATTTTTAATGTACCTTCTACCAGTCCGCCTTCGTCATGTTCGGTCTCCATAAGTGCGTGGAGACGAGCATTCTTTGTTACCGGGCGCTTTCCGTCACCGGCTTGATCGTTGAGTAAGGGACAGTCGGGAATCCGATGATCACAACTTCCACAACGGAGACACGCTCCAAGTTTCCTCCAGCATTCTTGGGCTCTATGACCAGCCTTGTCACAATGCTTGCATATTATATTCGAAGGTGTGGCAGTGATGGAGAAGGGCTTGGTCTTCTTAAATTTTTGATCTTGTGAAGAAGTACTTCCAGTACTAGGCCTCTTCTTGAAGTTGGGTTTAAAGGAACCCGAACTTGTAACTTGTTCTTTCTTGTCCTTCCCACGGATTCTATCTGATAGTTCCGTGGCGTCTTCTAGAAGCTGAGCTCGGCGTACTATCTCCGAGTAGACTTGAATATCCATTGGTGCTAGTTGTGTAATATATTGGGGCCTGAGCCCATTAAGAAACCTTCTAGCTTTCATCTTCTCGGTGCTAACTAAGTGCTTTGCATACCGCGACAATCTAGAGAATTGTGCCTCATACTCCGCCACCGATAATGACCGTTGCTTGAGTGCGGCAAATTCGGTAGCTTTCTTTTCTTGGACTCGGTCTGAAAAATATTTATTGTTGAAATGTTCAACAAATTCTTCCCAAGTAATTTGGTCCGGATTTATAGTGGCTTCGACTGCCTCCCACCAGCATCTGGCATCTCTCTCTAACTGAAAAGTAGCTAATAAGATTTTTTCTTGATCCGTGCATTGCATAACATGGAATATACGTTCCGTCTCCCTGATCCAGTGCTCTGCGTCGTCCGGATCAGTAGAACCCGTGAATTTAGGCGGGTTCATGTTTTTAAAGACTTGGTGGAGACTCCCTGCTCGTTGTGCACCTCCTTGTGATACTTATTGCAGCACCTGAGTCATGCCTTGAAGTGTACGCTGCATGTTGCGCCACTGAGCACGTTCGGCAGCCATTATCCTACAATTACAATAACTATATTAGTATATACTCGCGTTAAGGGCTTTTAAGTTAACTCAACCCTTGGTTCTACCCAATCTAACTGGTTAAAGGTTTGAACCTATCCTTGGACTTAGGTTTTCCTAGGAATTGAATACCCTAGGCTTTGATATCACAAAAACTGTCACGTCCCGAGCGCGGAAGATACCCAGAAATGCGTGACGAGTTTATATCAATCATGTCAATCAGAGTATTAGTGTATTCGACACCAAAATCAGAGATGCGCAAAAGTAAAGATAACCCAATCCTTTATTCCTTCATAAGAATATGTCTATTACAAACCTTTGAAGTACTAACTAAAATAAAGGAAAAATACAAGGTTGACTCAAGAAAATATGAAAAAGACTATATAACATGGAAGAAGCTCTATCTCTTTCACTCTTGATTTTCCCCATCCGTTTGAGTTCCCTCATCGTCGGACTTACCTAAAAAGTAGGGAAACACTAAGTGAGCGAACGCTCAGTAGGAAATTATATCTCATGAACTAGCAAGGGGTTTAAGTAATTACATCTTTCATGAATGCACTAGAGCTACGCATGCTCGCAAAACGACAAGATAGAAAGAGAATATAACAATAAGATGGCAAGAAGAACTAGTCATGAACTTTCAAGAGCTTATATCAAAAGATATCAAGATATTCAAGCAAGTAGACTCATCATGTCATGTTGGAATTTTGGCTATCATGTTTCAAGCAAGCAAGTACACAATTACCCTTTTTCGGGCCACGTAAGTCATGTAATATCAAGTCAAGTACAAGATTTGTGGAATGTTCAATCAAGCTAGTCATGCACTTCGGTATAATGCCAATACCGTGATCAATCAACTCCCATGGGCACAAGTACTTTCGGGTGCTCCTCCCAAGACCAGATCGGGCCCTATATGCACAGGCATTAATCATGTATTTTAACATCCACTTTTGTGTATAGCCAATATGGAATTTCAAGCATAAAGCTTTATAGACATGTAGGATAGACTTTGATAGAATAGAGTCAAAAATATGGAACTTGACATAGACAGACGATAATAACGGTACAATCACGATTATCGATAAAACTAGGTAGAATTGGTTCCCTAACTTGGGTACCAAGATCAATAAGTATGGACACTCTTTATATAAAATTGAGGTCCACATGAACAGCACATCAATGGCAAGACGTCCTCATTCTTAATATAGAATTGAGGTCCACAAGAACATTATGTTGAATATAGAATTGGGGTTTACAAGAACAGCATCAAATGGCATGATAACCTCATCCCATTAAGAGAATTCTCATGATACACACTTTGCATAACATGAGGGCCGGTATACCATGTTTCTTTAGAGTGACATGGCAAAATAGTGTAATGGATTTTTATGGTACAACCAGCTCAGTCAGCCTTGAGGGAATCCAAGGCTGCAAGGAGACTTACGGAGGTCTCTATGACTAACTCGCTAGTCCAAAGGAACGGAATGTCCAATGGAGAGCTTGTATGTCAATGAGAATTGAGGGTAGTGCGATAAAAACATCATGAAACATGGGACTATATTCACGGAGTGAAAATATAGTGCCGATATATATATATATATATATATATATATATATATATATATATATATATATATATATATATATATATATAACCCTTCGGTTGACAGTAATCAGTGTAAAACAGTAATACTGAAAATAGCGACTTAAGCTAAGTCATTAATTATCCAATTAACGCCTTACTCAGGGGCGTTTATTCACAATTTGACGACGTATACAGCAGTCGTCCATCCTTTATTTCTATTTTACCAAAATTTCCAATATTATGGAATTTAACAAAAACGCGCCCTGGTCAGGGGCATTACCTTTCAATTTGCGCCCTGATCTGGGACGTCGGTTCAATAAGAAATGACTTTGTGCAGGTCGTTAATTCAATAATTTTCCAAATTTCAGATATTAAATTTTCAGGAAACAGGTACATGGTTAGGACCAGAAAAATAGCAGGATTCAATCAGGATGAACATGCATTAGATTAGGTTCATGGTTTCATAGACATATAATTTTAAACATGGGTAATTATCAATTTATATGAAATTGACGAATCCAAGGTAGGGCGTTTGAAAAAAGAATTAGCGCCCTGGTGTGGGTCGCTTCTTTTAAATTAGCGCCCTGGTCAAGGGCGTTGCTTTGAAAATTGCATAGAAACAGTTGAAACCACAATAAAACTATATGCATGGAGGATCGATGATATTATTAAAGATATTAAGCTAGTTTGGGCAATGTTCTTGAGAAAACCTACCCTTTTGAAGATCTGGAAGAAGAAACATGAAGGTTTTGACATGGAAGTGATACTCTGCTTGCAACAGAGCCTTCTAGTCCGGAGGAAGAAGATGATGAAGATCCACGATCTTCACTTTGACAGAGAGTTACTGCAGATTTCCTACAGAAGATGAAGACGTTAGTTTCCTTCATCCTTCATAACCAAAGAAAAAGAAAAGAAGAGGAAGAACATCACTTGTTCTTCACGTCGACAACAGCAGCACGATGAACAGGTTTGCCAAAGTAACGATCTGGGTTATTAGGAGGGTATTTATAGGATTTTTGGGGATCCTAATAGGGTTAGAGTTGTATTGGAAGTAATATTTCCCTAATAGAGTTCTTACTATAATCCATCTCCTTAGTAGTTATCCAAAAACTTGCTCTGGATAGTCTCCTGGGTCGAACGAAACTCGCACTGAATTAACGTCTTAAGTGAGGGCGTTAATTTAAATTGACGCCTTGTCAAGCGTCATTTCTTGCATAAAACGCGCCCAGGTGGAGGGCGTCACTTCTACTTTCCCTTTCATTTATCTTGACCGTTTAAGAATTGACGACCTCACATGTTGGCGTCCTTTCATAAATTAGCGCCTTGTGTAAGGGCCTTTATTATTTAATTAGCGCCTTAACCAAAGGCGTTATTTTCATTCTGTCGTTTTATTTATTCTTTTTGATGTTTCTCATTCGTTTATTTAATACTTTATCAAATTTGATTAATTTGGGGTTTTTATTTCTTTTTACTTTTACCAGGGTTGCTACACGGACTGAGAAGAAGGAAAGCCGATTCTAGGAGTGGAAGGATATGTAGGCCTGGAAGGATCATGAATGTGAGAACAATAACTGATTGGGCCAGTAGCAACATGGGTAGAAGGAGCGGGCTTATTAAGAGAAGCAGGCTCATTAAGGGAATAAGAAGGTCCGCTAAAGGAAGGGGGCCCATTAAAAGAGCGAGGCCCATTAAAGGAATAAGGCCCACTAAGAGATTGCGACTCAATAAAGGAAGATTGGCCACTCGAAGAATATGACCCATTAAAGGAAGGAGGCCCATTAGATGAATGAGGCCCGTTATGAGGATGAAGCCCATTAAGATGATCAACAGTGAGTTTTTGGGCCTGGACCGGGTCTATTTGGCTAACAAGAGGTAATGAGTGGGACATGAGATTCGCTTGTGAGTCAGAAGGGCCACGAGGAGATGGGCCCATGTGGAAAGAGGAATCCCCGCTGGAATAGGAAGATGGAGATGAAGAAGGGTAATATACAGGAGAAAAATGGCGGTCCATGAAGGAAAATAGAGACTTTATACATGAAAAATCAAGGGAATACAATGAGGGAAGTAAGAGGGCTCGAGAATCAGAGAGGGGGCTTACTCAATAATGCAAAGGGAAAAAAAGGACCCAGGACAATGTGACTAGACAAATGGACACACAGAATGGACTAACCTAAGTGGGCCTAATGACAAAACTTATATGGATAGTGGGGATGCAACACAAAATGACACAAATGGGCTTGGACAAGCCCAAACAACACAAACAATACGCAGGATTTCACCTAAGTCAACCAAGTTAATATGATGGGAAATATTTTATTGTCAAAGTTTTGGTGGGCCTTTAAATGTTTTTAAATTAAGATTAATTCCCTCAAGATAGGTATTCTATAGGGAATAAGGTCCAAACTTTGGGTTGACTAGGGTTAACTCCTTCACAACGTATGCCAATGTAAGCCTATGGGGTGGAAATGTCCTCTTTGCAGGGGATTTTCAGAAATTATCTGTGGATTGGCCAAGCATTTCAGCCCTCATAGAGTTGTGGCATCCACAAACACATACCTTCATCTTCCCTTATTTTGAAGCTACAGTCCTATTAGAGGAGGTAGAAACCTACCTAGCCCTTCCTAAGACTAAGGCGGGAGATGAAGACCTAGTTTGCTATACGGTGGAGCCTATTGACTCGTCCTTGATCTTGAGCGATTTCATCCACAATCCGAAGGACGTGAGGACCATGATCAGCCCGCACCACATACATTTGATACCCATGGCATAATGGATAGTCTCTCATTGCAAAAACAAGTGGGAGAGATATGAAGCCATAGCCAAGGCGGTGTCGGTTTGCTTATGCGGAGTTTTCCTTTTCACCACTACCGACCACCTCTTAGATACCCAAAATCTTAGCATTATCAGCGGGTTGTGGCGGGGAATGTCCATCTCTCAAGCGATCCTCTCATATCTCTATGAAGGTTTAAGCTCCGCTTGCTTAGGAGGACCTCTATTCGGCTCCATGATACTCCTCGAGTGTTGGATGGGAGTGAGAATCAAATTCCAACCCAAGGAAGATATAACTTCTGCTAGCCGGATCTTCAGTAATGATCCAGAGATCTCGAGAATGATCCAGAGATCTCAAGATTTGGTGGACTCTATCTTCTGAAATCATGGGAGAAAGTTGGGGGTTTCACCACTTTTTCTATATAAACCTGCCTAGATTTCGTGTGCGACGGGGGCGCGTTTCCAAGGTGACGGCGACGCCATGCTGGATTGTTGACTCAACCCTTTGACCCTAGCCTGAAGAGGGAAATATAAGCTTCATTTTGATTCCTTGTTTGCTCAATTTCATCAACGTTTGCCCTCTCAACTTCGCCCCTACGTTTGGCAAATCATCACAGTTTGCTGATTTCTGCTACAAAGTCCACGACGGGGGCCTGTTTATCAAGCCGGTGCGGAGTCATGCTTCATCCTTTTCGTCCTCCCTCAACTCCATCTTGAAGAGGGGAGTATTAGCTTCACGTTACCTATATGTTTGCCTTATTTCTCATATCTTTTCTCCTTCTTCCAAGCCCCTACTTTTGAGGTTTCACCACACTGTTCTGCACTTTGCTGAAACTCAGATTTCTTGCGACGGGGGCATGTTTGCATCCCCGGTACGAGGCCGTGGGGCACTCTTGATCTGTCCTTTCAACTCCAGGCTCTAGAGGGAAGTATAATCTTTCTGTTCCTTGGTTTTGGGCTCATTCCCTCATCATCTTTCTTCATATTTTTATCTTTGAGTTTTGCACTTTCATTCTGTTTTTACACTTAGTCATTTTTCTCCCATGTTCTACACCCTTCTGTTTTCTTGAGTTTTCCACCCCATTTTTCACTGCTGTCTTCCCCGTTTTAAACTCTCCTTGCTACCCTAGTTTCACCACAACACTCCCACCTTTCCATAGCATCCACTCTTTCCTCTTTTGGTGTTCAATCTTGTGAGATATTCACCATTCTTTGAGCCCATTTTGTGTACTGTTCTGAATTTTCTGCACAGTCATCTCCAGTCTTCCCAGGGGCCAGGGACACGAATGCCAAAAAATTATCTGTTGATTTGTTTTCTTCCTTTTTATTTGTGATGTGATGAATGATAAATATGATGAGCAAATAACAATGATCTCAATCAACCTATGAACATGTGAACCATAAACCTAGGCAATCAAAACAAGCTCTAGCATGGGCAATGCTATCTCAATCGAACTAAACTAAAGAAAGAAAAGAAAAACACACGCCGGAGCATGGAGCAATGGAATAAATAAAACACACCACGTGGGTGGAACAAGTAATAGAAATAAGAGATATGAGAGAGAAAATCAATGCCCAATACTAAGGAAAGAAACGTGATCACCACTAAGGTAATAAAACAAGCCAAAGACCTGAATAATACCTTAGAAATTGGAGGATGATGCACTCGCCCACGGGAGATAGAAACCACTGAAATCTGTAGATCTGTTGAATGTAACGGTCCAGAACCTGTGCATCACAGGAGCGTGACGGTCGCCCGATGGACCGTTAGAGAAGCCTGACGCGCCTGGTGAAGACCGTCAGAGTGTCTGCAGAACAAGCTCGTGAATTCTTCAAACTCCAAACTTTCCAGTCGGCTAGAAAGCTTGGGCCTCGTCTAATGAACCCTGTAAACCTGCCAAAGAACGTAGAACACAAGAAAATAATCCCATATTAGCCTTTCACACAACGTAGCATCAATTCTCGAGTGAACTTAATATCATTCAAAAGGAAAGGGGAATACCGGGGAAGTTTGTTTGTTTTTAACCCCTCTGGGTGTTTTCAAAACGTGGGAGGGAGGTTTAGATGATCAAAACAAGTAGAAGAACGTGAGAGAAGGAAGAGGGACAATGCTATGATGAAAGGAACAAGGGAGGAACACAAGTGTGCAAACTATGAACTTTAAAACCCAAAACCGAAGTACTCCCTTGACTGTGAGACAGATGGACGTAGAAATCAATTCTTTTTGGTTGGATGTGGCTCCTGAATGTGGCAGCACTTCGACGCAAACTCCAGATTTCTCCTCCTTAGGCCATGAAGTTAAGGGTGCTATTTATAGTCCCTCCAACTCTCCGGTCGAGCATAGCATAATCCAGCAAGAAAGGAGGATAATTCTTAGCAAACTCTTGAAGATAATACTCCCAAGAGTCCATAGAAACAAACAGAAGGTTCTGAGGATCAAATTTGGAAGAGAAATCACAAGATCAAACTCTCAACTCGACCACGGAGTGGCAGAGAAGAGGCCAGACTAGCCAGGACTCTCTGTTGGATGTAACGGCTGCACGACAGACCGCCACATGAACGTAACGCGCCAGGGTAAGACCGTCACACTAAGCTTATCTCTTAAGAAGATAAGATCAACGGGAAGAAGTTCTAAACAGTTGGACTCTGAATGAATGTAACGGCTATGGGATGACGCATTACAATGATACAACGGTTGCACGGCATACCGTTAGAATCAACGGATAGGCAAAAGGATAAGCATTGGAATAAGGCCTTAAGCCGTAGGACTCTTTAAGATGTAACGACCCAGGGCCAATGCGTTAGAATAACGTGACGCCCCTGGAATAGACCGTTAGAGACAATAAGGATCCAAAAGTGGTAAGAGCTTGCTAAGCTTCATCAAATGACAAGCCACAAGGAATCAGACCCAACCAAGAGGTCAAAACCCATGAAATAGACCTCGAACTGATCAAGAAGGTTCAATGAAAGGTGATAACTCAGAGCATCATATAGAATGAAAAAGGAGATGACCTAACCTATTGGTCATAAAACGGGTGTCAACAGATGCCCCTCCTTAACGTCCTCTTTGCAAGGGAGCGAGCGGAGGTGAGGCAAAAGCGAAATGGAACATGGAGATGAAGCAGAAATGAAGCGGAATGGATCGAAAAGTGGGCGTTAAGGCAAACGACACCCGTTCAACCAACAAGCGATAGGACTTTTCTGGAAGCTTCTAACTAATCACAAGGAAATAGCCAACAAATATGATGCATGTCTGGAGGAACTAACAACTAAGGAAGGAAAACACGGCTAGCCGCCGGAGGTAACGGAAAGGAAAGGAAACAACTGACTAAACTCCAGACAGGAATCTTCAGCTAGCCAGATCAAGCAAGCAGATCGAAGGAAACCTTCCAACTCAGAGTGGAATGACTCTCCTCATTCGAGATCAAGAACACAGCTATTCACCATCATTGAGACATATGGATAGAAAAGGATGCATATGATGCATGCTGGGTTAAAATAAAAGAAATCATCAAAACAAATGCAAAGAAAGATAAAATAATAAGATACACGAGAATAATATTGCTAGACCGAAGAAATCAGGGTCAGGACACCATCTGCAACCACGGCGTGCAAGACAGAACCATCGTCC
The DNA here is from genome assembly GCA_022559845.1 of Amorphophallus konjac. NCBI lineage: Eukaryota > Viridiplantae > Streptophyta > Magnoliopsida > Alismatales > Araceae > Amorphophallus > Amorphophallus konjac. Next base: position 139,569,384 of record CM040127.1, on the reverse strand, counting down.
CCGAACTTTTCCCACCTAAGGGCCTATCCAACGATTAAACATGTGCACTTAGATCATCATCATTTTTGTTTAAGGGGAACATCAGATCCCAGAGCACATGAATGACCAGCCGGTTCTCGAGATAATATATCATAGATAACATATAGTAATGCATTAAAGGGACAAGGGATCGAGATACAATACCTGACTTACCTGCTTGACGAACGGCAGATCGTGATGCTATTCATAACTTCATCCATGAATAAAAGATTAGCCAATGACAATTAATATGAGCATAAAACAAGGCATAACCATTTGTACGCATGAGAAGCATCAATAATATGCATCATGGCAGAAAATGCAACCATTCTAGCATCAAATAGACCATTCCACTCATCAAGAAACTTGCAAGCTGTAACAGCCTAGAAATGGTGCGTCACACCACTTAACAATCTAGGACTGGACCGTTAGACATTGGCGATTCTCATTTCTTCAATAAAACAAACTCAACTGGCCTGACAGTCTAAAGAAGACGCGTCAGAGAATGTAACGGTCTGGCGATATACCGTCACATTTCCTGAGCGTTCAAAAAAAACAAACCGAACGGTCACAAACCATTATTCACACTCTCATTCGCCCTAACACCCCCAAAACCTCAACCGAGAGCCACCATCGAGGACCACCGACGACCACCGACGAGATGGCCGGCGCCCAGCCTCAACCGCCGAAGAGGAGGGAGAGAGGAATGAAAAAGAAGGCCATACGACGGTTTAGGGCACGAGTGGACCGCGAGGAGGTCCCACAGGGCGAGGAGCAACGGACAGCGACGAGAAAGCCAAGAGAGGAGGAGGAGGCTCCAACAGTTGAGGAGGACCAAGGGGAAGCACCCCAGGACGAAGGAGAACACATTGCAATGGAGAAAAAGAGGAAAATGGGGCAGGACCGAGAGGTAGGTCCCTTCGCCCTAATTTTCAAATTTTAAAGTTTATGAGTTTTTATGTGTATGCATGCATGAATGGGGGGTAGAGAATGGGTCTATGAACCCAGTAGGATCATATGTAGGCCTTTTGGCCAAAGTGAGAAGCCAACGGAAACAAAAGGGAAAACGCCCTTTAGCAGAGAACGTGACGGTCCTCCCAGCGACCGTCACGAACCTAACGCATCACCCCTGGTGCATTAGAGCCGTGTGACGCCCCACCCCAGGACCGTCACAACCACCAGAGATCCAAAACTAATTTTTAGGTTTTCAGTTATTCAATTTTTTTGTGTTTTCATTATATGAATGCTATGCAATGATTCTAAGATGCAATTGACTAACTTATTCTCTAAATGAATGCAGGGGAAGAGGCGAACAAGAATCTCATGGCTCCAAATCCGGGCGGTCTACCAGGCACTGCCCGACAACCAGAGAGAGAGGCTTGCAACGATGGGATTCGCCGAGGTGCTCAGCATCGAGGTGATCAGGATGGACACGTCGCTACTGTACGCGCTGCACGAGAGATGGGACCCGATCAGCAGAGCGTTCATCTTCCCGTGGGGTCATATGATCCCCACGCTGGAAGACATAGTGAGGATCACTGGCAGAGAGTGCACAGAGCCGCAGTGACGGGCTGGACCTACAGGGACTACCGAGAAATGGCCCAAGAGCTGCTGGGGCTGGATTTAATCTGGCCGGGCCAGACGTCATCTTAGCTCTCACGATCACGACTGCAAGAGAGCTTAGGACTGAGAGGAGCAGCGATCGCAGTAGAAGAGCTACCTGAGGAGCATATAGACCGAGTGATAGAGCAGGTGCGCCCACATGTGGCGGCAGAGGCGGGACAGGAGGGAGATCACGTCCTGAGACAGTTCCTGATGCTTTTGTTCGGGAAGCTCCTGTTCGCGACTCGAGCGGATGTGATCAGCTGCAGATTGCTGTCGATGATCAGAGATTTAGGCAGAGTTGGAAAATACGCATGGGGGGCGGCAGTGCTAGCTTTCCTGTTCGAGTCGCTCAGCACCACGGACCGGCAGACGTTGCTGGGCGGCTTCTCGCCTTTCCTACAGGTAAACTTAAATGCTTCCTATTATGCTCATGATTATGCAAGTGCAAATGATTATGCAACAGACTAATACTGACTTCTATACGTAGATTTGGAGCTACATGTACCTCCCGAGCATCGGGAGAGGCACACTACTCCACCCCGGGCGGATCCCGATCGCCAGACGATGGGTAGTTGCTAGAGACCCGGGGTCGATCACCAGATTAACCTGGGCGATCCATGACGATTTGGATTCCTTCCCGCACACGGAGGTAAGCCCGGAACTCTAAATGCTTTGAATGTTTATGAATGTTCTATATGATCATGAATATTTCTAAATGCTGACAAATGGCCTATATGCTGATGAATATGCTGACATGGACTAACATGCTTCCTAGGTGAGATGGACCCCATACCGAGGCGAGAGCTACGAGGGATAGCCATTGGTGGAGGCAGCCCTCTCGTACCGGGGATGAGACATATGGCTTCATTGCATCAATGTCATCGAGCCACTCCACTACCGGCTGATCCTGTGGACTCGGAGACTACACCAGCCCGAGGTGACCTTTCTACGCCGTGGTGACGAGCACCCGGGCAAGTCATCGAAGGGTATTAATGGCGACGTGGATTGGTGCGCCCGAAAGGCGAAGTATGTCCACGACTGGAACATGCAGGGCAGAGCGGTAAAGGAGCGGGATGAGAGCGACGAGGCGTACTTGAAGGCCTTCGCTAGGGGGTATGGGGACCAGGTGTACCGAGGTACCTGACGATCGGTATGAAATTCTAAACCCTGAACTCTTTCTACATGAACAATGCAAAATGCTTAGATGCACTGACTCATATGCTTTCTAAATGCAGCTAGACCCCGAGGGAAGGATAGCCGAGCTCGAAGGGCTACTCCATGCTACCGTCCAGCAGTGGGACGAGTACCGGGCCGCCTTGGAGCTTCTGGTAAGATTCCAAAAATCTTGGACCTAAATGATTCATGCTTATGATGCAAATGATGTAAATGATGCCAATGATGCCAATGATGATTAACTGACCATAACTTCTAAATGCAGCGGGCTGAGGGTGCCCAAAGAGCCGGACCGGATGCCCCGTCATCTTCATCACAGCCTACCGGGGGCAGAGCTGAGCGAGATGCCGAATTTGCTTGAGCGGTTGCTCGGGCCGAGGAGGCGGAGGCCACCCTCGCAGAGCGGGTAAGAAACCAAATGCTTCTAAATGCTTTTGATTTATGCAAATTCTCAATATCCTGACAATGCAAAATGCTGGCGAGGGAGCTGATCGTAGGGGTAGCCGAGGCGGAATGCGCTCGAGCGGAGGCAGAGTGAGGACGATCGGAGGCAGAGCGACACCGGACAGAGCTGGCTCAGGCATGAGCCGAGGTGGAGAGACTCCAGACTGGGACAACGGACTTGGATCGCTACCGGACCGAGGCCCGAGAGACACGGTGTAACACCCGTAAATTTTAATTAGAATAATAATATAATAATAACAATTTTCTAAAAAAAAATCTTTTATTTATCAATAATATTTAACTAATAAATATCACATGTCAAGTTATATTATTTTCACAAATTATTGAATTATAATTATTAATTTCAAATAGATAAAATAAATAAATAAATAAAAATAAAAATAATAGTTCTCTCACTTTTGGAAGAAAGGGAGCTATAATATATATATATATAAGTTATTTTGGAATAATAAAAATTATAAATAATATGCTTTCCATAATTATAAATTATAAATGAAACCTAGAGTACTAAGGTATCATATAGAAGAAGTATTAACTTACCAAGAAAATCATCTAGCATATTGGTTCACAACTTGCCTTTCACCTCGGTGACTAGAGTTCAAAACCCACGACCAACATTTTTCCTTTATTGTACCATTTGAGATGCGACTTGGAGTAAGGCGTTATTTAAAACGTGCCTTAACCTAAGGCTTTAATTTGATAAAATGTGACTTAACCTAAGGCTTTAATTTGACGTGAACACTTAAAAGATGGCTTTAACTAAGGCGTTATTTAAAACGTGCCTTAACCTAAGGCTTTAATTTGATAAAACGTGACTTAACCTAAGGCTTTAATTTGCAAAAACACGCCTTCTACTAAGGCGTTAATTCTTTTGATCCCCCAACCGACAGCCCCTCTGGCATGCGTTGGCAGGGCACCAGATCCATTTTTTTTGGATCTTGCCCCCCCCCTATCCTGTCGAACTAATCAGCATGGGGTTGTTTTATATCCCCTTCCTAGCTACTAGAGTCCTACAGTGACTCTAGTATTTGCAGAGGGCTGCTGCTGGTCTTGCTGCTACTGCTGCCCGGTGTGCTGTTGCTTGCAGAGGGGGAATCCTTCTGCTACCCACTTCTTCTTCCTTTAAGGTAGGTGGTCTCATCTTTTAACTAAACCCTATAGGCTAATTAACAAATCTAGTTATGTTAGGGAATTAAATGCCATATCCATGTGTTTACCGTTTTCATTAATAATCCTTGGGGTTTACACTATGATGATCTGTATCTATTTAAGTATAGGGCAAATACATGCAGTTTAAATTAAGTAATTAATATGTTAAATAGGTAATCATGCTAATAATCATTATATTGTGAGTCAAATTAGAGAACCTGTTAGTTTAATTAAAAAAAACTGTTAGTTAATTGAAGAGCATGTTAATTAATTAAGAGACTATTAGAAGGGCATGTTAATTAATTAAAGGGCTTATTAGTTAAATTAAAGATTTGATGGTTAACTTACATGACATTAGTATCATATTAAAGGATCAGATTGTTTAAGTAGAAGATCTTGCTAGATTACATGTTTAATTAGACCCTCTGTTAGCTAAATTACACACTTTCAGTAAAGATGTTAGTTAATTAGTGTCATTAAACTCTTAATTAGCTTGAGCCATCCGTTATAATTAAACTGGAAATCAGTCGGAATCAGGTATAGATGTTAATTAGTGAAAAACCCCAAATTATGAACCCTTAGATAACTCTCAGACGGAAGGATTAGCCTCAGGTAAGAGGCGCCCTTGACAAGGGCGCCAATTACCCGGGCTCAGTAAGAGGCGCCCCTGTCAAGGGCGCCAATTACTGAAGAAACGACCTTCCCAGTGGTCGTCAATTCATCATGAAATAGTAATGAACATTTACTAATATTTAGTTAAACTTAATGGAACTGGGATTACATGCCTCCTGGTAAGAGGCGCCCCTGACCAGGGCGCCACTTACCAGAACTCTGTAAGAGGCGCCCCAGTCAAGGGCGCCAATTGCATGAGAAATGACTGCAGGTGCAGTCGTCAATTCTTTCAACCAAAATAAAAATTTTATGAGTCTAGTAAGAAACGCCCTCTTCTAGGGCGTTAATTTAAACAAAAATTATATAAATAATGGAGCCTGTAAGAGGCGCCCTGGTCTAGGGCGCCAATTACTTAAATGGGGGCCTAACCCCCAGTCGTAAATTCGTATGCCTATATATATATATTAAGAGCCTTATAAGAAACGCCCTGTCCAAGGGCGTTAATTTAAATATATATATATATATATATATATATATATTGGCAGGCCTGTAAGAGGCGCCCCTGACCAGGGCGCCACTTACAGAGGCCCCTGAAAGAGGCACCCTGGTCTAGGGCGCCAATTCCACAAAGGCTGCTTAATGCCCGTTGGTCTGTTTAAAGTCAATCCAGGGCACTAAATGAATAATTAAAATTTCTGTCAACCCATTTTAAATTTCAGTATCATTAATAAGCATATATAAATGAAATTGTCAATTTATATATATAATTGGTCTCACAAGGTCAAGAAATGTTAAGGTATATGCAAGATGAATACGTACATTAAGTAATCTTACAAGTTAATAAAAATAGATGAAAAAGGTTAATAAATATAGATGATATGAATGATGACAATGAAAATAAGCTAAAGAATTTTAGCCAAATGGATATATATAAAGGAATTAAAGGATTAGTAAATCCTAGGGTACCAATCGGGTATACGGTTTTCCCGTGTTTTCCTACGTATAAATACTCCTTGAATTTCCAGTCAAATTCCACCTTACAATTTCCTACTGGTCAAGCCTTGAAACTCTATATTGGCTATAAAATGAAAGTGGATGTCAAAATTATGACTACAAATGCTGGCAAAAGGGCCCGATCTGGTCCTGGGAGGAGCACCCGAAACTCATGGGAAAGATCTCTTGCTTGCCGGTGTCTTGCATTGCACCGGGATACATGCTAGATTGAGACATTCCACCCCTCACGTGTTCTACTTGACTTGCTTGACTTGCGTGGCCCGAATGGGCATTACATGACTTGAATGATTACTTGAATGAATTGATAAATATAGCCAATTCTTGTTATACATGATCTGGATTACATTGCTTACTATTGCTTAAATTCTTGATATGACCAGTTATCCCTTGTTTAATATTCTTACTGCTTATTGAAACTTAAATTCAGCTCTTATCGTCTTTTATAATTCCTTGATTTTCTATTGTCAGCATGCATAGGTTAATTGCATTATTTAAATTATAATTCATTTAAAGCCTGTTAGAATTTGAGACGTAAACCCTACTGAGCGACTCGCTCATCTAGTTGTTCTTCTAACCTTTCAGGTGAATTGGAGGCCGGTCAGGACACCGATGGGGAAGAGACCGAGTGATGAGTGTAGCGATTATGTTATGTAATTTAGTGTGTTAAATAAATTTCAGGATGTATCAGTTGTAATTTCCAAGTTAAATAAATGACTGTGTTGTAATTCAGTTGATTATTGTAATAATCATTAGTTCAAACTCATTTCGCCGTTAATAAATTAAATTTTGCGCACTTTATTGTAATTAGAAATTCATTCATAATCTAGCTTGCTTTGGTTCTATATAAAGAACTGTCGCGCCGCGGGTAAGCTTCCACACTCGGGACGTGACAGCTCTTTCTTGGTATCAGAGCCTAGGATTTAAAATTTTCCTAGGTAAAACACGTATTTAGCCCAACTAGAATTGCTTATCTAGGTAAACCCTAGAAAATTTTAATAGGATAGAAAACTTTTAGGAAATGTATATATGTTCTAGGGAACGACTAAGGAAAAAAAAAATTTAGTTAGACCCTACCTGGTGAGATGGGTAGAAACACGGGTTAAGATTAATGCAATAAAAATCCCCTTAACCTTAAAGCCCTATGTCACTTATCTTAAAATTTTTAAAATTCTTTTGTAGGAAAATGGCCGCTGAAAGAGCACAATGGCGCGACATGCAACGCAGTGTGCAAGGACTTACGGAGGCGCTACAGCAAGTGTCGCAAGGCGGTGCTCGTAATGCTCATCGTGGAGCCGATGACCTTCACCGGGATTTTCGCAACATGAATCCACCCAGGTTTGCGGGCTCAGTGGACCCTGATGATGCCGAGCATTGGCTAAAGGAGACCGAGAGGATCTTTCGGGTGATGCAATGCACCGATGAAGAAAAGGTCTTATTGGCTACGTTTCAGTTGGAACGGGATGCACGAAGCTGGTGGGAGTCCGTGGAAGCCACACTGCCCGACGGTTATGTCACATGGACAGAATTTGTGGAGCACTTCAACAGTAAATATTTCTCGGATCGGGTGCAGGAGAAGAAGGCCGCAGAGTTTGCCGCACTCAAGCAGTGGACCCGGAAGGTGGCCGAGTATGAGGCCCAATTCTCAAGGCTTTCCCGTTACGCACCTCACTTGGTGAGTACGGAGAAAATGAAGGCGAGGAGATTCCTTAATGGGCTACGGCCCCAATATATTACTCAGCTTGCACCGATGGACATCCAAGTCTATTCGAAAATGGTTCGTCATGCCCAATTACTGGAGGACGCTACTGAATTTTCTGAAAAGATTCAGGGCAAGAACAAGAAAGAATATGTTACAAGTCTGGGAAACGGCAAACCACTCTTCAACAAGAAGCAGACTTTTCATGGAGGCGAGTCTTCCAAGGAGGAGAGGTTCCAGAAGAATCACAAACCATTCCTCGCTATCAACAACAAGCCTTCCTCTGGTGCTGCAGTTACAAAGGAAATTTGTAAATATTGTGAAAAAGCTGGTCATAAGACCGAGGATTGTTGGAGGAAATTGGGAGCGTGTCTCCGATGTGGTAGCCGGGAGCACCGAATTCCCGACTGTCCGTTGATGAAGGAGCAAGCCGACAAGGACGAGAAGCGTCAAATTAAAAGGCAAGGCCGTCTACAAGCTCTTCAAGGAACCGAATCTGTGGAAGGAGGAATCGTGGAAGGTACCTTGACTATCTGCTCTAAATCTGCTAGAGTTTTATTTGATACTGGGGCAACTCATTCATTTGTTTCCAAGAAATTTAATGCTTCATTCTCTAATGAACTGGAACGGTTAGATTTAATTATATCTACGCCCCTTGGGAACAAATCGGATATCATGCATCACTACCCGAGTTGTGAGGTCATGGTTCAAGACAAGAATTTACCGGCCGACCTGATATGCCTTGACATGGAATGTTATGATGTCATATTAGGAGCCGACTGGTTATCGACCTACCAAGCAACGGTAGATTGTCGGCATGGCAAAATAGCTTTCAAAGATTATCCCGAGTTAGTTTTTAACAAATCTCGGGATAAAACCTTGCTTATCTCAGCTCTTCGAGCTAGTAAATTGGTAAAGAAAGGGTGCATGACTTTTCTGGCTTTTGTAACTACCACAGAAGTCCAGAAGGAGAAGATTGAAGACATCAGAGTAATTCGGGATTTCCCCGATGTATTTCCAGATGAATTACCTGGTTTACCCCCAGAGAGGGAAGTGTCATTCACAATAGACATTGTTCCGGGGGCCGGCCCTGTTTCTAAAGCACCCTACAGGATGTCTCCTGCGGAACTGAAGGAGCTAAAGGAGCAATTGATGGACTTACTACAGAAAGGGTTTATTAGGCCGAGTACTTCCCCGTGGGGAGCGCCCGTGCTTTTTGTTAAAAAGAAAGATGGCACATTGAGATTATGCATTAATTATCGGCAGTTAAACAACCTTACTATCAAAAATAAGTATCCACTGCCGAGAATTGATGAGCTGTTCGACCAGTTATTAGGAGCAAAATATTTCTCCAAAATAGATCTTCGGTCGGGTTATCACCAACTGAGGATCAAGAAAGAGGATATTTACAAGACTGCATTTCGGAGCAGGTATGGGCATTACGAATTTACTGTTATGCCTTTTGGTCTAACCAATGCGCCTACAGCCTTTATGCAGCTAATGAACAGCATTTATCGGCCTTATTTGGACCAATTTATTGTGGTCTTTATTGATGATATACTGATCTACTCGAAGACTGAAGAAGATCATGAGGAACATCTTAAGAAGGCATTGCAAGTATTGCGGGACAATAAATTATATGCAAAATTCAGTAAATGCCAGTTCTGGCTGGAGGAAGTGTCCTTCTTAGGACATGTTATCTCTAAAGATAGAATTTCTGTTGATCCTGCAAAGGTCGAAGCTGTGCAAAACTGGGGACGACCGACGAATGCGACGGAGATTCGTAGCTTCTTGGGCTTAGCTGGTTATTACCGGCGTTTCATCAAGGACTTCTCCAAGATTGTTGTTCCTCTCACCAGATTGACCCGCAAGGAAGTGCCTTATGAGTGGAGTGAAGACTGTGAAAGAAGCTTCGTAACTTTGAAAGAGTTACTGACCACTGCACCAGTCATGTCACTTCCGATTGAAGGGGAGAAGTACGAGGTATATACCGATGCATCTGGTATCGGCCTCGAATGTGTATTGATGCAGAATGGGAGAGTTATTGCATACTCGTCCCGGCAATTGAAGAAGCATGAAGGAAATTACCCTGTACATGATTTAGAGTTAGCCGCGGTAGTATTGGCTTTGAAGATATGGAGGCACTATCTCTATGGAGAACAATTTACGGTCTACTCCGATCATAAAAGCCTCAAATACTTATTCTCTTAGCAGGAGCTGAGCATGCGGCAACGACGTTGGCTCGAGTACCTTAAGGATTTCGACTTCACTATACAATATCATCCTGGTAAGGGTAATTCCGTAGCAGATGCCCTTAGTCGAAAGCCGAGAGTTCTAGTAGCCAACTGTATGGTTCAGGAATGGAAATTGCTGAAAAATTTTTCTGAACTCAACATCAACATAAGAAAGAATGACGGGTGTATTACTCTATCCCACTTACATGTACACCCGGATTTGCTAACTGAAATCAAAAGGTTACAAGAAGAAGACCCACTGTTGGTAGAAATCAAAGAAAAACTGGACGAGAAGACCGACTTTAAGTTGGCACCTGATGGCAGAATCTTATTCCATGAAAGGACATGTGTGCCCGACAGTCCTGAACTGAAGAAGGAGATTCTAGAAGAAGCCCATCGATCGAGATACACGATACACCCGGGAACCACTAAAATGTACCAAGATGTAAAAAGGACCTTTTGGTGGCCCAACATGAAAAGGGAAATAGCGGACTTCGTGTCTCGCTGTTTAACTTGCCAACAGGTGAAAGCCGAACACCAGAAGCCAGCAGGGAGACTGCATCCACTGGATATTCCCAAGTGGAAATGGGAGGATATCGGCATGGATTTCATCAAGGGTTTGCCCAAGTCGAGAAGCGGATATGATGGAATATGGGTAATCATCGATCGCCTTACTAAATCGGCTCATTTCTTGCCTATCAAGAGTCGGTGGTCGATTGATATTCTTGCCGCTTTGTATATTAAGGAAGTTACCAGATTACATGGGATTCCGATGTCCATGATATCTGACCGAGACCCTCGCTTCACTTCTCATTTCTGGAAGGGTCTACAACGCTCTCTGGGAACGAAGCTTAACTTCAGTACTGCCTTTCATCCCCAGACGGATGGTCAGACAGAAAGGACCAATCAGGTTGTTGAAGACATGTTGCGAGCATGCACTATAGATTTCGGCGGAAGTTGGCCTGATCACTTACCATTAGCCGAATTTGCTTACAACAATAGCTACCAAGCCAGTATCCAAATGGCACCTTTTGAGGCACTCTATGGCAGAAGCTGTAGATCTTCAGTATGCTGGGAGGAGGTCGGTGAAAGACAACTCCTAGGTCCTGAAATGGTAAGAGATTCAACTGAGAAGATTACTCTTATCAGAGAAAGACTTAAGGTAGCTCAGTGCAGGCAAAAGTCTTATGCTGACAGCAGAAGGAGAGACCTGGAATTTCAAATTGGTGATCATGTATTCCTCAAGGTATCTCCCAGACGAGGTATCAGGAGATTTGGTGTCAAAGGAAAACTTACACCAAGATTCATCGGTCCATTTGAGGTGTTGGAAAGAGTGGGCGAGGTGGCCTATCGTATTGCTATACCTCCTCAACTCTCGGAAATACACAACGTATTTCATGTTTCTATGCTGAAGAAATACGTGCATGATCCTTCTCACATCATCGACCACGCCAGTTTGGTGATTCAAAAGGATATCACATATGAGCAAAGACCGATGCGTATCCTTGATCGAGAAGTCCGAGTTCTAAGGAGCAAGACGATCCCTATGCTAAAAATTCAATGGAATCGATGCTCCGAGCAGGAAGCAACTTTGGAGACCGAGGAGTCTATAAAAAAAAGATATCCAGAGCTATTTTAAATTGTAAGTATTCTATACGCTCTGCTTTTCTTTTGCATAATAGAACCACCCTCATGCAGTTGAATTTGGGGACCAAATTCTTTTAAGTAGGAGAGGGTGTAACACCCGTAAATTTTAATTAGAATAATAATATAATAATAATAATTTTCTAAAAAAAATCTTTTATTTATCAATAATATTTAACTAATAAATATCACATGTCAAGTTATATTATTTTCACAAATTATTGAATTATAATTATTAATTTCAAATAAATAAAATAAATAAATAAATAAAAATAAAAATAATAGTTCTCTCACTTTTGGAAGAAAGGGAGCTATAAAATATATATATAAGTTATTTTGGAATAATAAAAATTATAAATAATATATTTTTCATAATTATAAATTATAAATGAAACCTAGAGTACTAAGATATCATATAGAAGAAGTATTAACTTACCAAGGAAAATCATCTAGCATATTGGTTCACAACTTGCCTTTCACCTCGGTGACCAGAGTTCAAAACCCACGACCAACATTTTTCCTTTATTGTACCATTTGAGATGCGACTTGGAGTAAGGCTTTAATTTGATAAAACGTGACTTAACCTAAGGCTTTAATTTGATAAAACGTGACTTAACCTAAGGCTTTAATTTGACGTGGACACTTAAAAGATGGCTTTAACTAAGGCGTTATTTAAAACGTGCCTTAACCTAAGGCTTTAATTTGATAAAACGTGACTTAACCTAAGGCTTTAATTTGACGTGAACACTTAAAAGATGGCTTTAACTAAGGCGTTATTTAAAACGTGCCTTAACCTAAGGCTTTAATTTGATAAAACGTGACTTAACCTAAGGCTTTAATTTGCAAAAACACGCCTTCTACTAAGGCGTTAATTCTTTTGATCCCCCAACCGACAGCCCCTCTGGCATGCGTTGGCAGGGCACCAGATCCGTTTTTTTGGATCTTGCCCCCCCCTATCCTGTCGAACTAATCAGCATGGGGTTGTTTTATATCCCCTTCCTAGCTACTAGAGTCCTACGGTGAATCTAGTATTTGCAGAGGGCTGCTGCTGGTCTTGCTGCTGCTGCTGCCCGGTGTGCTGTTGCTTGCAGAGGGGGAATCCTTCTGCTACCCACTTCTTCTTTCTTTAAGGTAGGTGGTCTCATCTTTTAACTAAACCCTATAGGCTAATTAACAAATCTAGTTAAGTTAGGGAATTAAATGCCATATCCATGTGTTTACCGTTTTCATTAATAATCCTTGGGGTTTACACTATGATGATCTGTATCTATTTAAGTATAGGGCAAATACATGCAGTTTAAATTAAGTAATTAATATGTTAAATAGGTAATCATGATAATAATCATTATATTGTGAGTCAAATTAGAGAACATGTTAGTTTAATTAAAAAAAACTGTTAGTTAATTGAAGAGCATGTTAATTAATTAAGAGACTATTAGAAGGGCATGTTAATTAATTAAAGGGCTTATTAGTTAAATTAAAGATTTGATGGTTAACTTACATGACATTAGTATCATATTAAAGGATCAGATTGTTTAAGTAGAAGATCTTGCTAGATTACATGTTTAATTAGACCCTCTGTTAGCTAAATTACACACTTTCAGTAAAGATGTTAGTTAATTAGTGTCATTAAACTCCTAATTAGCTAGAGCCATCCGTTATAATTAAACTGGAAATCAGTCGGAATCAGTTATAGATGTTAATTAGTGAAAAACCCCAAATTATGAACCCTTAGATAACTCTCAGACGGAAGGAACTTAGCCTCAGGTAGGAGGCACCCTTGACAAGGGCGCCAATTACCCGGGCTCAGTAAGAGGCGCCCCTGTCAAGGGCGCCAATTACTGAAGAAACGACCTTCCCAGAGGTCGTCAATTCATCATGAAATAGTAATGAACATTTACTAATATTTAGTTAAACTTAACGGAACTGGGATTACATGCCTCCTGGTGAGAGGCGCCCCTGACCAGGGCGCCACTTACCAGAACTCTGTAAGAGGCGCCCCAGTCAAGGGCACCAATTGCATGAGAAATGACTGCAGGTGCAGTCGTCAATTCTTTCAACCAAAATAAAAATTTTATGAGTCTAGTAAGAAATGCCCTCTTCTAGGGCGTTAATTTAAACAAAAATTATATAAATAATGGAGCCTGTAAGAGGCGCCCTGGTCTAGGGCGCCAATTACTTAAATGGGGGCCTAACCCCCAGTCGTAAATTCATATGCCTATATATATATATTAAGAGCCTTATAAGAAACGCCCTGTCCAAGGGCGTTAATTTATATATATATATATATATATATATATATATATATATATATATATATATATATATATATATATATATATATATATTGGCAGGCCTGTAAGAGGCGCCCCTGACCACGGCGCCACTTACAGAGGCCCCTGAAAGAGGCGCCCTGGTCTAGGGCGCCAATTCCACAAAGGCTGCTTAATGCCCGTTGGTCTGTTTAAAGTCAATCCAGGGCACTAAATGAATAATTAAAATTTCTGTCAACCCATTTTAAATTTCAGTATCATTAATAAGCATATATAAATGAAATTGTCAATTTATATATATAATTGGTCTCACAAGGTCAAGAAATGTTAAGGTATATGCAAGATGAATACATACATTAAGTAATCTTACAAGTTAATAAAAATAGATGAAAAAGGTTAATAAATATAGATGATATGAATGATGACAATCAAAATAAGCTAAAGAATTTTAGCCAAATGGATATATATAAAGGAATTAAAGGATTAGTAAATCCTAGGGTACCAATCGGGTATACGGTTTTCCCGTGTTTTCCTACGTATAAATACTCCTTGAATTTCCAGTCAAATTCCACCTTACAATTTCCTACTGGTCAAGCCTTGAAACTCTATATTGGCTATAAAATGAAAGTGGATGTCAAAATTATGACTAAAAATGTTGGCAAAAGGGCCCGGTCTGGTCCTGGGAGGAGCACCCGAAACCCATGGGAAAGATCTCTTGCTTGCCGGTGTCTTGCATTACACCGGGATACATGCTAGATTGAGACATCCCACCCCTCACGTGTTCTACTTGACTTGCTTGACTTGCGTGGCCCGAATGGGCATTACATGACTTGAATGATTACTTGAATGAATTGATAAATATAGCCAATTCTTGTTATACATGATCTGGATTACATTGCTTACTATTGCTTAAATTCTTGATATGACCAGTTATCCCTTGTTTAATATTCTTACTGCTTATTGAAACTTAAATTCAGCTCTTATCGTCTTTTATAATTCCTTGTTTTTCTATTGTCAGCATGCATAGGTTAATTGCATTATTTAAATTATAATTCATTTAAAGCCTGTTAGAATTTGAGACGTAAACCCTACTGAGCGACTCGCTCATCTAGTTGTTCTTCTAACCTTTCAGGTGAATTGGAGGCCGATCAGGACACCGATGGGGAAGAGACCGAGTGATGAGTGTAGCGATTATGTTATTTAATTTAGTGTGTTAAATAAATTTCAGGATGTATCAGTTGTAATTTCCAAGTTAAATAAATGACTGTGTTGTAATTCAGTTGATTATTGTAATAATCATTAGTTCAAACTCATTTCGCCGTTAATAAATTAAATTTTGCGCACTCTATTGTAATTAGAAATTCATTCATAATCTAGCTTGCTTTGGTTCTATATAAAGAACTATCGCGCCGCGGGTAAGCTTCCGCACTCGGGACGTGACACACGGTGTCAGATCTTTGAGTTGAAGATCGAGCTGCGGACGGTGAGGATGATGTACCGTGGACCGGAGCGGAGCACCTCTCAGAGTGGGGCACGGAGGAGTGTTGCCCCAGTGGATCGGTAGCAGACTTCCTTGCCAGCTCCTCCGGCCAGCGGAGGAACGGGAGGGCAGAGAGGGGACAGCAGGAGGAGAGTGCCTCCATAGCGCCATCGGCTAGGAGACCCGAGGACGGTGATGATAAAGGCGGCCCGAGAGACAAGCCGGCCGAATGATCTTGTATTTGTTATTCTTACTTGTAAATGAATGAAAGTGCAAATGAATGAAAATCTTTTTGTGTTTTGTTGTTGTTTTTTATGCGAATGAATGGATGTGTGAACGCAAATGAACATGTATATGAATGTGAATGCAGGAAATGGAAATGGGAAAACGTGAATGAAAATACAGGAACGAATGTGGATGATGAATGGCAAATGCAAGAATAAATGTGTGAACAAAATGCATGTGGACATGTGGAAAAGAACGGATGAAATTATGTAAATGAAATATGTGTGGATGTGATGTAATATGTGGATGAAATGACTGGTCAGGATGAATGAAATGGAAAGTGTGTAAAACCGCCAGGTCTAATCATAGGCAGAATGGAATAGCACAAATACAGCAGTAGACAAAGTGACGATCTAGATCCAGACCGTCAGACTCCTGTAACGCATCAGATTGAGGCCGTTAGAGATGACAGAGGCCAAACTGCAACATTAAGCAGCAGAAAATGTGACGGCCCACTGGGGAGCGTCAGAATGGTGTAACGGTAAAATTCTAGACCGTTAAAGATGATAGAACCCTGCTATATTAAGGCAGCTTGCAGAAAATGTGACGGTCCAGATGTGAGCGTCAAAGCCAAGTAATGGCTGTGATCGGACCGTCTGGAATGATCGAACAAGAAGAAGCCAAGACTGAACGGCAGGAGATGTGACGGCTTAGGGACCATGCGTCACAACAAGTAACGGTCATATCCCAGACCGTTAGGCTTGACAAAATGAGATTGGGCCAAAAAGAAACTGATAGGAAATGTGACGGCCCAGAGTTGGGGCGTCAGATCCAAGTGACGGTCCTACGATAGACCGTCAGATAACCAAGTGTACTCCGAGGCGGATTATGCCGCGAGAGTCCAAACTTGAAGGATGACTACCCAAATCCCCACTAGAACTCTTCTAAACTCGAGATAAGGCCTTCCAACTCAAATCCTATCACTCCAAAGCCAAAAGCAAGCCTTCAAAACTTGGAAACTTAGCCAAAATTCGTAACTTTGTGAATTCTCTGCTACTAGGGCTGAAGAACCTCTCCTAAGGGCAGGAAACACCATGAAGAGAAGCTTCGAGGTGATGGCCCTGGAGGAGAATGTCTACACCGGACCCAAGGCTGCAAAAAAAGAGCGTGGGGAGCTGCAGAGGCTGACATCGATCCCCAAACATCTGAGCTCCAATGCTTAAAGAGTGGTAAGCTTCTATACCTTAACCAAGTTCATCAATTCTATGTACTTCATCTGTCCTCATGATCTTCTTCTTCTTCCAGCCTCTTCCTAGTCCAAGATGCTATTCCAATCTGAAGTGGGTGGCTCCCATGATCAAGGAACTCTCTTTAGAAGTCTTAAAAATCCTTAGGGCATGGCACCTCCAACCTCTATTGGTCTTAGGCAAGAATTTTCAGAAATAATCTTTGGATTGGCCAAGCATTTCAGCCCTCATAGAGTTGTGACATCCACAAACACATACCTTCATCTTCCCTTCTTTTGAAGCTACAGTCCTATTAGAGGAGGTAGAAACCTACCTAGCCCTTCTTAAGACTAAGACGGGCGATGAAGACCTAGTTTGCTATACGGTGGAGCCTATTGACCCGTCCTTGATCTTGAGCGATTTCATCCACAATCCGAAGGACGTGAGGACAATGATCAGCCCGCACCACATACATTTGATACCCATGGCACAATGGATAGTCTCTCATTGCAAAAACAAGTGGGAGAGATATGAAGCCATAGCCAAGGCCGTGTCGGTTTGCTTATGCGGAGTTTTCCTTTTCACCACTATCGACCACCTCTTAGATACCCAAAATCTTAGCATTATCGGCGGGTTGTGGCGGGGAATGTCCATCTCTCAAGTGATCCTCTCATATCTCTATGATGGTCTAAGCTCCGCTTGCTTAGGAGGACCTCTATTCGGCTCCATGATACTCCTCGAGTGTTGGATGGGAGTGAGAATCAAATTCCAACCCAAGGAAGATATAACTTCTGCTAGCCGGATCTGCGGGAGCCACCCTTTTGTTCTTTATTGGAGGTGCATCTGGATTTTCTTCACAGGTCGAATGCAAGACGGCGGACAAGAAAACACGGGATGAATGGCGCCTCTTCTTCAACACTTTGCCAATAGGGAAATTGACCATGCGACCGAAAATCCTTCGGAGCACTTTGCTTAAAATACCGCGGCATCAAGGCCTGGACCTCCAGCTAGTGGGGAATACTACCATGCCGATCTACAACCCGCACCGGTGCCATCTTCAGATCGGATTACCTCGAATCGAAGTTCCTGCATTATCACATTACCCTCCCCTTCTAGCAAGGAAGATGGGGACCGAGGAGGATGAAAGAGTAGTTCGGAACGCGCTGACCATGTGGGAGATCAGCAAAGCGCGTCCGTGGCGAGAGGAAGTGAAAGAGAACAACGAAGCACGCCGTGGCTACGCGAAGGAGTTAGGGAAGATCCGCCCCCTTGCGGATAGGAAACTAAATGTAATTTGATTTTCTTGAAATGGATGATTGGCAATTGATAATCAGAATTGCTGTTTCATTAAGTTCAATTGAATGAGTTTAAATGATATGAAAGGAAAGTGGTTTTAATCGAAATGAGCATGAGTTGCTGCTTGATTCAGCTAAGAACCTGCAAAACAGAGTCTCTGGAGAGTGTAACGGTCTTGCAAAGGGCCGCTACCAGGATGTGATGGTCTGGCGATAGGCCGACAGGGGAATGGACTGAGAATTCTGTTCTCTGGAGGGTGTAACGGTCTAACTCCAGACCGTTAGAAAGATGTGACGGTCTGGGTGCAGATCGTCAGAGAGAGACCTACTGAAAGAATAAAGCCAATGCCTGAAGACAATGCGACGGTCCAGGATGGACCGTTACATGAGCGTGGCGGCCAGATGCTAGCGCGTTACAGTCCTGAACCTGCATAGTTGTGAGTTTTCAGCCCTGATTTTGAACCTGCGTTCTGCACACACTTAGATAAGAGACACGTTAGATCTGTTCTTAGACTCAACCCCTTGCCTTAAAGTAAGTTAGAGAATGACCATTTCTTGATATTTGGTCAAGGGGTGGAGCCTTATCAAATAGGCGGAAGACATAATAGAAATAATGCGATGTATGCAATGCATATGATGGTGTTTTTTGGAGTTTTGGGAAATATGTGAATTTTTGTTAGATTTTTTGGAATATTTGATGTTTTTGGGGTTTTGAAATGTATGATTTTTGTTTGATTTTTGGCAATATATGATTTTTGTTGGATTTTAGAAATATATGATTTTTATTTGATTTTTAGAATATACGATGATTTTTTTGGATTTTGGAATATATGATGTTTTTGGGTTTTGAAATATATGATTTTTTTATTTTTTTTTGGATTTTGGAAATCAGTGCCCCCCGACAATGTGGGTCCTTCTTATTATAACGAGAGTTACCGAGGTTGGTGTGCAACAAGGTGACAACCCCTGGCCAAGACCGAACTTGCATGACGGTGTCTCTACCAGGGCCATACCCAGGGTACTAGTCTTGATCCTAAAAGGAAAATAGAACACAGGGGTAAGCTTAGGCCATATATAGAAGTTTTTAGGACTTGAGTTCCTCTTCAAACAACACATTAGAGATTTGGTCTGTTGCGCCGGGGCTTTGTGTCCGTCATCGAACCTTAGTCCACTCTAGGCATGTATGCGATCGGGCTCATTCGTCCCGCGGGGAACTGTACTGCCACTCTTGCCGTGCCTAGCTTTCTTTCTCTTTCCAGAGCTTTGGAATCTATGATTGGAAGACTTTTGAGATAATGCTTTTGCTTTTGTCACAAAGATTGCTCCTTTGTCTTCTTCTTTTCTTTTATGTTTCTTTGCTTGTGGTGTCAGGTCATAACGGACTGCCCCTATTTGAGACCTCCTCTCGTCAGGGTGCCTAGATTGGTCATCGCCTCCTTATTCACCTCTTGCCCATGGATTCAGCCGAGGAAAGAAACGGACAGAGACTTCGACCTTCCCCCGAAGCATGGCCGAGGAGAACGGTGTCTACAAAGCGGAAAACCTGACCAGGGATGTCGTGTAGTGTGTGATTGCCGTACTCGGGACTTTTCATGGTGGAAGGGAGGGAACACCTCACTGCCGGGGCGGCACTGATTAGACTCTAAGGAAAGAAACGCTTAAGATACAACCCATTCCATGCGTGAGAGAGCTTCTCACCTTCCGCGTTCACTAAATGATAAGCATTCCCTGGATAAGCCTCTTTTACAACGAATGGCCCTTCCCAGTTAGGTTGCATTTTAGACCTAGGACCTGCAGACCGAATGAATTTGCGTTTCAAAACCATATCGCCTTTTTAAAATTTCCGTTCAATCACCTTCTTTTGAAAATAATGCGAAACTTTCTTTTGGTAAACGGATACGTGATCGGCCGCGTTCATCCTCTTCTCATCCAAGAGTTCCAACTAGACGAGCAACGCCTCTCGACGTTCGTCGAGATTAAGTTCCTTATCGAGCTGCACTCTAAGGGAAGGGATCAAGATCTCATATGGGAGCACTGCCTCCATCCCATAGGTAAGAGCGTAGGGAGTTTGTCCTATAGGAGTACGGACAGAGGTACGGTAAGCCTACAGAGCTTCCACTAGTTTTTTCGGCCAATCGGAAAATTTATTAGATTCAAATGTTTTCTTTATGATTTTAAGAAGGATTTTATTAGTGGCCTTGGCCTGACCGTTGCCTTGAGGATAATATGGAGATGAATGATGCAATGCAATATTGAACTTCTTACATAGGTCCTTGAGCTCTTGAGAAACAAACTGGGGTCCGTTATTGGTGATGATGCTGCTTGGCACTCCAAACCGTGAGATGATATTTTTCATGATAAAGCGGCACACCGTTGAAGCTTTGATCTCTGCGTACGCCTCAGCCTCGGCCCATTTGGTGAAGTACTCAGTGGCGGTAAGGATAAAGGATTTCTGCTTGATCTGAGAATTGGGATCACCGAGTGGGCCGACGACGTCGAAAGCCCACATAGAGAATGGCCAAGGAGTGTAAAGAGGATGGAGAGATGAAGCTGGAGCATGAATTTTATCAGCATGGAGTTGGCATTTAAGACACCTCCGGACATAGAGGGAGCAATCTTCCTCTAGAGTGGGCCAATAGTAGCCCTGCCTAAGGATCTTCTTTGCTAAAGCCTGGCCATTGACATGACCTCCACACTCACTAGAATGGGCCGCTTCAGCCACCTTCCAAGCCTCATCATCATCTAAGCATCTCATGAGCATTCCATTAGTAGCACACCTATATAGTTCTCCTGCAACGATGGTATACCTTGAGGCGGCTCTCCTTATTGACTTGCGCTGCTCGACATTTGCCCCTTCTGGGAACGATCCGTCCTTGCAAAACAACTCAATCTCATGATACCCGAGCAATTCTACTTCCTCCAGAATCTCTTCTAGCTTCATTAAAGATACTTCCTCAAGGTCTTCCTTCTCAGCCCTTGCCTCTACAGCTTTCCTAAGGTTGATGTACCAAGGATCCTGAAGAGAGGGTGCGTCCAATCTCTGAACGACGATGGTCTCAGTATTCCGACTGAGAGGGAAAGATAGAGAAGAAGCAAGTGAAGCTAAAGTGTCAGCCAGAGTGTTCTGAGACCTAGGAGTATGGATATAGATCAGCTTACGGAATTGCCTAGCAAGGAGCGTGACCAAATCTTGATAAGGCTTGAGCTTAGGGTCACGAGTGCGATAAGTGGACAGAACTTGTCGCAAGACGAGCTGAGAGTCTCCTATGATATTCAAATAACACGCGCCTAGGAGATAGGCGTGCTTCAATCCGGCTAGGAGAGCCTCATACTCGGTGATATTGTTGGTAGCAGGAAATCGAAGTTGATAAGCAAAGGGAACTGTCACTCCCTCTGGAGTGAGCAGAACAGCGCCGATCCTTCGGCCTTGAGAATTGAGCGCACCATCGAAGTGCAGGGACCAATAGGGATGATGAGAGATAGCAGAGAGATGCTCATCAAGGAAATCATCCTGAATAGAGTTGGTGTGAGGGATGGAGAGATGGGCGAGATGCTCAGCGATGGCGTACCCTTTGACCACCTTTTGAACGACAAATGTGATATCGAATTGGGAGAGGAAGCTCTGCCAGCGAGCTAATCTACTAGAAAGGATATGCTTTTCCAAGAGATAGCGGATCGGGTCCATTCTAGAGATCAACCTAACTGGGTGGGCAAGAAAGTAATGTTTAAGCTTCTGAGCTACCCACACTAAGGCGGCACAAGTCTTTTCCATAGCGGTGTATCTGGCATCAGCCGGGTTGAATAATCGAGAGAGGTAATAAGCAACCCGCTCTCATCCTTCATCATCTACTTCTGCTAAGACTGCCCCTAGGGAGTCCTCAATGACCGAGATGTATAGGATTAGGGGTTTCCCAGGGACAGGAGGTTGCAAAACTGGGGGATTGGATAGATATTCCTTTAGGTCCTGATAGGCCTTCTGACAGTCCTAATTCCATTCAAACTTTACCCCCGCCTTAAGCAATTCATAAAACGGGTGGCACCTTTGAGAATGTTGGGATATGAATCTTCTGATGAATTGCAATCTACCAATCAGTCCTCGCAGTTCCGTAATGTTCTTCGGTGGAGGCATGTCCAAGATGGCCTTTGCTTTGTTAGGATCCATCTGGATCCCCCGTTTGCTAACTATAAAGTCTAGCAGCTTCCCTGAAGAGACTCCGAATACACACTTCTTCAGATTCATTTTAAGCTTGTACTCCCTGGCTCTTTGCAGCACCTTTGCCAGAATAGAGGGGTGTTCTTCTTTAGTCCTTGACTTCACCAAAATGTCATCCACGTAAGCTTCCATATAGATATGCATCATGTCGTGGAAAATGGCCATCATCGCACTCTGATAGGTGGCGCCCGCGTTCTTCAGACCGAACGGCATAACCACG
Organism: Amorphophallus konjac; assembly: GCA_022559845.1. Taxonomy (NCBI): domain Eukaryota; kingdom Viridiplantae; phylum Streptophyta; class Magnoliopsida; order Alismatales; family Araceae; genus Amorphophallus; species Amorphophallus konjac. Next base: position 139,546,842 of record CM040127.1, on the reverse strand, counting down.
TAACAGTATGTGTCCCAGGGCATGGTGAAGGAGGTTTTCTCTTGATCTTCCGGAGCGAGACGGATCTGATTATAGCCGGAGTAACCATCCATGAATGATAAAGCTTCGTAGCCGGCAGTGTTATCCACCAGGACATCTATGTGAGGCAGCGAGAAATCATCTTTGGGACATACTTTATTAAGATCCCTGAAATCGATGCATATCTGAACCTTTCCATCCTTATTGATAATAGGGACTATGTTTGCCACCCACTGGGGATATAGAACCACTCTAATGAATCTGGCCTTGTACAACTTGTTGACTTCTTCCTTAATCCTCAAGGCCATGTAGGGGTGAAATCTTCTCGACCGTTGTTTCACAGGTGTTGCCCCTGGTTTAAGCACGAGTCAGTGTTCCACTAAGGAGGGGTCAAGACCTGGCATGTCCTCATAAGACCAGGCGAAAGAATCGCTATACTCCCTCAAAAACTTAATCAAATCTTATTCTACTTGGTGAGGGAGGTTAGCGGCAATAATGATGGGCCTTGGGTCTTCTTCAATCCCTAAATTTACTTCCTTCGTAGGTTCATCCACTGCCGACGATGGCTCGTCGAATCTCTTTAGTCCTTGCGCATACAAATCGGCAGTGTCATCTACGTTGCTGTCCTCATCATCAATCGGGTCTTTTTCATCCAGGATTTCATTGACACCGAGTACATCATCGCTCCACACCCCCTCTATTTCCTCTTCATCTTCAATCATGATTACAGTAGCAACAAATTTTGGACACTTTAAAAGCGCATGACACCGCTGAGCTAGATCTTGCAAGAACCTATCAGGGGTTGATTTTGATGGACGTGCAAGCGGGCGTGGCTCAGGGGAGGAAGGGTTGGACGAGCTAGAACAAGACTCTACTTCTCTAAACCTAACTGACTCTACTTCCCTAGACTCGACGGACCCTACACCTAACCTGGGGGGAAGAAAATCTAGTGGAAGGGAAGGAGCAGGGGACTCGTGCCCCTGGGAGGAGGATGGAGACAAGGTAGCATAATCTTCCACTGAAATCTCGGTTTCAAATTTGACGTTATTTTTTGGAGATTAGTGGAGACCACACAACAGGATGGAGGAGGCGGGAGTTGCATGGGGAACAATTCGGGGAAAATGCAATCGAAGAATGGATCGGAGGACCGGAACCACATCTCGTGGAGTGGAGTGGTGGAGGAGGGAGGAGTGAATAGATCAACCAGATTAACAGGAGGACAACGCCCACAGGCGCAAGGTACAAATAAGATTTCAAACGGATCATTGAGAGATGGATTGATCGTGATTGGGGGAGGACGGGATATGAGTTCCCATTGCTGAAAAAATGATTGAAGATGGGAGGAAGACCAAGAAAAGATAATCGGCGAGCTCTCCTTCTCCCGTAGATCATCAACTGGCGGCTTCTTCGGCCTCCATTGGACGAGCCGAACCTCTTGATGCGTCTATCGACAGCCTCCTTCATGGAATAATCTTTCAAAGGCTTGACTATAGTCAATCATGTCATCAACTGGCCTTTTTGGTGGTAGAGGGGGACAGGCAACTGCACAAACTGAGCCTTTCCTTTCTGGCAGAACTGGCTGAGGGCTTAATGTGCCTAGCTGGAGAGGCCCTCTGACAAAATGCTGACGATAGTCCTAGGTGAGTGGCCCAGAGTCACCCATCATAGACAATGCAGTCTCTCGGTAGCCGAGACATCTCCTGTTCATTTTTCTTCCCCTGGGGATGGGCTTGGTCCTTCCCTGCAATTGAGCACCGAGGCCTCTCCCCGCTTGGTAGCCTAGCTTCAGTATAATGTCCCAGCCCTTGGAATCTCGGATATGGGGCTTCATCTTGATATTAACTGCAGCAGTGACGGGCTTGCAAGGTGCATAAGCCCACGGAAAGTCTAGATCTAGCACAGAGATAACTGGCCGGCTGCTTGGCCATAATGTGGGAAGGACCTTTTCTGAAATAGCTTTAACAGATTGGACAGTGGACAAGCTCTTAACTTTGACGACACTCCCTTGGAAAAGGAATTTAATGCATTGATGCGCAGTGGAGGGTACGGCGCTGAGAGTGTCAATCCATGGGTGACCCAAGATAGCCTTGAACATAGGGTCGATGTCCAGGACATAGAATTCCACATGCATAGTAAGGGGCCCAAGTTCTGCCTGAATAGTGACCACCCCGTGACATGCTCTCCTCGAGTTGTCATATGCAACTATAGTAGTGGGGGTTGGCCGTAGTAATTCCTCTGAGATATTGCAGGCTCGAAGGGTACTAAGTGGGCACACATTAATAGATGCCCCTGTATCAACCAGTGCTGCATCAATATTGACTTTATTCAAAGTGATTGAAATGCAGAGCGGCATTTGCCGAGCTTCTGGAGGAGCTAGCTCGGTTTCAGAAAATGTGATCGCCGGCCCTTTAGAAATTATTTCCAGTGCTGTCGGTAAACTGTCAACTGCCATGTCCTCACTGACCATCACCTTTTGCAAGAAATTTCTAAGAGCATCCTGGTGAAGGGTGGATCTCTTGATAAGCTCCAGGACTTATATCTTAGCGGGCACCCTGTCCAGATGATGTAGCAAGTCGTATTGAGTACCCGGCAGAGGTTCGGCTTCCTCTTGCTCGGTAGCCGACTGGGAAGACTGGGGATTAGAAGTAGTGGGATAATTCCGATGGAACAACTGCCCGCTCCGTAGGGTGTGGTATTGTGCCGGCACGGCATCAGAAGATGGCATAATTGGCCCGGTGGTGTGGATGAGTGGAATAGGCTGTGTGAGAGAAAGAATTTGGTGGGAAGTGGTGTTGGTGGAGGTAATAAGCGGCTATGGGCGGATGATGGGTACGGGGTTTGTGGAAGGCGGGGTGGTGATGATGGGCGCTGGTACGGAGGGAGGATAGGCTAGTGGAGGCGTGGTGATGAGTGGAGGGTTGGGTGACGGTGTAATGACGGTAGCGGGGGTAACTGGTGGCGGGTGTGATAGAATTGTGGGTGGTGGCGGAGTTACTGGAGCGGGTGTGAATGGGAGAACAAGTGGTGTAGGTAAAATGCTAGAGGGAGCAAGGGGATTGCGGTGATTATGGTGGAAGGCCATTATCTCAGGCGTGGTGCCGTCATCGTCAGAGGACCACCCGATGTTAGGGGCCGGGGGTTGGACTATGTTTACCTGGGCTGGTGCCGGCGGCTGAGGCTGTGGAGCAGGAGGATGGTTCGGCATCGGGTTTTGGTGGATCCCCAAGTCCTGAACTGGCTACTGTTGCTGTTGTGGCTGCTGTTGCGACTGCGGTGCTTGTTGCTGCTGCACTTGCTGCCTCGGCGGCTGCCTTCTCTTTTCTTTGATTTCAACAATGGCCTTGTGCATCTCGGCCCAATCAATTCTCTGTCCTTCATGAAGGTCATATACTAGGTCCTTGAACTGAAAACATCCTTCAATTGTGTGGCCCGACTGCCTGTGGAACATGCAGTACTTTGTCTGGTCAACAGCCAGGTTCCAGTTGGGCAATTCTGGATGAAGTTGTATAGCATTGATTGACATGAGGGCCGAGACGATATCTGTGAGGGTCTCTGGCAAGGGTGGATATTGCGCCCTTTTAGGAGCTGGGCGGTTGTTATTGCTATTGTTATAGCCATTGGGTGGAGGGACATTGTGGTATTGTGGAGGCTGTGGTGGCTGTTGTGGTGCGGCGAAGGTATTTTGTGGAATGGTGAAGGCGGGCGGAGGGTTTTGTGGAGTGGCTTGGAAGTTTTGAGGAGCGGGGTTCTGTGGAGTGCGGGAATTTTATGGGAAGCAGAAGGGTGCGGCTTGGAAAGGGAAAGCAACGGCTTGAACTTGCTCGTTCATCTGGATCCCCTCGGTAACAGGCCCTTGAGGCTTCTTATTATACTTGGGCTTTTGGTTTTCAAAGAGCGAGTGTATGGGGGAATCCTTGAACTGAGTTTGGATAAAGCGCGCTCGGCTATATAGTTGATGCATGTTGGCTATATCATTCATGGCTAGAATATTGCAGAAGGTTGGAGTGGCATTAGAAATCAACAATATGACCTTCTCTTCCTCCGGAATGTGGCCGGGCACTCTAGCGGCCATCTGCCTCCATCGGTCGGCATAGGCAGCAAATTCCTCATCTGGTTTCATCTTTTCGGCCACCAAATCTGTAAATGAATATTCCGGGCCGACTCTATCTTGGAACCGCTGAATAAGCTTATCCTTTACTATCTTGAAACTCTCGGCATCTTCTAGTGGCAAAGAATAGAACCATTCCAATGCAACACCATCTAGTGATCGGCGAAATAGATACGCCATGAGGCGATCATCGTATTAAAATTGAGCCGACTCGTATAAGAAGTCCCTCACATGAACAAAAGGGTTGCTGTTCCCATCATACTTCCTATAATTGGGGAGCTCGGACTGTGGAGGGAACCGTATGTTCTGAAAACTCGAGACTGGAACGTCTACCAAAGATTGAGGGCCAACTCGCTTTTGAAGGAAGTCGAGTTGCTGCTGCATGGCGGCCCACTTATCAAGCAACTCCTGCTCTCGGGAGGGAGCAGGGATAGTAAAAGATTGATTTTGAGGAACAGAAGGGTAAGCAGATGGAGGAGACGGCCCATAGGAAGGATGGTGGATCGAAGGATGACCTACGTTAGATTGGACCTGGGCTGCCCCTTGCTGAGGGCGCATAAAATCATTCGGACCAACAAGAACTTGCGGCACAGCTGGGCCTGAGGTATGATGATCCTACGGGAAAGAAGGGACAAAGGTATTGCCCTTAGCAAGGAATTGCTGGGCCGAACTAGAAGACTGGCCCATTTCAAGATTGGGGAAGCGGAGGGTCCTAGGTTGGACCGGAGTGAGATCAACGGACTGTACAATGGGTCCGTCATCTCTAGGTTGAGCGACGGACGGATTGGTATGACCAAAGACAATCGGAGAAGGTGGGGTGTTGGACCCCTGCATAGCCTGATAGACCGCCTGAAGCTGGGCCGTGTCTAACTGAGCCATCATCTGAAGGACAGAATTGGCGGAAGGAAGAGGAGGATTTTTAGTGGACGGAACACTCTGCATAGGAATGGAGGATGAGGGAGGAATGAGCTCTTCCCTGGGTTGGAACGAGACAACCCTAGAGGGATCCTCTAGAAGGCCCTGAGGGAGAGACTCCTCTTGGAACCGAGGAAGATCAAAGGAAGCCATGGTAGATTCGAAGAGTGGGTTGAAATAGGGTGAGGAGAGGGACTCGCCCCCGGGTGATGATGCTTCTAACGGATGGAGGTGACTCCACATGCAATGGACAACCTTAAAAGATGCAAACAACACACAACAATCACACAATAAGTGACCAAACTTAGACGACTTCTAGCAAAGATGTAAGTGAAAAAGAAATGAAGACACTCCAAGTCAACCAAGTTGCTTAAGATGATGCCACAAGATTTCTATGATTTCTCCTTTGGAACTTTAATAGATTGATTAAAAATGTGCTCTCGCCAATGGGTTCCTAATAGGAGAGGGGTGTAAGGCTTGGTTTGACTCTCAATGTGATCACTCCTTCACTTATGCAATCCTAGACACGGGGTGGAAAGGTACAACCGGCCCGGCGTCCATGTGAGAATCCACGGCTCGCGGGGACTTATGGAGGTCCCTGATGTGATTTCCTAGTCGGCCCCAAGGAATATGGAGATGAGAGGTCCGTACACCAAGGTAGGAAAAATGTAATCTAATGTATGACAATATGCATGAACCTATGCGCACCGGAGTGCATGCAAGTTCTAACCTAGAATCTAGCAAACAAGTATGCACACAATGAATATGAATAAGCAAAATAATGAGGGAGGAGACCAGATATCACCCAAGCATAAAAATCACAGCAGAAACTGCAAAAAGGAAATGTACCTCGAGATGCGTACCTATCTGGTGTATGTAATGGTCTAGGGGACCTGCGTCAGAAGTAAGTGACGGTCGAAGACCAGACCTTCAGAATCGGCGTAACACAGGAACAGGAGACCGTCAGAGGAGCCAGGGAACCAGAAACAGCCGGGAAATGAAAGGGAAACCCGGGGAAAACCAAACAAGGAAATGATGGCAGGTTTAATAGAGATCAAAAGCACGATTGGCACGAGATGTCCCACCGTGATTGCCAAAAAATTATATGTAGATTTATTTTCTTCCTTATCCATGTCCCTGCCCTTGGAATCTCCGATCTGGGGCTTCGTCTTGATATTAACTGCAGCAGTGACGGCCTTGCAAGGTGCATAAGCCCACGGAAAGTCTAGATCTAGCACAGAGATAATTGACCGGCTGCTTGGCCATAATGTGGGAAGGACCTTTTCTGAAATAGCTTCAACAGATTGGACCGTGGACAAGCTCTTAACTTTGACGACCCTCCCTTGGAAAGGGAATTTAATACATTGATGCGCAGTGGAGGGTACGACGTTGAGAGTGTCAATCCATGGGCGACCCAAGATAGACTTGAACATAGGGTCGATGTCCAGGACATAGAATTCCACAGGCATAGTAAGGGGCCCAAGTTCTGCCTGAATAGTGACCACCCCGTGACATGCTCTCCTCGAGTTGTCGTATGCAGCTATAGTAGTGGGGGTTGGCCATAGTAATTCCTCTGAGATATTGCAGGCTCGAAGGGTACTGAGTGAGCACACATTAATAGATGCCCCTGTATCAACCAGTGCTGCGTCAATATTGACTTTATTCAAAGTGATTGAAATGTAGAGTTGCATTTTCCGAGCTTCTGGAGGAGCTAGCTCGGTTTCAGAAAATGTGATCGCCGGCCCTTTAGAAATTGTTTCCAGTGCTGTCGGTAAACTGTCAACTGCCATGTCCTCACTGACCATCACCTTTTGCAAGAAATTTCTAAGAGCATCCTGGTGAAGGGTGGATCTCTTGATAAGCTCCAGGACTTATATCTTAGCGGGCACCCTGTCCAGATGATGTAGCAAGTCGTATTGAGTACCCGGCAGAGGTTCGGCTTCCTCTTGCTCGGCAGCCGGCTGGGAAGACTGGGGATTAGAAGTAGTGGGATAATTCCGATGGAACAGCCGCCCGCTCCGTAGGGTGAGGTTTTGTGCCGGCACGGCATCAGAAGACGACATAATTGGCCCGGTGGTGTGAATGAGTGGAATAGGCTGTGTGAGAGAAAGAATTTGGTGGGAAGTGGTGTTGGTGGAGGTAATAAGCGGCTATGGGCGGATGATGGGTACGGGGTTTGTGGAAGGCTGGGTGGTGATGATGGGCGCTGGTACGGAGGGAGGATAGGCTAGTGGAGGCGTGGTGATGAGTGGAGGGTTGGGTGACGGTGTAATGACGGTAGCGGGGGTAACTGGTGGCGGGTGTGATAGAATTGTGGGTGATGGCGGAGTTACTGGAGCGGGTGTGAATGGGAGAACAAGTGGTGTAGGTAAAATGCTAGAGGGAGCAAGGGGATTGCGGTGATTATGGTGGAAGGCCATTATCTGCGGCGTGGTGCCGTCATCGTCAAAGGACCACCCGATGTTAGGGGCCGGGGGTTGGACTACGTTTACCTGGGCTGGTGCCGGCGGCTGAGGCTGTGGAGCGGGAGGATGGTTCGGCATCGTGTTTTGTGGATCCCCAAGTCCTGAACTGGCTATTGTTGCTGTTGTGGCTACTGCTGCGACTGTGGTGCTTGTTGCTGCTACAATTACTGCCTCGGCGGCTGGCTTCTCTTCTCCTTAATTTCAACAATGCCCTTGTGCATCTCGGCCCAATCAATTCTCTGTCCTTCATGAAGGTCATACAATAGGTCCTTAAACTGAAAACATCCTTCAATGGTGTGCCCCGGCTGCCTGTGGAACATGCAGTACTTGGTCTGATCAACGGCCGGGTTCCAGTTGGGCCGTTCCGGAGGAAGCTGTATAGCATTGATTGACATGAGAGCCGAGAAGATATCCATGAGGGTTTCTGGCAAGGGAGGGTACTGTGCCCTTTTAGGAGCCGGGCGCTTATTATTGTTGTTGTTCTTGATCTCGAATGAGGTGAGTCATTCCACTCTAAGTTGGAAGGTTTCCTTCGATCTGCTCGCTTGATCTAGCTAGCTGAAGATTCCTGTCTGGAGTTTAGTCAGTTGTTTCCTTTCCTTTCCGTTGCCTCCGGTTGCTAGCCGTGTTTTCCTTCCTTAGTTGTTAGTTCCTCCAGACCTGCATCTTATTGGTTGGCTATGAACATGTGCATGAATGATAAATATGATGAGCAAATAACAATGATCTCAATCAACCTATGAACATGTGAACCATGAACCTAGGCAATCAGAACAAGCTCTAGCATGGGCAATGCTATCTCAATCAAACTAAACTAAAGAAAGAAAAGAAAAACACATGCCGGAGCGTTGAGCAATGGAATAAATAAAACACACCACGTGGGTGGAACAAGTAAAAAAAAAGAGATATAAGAGAGAGAAAACCAATGCCGAATACTAAGGAAAGAAACGTGATCGCCACTAAGGTAATAAAACAAGCCAAAGACCTGAATAATACCTTAGAAATAGGAGGATGATGCACTCGCCCACGGGAGATAGAAACCACTGAAATATGTAGATCTGCTGAATGTAACGGTCCAGCACCTGTGCGTCACAGGAGCGTGACGGTCGCCCGATGAACCGTTAGAGGAACCTAACGCGTCTGACCGAGACCGTCAGAGTATCTGCAGCACCAACTTGCGAATCCTTCAAACTCCAAACCTTCCCGCCGGCTAGAAAGCTTGGGCCTCGTCTAATGAACTCTGAAAATACCTGACAAAGAACGTGAACACAAGAAAATAACCCCAGATTAGCCTTTCACACAACGTAGCATCAATTCTCAAGTGAAGTTAATATCATTCAAAAGGAAAGGGGAATACCGGGGAAGTTTGTTTTTTTTAACCCCTCTGGGTGTTTTCAAAACGTGGGAGGGAGGTTTAGATGATCAAAACAAGTGGAAGAATGTAAGAGAAGGAAGAGGGACAATGCTATGATGAAAGGAACAAGGGAGGAACACAAGTGTGCAAACTATGAACTTTAAAACCCAAAACCAAAGTACTCCCTTGATTGTGAGACAGATGGATGCAGAAATCAATTCTTTTTGGTTGGATGTGGCTCCTGAATGCGACAGCACTTCGACGCAAACTCCAGATTTTTCCTCCTTAGGCCATGAAGTTAAGGGTGCTATTTATAGACCCTCCAACTCTCCGGTCGAGCAGAGGATAATCCAGTAAGAAAGGAGGATAATTCTTAGCAAACTCTTGAAGATAATACTCCCAAGAGTGCATAGAAACAAACAGAAGGTTTTGAGGATCAGATTTGGAAGAGAAATCACAAGATCAAACTCTCAACTCGACCACGGAGTAGCAGAGAAAAGACCAGACCAGCCAGGACTCTCTGTTGGATGTAACGGCTACACGAAAGACCGCCACATGAACGTAACGCGCCAGGGGAAGACCGTCACAAAACCTTATCTCTTAAGAAGATAACATCAACGGGAAGAAGTTCTAAATAGTTCAACTCTGAATGAATGTAACGGCCATGGGATGACGCTTTACAATAATAGAACGGTTGCACGACAGACCGTTAGAATCAACGGATAGGCAAAAGGATAAGCATTGGAATAAGGCCTTAAGCCCTAGGACTCTTCAAGATGTAACGGCCAAGGGACAATGCGTTAGAATAACGTAACACCCCTGGAATAGACCGTTAGAGACAATAAGGATCCAAAAGTGATAAGAGCTTGCTAAGCTTCATCAAATGACAAGCCACAAGGAATCAGACCCAACCAAGAGGTCAAAACCCATGAAATAGACCTCGAACTGATCAAGAAGGTTCAATGAAAGGTGATAACTCGGAGCATCATATAGAATGAACAAGGAGATGACCCAACCTATTGGTCATAAAATGGGTGTCAACAGATGCCCTTCCTTAACGTCCTCTTTGCAGGGGAGCGAGCGGAGGTGAGGCGAAAGCGAAATGGAACATGGAGATGAAGCGGAAATGAAGCGGAATGGACCGAAAAGCGGGCGTTAAGGCAAACGACACCCATTCAACCAACAAGCGATAGGACTTTTCTGGAAGCTTCAAACTAATCACAAGGAAATAGCCAACCAATATGATGCAAGTCTGGAGGAACTAACAACTAAGGAAGGAAAACACGGCTAGCCGCCGGAGGCAACGAAAAGGAAAGGAAGCAACTGACTAAACTCCAGACAGGAATCTTCAGCTAGCCAGATCAAGCGAGCAGATCAAAGAAACCTTCTAACTCAGAGTGGAATGACTCTCCTCATTCGAGATCAAGAACACATCTATTCACCATCATTGAGACATATGGATAGAAAAGGATGCTTATGATGCATGCTGGGCTAAAATAAAAGAAATCATCAAAACAAATGCAAAGAAAGATAAAATAATAAGATACTCGAGAATAATATTGTTGTGCCCCTGTGTGGTTTTGATGATGGCTGACACACCATGAGTCACACTGAGGTGTGCTAATTAATTTAGATGACTGTTTGATTGCTTAAATATCTGATTGTTTGCTTGAATAGCTAATTCATGAATATGGCTAGATTGGGTTAACGTAGTGGCTAATTGTTCATGCAGTGCGTTGACGCTTCAAGGACACTGCGTTGACGCAGTAGTTGCTGGTTTACTTGCTGCGTTGACGTAGTGGAACAGCTGGGTTGACGCCATGCTGCTTTGTCTACTTTTTGTGTGAAAGTCTATACACTGTCTCCTTGCTCAAGCATCACCTCGAGAAGTCTGTACAGCGTTCAAGTCTATACATCAGTTGCCTTGAATCTGGATGATCAAGTCCATACATTCATGGCTTTCCCTACGTTCTGGCCAAGTCTATACAGCCTCATCTTTACCTTCATTCCAAGCCAAAGTCTGCACATTGGCCAAGTCTACACATCGGCCTGTGGCCTACTTAGCTGAAGTCTGTACAGCGTCCGTTGTCTAGAGTTCTTGAAGTCTGTACATCGGACTGGTTCTTTTGAAGTCTATACATCGTGGCCTTGAACTTTCAAGTCTGTACACTCTTTATTTCAAAGTCTGTACATTGTTGCCTTGAAGCCTTCATAAGTCTGTACACTGTTTAAACCACCAAGTCTGTACATCGCTTCAAGCGCTTCTAGTCTATACAGCCTGCCTTCACGTTCAGACTCTATACATCACTCCTCAAAGGCTAAGTATATACATCTGTCAAATGCCTCAAAGTCTGTACACTACCTTTGGGTTTCAAGTCTATATACTCCCTCAGTGTACATACTTATTCATTGGCATCAACTAAGTCTATACACTCGTTCCTTCACGCCATAAAGTGCCTTAATGTACATGTTCGTGCGTCAACGCCATCAACAAGCAGCGTCGACGCAGCGGCGGAAGAGAGGCCAATACACACTTCTGATTTTCATCCGTGCGTCAATGCCACCAACTGGCAGCGTCGACGCATCAGTTCAAGAAAGGGGCGACTGATCTCTGGCTGTCTTCAACGTGTCAACGCTATCCACAGCAGGGTCGACGCAGTGGGACAAATTCAAATGTGTACAAGCAAAGAGTAGACGCAGTGATGCCAGTGCGTCAACGTGGTCAGTCTCCAGAAACAGTAAGTGTGGTAAATTACTAGAATATTTCGATGCAGTACAAGGAGACCCCAATTATGAAAGGGCACGTGATCCTATAACAAAGGACGTGCCAGCAGTCAGACACGTGGAACCTGGGGCCTGCTACTTCACCACGTGGACCAACCCATCGAAGCTCTCTAGGGCATCTCTGCCCTATCCTCCGGAGCCCCTATTATTGGTATATAAATCCCTCTTCGTCTTCAAAAAAGGATAGCTCACTCCAAGGAAGAAGTAAAGCAAAAGAGGCCATCTGAGAGCAGGAAGAGAGCCATCGAGAAAAGCTGAAGAGCAGAGAGTGCCTTCACGATATAGAGAATAGAGAAGAAAGAAAGAAAGAAGAAGAAGAAGAAAAGAGAGTTCGTGCTGAGAGAAAGAGAGAAGCAGAAGAAGAAGCTCATGCTGGACCGTGGATCAAATCCAGGCCAGCCAGCTCCTGCGAGAGCCACATTTGATTTTATCTTTTCAGCTTTCTGTTGCTGCATTTTTGTTTTTCCTTTGAACTATTCACTTGCTGTTCTTCTGATCCTCTAGTGTGAGGTCGGGTTCCCTCCGGTGTGGAGGAAGAGAGACTTGCGTCTCTGGTTGCCTTTGACTGGGTGTCATTGGTTGTTTCCCTCCGGTTGAGAGGAAGAGAGGTCCGAGACCTCTAGTTTGCAGGTGACTTGGTGTCACTTGTGTTTCCCTCTGGGTTTCAGAGGAAGAGTGACTTGGGTCTCTAGGTTCCCCTCCGGTTTGGAGGAAGGGAGGTTTGGTCCTCCGGTTCTGGGCTTGTGGGTAGCACGTCCAGGGGTTCCCTCCGGGTCTGGAGGAAGAGAGACCGTGTGTCTCTGGTTTCCAAGTGGCTGGGAGTCACTTGGGGTGTCCCTCCGGTTGGGAGGAAGAGGGGAGGTTGTTCCCCTGGTCAAGCTGTTTGGCAGCATTTGTTGCAGACTGAGTCTGCTGTGCTAGTGTTACTAGTGGAAGCCTCACTCCGGTTGGGAGTGAGGGGTGGACGTAGGTCTTTGGACCGAACCACCTAAAAATCCTTGTGCAGTGGTTTGTTTTATTGCCTGCTTCCGCTAGATGCATGCTAGGACCGTGATTTAATTGATTATCTATATCCTAGAGTTTAATTGAGTTTGCATATCTTATGTTTGATCAATTGTCCTCTGATCTTGTTGTTATCATCTCATGCGAATTTTAAATTGGGTAGAATTCTTTGAAAGATCCATTCACCCCCCCTCTGGATCTGTGTTTATCAATCGCACATAGCTAACAATTGGTATCAGAGTGGTTACTGCTTCAAGATCCAACGATCTGCAGTGATCCCCGTGCTTCTCGGTGCTTATTCCGGTTTGCTGCTCCTTGATTTTTGTCTAATTGATCATAGCCTATAAATGGCTCTTCCACTAGTTTTCAATGGGTCTAACTTTGATTCATGGTTCAGTAGTTTGCGTAACTACGTCAATCTAGATAATCCCGATTTGTGGAAGTTAATTACTCATGGTCCTCATAGGTTACCACGAAAAGAGTCCAAATGGACTGATCGTCATAGATCAATGCATAGAGAAAATCAGAAAGCTATAAATCTGATAAAAGCATCCATTAACAAGGCCTTACACTTTTGCCTTCATGATTGCAGGTCTGCTAGGGATATTCTGGACAAGATGAAACTAACTTGCAGAACAGGGAAGGAAAACTGCATGATGACTGATGGGAGCGACCATAGCAGCAGCCACAGTGATAAAGAAGAGAACGAAGTTCAGGTAAATCCCTTTGCGGACTATACCTTAGATGATTGGGTAGATGCTTATTCCAAGCTGTTAAGATCTAGCAATAAATTGAGCTAGAAAAACAGATCTATGAAAAAACGGTTAGATAGGTTTGAGAATTCTAAACTTACTGGTGAGGACAGTGATACTCTGAAAACTGAAAATCAGATATTTAGAAGACAGCCAACTGATCTTGATTCTATTACTTCAGATCTGGAATATCTGAAATCTGAAAATGCTAGACTCAAAAAACAAGCTGAGGAATCTGGATCTAAATCAGTGAGCCTTGAAAATGAAAATAGATTGATTTCTGAAACTTTAGAGACTGTCAGAATAGAAAACTCAGAACTTCAGAAAAGGCTTGAAAATCTTCAATCTGAAGATGAACAAGAAGTGTTTAGTGAATGTCAGACCTCCTTAAGTGTTTTGAAATTTGATGATGAAATCCTGGAACAAAATGGTAAAATGAGACAGGAGATCTGCAAGCTAAAACAGTTAAATACAGCTATGTCTGAGAGACTTATCACTCTTGAAAAGGGGAAGAATGTTAGCCTAGATAGCTCTGATGAGCTAATGAAAGCTGAACAGGAAATTGAAAGTCTTAGGACTGTTAATCAAATGTTGAAAGAAGATGCTGTTTGCTATAAAAATAAAGTTGATGAATATGAAATCCATGTATCAAAGCTTGGATCAGAAGTTACAGAATTGAGGAAATCTCTTGAGAAATTTATCAGTGGAAAAGAAAATCTTGATAAAATTCTTGGATCTAAAGTGAATCTCCGAAGAGAGGGTTTGGGCTACAAACCAATAAATAAAAAGAGCTTTGAAAGTAAGCTTCAAACTTCATTCGTGAGTAGCTCTAAGTCTGGCAGCACATCGAATGTGCCTATTTTTGAATTTAGTGCTAAGAAGAATCAAAATTCCACTGACAGCCCTAAGTCTGAGAAACAAGTTCAAAAATAGAAAAAGACTGTTCATGTTCAGAACAAAGATTCAAGGAACTCTCATGATAAAACTGAGAATGCTGTGCCTAAATTGAACAAACACATTCATGCAAATAAAAAGAAAATTTCATGCCATTACTGTCATAGGGTTGGTCACTTGATGCATGAATGTAAATTGATAGAACAGGATGATAGAATGCATGCTAGGAAGTACAATAACAAAAACAGTCCTGTTGAACAGAAAAGAAAAAGTTATTGTTATCATTGTGGAAAAACAGGTCATGTTAGTGAACAATGTTGGTTTGCCAAAGGTAAAGGCAAATATTTTTCAAATTCTAATCATGTCAATTTGTATGAAAATCAGCATGTCCTTAAGAGGAACAAAAATGGGTCTAGGGGCCAACACATGGTGTGTTCCACCTGTAGCAAGTCAGGCCATAGGGCGGTTGACTGCTGGCTTAATGTTGGTAGAAGAAATTTCATCTTCTGCTATCACTGTGAGAAACCTGGCCATACAGTCAAAGACTGCTGGCATTCTCAGAGAAAGAAGGTCAACTCTAAATTGGTTAAACAAAGTGTGTTTGGTAGAAACAAATCTGTTCAAACAAGAAAATCCCTCACATGCCTTGAGTGTGGAAAGCAAGGTCACAAGGTGACTGATTGCTGGTTTTCTGACCATCTGAAACAAAGTGGTGGTAAAAATAGAAACATTCATGCTCATGATTTTAGCACACCTGCTTACATGCATAGTAAGAAATTCAGACCGAGTGGTTCATGTGATTATTGTGGTCGGTCTGGACATTCCATGCCTAGTTGCTATATGAAAAAGCATGATGATATGATGGCTCAGAAGCTTTGAAAAACATCCCATCAAAATGCCACTAACCCTGCAGGACCCAAGGAAACTTGGGTACCAAAATGTGTCAAGTGAGAAACTTTTTGCAGGTGTGTCTTGGGAACGAGAAATAAAAGGGGCAAATAAACCAAGACACCCTAAGAAGGTAAACCCCACTCATGCACTTCTCAGGTAAGTCTCTTGACTTTTCAATGAGTCTGCTTAGATGGCATTAGGTATATAGATAGATTTGTTAATTAGTGGTTTAAACATGCATGTTTACATTTCCATGCAATAGTTGTTGCGTCTGGATATGCTCATTTTGTGACTGCATACATCTAGAATTTATGACTCATGAATGATTTTCAAATGTTTTGAATGCATACCGTCAGGGGGAGCTGCACTGCATATCATGCACATTTGACTAGTCTAATACCCTTCAGGGTTTTCATGCCCTTCATGAGTAGTTAATGCATCTAATTGCATCTTAGAGTGGCATCATTTAATCATGAAATTTTTCAAAAGAAAAGGGAGGGTTTCAGTTTATGCATTTAGTGAGGGGGAGCATTTCTCATTATTCATTCATGTAATTGCATGTGACCATCATACCTCTCATCAAAGCTCATGTCTGATGACTAATACTCACCTTCCTGTTTCAACTGCAATCTTGATAAACTCCTTGGTGATTGTGAAATGCATTGTATTTCAGCCTCTTGCTTCAACTCTTGTCAGCCATTGTCACTCATACTATCAATTGGTATCCATTGGCATTTGTTGACTTGGCTGTACCTGAAAAATGCTCTTGCCTTCCTTGAAGTCCCAGAAAGATTTCTCTGCGCATATCTTGATCATAAATCCGAAAACATTGTTTTTAAGGAAATTTCTATCATATAGGACTATGAATGTCTGAAGCTTTCAGCCGGTTGAAGTTTCATGTATTTCTTGTGTTTGTTTATGAATTCTTCCTGAAAATATCTGAGTTAGTCTTAATAAACTTTAACCAACCCTTTCATGTTGTGTCTTTTAAACTCTTCTGAAATCTGAAATTCTGAAATCATGATTTTCCTTGACTGATTTGTATGAAAATATGTATTGTTTTTAAACATCAGGGAATATGGATTATGTCAAATACCAAATCTTGTCAGAGCAATGTCTTTGGTCACTGAGAAACACATCTCATTCATCAAAGAAATGAATTAAGATATGTCACGAAGTGCCATAGTTAACTCTGCTTAAATATGTTGATTAAAAATCTGGCAGAACAATGGCAGGCACACTGAGAAATACATGTCCCTCATCAAAGAAATGAGTTTCAGTGTGTCATGAGGTGTAAATGATATCTCTGTTCTTAAGAAGCATGACAGTTAGTCCTTCCAAGCACTTAGGGATACTGGCGTCTAAATAACGTGTATCCTCAAGTTGTAAGAATGTACTTAACTTAATTGCTCCTGAATATTGTTGTTAAAAATTCGTTGCCTATCTAGCATATCATCTGAAATTGTTTGGAAAAGAATCTTCTTTCAATAGAAACTTTGACAGAAATAAATGGTTTCTTGTTTGTTTATCCTCAATACTATCGATTGCATTTCTTGAGGAAATCTTTGAAATTAAGTGAGTAAGAATGAAGAAGGTTAAAAAGGTCTCTCAATATGAAAACTTGGTTCACTTGTTATTAAGAAAACTGATTTCAGATATGAGTAGAAAAGGCTCATGTTCAAACCTTGCATACATAAAATTCTGATCTGGTTTGTCAACATAGGTTCATTCATAGGTTTCTATGATGGAAGAGTCTGTAATCATCTGTTTAAATCAGATTTATGAAATTTGATATTCCATTGAAAAACTTTCTCATTCTTTCTGAATTTTTTTTCTCTCTCATATTGGACTCCAGTCGTTCAGACCAAACTGACTGATTCATTTGCACTCAGTTCTATCAATTGGTCTCAACTGTTGACTTCCACTCATATCTTGGGCCTGCATAAGCATGGTGGATGCATAAGGGTTGTATTACTAAGGGGGAGCTAGTCAAACTAATTGCATAACATGCCTTTCAGGTTTTGACTCATGCATAGTTCTCATATCCTACATGAATTGTCAATGACTGTGCACTCACATAGTTAATTGCACTGCATTCATAACATCTTTCTAGTTGACGATTTTTGATTGCATTCATATAGTTAATTGCACTCATATAGTTAATTTTCAAGTTATTTTTGCTGAGATGACCTTATGTTCTGATGCATAAGTCACTGCTTGTTGTGTTCATGGGTCGACCCCATGGGTCGAATCCTGCAGTCCTGGAATCAGATCCAATTCGAACTCCCTGTGTGCTTGCTGCTATGCTCCACTTCGTTAAGGGAAATTTGTTATGTCAGAAACTTTCAATTGGTGTCAGAAAATAGCTGATCTTTCCATAATTCAAAAAAAAGGGGGGAGACTTGATTCATGCATTTTATTGAGCTCCTAACTCTTTACATGATTGAGTTCTTCATACTTCAGTGCTTCTGTGTGATTGAAAATATGACATATCTACAGGGGGAGAAGCTCTTAAAAGGATACATTTGGAAGATAGATGTCTCCAAAGAAAAGGTCTCCTTCGAACCATTAACAATCCAAAGGGAAGTATAACATTCCTGTGCTTTACTGAATTGTTTTTCCTACTTCATTTTTTTTTGATGAAGGCAAAGGGGGAAAAGAATCTAATCTGAGTCAGTGTAACTCATATTGTTGCCATCATCAAAAAGGGGGAGATTGTTGTGCCCATGTGTGGTTTTGATGATGGCTGACACACCATGAGTCACATTGAGGTGTGCTAATTAATTTAGATGACTGTTTGACTGCTTAAATATCTGATTGTTTGCTTGAATAGCTAATTCATGAATATGGCTAGATTGGGTTAACGTAGTGGCTAATTGTTCATGCAGTGCGTTGACGCTTCAAGGACACTGCGTTGACGCAGTAGTTGCTGGTTTACTTGCTACGTTGACGCAGTGGAACAGCTGGGTTGACGCCATGCTGCTTTGTCTACTTTTTGTGTGAAAGTCTATACACTGTCTCCTTGCTCAAGCATCACCTCGAGAAGTCTGTACAGCGTTCAAGTCTATACATCGGTTGCCTTGAATCTGGATGATCAAGTCTATACATTCATGGCTTTTCCTACGTTCTGGCCAAGTCTATACAGCCTCATCTTTACCTTCGTTCCAAGCCAAAGTCTGCACATTGGCCAAGTCTACACATCGGCCTGTGGCCTACTTAGCTGAAGTCTGTACAGCGTCAGTTGTCTAGAGTTCTTGAAGTCTGTACATCGGACTGGTTCTTTTGAAGTCTATACATCGTGGCCTTGAACTTTCAAGTCTGTACACTCTTTATTTCAAAGTCTGTACATTGTTGCCTTGAAGCCTTCACAAGTCTGTACACTGTTTGAACCACCAAGTCTGTACATCGCTTCAAGCACTTCTAGTCTATACAGCCTGCCTTCACGTTCAGACTCTATACATCGTTCCTCAAAGGCTAAGTATATACATCCGTCAAACGCCTCAAAGTCTGTACACTGCCTTTGGGTTTCAAGTCTATACACTCCCTCAGTGTACATACTTATTCATTGGCATCAACTAAGTCTATACACTCATTCCTTCACGCCATCAAGTGCCTTAATGTACATGTTCGTGCGTCAACGCCATCAACAAGCAGCGTCAACGCAGCGGCGGAAGAGAGGCCAATACACTCTTCTGATTTTCATCCGTGCGTCAACGCCACCAACTGGCAGCGTCGACGCATCGGTTCAAGAAAGGGGTGACTGATCTTTGGCTGTCTTCAACGCGTCAACGCTATCCATAGCAGGGTCGACGCAGTGGGACAAATTCAAATGTGTACAAGCAAAGAGTAGACGCAGTGATGCCAGTGCGTCAACGCGGTCAGTCTCCAGAAACAGTAAGTGTGGTAAATTACTAGAATATTTCGATGCAGTACAAGGAGACCCCAATAATGAAAGGGCACGTGATCCTATAATAAAGGACGTGCCAGCAGTCAGACACGTGGAACCTGGGGCCTGCTACTTCACCACGTGGACCAACCCATCGAAGCTCTCTAGGGCATCTCTGCCCTATCCTCCGGAGCCCCTGTTATTGGTATATAAATCCCTCTTCGTCTTCAGAAAAGGATAGCTCACTCCAAGGAGAAGTAAAGCAAAAGAGGCCATCTGAGAGCAGGAAGAGCGCCATCGAGAAAAGCTGAAGAGCAGAGAGTGCCTTCATGATATAGAGAATAGAGAAGAAAGAAAGAAAGAAGAAGAAGAAGAAAAGAGAGTTCGTGCTGAGAGAAAGAGAGAAGCAGAAGAAGAAGCTCCTGCTAGACCGTGGATCAAATCCAGGCCAGCCAGCTCCTGCGAGAGCCACATTTGATTTTATCTTTTCAGCTTTCTGTTGCTGCGTTTTTGTTTTTCCTTTGAACTATTCACTTGCTGTTCTTCCGATCCTCTAGTGTGAGGTCGGGTTCCCTCCGGTGTGGAGGAAGAGAGACTTGCGTCTCTGGTTGCCTTTGACTGGGTGTCATTGGTTGTTTCCCTCTGGTTGAGAGGAAGAGAGGTCCGAGACCTCTAGTTTGCAGGTGACTTGGTGTCACTTGTGTTTCCTTCTGGGTTTCAGAGGAAGAGTGACTTGGGTCTCTAGGTTCCCCTCCGGTTTGGAGGAAGGGAGGTTTGGTCCTCCGGTTCTGGGCTTGTGGGTAGCACGTCCAGGGGTTCCCTCCGGGTCTGGAGGAAGAGAGACCGTGTGTCTCTGGTTTCCAAGTGGCTGGGAGTCACTTGGGGTGTCCCTCCGGTTGGGAGGAAGAGGGGAGGTTGTTCCCCTGGTCAAGCTGTTTGGCAGCATTTGTTGCAGACTGAGTCTGCTGTGCTAGTGTTACTAGTGGAAGCCTCACTCCGGTTGGGAGTGAGGGGTGGACGTAGGTCTTTGGACCGAACCACCTAAAAATCCTTGTGCAGTGGTTTGTTTTATTGCCTGCTTCCGCTAGATGCATGCTAGGACCGTGATTTAATTGATTATCTATATCCTAGAGTTTAATTGAGTTTGCATATCTTATGTTTGATCAATTGTCCTCTGATCTTGTTGTTATCATCTCATGCGAATTTTAAATTGGGTAGAATTCTTTGAAAGATCCATTCACCCCCCTCTGGATCTGTGTTTATCAATCGCACCTAGCTAACAAATATTGCTAGACCGGAGAAATCAGGGTCAGGACACCATCTGCAACCACGGCGTGCAAGACAGAACCATCGTCCCCGAACCTTTCCCACCTAATGGCCTATCCAACGATTAAACATGTGCACTTAGATCATCATCATTTTTGTTTAAGGGGAACATCAGATCCCAGAGCACATGAATGACCAGCCGGTTCTCGAGATAATATATCATAGATAACATATAGTAATGCATTAAAGGGACAAGGGATCGAGATACAATACCTGACTTACTTGCTTGATGAACGGCAGAGCGTGATGCTATTCATTACTTCATCCATGAATAAAAGATTAGTCAAAGACAATTAATATTAGCATAAAACAAGGCATAACCATTTGTACGTATGAGAAGCATCAATAATATGCATCATGGCAGAAAATGCAACCATTCTAGCATCAAATAGACCATTCCATTCATCAAGAAACTTGCAAGCTGTAATGGACTAGAAATGGTGCGTCACACCACTTAACGGTCTAGGACTGGACCGTTAGTCATTGGCGGTTCTCATTTCTTCAATAAAACATACTCAACTGACCTGACGGTCTAAAGAAGACGCGTCAGAGAATGTAACGGTCTGGCGATAGACCGTCACATTTCCTGTACGTTCAAAAAAAAACAAACCGAACGGTCACAAACCATCATTCACACTCTCATTCGCCCTAACACCCCCAGAACCCCAACCGAGAGCCACCATCGAGGACCACCGATGACCACCGACGAGATGGTCAGCGACCAGCCTCAACCGCCGAAGAGGAGGGAGAGAGGAATGAAAAAGAAGACCATACGACAGTTTAGGGCACGAGTGGACCGCGAGGAGGTCCCACCGGCCGAGGAGCAACGGACGGCGATGAGAGAGCCAAGAGAGGAGGAGGAGGCTACAACAGTTGAGGAGGACCAAGGGGAAGCACCCCAGGATGAAGGAGAACCCATTGCAATGGAGAAAACGTGGAAAAGGGAGCATGACCGAGAGGTAGGCCCCTTCGCCCTAATTTTCAAATTTTAATTTTTATGAGTTTTTATGTGTATACATGCATGAATGGGGGGTAGAGAATGGGTCTATGAACCCATTAGGATCATATGTAGGCCTTTTGGCCAAAGTGAGAAGCCAACGGAAACAAAAGGGAAAACGCCCTTTAGCAAAGAACGTGATGGTCCTTCCAGCGACCGTCACGAACGTAACGCATTACCCCTGGTGCGTTAGAGCCGTGTGATGCCCCACCCCAGGGCCGTCACAACCACCAGAGATCCAAAACTGATTTTTAGGTTTTCAGTTATTCAATTTTTTTGTGTTTTCATTATATGAATGCTATGCAATGATTCTATGATGCAATTGACTAACTTATTCTCTAAATGAATGCAGGGGAAGAGGCGAACAAGAATCTCATGGCTCCAAATCTGGGCGGTCTACCAGGCACTGCCCGACTACCAGAGAGAGGCTTGCAACGATGGGATTCACCGAGGTGCTCAGCATCGAGGTGATCAGGATGGACACGTCGCTGATGTACGCGCTGCACGAGAGATGGGACCCGATCAGTAGGGCGTTCATCTTCCCGTGGGGTCATATGATCCCCACGCTGGAAGACATAGCGAGGATCACTGGGCTGAGAGTGCACGGAGCTGCAGTGCCGGGCTGGACCTACAGGGACTACCGAGAAATGGCCCAAGAGCTGGTGGGCCTGGATTGAATCAGGCCGGGCCAGACGTCATCTCAGCTCTCACGATCGCGACTGCAGGAGAGCTTAGGACTGAGAGGAGCGGCGATCGCAGTGGGAGAGCTACCTGAGGAGCATATAGACCGAGTGATAGAGCAGGTGCGCCCACATGTGGCGGCAGAGGCGGGACATGAGGGAGATCGCGTCCTGAGATGGTTCCTGATGCTTTTGTTTGGGAAGCTGCTATTCGCGACCTGAGCAGACGTGATCAGCTGCAGATTGCTACCGATGATCAGAGATTTAGGCAGAGTTGGAAAATACGCATGGGGGGTGGCAGTGCTAGCTTTCCTGTTCGAGTCGCTCGGCACCACGGACTGGCAGACGATGCTGGGTGGCTTCTCACCTTTCCTACAGGTAAACTTAAATGCTTCCTATTATGCTCATGATTATGCAAGTCAAAATGATTATGCAACCGACTAATACTGACTTCTATACGCAGATCTGGAGCTACATGTACCTCCCGGGCATCGGGTTAGGCACACTACTCCACCCCGGGCCGATCCCGATCACCACACGATGGGTGGTTGCTAGAGACCCGAGGTCGATCACCAGATTGACCCGTGCGATCCAGGATGACTTGGATTCCTTCCCGCACACGGTGGCAAGCCCGAAACTCTAAATGCTTTTTAAATGCTTTGAATGTTTATGAATGTTCTATATGATAATGAATATTTCTAAATGCTGACAAATGGCCTATACGCTGATGAATATGCTGACATGGAGTAACATGCTTCCTAGGTGAGATGGACCCCATACCGAGGTGAGAGCTACGAGGGACAGCCATGGGTGGAGGCAGCCCTCGCGTACCGGGGACGAGACATATGGCTTCATTGCATCAATGTCATCGAGCCACTCCACTACTGGCTTATCCTGCGGACTCGGGGACTACACCAGCATGAGGTGACCTTTCCACGCCGTGGTGACGAGCGCCCGAGCAAGTCATCGAAGGGTATTAGCGGCGACATGGATTGGTGCTCCCGAAAGGCAAAGTATGTCCATGACTGGAACAGGCGGGGCAGAGCGGTAAAGGAGCGGGACGAGAGCGACGAGGCGTACTTAAAGGCCTTCGCTCGGCGGTACGGGGACCAGGTGTACCGAGGTACCCGACGACCGGTATGAAATTCTAAACCCTGAACTCTTTCTACATGAAAAATGCAAAACGCTTAGATGCACTGACTCATATGCTTTCTAAATGCAGCTAGACCCCGAGAAAAGGATAGCCGAGCTCGAAGGGCTACTCCACGCTACCGTCCAGCAGCGGGACGAGTACCGGGCCGCCTTGGAGCTTTTTGTAAGATTCCAAAAATCTTGGACCTAAATGATTCATGCTTATGATGCAAATGATGTAAATGATGCCAATGATGATTAACTGACCATGACTTCTAAATGCAGCGGGCTGAGGGAGCCCAAAGAGCCGGACCGGATGCCCCGTCATCTTCATCACAGCCGGCCGGGGGCAGAGCTGAGCGGGATGCCGAATTCGCTAGAGCGTTTGCTCGGGCCGAGGAGGCGGAGGCCACCCTTGCAGAGCGGGTAAGAAACCAAATGCTTCTAAATGCTTTTGATTTATGCAAATGCTCAATATCCTGACAATGCAAAATGCAGGCGAGGGAGCAGACCGCAGCGGTAGGCGAGACGGAACGCGCTCGAACGGAGGCAGAGCGAGGACGATAGGAGGTAGAGCGACTCCGGACAGAGTTGGCTCAGGCACGAGCTGAGGTGGAGAGACTCCGGACCGAGACAACGAACTTGGATCGCTACCGGACCGAGGCCTGAGAGACACGGCGTTAGGTCTTTGAATTGAAGATCGAGCTGCGGAGGATGGAGCGCACGGTGAGGATGATGGGCCGGGGACCGGAGCGGAGCACCTCTCAGAGTGGGGCACGGAGGAGCGTTGCCCCGAGTGGATCGGTAGCAGACTTCCTTGCCAGCTCCTCCGACCAACGGAGGAACGAGAGGGCAGAGAGGGGACAGCAGGAGGAGAGTGCCTCCATAGCGCCACCGGCTAGGAGACCCGAGGACGGTGATGATAAAGGTGGCCCGGGAGACAAGCCGGCCGAATGATCTTGTATTTGTTATTCTTACTTGTAAATGAATGAAAGTGCAAATGAATGAAAATCTTTTTGTGTTTTGTTGTTGTTTTTTATGCGAATGAATGGATGTGTGAACGCAAATGAACATGTATATGAATGTGAATGCAGGAAATGGATATGTGAAAACGTGAACGAAAATACAGGAACGAATGTGGATGATGAATGGCAAATGCAAGAACAAATGTGTGAACAAAATGCATGTGGACATGTGGAAAAGAACGGATGAAATTGTGTAAATGAAATATGTGTGGATGTGATGTAATGTGTGGATGAAATGACTGGTCAGGATGAATGAAATGGAAAGTGTGTAAGACCGCCAGGTCTAATCATAGGCAAAACGGAATAGCACAAATACAGCAGCAGACAAAGTGACGGTCTAGATCCAGACCGTCAGACTCCTGTAACGCATCAGATTGAGGCCGTCACAGATGACAGAGGCCAAACTGCAACATTAAGCAGCAAAAAATGTGACGGCCCACTGGGGAGCGTCAGAATGGTGTAACGGTCAAATTCTAGACCATTAAAGATGACAGAACCCTGCTATATTAAGGCAACTTGCAGAAAATGTGACGGTCCAGATGTGAGCGTCAGAGCCAAGTAACGACTGTGATCAGACCGTCAGGAATAATCGAACAAGAAGAAGCCAAGACTAAACGGCAGGAGATGTGACGGCTTAGGGACCATGCGTCACAACAAGTAACGGTCATATCCCAGATCGTTAGGCTTGATAGAACGAGATTGGGCCAAAAAGAAACCCACAAGAAATGTGACGGTCCAGAGCTGGGGCGTCAGATCCAAGTGACGGTCCTACGATAGACCGTCAGATAACCAAGTGTACTCCGAGACGGATTATGCCGCGAGAGTCCAAACTTGAAGGATGACTACCCAAATCCGCACTAGAACTCTTCTAAACTCGAGATAAGGCCTTCCAACTCAAATCCTATCACTCCAAAGCCAAAAGCAAGCCTTTAAAACTTGGAAACTTAGCCAAATTTTGAAACTTTGTGAATTCTCTGCTACTAGGGCTGAAGAACCTCTCCTAAGGGCAGGAAACACCATGAAGAGAAGCTTCGAGGTGATGGCCATGGAGGAGAAGGTCTACACCGGACCCAAGGCTGCGAAAAAAAGAGCGCGGGGAGCTGCAGAGGTTGACATCGATCTCCAAACATATGAGCTCCAATGCTCAAAGAGTGGTAAGCTTCTATACCTTAACCAAGTTCATCAATTCTCTGTACTTCATCCGTCCTCATGATCTTCTTCTTCTTCCAGCCTCTTCCTGGTCCAAGATGCTATTCCAATCTTAAGTGGGTGGCTCCCATGATCAAGGAACTCCCTTTAGAAGTCTTAAAAATCCTTAGGGCATGGCACCTCCAACCTCTATTGGTCTTAGGCAAGAATTTTCAGAAATTATCTTTGGATTGGCCAAGCATTTCAGCCCTCACAGAGTTGTGGCATCCACAAACACATACCTTCATCTTCCCTTCTTTTGAAGCTACAGTCCTATTAGAGGAGGTAGAAACCTACCTATCCCTTCCTAAGACTAAGGCGGGGGATGAAGACCTAGTTTGCTATACGGTGGAGCCTATTGACCCGTCCTTGATCTTGAGCGATTTCATCCACAATCCGAAGGACGTGAGGACAATGATCAGCCCGCACCACATACATTTGATACCCATGGCACAATGGATAGTCTCTCATTGCAAAAATAAGTGTGAGAGATATGAAGCCATAGCCAAGGCCGTGTCGGTTTGCTTATGCGGAGTTTTCCTTTTCACCACTATCGACCACCTCTTAGATACCCAAAATCTTAGCATTATCGGCGGGTTGTGGCGGGGAATGTCCATCTCTCAAGTGATCCTCTCATATCTCTATGATGGTCTAAGCTCCGCTTGCTTAGGAGGACCTCTATTCGGCTCCATGATACTCCTTGAGTGTTGGATGGGAGTGAGAATCAAATTCCAACCCAAGGAAGATATAACTTCTGCTAGCCGGATCTGCGGGAGCCACCCTTTGTTCTTTATTGGAGGTGCATCTAGATTTTCTTCACAGGTCGAATGCAAGACGGCGGACAAGAAAACACGGGATGAATGGCGCCTCTTCTTCAACACTTTGCCAATAGAGAAATTCACCATGCGACCAAGAATCCTTCAGAGCACTTTGCTTAAAATACCGCGGCGTCAAGGCCTGGACCTCCAGCTAGTGGGGAATACTACCATGGTGATCCACAACCCGCACCGGTGCCATCTTCAAATCGGACTACCTCGAATCGATGTTCCGGCATTATCACATTACCCTCCCCTTCTAGCTAGGAAGATAGGGACCGAGGAGGATGAAAGAGCAGTTCGGAACGTGCTGACCATGTGGGAGATCAGCAAAGCGCGTCCGTGGCAAGAGGAAGTGAAAGAGAACAACGAAGCACACCGTGGCTACGCAAAGGAGTTAGGGAAGATCCGCCCCCTTGCGGATAGGAAACTTAATGTAATTTGATTTTCTTGAAATGGATGATTGGCAATTGATAATAAGAATTGCTGTTGCATTAAGTTCAATTGAATGAGTTTAAATGATATGAAAGGAAAGTGGTTTTAATCGAAATGAGCATGAGTTGCTGCTTGATTCGGCCAAGAACCTGCAAAATAGTGTCTCTATAGAGTGTAACGGTCCTGTAAAGGGCCGCTACCAGGATGTGACAGTCTGGCGATAGGCCGTCAACGGAATGGACTGAGAATTCTATTCTCTGGAGGGTGTAACGGTCTAACTCTAGACCGTTAGAAAGATGTGACGGTCTGGGTGCAGACCATCAGAGAGAGACCTGCTGAAAGAATAAAGCCAATGCCTGAAGACAATGCGACGGTCCAGGATGGACCATTACATGAGCGTGGCGGCCTGATGCTAGCGCGTTACAGTCTTGAACCTGCATAGTTGTGAGTTTTCAGCCCTGAGCTTGAACCTGCGTTCTGCACACACTTAGACAAGAGACAAGTTAGATCTATTCTTAGACTCAACCCCTTGCCTTAAAGTAAGTTGGAGAATGACCATTTCTTGATATTTGGTCAAGGGGTGGAGCCTTATCAAATAGGCGGAAGACATAATAGAAATAATGCATTGCATGCAATGCATATGATGATGTTTTTTGGAGTTTTGGGAAATATGTGAATTTTCGTGAGATTTTTTCAACTATTTGATGTTTTTGGGGTTTTGAAATATATGATTTTTGTTTGATTTTTGGCAATATATGATTTTTGTTGGATTTTAGAAATATATGGTTTTTATTTGATTTTTAGAATATACAATGATTTTTTTGGATTTTGGAATATATGATATTTTTGGGTTTTGAAATATATGATTTTTTTTTGGATTTTGGAAATCAGTGCCCCCCCTGACAACGTGGGTCCTTATTATAACGAGAGTTCTCGAGGTTGGTGTGCAACAAGGTGACGACCCCTGGCCAAGATCCAACTTGCATGACGGTGTCTCTACCAGGGCCATACCCAGGGTACTAGTCATGATCCTAAAAGGAAAATAGAACACAGGGGTAAGCTTAGGCCAGATATAGAAGTTTTTAGGACTTGAGTTATTCTTCAGACAACCCTTAGAGATTTGGTATGTTGCGCCGGGGCTTTGTGTCCGTCATCGAACCTTAGTCCACTATAGGCATGCATGCGACCGGGCTCATTCGTCCCGCGGGGAACTGTACTGCCACTCTTTCCGTGCCTAGCTTTCTTTCTCTTTCCGGAGCTTTAGAATCAATGATTAGAAGACTTTTGAGATAAAGCTTTTGCTTTTGTCACAAAGATTGCTCCTTTGTCTTCTTCTTTTCATTTGTGTTTCTTTGCTTGTGGCGTCAGGTCATAACGGACTGCCCCTATTTGAGACCTCTTCTCGTCAGGGTGCCTAGATTGGTCATCGCCTCCTTATTCACCTCTTGCCCCTAGATTCAGCCGAGGAAAGAAACGGACAGGGACTTCGACCTTCCCCTAAACCATGGCCGAGGAGAACGGTGTCTACAAAGCGGAAAACCTGACCAGGGATGTCGTGTACTGTGTGATTTTCGTACTCGGGACTTTTCATGGTGGAAGGGTGGGAACACCTCGCTGCCGTGGCGGCACTGATTAGACTCTAAGGAAAGAAACGCTTAAGATACAACCCATTCCACGCGTGAGAGAGCTTCTCACCTTCCGCGTTCACTAAACGATAAGCATTCCCTGGATAAGCCTCTTTTACAACGAACGGCCCTTCCCAGTTAGGTTGCAATTTAGACCTAGGACCTGCAGACCGAATGAATTTGCATTTCAAAATCATATCACCTTTTTGAAATTTCGGTTCAATCACCTTCTTTTGAAAATAACGTGAAACTCTCTTTTGGTAAACGGATACGTGATCTGCCACGTTCATCCTCTTCTCATCCAAGAGTTCCAATTGGACGAGCAACGCCTCTCGACGTTCGTCGAGATTAAGTTCCTTATCGAGCAGCACTCTAAGGGAAGGGATCAAGATCTCATATGGGAGCATCGCCTCCATCCCATAGGTAAGAGCGTAGGGAGTTTATCCCGTAGGAGTACGGACGGAGGTACGGTAAGCCCACAGAGCTTCCACTAGTTTTTCCGGCCAATCGAAAAATTTATGAGATTCGCATGTTTTTTTTATGATTTTAAGAAGGGTTTTATTAGTGGCCTCGGCCTGACCGTTGCCTTGAGGATAATATGGATATGAATGATGCAACGCAATATTGAACTTCTTACATAGGTCCTTGAGCTCTTGAGAAACAAACTGGGGTCCGTTGTCGGTGATGATGCTGCTTGGCACTCCGAACCGTGAAATGATATTCTTCATGATAAAGCGGCACACCATTGAAGCTTTGATCTCTGCGTACGCCTCAGCCTCGGCCCATTTGGTGAAGTACTCAGTGGCGGTAAGGATAAAGGATTTCTGCTTGATCTGAGAATTGGGATCACCGAGTGGGCCGACGACGTCGAAAGCCCACATAGAGAATGACCAAGGAGCGGAAAGAGGATGGAGAGACGATGTCACGTCCCGAGCGCGGAAGCTTACCCGTGGCGCGACAGTTTTATATAGAACCAAAGCGAGCTAGCTATTCAATGGAATTCTTCATTTTGATAGTTAATAGAGTGCGCAGATAACTAAGATTTAACTTGAAATTAATACAAATAATCCGAGATGACAGTTGTTACCACTGACCAAAAGATAATTACACACATTTCTCGAGTCCGACTACTAGGCTTCAAGCCCTTATTATAGTTCTAATAAATTAGACTAATACAACTGACATCTGACATAACTGGATACAAATGACATAATTACTACTCCACAATTAATAAGACAATATGATAACTCCATTTCTACACTCATCACTCAGACTCATTCCCTTCCGAGTTCTGGCTGATATTCGCACTACCTGAAAAGGTTAGAAAACAACTAGATGAGCGAATCGCACAGTAGGATTTACATCTCAAGTTCTAACATGCTTTAAGTGAATTACCCATTTATTTAATGTAGGTAAAGTATGCATGCAGACAGATAGATATCAAAGAATCGTAAAATCGATAGGAGTAGAAAGTGAGAGTATATAGATTGTACAATTTCAAGCAGCAGTAGCAAGTGATAGCAAATGATATCAAGCCTGTGATAACTGAGAAGTAATAACTGGAATAGCAACATGTTAATCAAGCTAGCAATAGTAAGCAAAGTAGTTTCAAACATGTATAACTGGAATTGGCTATTTATCAATGCAGTCAAATAAACACTTTTACCCTTCCGCGGGTCTCAAGTCAATCAATCAAGTAATATCACGAGAATGAGTGGAATGCCTAAAGTCTAGCAAGCAAGTACTCCGGTGTAATGCCAAACACCGTGGTCAATAAACTCCCATGGGCACAAGTACCTTCGGGTGCTCCTCCCAGGACCAGACCGGGCCCTATATGCACAGCATTGGTCATGTTTG
The DNA here is from genome assembly GCA_022559845.1 of Amorphophallus konjac. Taxonomy (NCBI): domain Eukaryota; kingdom Viridiplantae; phylum Streptophyta; class Magnoliopsida; order Alismatales; family Araceae; genus Amorphophallus; species Amorphophallus konjac. The sequence goes on along the minus strand of CM040127.1, from coordinate 139,516,694 downwards.
TCGACATCCACTCTCATTTATAGCCAATATGGAATTTCAAGGATTGACCCGGTAGGATGTTTATAAGGTGGATTATAGAATAGAATCCAAGACGTATCGTTATGTAGGGACGAACTAGGAGTAAAACCCGTAATGTTCGATACATGCTAATGGCAATAGGAGTTTGATACTAACTTGTTGGTGTTGACACAAATGTCGATATTAGTTATATATATATATATATATATATATATATATATATCCAATATGTATATGTATATATATATCCGCTTATAGAATTCTGTCAATATAATGGACGTTATAGGTATGTATATCTTCTGTCTGATATACATATATGAGTTAGCCAAAATGGTGAATTATTAAAAAAATTAGAATTTAATTATGAAAATAAGTTTTTATGTTGAATATATTTCTAACTTGCTAAAAATGATAATAACATGTTGAGAATGAGTTTCATATGTTACTTTACTGGTAAGATGATAAAAATAAATTTTTCATGCTGGATTTAATTTTTTTACATGTTGAAAATTAATTATTAACATGCTAAAATTAATTAACTTACTGATAGGATGATAAGATAAGGTTACCATGATGATTACAGAAATTTGCTGATACCAACATAATTTTTATCATGTTAAAAATTATTTTTCTACATTTATTTGCTAATTATTTGATAGGAAAATAGAATTATCATGTTGAAAAATAGTTTTAATACACTGAAAATAACTATAACATGCAAAAAATAATTATAACATGCTGGAATAATTTTTATCATACTGGAAGAAATGTTATCATGCTGGAAGTAATTTTCATAACTTACTACTTTATTTAATAGGAAAGTAAGTTTTATATGCACAAAATAGCTTTAAATAGATTTTAACATGCTGAAAATGATTTTTATATCTCCGTATGTATAAAATAATTCTATCATATTGGAAGTCACTTTTAACATGCTGGAAATAGTTTAATTTTTAGTATGTATAAACTAATGTGGTGAAAATTAGATTTTTCAAAAAAAATTATAATTTCATTCTACAAAGAATGAAGGAGTCCATTTTATTATTATATTCTGTTCTCTATATATATTAGGTGAGAATGGAGGTGTAGACATTAGTTCTAACAGCATATACTGGAGGTGTAGACATTAGTTATATATATGTATATTCTTCTCTAACATTATATAATGAAGGTGTTTTATATATACAATTAATGGAAGTATAATGGAGGTGTTACATATATACTATTAATGGAGGTTCATAAATTATTCACATTTTCCTTCACTTGTTTTGAGGGGTTTTAGTTGTTTTTCATTAAGTTCACAGCATGTGTCGACACTAGTGCCGACACTTACTATTCATTTTTGGTCTCTGTTGTACAGTTCGTATTACAATATTTTGTGTGTCGACACCGGTGTCGACACCTGTGTCGACACATGAGGTTCTTCTGCGGTAATATGTTCATGTGTCGACACCTGTGTCAACACTGGTGTCGACACCTGTGTCGACACATGAGGTGCTTATGTTCACATAACTATTATGTGTCGACACTTGTGTCAACACCGGTGTCGACACCTGTGTCGACACCTGAGTTCTTATATGTTTGTGTGTCGACACCTGTGTCAACACCGGTGTCGACACCTGTGTCGACACATGAGTTCTTATATGTCATGTGTGTCGACACCCGTGTCAACACCGGTGTCAACACCGGTGTCGACACTTGTGTCGACACATGAGTGCTTACATGTTCATATGTACATGCTATTACATAAATGTGTGTCGACACATGTGTCATGTGTCGACACATGTGTCATGGAAGTGTCAACATTTAACATACTATATGCTGTTAATAGATTAGTTAATAAAGCTAATACTTGTTAATTATCTAGGTGTTCCAGATTGAAACTATTTCGTGCTAACTAGGAGACTAACACATCCGAACACGTGCTGTATAAATACGAAATATCGCATGGAGATGAGCCTAAGACTAACTGCCTAGACTAATCATCCTAGATTAGCTACTAGTTTAGTTAAAAATTGAGAACACCTACCTCAGATATAAGGGCAGCTTTCTTCTGCAACGTCGGAGGCTCCCCCTTCTCTGCGGCAGCAGCAACCCTTTGGAAGGATGAAGGGAGTCTCGATATAGGGAGTATTATAGTGTTTTGGGATAGTCACGAGGGGATAAGATGCTACATAATTCGCATCTTAGTGCGATGCCAGCTCAAACGGGCTGTTCATGTATGAGAAGAGGACATATGCCAACGCATGTTTGTTTGTGGTCATGTAAGCTAAATTATAGGGCCTTGTGGCCCTGTGTTGGAGCCTATAGCATGTAAGCTAAATTATAGGGCCTTGTGGCCCTGTGTCGGTGCAAGTAGCCTATAGCATATAATTATTTGGTACAAAACATATAAAATGGTGGATGTTAGGATTTGAACCCAGGTCATTGGGTTTAAAGGCAAGTCACTTAACCAACTACACTAGAAAGCCACTTGTTAAGTAAATAACATTTACATATGATAGATCCGTGTTCCAACTTCTTACTTAAGCTTCCCATAGGATTTATCTAATATAATTTTTTTATTTGGAAAATATTATTAATAATAATTGTTTTTTTTTCATTTTTTTATACGGGGTGTTACACCCTCCCCTACTTAAAAGAATTTGGTCCCCAAATTCAACTGCATGCGAATATTATAGAGGGTATAGGATACTCACAGTCTAAAATAGTTCTGGGTATCTTCTTTTCATAGATTCCTCGGTCTCCCAAGTAGCTTCTTACTCCGAGCATCGATTCCATTGGATTTTTACCATAGGGATCGTCTTGCTTCTTTTAACTCGGACTTCTCGGTCGAGGATCCGCATCGACCTTTGTTCATAAGTGAGGTCCCTTTGAATCACCAATTCAGTATGGTTGATGACGTGAGAAGGGTCGTGCACATATTTCTTCAGCATAGATATATGAAATACGTTGTGCACTTCCGAGAGTTGAGGGGGTAAGGCAATACGGTAAGCCACCTCGCCCACTCTCTCCAATACCTCAAATGGACAGATAAACCTTGGTGTAAGCTTGCCCTTAACACCGAATGTTCTAATACTTCGGCCGGGAGATACTTTGAGAAATACATGGTCACCCACTTGAAACTCCAAATCTCTCCTTCTGTTATCAGCATAAGATTTTTGCATGTACTGAGCTACCTTGTGTCTTTCTCTGATAAGGAGAATCTTCTCAGTAGAATCTCTCACCATATCAGGACCTAGGAGTTATCTTTCACCGACCTCCTCCCAGCATATCGGAGATCTACAGCTTCTACCATAGAGTGCCTCGAAAGGTGCCATTTGAATACTAGCTTGGTAGCTGTTATTGTAGGCAAATTCGGCTAGTGGTAAGTGGTCATGCCAACTCCCGCCGAAATCTATAATGCATGCTCGCAACATGTCTTCAACAACCTGATTAGTCATTTCCGTCTGACCATCTGTCTGGGGATGAAAAGTAGTACTGAAATTAAGCTTCGTTCCTAGAGAGCTTTGTAGACCCTTCCAGAAGTGAGATGTAAAGCGAGGGTCTCGGTCAGATACTATAGACACAGGAATTCCATGGAGTCTAGTGACTTCCTTAATATACACAGCGGCAAGAATATCAACCGACCACCGACTCTTAATAGGCAAGAAATGAGCCGATTTAGTAAGGCGATCGATGATTACCCATATGCCATCGTATTCGCCCCTAGACTTGGGCAAACCCAAGATGAAATCCATGCCGATATCCTCCCATTTTCACTTGGGAATATCCAGTGGATGCAGTCTCCCTGCGGGCTTCTGATGTTCGGCCTTCACTTGCTGGCAAGTCAAACATCGAGACACGAAATCCGCTATTTCCGTTTTCATGTTGGGCCACCAAAAGGTCCTTTTTATATCTTGGTACATTTTAGTGGCTCCCGGGTGTATCGTGTATCTCGATCGATGGGCTTCTTCCAGAATCTCCTTCTTCAGCTCAAGACTGTCGGGCACACATGTCCTTTCATGGAATAAGATTCTGCCATCGGGTGCCAACTTGAAGTCGGTCTTCTCATCCAGCTTTTCTCTGATTTCCACCAACATCGGGTCTTCTTCTTGCAATCTCTTGATTTCAGTTAGCAAATCCGGATGTACACTTAAGTGGGATAAAGTGATGCACCCATCATTCTCACCCATGTTGATGTCGAGTTCAGAAAATTTTTCTAGCAATTTCCATTCCTGAACCATACAGTTGGCAACTAGGACCCTCGGCTTCCGACTAAGGGCATCTGCTACAGAATTTCCTTTACCGGGATGGTATTGTATAGTAAAGTCGAAATCCTTGAGATACTCGAGCCAACGCCGTTGCCGCATGTTCAGCTCCTTCTGAGAGAATAAATATTTGAGGCTTTTATGATCAGAGTAGACTGTAAATTGTTCTCCATAGAGATAGTGCCTCCAGATCTTCAAAGCCAATACTACAGCGGCTAGCTCCAGATCATGCACAGGATAATTCTCTTCATGTTTCTTCAATTACCGGGACGAGTATGCAATAACTCTCCCATTCTACATCAATACACATCTGAGGCCGATACCAGATGCATCGGTATATATCTCATATTTCTCCCCTTCAATCGGAAGAGATAAGACCGGTGTAGTGGGAATAGATCCTTCAAAGTTAAGAAACTCTTTTCACAGTCTTCATTCCACTCATAAGGCACTTCCTTGCGAGTCAATTTGGTAAGAGGAACAGCAATCTTGGAGAAGTCCTTGATGAAACGCCGGTAATAACCAGCTAAGCCCAAGAAGCTACGAATCTCTGTTGCATTCGTCGATCGTCCCCAGTTTTGCACGGCTTCGACCTTTGCAGGATCAACAGAAATTCTATTCTTGGAGATAACATGTCCCAAGAAGGACACTTCCTCCAGCCAGAACTGGCATTTGCTGAATTTTGCATATAACTTATTGTCCCGCAATACTTGTAATGCCTTCTTGAGATGTTCCTCATGATCTTCTTCAGTCTTTGAGTAGATCAATATATCATCAATGAAGACCATAATAAAATGGTCTAAATAAGGTCGATAAATGTTGTTCATTAACTGCATGAAAGCTGCAGGCGCATTTGGTAGTCCGAAAGGCATAACAGTAAATTCGTAATGCCCGTACCTACTTCGAAATGCAGTTTTACAAATATCCTCCTCCTTGATCCTCAATTGGTGATAACCAGACCGAAGATCTATTTTGGAGAAATACTTTGCTCCTGATAATTGGTCGAACAGCTCATCAATTCTTGACAGTGGGTACTTATTTTTGATTGTAAGATTGTTTAACTGTCGATAATCAATGCGTAATCTCAATGTGCCATCCTTCTTTTTAACAAATAGCACGGGTGCTCCCCATGGGGAAGTACTCGGCCTAATAAACCCTTTCTTCAATAAATCCATCAACTGTTCCTTCAGCTCTTTCAGTTCCGCAGGAGACATCCTGTAGGGTGCTTTAGAAACAGGACCGGCACCCGGAACAATATCAATTGTGAATGACACTTCCCTCTCCGGGGGTAAACAAGGGAATTCGTCTGGAAGTCGGAGAAGTCCTGAATCACTCGGATGTCTTCAATTTTCATCTTCTCAACTCCTGTGGTAGTTACAAAAGCCAGAAAAGCCATACATCCTTTCTTCACCAGTTTACTAGCTCGGAGAGCTGAGATAAGCAGGGTTTTATTCCGAGATATGTTAAAAACTAGCTCGGGATAATCCTCAAAAGCTATTTTTTATGCCGACTGAAGAGGCGGGCTGTGGATCACCAGAAGATGAATCTGCAAGAGAGGGAAACGTGTCAGAGGGCCCAGGGGATCTCCCTGGGGCAAACCCTCCGATGGCTAAGTCAGTAGAGCGATGGTGGAAGCGATAATGGGGGGAGGAGAGAGCTGATGCGTGAGAATCCTCTCCACCAAAGGGTGAAGCGAATCGTGCTTAGGAGCTTAGGGTATGTGAATGCCTAGTCCATCTTACTATCTTCCGGAGGGTATCCCTTGCTTAAATAGTGCATCGCCTTTTAAGAGTCCGGTGAGCTGAGGGCTTCCCGGCGGGAGTTACGTCTTCAGCGGCGGCTTTCATGGCCGGATCGTGGGGACGTTATCCCCTTGGAATCCGGCGGCACCCCTGACTCTCCCGTCGGTGGAGGACTCTGAACGGCCGTACCTTGCGGGTTAATCAAACGGTCTTACCGAGCTTCGGGGAGGCTAGCTCTGGTCTGAGCGATGGCCCAGCGAAGGTGGGGTCGGATAGGTCGGCTGGAGCCTGTCTCTCTCGGGTGAGGAGAGGGCTTTTAGACCGGACCTTCCTTGGGACCTGACCGCTATCTCGGGCCCTCCGAGCCTAGAAGGCCACCGGGGAGAGTTGGTTCCTCGAGTCTTTATTTATTGGGCTTTTCTTCCCTGAGTGGGCCCAGCGGGCTATCACTCGGGCGGGCTCGCCTAGTTGGACCGTGTGGGTCTTGTTGGGCTGCCTTTGTGGTGGGCTACGGAAATCCCCCTCTCCACTTGTCCCCCTCCTACTCCAGAGCCAAGGAGGCTCGGATGAGTAGTTTTTTGAGGCTTTGGACCGGCGTGGCTCAGGTGGGTGGAATTCCGTTGGCGTTGTGGAGCCGCTTATAGCGGTCGCCGAGGCCCATAATGATGATCCTGGCGGATTTGAAACGAAGGGGCCCCCCTTTTTCTCGGAGCACGGAACGGCGCGTCGCCACCCTCAGGGGTTTTTTAAGGGGCGCTGTTCATCGTTCTAGGCTTCCAGGGTTTTAGGCTTTCCTTGCTTCTTGATGCGCCGTGAGAGCACAGCGGAGACGCGGAGCCTTGCGGCGGCGTTCGAAGAGTTGGCGAGGATAACCGCGGAGGCGATCCGACAGCTTCCTTCTCCCCCGGAGTCTTCAAGCTCGTGCGAGGGATCTTCTCTCGACTCGATGGCGGACCGGAGCCCGGAGCCTGTGCCGGTGAGGCGGGAACCCGTCCCCAACTGTAGCGAGTTGGGGGAGACGGAGGTGAGGAGGTTAGAGCACCGTTTCCGTCTGCCACTCCGCTATAGCTTTGTTGCCGCCACTCCGTACGAGACAAGTTTGGATGATCGTGCTGGGCTTATTTGCACCTTCCTTCTGGCCTGGAAGAGCGGATTTCGGCTTCCTTTCGATCCATACGTGCTGCAGCTTCTCAATTTTTTCCGATTGGCACCTATTCAGTTGGTGGCCAATTCCTATCTTCTTCTTTTGGCCTTCGGGATTCTGTGTTGCCAGCGCGACATCTACCCTTCTCCGGACCTCTTCCACTTCTTCTTTGAGTTGAAAGCGCACCCGCAGGCGGGGAAAGGCTTCTACTTCATCCAGGCGCGGAGGAACAGGAGCTGCATCTCGCTTGCGGCGAAGGACTCCTCGCACAAGGGGTGGAAGACCCAATTCTTCTGGGTGAAGGCGGTGGCGACGGACGAGATCTGGAGATGCCGGATCTCGCCCAACTTTCACCCGAATCTGCCCCCTCGCCAGGAGGAGTTCCCTCCCCACGTGGAGTAGCAGGCTGCCCGTCTGCTGGAGAATCGCCAATAGACCGAGGAGCTGGTGACGCCGGAGAACATCGAACGGTGTCTTCTCTTGCGGTTGACGTCGTCAGGTACGGCTCTTGAGGCTCTTTTTCTGGGGTGGTAGCTCTTTTTTCTCCTCCTGACCGGGGCTTCTTCTTGCTGCAGACGTGAGGCGGGAGCCTCTGGAGGAGGCGGCCGGGGTCATCGATCTGGGAGATGACTCGGCAGCCGATGAGCCTGATGCCCCGGTGGGTCGCGTCAATGCCCGAGATAAGGGCAAGGGGGCGGCCTCCGAGGGGTCTTCTCGATCGACTGGTCTGAAGCGCAAGGCTCCCCTGGTGGGGAAACTGCGGGAGGCCGCGAAGGCTAGGAAGAGGGCCAGGAAAGCCGGTCTTCCTACCACCGTCGGGGGTGATTCTGGCTCGGCGGCACTCCCCCCTCGGGGGCAGGATGGGGCCGACCCTTCTGGGCTGGCTCTCCCATCCGCCGAGCGAGAGGGGGCCGAGGAGACCAGGGGCCCCGCAGAGGGAGGTGATGGGTCGGCTCTCCCCTCTGTAGGGACAGAAGGGGCTGATGCCGACGTGGCCGGCGCTGGGACCGAGGGTTCGGTCGGCGCGGATGGGGGTTCACCCGCGGGGGCGTCGCAACCCCAAGTGCCGGCAGCTTCTGGTGCGGTTGATCCCGCGGCACCGGTCGAGGGTGGGGGTTCACCCGGGGAGGCGTTGCAACCCCAACCGACCGTGGCGCGCGGGGTGGTTGGTTTCGCCGCCACAACAGGGCCTTCTGGCGGGGTGCCCAGGGTGGAGTAGTCCCCTTTGCCGGAACCTCTGGTCAGGCTCGGTGTCTCGGGTGACCTGTACCGGCTCTGCCGGTCGATCACCGATAGGACGAGGGGGGGAGAAAAGCGTAGCACTCCTGCCGGGGTCCTTGACATCCTGATGGAGGGCGGCCTGGTCATAGCTCGGACAGCGTCCGTGATGGCAGAGGCGCATGCCCGGATGGAGGCGGAGCGGTCGAAGCTCGCCTAGACCCTTGGTGGATGCGAGGGGAAACTGGCCCGGCTCGAGGGGGAGCACGAGGGGCTCCGGCGGGAGTTCCTCGCATTCAGGGAGTTGGCGCGGTCGAGCTGACGGGAAGCCGAGGTGCTGGCCGAGTAGCTGACAAGGGCCCAAGAATCGCTCGAGAGCAAGAGCAAACGTCTAGAAGACGAGCGTCAACGTCACATCGAGGTGGATAGCCTCTGGGAGCTTGAGCGCGGCGAGCTGCAGGATCGGGCGGAGGATGCGGAGCGCCTTCGCGCTGAGGCCGAGGCGGACCGAGCCCGGGCGGAGGGTCGGATGATCGAAGCCGAGCGGAGGATGACCGAGCTGGAGGACCGTCTGGCGAGGGCGGAAGAGCGTGCGGCCGAGGCGGAGAGGGCTCGGGACGGGCAGGTCGAGGCGGAGGCGATCGAGCGCTATAAAGGCTCGGAAGCTTACTCGGCCGACCTGATTGCAGCTGCCCTACCCTACTACGAGGTAGCGCTCCGTCGGGGTGCTCGAAAGGGGTTCAGGCAGGGCTATCGCCGGGTGATGAACTATGCCAATGAGCACCTTGCCGGGGGTGATTTTCCTTATGGCCAGAGTTATGACTCGGACGAGTCAGATTCCAGCTCCTCATCTTCGGCCGGGGAAGAACTGGAGGAGTCGCCTCCAGCGGGGTCACCAGCTCCGGAGGCCTCGGGAGGGCTCATGACCGGGACAGTTCTCGCACAGGCGAGGTCAATGTCCGGGCCGGCCGTCGCCGAGGGTACCGGGGGTGACGCGTCCCCTACTGCTGTTCCCGAGTCTCAAAGTGGGCCCGAGGCCTGATGTAACTTTATTTTGCCCCTTCCCCTTTTTGTCTGTCTTTCCTTTTGTAAGAGGTTTTTATGGGAGGCAATAGATGACTTACTTTATTTGATCGCTATCTTTGCTGTGATTTGGTTGGCGTATCGGGGCAGTTGGAAAGTGCTGATATTTTTTACGCCATTTTTGCACGTCGATTCGGGAGACTTTTTGCGGGCGTCCTTTTGTATTACCATGCTTTGAAAGTCGAGGTGCTTCGCGAATCCCGCTAGGGTGGGGATCGAGGAATTTGAGGTGATCTTTCAGGGGAGGTCCTATAGCGTGTTTTCGAGGGGGGAGTCATTTAAGGCGCGTGGCCTCCCTTGGCCTATAAAAAGGACCGAAGGGTGCTCCTTCCCTCTTAACACTTAGGACTCTCGCCGGCGGTCTGCTCTTATTCCCTCGTCTTCGCTCTGCGTTGCGCCGCTGCGATCGGAGCATGGAGGACCCTTCAGAAGGTGACGCTGCAGACGACGGGGAACGGCTGGTTCCAGCTGTCCTGGAATATCGATCGGGTCCCACGGTCGCCGTGAGTGCATGAGACGGGTCCGACGGTCGCCGCGCGGATCTGGAGAGGGCTTCGACGTGCGGGGGCACGCCGTTTGCCTCCTCTTGGCTCCGGCGAGGCTTCTGGGCGGACGCCGAGATGGAGGGCGATTGGGGGAGTTAGGGATGCCGGCCGCCATTCCCCTCCGTGGGAGGGGAGGAGGCGGCTCCAGTCCCTTCCTCACCCCTGTCCGCAGCCTCTTTCTCTCTCTTTTGTTCTTCATTTCTTTCACTCTTCGGGGGCTGCTTGCTTTCTGTTCGCCTCCAAAGAGTTGGTAGTTTGGCAGAGAGGGGACCTTCACGGCGCTCCTTTTTCCAGGTTGTTGCCAACTTGGAAGGTAGCCTTCTTCGCGTGAAAGGTGGCCTTCTCCTTGCTGTCCCTCTGCCACCTTTGTCACGGTCCACCCGAGCCAACTGGGTCGACCATCTCTTGTCCGAGCCAGTTTCTACGCGAGGCAGAGTCAGTGGCTGGATGCGAGAGGGTCAAGACCGGGTCGGTCGGGCGATGGCCGTTTGCCGCGGTGCTAGATGGATTTTTGCTTTTCACTATGTAATATATTGGCAGTTGCCTTTCTGATGTACCAACAGTTATCTTGAATGAATGCGAAAGATAAGGGGGTTTATTTTACCCGATTTGTTGATACAGTATTCAGAAATAAAATCTGCGTAGTGTGGTTGCATTCCATGTTCGGGGAATGGGTTCCCCTTCCATTGTGGCTAACCTGTACGCACCGTTTCCGAGCGTCTCGATCACTTGGTAGGGGCCTTCCCAGTTGGGGGATAGCTTGCCCGCCGCCTCCAGTGGTCGAGATGCTTCGGTCTTCCTGAGAACGAAGTCCCCTGGTCGGAATTTTCTGCCTCGGACCTTGGCGTTGTAATACCGAGTGAGGCGGCGCTGGTATTCCGTAGCTCGGACGTTCGTGATCTCTCGGAGTTCGTCTGCCAGGTCGAGGTTCTCGAGCAGCTTTTGCTCGTTTGCCTCGGGCAAAAAGCTGATCACTCGGAGAGACGGATTGGCGATTTCTAACGGAACGACGGCTTCGGTGCCATATACCAGTTGAAAAGGGGTCTCAGCGATTGCCATTCTGGAGGTCGTTCGGTGCGACCATAGTACGCTAGGCAGTTCCTCGAGCCAGCTACCCTTAGCCTTGCCGAGTCTGGTTTTTATGCCCTTCAAGATGGTCTTGTTGGCATTTTCAACCAGCCCGTTGGCCTGAGGGTGGGTGACTGAAGTGAAGTGGTTGTGGATATTTAGGTCGGCACATCTGTCTCAAAAGTATCGAGAGTCGAATTGCCGCCCGTTATCGCTCACTATCACTCGGGGGACGCCGAAGCGCCAAATGATCGATTTCCATACGAAACCCCAGACGACTGTCTCGGTGATCCTCGCTGTTGCTTCAGCCTCGATCCACTTGGTGAAGTAGTCGATGGCGACGATGATGAACTTCTTCTGGGATTGAGCCGTTGGGAATGGCCCAAGGATGTCGATCCCCCACCGAGCGAAAGGGTAGGGCTCGGTAAGGGTGACAAGTTCCGTGGCCGGCTGGTGGACCAAATGGTCGAACCACTGGCAACGGTCGCAATGTTGTACGTAAGCCGTGCAGTCGCGCTGTAGGGTCGGCCACCAGTATCCTTTCCTTAGCAGGATTCTGGCCAGCGACCGACCTCCTGAATGTGCTCCGCACAGGCCTCGATGAATCTCTTCAATAGCTTGGCTCGCTTCGTCGGGGCCGAGACACTTCAGAAGGGGCCCGGAGAACGATCTTCGGTAGAGAGCGTTGTCGAGGATGACGAAGCGCCGGGCCTGGTACTTCATCCGGCGGGCTTCTCGAGGGTCGGAGGGTTCCTGGGAGTCTCGTAGCCAGGATAGGTAGGGGGAGCGCCAGTCATCGGGAGTGGCCGAGTCAATGGCGAGGAGCTCCGAGTCTATGCTCGGGCGCTCTAGCTCTTCTAGGAGGACCGATCGTGTACCTTACGGGTCTTGGGAGGAGGCCAGTCGGGAGAGGGTGTCCGCCCGAGAGTTTTGCTCCCGAGCTATTCGGACTACCTCGAACTCCTCGAACTGCTGGGCCAGGCTCCGGACCAACTGGAGGTATTTGATCATAGGTGCCTCTCGAGCTTCGTACTCGCCACTGACCTGGCTTGCAACTAGCTGGGAATCGGTGTGGATCCTGACTCGCTCAGCCCCCAACCGTCGGGCCATGCGGGCCCCCGAGATAAGGGCCTCGTACTCGGAAGCATTGTTGGATGCCAAGAAGTTGAACTTTAGGGCGTATTGCAACTCTATTCCTTCGGGGGACCTTAGGAGGATCCCTGCGCCGCTGCCGACCGAGTTGGACGATCCATCGACGAACAGCTCCCAGGTTGGCCCGGTTGCTGTCGGAGGCCTGTCCTCGACCGGAACGGTGCTCTCGGCGATGAAGTCGGCGAGCGCTTGCCCTTTGATAGCTGATCGTGGCCGATACGAGATGTCGTATGCCCCGAGCATGATGGCCCATTTGACAAGTCGCCCCGAGGCTTCGGGGTGGGCCAGAATCTTCTTCAGTGGCTCGCCGGTTAGCACTGTGATGGGATGCCCCTGGAAGTAGGGTCGGAGGCGCCTTGCGGAGGTAACCAACGCTAGCACGAGTTTCTCGGTTGCGGGGTACCTCCGCTCGGCCTCGTTGAGCACCTTGCTGGTGTAGTAGACCGGCCTCTCGACTCCCGAGTCATTTCTGACTAGGACCGAGCTGACCGTTGACGGCGTCGCCGAGAGATAGAGCAACAAGACCTCGCCCGGGACGGGCTTGGAAAGCACCAGGGGCGAAGCCAGGAACTCTTTGAGCTCAGGCGAACGCTGTCTGACATTCCTCATCCCATGCGAACGTGGCCGATGCTACCTTGGGCCCCCTCATCAGCTTGAAGAAGGGCAAGCATCGTTCGGCCGCACGGGACAGGAAACGACTGAGAGCTGCGACACGCCCCGTTAGACGCTGGACGTCTTTAATACACGCGGGCGGGCGCATGTCCAGGATGGCCTGGACCTTATCGGGGTTGGCTTCGATCCCTCGCTGAGTGACCAGGAAACCCAGGAACTTCCCGGATCTTACTCCAAAGGCGCACTTGGCGGGGTTGAGCTTCATGCAGTACTTCAAGAGGGTGCCGAAAGTCTCGGCGAGGTCGGTGAAGTGGTCTTGGGCCCTCGGGGTCTTGAAGAGCATGTCGTCGATGTAGGCCTCGACGTTCCGACCTAACTGTCCCTCGAACATATGGTTGACCAGTCGCTGGTATGTGGCTCCAGCATTCTTCAATCCGAAGGGCATCCGGGTGTAGCAGTACACGCCGTAGTCGGTGATGAAGGCGGTCCTCTCGACATCTTCAGGGTTCATTCGGATCTGATGATAACCCGAATAGGCATCCAGAAAACTGAGTATCTAGTTGCCCGAGGTTGAGTCAACCAGTTGGTCGATGCTCGGTAGCAGATAGCAGTCCTTGGGGGTGGCCTTGTTCAGATCGGTGAAGTCTACGCACATTCGCCACTTGCCGGTGGTCTTCGGCACCAGGACGACGTTGGCTAGCCACGTTGGGTACAAGACCGGTCTGAAAAGACCAGTCTCTTGTCCCTTGGTGACCTGCGCCTTGATGATCGCCTGTTTCTCGGGTGCATGCTTCCTCCTCCGCCGCTGTACGGGTCTCACGGTGGCATCGAGGTTAAGCTTGTGCGTCACAGTTTCCTCTGGTATACCAGGGAGTTGATCATCGGACCAAGCGAAGACCCGGGCGTACCCAGAAAGAAACTCCTTGTATTGCTGCTGTTCCTTCGGTGGTAGGTCAGCACCGATCCTTACTCCAAGGGCCGGGTCATCGTTCAGGAATACCGTTAATAATTCGCCACCGGGCTCGGTGGTCACAGCTTTTCCTTCGACTCCCCTGGGGCCCTTATCCTTCCCGTCCGGCCTTGAGGCTTCCACCGAGATATTGTAGCACCTTCTAGCCGTGGCCTGGTTACCTCGGACTTCCCCCAACCCATTTTTGGTGGGAAACTTCATTTTTTGGTGATAGGTAGATGGTACGGCCTTTATTCGGCTGAGAAATTTTTGGCCGAAAATGGCATTGTACGCTATCATACCTTTAATCACTATGAAGTCCACTATGACCGTAACGGTTTTGGGTGGGGTGCCGATAGTGACCGGCAGGCTTAGGGCTCCCTCGGGGTAGGTGGCCAGGCCATTAAACCCGCAAAGGGGTGTTCGGACCGGGCGGAGCTTGGATGGGTCTTCCCCCATCTTGAGAAAACAGTCGTAAGATAATACATCGGGGGCGCTCCCATTATCAACCAAAATCCTATCTACATTACAGTGATTTATCATGGCCGAGATAACGAGGGCATCGTCATGCGGGGTGCTCAGCCCTTCCAGGTCCTGGTCGACCTGGGGCTCCATTGGCGGACCTCTGGGAGGCTCTAAGGCTTGGCTAGCCTGCTCGGCATGATGTTTCCTTCCTCGGCTGGTGTCGCCGCCCGATGCCGCCCCTCCGGAGATGACGTTCCTCGGGGAGCGTTGTCGATCTCCTCTGCGGCGTCTCGGTCTTCTTTGTGCCCGGTCGTGAACCGGGCTAGATGCCCCAGACGGATGAGGCGCTCGATCTCGTCCTGGAGCTGATGGCAATCTCCGGTGTGGTGCCCCTGGTCGCCGTGGAACAGGCAATGCCTGTCCCACTTGCGGTTCTTCGACCTCATTGGTTCGGGCTGGCGGAGAAGTCCCGAGTCTTGATGTCTTCATAGATCTCGTAGACTGGTGCGGTCAAGGGGGTATACCGCTCGTACTTTCTCTTGCGCTCTCCTTCTCGATCGCACTTCTTACTCAAGCCGGGGTTTGGCTCGGAGGTCCGCTTTTTGTCCCCCTCCCGACCCGAGCCGGTTGCGTCTCGGCAGGCGCTGAGTACTTCTTCGCACTCGGCGTGGCGCAATGCCAGAGTCACTAGCTCGGCAAGGGTCGAGGGAGGGTGGAGGACAAGCTCGCGATGGAGATTCTCGTCCCGGGTGCCCCCGGTCAGTGCGGTTGTGGCTGAGGCCACATCCAGGTGGGGGATCCTAAGGGCTTCCGATTTAAATCGGTGGACGTAAGTCCGGAGCCTCTCCCCTTGCGCCTGTTTGAGAGCCAGGAGCCCCGCTACTGACCTTGGGGGGGTGCTGCCGGCGAAGCTCTCCTTGAAAATTTGCCCGAATTGCCTGAAGTCTCGAATGGACCCCGGGGCGAGGGCCCGGAACCATGCCTGAGCGCCTTGGACCAGGGTGGCCGTGAAGGCTCAACATTTGATGGGATCCGGCGTTCCATGCAGGGTCACCAGGGCGTCGAAGCTATCGTAGTGGTCGGCTGGGTCGCCCTGGCCGTTGTAGAGCTTGAAGGTTGGGATGGAGGCTCTAGAAGAGACCTCTGCCTTCAAGATGTACTCGGAGAAAGGGGATTTCTCCTCGTCCTCCGGGAAAGAGGTCTTCTACAGGGCGCGGAGAGCACGCTCTTGTTCTGCGAACTGTCTTTCAAAATCTCGTAGCCGGAGAGACAGTTCCGGCTGTGGCCGCGCCGTGGGGCTGGGGGGGGCGTCGTGGCGATCTCCCGGAGCACTGGTGCCCGGGTGCGGCGGCCTCGCCCCCGGCTTCCCTCTCCTCGGCGTGGAGGAAGCCTCTTGCTCCACAGGCGGGGCTTGCGAGGGTCCTCCGACGTAGTTGCGGAGGAGCTGTCGGCTGCGGAGGGTGAAGCGGCCTCCGGTGGTGTGCTGCGTTGCACTCCTTCGAGGGGGACTTCCTGACGGGGCGCGGGACCTCGCGTCCCGAGCCGCCTGGGCCCTCATGAGCTCCACGAGGACGTCCATCTTTTCGTTGAGGGCCTGGAAGGCGTTGGCGCCACCGTCGAGGGGTGCCCCTGTCTCTGCCGGGGGGGTGGCCCGTTGGTGGGGACGCTGGTGTTGGAGGGGGGGCTCTGGGAGACCCTAGAGGGGGCGCCTCCCGCCGCCGCCACAGCCTTACCTGCCCCGCCGGTGGATCTCCTCCCTGAGCTTTTTCTTACCATCTTGACTCTTCGTGCGTTTCCCACAGACGGCGCCAGATGAAGAGGAGGAATCTCGCGCTGGGTCCTGAGCGGGCTGTGGATCACCAGAAGATGAATCTGCAAGAGAGGGAAGCGTGTCAGAGGGCCCAGGGGATCTCCCTGGGGTAAACCCTCCGATGGCTAAGTCAGTAGAGCGATGGTGGAAGCGATAATGGGGGGAGGAGAGAGCTGATGCGCGAGAATTTTCTCCACCAAAGGGTGAAGCAAATCATGCTCAGGAGCTTAGGGTATGTGAATGCCTAGTCCATCTTACCATCTTTCGGAGGGTATCCCTTGCTTAAATAGTGCGTCACCTTTTAAGAGTCCGGTGAGCTGAGGGCTTCCCGGCGGGAGTTACGTCTTCAGCGGGGGCTTTCATGGCCGGATCGTGGGGACGTTATCCCCTTGGAATCCGGCGGCACCTCTGACTCTCCCGTCGGCGGAGGACTCTGAACGGCCGTACCTGCGGATTAATCAAACGGTCTTACGGAGCTTCGGGGAGGCTAGCTCTGGTCTGAGCGATGGCCCGGCGAAGGTGGGGTCGGATAGGTCGGCTGGAGCCTGTCTCTCTCGGGTGAGGAGAGGGCTTTTAGACCGGACCTTCCTTGGGACCTGACCGCTGTCTCGGGCCCTCCGAGCCTAGAAGGCCGCCGGAGAGAGTTGGTTCCTCGAGTCTTTATTTATTGGGCTTTTCTTACCTGAGTGGGCCCAGCGGGCTATCACTCGGGCGGGCTCACCTAGTTGGACCGTGTGGGTCTTGTTGGGCTGCCTTTGTGGTGGGCTACGAAAATCCCCCTCTCCACCGACAATCTACCGTTGCTTGGTAGGTGGATAACCAGTCGGCTCCCAATATGACATCATAACATTCCATGTCAAGGCATATCAGGTCGACAGGTAGTTTATTATCTTGAACCATCACCTCAGAACTTGGGTAGTGATGCATGATATCCGATTTGTTTCCAAGAGGTGTAGATATAATTAAATCTATCCGTTCAGGTTCTTTGGAAAATGAAGCAGTAAACTTCTTGGAAACAAATGAATGAGTTGCTCTAGTATCAAATAAAACTCTAGCAGGTTTAGAGCAAACAGTCAATGTACCTTCCACGATTCCTCCTTCCACATATTCCGTCCCTTGAAGAGCTTGCAGACGGCCTTGCTTTTTAACTGGACGCTTCTCATCCTTGTTGGCTTGCTCCTTCATCAACGGACAGTCGGGAATTCGGTGCTCCCGACTACCACATCGGAGACACGCTCCTAGTTTCCTCCAGCACTCCTCGGTCTTATGACCCGCTTTATCACAAAATTTGCAAACATCCTTAGAAGCCGTAACGTCGGGGAAGGGATTATTGCTGATAGCGAGGAATGGCTTGTGATTCTTCTGGAACCTCTTCTCCTTGGAAGACTCGCCTCCATTAAAAGTTCGCTTCTTGTTAAAGGGTGGTTTGACGCTTCCCGGACTTGTAACATGCTCCTTCTTGTCCTTGCCCCGAATCTTTTCAGAAAATTCGGTGGCGTCCTCCAGCAGTTGAGCACGACGAACCATTTCTGAGTAGACTTGGACGTCCATCGGTGCAAGCTGAGTAATATATTGGGGCCGTTGCCCGTTGAGAAATCTCCTCACCTTCATCTTCTTCGTACACACCAAGTGTGGTGCATAACGGGAAAGCCTCGAGAACTGGGCCTCATATTCGGCCACCCTCCGGGTCCATTGCTTCAATGCGGCAAATTTCACGGCCTTCTTCTCTTGCACCCGGTCTGAGAAATATTTGCCGTTGAAGTGCTCGACGAATTCCATCCACGTGACATAACCATCGGGCAGTGTGGCTTCCATGGACTCCCACCAGCTTCGCGCATCCCGTTCCAATTGGAATGTAGCCAATAAGACCTTTTCTTCGTCCGTGCATTGCATTACACAGAAGATCCTCTCGGTCTCCTTTAGCCAATGTTCGGCATCATTGGGGTCCACCGAACCCGCAAACTTGGGTGGGTTCATGTTACGGAAATCCCGGTGAAGGTCACCGGCTCCACGGTGAGCTCCGCGAGCACCGCCTTGTGCCACCTGCTGTAGCGCCTCAGTAAGCCCTTGCACGGTGCGCTGCATCTCGCGCCATTGTGCCCTCTCGGCGGCCATTTCCTATAAAAGAATTTTAAGATAAATGACATTGAGCTTTAAGGTTAAGGCGGAAATTTATTATTATAACTTAACCCATGGCTCTACCCATCTTACGACGTAGGATCTAACCAGATCTATCCTTAGACATTTCCAAAAATAACATATATATATTTTCCTAGATTATATATATATACATTTTTCCTAGAAGTTTTCTATCCTATAATTAGAAATTTTTTTATAGAAGTTTCTAGGTTTGCCTAAGAAGAAATTTCTAGAATTATCTCCTAAGTAGAACTTTATAGGGTTTACCTAGATAGACATTTCTAGTTAGACTAAATACGTGTTTTACCTAGGAAAATTCTTAATCCTAGGCTCTGATACCAAGAAAAGTTGTCACGTCCCGAGCGCGGAAGCTTACCCGTGGTGCGACAGTTTTATATAGAACCAAAGCGAGCTAGCTATTCAATGGAATTCTTCATTTTGATAGTTAATAGAGTGCGCAGATAACTAAGATTTAACTTGAAATTAATACAAATAATCCGAGATGACAGTTGTTACCACTGACCAAAAGAGAATTACACACATTTCTCGAGTCCGACTACTAGGCTTCAAGCCCTTATTACAGTTCTAATAAATTAGACTAATACAAATGACATCTGACATAACTGGATACAAATGACATAATTACTACTCCATAATTAACAAGACAACATGATAACTCCATTTCTACACTCATCACTCAGACTCATTCCCTTCCGAGTTCTGGCTGATATTCGCACTACCTGAAAAGGTTAGAAAACAACTAGATGAGCGAATCGCTCAGTAGGATTTACATCTCAAGTTCTAACATGCATTAAGTGAATTACCCATTTATTTAATGTAGGTAAAGTATGCATGCAGACAGATAGATATCAAAGAATCGTAAAATCGACAGGAGTAGAAAGTGAGAGTATATAGATTGTACAATTTCAAGTAGCAGTAGCAAGTGATAGCAAATGATATCAAGCCAGTGATAACTGAGAAGTAATAACTGGAATAGCAACATGTTAATCAAGCTAGCAATAGTAAGCAAAGTAGTTTCAAACATGTATAACTGGAATTGGCTATTTATCAATGCAGTCAAATAAACACTTTTACCCTTCCGCGGGTCTCAAGTCAATCAATCAAGTAATATCACGAGAATGAGTGGAATGCCTAAAATCTAGCAAGCAAGTACTCCGGTGTAATGCCAAACACCGTGGTCAATAAACTCCCATGGGCACAAGTACCTTCGGGTGCTCCTCCCAGGACCAGACCGGGCCCTATATACACAGCATTACTCATGTTTGTCGACATCCACTCTCATTTATAGCCAATATGGAATTTCAAGGATTGACCCGATAGGATGTTTATAAGGTGGATTATAGAATAGAATCCAAGGCGTATCGTTATGTAGGGACGAACTAGGAGTAAAACCTGTAATATTCGATACATGCTAATGGCAATAGGAGTTTGAGACTAACTTGCTGGTGTTGACACAAATGTCGATATTAGTTATGAATATATATATATATATATATATATATTTATCCAATATGTATATGTATATATATATCCGCTTATAGAATTCTTTCAATATAATGGAGGTTATAGGTATGTATATCTTCTGTCTGATATACATATATGAGTTAGCCAAAATGGTGAATTATTAAAATAATTAGAATTTAATTATGAAAATAAGTTTTTATGTTGAATATAATTCTAATTTGCTAAAAATGATAATAACATGTTGAGAATGAGTTTCATATGTTACTTTACTGGTGAGATGATAAAAATAAATTTTTCATGCCGGATTTAATTTTTTTACATATTGAAAATTAATTATTAACATGCTAAAATTAATTAACTTACTGATAGGATGATAAGATAAGGTTACCATGATGATTACAGAAATTTGCTGATACCAACATAATTTTTATCATGTTAAAAATTATTTTTCTACATTTATTTACTAATTATTTGATAGGAAAATAGAATTATCATGTTGAAAAATAGTTTTAATACACTGAAAATAACTATAACATGCCAAAAATAATTATAACATGCTGGAATAATTTTTATTATATTGGAAGAAATGTTATCATGCTGTAAGTAATTTTCATAACTTACTACTTTATTTAATAGGAAAGTAAGTTTTATATGCACAAAATAGCTTTAAATAAATTTTAACATGCTGAAAATGATTTTTATATCTCCGTATGTATAAAATAATTCTATCATATTGGAAGTCACTTTTAACATGCTGGAAATAGTTTAATTTTTAGTATGTATAAACTAATGTGGTGAAAATTAGATTTTTCAAAAAAAATTATAATTTCATTCTACAAAGAATGAAGGAGTCCATTTTATTATTATATTCTGTTCTCTATATATATTAGGTGAGAATGGAGGTGTAGACATTAGTTCTAACAACATATACTGGAGGTGTAGACATTAGTTTTATATATATATATATATATATATATATGTATTCTTGTCTAACATTATATAATGAAGGTGTTTTATATATACAATTAATGAAAGTATAATGGAGGTGTTACATATATACTATTAATGGAGGTTCATAAATTGTTCACATTTTCCTTCACTTATTTTGAGGGGTTTTAGTTGTTTTTCATTAAGTTCACAGCATGTGTCGACACTAGTGTCGACACTTACTATTCATTTTTGGTCTCTATTGTACAGTTCGTATTACAATATTTTGTGTGTCGACGCCGGTGTCGACACCTGTGTCGACACATGAGGTTCTTCTGCGGTAATATGTTCATGTGTCGACACCGGTGTGAACACCGGTGTCAACACCTGTGTCGACACATGAGGTGCTTATGTTCACGTAACTATTATGTGTCGACACTTGTGTCAACACCGGTGTCAACACCGGTGTCGACACCTGTGTCAACACCTGAGTTCTTATATGTTTGTGTGTCGACACCTGTGTCAACACCGGTGTCGACACCTGTGTCGACACATGAGTTCTTATATGTCATGCGTGTCGACACCCGTGTCAACACTGGTGTCAACACCAGTGTCGACACATGAGTGCTTACATGTTCATATGTACATGCTATTACATAAATGTGTGTCGACACATGTGTCATGTGTCGACACATGTGTCATGGAAGTGTCAACATTTAACATGCTATATGCTGTTAATAGATTAGTTAATAAAGCTAATACACGTTAATTATCTAGGTGTTCCAGATTGAAGCTATTTCATGCTAACTAGGAGACTAACACATCTTAAAACGTGCTGTATAAATACGAAATATCGCATGGAGATGAGCCTAAGACTAACTGCCTAGACTGGGCCTATAGCATATAATTATTGGGTACAAAACGTATAAAATGGTGGATGCTAGGATTTGAACCCTGGTCATTGGGTTTAAAGGCAAGTCACTTAACCAACTACACTAGAAAGCTACTTGTTAAGTAAATAACATTTACATATGATAGATCCGTGTTTCAACTTTTTACTTAAGCTTCCCATAGGGTTTATCTAATATAATTTTTTTTATTTGGAAAATATTATTAATAATTATTGTTTTTTTTTCATTTTTTTATACGGGGTGTT
This sequence comes from Amorphophallus konjac, assembly GCA_022559845.1. Classification (NCBI taxonomy): domain Eukaryota; kingdom Viridiplantae; phylum Streptophyta; class Magnoliopsida; order Alismatales; family Araceae; genus Amorphophallus; species Amorphophallus konjac. The sequence goes on along the minus strand of CM040127.1, from coordinate 139,494,934 downwards.
ACATACGAAGCTGGAGCATGAATTTTATCAGCGTGGAGTTGGCATTTAAGACACCTCCGTACATAGAGGGAGCAATATTCCTCTAGAGTGGGCCAATAGTAGCCCTGCCTAAGGATCTTCTTTGCTAGAGCCTGGCCATTGACATGACCTCCACACTCACTAGAATGGGCCGCTTCAGCCACCTTCCAAGCCTCATCACCATCTAAGCATCTCATGAGCATTCCATTGGTAGCACGCCTGTATAGTTCTCCTGCAACGATGGTATACCTTGAGGCGGCTCTCTTTATTGACATGCGCTGCTCGGTATTTGCCCCTTCTGGGAACGATCCGTCCTTGCAAAACAACTCAATCTCATGATACCAGGGCAATTCTTCTTCCTCCAGAATCTCTTCTAGCTCCATCAAAGATACTTCCTCAAGGTCTTCCTTCTCAGCCCTCGCCTCTACAGCTTTCCTAAGGTTGATGTACCAAGGATCCTGAAGAGAGGGTGCGTCCAATCTCTGAACGACGATGGTCTCAGTATTCCGACTGAGAGGGAAAGATAGAGAGGAAGCAAGTGAAGCTAAAGCGTCAGCCATAATGTTTTGAGACCTAGGAGTATGGATATAGATCATCTTACGAAATTGCCTAGCAAGGAGCGTGACCAAATCTTGATAAGGCTTGAGCTTAGGGTCACGAGTGCGGTAAGTGGATAGAACTTGCCGCAAGACGAGCTAAGAGTCTCCTATGATATTCAAATAACACGCGCCTAGGAGATAGGCGTGCTTCAACCCGGCAAGGAGAGCCTCATACTCGGCGATATTATTGGTAGCAGAAAATCGAAGTTGATAAGCAAAGGGAATTGTCACTCCCTCTGGAGTGAGCAGAACAGCGCCGATCCCTCGGCCTTGAGAATTGAGTGCACCATCGAAGTGCAGAGAACAAAAGGGATGATGAGAAATGACAGAGAGATGCTCATCAGGGAAATCGTCCTGAATAGAATCAGTGTGAGGGATGGGGAGATGGGCAAGATGCTCAGCGATGGCGTACCCTTTGACCGCCTTCTGAACGATAAATGTGATATTGAATTGGGAGAGGAAGCTCTGCCAGCGAGCTAACCTACTAGAAAGGACAGGCTTTTCTAAGAGATAGCGGATCGGGTCCATTCTAGAGACCAACCTAACTGGGTGGGAAAGAAAGTAATGTTTAGGCTTCTGAGCTACCCACACTAAGGCGGCACAAGTCTTTTCCATAGTGGTGTATCTGGCCTCAGCCGGGTTGAATAACCGAGAGGGGTAATAAGCAGCCCGCTCTCTTCCTTCATCATCTACTTGTGCTAAGACTGCCCCTAGGGAGTCCTCAATGACCGAGATGTATAGGATTAGGGGTTTCCCAGGGACAGGAGGTTGCAAAACTGGGGGATTGGATAGATATTCCTTTAGGTCCTCATAGGCCTTCTGACAGTCCTGATTCCATTCAAACTTTACCCCCCCCCCTCGCCTTAAGCAATTCATAAAACGGGTGGCACCTTTGAGAATGTTGGGATATGAATCTTATGATGAATTGCAATCTACCAATCAGTCCTCGCAGTTCCGTAATGTTCTTCGGTGGAGGCATGTCCAAGACGGCCTTTGCTTTGTTAGGATCAATCTGGATCCCCCGTTTGCTAACTATAAAGCCTAGCAGGTTCCCTGAAGAGACTCCGAATACACACTTCTTCGGATTCATTTTAAGCTTGTACTCCCTGGCACTTTACAGCACCTTAGTCAGAATAGAGGGGTGTTCTTCTTTAGTCCATGACTTCACCAAAATGTCATCCACGTAAGCTTCCATATAGATATGCATCATGTCGTGGAAAATGGCCATCATCACCCTCTGATAGGTGGCGCCCGCGTTCTTCAGACCGAACGGCATAACCACGTAACAGTACGTGCCCCAGGGCGTGGTGAAGGAGGTTTTCTCTTGATCTTCTGGAGCGAGACAGATCTGATTATAGCCGGAGTAACCATCCATGAATGATAAAGCTTTGTACCCGACAGTGTTATCCACCAGGACATCTATGTGAGGCAGCGGGAAATCATCTTTGGGACATGCTTTATTAAGATCCCTGAAATCGATGCAGATCCGAACCTTTCCATCCTTCTTGATAACATGGACTATGTTTGCCACCCACTGGGGATATAGAACCACTCTAATGAATCTGGCCTTGTACAACTTGTCGACTTCTTTCTTAATCCTTAAGGCCATGTGGGGGTGAAATCTTCTTGACCGTTGTTTCACAGGTGTTGCCCCTGGTTTAAGCACAAGTCGGTGTTCCACTAAGGAGGGGTCAAGACCTGGCATGTCCTCATAAGGCCAGGCGAAAGAATCGCTATACTCCCTCAAAACCTTAATCAAATCTTCTTCTACTTGGGGAGGGAGGTTAGCGGCAATAATGATGGGCCTTAGGTCTTCTTCAGTCCCTAAATTTACTTCCTTCGTAGGTTCATCCACTACCGACGATGGCTCGTCGAATCTCTTTAGTCCTTACGTATACAAATCAGCAGTGTCATCTATGTTGCTATCCTCATCATCAATCATGTCTTTTTCATCCAGGATTTCATAGACACCGAGTCCATCATCGCTCCACACCCCCTCTATTTCCTCTTCATCTTCAATCATGATTGCCGTAGCAACAAATTCTGGACACTTTAAAAGAGCATGATGCCGCTGAGCTAGATCTTGCAAGAACCTATCAGGGATGGATTTTGAAGGATGCGCAAGCGGGTGCGGCTCAGGGGAGGAAGGGTTGGACGAGCTAGAACAAGACCCTACTTCTCTAAACCTAATTGACTCTACTTCCCTAGACTCGACGGACCCTACACCTAACCTGGGGGGAAGAAAATCTAGTGGAAGGGAAGGAGCAGGGGACTCGTGCCCCTAGGAGGAGGATGGAGACAAGGTAGCATAATCTTCCACTGAAATATCGGTTTCAAATTTGACATTTTTTTTTGGAGATCAGTGGAGACCACACAACAGGATGGAGGAGGCGGGAGTTGCATGGGGAACAATTCGGGAAAGTTGCAATCGAAGAATGGATCGGAGGACTGGAACCACATCTCGTGGAGTGGAGTGGTGGAGGAGGGAGGAGGGAGGAGTGAATAGATCGAGCAGATTAACAGGAGGACAAAGCCCACAGGCACAAGGAACAAACAAGATTTCAAACTGATCATTGAGAGATGGATTGATCATGATCGGGGGAGGACAGGATATGAGTTCCCATTGCTGAAAAAATGATTGAAGATGGGAGGGAGACCAAGAAAAGACAATCGGCGAGCTCCCCTTCTCCCGTAGATCATCAACTGGCTGCTTCTTCGGCCTCCATTGGACGAGCCGAACCTCTTGATCCTTCTATCGGCAGCCTTCTTCATGGAATAATCTTCCAAAGGCCTGACTATAGTTAACCATGTCGTCAACTGGCCTTTTTGGTGGTAGAGGGGGACAGGGAACTGGACAAACTGAGCCTTTCCTTTCTGGCAGAACTGGCTGAGGGCTTAATGTGCCTGGCTGGAGAGGCCCTCTGACAAAATGCTGACGATAGTCCCTGGTGAGTGGCCCAGAGTCACCCATCATAGATAATGCAGTCTCTCGGTAGCCGAGACCTCTCCTGTTCATTTTTCTTCCCTTGGGGATGGGCTTGGTCCTTCCCTGCAATTGAGCACCGAGGCCTCTCCCCGGTTGGTAGCCTAGCTTCAGTATAATGTCCCAGCCCTTGGAATCTCGGATCTGGGGCTTCATCTTGATATTAACTGCAGCAGTGACGGGCTTGCAAGGTGCATAAGCCCACGGAAAGTCTAGATCTAGCACAGAGATAACTGGACGGCTGCTTGGCCATAATGCAGGAAGGCCCTTTTCTGAAATAGCTTTAACAGATTGGACCGTGGACAAGCTCTTAACTTTGACGACCCTTTCTTGGAAAGGGAATTTAATGCATTGATGCGCAGTGGAGGGTACGACGCTGAGAGTGTCAATCCATGGGCGACCCAAGATAGCCTTGAACATAGGGTCGATGTCCAGGACATAGAATTCCACAGGCATAGTAAGGGGCCCAAGTTCTGCCTGAATAGTGACCACCCCGTGACATGTTCTCCTCGAGTTGTCGTATGCAGCTATAGTAGTGGGGGTTGGCTGTAGTAATTCCTCTGAGATATTGCAGGCTCGAAGGGTACTGAGTGGGCACACATTAATAGATGCCCCTGTATCAACCAATGCTGCGTCAATATTAACTTTATTCAAAGTGATTGAAATGTAGAGCGCATTTGCCGAGCTTCTGGAGGAGCTAGCTCGGTATCAGAAAATGTGATCGCCGGCCCTTTAGAAATTGTTGCCAATGCTATTGGTAAACTATCAACTGCCATGTCCTCACTGACCATCACCTTTTGCAAGAAATTTCTAAGAGCATCCTAGTGAAGGGTGGATCTCTTGATAAGCTCCAGGACTGATATCTTAGCGGGCACCCTGTCCAGATGATGTAGCAAGTCGTATTGAGTACCCGGCAGAGGTTCGGCTTCCTCTTGCTCGGCAGCCGGCTGGGAAGACTGTGGATTAGAAGTAGTGGGATAATTTCGATGGAACAGCCGCCCGCTACGTAGGGCGAGGTTTTGTGCCGGCACGGCATCAGAAGACGGCATAATTGGCCCGGTGGTGTGGATGAGTGGAATAGGCGGTGTGGGAGAAAGAATTTGGTGGGAAGTGGTGTTGGTGGAGGTAATAAGCGGCGATGGGCGGATGATGGGTACGGGGTTAGTGGAAGGCGGGGTGGTGATGATGGGCACTAGTACGGAGGGAGGATAGGCCAGTGGAGGCGTGGTGATGAGTGGAGGGTTGGGTGATGGTGTAATGATGGTAGCGGGGGTAACTGGTGGTGGGTGTGATAGAATTGTGGGTGGTGGCGGAGTTACTGGAGCGGGTGTGAATGGGAGAACAAGTGGTGTAGGTAAATTGCTAGAGGGAGCAAGGGGATTGCAGTGATTATGGTGGAAGGCCATTATCTGCAGCATGGTGCCGTCGTCATCAAAGGACCACCCGATGTTAGGGGCCGGGGGTTGGACTACGTTTACCTGGGCTGGTGCCGGCGGCTGAGGCTGTGGAGCGGGAGGATGGTTCGGCATCAGGTTTTAGTGGATCCCCAAGTCCTGAACTGGCTGCTATTGCTGTTGTGGCTGCTGATGCGGCTGCAGTGCTTGTTGCTGCTGCACTTACTGCCTCGGCGGCTGCCTTCTCTTTTCTTTGATTTCAACAATGGCCTTGTGCATCTCGGCCCAATCAATTCTTTGTCCTTCATGAAGGTCATACACTAGGTCCCTGAACTGAAAACATCCTTCAATGGTGTGCCCCGGCTGCCTGTGGAACATGTAGTACTTGGTCTGATCAACGGCCGGGTTCCAGTTGGGCCGTTCCGGAGGAAGCTGTATAGCATTGATTGACATGAGAGCCGAGAAGATATCCGTGAGGGTTTCTGGCAAGGGAGGGTACTGTGCCCTTTTAGGAGCCAGGCGCTTGTTATTGCTGTTGTTATAGCCGTTGGGTGGAGGGACGTTGTGGTATTGTGGAGGTTGTGGTTGTTGCTGTGGTGCGGCGAAGGTATTTTGTGGAATGGCGAAGGCGGGCAGAGGATTTTGTTGAGTGGCTTGGATGTTTTGAGGAGCGGGTTCTGCGGAGTGCGGAAATTTTGTGGGAAGCGGAAGGGTGCGGCTTGGAAAGGGAAAGCAACGGCTTGAACTTGCTCGTTCGTCTGGATCCCCTCGGTAACATGCCCTTGAGACTTCTTATGATACTTGGGCTTTTGGTTTTCAAAGAGCGAGTGTATGGGGGAATCCTTGAACTGAGTTTGGATAAAGCGCGCTCGGCTATATAGTTGATGCATGTTGGCTATATCATTCATGGCTAGAATATTGCGGAAGGTCGGAGTGGCATTAGAAATCAACAATTTGACCTTCTCTTCCTCCGGAATGTGGCCGGGTACTCTAGCGGCCATCTGCCGCCATCGGTCGGCATAGGTAGCAAATTCCTCATCTGGTTTCATCTTTTTGGCCACCAAATCTGTAAATGAATATTCTGGGCCGACTCAATCTTGGAGCCGCTGAATAAACTTATCCTTTACTGTCTTGAAACTCTTGGCATCTTCTAGTGGCAAAGAATAGAACCATTCCAGTGCAACACCATCTAGCGGTCGGTGAAATAGATACGCCATGAGGCGATCATCGTACTGAAATTGAGCCGACTCGTATAAGAAGTCCCTCACATGAAAAAAAGGGTTGCTGTTCCCATCATACTTCCTATAATTGGGGAGCTCAGACTGTGGAGGGAACCGGATGTTCTGAAAACTCGGGACTGGAACGTCTGCCAAAGATTGAGGGCCAACCCGCTTTTGATGGAAGTCGAGTTGCTACTGCATGGCGGCCCACTTATCAAGCAACTCCTGCTCTCGGGAGGGAGCAGGGACAGTAAAAGATGGATTTTGAGGAATAGAAGGGTAAGCAGATGGAGGAGACGGCCCATAGGAAGGATGGTGGATCGAAGGATGACCCACGTTAGATTGGACCTGGGCTACCCCTTGCTGAGGGCGCATAAAATCATTCAGACCAACAGGAACTTGCGGCACAGCTGGGCCTGAGGTATGATGATCCGACGGGAAAGAAGGGACAAAGGTATTTCCCTTATCAAGGAATTGCTGGGCCGAACCAGAAGACTGGCCCATTTCAAGATTGGAGAAGCGGAGGGTCCTAGGTTGGACTGGAGTGAGATTAACGGGCTGTACAATGGGTCCGTCATCTCTAGGTTGAGTGACGAATGGATTGGTATGACCAAAGACAATCGGAGAAGGCGGGGTGTTGGACCACTGCATAGCCTGATAGACCGCCTGAAGCTGGGCCGGGTCTAACTAAGCCATCATCTGAAGGACAGAATTGGCGGAAGGAAGAGGAGGATTTTGAGTGGACGGAACACTCTGCATAGGAATGGAGGATGAGGGAGGAATGAGCTCTTCCCTGGGTTGGAACGAGACAACCCTAGAGGGATCCTCTAGAAGGCCCTGAGGGAGGGACTCCTCTTGGGACCGAGGAAGATCAAAGGAAGCCATGGTAGATTCGAAGAGTGGGTTGAAATAGGATGAGGAGAGGGACTCGCCCCCGAGTGATGATGCTTCGAAAGGATGGAGGTGGCTCCACATGTAATGGACAACCTTAACAAGATGCAAACAACACACAACAATCACACAATAAGTGACCAAACTTAGACGACTTCTAGCAAAGATGTAAGTGAAAAAGAAATGAAGACACTCCAAGTCAACCAAGTTTCTTAAGATGATGCCACAAGATTTCTATGATTTCTCCTTTGGAAATTTAATAGATTGATTAAAAATGTGCTCTCGCCAATGGGTTCCTAATAGGAGAGGGGTGTAAGGCTTGGTTTGACTCTAAATGTGATCACTCCTTCACTTATGCAATCCTAGACACGGGGTGGAAAGGTACAATCGGCCCGGCGTCCGTGTGGGAATCCACGGTTCGCGGGGACTTATGGAGGTCCCTGATGTGATTTCCTAGTCGGCCCCAAGGAATATGGAGACGAGAGGTCCGCACACCAAAGTAGGAAAAATGCATTCTAATGTATGATAATATGCATGACCCTATGCGCACCGGAGTGCATGCAAGTTCTAACTTTGAATCTAGTAAACAAGTATGCACACAATGAATATGAATAAGCAAAATAATGAGGGAGGAGACAAGATATCACCCAAGCACAAAAATCACAGCAGAAACTACGAAAAGGAAATGTACCTTGGGATGCGTACCTATCTGGAGTATGTAACGGTCTAGGGGACCTGTGTCAGAAGTAAGTGACGGTCGAAGACCAGACCGTCATAATCGGCGTAACGCAGGAACAAGAGACTGTCAGAGGAGCCAGGGAACCAGAAACAGCAGGGAAATAAAGGGGAAACCCAGGGAAAACCAAACAAGGAAATGATGGCAGGTTTAACAGAGACCAAAAAGCACGATTGGCACGAGATGTCCCACCGTGATCGCCAAAAAAGGGGTGTAGATGTGGAAAATGTGGATGTGTATATGCGTGTCGATCCCACAAATCTCATGAATAAGCATGAAGGCATATGTGCACCAATCAAGTGAATAACATGAATATGTGGCTATGTAAACATGATAGCATGATCATACAATCAAGACAAAGGCGATAAAAGATGTAAAAGAATACCGTGATCGCCACCAAGGAATGACAACGCCAAAAGAATATAAAATACTAAGTGCGTTGTGTACCTTGGAAAAAGAGGATGATCGCGCTCAATATCAAGATGCGGGGACTATGTGGATTACCTCTCCTTGCCTTCCAGTCGGCTAGAAGGTAAGGGCTTCACTTTCCATGCTTTCCTGCGAAATAAACACAAAACAAGAGGCAAAACCCATTACAAAATGCTAAGTGTAGAAATCTGCCCAAGTGCAGAAAGTAGCATGAAAGATTGAGGGCGAACTTACCGGGGGAGAGTTTTTAACCCCCATGGAAGGGTGCAAACAATAGGTGTGTATATTGTGACGAGATTAACATGAAGAAATTGATTAATATGCCATGATGAACATAGATAAACAAGGTGCAAAAGTGCATGCCATAGGAAAAATTGTGCAAACAGTGTAAAGTGGGTGTAAAGACTGATCCAAATAGTAGGGTAAACGAAGTCCAAATGGGGAGTAATTTGAGATGACAGAAGACTTGAGTGTTGTAAAGAAGCAGGAACAAGAATCACTCAAAAAGGAGGTCGGGACAGAAAGTTATGACACCGGAGATTTGGGGAAAAAATATGGACTGTGCAGAAAATTCAGAACAGTGCACAAAATGGGCTCAAAGAATGGTGAATATCTCACAAGATAGAACACCAAAAGAGGAAAGAGTGGATGCTATGGAAAGGTGGGAGTGTTGTGGTGAAACTAGGGTAGAAAGGAGAGTTTAAAATGGGGAAGACAGCAGTGAAAAATGGGGTGGAAAACTTAAGAAAACAGAAGGGTGCAGAACATGGGAGAAAAATGACTAAGTGTAAAAATAGAATGAAAGTGCAAAACTCATAGACAAAAATATGAAGGAAGATGATGAGGTAATGAGCCCAAAACTAAGGAACACAAAGATTATACTTTCCTCTAGATCCTGGAGTTGAAAGGATGGATCAAGAGTGCCCCACGGCCCCGCACCGGCAACCCAAACATGCCCCCGTCGTAAGAAATCTGAGTTTCAGCAAAGTGCAGAACAGTGTGGTGAAACCACAAAAGTAGGGGCTTGAAAGAGGGGGAAAAGATATGAGAAATAAGGCAAACATATAATCAACGTGAAGCTAATACTCCCCTTTTCAAGATGGAGTTGAGGGAGGACGAAAATGATGAAGCATGACTCTGCACCGGCTTGATGAACAGGCCCCCGTCGTGGACTTTGTAGCAGAAATCAGTAAACTGTGATGATTTGCCAAAAGTAGGGGCGAAGTTGAGAGGGAAAATGTTGATGAAATTGAGCAAACAAGGAATCAAAATGAAGCTTATACTTCCCTCTTCAGGCTAGGGTTGAAGGTTTGAGTCAACAATCCAGCATGGCTTCGCCGTCGCCTTGGAAACGCGCCCCCGTCGCATAGGAAATCTGGGTAGGTTTATATAGAAAAAGTGGTGAAAACCCCAACTTTCTCCCACGATTTCAGAAGATAGAGTCTACTAAATCTCGAGATCTCTGGATCATTCTCGAGATAATAGTCAAGATAAGACGTAGGAACAAACAGGACTCTTTTTGGTTGAAGATTGTGGAAGTTATGACTCTTGGAAGAAGCCTCTGAAACATAATCTGTAGGGTTTTTTGGTTGCACAAAAAGTAGAAAAACTTGATATTTCGGCCATGATTCCCAGAGATATAGACCATCAAAATTTGATTTCTATGAACCAAATTAAAGATAATACAAAGGGCTAGAAGCAGAAAAAAACGGGGATCAATTTGGATAAGTATTCTAGAAGTTATGGCTGCCGCAAGAGAGGCACATTGCGCAGGTTCGTGGAGATGAGTCCAGAGCAGGCTGGACTCTTATTGGATAAACGGTCAGATGACCGACCGTTAAGGGTTAAACGGTCATCAACCGACCGTTTGCAACATTGAACGGCCATTAGCACGACCGTTTAAGGTAGACCTTGCATGACTTTGGAAATTGGATCATATCTCCCAAACGGTGCAGAATTAACAAAAGTGGTAGAAGAAAAAATTATAGATTACTCAAAAATGAACAACTTTTATGAAGGAAGTATAATGAGAAAATGATCAGCAGAGAAAGAAAATAGGGCTAGAAGAGAGAAAAAGAATATCGGGACATAGGTGAACAGTTCAGTCTGCCAAAAAATTGTAAATAACTTGAAATCGGTGCAGAACTGGCCAATGACGTAGAAGAAGAAATTTTAGGGATTTGAAAGATTAACAACTTTGGTGCAGGACACATTTTGAATAGAGGAAAGGAAGGGGGTGAAAAAGGACCGTTTTCAAGACTACGCAATGAAAGGGGACTGAATGCTTTAGGGAAGCCGGCCTAAATAGGCCGGAAGGTGACAAGATAGGCTCCAGGGCTCTATGAAATAATGATCTCCAAGGTTCAAAGGGAATGCAATAATGAAATGGGCTTGAAATCCATCCAAGAAAGGCTCCAAAATAATGGGTAATTCGGGGCATCAAAATGATGAATAAGAGAAATGACTCAACTTACAGGCTAAAAATAGGTGTCAACAACAGCGTCTAGGCGTTTTTAGTTCTTCGTCGTCTCGGGAGTGTGACGGCCCAAGGGAGGCCCGTCACAGCTCTCTGACGCGTCCGGGGTGATGCGTCATGCCTGTTTTGTCGTTTAGCATTTTGGTTAAGGCGGTTCCTCTGACGCGCCTGCCCTAGTGCGTCAGAGTCTTGTAACGCACCTGGTGTTGACCGTTACGTTGCGTTTGACTTAGAGTTTGACCGTTGAGGTGGTTTGTGTAACGGTGGTGCCCCCGTGTGTCACAGCGTTGTAACGCGCCTGCCCCAGGCCGTTACGTGCTGTTTTGGCCGAGTTGGGTGGTTGTGCCATTGGCTCTAACGGCCACGCCCTCGTGCGTTAGGCTTGTGTAACGTATCCATGATGGACCGTTACGTGCCTTTCGGCCAGTGTTTTCTTGACTTGAGCCAGTTGGCCCTGACGCGCCTACTTTGCTGCGTTAGGCTATGTAACGCGACTGGTCTAGCGCGTTACATGGTTCGAGTTATCGTTTTAAGCTTGAGGTCTATTGGCCCTGACGGCCCGGGTCGGGCGCGACAGAGCGGCGTCACGCGCCTAGTGTAGGCCGTTACGTGCCTTGTGTGTTTTAGATGTTGGTTAGGGCGGTGTGTGTGACGGCTCTCCTCCTCACCGTCACGTTGCTGTAGCGCGTCTGTTGTAGACTGCCACAGTTGGAGTGTAACGGCCTAGCGTTAGACCGTCACATTCATGTAACGGTCTAAGGGTGGTGCGTTACAGTCCTTCTGCTCCAATTTCTATGGTTCTGGTTTCTGACTGTCTTGGCTTATCCTTGTGGTCTGCCTACTTTCCCATGGATGTCTCCTAACACCCTATGAGGGCTAAGACTACGTTGTAAGGTGGCGAGGAGTCTTCTTGCTTGTGGTAGGATTCTCTTTCCTACTGTTGAGTCATCGTTGTGTGGTTCCGGTCAACCCGGGGTGACCCAGTGGTTGACATGCGAACTTGTGTGTGGGTGTCTCAGCGATTTTGTCCAGTCCGAGACACTGGTTCTGGATGCCTCGAGGTATTGTTTTACCTCGGTTTGCATGTCCAAGCGTGTCTGAGGGCCTTCGGTGTTCCCTCAGGTCTCCATGAGTCATTTTCTGCGGAGCGTTACTTCCCGTGGCTTAGGATTAGACCGATTGCCGGCTTGTTCTGCCGTTTGTGACGATCTTGCCTTTGAGTCGTCCGACTCAAGGATCGTTACGTTGTAGGTCTAGTTGCCTAGTCCTGAGTCTGTTGGCAGTTGTCTTACTGCCTTGGTGCTTCGTAGTACATGCGACAGTGCTCCCTTGTCTGTTTGTACTACAGCCCTTGTTTCGTAGTCTTGTGTTTTGTGCGCCTCCGATTGTTGTTGCCCTAAGGCTTGTGAGTTGCCGACCCGCCTTGGATGGCGGAGGGGTGTTCCCGAGATACGGTTTGTAAGCTAGTTCCGTGGGCTCCCAGCCAACAGTAGCGTCTTACCGAAGGAGAAAACTAGCTGGAGTACCTGGCTTAGGCTAGAGCAAGTGTGTGCACACATGGTCAGAGGCTTTGTACTTACGTCGATGGGCGTGACCCTGACTGGTTACTTGATGCTGTTGTTCCTGTTGGGTTCAATGCGGGGGTCTGCGACTCTACCGTGGCTTCAGCGGTATTGTAGGCGAGACACTCGTGGAGCAGCATAAGACGTCTGTGGACGCAGCTGGCCGTTGCTCTGGTGGGGAGGTGCGTTCGTTTGAGACGCGTGGCTCTCCACTGCTCTTTGCGTTTCTTGCGCGTCGTGACCTTTCCGGGCTAGCCCTCTCGTGGCCCTACTCGAGGTCAGCGTGGTGTGCACAACTTTCTAGTCGTGGGTGTGTCGTCGAGTCTGTCGGTAGTCTGTGTGGGTCTTTTCTAGACCTTTTGTCGGTCCTTGCAGGTCTTCATCTTAGGCCTGGTGCCGAGTTGGTAGATCGGTAACTTCTGACTTTGTTAGATCAGAGTCACCCTTCTGTCACTGTTTGGAGTAGTTTGGGGTGGCGAGGTTAGTTCGGCCGCCACTTTTCTAGCGCGGGTTCTTCCCCTTTCTTATTTGTTCCCTACTCCTACTCCCCGTCTGTTCTCTACGGCTTTGTAGTGTAGTTTTCCCGCTTTGCTACACCTGCTGTTTTTATCCTGTTATTTTGTTGTTCTGTGTTACTGCATGTTTTTCAGTGGGGATCCGCGTGACCCCTACTGAGCCAGTGACACGAGGCTCACCCCTGCTTTTCAAGTGGGGTGACATCGTTCGTTCTGCTTCCGCGTGGTTCCTGGTGCGCGTGCTCGTAGCGTGTCGATGTGGCCAACTGGCACCTGCGTCGGGCTTCCCCCGACTTCACGGTACGTCTTTCTTTTATGTCGACTGTACTGTGCTAGACTTGATGTCTTTAGCTTTGGACTTGACTCTGGTATATAATTGTTAAATTGAAACTGTTAATTAAAAAGTAATTTTATTTCTACTACTTTAGCAAACCGATCTAATGAAATTTAATTGCTTCTGTTATATCTCTGTGGCTTCAATGTACTCTACACATGCCTTTATCCCTTCGGAGCTTTCCCGCTCTTGGGAGGCCTCGCGGGTTCCAAGTGGTATCACGTGTATTCGGTAGTCCTACTGAGTATACCTGGTATCTGGGATCCGGGTCGCTACACATGCTCCCCCACTTGGAATTCATGGTCTCTCCTCCGATTGTTGGCATAGCTCTTTTGCCGTGATTGAGCGACCTTTAGCCTTTCTTGAATTAACTGGATTTTGCTAGTTGTATCTTGGACAATATCGGGACCAAGCAATCCCTTCTCTCCAACCTCGCTCCAACATAGAGACGATCTGCAGCTTCGGCCATAAAGAGCTTCGAATGGTGCCATTTGAATACTCGACTGGTAGATATTGTTGTAAGTGAACTCAGTAAATGGTAAATGTTCATGCCAACTCCCGCCGAAGTCAATCATGCAGGCTCTCAACATATCTTCAATAATCTGATTCGTCCTCTCGGTTTGTCCATCCGTCTGAGGGTGAAAAGCCATACTAAACCTTAGTCTAATTAATACTCATAGACGATTGTAAACCCTTCCAGAAATGAGAGGTGAATCTCGGATCTCGGTCCGAAATAATAGAGCTTGGAATACCATGCAGCCTTACGATCTCCTTGATATATAAGGTGGCTAGAACATCCATGGTCCATTTAATCTTGATAGGTAAAAAGTGAGCAGACTTGGTTAACCGGTCCATAATTACCCATATAGCATCGAAACCACTTCGGGTCTTAGGTAATCCAACTATGAAGTCCATACCAATACTATCCCATTTCCATTCCGGTATTTCGAGAGGCTTGAGTTTACCAGCCAGTTTGAGGTGCTCGGCTTTAACTTGTTGACATATTGATGGAGGCATCACCTACGATTCCCTTTGGCTCGGGTCCACTTCTTCACATTCGAGAGCTGGTTGAGTTTGGGCCTCACTCTATTAAGGCCCCTTATCCATTTTGTAGCTTTCCTTTGTGTCATTTTGATGTATTTTCATTTTTATTTGAGTCATTTCCCTAAGTCTAGCTCTTATTTCCCTATGTTTTTGTATCATCATGCTGTCTAATGAGGCTATTGGGCCCAATTCATTGGGCTAGGCCCATTGGTGCCCCCACCCCTCCTTGGTTATTTGTAGTTGCTTATTTTGTCAGTGACTTATTGTAAAGAGTGGGTTGCCTATAAATAGGACCTCACTCCCCCTCATTTGAAGTTAATGAATGAATGAGTTAAAATTGCCATTTGAGTTCAAATTGGAGTGATTCCTCTAGTTTTTGGGTGAGAGACCCTAGGGGAGAGATTCCCCACCTATTCCCCTCTTAATCTCTCTATTTCACCCATCTTTCTCTCTCCTCCAACCCCAATTTCAAATTTTCTTCTCTCTCCTCCCCTCCCCAACCACCTCCACTAGCTACCCACCTCATTCAATACCCCTCCACTTCCCCAAGTTGCCATTACTCCACTCCCATTGTCCCAAGGAGGCATCTCCCACTTTCCAACACAATCCCACCCATTCCCACACAATCTCCCCTAGTTCCCACACAATCCCCCACTCCCAAGACCATTTCAAATTTGAAATCCATCTCCCTCCACTTCTTTTGGCCACCCCCCCCCCTCTCTCCCCCATAGCTAGGTCCGCCCCCCCCTCCTCTATTCTCCACTCCACCTCTCACACCATCTCCTCACCCTACCCTAACTGCAACCTGCGACCCCAGCCCTCTTCCTCCTCACTCCCCATCACCATTAGCCCCCTCCATCACCCCACAAGAACCGCCCTTCACCATTAGGCCGCCCTACATCAACCCTCCACCAAAAGAAGCCCCTCTCCCTCTCCTTTCAATTTCAGGTTGTTGCAGTGCAGGCCTGTAGATCAGCACTGAGTTGCAACATCGTCCACGTCTTCATCTTGGAGCTTCTGGGGGCATGGCCTACATCACTGGAAAGGCCCCTCTGTCTTCTTCGCAGGTGAGGTGGAACCAACTCGTTCTGAGGTCGGGGCCAGCCGTAGGAGCCGTTCTCCCACGATTGCGCAGAGAGGTCTTCATCCTGGACCAGAACCGGAAAGATCATTGTGCCACGACGTACCCCAGCGGATTCAGGCTGAAGCCCCTTCATCAAAGTTCTCCCCCTGCCAGTCCTCTTCCAAGATCAAGAAGCAGAAACTCGTTCGGCTACCAGAGGAAGGAGTTACAAATTTTCTCCCCCGAGCTCTCCAGTCCTATCTTCTGCAGTCTGTTCCGACCAGTGTCCACTCTTCAGGGTAGACCGACCGCTCTCGACCTCGGATTGCAGCCCCGTCACCTCCTGCTGAAAGCTACTTCCACCACGAAGACGTCGCCGCCTGTTTCGTGCTGTTCGAGCTCGGGAGTGCGAACGGTGATCTCTACAACCTGCTGTTCCAGTCCAGGCAGAGCCTGCGGCCAGACAGAGAGGTCTACTCCCAGCTGCTGGTGCTGCTACCTCCGACCCACTGAGCATCCCCAAAAATTCTGGAGTCAACCTCTTCAAGTCAGGAAGCTTTAGGAGGTGGTCGCGCTCAATTTGGAGTCCGGACGAGTCCATGGCGACCACAACATCATCACCCTGTCCTGCAGGCCAGAACAAGGCTCATATCGCGCCGGACGCCACTTAGTGATTGAGAGCTTTTCTCCCCTCCCCGCTTGGCCGGCTGAAGGCCCTACCCTGCGTGGTGGTAGTTTTGGTTGTAACACTTTAACCCCCACCCCAAGATCCCCCTCCTGCGTGAGGTGTAGTCTTGTACTTCTTTGGGCAGGTCAAGCGACACCGCCGCGGCGTGTGGGGAGCCACCGCCTCCCTGCTCGCCCTCGTCTCCGACCGGGATCGGTTTCCTCAAACCGATCGAGTAAGTGTCTCATCCTAGCTCATTAGTGTTGCTCTTTCAATATTTACTTCATGCGCCGCTGAATTTGTGAGGGAGCGCCCGATCCTCAAGTCCATGACTTAGAGTGGTCGCCGTGGGGTAGTGTGAACTGGTGCCTTTGCGCACTTTGTCGGCCCCAATTGAATTGGGCATCCAACCCTTGGGAGTCAAACCTTGGCCTTGCTAGCCCTCTACCAGCAAGGGCCCATTCCCATACTTCACACTTGGCATCGCCAAGTCACTCCGGGTATAGAGTGCGACGGGAGAGCGGTGGCCCATTAAGGCCCATTTGAATGCTATTTGTGATTGCTTGCCTAAGTCCGAGGTTGTGTCACGTCAAGTGGTATCAGAGCAAGTCCTTGACTTGTCTCTATCAAGTCTAAGTCCTAGGACCTTTGCATTGTGTGTCCAACCACTTTGGCCATTTGTCTTGCATGTCCACCCGTAGTGGTGCTAGCTATCAACCCGATTCATCATCTTCGGCTCCACCAATGGATCCCAATCCTCACCAACTCAACCAAGATGTTCCTAGGGAGGAACCCCAAGGCCACATGGATAGGGTAGATGCTGCCCTCACAACCATCCTTGCCCAACTAGAGTCCCTTACCAAAATAATTGCTCGGTTAGAAGACCAAGAGTTCCGCCCAAGGAACAATGAGCCTAGAATTCCCCCTTCGCATGATGAGCCTCATAGGGAAGACCCTCACCCAAGGATCAATGAGCCAAGAGCCCCTCCACCACATGGTGAGTTCCATAGGAATGGTTTTCCCCAAAGGAACCAAGGCCCAAGAGTCCACCCCCCACATGTAGAGCCTCATAGGGATGAGTTCCAACCAAGGAACAACGACCCAAGAGCCCATCACCCACATACTGAATTTTATAGGGAGGATATGGACCATGACCATTATTATGACTATGAGAGGTCTCACCCCCATCAAAACCATGACCGGCGTCCACGGGATGATCCGGATGACCCCCTTTTAAGGATGATCAAGGTAGAGGCCCCAAATTTTGATGGTTCACATGAATCTAGTGTTTACCTAGAATGGGAGACCGCCATGGACCAATACTTTGAATGGTACCCCATGTTCGACCAAAGGAGAGTTAGATTGGCTAAGATGCATCTCACTAAGTTGGCCAAAACTTATTGGCTAAACCAAGAGGGTCTAAGATGGGTTAGGCGGGAAGAGCCTATTGACACTTGGGCGGATATGAAAAACCAACTTAGGAACAAATACCTCCCCCGAACCTACCACCAAATGCTCCTAGATGAATGGCAAAGCCTCACCCAAGAAGGGAAGACCGTTGTAGAGTACATTGAAAATTTTGACTCCTATCTTTTAAAGTGTGGAGTCCATGAGGATCCGGACGTCACCTTATCCCGCTTTAGGAATGGGCTTCAAAGCCACATCAAGAGGGAACTATTCATGAGAGACGTTGACAACCTTGAGCTAGCTTACCAAGTAGCTAGAGATGTGGAAAGGTTTTCTAGGAGTTCCCAATTTATCACTCCCCGACCAACCGATCCCAAAAACTTGGGACCACGTCCCATTCCACCCACTCCCATGAGAGCTCCTAGCCCAAGTGGGAATGCCCCTTTAAGGTCCTACAATCCTCCCCCACCCATCACTCCAAACAAGCCCGCTCCTAGTCATCCTCTCCCACGGAAGGATGACAACCCCAAAGGACCAAGTGTAGGAGCCACCCCGGGAAGAGGGTGCCAACAATGCTATAGGTGTCAAGGGTTTGGTCATTTTGCGGGACAATGTCCATCTAAGGGGTTATCTAGTTTGCTTATTAAGGAAGAAGTTCAACCCCAAAAGGAACAAGAAAATGACGTTGAGGAACATGAAGCCTCACTAGATTAGGAAGAGGAGTATGAAGCCCAATATCTAGAGTCGGGTCTAGATCACTCCACTCCTTCAAACAACTCCCATCTAGGAGTCATTAGGTGCACCCTCACCCTACCTCAAGAAGAGGATTGGCGTCGGACCTCAATCTTCCACACCTTTATCAAGATAAAGAACCATGTGAGGAAAGTGATCTTGGATAGTGATAGTTGTGTTAATGCCGTGTCACCCGACACCGTCAAGCTCCTTGGGCTTACTCTCACTCCCCACCCAAGTCCATACCGAGTCTCATGGATCAATAACAACTCCATCACGGTCAACACCCAATGCCTAGTGTCTCTCACTTTCTCTTCCTACCATGGCCAAATATGGTGTGACGTCATACCCATGGAAGTGGGTAGCATCCTTTTAGGAAGACCTTGGCTCTATGATGTGGATGCCACCATTTTAGGGAGAAGCAACATATGCACCTTTGAGAATGAGGGTAAGACTATCCGTCTTAACCCCTCCCCACCTCGACCCATGCCCAAGAAGGACCCTCTCCCTCAAGGATCACACCCCACCACTCCACAAGTCTCGGGGAACTCCACCCCTCCAACTCAAGCCTGTATCCAAACCCCAAAACAAAGTAGAACCACGAGGTTGACCAAAGGTCTTCATCTCATCACTAGGAAAGAGCTTGAAGAGGAAATTGCTCAAGGGGTGCCATTGTGTGCGGTAGTCATATGCTTAGGGGAACCTACCCCTTCTAACCCCCATCCCATAGAGATCCAACAACTTTTGGAAGAATTCCATGATGTGTTCCCGGAATAGCTCCCGGACCAACTCCCTCCCATGCATGATGTGCAACACGCAATCGATCTAGTACCGGGAGCAACCCTTCCAAACCTTCCTCATTATCGCCTCAATCCCACGGAACATGCCGAACTTAGGAGGCAAATAGAGGAACTCATTAGGATGGGCTTCATCCGCATTAGTAAGAGTCCATGTGCCGTCCCGGCCCTCCTTACCCCCAAGAAAGATGGATCATGGCGGATGTGTGTGGATAGCCAGGCCATTAACAAGATTACCGTCAAGTATAGGTTCTCCATCCCTAAGCTTGATGACATGTTGGATATGCTAGTCGGAGCCACCATCTTCTCTAAGATAGATCTCAAGAGTGGCTACCACCAAGTTAGGGTAAGGCCTGGGGATGAGTGGAAAACGGCCTTCAAGACCAAGGATGGTCTCTTTGAGTGGTTAGTCATGCCATTTGGGCTTTCTAATGCCCCAAGTACTTTCATGCGTCTTATGACGGAGGTACTTAGGCCTTTCATTGGGAATTTTCTAGTGGTATACTTTGATGATATTCTCATCTATAGCCAAACCCATGAGGCCCACCTTGACCACCTTAGGAAAGTTTGCACCGTCCTCCGGCAAGAAAGCCTATTTGCCAACCTAGGAAAGTGTCATTTCATGACCACTTCCATCACCTTCCTAGGATTTGTGGTGTCAACCAAAGGAGTCTCCATGGACCCCGACAAGGTCCAAGCTATTCTTGATTGGCCGGAGCCCCACACCGTTCATGAGGTTAGGAGTTTTCATGGGTTGGCCACATTCTATAGGAGATTCATTCGAGGGTTTAGCACTATCACCGACCCAATAACTGATTGTCTCAAGAAGGGAACCTTTGTTTGGACCAAAGCCGCCTCTAAAGCCTTCCTTGAGCTTAAGGAAAAGTTGACCCAAGCCCCGGTCCTATGCCTTCCCGATTTCTCCAAAGTTTTTGAGGTCACTTGTGATGCATCCGGGACAGGGATAGGAGGAATTCTTAGTCAAGAGGGACACCCGGTCGCCTACTTTAGTGAGAAGCTATGTGATGCTAGGACTAGATACTCCACCTATGACAAGGAGTTCTATGCCGTGGTCCAATCCCTCCGACACTGGAGACATTACTTGCTTCCCAAAGAGTTTGTCATCTTTTCCGACCATGAGGCCCTCAAATACCTCAATTCCTAACAAAAGTTGAATGCCCGACATGGCCGATGGGTTGAGTTCATCCAATCCTACACCTTTGTCATCAAACACAAGGCCGGGAGTGAGAACAAGGCCGCGGATGCCCTTAGTAGGAAGATGTCCTTGTTATCCACTATCCAAGTGGAAGTGATTAGTTTTGATAAGGTCAAGGACGAGTACCCTGGTTGCCCCGACTTTGGGCAAATCTATGCCAACTTGACCACTCATTCTAGCAAGGAGCATGAGGGATTTATTTTAGAGGATGGGTTCCTCTTCAAGGGGCCAAGGCTTTGCATTCCCCGGACCTCTCTTCGAGATTTCTTGGTTTGGTAATTACATGCTGGAGGGTTAGCCGGTCATTTTGGGGTCCACAAAATCATTGCCTTAGTTGAGGGTCAATTTTATTGGCCGAGCCTCAACAGAGATGTAGGCAAAATAGTGGGTCAATGTCGCACGTGTGCTTCGGCCAAGCAGGTGAAGTAAAACACCGGCCTATACACCCCACTTCCCATTCCCGACCGACCATGGCAAGATTTGAGCATAGACTTTGTGCTAGGCTTACCCAAGACCTCTAGGAAGCATGACTCCATCTATGTGGTGGTTGATAGATTTTCCAAAATGTCCCACTTCATCCCATGCTCCAAAACATCCGATGCCTCCCATGTAGCCCGGTTATTCTTTGATGAGGTAGTCCACCTCCATGGGCTGCCCAAGACCATAGTCTCCGATAGTGATGTCAAATTCACTAGCTATTTTTGGAAGACCCTTTCGCATATGATGGGTACCCTTCTCAAATTCTCCACAGCCTACCACCCCCAAACAGATGGCCAAACTGAAGTGGTCAACCGGAGTCTAGGGAACCTCCTTAGGTGTCTTGTTGAAGATCAGCCAGGAAAATGGGATCTCATCTTACCACAGGCTGAGTTTGCATACAACAATTCCGTCAATAAGTCAATAGGGATGAGTCCATTTGAAGCCGTGCATGGGTACAAACCAAGAAAGCCATCCGACCTCATTCCCCTTCCCCAGCATGCTAGAGTGTCCATTTCCGCCGAGTCTTTTGCACAACATATTAGGGAATTGCATGAGGAAATTCGCAAGCACATTAGCATGAAAAATGAGGCTTATAAAAGGTTGGCTGACTCTCACCGGCGTCACTTAGAGTTCCAAGTGGGTGACTTTATGATGGTAAGGACGGAGAGGCTCTCCCCAGGAGCCAACTCCAAGTTGAGGCCACGTGGGACTGGGCCCTTCCAGGTCTTGAGGCGCATTGGTGCAAATGCTTATGAGTTAGATCTCCCTGAGGATTATGGGGTAAGTCCTACATTCAATGTTCCCGACTTAGTGCCATACAAGGGCCCCACGGTGGGACCTAGTGAGGAGATTGAGCCTACTTCTTCCTTTGAGAGAGCACCCACCCGTGAGGAGAGTCCAGTAGCCAAGGGAGCTCAGCGCGATCGCATTGAACAAATATTGGATGAGCAGGTCACTACCACCCGGAGCAAGGTATATGAGCGCTATCTCGTCAGGTGGAAGGATCGGCCTCCGTCGGAGGACTCATGGGTGAGTCGGGAGGACCTCCAACGATTGGATCCGGACCTTCTCGAGCGGTACCTGAGCCGGATGGATCCTTACTCGACGGAGTCGAGCTCTTCCCGGCCCAGGGGATTTGAGGGAGGCATCACCTACGATTCCCTTTGGCTCGGGTCCACTTCTTCACATTCGGGAGCTGGTTGAGTTTGGGCCTCACTCTATTAAGGCCCCTTATCCATTTTGTAGCTTTCCTTTGTGTCATTTTGATGTATTTTCATTTTTATTTGAGTCATTTCCCTAAGTCTAGCTCTTATTTCCCTATGTTTTTGTATCATCATGCTGTCTAATGAGGCTATTGGGCCCAATTCGTTGGGCTAGGCCCATTGGTGCCCCCACCCCTGCTTGGTTATTTGTAGTTGCTTATTTTGTCAGGGACTTATTGTAAAGAGTGGGTTGCCTATAAATAGGACCCCACTCCCCCTCATTTGAAGTTAATGAATGAATGAGTTAAAATTGCCATTTGAGTTCAAATTGGAGTGATTCCTCTAGTTTTTAGGTGAGAGACCCTAGGGGAGAGATTCCCCACCTATTCCCCTCTTAATCTCTCTATTTCACCCCTCTTTCTCTCTCCTCCAACCCCAATTTCAAATTTTCTTCTCTCTCCTCCCCTCCCCAACCACCTCCACTAGCTACCCACCTCATTCAATACCCCTCCACTTCCCCAAGTTGCCATTACTCCACTCCCATTGTCCCAAGGAGGCATCTCCCACTTTCCAACACAATCCCACCCATTCCCACACAATCTCCCCTAGTTCCCACACAATCCCCCACTCCCAAGACCATTTCAAATTTGAAATCCATCTCCCGTGGCCACCACCCCTCTCTCCCCAATAGCTAGGTCCGCCCCCCCTCCTCTATTCTCCACTCCACCTCTCACACCATCTCCTCACCCTACCCTAACTGCAACTTGCGACCCCAGCCCTCTTCCTCCTCACTCCCCATCACCATTAGCCCCCTCCATCACCCCACAAGAACCCCCCTTCACCATTAGGCCGCCCTACATCAACCCTCCACCAAAAGAAGCCCCTCTCCCTCTCCTTTCAATTTCAGGTTGTTGCAGTGCAGACCTGCAGATCAGCACCGAGTTGCAACATCGTCCACATCTTCATATTGGAGCTTCTGGGGGCATGACCTACATCACTGGAAAGGCCTCTCTGTCTTCTTCGCAGGTGAGGTGGAACCAACTCGTTCTGAGGTCGGGGCCAGCCGTAGGAGCCGTTCTCCCACGATTGCGCAGAGAGGTCTTCATCCTGGACCAGAACCGGAAAGATCATTGTGCCACGACGTACCCCAGCGGATTCAGGCTGAAGCCCCTTCATCAAAGTTCTCCCCCTGCCAGTCCTCTTCAAGATCAAGAAGCAGAACCTCGTTCGGCTGCCAGAGGAAGGAGTTACAAATTTTCTCCCCCGAGCTCTCCAGTCCTATCTTCTGCAGTCTGTTCCGACCAGTGCCCACTCTTCAGGGTACACCGACCGCTCTCGACCTCGGATTGCAGCCCCGTCACCTCCTGCTGAAAGCTACTTCCACCACGAAGACGTCGCCGCCAGTTTTGAGCTGTTCGGAGCTCGGGAGTGCGAACGGTGATCTCTGCAACCTGCTGTTCCAGTCCAGGCAGAGCCTGCGGCCAGACAGAGAGGTCTCCTCCCAGCTGCTGGTGCTGCTATCTCCGACCCACTAAGCATCCCCAAAAATTCTGGAGTCAACCTCCTCAAGTCAGGAAGCTTTAGGAGGTGGTCTCGCTCAATTTTGAGTCCGGACGAGTCCGTGGCGACCACAACATCATCACCCTATCCTGCAGGCCAGAACAAGGCTCATATCGCACCGGACGCCACATAGTGATTGAGAGCTTTTCTCCCCTCCCCGCTTGGCCGGATGAAGGCCCCACCCTGCGTGGTGGTAGTTTTGGTTGTAACACTTTAACCCCCATCCCAAGATCCCCCTCCTGCGTGAGGTGTAGTCTTGTACTTCTTTGGGCAGGTCAAGCGACACCGCCGCGGCGTGTGGGGAGCCACCGCCTCCCCGCTCGCCCTCGTCTCCGACCGGGGCCGGTTTCCTCAAACCGGTCAAGTAAGTGTCTCATCCTAGCTCATTAGTGTTGCTCTTTCAATATTTACTTCATGCGCCGCTGAATTTGTGAGGGAGCGCCCGATCCTCAAGTCCATGACTTAGAGTGGTCGCCGTGGGGTAGTGTGAACCGGTGCCTTTGCGCACTTTGTCGGCCCCAATTGAATTGGGCATCCAACCCTTGGGAGTCAAGCCTTGGCCTTGCTGGCCCTCTACCAGCAAGGGCCCATTCCCATACTTCACACTTGGCATCGCCAAGTCACTCCGGGTATAGAGTGCGACGGGAGAGCGGTGGCCCATTAAGGCCCATTTGAATGCTATTTGTGATTGCTTGCCTAAGTCCAAGGTTGTGTCACGTCACATACCAAACATCGACTTACGAACTCGGCTACCTCTCTCTTCATGTTCGGCCTCCAGAATGTTCTCTTGAGGTCTTGGTCCATTTTTGTAGCACCAGGGTGAATAGTGTACCTTGACCGATGTGCTTCCTCCAAGATTTTTCTCTTGATAGTAGAACAATCGGGTATACAAGTTCTTCCTTTGAATAATAACCTTCCATCATCAGCCAGAAGGAAATCTGGTCGTTGATCTAGTTTCTCTTTAATTTCAACGATCATCGGATCATCACCTTGCCATTCCTTAACTTTCGAGAGTAACTCGGGTTGGAGTCGAATATTAGAAATTAAGACTTCGTCTTTCTTCTCCTCCATATTGAGGTTTAAGTTGGCCATTTGCTCAAGTAGATGCCATTCTTTAACCATCATGCTCGATAATAAGGCCATCGGCTTCCGACTAAGTGCATCAGCTACGGCATTACCTTTTCCAGGATGATATTGTATAGAGAAATCATAATCCTTTAAATATTCCAACCACCGTCTTTGTCTCATATTGAGCTCCTTTTGAGAGAATAAATATTTGAGACTCTTGTGATCAGAATACACCGTAAAGGCTTCACCATAGAGGTAATGTCGCCAGATCTTCAAAGCAAAGACCACAGCTGCCAGTTCTAGGTCATGTACGGGATAATTTTCTTCGTGCTTCTTCAATTACCATGAGGAATAAGCTATGACCTTGCCATATTGCATTAATACGCAACCTAGGCCAATTCCAGATGCATCAGCATATACTTCAAATCCTCCTTCCGTAGGTAATGTGAGAATAGGAGCAGTCGTCAGACAATCCTTTAAAGTTTGAAAGCTTTTCTCGCATTCCTCGGACCATATAAAAGGATTCTCCTTCCTTGTCATTCTTGTTAAAGATACTGCGATCTTTGAGAAATCCTTGATAAATCTTCTATAATTTCCGGTCAATCTCAAGAAGCTTCGGATTTATATCACACTAGTAGGTCTTTCCCAGTTCTTTACGGCCTCGACCTTTGA
Organism: Amorphophallus konjac; assembly: GCA_022559845.1. NCBI lineage: Eukaryota > Viridiplantae > Streptophyta > Magnoliopsida > Alismatales > Araceae > Amorphophallus > Amorphophallus konjac. The sequence goes on along the minus strand of CM040127.1, from coordinate 139,469,869 downwards.
AGGATCGACGGCGATACCGTTCCGGGAAATTATGTGGCCAAGAAAAGAAACTTCCTCCAACCAGAAATCACACTTGCTTAATTTGGCATAAAGCTTGTGATCTCTTAATAATTGAAGGGCCTTCTTAAGATGTTCATCATGTTCTTCCTTTGACTTGGAGTAGATCAAAATGTCATCGATGAATACAACCACAAATTGATCGATGTACGGCCTGAATACGCTGTTCATCAATTGCATAAATGCGGCAGGCGCATTTGTTAAGCCGAAAGGCATAACGGTGAACTCGTAATGACCATACCGACTCCGGAATGCTGTCTTGTGAATATCACTTTCCTTAATCATCAATTGATGATAACCAGATCGAAGGTCGATCTTTGAGAAATATCGAGCTCCAGAAATTTGGTCGAATAATTCATCAATCCTTGGCAATGGATATTTATTCTTGATGGTGAGTTGATTCAATTGCCGATAATCAACACATAACCTCATCGAACTATCCTTCTTCTTGACAAATAAGACTGGGGCTCCCCAAGGTGAAGTACTTGGTCGGATAAACACCTTTTCCAGTAATTCCAATAATTGATCCTTTAATTCTTTCATTTCTACGGCAGACATCAGATATGGAGCTTTAGAAACTGGTGCCGCTCCCGGAATTAAATCAATATAGAATACCACCTCTCTCTCTGGAGGAATACCAGGCAATTCGTCTGGAAATGCATCAGAATAATCCCGAACGATAGGAATGTCCTTTAGAATGGGTTCCGTATGCTCGATCATTATGATACAAACTAAGTAACCGGCACAACCCTTCCTTAATAATTTTTCGGCTTTAAGGGCCGAAATGAGAGGTATGTGCTTAGAATGCCTGATACCCAAGAATAGAAGGTCGGGGTAACCCATGAAAGTTACCGTCCCTAACATGTAATTTACACTAGCTCCATGTGTAGATAGCCAATCGGCACCCAAAATAATATCATATCCTTCCATCTCCATGCATACCAAATTAGCGGGTAAGTTATAACCGCTAATTATGTTGGGACCGGTGCGATGGATTCCGAGGGGGGTGAATGAATCTCCCCTTTAGAAATTTGCCCAATTAAAAACTATAACCAGATACGACAGTGGAATCCAGACTAGTTAAGCTATACAAGATAAGAAGGACAATGATTGTCTTGAACAAACAGTTGAGCTGCAAGAGTGCAGACTTCTAAGCAAACTTGCGTTATTAACTGAACTCAATCAAGTGAACGAATGGAACTTAGATGCTCAGATGACTTGAGTGAATTTGACACTCTCCAGAACCAATCTCAAATAAACAATATGAAATAAATTCTTCGCTAGACAAATGTCACGCCCCGACGCGGAATATCGAGGGCGCGACGAGTCGTAAATAAGCGTGTCGATCAGAACATGTACAATTTTATTTCTAAAGTCAGAAATGAACGGGAAAATGATACTTTTATTCAATCAAAATGAAGTTTACAAAACTAATTGATAAGCCATAAAGGCAATTACAAACTTCCAATCCCAAAGTACATCATTCTTGTAAAATCACTAGTTGATCTACACAAACCTAGGTAGAAAGGAAAACACTCTCTCACTCTTGTCCATTCCCCTGTTCATTTTCATTTCCTGCAACAATTAACCAAAACGTAGGGTGAGCTAAAAGCTCAGTAGGATTTTATATCTCTATGAACCAAGTAATCTTTAAGTGTTAGCAATTTAAACAATTTTCTAACTTGTATCGAGAAGTGTATAAACATGAATAGAATTTCCAAGTAATTGAGATGATATGATATCAAGATGAATTTCCAAGTAATGACTTTGAACAAGTAAAGAATTTCATGTAATTGGCCATTTTCACGCAAGTCAAGTAATTCATGTAATTTTTAAGTAAACAAGTAACAAGTAAACAAGTACGAATAGTGGAATGCCGTATCAAGTAAATCTATCATGCACTTCGGTGCAATGCCACACCATTGGTCAATCAACTCCCATGGGCACAAGTACTTTCGGGCGCTCCCCCCAGGACCAGACTGGGCCCCATTAATGCCAGGCATTGAGTCATATGGATCATAAGATCTCAAGTACGTTTAGACATCCACTTTATATAATTATGGCCAAGAATTTCAAGAAAATGATGTTTGCAATAAGCACAGAATTGACAAAATTTATAGAAGTAGTAAGAGAAGTGAATAACAATTTTAAGGCATAATGTTTAACGACATTAAGTCATGGAATTCAAGAAAGAATGGTAACTAGGAAGAAAATCAAGTGATTAGAGTTTTAATAGAATTAATTTAATTCCATGGTTTAATTTTGTGTGTATTTGGTTTACATGTGTTTAGACATGTTTATAGGAAGTTTTTGTTCATTAAAAATGCATTAGTTAGCCAAAACGGTGATTTATTATAATAATTAAAAGTAATTTTTTAAATATTTGACTTTGAAGATCACTGTATGAACGCGCGTTCTGAAAATGTAATTTTTTAAATATTTGACTTTGAAGATCACTGTATGAACCTAGCCACACATTCCTTGAGCTTTTCCACTTCTTCTGAATTATCGAACACCACACATTTACTTTTTTCAAATGTCAGCAATCTCTTTGACATGATGGTGTTCAACTGTTTTAGTTTCTCAATTTCTTTTTTTAGTCTGTCATTCTGAATTAATTCGTTTATCAAAATCTGATCGTCAGAGTTAATTCCAAGTTTTCTTCTAGCCTCAAATTTGAAACTGAATCTCTCATGCTCAAATGTGATTCTGGTTTATTGCTATTATCATGCATAGCAAACTCATTCAATGATTGTAGTGCATGAACTCTAACTTTTATAACCTTCAAAGCAGAATTCTATCTCTAAGCAGTTTCTAAATTCATATGACTGAAGACTCTGTACTTTAGTATGCTTAATTCCTGAACTACTTGCTCAGAATGCCAGTTAGATGTCCTTCTTCCCTTATTTTTTTTACCTCCTCTTTGTTGATGGCAAAGGGGGAGAATAATTGTCTGTTTGATAGCATCCCAGGGGGAGAACATGTACTATGCAAAGGGGGAGAGTTGTCAAACTTTCATGTTGATAGGGGGAGTTCTTATATTCAGTACTCTCTTTGCATGTTTCTATGGGGGAGAATTGGTATCAGACTTCATACATGTCTTTCATTCCACTCACAAACCTTTTTGATTGTGTCAAAGGAGGAGAATTGTTTGCTGAGTCTGTGTAACTCATTGTGTTGACATCATCAAAAGGGGGGAGATTGTTGTGCCCCTTGTGATTTGATGATAGGGAGTTGTTGTTTGGTTGTTTTGATGATAGCAACTCAATGAGTCTCCACATAAGAATGATGATGAAATGATGTTTTGAATGCATTATTCTGTTTGAATGTTCTGGTATATAGATTGCACTCTTGTTCTATTTCTCTCACTGCATCGGTTCAATTTCTATCATATACATCGTCAGGTTGCTTGATCAGTGCATTAACAGAGTCTATACATTCGTTAGAGCTCAGCTCGTGGCTTAGTCTGTTCATCCATGTTCATTTTGCATGTGTGCATCTCTCAGCAAAGTCTGTACACTCTACGGTTGGTTTATGCATATTCAATGTCTGCACGCTATAAAGTCTGTATAGAGTTTTTGCCTAGATTGCATCAGACAAGTCTGTACATTCTTCAGCAGCAAGTATGTACATCGTCTTAGTGTAGGCGTGGCAAAGTCTGTACATTGCATTGCATGCTCACACACTCGCAAGTCTATACATTGGCTGCTGCACTCGCAAGTCTATACATTGGCTGCTGCATGCTCTCACAACCATTAAGTCTATACATCGTGCATCCTCAAGTCAGTGCTTGTTAAGATCCGTCTCACTTAGCGTCTCACTTAATGTCTTACAAGTCTGTACATTGTTTTAGCATGATCCGTCTCACTTAGAGTCTCACTTAGCATCTTTGTACATGCATCATTCAAAGTCTGTACAGCCTGTGTTCGCAAGATCAAGTCTGTATATTGTCTTAGCATGCATTCATTACAGCAAACTCTATACATTCTCTGCTGATATGTTTGTGCATAGTTCGTGCATTGATTTGTCTCGCACACACATTCAAAGTCTGCACAGCCCGTGTTCGCAACACTAAGTCTATACATTGGCTGGCTGCTGCATTGCACGTGCTAAAAGTCTATACACTGCTTGCACGCATTCAAGTCTATACATTGTGTGTTCATAGCATACGCAAAGTCTGCACTTCGCCGTGTTCGTCTCACCTACCGTCTCACTCAGCGTCTCATGTTGTGTCTCACATAGCGCTATAGTTTAGCAAGTATGTACATCGTTTAGTGCATTACATGCATTCATCAAGAGTCTGTACACTCGGTGTCTACATCTCTTGAATTCCAAGTCTGTACACTTGTTGTCTGCATCACAAGCATTCAAGTCTATACACTCGTTGTGTCTGCATCACATGCATTCAAAGTCTGTACACTCATGAATGAAATGTCCGTGCATTCATTCTCGTTGTACATACTTTCTCTTTATGCACTGTCTTGCTTGCATGAATGAAGCTTGTGCAGGGTGTCTACATTACATCCCAAAAGTCTGAACACCCTTCGGTGTAGTCTGTACACACTTCAGGTGGCAAGTATGTGCATCGTCATTGTCGTATGCACGCTAAATCTATACACTATGCATTTGTGCATCGTTCAGAAAACAAGTATGTACATCGGCCTGTGTCATGCACTCAAGTCCACACATGCACACACTTAGTTTACGCATTGTGCTCTCATGTTTTAACACTAGGCATTGCAAAGTCTGAACATGGCTCTGCACCTTATATAAAAAGTCTGTACATGCTTTGTTCAAAACACAACTTACTCAGTGCATTCTCGTCTGACCTGACAGAATATCTGCTCGAGGAAATTGAGAAGGGCACATGATCCAAGAAGCTAGGATCATGACACGTGTCATCCTGTAGGCTGAAATGCTGCCACACAGCCAAGGTGTTAGGGCGGGAACTGAGGAGGACACACGCCCACCTTCCTGCTGCTGCTATATAATGAAGCCTCTTCCTTTGAAGATGATCTGATCGTGACTGAAGTAGAAGAGAGCCACTGAGAGCCTGCACGATCCGGTGTGGGGAAGAAGAAGAAGAAGAGCAGAGAGAAGAGTAGACAGTGAGAGGAAAAAGAAAAGAGAAGCAGAGAGGAGAAGAAAGAAGTCGCAGAAGAAAAGGAGAAAGAGAGAGAGCTCGTGAAGATCGAGAGAAAAAGAGAGAGAAGAGTAGAGAACTGAAGCCTTCTTTGAAGATTTGTTCTTCTGGTATTTGGATCAAATCCATGCCAGATTGCTCCTTGGCGAGCTACACTTTGTGGATTTCATTTCCAGCTTTCTGATTGCTGTATTTTCATTTCTTATTTTTTTTTATTTGTTCACCGTTGTTCTTCTGATTCTCTGGTTTGAGGTCGGGTTCCTCCTGTGGACTCAGGAGAAGGGAGACTTTAATCTCCGGTTGCAAGTGACGGTGTGTCACTTGTAGGTTCCCTCTGGTCTCAGAGGAAGGGAGTCTCTGACTCCGGGTTTGCAGGTGGTGGTGGCTACCTGTGGGTTCCCTCCTGGTCTGGGGGAAGAGAGACTTCGGTCTCTGGTTGCTAGTGACGAGTAGTCACTAGTGGTTTCCCTTCGGTCTGGAGGAAGAGGGGAGGTTGTTCCCCTGGTCAAGCTGTTAGGCAGCATTTGTTTGAAGACAGAGTCTGCAGTTCTAGCTGTTGCTAGTGGAAGCCTCACTCTGGTTTGGAGTGAGGGGTGGACGTAGGTCTGTGGACCGAACCACCTAAAACTCTTCTTGCATCGTGGTTTGAGTGTCTATTCAGATCCGCTAGATGCATGCTTAGGTTCGATCTGAATCGTTTGTTGTAGAAACCCAAAATTTAAAAATGAGAAATAAATTTTTCAATTTGATTGTGTAATTAAAATTTTCATGAAATAATCAAATTACATTTTTACTATATGAAATAAGCTAGTTTATTGAATTTACTTGAATTAACTAGAAATAAATAGAGATTAAATGCTTCAAACCTTAGATAAATCATAGTAAGCCCAATAAAAGTCCATGTAATGGATTATGTTTACAATTGGCCCATTGGATAATCCATAATGGGCTGAATTAATGGTTAAAGGATTCAAAAAAGGATAAATAGCCTTAAATTCGTAACATGTGTTTAATATGATATTTAAGGGATTATAATAACCCAATTTCTAGAAGTTTGACTCAAAAATCGACCCTTACCTAACAGCCCACCTTGGACCAGCCGTTTTTACATTAGTTCACACCAAATGGAGGCTAGGTTAAGAGGAGAAATTAGAATTTTCTTCTAATTCGGAGTTGGAAAGTTTGGCATTGTTAGGCAAGGAATCTTGACAAATTTTGCCAAGTTTTGGCTATAAATAGAACCCCATTTGACCCTCAAAACATCCCTGGAGGTTAAGTATATGCTGTTGCAAAGATTCGTGGAGATTTGAAGGAGGATTTGGAAGATCAAAGGGTTTTCTTATATTTGGGGATATTTTTTTAGATCCAACTAAAGGTAGGTGTCTCTCAGGCTAAACTTCAATTAAATCATGCCATCTTTTTCATTTTTCTGTCCTCTTTCCATTGATAGCTCATTTATTAAATTCCGTTCTGAAATGAGCAAGTTATGGTCAATTTATTGAAGGGGTATTCCCGTTTTTTCATCAGGTCCAGAACACGCCATATATCAGTAGCGCGTTATGAACGCGCTGCCCCGATATAGCGCGTTCATACAGTGATTTTTCCGCCCCTCTGGGGTCAAATATTTAAAAAAAATTACATTTTCAGAACGTGCGTTCATATAGTGATCTTCAAAGGTCTAAAAGAAAAATAAGAAATGATAAAAACACATCGACTGAAAGCTGGAAATGAAATCCACAAAGTGTAGCTCGCCAAGGAGCAATCTGGCATGGATTTGATCCAAATACCAGAAGAACAAATCTTCAAAGAAGGCTTCAGTTCTCTACTCTTCTCTCTCTTTTTCTCTCGATCTTCACGAGCTCTCTCTCTTTCTCCTTTTCTCTTATTTTCAAGCCCATTAAACCCTTGCTTCCCCACGTGTATTCTCCTTGATATTCTTATCTTGAGTCTCCATTTACCCTCATAGAGCATCATTCTAACCCCTTGTATCATTCTTCTTCCCAATCTTCTTCCTATTCCCGGGTGGAATCCTCTTCCCACGCGGTCCCATCTTCCCGTGGTCCTTCTGATCCATCCGAGAAATAGGCTAATCTCATGGCCCACTTATCAAGTCTTGTTTGCCAAATGGACCCGGCCTAGGCCCAATGTCTCATTGCATCTCATCTTCATGGGCCTTCTTCTCTCATTAATGGGCTTCAACATGTTAATGGGCCCCATTCTCCTAATGGGCCTTATTTTTTTAATGGGCCTTATTCTTCTTCTCCTTATACTATCGGCCCAATGGGTCCTTATGCTCATGCTTCTTCCAGGCCCGCATATCCCTCTATTCCCGGAATGGGCCCTTCTTCTTCTCAGCCCGTGGTGCGGACACCAGACCACACGAGCGGCACGAGTCGGCGAGCCACCGATACTGTACGCAGAGCACCACCTGAGCGACAGCGGCTTCCATCTGGCTCGGAGATAGTCTGGAGACTCGCCCTTGAGTCTCGGCATTTATCACATTTGCTGGGACTTTATATGTGTGTAGTGTGTTTTTATTTGTCTTTATTCGGTTTGTAATTTGGTTTGTAAGAGGAGTTTATGTGTAATATGGACCACCTGGGTCCCGCGGGCCCCCCAGACCTCCTCCCATTGATCCACCTCATCCCCAGGGCCCATGTGGGGTTAGTCAACATGTCAATTGGGGGCTTCTAGAAGGGTGGGCCAAGTGGGGGAAAAATGACTTGAAATGTCAAGGTTAGCCACCAACCTTGACACCATGGTCAAGGGGGCGCCCCCCTCTCACCATCAAGCATTTTATTTTTTGTAAAAATGGTATTAGAACTAATTAGTTCTATCCATTTGTTTATTCCCCAAACCCTAAGTCCAAGGGTATTTTGTGTCTTTTGGCCTTTCATATAAATGGCTTGTATTTCCCAATTTAGAAGAATTAATGAAGAAGAAATCTTGATTATTATTGGAAGGAGCCTTGGCCGTCCCCTTCTCTCTCTCCTCTCTCCCCCTTTGCAGCTGGGAAGGCTGTATTCTGGAGGTGTGAAGCCTCCCCTATCAGTTCCGGAGCTCGTCGTCGTCGCCGCCGCCGCCATTGTGCCGCCATCGCACCACCATGGTTGCCGTCGGAGTTCTATCTTCATCCAACAGTAGCATCTTCCATGAATTTCTGCTCTTCACCATGAGATCTTCTTGAGCTGGGATTTTGAGGGCGTGTTTCAGTGGTCCCGTCCAGCTCTCATAAAAATTGGTTTGGTCTCTAGACTCCGAAATTCATTTTTCCATTTTCGTTCCCCATTTGATTCCAGATCTGGCTGCTTTCAGTCCAAATCCACTTCTGCCTTGAGTTTCTAGTCTTCGGTCCTCCTTTTGATTTTTTCAGGAGCTCCCAAATCTACTGGAAGTTCTGTCCACCTTCCTCTCCATCCCAAATTTTTCGTGGAATTTCTAAAGCCCATTTCATATTTTTAAAAATTCCCTTTCAGATCCATCTACAGTCTTGTCAGCCAGTGTCCAGATCCGACCACCAGTCAGTGTAAAATCCATAACAAATCGTAGCCTCCACCAATACCTTAACATAAATTATTTCTGTTTTCCTCTCCTTCCCTTCCACAACTTTGATAAAGAGCTCAAGATCTGAATCGGACGTCTACCTTGCGGTCAAAGGCAACTCTCAGGAAAAATCCTTGCTGTTCTGAGAGTTCGGGTACTGTGCAACAGAAACTTCAAAAATAGTTTAAGTCCAGATCCGTGCAGATCCAGTTCATCTCTCTGGGTCTAGATTGAAGGACTTCGAGAGAGCTTTCCAGCGGTACCTTCTGTGCTTCGATCCGACATTAGGATTGGTCGCAGCGTCTGATCTCGCCTGGAGCGCGCGCTAAAAAATAGAAGCTTCAGTCCGGGGACAGCAATTCCATAACTTGGCGATCGGAGCCGATCGGTCTCCGACTGGTACTTCAGGCCGACCGCCGTCCAGGGAAGCGCGCCACCAGGGTTCCCCATCACAGCGGGCCCCACCCCACCAGAGCCGAAGGTTGGAGCCGTCCGGACAGCACCACAAACGCGTGTTCGGCACCACCGGGCAACATTAAGATGCTTCCCGTCAACCCAATTGTCATGATTCCTGGGCCCCAAATGTGACCTTTTACCTCCCTGCGTGGAGTGGGTCAAATTATTGTACTATTGTAATAATTGTTAACCGGGGGTCCGTGATTGGCCGGGGTTGTCTTCCCCACGCCGGGTGCGTGGAGGTAAAGGTCGTAACTTCTTGGCATTTACTTGCTAGTTTAGTATATGATCTTAGGCCGCTGCCGAGTGCGATAGGAACTAGCCCGTGAGTCCATGTCACCGCTATGAGGGTGAGAGTGACCCGTACCGTGGCTCGATCCGAGTCCGGAAGAGAGTCGACTACCCTTGAACTCTGCCGGTTCCTCAACCATGCACGATCCGCGTTTCCCTTGCTTGGGACGACGAGTGAGCTTGTGTTTCTGTTAGCAACGTATAGCTCATAGGAACTCATAGTGTCAGGCCAAAGTCTCTCCAATTTGTGTGTTGCTGGTCGCATCTCCATCTAGAGTCCGAGGTCCGCATCATATAGAGTCGGTCTCCCGTGTCCGTCCCGCATCAGTTTGATATCAGAGCGAGTCGAGTCTAGGGTAGTCGTTGCATAAGTCTTGCATGGTCTAAGTCGAGTCTAGGATCATCATTATTTTCAAAATAAAAAAAAGTGTTTTAAAATTGCATTTCATCCCGATAATCTGGTATCTTAAAAGGTGTTGTCCGAACTGTTGTGCCCCTGTGGTTTTGATGATGGTTTTGATGGGTGGTTTTTGATGTAAGTTAATCACTGTGAGTCATCTTGCTGTGTGTCATCATGCTATTATTCAGTCATTCTCTGATCATAATGCTTTCTTTTATATGCACGATAAATTCATGTTTTATCATGTAAATGTATGGAGTTCATAGGGCTGTCAGATAACATGCTCTATTTAATTCTGTCTACACTCTGTCTGCACAGTCTCCACAGTAGTGCGTCAACTCATTGTGCTGATGCATCGACCCTTCAGTCATATTTGTCTTTGTCCACACAGTAGTGCGTCAACTCCTTGAGCTGATGCGTCGACTCTTCAGTTCAATCTGTCAAGTCTATACACTCCATGCCCATTCAAGTCTATACATCGGGTTGATTCAAAGTCTGTACACTGCGCTCCACTGTACAAGTCCATACAATGGCTGTTGAACAGCTAAGTCTGTACATTAGAGTCTTATCTTCAAGTCTGTACATCGGGCAATTCCTAATTGAAGTCTGTACAGCCAATGCACTTAACTGAAGTCTATACACTGGATTGTCTAACTTCAACTCTATACATCCGATTACTGTTGCAGTGTTCACCAAGTCTATACACTGCTTCAGATCTAATTCACAATGAAATATGAATGGCGTGTTTGTGATTAAGTCTTGATTCATTAATCTTTTCGTTTGAATTAATTCCTGATGCAAGACAGGAACAGGGTCGACGCTAGAGCTTAAGGCATCCACGCACCAGTGAAGATGCATCCACGGATACTCTTCACAGTGTTAACTCTACGCAAAGGCTGCGTCAACTCGGCCACTCAAGAAGCAGAGGCCTTGTCAGAGATATTCCAATGTGTCAACGCAGCAGTGGAGCAGCGTCGATGCAACAGTTAAGAAAGGCTAGGCTGGTTGCTCACTGGAACGCATCAATGCGTCAACGCCACGGGTTGGAAGCGTCGACGCAGCAGTTAAAGGAGCATTCACTTTCACAGGCTATTCCACTGCGTCAACGCCACAATTGAGCAGCGTCAATGCAATAGCTAAAGAGATGAAGCTAATGGCTTACTGGAATGCCTCACTGCGTTAACGCCATTGCTTGACAGCATCAACGCAGCAAGTCAGATTGCTGTCATTAAGCACATGACCTGAAGCTGGCACCTGACACGTGATCCGAGGTGGGTGCTGAGCACGTGCTCCGAGGAGGAATCTTTTGGATGGAAGGCATGGGAAGCACACACCCTATCTCCCTACTGCTACTGGTATATATTGGAGCCTTCGTCTTCAGATGGAGGCTGATCGAAGAAGAAGCCTGGAGAGCAAAAAGCCCTTCGATCCAGAAAAAGAGAAGAAGAAGAAAAAGGGAAGAGTAGAGAGTGAAAGAAGCAGTGAGAAGAAGGAGAAGAAGAGAAAGAAGAAGGAGAAAGAGAAGAGACATGGAGAGCCTGCGAAAGTGAAGAAAATAGAGAGTGAGAGCAGAAGAGAAAAATTGCGTGAGCTGAGAAGAAGAAAGAAGAGGAAGAGAAGAAGAAGAGGAGAGAGAGTCTATTGAAGACCTGTTCAGTCTGTTCGTGGATCAAATCCAGAACGACTATTGTGTTTCATTTCCAGCTTGTGATTGCTGTGTTATTTTCGTTTCTTATTTTTCTTTTTATTCGATCAGATTTACTGAGTTCTTCCGATCCTCTAGACTGAGGTCGGTTCCCTCCTGTGTGGAGGAATGGAGATCTGATCTCCGGTTTGCAAGCAGCAGCGGGGCTGCTTGTGGGTTCCCTCTGGGCTAGGAGGAAGAGAGGCTAGGCCTCTGGTGGGTTGCTGGTAGCTGAGTGCTACTGGCTGGTTCACTGGTAGCGGGGCTGCTACTAGTGGTGTTCCCTCTTGGTATAGAGGAAGAGAGACGTGAGTCTCTGGTTTCTAGTGACCGTGGGTTACTAGAGGTTCCCTCCGTGTAGGAGGAAGAGGGGAGGTTGTTTCCCTGGGTAAGCTGTGTATCAGCGTCTGTTGGCAAGCTGTGTTGCCCAGCTGTTAGTGAAGCCTCACTCCGGTTGGGAGTGAGGGGTGGATGTAGGTCCGTGGACCGAACCACCTAAAAACCCTGCTGTTCTATGGTTGGCTTGTGGTGTGCTCTTCCATATCTTCCATCTGTTTCACAGGTTGTTTGAATAGTCTTGTTTCGATTTACAGTGGCCTTGAGCTTTACATCTTGGTAAGTGAGTCTAGTTTGCATTGTACTGTCATTTGGCATTAGACTTCATCAGGTTCCACTAGTATAGTCAGCAGCTCATCTGGTCGATCAAATGTCTATTTGAACTCGATAGCTTTTATTCTGCAACTGTATCCAGTAGCAGGCGAATTGTTTATATTTTGAGCAATATTCTTGAAGGTGATACATTCACCCCCCCTCTGTATCGAACGCACCGTCCTAACAATTGGTATCAGAGCGGTGTCTGCATACAAGGTCCAGCGACCTGCAGATTCGATCTTGCAGTCTTAGGTGCTAATTTATTTTTAGTGCATCAATATTCCTGTTGCATTAATCTGTTGTGTTCTCATGGCTCATCCACCGATCTTCAGTGATACGTATTTTAATGCATGGTTCGCTAGTCTGAAGAATTATATCAAATCTATGAATCCAGACCTGTGGAAAGTAATTTCACATGGTCCTCATAAACTACCAAAGAAAAAGTCCAAATGGACTGACAGTCACAAGTCTATGCATGAAGAGAATCAGATAGCTATAAATCTAATGAAGGCAGCTACTGATAGAGCCTTTCACTCATGCTTCGTTGATTGCAGTTCTGCTAAAGACATTCTAGATACACTGAAGCAAACTCAGGAGATATATGTGGACAGCTGCATGATGGCCAACAGAAGAAATCAAAGTGGCAGCGATCAAGGCAGCAATCAAACTGAAGAAGATGATGATGATGAGGTAAATCTCTTCGAGAATTTTTCTCTAGAAGATTGGGAGAATGCATATGCTGAATTATTTGAATCTCATGAACTGTTAAGAAAATAGTATAAAAAATTGAGAAGGGTACTGGTTTAGATAGTTCAAGTTCTCCTTGTAGAAATTGTGTATAATTGAAAAATATTCATGATGCTTGTATGTCTGATTTTCAAATATTGAAGAAACAAGTTTCATTATTGAAAACTGAAAATCAAGATCATATAAATGTGATATCTAAACTCAAAGAAAAATTCAACTCAGATAATGATAATCAGACTCTTGTTAACTATCATGACCAGTATGAAAAATTGCTGAAAAGTTTTAAAAGTGTGAACTCAGATTTAAACAAGCTGAAATCTGAAAATGATTCTCTGAGAATATCTGCTAATAAAAATGATAAAAAATCTGAGAAACTTGAGCATGAGAAGAACTTATTTGCTAAAAAACTTGAAGCCATCAAATCTGTGAATGTGGAATTACAGAAAAACATTGAAAAGAAGGAAAAAGATTTGAAGGAATTCAAGGCTGGAAGAAAACTTGAAACTAACTCAGAAGATCAGACCTTGATAAATGAGTTAATTCAGAATGACAAGCTTAAGGAAGAAAATGAGAAACTAAAAATGCTGAACTCCACTATGTCTGAGAGACTGCTAGCCTTAGAAAGAGGAAAAATTATGTGTGTTGAAGATTCTGATAAACTGAGCAATCTGGAACAGGAAGTTGAAAAATATAAAACTACTAACAAAGTTTTGAATGAAGCTATGAATTGCTGTGAGCAATTGATTGCCAGTTATGAGCTACATATTTCCTCTTTAGAAAATGAAATTCAGGATTTGAAAGTTTCCTTGTCTAAATTTGTTGATGGGCAGACAAACCTAGACAAGCTACTAGGTATAAAAATCAACCCTAGGAAGGAAGGGCTGGGCTACAATAAGATAAACAAGAAGGAACTTCAGAACAAAGTTATGACATCTTTTGTAAGTGGTTCAGATGTAGCCACCACCTCTAAAGACAAACAGCCCATTGCTCAGAAAATGTTGGGAGCAAAGGATAATTTTAAGAAAGAGGGACTGGGCTACAGTCCAGTCATGAGGAAGGTCGATGGATCCAATTTAAAAACTATTTTTGTTAAATCTTCTGAACAGGAAAAGCCTTCTACTTCATCTTCACCTCAGAATAAGGCTAAGAAAATAGAAAAACATGATAAAAATCAGAAAATGATTGGAAAAGAGAAAATAAATAAAAAGGGTCCATCAGTGTTTGCTGATCACAGCCCTCACACACACTCACATGCATCTAAAAAGAAGATTATCTGTCATTACTGTCATAAAGTTGGACATCTGATGCATGAGTGTAAGTTGATGGAGAAGGATGATAAGAATGCTAGGAGATCTCATGATAAAAATCCTTCACCTCAGAAAAGGAGTGTCACATGTTCTAATTGTGGTAAATTAGGACACTCAATTGCTCATTGTTGGTTTGCTAGTGGTAAGAAAACCTTTTATTCATACCATGCTAAATTCCCTGCAAACCAACATGTTTTTAGTAAAAACAAATATGTTTCTATGAACCAGCACATCATCTGTTTTAATTGCAACAAAAGGGGTCACAGGGACTCTGAATGCTGGTCAGGTTCTTGTAGAAGAAATTCTATTTCATGCTTTGAATGTGAAAAGACAGGCCACAGGGCCATTGATTGTTGGCATGCTCAGGGTAGAAAATTCAATTCTAAAACTGTTAAATTCCCTGCCATTAACAGAAAGTCTCATGCATGCTATCACTGTGGGAAGACAGGACATAGAGCTGCTGAATGTTGGCTGGCCGGTCTTGGTAAACAGAATTTCTATTCTGTTAACAGAAAGTTTCATACATATGCACATAGAGTTCATGCAAATAAAAATGTACATAAATCAAATATAAAATCTGGTGCATGGTATCATTATAGTGAAGAGAACTCTCTCTCTGCCAATGAACTTCATGACAACAGTAATGTGCATAAGAGGAATTTGAAATCTGCTAATTCATGCCATTGCTGTGGACAAATTGGTCATTCAATATATAATTGCTATTTGATGAAATCTGATGACCTTCATGCACGAAAATTGTTGAAAAAACCAGCTAGGAGTAATACTGTCATGTCAGGACCCAAGACTTCTTGGGTACCTGTTTGTGCAAAATAGCATTGCTATGCAGGTGTGCCTTGGGACTGAAATAAAAGGGGTAATGAACCAAGGCACTCAAGAATGAAAACCCCTTCCTGAATCCTTCAGGTAAATTTCTTGCACTTCCTATTTTTAGTTCTACTGCATGACATACTAAATCTGTTTTTGCATAATCATTCTTCATCTGCATTGTCTGAATTGATGCCTCTTAACTCTCCTCATCTGAAGTGCATATATGTGATTTGCATATATAGTTCATTGAAAATCTATCCATTGCATCCTGAAAAATTTGATAAGCTGAAATTTGATCCATGCATGTTGCCCATGTTGAAAAATCTGATAGGACAGTCTGATTGTGCACAAGTCACAATATCATTTGGTTTCATATGTTCAGTTTTCAGTGCAAACATTGCATATTTTCAGGGGGAGTTAATTGCATGTCTTTGCATAGCATTCAGTGTTGAGTTTTTGCATACATATAGTGCATTGCATTTCCTTAAACTGAAAATGCCAAAAAGATTGTATGAATGCATGTTGTCAGGGGGAGTCAATGCATTGCATATAGGTTGTCAAATGCATACATTTGTCAGAATTCATTGAATATCCTTTCTTATCATTTTTGTTGACAAACCTTGATCATATTCGGAAAACACTAAGCTTCAAAATCTCTCCTATCAATTGGTATCATTTGGCTTTAGAAATCTATCAATCTGTCATGAAGATTTCAATGGGACTATCTCAATCATAAATCTGAAAAATTCTTGAACTAGAAATCTTCTATTATACATTTTTATGAATGACTGAAATAACTCATGTGGTTTAAGTTTAATGTATTCATGAGTTTGGCTTTAAAATCTCTTAAAAATATCTGAAACATGTTTAATAAACCTTAACCATCTGTTTCATGCTATGTCTTGTAAAATCTTCTGAAATCTGCATTATTGAATTCATGGCTTTAATTGGTTAAGTACATGAAATTGTTATTGACTTGAAGCAAAGGAATTTGTCTGAATTGTCTAAAGGGTAATAGTTGTTAGAGCAATGACTTTGATCACTGAGAAACCATGTCCAAAGGACTATGTCATGAGGTGTCTTAGTCAACTCTGCAGAATAAAATTCATTGAAAATTCAGGCAGAGCAATGGCATGCACACTGAGAAATACAATTCACTCATCAAGAAATGATTTGCAGTGTGTCATGATGTGTAAATGCTATCTTTGTTCATATAAAGCATGACAGTTAGTCACACTAAGTGCTTAGGGATATTGGCCTCTGATCAAGGTATATCCTCTAGTTAAAAGGTGTGCACTGAACTAGAGTGCTCGTAAAATTTGTAGCATGAAAAAATTTATTGAACAAATTGAAATGTTTTAATATTGATGCTAAAATCAAATTACTTCAACCCTAGACAAAATCATATGACTTCATAATTGCTTGATTTCAATACCGATGCATGTAATTCCGAAAGAAGTCAATAAATTTGATTGTGTAAGAGAAAGGGAGATTTATCAAGATAAATATGAGGGCTTGGTTCATTTTTATTAAAACATGGTTTTAGATATCAATACAGAATTTTATTGATAAACTCTGCATACATCATGTTTAAACCATGCTGTTCAATAAAGCTAATTCATAAGCCCTTATAATGGAAGACTTTGAAAACTTATGTTTTGAATTTATGAGATTGATATCTCTCTGAAAATCTGACTGAATTTTCTGAGATTGGAACTTCTTTAAAAATCTGCTAATTGAACCTCTTCTGCTCTTTGACCTGAACTTCTCCTTGTTTGCCCATGTGGTCTCCTTCTCATTTATTGAGGGGGAGGCTCCTTGTCATATGCATCATGCTGCATAGAAGGAGAAGCATTGTGCTCTTGCATTCATATATCTAGTTTCTGCATCTACATTGATACCCCTTCCCATGGTTTATTTTGATTATACCAAAGGGGGAGATTGTTTGCCAAAGAGGGAGAATATCATTCAATCAGTGCATGCAGGTTCCTTTTGATCATCTCTAACTCATGCTTTTGCTGAAACTCTTAAAGGGGGAGAATTGTGTTCTTGCAAAAGGGAGAAATTGACTGAATTTTTTATACATGCTTTAATTTATCAAATTATTTTATTTTTGATGAAGTCAAAGGGGGAGAATAATTTGAGTCATCAGAATGCCTCACATCATCAGAATGACTCAATGTGTTGAAAGTGTTGCCATCATCAAAAAGGGGGAGATTGTTGTGCCCCTGTGATTTTGATGGGTGGTTTTTGATGTAAGTTAATCATTGTGAGTCATCTTGCTGTGTGTCATCATGCTATTATTCAGTCATTCTCTGATCATAATACTTTCTTTTATATGCACGATAAATTCATGTTTTATCATGTAAATGTATGGAGTTCATAGGGCTGTCAGATAACATGCTCTATTTAATTCTGTCTACACTCTATCTGCACAGTCTCCACAGTAGTGCGTCAACTCATTGTGCTGATGCGTCGACCCTTCAGTCATATTTGTCTCTGTCCACACAGTAGTGCGTCAACTCCTTGAGCTGATGCGTCGACTCTTCAGTTCAATCTGTCAAGTCTATACACTCCATGCCCATTCAAGTCTATACATCGGGTTGATTCAAAGTCTGTACACTGCGCTCCACTGTACAAGTCCATACAATGGCTGTTGAACAGCTAAGTCTGTACATTGGAGTCTTATCTTCAAGTCTGTACATCGGGCAATTTCTAATTGAAGTCTGTACAGCCAATGTACTTAACTGAAGTCTATACACTGGATTGTCTAACTTCAACTCTATACATCTGATTACTGTTGTAGTGTTCACCAAGTCTATACACTGCTTCAGATCTAATTCACAATGAAATATGAATGGCGTGTTTGTGATTAAGTCTTGATTCATTAATCTTTTCGTTTGAATTAATTCCTGATGCAAGACAGGAACATGGTCGACGCTAGAGCTTAAGGCGTCCATGCACCAGTGAAGATGCATCCACGGATGCTCTTCACAGCGTTAACTCTACGCAAAGGCTGCGTCAACTCGGCCACTCAAGAAGCAGAGGCCTTGTCAGAGATATTCCAATATGTCAACGCAGCAGTGGAGCAGCGTCGACGCAACAGTTAAGAAAGGCTTGGCGGGTTGCTCACTGGAACGCATCAATGCGTCAATGACACGGGTTGGAAGCGTCGACGCAGCAGTTAAAGGAGCATTCACTTTCACAGGCTATTCCACTGCGTCAACGCCATAATTGAGCAGCGTCAACGCAGTAGCTAAAGAGACAAAGCTAATGGCTTACTGGAATGCCTCACTGCGTTAACGCCATTGCTTGACAGCGTCAACGCAGCAAGTCAGATTGCTGTCATTAAGCACGTGACCTGAAGCTGGCACCTGACACGTGATCCGAGGTGGGTGTTGAGCATGTGATCCGAGGAGGAATCTTCTAGATGGAAGACGTGGGAAGCACACGCCCTATCTCCCTACTGCTGCTGGTATATATTGGAGCCTTTGTCTTCAGATGGAGGCTGATCGAAGAAGAAGCCTAGAGAGCAGAAAGCCCTTCGATCCAGAAAAAGAGAAGAAGAAGAAAAAGGGAAGAGTGGAGAGTGAAAGAAGCAGTGAGAGAAGGAGAAGAAGAGAAAGAAGAAGGAGAAAGAGAAGAGACAGGGAGAGCCTGCGAAAGAGAAGAAAATAGACAGTGAGAGCAGAAGAGAAAAATTGCATGAGCTGAGAAGAAGAAAGAAGAGGAAGAGAAGAAGAAGAGGAGAGAGAGTCTATTGAAGACCTGTTCAGTCTTTTTGTGGATCAAATCCAGAATGACTATTGTGTTTCATTTCCAGCTTGTGATTGCTGTGTTATTTTCGTTTCTTATTTTTATTTTTATTTGATCTGATTTACTAAGTTCTTCCGATCCTCTGGACTGAGGTCGGTTCCCTCCTGTGTGGAGGAAGGGAGATCTGATCTCCGGTTTGCAAGCAGCAGCGGGGCTGCTTGTGGGTTCCCTCCGGGATAGGAGGAAGAGAGGCTAGGCCTCTGGTGGGTTGCTGGTAGCTGAGTGCTACTGGATGGTTCACTGGTAGCGGGGCTGCTACCAGTGGGGTTCCCTCTTGGTATAGAGGAAGAGAGACGTGAGTCTCTGGTTTCTAGTGACCGTGGGTTACTAGAGGTTCCCTCCGTGTAGTAGGAAGAGGGGAGGTTGTTTCCATGGCTAAGCTGTGTATCAACGTCTGCTATTAGTGAAGCCTCACTCCGGTTGGGAGTGAGGGGTGGATGTAGGTCCATGGACCGAACCACCTAAAAACCCTGCTGTTCTATGGTTTGCTTATGGTGTGCTCTTCCATATCTTCCATCTGTTTCACAGGTTGTTTGAATAGTCTTGTTTCGATTTACAGTGGCCTTGAGCTTTACATCTTGGTAAGTGAGTCTAGTTTGCATTGTACTGTCATTTGGCATTAGACTTCATCAGGTTCCACTAGTATAGTCAGCAGCTCATCTGGTCGATCAAATGTCTATTTGAACTCGATAGCTTTTATTCTGCAACTGTATCTAGTAGTAGGTGAATTGTTTATATTTTGAGCAATATTCTTGAAGGGGATACATTCACCCCCCCCTCTGTATCGATCACACCGTCCTAACACGAACGTTAGACTATGCCTATCGGGAAGGCCGCACACTTGCGGGAGTGATCTTCGGATCGATTAACTCCCCCGCGTACCGGATATTAGTTTAGGTCTAGGTGCATTAGTCGGTGTTGCATCAGTTTGTGTCTCTTAGTTCGTGTGTCTTTGCATGCCCACCCGTCGAGGTACCCAATACTCGCCACCACCACCTATGGCGGAATCCCGAGCCCGTAGCTCCGATGAGTCCTCAACGGCCGAGATGTTTCGAGCCATTATGGAACATCTTGACACGCATATGGATGGCCTTAGTACGCGTCTATATGGCGTAGGAACGCGTCTAGAAGGGAGAATGAAAGCCCTCGAGGATTAGGCCGAATCTTCAGACCAGTCCATCCAGGGTCTTGTTGGGAGGATAGCCATCCTTGAGAGGGCCCCAGCAGCGGCGCAACCCGCGTCGACCAATGGTCAACAAGAGCCGGCTCTGCAACCTGCTGCACCAAGGGCTCAGGCAGTGGATGTTGAGATGCAACAGGTGCATGTGGTGGATTACTATGCATCTGATAATGAGCAAGGTGGAAATGGTCATCGTAATCAACGTCGGAACCGTGATGATGATGATGACGACCGCATTCTTAGGGGCGTGCGTGCGGACCCTCCCACTTTTAGCGGGTGCTTGGACCCTAGGGTGTATTTAGATTGGGAGGCCGGCATGGACCGATACTTCGAGTGGTTTGAGATGACGGACCACCGAAGAGTCCGATACGCGAAGATGAAGCTGCAAGGGTAGGCCCAAACTTATTGGACCAATGTGGAGAGCCTGCTCAACCAGCAACGTCAACCCCAAATCGGTACTTGGGATGATATGAAAACCAAGTTGAGCGAGAAATACCTTCCTGCCTCATATCACCAACGTCTCATAGACAAATGGCAAAGCATCTCCCAAGGGAACCGATCCGTGACCGAGTACACCGCCGAGTTTGACGAGTATTACTTACGGTGTGGAGTCACGGAAGAGAGTACCATGACTATATCCCTCTTTCGGAGAGGTCTGTGGCCCAACTATCAGTATGAACTCTTTCACCGCAATGCGACCACTTTGGAGCAGGCATATCAGGTTGCTCTCGAATTGGAGCAATTCGAGGCCGAGTTCGAGTCTCCCCATCGGTTGGGCTCCTTTCCCCTACATAGTGTCGAGCCCCGTGGCTCATCTGGTACGTATTCGAGGGTCCCCATGGCTTGACCTCAGGAGCCCGCTTGCCCTGAGCCCTTTGCTCCTAGGCCTCGCCCTCCACCCCCGAGGGACCTCCCTTGTTCCCAGCATCTTACGGCACCCACAGCCCGTCCACCGGCACCCGCACCTCCTGCACGTCCTTTGTTGCCTACACCTCCTATACGTCGGGAGGATAAGGGGAAAGGACCTTTGATTGGGGAGCCTAGTGGATCACGGTAGCAGTGTTACCGCTGCAATGGGTTTGGTCATTTTGCCAACCAGTGTCCCACCCGCCCATCTCTTATCATTGGGGACACAAAGGCCAAGGATACCACCCTTGCGGGCCTCGTGTTAGTCACCTATGAAGCAGATCAGGAGCTAGCTGACGAATACTATGAGATTGAAGGTGATGGCCTGGATGCCCCGCATACCGATGATGCCCACGTGGGGGTCGTCAGGTGTATTCTCACCCAGCCACATGCCAGTGATGACTGGCGTCGGACCACTATTTTTCATACCTTCTGTAGGCTGGGCAAGCATGCATGTAAACTGATCATCGATAGTGGGAGTTGCATCAATGCAATCTCCACGGGTGCTGTCTCCCGTCTTGGTCTTACACCCGTGGATCACCCTAGCCCCTATCGTGTATCATGGGTGGATTCCACTTCCATTCCGATCATGTTGCGGTGCTTGGTCCCACTGTAGTTCTATGCCTACCATGATGATGTATGGTGTGATGTCCTACCCATGGAGGTGGGCAATATTATTCTGGGTAGGCCCTGGTTATTTGATCGGGATGCCACACTCCATGGCCGGTCGAACACCTGTACCTTCGACCATGATGGCCAACATATTACTCTCCAACCTCATCAGCCCAAGAGCCGATCAGTTAGGGGTCCTACTGGCCCTAGTGCTCCGGAGCCTTCCATTCCCAGGCCAAGTACCCTATCCCCAGCTCGGGCTATGACCGTTACATCTGGCCCAGGTGAGCCCTCGACTAGGAGATTCATGTTTATTAGCTCCCAGGAAATGGAGCGGGAGGCTAGTCGGGGCTGCCCCGTGTTTGCCATTGCGGTCCGAGAGGTAGAGAGAGACTCCGAGGGTGAACTCCCACCCGATGTCATTCCTATTCTGCAGGAGTTTGCTGATATTTTTTCCGAGCAGCTTCCCGAGGGACTCCCACCTATGCAGGATATTCAGCATGCCATCGACCTTATTCCGGGCTCTTCATTGCCCAACCTTCAACATTATCGCATGAGTCCCACGGAACATGCCGAGCTAAAATGGCAGGTCGATGAGTTGATGCAGAGAGGATCTGTTCGGGACAGCATGAGCCCATGTGCTGTACCCGCATTACTCGCCCCGAAGAAGGATGGCACATGGAGAATGTGCATTGATAGCCGTGCCATCAACAAAATCACCGTGAAGTACAGGTTCCCTATTCCCCACCTGGATGACATGCTAGACATGATGGCTGGTGCCACTATCTTCTCAAAGATTGATCTTAAGAGTGTCTACCATCAGGTCAGGATTAGACCAGGTGATGAGTGGAAGACCGCATTCAAGACCAAGGATGGTCTATATGAGTGGTTGGTCATGCCTTTTGGGTTGACCAATGCCCCTAGCACATTCATGCGACTCATGACTCAGGTCCTTCGACCGTTTTTTGGAGTCTTTGTGGTTGTGTATTTTGATGATATCATTATCTATAGTCGCACCACAGGGGACCACTTAGACCACCTTTGACAGGTCTGTCTTCTTCTTAGGCGAGAGCAGTTGTATGCAAACCCACAGAAGTGTGCCTTCATGACACCTCAGCTTACCTTCTTGGTTTTATTGTGTCTAGTACTGGGGTCTCCGTCGATCCAGAGAAGGTCCGAGCCATTGTTGAGTGGCCGGAACCCCGTACGGTTCATGATGTCCGCAGCTTTCATGGCCTTGCGACGTTCTATCGTTGCTTCATCCACGGATTTAGCTCCGTCACTGCCCCGATCATGGATTGTATATGGAAGGGCACCTTTGTATGGACGAAGGCCGTAGCTGCCGCCTTCAAGGACATCAAAGAGCGCATGACCCAGACACCTATCCTTCGATTGCCTGATTTCTCGAAGGTGTTTGAGGTCTCTTGTGATGCGTCGGGTGTGGGGATAGGAGGTGTGTTTAGTCAGGAGACCCACCCGGTCGCATATTTCAGCGAGAAGCTGAATGACGCGAAACTGCGATACTCCACTTATGATAAGGAATTTTACGCAGTTGTTCAGGCTCTTAGGCATTGGAGGCACTATCTTTTACATAACGTGTTTGTCTTATACTCCGATCATGAGACTTTGAGGTACCTCCATTCCCAAAAGTAACTTAATTCGCGTCACAGTCGTTGGGTTGAGTATCTCCAGCAGTTCACATTTGTGTTAAAACATAAGGCTGGAGTGGAGAACAAGGTGGCCGATGCCTTGAGTCGGCGAGCGTGTTTGCTCAGACTCTAAAAGATTATCTGACTACTGCCCCTATACTCAGATTGCCTACGGAAGGAGGGGGATTTGAAGTTTATACTGATGCATCCAGAATTGGCTTAGGCTGTGTATTGATGCAACATGGCAAGGTAATCACATATTCCTCAAGGCAATTGAAAAAGCACGAGGAGAATTAACACGTGCATGGCTTAGAACTGGGGGCTGTAGTCTTTGCCTTGAAGATTTGGCGGCATTATCTCTATGGTGAGGCTTTCATTGTGTATTCTGACCATAAGAGCCTCAAGTACTTATTCTTTCAAAAAGAACTCAATATGAGACAAAGAAGGTGGCTGGAATACTTGAATGATTTTGATTTCTCTATACTGTACCATCTAGGAAAAGGTAATGCCGTTGCACATGCTCTTAGTCGGAAGCCAATGGCATTATTATTGAACCTAATGATTAAAGAATGTCAATTGTTAGAGCAAATGGCAAACTTAGACCTTAATGTAGAGGATAAGGGAGAAGGAGTCTTGATTGCAAATATTAGACTCCAACCCATGTTACACTCAGAAATTAAAGAGTTACAAAATGATGATCCGTTGATTGTTGAAATTAAAGAGAAATTAGATCAACGGCCAAATTTCATTTTGGAGGATGATGGAAGGTTACTTTTTCAAGGAAGAACTTGTATGCCCAATTGTTCTAATATCAAGAGAAAAATCTTGGAGTAGACACATCGATCGAGGTATACTATTCATCATGGTGTCACAAAAATGTATCAATACCTCAAAAGAACCTTTTGGTGGCCTAACATGAAAAGAGAGATAGCCGAGTTCGTGAGCCGATGCTTGGTTTGCCAATAAGTTAAAGCCAAACATCTCAAGTTGGCTGGTAAGCTAAAACCTCTCGAAATATCGGAATGGAAATGTGATAGTATTAGCATTGATTTTATTATTGGATTGCCGAAGACCCGAAGTGGATTTGATGCTATATGGGTGATTGTGGATCGAATAACTAAGTCCGCCAACTTCTTGCCTATCAAGATCAAATGGACCGTGGATGTTCTAGCTACCCTATATATCAAGAAGACATAAGGCTGCACAGTATTCTAACTTCTATTATTTCGGATAGAGATCTGAGATTCACCTCTCATTTCTGGAAAGGCTTGCAATCATCTTTGGGAACTAGGCTGAATTTTAGCACGGCTTTCCACCCTCAGACAGATGGACTATTGTGTATGTGATTTTGATGATTACAAAATATTGTTATTGTGATTTCATCATGTGGATGCATTTGTGACTTTGTAAGGCTCATACATGTTTTGATGTTAGCACATTGCATATACATTGCATATACACTTGGTGAGATGGCTTTGTATTGAATGAGAATGAATTTGTGAAACATGCTTGAAAGAATGCATATGCCTTGTACTCAATGAGAATTCATGAGAAAACATGTTTGCATGATTGGATATTTACTAATGTGTGTGATGCATGTGATTTGAAGATTCTATGTTTATGATAATGCTCCTCGTGAAATCAATGCTTCATGAATGTTAGTTTTAATCAACAAGAATGTCATTTGAATGAATGAGCTCCCATGCTTTAATATTTGGTTGATTGAGTGATTCATGTTCATCATTTCAAAACCTTGTCATTTGGTGAAATGTGTTTTTATTGGTTGTGAATGGAAAGCCAGATACATGTTTGAATAGGTTCAATGGTGTATTTTAATGTGAACATGTTCATAGTCTTATTGCTTGATGCAAGTAATTTTGATTCTCATCTAACCTCTTGCCTTATCATGTGTTTTAGGTTGAATATTCATGGTTGATCCTCAATGGATTATGGTAACATTTAATCATTTTTTTCCATGAATTAATGGGGGTTTGAAGTGTTTTTACAACCTTTACTGACATGGGTCGACCCATGGGGTCGACCGTTAGTGTTTCTGGACTGGATAGAACGCATAACCTGTTGTCTGCTTGCAGGGGTCGACCCTTGTGTGTTTGCATTTTATTTCTGCTTTGGCCGCCCTCTGGTTGCCCGAGGGTCGACCCTTATGGAACGGGAGTTCCGTAAAGTGTCTAAACCCATTCTAAACCCTATGAAACTTTACAAAACTACCCCCCAAAGGTTCCTAATGTTATGAGTGTGTTTCTAACATGTTTTAGGAGGGTTATAGGTGTCTTTTGGTCACTTTCCTATATATATGAATGTGAACTCCGAATTAGGAGACTAAGAACCCTAATGCTTATTTGCTTTTTCTTGTAGGAGAAGAAAAGGGGGAAAAGGAAGATGAGCTCTTGCAAGGAGGTTATCATCTACATCCATGAAGATTTAGAGCTCGTGATAGAAGAGAAAAGGGAGCGGAATGATGAGAGAAGCAAGATGATGGCAAAATCGAAACCATCCGACAACGAGCCAAGAAGAGCCAGAGTATTTCTAAAAGGGGGAGCTTCATACATGCTACATCTTCTTCATTTCAATCTTTAGAGTTTGTTTGAGGTTCATTGTTTCTATTTGTCTTCGTTTCATAAACTTCTTAAAGGATTTTTGTGTGGGGGTTTGAATAAAGGATTCTCCAAGTGTTTGTGTTGATGCTTGTACGTCGTTTTATGTGGAGCATATCCGTGTGTGTGCTTAGGTGTAACTTGGGGTGTGTTCCCCGTGTGTGGTTGGGAGTTTACTCCCGTGTGGTTGTGTAGACATTGCCCTACGTGTGTGTGTTGGAGCTTGGCTCCGTGTGTGTGGGGGGATTTTTCCCCGGGCTATTTTTAACAACAATGAAGCCTCACCAGTTTGGTGAGGGGTGGATGTAGAGAGCCCGTCGTGATCCCGAACCACCTTAAAAATCCCTGTGCCTCATGGTTTGAATTATGTGATTGTGTGCAACACCATTTAATCTATTTACGTAATCGTGTGAGCTCTGTAAGATTCAAAGAATCTAGTTTATCCTGCTTAAATCTGTTGCACATAATTTGAATTCATGTTGACATCTGAATGTGCACAGCATTCCCTGAATTGAATGATTGAAATTTGCATTTTTGTTGTCATTAAAAATTTCCTTGGTTCCTCAATGCATATAGATAAGGGGAGGTAGTGTTGCATGACATAATTTGCATTTAGTCAGGGGGAGCTAGTGGCAAACTTGCATCATTTGCTACACTTCTTAATTGTCCTGTTAGAAGTGTCAACACCATGAGTCGACATTTTATTTCAAGTGTTCTGTCTAATAGAGTTTGTGATCTGACAAGTGTCGACACCTTCATTGATGTGCTTCTAATCTTGATTCTGTCTTGATTAGTCATCAGAATTCTTCACTATCTCATAAGTTTATTTGATTTCAGTTGGACCAATATCTCCATTACTTCACATATCACTTGATCTCCACTATCTCTCTGAAGTCATTTAAGTTTATATTCTTTCATGATTCTGGCATCCAGTGTTTATTGCTCCTGCATTTGCTGAGGGCTCGTGAACTTCTATCTGCCTGATACTCTCATGGTCACCTCTATCACATGTCTAAGTTTAAAATTCTATCACATGTGATACATATTCCTGTTGCTGGTTCATTTGATACACTCTGGTTGCTTCTCACAATTCTCCTGAAGCACCTGCAATTTGAGAAGATTTCAATTTGTGTACCTTGATCATAAATCTGAAAACCAATTCTTTAAGGAATCTTTTATTATACAGGTTTATAAAAGTCTGAAGGATCAAATTGGTTTAAGTCTAATGTATTCATTAAGTTTGGTTATGAAAGACTTGAAAACATCTGAATCATCCTATTAATAAATCTCAATCGACTGCTTCATGTTGTTTCATACAAAACCTTCTGAAATCTAAAAACTTAGAAAATCGTCACTATCTTTAGTTGAGATACATGAAGTGAGTATTATTTTTAAACATCTGACTTTTCTGAATATGTCAGAGCAATGACTTTGGTCACTCAGAAACCATGTCCAAAGGACTGTGTCATGAGGTGCCATAGTTAACTCTGCTTAAAAATGATTGAAAAATAGACAGAGCAATGGCTTGCCCACTGAGAAACACATCTCACTCATCAATGAAATGAGTTGAGGTATGTCTGTTGACACCCGTTTTATGACCGATAAGTCGGGTCATCTCCTTGTTCATTATATGTGATGCTCCAAGTTATTCATTCCTTTGTTGAGTCTCCTTCATCAGTTTAAAGTTTATTTCATGAGTCTTCTCCTTGGTTGAGTATGGTTCCACGATTCCTCGATTGATGAAGCTTAGCAAGCTCTCTTATCATTTGGATCCTCATTGTTTCTAACGGTCCACACCATGGGCGTTACTTCCCTTATAACGCATGTGCCCATGACCGTTACATCTTGAAGAGTCCTACGACTTAAGGGCTTTGTTCCAATCCTTATCTTTTGCCTATCCATTAAGTCTAACGGTCTGTCGTGCAGCCGTTAATTTTCTCTAACGCGTTCATCCTTGGCCGTTACTTTCATTCAAGAGTCCTATTGTTTTGATCTTCTTCCGTTGATCTTATCTCTTTTGAGATAAGGTTGAATGTGACAGTATCCCTCTAATGCGTTATTTCTCTCTGACGGTCTGTCGAGCAGCCGTTACATCCAACAGAGAGTCCTGGCAGTTCAGGCCTTTTCTCTACTACTCCGTGGTCGAGATAAGAGTTTGATCTTATGATTTCTCTTCCAAATCTGATCCTCAGAACCTTCTATTTGTTTCTATGGACTCTTGGTGATATTATCTTCAAGATTTTGCTAAGAGTTATCCTCTTTTCTTGCTGGATTATCCTCTGTTCGACTAGAGATTTTGAGGGCCTATAAATAGCACCCTTAACTTCATGGCCCGAGAGAGAGGAAGATCTGGAGTTTACGTTGAAGTGCTACCGCATCCTGGAGCCACATCCAACCAAGGAGAACTGTTCCTCAAGTCCATCTGCTTCACGGTGAAGGGAGTATTCATTTCATTGTGTTTGAGTTTCCATCGTTGTCACACTTGTGTTCTTCCTTCCTCCTTCTCAAAGCATTATCCCACTTCTTTCTTCCACATTCTGCGTCTATTTTCGTCATCTAAACAACTTCCCTATCTTTTAAAACGCCCAGAGGGGTTAAAAAACCAAAACTTTCCCGGTACTTCCCTTTCCTTTTGAATGATCTTAATTTCCTTAAGAATTGATACTACGCTTGTTTAGAGGGCTGATCTGGGTTTGTTTTCCTGTGTTTCACGTTCATTGGCAGGTTTACAGGTTCATCAAATGAGGCCCAAGCCTTCTGGCCAGCTGGAAGATTTGGAGTTCAAAGAATTTATAAGCTATTTCTATAGGTTGTCTGACGGTCTTGAGAAGACGCGTCAGGTTCATATAACGGTGCACCGTGCGACCGTCACACTGCTGTGACGCACAGGGTCTGGACCGTTACATTCAACTGATCTGCACATTTCACTGGTTTCTCTCTCCCATGGGCGGGTGCTTCATCCACCTATTTCCAAGGTATTTTCAAGCCTTTGGCTTTTGTTTACTTTGGTTGCGATCACGTTCTTTCCTTAGTATTGGGCATTGATTTCTCTTTCCCACTTCATATTCCTTTGCTTGTTCCACCCACGCGGTATGTTTTATTTGCTTTTGCTCCACGCCCCGGCGTGTGTTTTTCTTTACTTTCTTTAGATTGGTTTGATTGAGATAGCATCGCCCATGCTAGAGCTTGTTCGGATTGCCTAGGTTCATGGTTCACATGTCCTTGGGTTGATTGAGATCATTGATTTTTGCTTATCATCTCTATCATACATCACAAACCCACAAAAAGAAGTAAGCAAATAAATCAACAGATAGTTTTTTGGCGATCACGGTGGGACAACTTGTGCCAATCGTGCTTTTTGATCTCTGTTAAACCTACCATCATCTCCTTGTTTGATTTTCCCCGGATTTCCCTTCTATTTTTCTGGCTGTTTTTGGTTCTCTGGCTCATCTGACGGTCCTGGTTCCCTGCGTTACATTGATTCTGGCGGTCTGGTCTTCGACCGTTACATACTTTTGACGCAGGTCTCATAGACCATTATATACTCCAGATAGGTACGCATCCCGAGGTGCATTTTCTTTCCGTAGTTTCTGCTGTGATATTCTTGCTTGGGTGTTATCTGACTCCCTCCTTGGTTGGTTTACATATCTACATCATTGTGTGCATAATTGTTTGCTAAATTCTAGATTAGAATTTGCATGCACCCCGGTGCACATAGGTTCATGCATATTATCATACATTAGAATGCATTTTCCTACCTTGGTGTGCGGACCTCTCGTCTCCATATTCCTTGGGACCAACTAGAAAATCGCACCAGGGACCTCCATAAGTCCCCGCGAGCCGTGGATTCCCACACGGACGCCGGGCTGGTTGTACCTTTCCCACCCCGTGTCTAGGGTTGCATAAGTGAAGGAGTGATCACACTTAGATTCAAATCAAGCTTTACACCCTCTCCTATCAGGAACCTATTGTTGAGATCTCACATCAATCAATCCACTAAAGTTCCAAAGGAGAAATCATAAGAATCTTGAAGCATCGTATTAAACAACTTGGTTGACTTGGAGTGTTTTCATCTCTTGTCACTTACATCTTTGTTAGAAATCACCTAAGTTTGGTTGCTCATTGTGTGGTTGTTTGTGTTGTTTGCATCTTGTCAAGGGTGTCCGTTGCATGTGGAGTTATTTTCGTCCGTTGGAAACACTTCCTAGAGTCAATTCCTTCTCTAAGTTCTACTCAAATCCGCTTTTCGAATCCACCATGGCTTCTTTCAACCCTCCCCATTCCCAAGAGGATTCCCTTCCTCAAGGACTTCTGGAAAACCCTGCTAGGGTTACCTCATTCCCTACTGGAGAGGGGACCACCCCTCTTCCGTCCTCCACCCCCATGGAGGGTGGTCAGGCCACCTCTTCTATCTCTTCTCCTTCTGCGGGCTCCATCCTCCAAATGATGGCCCAATTGGATCTAGCCCCACTCCAATCTGTTTATCAAGCCAAGCAAGGATCCAATATCTCCCCTCCCACGATTATGCAGGGTCAACCTAATCCTTCAATCTAGCCCACTCCGATAGATCTTACTCCGGTCCAACCTCGGACCATCACCTTTGCAGGCATGGAGACGGGCCAATCCTCTACTTCGGCCCAGCAATCTTTTGACAAAGGGAAGTCTGCCGTCCCTTCTTTCATTCAGTTGGATCATCATATGTCCAGCCCTATGGTTCCACAAGTCCTCATGGGCCCCTCCGATTTCTTGCGCCCTCAGCCAGGGGTTGTCCAAGCCCACTCTAATCTGGGTCAGTCTCCGACCCAATATCCTTCTTATGCCCCCCCTGCTTTGGCCGTTTATCCTTCTGCTCCTTCTTATGAGCTCCCATCTTCTGCTGCGGTTCACCCTTCCACTCCTCAACTTCAATCATCACCTCTGACTACCCCTGCTCCCTCTAGAGAGCAGGAATTACATGATAAATGGGCCACCATGCAATAGCAACTCGATTTCCTCCAGAAGCGGGTTGGCCCACAATCCTTGGCAGATGTTCCAGTTCCTAGCTTTCAGAACATCCGTTTCCCTCTACAGTTCGAGCTCCCCAATTATCGCCAATATGATGGGAACAGCAATCCCTTTATTCACGTAAGGGACTTCTTGTATGAATCGACGCAATTCCAATATGATGATCGCCTCAAGGCGTACATATTCCGCCGATCATTGGACGGTGTTGCGTTGGAATGGTTCTACTCTCTGCCACTGGAAGACGCCGAAAGCTTCAAGGTAGTGAAAGATAAGTTTATCCAGCGGTTTCAAGACAGGGTCGGCCCGGAGTACTCATTTACAGATTTGGTGGCCGAATAGATGAAACCAAATGAGGAGTTTTCTACTTATACAGATAGATGGAGGCAAATGGCCGCTAGAGTGCCCGGCCATATCCTGGAGGAAGAGAAGGTCAAGTTACTTATTTCCAATGCTACTCCGACCTTCCGAAATATTCTGGCCATGAATGACATAGCCAACATGCACCACCTCTACAGCCGGGCGCGGTTCATCCAAACACAGTTCAAGGACTCCCCCATTCACTCGCTATTTGAAAACCAAAAGCCCAAGTACCACAAGAAACTTCAAGGGCCGGTCACCGAGGGGGTCCAAACAAACGAGCAAGTTTAAGCCGTTGCTTTCCCAATCCAAGCCGCACCTTTCTGCTTCCCTCAAAACCCCCGCACTCCACAGAATCCCGCTCCCCAAAACTACCAGGCCACTCCAAAAAACCCTCCACCCACCTTCGCCATTCCACAAAACACCTTCACCGCAATGCAACAACCACCACCACCTCCGCAATACCACAACGTCCCTCCACCCAACGGCTACAACAACAACCCTAACAACAAGCGCCCGGCTCCTAAAAGAGCTCAGTACCCACCCTTTCCAGAAACACTCACAGACATCTTCTCAGCTCTTATATCGGTGAATGCCATACAGCTTCCTCCGGAATGGCCCAACTGGAATTCGACCGTTGATCAGACGAAGTATTGTATGTTCCACAGGCAGCAGGGGCATACCATTGAAGGGTGTTTTCAATTCCGAGACCTAGTCTATGACCTCTAGGAAGGGCAAAGAATTGATTGGGCCGAGATGCACAGGGCCATCACAGAAATCAAAGAGAAGAGAAGGCAGCCGCCGAGGCAGCAAGTGCAGCAGCAACAGGTACCGCAGCCACAGCAACAGCCGTAGCAGCAACAGCAGCCGATTCAAGACCAGGGTATTCATCAAAACCCAATGCCAAACCATCCTCCTGATCCACAGCCTCCGCCGTCAGCACCAGCTCAGGTCAATGTCATCCAACCTCCGGCTCCCAACCCCGAGTGGTCCTTCGACGATGATAACTCCATGCCACAGGTCATGGCCCTTCACCACAACTACCATAATCCTCCCGCTTCCCCCATCCTCATACCTACACACCAAACCCCTCCTCCACTCGTCCTCCCATTTACCCCTATTCTATCACACGCACCATCACCCGCACCTCCGTCGCACTCACCATTGCTCACATCTTCTACCATTACCCCCTCCCCGCTCGCGCTTGCACCCACTATCGCCATACCTCCATCTAACCCTCCACTCATCACGCCTCCGTCCACTTTTATATCCCCACTTCCGCTCGCGCCCACTGCCACTAACCCCTCGCCTATTATCCTTTCCACCACACCCTCTTCCGCACCACTTATCCATCCCACTAGGCCTACTAAATCACTTATCCTGAGCCCATCTAAGGCCGCGGTAGCTTATAAATTCGCCCTACGGAGCGGGCGCATGTTCCACCAAAACTACCCTTCCACTTCCAATCCCCAGTCTTCCCAATCGGCTGCCGAGCAAGAAGAGGCGGAGCCAGTACCCGGGACCCAATATGATTTGTTACATCATTTGGATAGGGTGCCCGCCAAGATATCTGTACTGGAACTGATTAAGAGATCTACCCTTCACCAAGATGCATTAAGAGACTTTCTTCAAAAGGTGATGGTTAGTGAAGACATGGCAGTTGATAGCTTACCTACCGCACTGGCAACAATCTCCAAGGGGTCAGCCATTACTTTCTTTGAAACTGAGCTAGCACCACCAGAAGCTCGGCAAATGCCGTTGTGCATTACTATCATTCTAAACAAAGTCAGCATTGACGCAGCATTGGTTGACATAGGGGCGTCTATAAACGTATGCCCGCTCAGCACTCTAAGGGCTTGCAATCTCTCAGAGGAACTTCTACGCCCAACTCCCACTACCATAACTGCTTATGACAACTCTCGATAGGCATGTCACGGGATTGTCACCATTCAAGCTGAGCTTGGGCCTCTTACGATGCCCATTGAGTTTTACGTGCTCGATATTGACCCTATGTTCAAGGCTATCTTGGGTCATCCGTGGATCGATACCCTCAGCGCCGTACCCTCCACTGCACATCAATGCATTAAATTCCCTTTCCAAGGGAGGGTCGTCAAAGTCAAAAGCTTATCCACGGTCCAATCAGTGAAGGCTATTTCAGAGAAAGTTCTTCCCACATTGTGGCCAAGCAGTCGGCCTGTTATGTCAGTGCTAGATCTCGACTTTCCTTGGGCTTACGCACCTCGCAAGCCCGTCACTACAGTAGTTGACATCAAGGTGAAGCCCCAGATCCGAGATTCCAAGGGCTGGGACATTATACTGAAGCTAGGCTACAAACCGGGGAGAGGCCTCGGTGCTCAATTGCAGGGAAGAACCAAGCCCATCCCCAAGGGCAGGAAAATGAACAGAAGAGGTCTCGGCTACCGAGAGACTGCATTGTCCATGATGGGTGATTCCGGGCCACTCACCTGGGACTACCGTCAACACTTTGTTCGAGGGCCTCCCCAGCTCGGCACATTAACTCCACAGCCAGCTCCGCCAAGGGGAGATACAGTCTGTCCGATTGCCAGTCCACCCCCAGTGCTAAGGGGGCCAATTGATGATGTGATTGACTATGGTCCAGCCCTTCAGGGGCTATTTCATGAAGAAGACTGCCAGCAGCAGCAAGAGGTTCGGCTTGTTCAGTGGAGGCCGAAGAAGTAGCCAGACCGGCATCTATAGGAGAAGGGGAGTTCACTGATTGTCTTATCTTGCTCTCCCTCCCGCTTTCAATCACTCCTCCAGCAATGGGAATTCTTACCCCGTCTTCCTCATATCATGATAAATCCATCCTTCATTGATCCGCCTGAAATTCTGTTTGTTCCTTGTGCTTGCGGGCATTGCCCGCCCATTGATCGATCCACTATATTCACTCCTCCTCCTCCCAACGCCCAACTCCACGAGATGTGGTTCTCTTTCTCTGATCCATTCTTCGATTGCATCTTCCCCGAGCTGTTCCCCATGCAACTTCCGCCTCCTCCATCTTGTTGTGTGGTCTCCACTGATCCCCAAAAAAAATATCAAATTCGAAACGGAGATTTCAGTGGAAGATTACGCTACCCTGTCTCCATCCTCCTCCCAGGGGCACGGGTACCCTGTTCCTTCCCATCCACTAGGTCTTCTTTCTCCTAAGTTAGGATTAGGGTCTATCGAGTCTAGGGAAGTAGAGTCAGGTAGGTCTAGAGAAATAGGGTCTTGTTCTAGGTCATCCAACCCTTCCTCATCTGAGCCGCGCTCGCTTGCGCGTCCTCCCAAATCCATCCCTGATAGGTTCTTGCAACATCTAGCTCAGCGTTGTCATGCTCTTTTAAAGTGTCCAGAATTTGTTGCTACGGCAATCATGATTGAAGATGAAAAGGAAATAGAGGAGGTGTGGAGCGATGACGGACTCGGTGTCTACGAAATCCTGGATGAGAAAGATCCGATTAATGAGGACAGTGACGTAGATGACACTGCATATTTGTATGCACAAGGACTTAAGAAATTCGATGAGCCATCATCGGCGTGGATGAACCTATGAAGGAAATTAATTTGGGAACTGAAGAAGACCCAAGGCCCATCATTATTGCCGCTAATCTCCCTTCGCAAGTAGAAGAAGATTTAATTAAGCTTCTGAGGGAGTATAGCGATTCTTTCGCCTGGTCTTATGAGGACATGCCAGGTCTTGACCCCTCTTTTGTGGAACATCGACTTGTGCTTAAACCAGCGGCAACACCTGTGAAACAACGGTCAAGAAGATTTCACCCACACATGGCCTTGAGGATTAAGGAAGAGGTCGACAAATTATACAAGGCCAGATTCATTAGAGTTGTTCTATATCCTCAGTGGGTGGCAAATATAGTCCCTGTCATCAAGAAAGATGGAAAGGTGCGTATCTGCATCGATTTCAGGGATCTCAATAAAGCATGTCCCAAAGATGATTTCCCACTGCCTCACATAGACGTCCTGGTCGATAGCACCGTCGGGTACGAATCTTTATCGTTCATGGATGGTTACTCAGGCAACAATCAGATCCGTCTCGCTCCGGAAGACCAAGAGAAATCTTCCTTCACCACTCCCTGGGGCACGTGTTGTTATGTGGTTATGCCGTTCGGTCTGAAGAATGTGGGTGCCACCTATCAAAGGGTGATGATGGCCATCTTCCACGACATTATGCATATCTATATGGAAGCTTAAGTGGATGACATTCTGGTGAAGTCAAGGACCAAAGAAGAACACCCCT
Organism: Amorphophallus konjac; assembly: GCA_022559845.1. Classification (NCBI taxonomy): domain Eukaryota; kingdom Viridiplantae; phylum Streptophyta; class Magnoliopsida; order Alismatales; family Araceae; genus Amorphophallus; species Amorphophallus konjac. Next base: position 139,434,365 of record CM040127.1, on the reverse strand, counting down.
CTATTCTGGCTAAGGTGCTGCAAAGAGCCAGGGAGTACAAGCTTAAGATGAATCCAAAGAAGTGTGTATTCAGAGTCTCTTCGGAGAAACTGTTAGGTTTCATAGTGAGCAAACGGGGGATCCAGATTGATCCTAACAAAGCACAGGCCGTCATGGACATGCCTCCGCCAAAGAACATCACGGAACTTCGAGGGTTGATTGGTCGATTACAATTTATCAGAAGATTCATATCCCAACATTCTCAAAGGTGCCGTCCGATTTATGAATTGCTTAAGGCGAGGGTCAAGTTTGAATGAAATCAGGACTGTCAGAAGGCCTACAAGGACTTAAAGGAATATCTATCTAACCCCCCGATTTTGCAACCTCCTGTCCCTGGGAAACCCCTAATCCTATATATCTCGGTCATTGAGGACTCCCTAGGGGCGGTCTTAGCACAAGTAGACGATGAAGGGAAAGAGCGGGCCGCTTATTACCTCTCTCGGTTGTTTAACCCAGCTGAGTCTAGATACACCGCTATGGAAAAGACTTGTTCCGCCTTAGTATGTGTAGCTCAGAAGCTTAAACATTACTTCCTTGCCCACCCAGTTAGGTTGATCTCTAGAATGGACCCGATTCGCTATCTCTTAGAAAAACCTGTCCTTTCTAGTAGATTAGCTCGCTGGCAGAGCTTCCACTCCCAATTCGATATCACTTTTGTCATTCAGAAGGCGGTCAAAGGGCACGCCATCGTTGAGCATCTTGCCCATCTTCCTATTCCTCACACCGACTCTATTCAGGACGATTTCCCTGATGAGCATCTCTCTGTTGTCTCTCATCATCCCTTTTGGTCTCTGCACTTCGATGGTGCACTCAATTCTCAAGGCCAAGGGATCAGCACTGTTCTGCTCACTCTAGAGGGAGTGACTATTCCCTTTGCTTATCAACTTCGATTTCCTGCTACCAACAACATTGCTGAGTATGAAGCTCTCCTGGCCGGATTGAAGCACGCCTATCTCCTAGGCGCGCGCTATTTGAATATCATAGGAGACTCTCAGCTCGTCCTGTGGCAAGTTCTGTCCACTTACCGCACTCGTGACCCCAAACTCAAGCCATATCAAGATCTGGTCACGCTCCTTGCTAGGCAATTCCGTAAGCTGATTTATATCCATACCCCCCGTTCTCAGAACATTCTAGCTGATGCTCTAGCATCACTTGCTTCCTCTCTATCTTTTCCTCTATGTCGGAGCACTGAGACTTTCGTCGTTCAGAGATTGGACGCACCCTCTCTTCAGGATCCTTGGTACATCAACCTTAGGAAAGCTGTAGAGGCGAGGGCTGAGAAGGAAGATCTCAAGGAAGTATCTCTAATGGAGCTAGAAGAGATTCTGGACGAAGAAGAATTGCCTTGGTATCACGAAATCGAGTTGTTTTGCAAAGAAGGGTCATTCCCAGAAGGGGCAAATGCCGAGCAACGTAAGTCAATAAGAAAAGCCGCCTCAAGGTATACCATTGTTGCAGGAGAACTATACAGGCACGCTACTAATGGAATGCTCATGAGATGCTTGGATGATAATGAAGCTTGGAAGGTGGCTGAAGCAGCCCATTCTAGTGAGTGTGGAGGTCATGTCAATGGCCAGGCTCTAGCGAAGAAAATCCTTAGGCAGGGCTACTATTGGCCCACTCTAGAGGAAGATTGCTCCCTCTATGTCCAGAGGTGTCTTAAATGCCAACTCCACGCTGATAAAATCCATGCTCCAGCTTCGTCTCTCCATCCTCTTTCTGCTCCTTGGCCATTCTCTATGTGGGCTTTTGACGTTGTCGGCCCGCTTGGTGATCCTAATTCTCAGATCAAGCAGAAATCCTTTATCTTTACCGCCACTGAGTACTTCACAAAATGGGCCGAAGCCGAGGCGTACGCAGAGATTAAAGCTTCAACGGTGTGCTGCTTTATCATGAAGAATATCATCTCGCGGTTCGGAGTGCCAAGCAGCATCATCACTGACAACAGACCACAGTTTGTATCTCAAGAGCTCAAGGACCTATGTAAGAAGTTCAATATTACATTGCATCATTCATCTCCATATTATCCTCAAGGCAACGGTCAAGCAGAGGTCACTAATAAAACCCTTCTTAAAATCATCAAGAAAACATGTGAATCTCATAAGTTTTCCGATTGGCCAGAGAGATTAGTGGAAGCTCTGTGGGCTTACCGCACCTCCGTCCGTACTCCCACGGGACAAACTCCCTATGCTCTTACCTACGGGATGGAGGCGGTGCTCCCATATGAGATCTTGATCCCTTCCCTTAGAGTGCAACTCGATAAGGAACTTAATCTCGATGAACGTCGAGAGGCGTTGCTCGTCCAGTTGGAACTCTTAGATGAGAAGAGGATGAACACGGCAGATCACGTATCCGTTTATCAAAAGAGAGTTTCGCATTATTTTCAAAAGAAGATAATTGAACGGAAATTTCAAAAAGGTGATATGGTTTTGAAACGTAAATTCATTCGGTCTGCAGGTCCTAGGTCTAAATTACAACCTAATTGGGAAGGGCCGTTTGTTGTAAAAGAGGCTTATCCAGGGAATGCTTATCACTTAGTGAACGCAGAAGGTGAGGAGCTCTCTCACGCTTGGAATGGGTTGTATCTTAAGCGTTTCTTTCCTTAGAGTCTAAATCCGTGCCACACCGGCAGTAAGATGTTCCTCCCTTTTACGATAAAGAGTACCGAGTGAGGCAATCACGCACTACACGACGTCCCTGGTCAGATTTTCCGCTTTAAAAGACACCGTTTCTCCTTGGCCATGCTTTGGGGGAAAGTCGAAGTCCCTGTTCGTTTCTTCCTTCGGCTGAATCCAGGGGCAAGAGGTGAATAAGGAGGCGATGACCAATCTAGGCACCCTGACGAGGGGAGGTCTCAAATAGGGGCAGTCCGTTATGACCTGATGCCACAAGCAAAGAAACAAGGAAAAAAGAAAGCAAAGGACAAAATCAAAAGCATCATCTCAAAGGTCTATTGAATATGATTCCAAAGCTCCAGAAAGGCAAGAAAAACAATCTAGGCATGACAAGAGTGGCAGTATAGTTCCCCGCGGGACAAATGAGCCCGGTCGCACGCATGCCTAGAATGGACTAAGGTTCGATGACGGACACAAAGCCCCGGCGCAACAGACCAAATTTCTAATGGGTTGTCTGGAGAGGAACCCAAGTCCTAAGAGCTTCTAGATCTAGCCTAAGCTTACCCCCCGCATTCTAGTTTCCTTTTCAGGATGGAGACTAGTACCCCGGGTATGGCCCTGGTAGAAACACCGTCATGAAAATCTGGGCCTTGGTCAGGGTTTGTCACCTCATTGCACGCCAACCTCGGTACTCTCAACACGATACGGAGGGCTCACATTGCTAGGGGAAAGCACTGATTTTCAAAAAATCCAAAAATAACATATATTTCAAAAATCCAAAAACAACATATATTTCAAAATCCAAAAATAACATATATTTTCAAAATCCAAAAACAACATATATTTTCAAAATCCAAAAAAATAACATATATTTTCAAAATCCAAAAAAACAACATATATTTCAAAATCCAAAAACATCATATATTTCAAAATCCAAAAAGAACACATATTTAAAAACACCAAAAACATCAAAAATCTAAAATCAAACAAAAAAATCACATATTTCAAAACCCAAAAACATCAACTATTTTCCAAAATTTCACAAAAATTCAAATATATTTTCCAAAATCCAAAAAAATACCATCATATGCATCGCATGCATCACATTATTTCTATTATGTTTCCCACCTATTTAATAAGGCTCCACCCCTTGACCAAATATCAAGAAACGGTCGTTATCTAACCTGCTTCAAGGCAAGGGGTTGAGTCTAAGAACAGATCTAACTTGTTCCATGTTTCAGTGTGTGCAGAATACAAGATCAAGACCAAAGCTCAAATCTCACAACTATGTAGGTTCAAGACTGTGACGCGCCAGGTACAGGCCGTCACACTCATCTAACGATCCATTCTAGACCGTTACATCTCTTCAGGCCTTCGCTTTGATCCTCTCAGAAGCTCTCTCTCTAACGGCCTGGGGCACGACCGTTATTCTTCCTAACGGTCTATCGTTGGACCGTTACTTCCTCCAGAAACCCAAACCCTCAAGTCTTTCAGCCCGATGGCCTATCTCCTACCCGTTATATCCTTCTAACGGCCCTTCTCAGATCCGTTACACTATCCAGAGGCTCTGTTTTCTAGGCCGTTCTAAGCCAAGTCAAGCCACAACTCGTGCTCAATCAATTAAGGCAATCCCATCTCATTCAATTAAACTTAATGAAACAAAAGATTAATAAGATTCCAACTCTGATTGTCAATTACACCTTTCATAAAAGCAAAATCAAGCTACATTCAATTTCTTATCCGAAAGAGGGCGGATCTTCCTCAACTCTTTGAGGTAGCCATGGCGCGCTTCGTCGTTCTTTTCCACTACCTCTTGCCACGGGTGCACCTTGCTAATCTCCCACATGGTCAGTGCGTTCCGGACTCCTCTCTCATCTTCATCAGTCCCCATCTTCCTAGGTAGAAGGGGAGGGTAGTGTGATAGTGCAGGAGCTTCAATCCGAGGTAGTCTGATCTGAAGATGGCACCGGTGCGAGTTATAGATCGCCATGGTAGTATTTCCCACTAGCTGGAGGTCCAGGCCTTGACGCCGCGGTATTCTGAGAAGAGTGCTTTGGAGGATTCTTGGTCGCATGATGAATTTCTCAATTGGCAAGGTGTTGAAGAAGAGGCACCATTCATCCCGAGTTTTCTTGTCCACCGTCATGCATTCAACATGTGAAGAAAATCCGAATACCCCTCCAATGAAGAAGAGAGGGTGGCTCCCGAAGATACGGCTAGAAGAAGTAATATCCTCCTTTGGTTGGAATTTGATTCTCACTCCCTTCCAACACTCAAGGAGTATCATGGAGCCGAACAGAGGTCCTCCTAGGCAAGCCGAGCTTAGTCCTTCATAAAGGTATGAAAGGATCGCTTGAGAGATGGACATTCCCCGCCACAACCCACTGATAATGCTGAGATTTTGGATATCTAAGAGGTGGTCGGTAGTGGTGAAAAGGAAGACTCCGCATAAGCAAACCGCCACCGCCTTAGCTATGGCTTCATGCCTCTCCCACTTGTTCTTGCAATGGGAGACTATCCATTGTGCCAAGGGTATCAAGTGAATGTGGTGTGGGCTGATCATGGTCCTCACGTCATTTGGATTATGGATGAAATCACTCAAGATCAAGGATGGGTCAATAGGCTCAACCGTGTAGCAAACTAGATCTTCATCTCCCGCCTTGGTCTTGGGAAGGGCTAGGTAGGTTTCTACCTCCTCTAATAGGACTGTTGCTTCGAAGGAAGGGAAGATGAAGGTATGGTTTGTGGATGCCACAATTCTATGAGGGCTGAAATACTAGGCCAATCTAGTGACAATTTCTGGAAATTCTTGCCTAAAACCAAGAGAGGTTGAAGGTGCCACGCTTTAAGGATTGATGTAACCTCTAAAGGGAGTGCCTTTACCATGGGAGCCACCCACTTCAGATTAGAATAGCATCTTGGACCAGGAAGAGGCTTGAAGAGAAGAAGAAAAGAAGAAGATCATGAGAAAGAGATGAAGTGCAGGAAATTTCTGAACTTGGTTAGGTCATGGAAGCTTACCACTCTTTGAGCATTGGAGCTTAGGTGCTTGGGGAATAAGGTCAGCCTTTGTAGCTCTCCATACTCCTTTCTTGCAGCTTTGGGTCCGGTATAGATCTTCTCCTCCATAGCCATCACCTCGAAGCTTCTCTTCATCTTGTTTCCTGCCCTTTGGGAGAGGTTTTTCAGCCCTTCTAGCAGAGAGTTCGGAAAGATACGATTTTGGCTAAGTTTTCAAGTTTTAAAAGTCTTGATTTTGGCTTTAAAGAGATAAGATTCGGATTGGAAGGCTTTATCTTAAGTTTGGGAGAAGTCTAGAACGGATTGGAGGCTTCTTATCTCGGATTTTGCCCCTTACGGCTCAATCCATCTCGGAGTACAATTCATGCTCCAACGGTCTATCGTCGGACCGTCACTTTCCTCTGACGCGCCAGCTCTGGGCCGTCACATTTCCTGTGGGTTTAATTTGGTCCAACATTATTCTGTCAAGCTTAATGGTCTAGCATAAGACCGTTATATTCTTATGACGCGTTCTCTCTGAGCCGTTACATTCTCTGCTGATCAGTTTTGGCTTCTTCTTGGTCAATCATTCTCAACGGTCTTGCTCATGACCGTTACCTATCTCCGACGCACTGCGCTTGAACCGTCACATTTCCTGCACATTTTGTTAAGTCTACACATCCCATTCATCATCCCAATCTGTACAGCATTTTGAAGTTTGAACATCATTGATGAAGTCTATACATCATTTTGAAGCCTGTACAGCATTTTGAAGTCTGCACATTCATTCTTCATGTTGAAGTCTACACATCATGTTGAAGTCTACACATCATGTTGAAGTCTATACATCATTTTCAAGTCTATACAGCATTTTGAAGTCTGAACATCATTTTGAAGTCTACACATCATGTTAAAGTCCATACATTCTCCAAGTCTGTACACTCCACAGCCTCAAGTCCATACATTCTCCAAGTCTGTACATTCTTGATCCAAAGTCCATACCTTCTCCAAGTCTGTACATTCTTGATCCAAGTCCATACATTGCCCAGGTGTGCACAACCCAAGTCTGTACATTCTCGTCCAAGTCCATACGTTCTTCAAGTCTGAGCACCCTTTGCTAAAAAGAAGTCTATACGTCGTTTGGTCGTCTGCACTCAAAGTCTATACATCACTTTGGCAAGGTCTATACACTCATGAGTATAGTTAGTGCATTCATAGTTCAATCATGCTCTGCCATCTTTAACGGTCTAGCATTTGGCCGTTACTTATCTCTGACGCCCCGGCTATGGACCGTCACTCTTCCTGCTGCTCAGTTCTGAAATTTTGGGCTCTATCCTCTCTGACGGCCTCCATCTAGTGCGTTACTTGCTCCTGACGGTCCAGACCTAGATCGTTACATTGTCTGCTGCTGAGATTGTGCTATCCCTTTCTGCCTCTATTCAGACCTGGCGGTCTCACACACTTTCCATTCTATTTCTCCTGTCCATCATTTCATCCATACATCATCTTATCCACACATTTCATCCATACATGTCCACATGCATTTCCTACATTTCCAATCACATATTCACACATTTGTTCCTACATTCATCACATACACACATCCATTCATTCACAAGAACAAACAAAAGACCAAAAAGAAATTCTTATTCCATTTTCATCATAAGTTATGTACAAGTAATAAGAAAACCGAGAAAAATGCATCACTCGACCGGCTTATCCGCTGGGCCGCCATCATCATCTCCACCCTCCGGCTTCCTTGCCGGTGGTGCTATGGAGGCACTCTCCTCCTGCTGACCCCTCTCCGCCCTCTCATTCCTCTGCTGGCCAGAGGAGCTATCGAAGAAGTCCCCTATCGAGCCGCTCGGGGCAATGCTCTTCCGTGCCCCACTCTAGGAGGCACTCCGCTCTGGTCCCCGGCCCATCATCCTGACCGTGCACTTCATCATCCGTAGCTCGATCTTCAGCTCGAAGATCTGACGCCGCGTGTCCCGGGCCTCGGTCCGGTAGCAATCCAAGTCCGCGGTCCCAGTCCTGAGTCGCTCCACCTCGGCTTGTGACCAAGTCAGCTCCGCCCGGAGTCGCTCTGCCTCCGTCCGAGCCAATTTCACCTCGGTCGCTGCTGTGGCTAGCTCTCTCGCCTATAGATTGCATTTCATATAGTTAGTTGCATAAGCATTTTAATTCACATAAACATAAGCATTTTAAATCAACGTATTTACCATCTTACCCGCTCCGCGAGGGTGGCCTCCACCTCCTCGGCCCGGGTAATCGCTCGGGCAAACTCGGCGTCACGCTCGGCCCTGCCTCCCGCAGGCTGTGAGGATGACGACGGAGCATCCTGTCCCGCTCTTTGGGCTCCCTCGGCCCGCTGCATTTAGAAATCATGATTAGTCAATCGCATTTGCATCATTGGCATCATAAAGCACAATCATTTTAAAGGTTTTGGGAATCTTACCAGAAGCTCCAAAGCGGTCCGGTACTCGTCCCGCTGCTGGATAGTGGCGTGGAGTAGCCCCTCAAGCTCAGCTATCCTTCCCTCGGGGTCTAGCTGCATTTAGAAAGCATATGAGTCAGTGCATATAGAATAAAATTTTTCATATAAGAGCATTCAGAGTTTAGGGTTTAGAAGTTGCATACCGATTGTCGGGTACCTCGGTACACCCGTTCCCCGTACAGTCGAGCGAAGGCTTTCAAGTACGCCTCATCGCTCTCATCCTACTCCTTCACTGCTCTACCCCGCTTGTTCCAATCGTGGATGAACTTTGCCTTCCGGGCGCACCAATCTATGTCGCCGCTAATTCCCTTCGCTGACATTCCCGGGCGCTCGTCACTGCGGCGTGGAAAGGTCACCTCGGGCTGGTGTAGTCCTCGAGTCCTCAGAATCAACCGGTAGTGGAGTGGCTCGATGATATGGATGCAGTGCAACCATATGTCTTGTCCCCGGTACGAGAGGGCTGCCTCCACCCATGGCTGACCCTCGTAACTCTCACCTCTGTACGGGGTCCATCTCACTTGAAATCATATTAGTCCATTCATCAAATCAACATTTAGAAGCATATAAAGCATTTAGAAAGCATTTTGAAGTTTCGGGCTTACCGCCATGTGTGGGAAGGAATCCATGTCGTCCTGGATCACCCGGGTCAATCTGATGATCGACCCCGGGTCCCTCGCGACCACCCATCACCTCGCGATCAGGATGCGGCCGGTGTGGAGTAGCGTGCCTCTCCCGATGCCCGAAAGGTACATGTAACTCCAGATCTGCATTTAGAAGTCAAGTCAGTCAATTGCATAATTACAGCATAATCATAATCAAATAGAAAGCATTTAAATCACATTTACTTGTAGGAAAGGCGAGAAGCCGCCCAGCATTGTCTGTCTGTCCGTCGTGCTGAGGGACTCGAACAAGAAGGCCAAGACAGCCGCTCCCCAGGCGTATTTTCCAAGTCTACCCAAATCTCTGATCATCGGCAGCAGCCTGTAGCTAATGAAATCCGCCCGAGTCGCGAACATGAGCTTCCCGAACAAAAGCATCAGGAATCGTCTCAGGATGCGATCTCCCTCTGGTCCCGCCTCTGTCGCCACTTGTGGGCGCAACTGGTCAATCACTCTGCCCAGATGCTCCTCTGGTAGCTCTCCCACGGCTATCGCTGCTCCCCTCAGTCTTAGGCTCTCCTGCACTACTGATCTCGAGAGCTGGGATGACGTCTGCCCCGGTCTGATCAAATCCAGCCCCAATAGCTCCTGGGCCATCTCTCGGTAGTCTCAGTATGTCCATCCTGTCACTGCGGCTCCGTGCACTCTTAGTCCGGTAATCCTTGCCATGTCTTCCAACATCGGGATCATGTGACCCCACGGGAAGATGAATGCCCTGCTGAATGGATCCCATCGCTCGTGTAAAGCGTATAGCAGTGGCATATCCATCTGAATCACCTCGATGCTCAGCACCTCGGTGAACCCCATGCCGGCTAACCTCTCTCTCTGGTAATCGGGCAGTGCCTGGTACACCGCCCGGATCTGAATCCAAGATATCCTCGTCCGTCTCTTTCCCTGCATTCATTTTAGCGCATAAGTTAGTCAATTGCATCATAAAATTATTGCATAAGCATTTAAAATGAAAAACAAAACAAAAACTGAATAATCGAAAACATAAAAAATAAGTTCTGGCCTCTGGTGGTTATAACGGCCCTGGGGTGGGGCGTTACTTGTCTCTCACGCACCAAGGGTGACGCATTAGCCTTGTGACGGTCCCTGGAAGGACCGTCACATTTTCTGCTAGAGGGCATTTTTCCCTTGCATTCCGTGGCTTTCCCACTTTGGCCAAAAGGCCTACAATGGATCCTAATGGGTTCATAGACCCATTTTCTACCCCCCATTCACACATGCATGCACATAAAAACACAAAAAAATTAAAATTTTGGAAAATAGGGTGGGCGGCCTACCTCTCGATCTTGGCCCCTCTTCCTCTTCTTCTCCTATTCCTTGGGTTCTACCTTGTCCAGGGGAACCTCCCCTTGATCCTCCTCGGCCGTGGGACGTCCTCCTCCACCCTTGGCTCTCTCCTCGCCCTAGTTTCTTCCTCCACGTGTGGGACGGTCTCTCGCTCTATCCGGCGGTGAAGGCAGCGAATCGGCTTCTTCTTCATCCCTCTCTCCCTCTTCTTCGATGGCTGGGAACCCTCGTCGCCGGCCATCTGGGTGGTGGTCACCGGTGGTCTCCTGAGTTGGGTTTTTTTTGGGAGCGCTTTGGCGTTTGAGGCTTGAATGAATGTTGAATGAAGTTTGAGACCGTTCAGTTTTGTTTTGAACACTCAGGAAATGCGACGGTCTGTCGTCCGACCCTTACACTCTCTGACGCATACTCTGAGACCGTTACATGGATTTGAACTGTTTTATTGAAGAATATGAACCGCCATTCTCTAACGGCCCTGCCCTGGTCCGTTACTTTGTGTGACGCCCTATCAATAGACCGTTACAGCTTGCAAGTTTCTTGATGAATAAAATGGTCTATTTAATGCTTGAATGATTACATTTTCTTCCATGGTGCATATTATTAGTGCTTCTCACGCGTATGAATGGTTATGCCTTGTTTTATGCTCATATCTATTGTTGGCTAACCTTTTCCCTCATGAATGAAGTTATGAACAGCATCATGCTTTGCCGGTCGTCAGGCAGGTAAGTCAGGTATTGTATCTCGCTCCCTTATCCCTTTTATGCATTACTATATGGTATCTATGATATACTACCTCGAGAACCGGCTGGTCATTCATGTGTTCTGGGATCTAATGTTCCCCTTAAACAAAAATGATGATGATCTAAGTACACATGTTTGATCGTTGGATAGGCCGTTAGGTTGGAAAAATTTGGGGACGATGGTTCTGTCATGCACGCCGTGGTTGCAGATGGTGTCCTGACCCTGATTTCTCCGGTCTAGCAATATTATTCTCGAGTATCTTGTTATTTTATCTTTCTTTGCATTTGTTTTAACGATTTCTGTTTCTTTAGCCCAGCATGCATCATACGCATATTTGAGCATTCATGATCTTCATCTGTTCAAGGTGTCTCAATGATGGTGAATAGTTGTGTTGTTGATCTCGAATAAGGAGAGACATTCCACTCTGAGTTGGAAGGTTTCCTTCTATCTTTTTGCTTGATTTGGTTGGCTGAAGATTCCTGTCTGGAGTTTAGTCGGTTCTCTTTCCTTTCCGTTGCCTCCGGCGGCTAGTCATGTTTCCTTTTCTTAATTGTTAGTTTCTCCAGACTTGCATCCTTTGGTTAGCTATTTCCTTGTGATCAGTTATAAGTTTTCTAGAAAATTCCTATCGCTTGTTGGTAAAGAACGGGTGTCATTTACCTTAACACCCACTTTTTAGTCCGCTTCGCTTCATTTCCGCTTCATCTCCATGTTCCATTTTGCTTTCGCTTCACCTCCGCTTGCTCCCCTGCAAAGAGGGCGTTAAGGAGGGGCATCTGTTGACACCCGTTTTATGACCGATAAGTCGGGTCATCTCCTTGTTCATTATATGTGATGCTCCAAGTTATTCATTCCTTTGTTGAGTCTCCTTCATCAGTTTAAAGTTTATTTCATGAGTCTTCTCCTTGGTTGAGTATGGTTCCACGATTCCTCGTTTGATGAAGCTTAGCAAGCTCTCTTATCATTTGGATCCTCATTGTTTCTAACGGTCCACACCATGGGCGTTACTTCCCTTATAACGCATGTGCCCATGACCGTTACATCTTGAAGAGTCCTACGACTTAAGGGCTTTGTTCCAATCCTTATCTTTTGCCTATCCATTAAGTCTAACGGTCTGTCGTGCAGTCGTTAATTTTCTCTAACGCGTTCATCCTTGGCCGTTACTTTCATTCAAGAGTCCTATTGTTTTGATCTTCTTCCGTTGATCTTATCTCTTTTGAGATAAGGTTGAATGTGACGGTATCCCTCTAACGCGTTATTTCTCTCTGACGGTCTGTCGAGCAGCCGTTACATCCAACAGAGAGTCCTGGCAGTTCAGGCCTTTTCTCTGCTACTCCGTGGTCGAGATAAGAGTTTGATCTTGTGATTTCTCTTCCAAATCTGATCCTCAGAACCTTCTGTTTGTTTCTATGGACTCTTGGTGATATTATCTTCGAGATTTTACTAAGAGTTATCCTCTTTTCTTGCTGGATTATCCTCTGTTCGACCAGAGATTTTGAGGGCCTATAAATAGCACCCTTAACTTCATGGCCCGAGAGAGAGGAAGATTTGGAGTTTACGTCGAAGTGCTGCCGCATCCTGGAGCCACATCCAACCAAGGAGAACTGTTCCTCAAGTCCATCTGCTTCACGGTGAAGGGAGTATTCGTTTCATTGTGTTTGAGTTTCCATCGTTGTCACACTTGTGTTCTTCCTTCCTCCTTCTCAAAGCATTGTCCCACTTCTTTCTTCCACATTCTGCATCTATTTTCCTCATCTAAACATCTTCCCTATCTTTTAAAATGCCCAGAGGGGTTAAAAAACCAAAACTTTCCCGGTACTTCCCTTTCCTTTTGAATGATCTTAATTTCCTTAAGAATTGATACTACACTTGTTTAAAGGGCTGATCTGGGTTTGTTTTCTTGTGTTTCACGTTCATTGGCAGGTTTACAGGTTCATCAAACGAGGCCCAAGTCTTCTATCCGGTTGGAAGATTTGGAGTTCAAAGAATTTATAAGCTATTTCTACAGGTTGTCTGACGGTCTTGAGAAGACGCGTCAGGTTCATATAACGGTGCATCGTGCGACCGTCACACTGCTGTGATGCATAGGGTCTGGACCGTTACATTCAGCTGATCTGCAGATTTCACTGGTTTCTCTCTCCCGTGGGCGGGTGCTTCATCCACCTATTTCCAAGGTATTTTCAAGTCTTTGGCTTGTGTTTACTTTGGTGGTGATCACGTTCTTTCCTTAGTATTGGGCATTGATTTCTCTTTCCCACTTCATATTCCTTTGCTTGTTCCACCCACGCGGTGTGTTTTATTTGCTTTTGCTCCACGCCCCGGCGTGTGTTTTTCTTTACTTTCTTTAGATTGGTTTGATTGAGATAGCATCGCCCATGCTAGAGCTTGTTCGGATTGCCTAGGTTCATGGTTCACATGTCCTTGGGTTGATTGAGATCATTAATTTTTGCTTATCATCTCTATCATACATCACAAACCCACAAAAAGAAGGAAGCAAATAAATCAACAATGTCATGACGTAAAAAGTTATCTCTGTTCATTTTATATAGCATGATTGTTAGTCACGCTAATTGCTTTGGGATATTGGCGTCTAAACAACGTTTATCCTTTATTTACAAGGTGTGTACTGAACTAGATTGCTCGTAAGATTTGACAGCATTAAATTATCTGCTTGAACAAATGATATATTTGAAAATCGTTGCAAAAGATAAGTTGCTAACCCTGGACAAAATCAGATGGTTTCATGATTGTTTAACCTCAATACTTCTAAATGTGTCTCCTAAAGAAGTCATTGACATTAAGTGAGTAAGATGAAGGGAGGTTAAACTAGATGTTAATATGAGCTCTTGGTTCATCTTTATTAAGATTTGATTTCAGATATAAGTATAGAATTTGATTGACAAACCTTGAATACATCATGTTTAAACCATGTTGCTCAATAAAGATCTATTCACGAGCCCTTATAATTGAAGATTCTGAAACACATCTATATTTAGATTTATGAAATTGGTATCTCCTTGAATTTTTTTTTATAACAATTCACTTGGAATTCCTGTGTAAAACTTTCATTTTCTGATTCCTTCTTCAGAATGCTCTTGTCATCTACTAAACACTGCTCATTGACTTTGATGAAACACATTATGGTCACATGGTCATTCTATAATTCTACCAGATGTTGCATTAGTCATCATACTGATCTTTAATTTTGATAGAGTATATGCTACTTGCTTTGTTGCATAATCCTTTGCATTGTTAATTTTGACATAACTCTTCTATGTTGCATGCTCATGCACATTTAATACCAACTTGATCATCAAGTTTTTTTTGCAATGACTCATAATATTGCCATCATCAAAAAGGGGGAGATTGTTGTGTCCCTGTGATTTTTACGTTTTAATGATGACAAATATTATGTCTCATTAGAAAAATAACCTTGATGCATTTGTTGATGATCTCATCATAAAAGTATGTAGCATGCCTGAACAGATTCTGTCGATGACCTAAAAACTCATGAAAAGAAAGTCAACACAAGTCAAACTACAGGTAAAAGCTACTATTCATAATGTGACATTAGGTGAGTGCAGAACAAAGGTCAATGCATATGCTCATCTCTGCATTATAGGTCGATGTATGTTTACTACGTTGCATAGTAAGGCAGAGGCAAGTCTATGCACATTACTGTTCACGCATATAGAAGGTCAGTGCACATTACTATTCATTCATATAGAAAGTCGGTGCACATGGTGCTGACACGCACATAAGGTTGATGTGCATATGTGTTTCTAACTAAGGAGGTCGGTGAACATGTGTTACTAGGCCTAATCAGGTCGATGTATATCACTGTTCTAGCTTATAAGGTCAATACACATCTCATGTAGATTCATTTAATCAAACAGGTAGAGGTAAATACATATTGCATACAGGTCTATGCTAGTTTTGGTTTTCATGAAACTAAGGTCGACGCTAGTTTGATTTCAAAGCAACTAAGGTCGATGCTAGTTTGCTTTCAAGCAAACTAAGGTCGACGCTAGTTTGCTTTCAAAACAACTAAGGTCGATGCTAGTTTTTCTTCAAGCAAACTAAGGTCGATGCTAGTCTTGCCAGCACAAACTAAGGTCGATGCTACCTTGCTAACAAAGTGGGAGCACCTCTTGCTAGCACCAGCCAAGGTCGGTGCACCTTTTACTGGTACTGTAACTAAGGCGGACGCTCTTTTTGGATAATGCATACAAAGGTCTGTGCATGTTTTGCATATAGCACATATAGGTCTGTGCATGTTTTGCATATAGCACATATAGGTCTGAGCATGTTTTGCTATAACTCATAAAAGGTCTGTGCACTTTTTACTTGACAGCATTTCAAGTCTAAACATGTTTTTAAGTCTGAGCACATTTCAGGTCTGAGCAAGTATAAGGTTTGTGCACTTTTTACTTGACAGCATTTCAGGTCTAAGCATGTTTTTACGTCTGAGCACATTTCAGGTTTGAGCAAGTATAAGGTCTGTGCACATTTTCTAATGCTAGTAAGGTCGATGCATGTTGTTGAAGGGTTGCCCACATGTAGAAGTCATGCACTATGAAGTCTGTGCATGTTTGCATATAACTCTATAATCTCCAAGCATGTAAAGTCTACCTGTGCTACTGATTGTAGTCAATGCACATCTGGTTTCAAGTCATCTAGTCTGTGCACAAGTTATAACATGCTGAATAAGTGTGTGCACATTTGGAATGAATTTGACTACAAAGTGTTTGATGAAATGTCCTATCTTTTATTGGAAGGAATTATATCAAACACCTGAAGGGTAAGAAGCTTCAATCACTTAAGTGGTCACGTGATCTCAAATCTGAGGCGTCCAACTGATCAGGAACGATCAAGCAGACTCATGAGTCCTACCAATCATTGGTACATTTTAATGTGGCACATGATCCAAGCAAAGATGGCACGTTTTTCTCAAATGATTGCATATGATTATTCTCGATTGCCACGTGGCCCAATGATAAAACTATGGAATCAAACTTATCCAAAAGGTTTTTACGGAGCCCATGTTCTATAAAAATGGGCTTCCTCCTCCAGAAGAGGAAAGCACAAGAAAGCAAAATAGAGGAGAGCCAGAGCCAGCCGTAAAAGAAGGAAGAGCCGTTAGAGAGAAGCAATAGAAGAAAGTGAGTGAGAGCCTAAAAGGAGAAATAGAAAAAGTAATCGAGCATCTGAGTAGAAGATAGAGAAGAAGACCAAGAGAGTTCATGGAAAAGAAGGAGAGAGCGTTCACTGAAAGAGGAAGAAGAAGGAGAAAAATAGAGTATCAGAATTGGGAGAGTTTAGAGGAAGGAAAAGAGAGAGTGAGCAGAGAGCCAGCAGAAGAGAAAAGAAGAGAGCGAGAGTGAGAGAGAATTCAGAGAAGGAGATCATGAGAAGAAGAAAATTGTGCAGCCAGTTATCATCGAAGATCTGTATCTTTCTGTTCCAGGATCAAATCCTGAACAGTTCTGCTCCAGTTGGAGTTACATTTTCCTTTCTCAGATTGTGTTTTCCTTTGTTCATTTTCCTTCTTGAGTTCTGTTTCCTAGTTTTTGATTCATGGTTCCTCCTATGTGTTCAGAAGAAGGGAGACTTGGGTCTCAGGTTGTGAGTGACTGGGTGTCACTCACGGTTTCCCTCTATGGATTCAGAGGAAGAGAGGATCTAATCCCTTGGGTTTTGTTGAGCAGTGGGTTGCTGTTCACGTCCCTTAAGGGGTAGCAGAAGAAGGGAGATTTATCTCCGGTTCCCCTCCGATTTGGAGGAAGGGAGGATTAGTCCTCCAGTTTCTGATCTTGTGGGTTGCAAGGTCATGGTTCAGATCCTGTGGGTGGCAGGATCGGTGTTGAGGGATTTGTCTCCCTCAGGGCAAGCTATTTGGCAGCCATTATTTGCAGACTGAGTCTACTTCTTGCTTGGAGCAAGGGAATCCTCACTCGGCTTGAGTGAGGGGTGGATGTAGATCTACTGGGTGTAGATCGAACCACCTAAAAACATTTACACTTCGTGGTTTGCCTTGTGCGTTCACTCTC
This sequence comes from Amorphophallus konjac, assembly GCA_022559845.1. NCBI lineage: Eukaryota > Viridiplantae > Streptophyta > Magnoliopsida > Alismatales > Araceae > Amorphophallus > Amorphophallus konjac. The sequence continues at coordinate 139,417,468 of CM040127.1, read as the reverse complement.
TGTCATCTACCTCCATTCACAGGTTCGTACACAAGGGTTGTCTGCTTTGTGATTCCATTAAGTACATGGTGTTTGTATATCGCTTACAGTCACAAGGTCATTCTCTTAGCAGTGCAGCTCTGGCACACTCGTAGTGTTTGTTGGTTTGTCTTGACACTTAATTCCGCAGTTTGATTCTGCCATGAATGTTAACATTTTCAATCTGCCATGTGCTCGACAGCATGTCTATTTGAATGTCTTAGTGTTAATCTAATTTCTGATTGAGCAGATTTCTGAAGGCCCATCACCTGCGTGAGTTTACTTCAGTTTGAGAAATCCCTCATTCACTACATTCTGGTTCCACCTTGTACTACTCGTTGTGGTTTAGCATAATAGTCTTGCTATCTGAAATATTGCTGTGAATGTTATGCTACTTAGCCAGTTGGGTTGTTATTGTCATTGAGCTTAAGTTTTTAATTGGGGGTCTATTCAACACCCCTTCTAGATCCTTGCTTCGCACCTAACACCCATATGGTCAACAATATCATATGTAATTTAAACAAGAAGTCAAGCATGTAATAAGTGAATTGTCTAGTTCAATCTTACATGTCAGTTAGTCCAATGTCACACCAACTCTCCCGAGCACAAGTACTTTTAGGCTTTGCTCGTCTAGGACCAGATTAGGGCCCCAAAATTGTCAGACATTGAGTGTTAGGTGGACCTAGAGTCCCAAGTAATTTCTACAACAATTCAATAAAAAATGGCCAAGTAGATTTCAAGTGAAAACTCATGAAGCATAGTATTATAGCATACAACTTAACATTCAGCTATGCAAGACTCTAGATGTGGCCCCTATAGGCTCAAGAGGTGGCTCTCGCTTTATAGTACTTTGCACCATTTTGGTCTCAAGAGGTGGCTCCCATAACATAACACTTTGCCCTACATGACACTTACCTCCTACACCTCTGAATGGTAGTTTATGGCTAAAGTATAGATCTAACAAAAATTTTCTTTCACAGATATGTAGTATAAGAAATGCAAGTGAAGTTTACAAGAGAAGTTCAAGGATGATTGAAAGGAGCATGTTCAAGGCCATTAAGACACTATAGCGAATGAATTGCTAGATTATAAGTACAGTCTAATTTCACAAAAATCTTCACAAATGCAGAGAGGAAAACATGTTTTTCAAAGTAAAGTATTTTAATAGTCAATCGAGATAATAACTAAGATAGTACATGTGTCAGGGTCTCTTGGTCATGCCATGTTTATAGAGCTAGTCGATAACACATGAAACAAACAAAAGTTATTATTACAAAATCTAATATGTTCTTATGTGAAGGAAATTCATTGAAATAAGATTCAATATTTCAGATAGAACTTAGATCAAACAGACAAGTTCAATCATGTACAGAAAATTTTGAAAATTAGCGCATAGTTGTTTAAATAATTAAAGATAACTTTACGAGTTCATTACCTAGTCAATTCTTTTTGGATGCCAATCTAAGGCAAGAACATGATTATGAAAACAAGTTACAATTTTTTGAAAAATCTCCTAAATCACGACCGGGGTGATGGACGTGTTCGAAGGTGAAACTAAAATCATAGTAGTCAAACAAGACACGTTCATGTAAATATTTTATAATTTTAAAATAAAATTCTATATCTAGTACAATACAGACGACGCATTTTCACTTCTAAATGGCATCCATGTGAGAAGACATGATTTATAAAAATAATATTTTTTTATGAATGCGATTGGGGTACCGTCGCATTCTGACTGGGTCACTGTCGGTCGGTAGACACACTGAACACGCTCTCCGTGAGGGGCGCATTCTCAGTCCGAACCAAAAAATGGCGAAAACATGATATCTTGACTTTAGAACCTAAAATTAATGTTAAATACAAGATCATGATACACATAACTTGCATAAAATTGTAGTACTCATGTAAATGAACATGTATGAAGATCTAATTAAGTTTAGCCTAAGAGAAAACCTACCTAAACCAAGATTAAAAAGGAAGAAGAGGAAGAAATCCATTTTTTCATTGTTATAAATGTAGCATTTTGATCTGAAAACTCTGAAGTAAGCTAAGTGGGACTTCTTACCTCTGAGTAGCTCATAAGGAGTTTTCTTATGCTTGGGTCTTACAATGGTCCGGTTGATAATATAGCATGATGTACTGGCTGCTTCTGCCCAAAATCTTCTTGGCAGTTGGCTCTCTACCAGCATGGTTCTAGCTATCTCCACTATAGTCCAATTCTTTCTCTCCAAAACTCCATTTTGTTTTGGTGTCTTGGGAGAGGAAAACCTGTGAGTTTGGCCCTCTGGACTGTAGAAATTAGTAAGCAAGGAGTTATCAAATTCTCCTCCATGATGAGATAAAATAGTGTAGTGCCCCAGAATTTATGTAATAATTTCTGAATTATTTATAGAATTTTATGGAATTTATTATGAATTATAAGGGCTAAATAGATTAATAAATCATTATAAGGCCCAATTGTGTTAAATAATTAACCTAGCCTATTTTAAAAAAAAAAATCCAGAAGGTTTAAGAACTAAGCCCATTAAGTTTGGCCCATATTCTAGAAGGTTATTTAGCATATTCACGTATTTTAAGGATAAATATAATTTTTATAGATAATTATATTAGATAAACGAATAAAAGAGTTTTATTAATTTGAAATTCTGCACACATTGGATGTAACGGTCTATCGTACTGTAGTGCCCCGGAATTTATATAAGTAATTTCGAGATTTATTAATAATTTTCTGGAATTTATTTGGGCCAAATGAATTTATAAATGGATTAACGGGTTAATAAGTCATTATAAGGCCCAAATATGATAATAAGATAACCTAGCCTATCTAATTATTATCCAGAAGATTTAAAGACCAGGCCCATTTAGTTTGGCCCATATTCTAGAAGGTTATTAAGCCAATCCTCGGATTTTTAAAAGATAAACACTACTTAATAAGATAATTTAATGGATAATGGATAAAAGAGTTTTATTTTGAATACGATGACTGTAACAGTCTATCGTAAGACCGCCACAGCCGTGCAACGCGGCAGGGCTCGACCGTCACAGCCTGCGAGTTCCGAAAGTGAAAGAACATGCAAAAAGATTGGAACTTGATGTTCCTATCCACAAGAGACATAATTGGAACAATGTATAAAGACCCTAAGGACTCTTAGAGATAGGTTTTAACAGATTAAGGACTCTAGAATCGATCTAATCTTCCAACCCTAGCCAAAACTCTATACATAGGACCTAGTTCTGAGCTATGCGACCCTTACTTTTGGCTCGCAAGGAATCAAGGTACGGAGGTGTAATCTTGGGTAAGTTTTTTAGAAGTATTTGGTTACAATACTTTAGACTAACTCCTCTCCAAATTTCACATCTTTAGGTCAAGAGGTCGTGGAGTTAGAGCCCAAGGAAGTTGTTGAAAAATCACAGGAAGAAGGGAACTAGGGTTCGGTGTTCAGACCATAACTAGAAGTTTGAAGCCTAGACAAGAGGTAGGTTATCTCATGAACGGCAAAAACAACTTGATAGGACTATAAGCCCTCTGGTTTGATTGAATTTCATGCATAGTAGAGCATCAATTTCATGTTTTACTAGTTCCATGCATTACATGCATCTCTTAACCCTAAATTTAGAACTTAAAACATGTATTTCATCTATTCATGGTCACCTATGCATGTAGATAGCCTATCCTTCTTTATCATGCCTAGAAACTCATGGTGTTTTGGTTATAGACATGATGTGAGTTAATCTCTTATATTTCATATTGCTTTCTGTTAGCAGACACTCTGACACGTCACAGTAGGACCGTCACATTCATGTAACGGCCTTACTATGAGCCGTCACAATTTCTGTGGTATATGAGTTACTCTGTTATCTCTGACGCACCAATACAGACGCGTTACATAAGGGTAACGGCTGTTCTCTGACCGTCACAATCACTATGACGCCCCACTTCTAGACCGTCAGAGTCTATGATCTGTCAACCCTAGACAAAATATGATTTGTTAATATTTCTTATTATTAAGCCTAGTTACCTTAGTGTTAACCTGGTTATATGACTTTGAGATTTTTTAAGCATTCATGATAGGTATTGCATGATTTGGTATCTCACTTTTACTTTGAGTTATGTTAATTTCATGAAGCCAAACACTATAGTTTTGTAATTAGAAACATGATTTTGAAAGATGAATTAGTAAAGTTTTTATCTTGGTTTCACATCGATATATGTCTCTATCTATATATTCTTTCTCTATCAATAGAGTCGTTTCTATAAGTACATGGCACATACTCCGGTATGTTGTCCATTAGTTCACACTTTGCACTATAGGAACACAATCTTGGACATGAGGACCTCTCAATTGGATATTCCTTCCAATGGACTAGGAAATCTTGTTTCAAGGCCTCCGTAATTCTCCGCGAGCCTGGGATTCCCACTAGGACGCCGAGTTGGTTGTATCATTACAGCCCATTAACTAGAATACACTATCGTTGTTTCTGGATCTAGTAATGTAATAGCCTCACATTAGACCTTCATAAGCATGTGACGGCCATTGCATGACCGTCACATTTCTCTAAGTCTATTTTATTTTTCTAGACTTGGATCACTGTAACGGCCCGATACTGGCACGTTACAGAATGTAACGACCCAGTAGATGACCGTCACACAGCTTGCATATATTAACCCAAGGTTTGACCCAAGGGTTGATTTCTAAAGTTCTAGATGGACTAATGATAGTCTAGAACTTAGCATAATGATTGAAAAGACTTAATGAAATGAATGAAAGGTAAAAGAATGTACCGTTATGCTGTCGATTTATTTTCATGAGCATAACATTGTTTAAGTCTATTTTTTGATCTCATATATTCGAATTGAAGCATTCATTCATTGATTTTCATTATTTGGAATTGTTATATTCTTGGCCATACTTTATTGTTACATGCGTGGAAGTAGCTTAATTTATACCTGAAGATGTGATCGAGCATTGATTGTGTTCAATGGCTCTATGCTAGTCCCCTCGGCTGATTGTCGGAAACATACTATTTTATAAACCATAGAGTATGATGCTACAGGCGTCGAATTGCGTTGGGAGTACTATTTCTAAAAATAAGTGAAGATCCATGACACGACATGACATTCTTGCTTGATATTCCACAGAAATTCACGAAGCACTTGCTCATAAGCATAAGATGCTAAAGTGATGAATACGTGACTTGCTAGTACATTCTCGATATATTCTTGTTCATGAAAGGCCAATATCATGTTCTTGTCCTATTCTTAGTAGTTCATTCTTATTCTCATTCCATCTTATATGATTGTCTGGTTACTTGATTTAGTCGCATGATCATCGCATTGCATGATTTTACCTTATTTATTTAGAGCAAAAATGTTAATTACTTTAATAATGCCTTCATGTTGATGCGAAGATACCTACTGGACAAGTGTGCTCATTACCTATTTCCAATCTTTTTCAGTAAATGAAAGTGAGTCGGGTTTGGATTCGGATTATTCAAGTTGCGGATCCGAGAGCGATTAAAGATGAGCAAAGACTTAGGAAGTCTATAATGTCTAGATTGAGTCAATGTAATTTTCCTATTTCTTGAGTATAGTAGAATGAAAGATGATGGAAAGTGGTTGTATTTCGAATATTGATCATTTATGAAATAAAGTGGGAGTATGATTAAATTCTGTGCAATTGCATTTATGTGTGCGATTGTATTGCGCTCAAGTCATTCTTGCTTGCAAAAGGCTTACCATGACGACTGTTCACGCTCCCCGAGTTAGTCTTCCGCTGTAATAAAGGCTCGGGGCGTGACAGTTAAGTTGGTATCAGGGCCTAAGTCTCAGGACTTACGGAAAAGAATCATGTCATAGGATAAGTCCAAGGGTTAAGGACCCCCACCTATGAACCAAGGAAGGAATTTTCATGCCCATGTGAGAATTGGGTAGAGCCGGGATGAGATAGTTATTAGCTTTAAGATTGATTTTCTTTCAGTCTTACGACAAATAACAAGCTGTTATATTCCTCTCAGGTACCTTATTATTCTTATCATGGCTCATCGCGTAGACTGGAATGGCATGCAACAAACCGTTGCCGGCCTTACACAGGCATTGCAAACCATGGCCCAGGCAGGGGCAGGAGCACGGGCTGGCGACCTTCATCGTAATTTATGGAGTCTAAATCCTCCGTGTTTCTATGTATCTTCCAATCCAGACGAAGCTTTATGCCAAACTCAATAAGTGTGAATTCTGGCTCGAGGAAGTCTCATTCCGAGGCCACATTATTTCAAAAGAAGGTATTGCTGTGGATCCTTCTAAGTTAGAAGCTGTCAAGAATTATAGTCGGCCTAGGGCTGTGTCTGAAGTAAGGAGCTTTCTGGGTCTTGCTGGTTATTATAGAAGATTCATTAAGGACTTCTCAAAGATAGCAGTCCATTTAACAAGACTCACCAGAAAAGAAAATCCTTTTGTCTGGTCAGACGGAAAGAACAAATCAGGTGGTAGAAGACATGCTCAGGGCTTGTATCATGAACTTTGGAGGAAGTTGGCATGATCACTTGCCTCTGGTGGAATTTGCATATAATAACAGCTATCAAGCAAGTATACAAATGGCACCTTTTGAAGCTCTATATGGAAAAAGTTGTCGATCTCCAATATGTTGGAATGAAATAGGGGAAAGGCAATTTCTAGGCCCCGACCTTATCAGAGATTCTACGGAAAAAATCAAGCTCATTCAAGAAAGGATGAAAATGACACAAGATCGGCAAAAGTCTTATGCCGACAGTCGAAGACGTGACTTAGAGTTTCAGGTAGGAGATCATGTATATTTAAAAGTTTCTCCAGGATGTGGTATTCGAAGATTTGGTATTAAAGAAAATCTAACTCCAAGGTTCATTGACCCATTTGAAATTCTTGAAAGGGTTGGTGAAGTGGCTTATAGATTGGCTTTACCTCCACAATTAGCAGGAGTTCATGACGTATTTCACGTCTCCATGCTGAAGAAATATGTATACGATCCTGACCATATTATCACTTATGACAATCTGGAGATACAGAAGGATTTGACATATGAGCAAATGCCAATAAAGATTCTGGATCGGGAAGTGCGTCAATTAAGGAATAAAGTTATCCCTATGGTCAAGATTCAATAGAAGAAAATATGGCCATACGAAGCAACATGGGAAACCGAAGCAGCCATGAGAAAAAGATTTCCAGAATTATTTAACTGTAAGTACACTCTCCATAATCCATGTATTGAATTTGGGGACCAAATTCTTTTTAAGTGGGAGAGGGTGTAGTGCCCCGGAATTTATATAAGTAATTTCTGGATTTATTAATAATTTTCTGGAATTTATTTGGGCCAAATGAATTTATAAATGGATTAACGGGTTAATAAGTCATTATAAGGCCCAAATATAATAATACGATAACCTAGCCTATCTAATTATTATCCAGAAGATTTAAAGACCAGCCCCATTTAGTTTGGCCCATATTCTAGAAGCTTATTAAGACTATCCTCAGATTTCTAAAAGATAAACACTACTTAATAAGATAATTTAATGGATAAGGGATAAAAGAGTTTTATTCTAAATACGATGACTGTAACGGTCTATCGTAAGACCGCCATAGCTGTGTAACGTGGCAGGGCTTGACTGTCACAGCCTGCGAGTTTCGAAAGTGAAAGAACTTGCAAAAAGATTGGAACTCGATGTTCCTATCCACAAGAGACCTAATTGGAAAAATGTATAAAGACTCTAAGGACTCTTAGACATTAGGTTTTAATAGATTAAAAACTCTAGAATCGATCTAATCTTCAAACCCTAGACAAAACTCTATAAATAGGACCTAGTTCTGAACTATGCGACCCTTACTTTTGGCTCGTAAGGAATCAAGGTACGGAGGTGTAATCATGGGTAAGTTCTTTAGAAGTATTTGTTTACAATACTTTAGACTAACTCCTCTACAAATTTCACATCGTTAGGTCAAGAGGCCGTGGAGTTAGAGCCCAAGGAAGTTGCTGAAAAATCACAGGAAGAAGAGAACTAGGGTTCGGTGTTCAGACCATAACTAGAAGTTTGAAGCCTAGACAAGAGGTAGGTTATCTCATGAACAGAAAATACAACTTGATAGGACTATAAGCCCTCTGGTTTGATTGAATTTCATGCATAGGAGAGCATCAATTTCATGTTTTACTAGTTCCATGAATTACATGCATCTCTTAACCCTAAATTGAGAACTTAAAACATGTATTTCATCTATTCATGGTCACCTATGCATGTAGATAGCCTATCCTTCTTTATCATGCCTAGAAACTCATGGTGTTTTGGTTATAGACATGATGTGAGTTAATCTCTTATGTTTCATATTGCTTTCTGTTAGCAGACACTCTGACGCGTCACAGTAGGACCATCACATTCATGTAACGGCCTTACTATGAGCCGTCACAGTCTCTGTGGTATATGAGTTACTATGTTAACTCTGACGCCCCAATAGAGAAGCGTTACATAAGGATAACGGCTGTTCTCTGACCGTCACAATCACTGTGACGCCCCACTTCTAGACCGTCAGAGTCTATGATCTGTCAACCCTAGATAGAATATGATTTGTTAATCTTTCTTATTATTAAGCCTAGTTACCTAAGTGTTAACCTGGTTATATGACTTTGAGATTATTTAAGCATTCATGATAGGTATTGCATGATTTGATATCTCACTTTTACTTTGAGTTATGTTAATTTCATGAAGCCAAACTCTATAGTTTTGTAATTATAAACATGATTTTGAAAGATGAATTAGTAAAGTTTTTATCTTGGTTTTACATCGATATATGTCTCTATCTATATATTCTTTCTCTATCAATAGAGTCGTTTCTATAAGTACATGGCACATACTCCAGTGTGTTGTCCATTAGTTCACACTTTGCACTATAGGAACACAATCTTGGACATGAGGACCTCTCTATTGGATATTCCTTCCAATGGACTAGGAAATCTAGTTTCAAGGCCTCCGTAATTCTCCGCGAGCCTGGGATTCCCACTAGGACGCTGAGTTGGTTGTATCATTAAAGCCCATTAACTAGAATAGACTATCGTTATTTCTGGATTTAGTAATGTAATGGCCTCACATTAGACCGTCAGAAGCATGTGACGGCCATTGCATGACCGTGACATTTCTCTAAGTCTATTTTATCTTTCTAGACTCGGATCACTGTAACGGCCCGATACTGGCGCGTTACAGAATGTAACAGCCCAGTAGATGACCGTCACACAGCTTGCATATATTAACCCAAGGTTTGACCCAAGGGTTGATTTCTAAAGTTCTAGATGGACTAATGATAGTCTAGAACTTAGCATAATGATTGAAAAGACTTAATGAAATGAATGAAAGGTAAAAGAATGTACCGTTATGCTGTCGATTTATTTTCATGAGCATAACATTATTTAAGTCTATTTTTTGATCTCATATATTCGAATTGAAGCATTCATTCATTGATTTTCATTATTTGGAATTGTTATATTCTTGGCCATACTTTACTGTTACATGCGTTGAAGTAGCTTAATTTATACCTGAAGATGCGATCGAGCACTGATTGTGTTCAATGGCTCTATGCTAGTCCCCTCTGCTGATTGCCGGAAATATACTATTCTATAAACCATGGGGTATGATGCTACTGGCGTCGCATTGTGCTGGGAGTACTATTTCTATAAATAAGTGAAGATCCACGACACGACATGACATTCTTGCTTGATATTCCACAGAAATTCACGAAGCACTTGCTCATAAGCATAAGATGCTAGAGTGATGAATACGTGGCTTGCTAGTACATTCTCGATATATTCTTGTTCATGAAAGGCCAATATCATGTTCTGGTCCTATTTTTACTAGTTCATTTCTGTTCTCATTCCATCTTATATGATTGTCTTGTTACTTTGATTTATTCGCATGATCATCGCATTGTATGATTTTACCTTATTTATTTAGAGTAAAAATGTTAATTACTTTAATAATGCCTTCATGTTGATGCGAAGATACCTACTGGGCAAGTGTGCTCATTACCTATTTCCAATCTTTTTCAGGAAATGAAAGTGAGTCGGGCTCGGATTCGGATTATTCAAGTAGCGGATCCGAGAGCAATTAAAGATGAGCGAAGACTTAGGAAGTCTATAATGTCTAGATTGAGTCAATGTAATTTTCCTATTTCTTGAGTATAGTAGAATGAAAGATGATGGAAAGTGGTTGTATTTCGAATATTGATCATTTATTAAATAAAGTGGGAGTATGATTAAATTCTCTGCAATTGCATTTATGTGTGTGATTGTATTGCGCTCTGGTCATTCTTGGTTGCAAAAGGCTTACCATGCCGGCTGTTCAGTCTTCCCGAGTTAGTCTTTTGCTGTAATAAAGGCTCGGGGCGTGACAGTTAAGTTGGTATCAGAGTCTAAGTCTCAGGACTTACGGAAAAGAATCATGTCATAGGATAAGTCCAAGGGTTGAGGACCCCCACCTATGAACCAAGGAAGGAATTTTCATGCCCATATGAGAATTGGGTAGAGCCGGGATGAGATAGTTATTAGCTTTAAGATTGATTTTCTTTCAGTCTTACGACAAATAACAAGCTGTTATAATCCTCTCAGGTACCTTATTATTCTTATCATGGCTCATCGTGTAGACTGGAATGGCATGCAACAAACCGTTGCCGGCCTTATGTAGGCATTGCAAACCATGGCCCAGGCAGGGGCAGGAGCACGGGCTGGCGACCTTCATCGTAATTTCCGGAGTCTAAATCCTCCGCGTTTCTATGGATCTTCCAATCTAGACGAAGCTTTATGCCAAACTCAATAAGTGTGAATTCTGGCTCGAGGAAGTCTCATTCCTAGGCCACATTATTTCAAAAGAAGGTATTGATGTGGATCCTTCTAAGGTAGAAGCTATCAAGAATTGTAGTCGGCCTACGACTGTGTCTGAAGTAAGGAGCTTTCTGGGTCTAGCTGGTTATTATAGAAGATTCATTAAGGACTTCTCAAAGATAGCAGTCCCTTTAACTAGACTCACCAGAAAAGAAAATCTTTTTGTCTGGTCAGACGGAAAGAACAAATCAGGTGATAGAAGACATGCTCAGGGCTTGTATCATTGACTTTGGAGGAAATTGGCATGATCACTTGCCTCTGGTGTAATTTGAATATAATAACAGCTATCAAGCAAGTATACAAATGACACCTTTTGAAGCTCTATATGGGAAAAGTTGTCGATCTCCAATATGTTGGAATGAAATAGGGGAAAGGTAATTTCTAGGCTCCGACCTTATCAGAGATTCTACGGAAAAAATCAAGCTCATTCAAGAAAGGATGAAAATGACACAAGATAGGTAAAAGTCTTATGCCGACAATCGAAGATGTGACTTGGAGTTTCAGGTAGAAGATCATGTATATTTAAAAGATTCTCCAGGACGTGGTATTCGTAGATTTGGTATTAAATGAAAGCTAACTCTAAGGTTCATTGGCCCATTTGAAATTCTTGAAAGGGACGGTGAAGTGGCTTATAGATTGGCTTTACCTCCACAATTAGCAGGAGTTCATGACGTATTTCACGTCTCCATGCTGAAGAAATATGTATACGATCCTGACCATATTATCACTTATGACAATCTGGAGATATAGAATGATTTGACATATGAGCAAATGCCAATAAAGATTCTGGATTGGGAAGTGCGTCAATTAAGGAATAAAGTTATCCCTATGGTCAAGATTCAATAGAAGAAAATATGGCCATACGAAGTAACATGGGAAACCGAAGCAGCCATGAGAAAAAGATTTTCAGAATTATTTAACTGTAAGTACACTCTCCACAATCCATGTATTGAATTTAGGGACTAAATCCTTTTTAAGTGGGGGAGGGTGTAGTGTCCCGGAATTTATATAAGTAATTTCCGGATTTATTAATAATTTTCGGGAATTTATTTGGGCCAAATGAATTTATAAATGGATTAATGGGTTAATAAGTCATTATAAGACCCAAATATGATAATAAGATAACCTAGCCTATCTAATTATTATCCAGATAATTTAAAGACCAGGCCCATTTAGTTTGGCCCATATTCTAGAAGGTTATTAAGCCTATCCTCAAATTTTTAAAAGATAAACACTACTTAATAAGATAATTTAATAGATAATGGATAAAAGAGTTTTATTCTGAATACGATGACTCTAACGGTCTATCGTAAGACCGCCACAGCCGTGTAACGCGGCAGGGCTCGACCGTGATAGCTTGCGAGTTCCGAAAGTGTAAGAACTTGCAAAATGATTGGAACTTGATGTTCCTATCCACAAGAGACCTAATTGGAATAATGTATAAAGACCCTAAAGACTCTTAGAGATTAGGTCTTAACAGATTCAGGACTCTAGAATCGATCTAATCTTCAAACCCTAGCCAAAACTCTATAAATAGGACCTAGTTCTGAACTGTGTGACCCTTACTTTTGGCTCGCAAGGAATCAAGGTACGGAGGTGTAATCTTGGGTAAGTTCTTTAGAAGTATTTGTTTACAATACTTTAGACTAACTCCTCTCCAAATTTCACATCTTTAGGTCTAGAGGTCGTGGAGTTAGAGCCCAAGGAAGTCGCTGCAAAATTAAAGGAAGAAGGGAACTAGGGTTCGCTGTTCAGTCCATAACTGGAAGTTTGAAGCCTAGACAAGAGGTAGGTTATCTCATGAACGGTAAAAACAACTTGATAGGACTATAAGCCCTCTGGTTTGATTGAATTTCATGCATAGTAGAGCATCAATTTCATATTTTACTAGTTCCATGCATTACATGCATCTCTTAACCCTAAACTGAGAACTTAAAACATGTATTTCATCTATTCATGGTCACCTATGCATGTAGATAGCCTATCCTTCTTTATCATGCCTAGAAACTCATGGTGTTTTGGTTATAGACATGATGTGAGTTAATCTCTTATGTTTCATATTGCTTTCTGTTAGCAGACACTCTGACGCGTCACAGTAGGACCATCACATTCATGTAACGGCCTTACTATGAGCCGTCACAGTCTCTGTGGTATATGAGTTACTATGTTAACTCTGACGCCCCAATAGAGAAGCGTTACATAAGGGTAACGGCTGTTCTCTGACCGTCACAATCACTGTGACGCCCCACTTCTAGACCGTCAGAGTCTATGATCTGTCAACCCTAGACAGAATATGATTTGTTAATCTTTCTTATTATTAAGCCTAGTTACCTAAGTGTTAACCTGGTTATATGACTTTAAGATTATTTAAGCATTCATGATAGGTATTGCATGATTTGGTATCTCACTTTTACTATGAGTTATGTTAATTTCATAAAGCCAAACTCTATAGTTTTGTAATTAGAAACATGATTTTGAATGATGAATTAGTAAAGTTTTTATCTTGGTTTCACATAGATATATGTCTCTATCTGTATATTCTTTCTCTATCAATAGAGTCGTTTCTATAAGTACATGGCACATACTCCGGTGTGTTGTCCATTAGTTCACACTTTGCACTATAGGAACACAATCTTGGACATGAGGACCTCTCTATTGGATATTCCTTCCAATGGACTAGGAAATCTTATTTCAAGGCCTCCGTAATTCTCTGCGAGCCTAGGATTCCCACTACGACGCCGAGTTGGTTGTATCATTAAAGCACATTAACTAGAATACACTATCGTTGTTCCTGGATCTAGTAATGTAACAGCCTTACATTGGACCGTCAGAAGCACATAACGGCCATTGCATGACCGTCACATTTCTCTAAGTCTATTTTATTGTTCTGGACTCGGTGATGCGGGACGGACACGGGAGACGACACTATTAGGTGCCACCCTCGGACTCTAGATGAAGACGCGACCAGCAGCACACACCAAAGAGACATTAAGCCCGACACTACGAGCTCCTAGTGGCAAAACGTCGCTAACAGAAGTGGAAGCTCACTCGTCGTCCCAATCGAGGGAAAGCGCGGACCGTGCGCGGTTAAGGAACCGGCGGAGGTCAAGGGTAGTCAGACTCAACTTCCGGACTCAGATCGAGTCACGGGACGGGTCACTCTCACTCTCACAGCGGTGACATGGACACACGGGCTAGTACCTACACTCTCGGCAGCGGCCTAAGACCGTATACTAGCTAAGCAATGTAACACCAAGGAGTTAAGACTTTACCTCCACGCACCCGGCGTGGTGAAGACAACCCCGGCCAATCACGGACTCCCGGTTAACACAATTTTTCAGAAATACAATAATTTGACCCACTCCACGCAGGGAGGTAATAGGTTACATGCGGGGCCCGGGAATCATGCTAATTGGGTTGACGGGCAGCATCTTGATGTCGCCCGGCGGTGCCGAACTCCGCGTTTTCGTGCTTTCCGAACGGCGGGTTCTGCGGGCCCGTGGGGCCCACGGGTGGCGCTGGCCTCCGGATCTGTAGGAGTGGGTCCCACTGTGATGGGGACCCCTGGTGGCACGCCTCCACTGAAGGCGGTCGGCCAGGAACACCGATCGGTGGCCGAACAACTCCGATCTCCAAGCTTGTGGAATGCGGCCCACGGATTTTTGCTTGCTGTTTACAGGCGCGCGCTCCGGCGAAATCAACCGCTGAGATCAGCCCCGTCGCCGGAATGCAACGAAACCAGCGCCGTTGGAAAGAGAACTCCAAATCCTCCAACCTAGGGCCAGTGTATTCCTCTGAACCTGCGTGGACCTGGACCTTAACTAATTTTCAATTCTATGCTACACAGTTCCAGAACTCTCAGTTCGGCACATCAGTTCCCTATAAACGGCCATTGACTGCCTACGTACAGTGGGATTCATACTTAGAGCTCTTCTTCAAAGTTGTAGATAATCCAACCGTGAAGCTGGACAATTTTTCGAATTGGATTTGGAGGTGGTGGTGATTTGATAAGATTTTTGGAGTGTCTGGTGGTCGGATCTGGGAACAGGTGGACAGAACTTTAGGTGGATCTGAGAACGATTTGTGGAAAACATGAAATGGACTAACTAGAAATTTAGAAAAATTGTGGATGAAGGGGTTGGTGGAAGGAAGATCCAGTAAAATTGGCCGAACCAAAAAAAATCAAAAAGTGGACCTAAGACCTAAAACGCGGGGCGGAGATGAATCTGGAAAGGCTGCTGGCAGAACTGAAATGAAAGAGTGGACGAAAATCTAAAAATATGGAACGGCATCTGAATGACAAACCAATTTTTTTGGGACATCCTTGACACCTATGGAACCTCCAGTAAAATCTCCAGGTCGATCAGAGCTCGTGGCTGAGTTGTAAATTTCATGGAAGTTGCTGTGGTACTGCACGGGCAGAACTTCGTTGAAGGCGATGGCGGTGCGGTGGCGGCTCGTGGCGGCGGCGGCGATCGTCGGAACTGATACAAGAGGCTTCACACCTCAGAAGGGAAGCCTTCACAGCAACCAAGGGGGAGAGGGAGGAGAGAGGAGGGGGGCGCACCAGACCTTGCTCTTCAATTTTGTTGGATTCAAATGGCATTAATTCACTAAAAGGAGAAAATACAACTTATATATGTTACATATCACATCTCTTATCCACCATTGGATCTAGGGGAAGGGGATGGAGGGTGGTGATGAGATGTGAACATCACACAAAAAAAATACATAAAAAAACAAAAGGGGGGGGGGGGCGGCCCTTGGACTTTGAATGGCAAGATGTGGAAGGTTGAAATCGTAGGTGGGGTAGGTGGCCTCCATATGGACTTTTTAAGCCATTTGTCCCCCATGTGTTTTTTACCATTCAAACTTCTAGATATTCCCATGTGGCATGTTGACTGGCCCCACGTGGGACCCTAGGCTGAGGTGGCCCAATGGGGTGGGGACCGGGGGGGCCGTGGGGCCCACGGGGTCCGAAATGCTCATAAGCCCCTATTACACTCACAATGGCAAACCGAATGCAACGAAATAAATACAAATTACACACACATAAAGTCTAGCTAAATATAAAAAATGGGGAGGCTCAAGGCGGAGTCTCCAGGCTGTCTCCGAGCCAGATGGACGCTGAGGTGGCTCGTGTCGTGCTCCGTGTGCGGTACCGATGGCTCGGCGTATCCTGCCGATCAACTGCTCGGGTGTCCGCACCAATTCTCCCCGGGTGGGAGAAACTCGACCCTGTCGAGTAAGGGTCTGCATCGCTGCTGTATCGCTCCAAAAGGTCCGGATCGATCCGCTGCAACTCGCCATGTGTGATCCAAGTGTCCTCAGTAGCGGGCCGTCCTCTCCATCGCACTAGGTAGCGCGGGTAAGATCCACTCCTGGTAACTGTCACTTGCTCGTCCAGTATACGATCTATATGCTCACGCTGCCGTGAAAAAGGGGCTGGAGGTGGAAGTGGGCACTCAGGTGTGGGATCACTCTCAAGGGGAGGAGATGGCTCAAAAGGCTCACTAGGGATCACCGCTGGGTCCCTATATGCAACAAGATCCGATACATTGAAGGTAGAGCTTATACCATATTCCTCGGGCAGGTTCACAACATACGCATTGGATCCAACGCGTTTCAACACTCTAAAGGGACCGGCTCCGCGAGCTTGCAACTTCTTAACGGTTCCAGAGGGAAACCGTTCAGGTCTTACCCTGATCATGACGTACTCGCCCTCATGGAACTCTCGGTGGTGTCGGTGGGCATCGGCTAACTCCTTGTACCGTGCATTGCTGGCCTCAATGTGACGACGGATGTCGTCATGCAAACTCCTAACATGCCTAGCAAACGACTCGACCGACTCCGACACTCTAGCATGGATAGGCATGGGGACAAGGTCAACGGGTTTCCTAGGCCTACAACCTGTGACAATCTCAAATGGACTCATGCCGGTAGACCTATTCATCGAATCATTGTATGCAAACTCAGCCATGGGTAGAATGAGATCCCAATCCCCAATGCGATCCCTAACAAGACACCTCAAAAGATCTCCCAGACTCCTATTGACCACCTCGGTCTGACCATCTGTCTGGGGATGATATGCAGTGGAAAACTTGAGGTGAGTACCCATCATATGCCATAGTGTCTTCCAAAAATAGGAAGTGAATCTAACATCACGATCAGACACTATAGTGCGAGACAACCCGAACTTGCACACCACATGAGTAAGGAATAGGCGGGCTACCCTAGAAGCATCCGAAGTCTTCGAGCAGGGGATAAAGAGGGCCATCTTCGAGAAACGGTCAACCACCACATAGACCGAGTCATGCTTCCTAGAGGTACGTGGCAATCCCAAAACAAAATCCATACTAACATCCTGCCACGGGGCATCAGGCACAGGGAGAGGCGTATAAAGACCCGAGCTTTGCTTCTTCATCTTGGCCGTAGCACAAGTACGGCACTGAGCCACGATGTTAGCAACATCGCGCTTCAAGCTCGGCCAATAAAATCGATGCTCCACTGCCTCAATTGTCTTGTTCCGACCAAAGTGGCCGGCTAGACCTCCCTCATGTAGTTCCCACACTAAGAAATCTCGAACCGAAGTTCGGGGAACACATAGCCTGCTACCTCGAAAGAGGTAACCCTCCTGAAGCACATACTCATCAAGGTCTCTCGAGGGTCCGGCCTGGAGGGTGGAAAAAATCTGACCGAAGTCAGGACAATCAACATAGGCCTCCTTCATCTTCTCTAACCCTATGACCTCGGCACTCATGGTGGTAAGCAAACATGCTCGCCGACTCAAGGCATCAGCCACCTTGTTCTCCACTCCAGCCTTATGTTTAAGCACAAAGGTGAACTGCTGGAGATACTCGACCCAACGACTATGACGCGAGTTAAGCTTCTTTTGCGAATGGAGGTACCGTAATGCCTCGTGGTCGGAGTATAGAACAAACTCCTGATGTAAAAGATAGTGCCTCCAATGCCTAAGAGCCTGAACAACTGCATAGAATTCTTTATCATACGTGGAATATCGCAGTTTCGCGTCATTCAGCTTCTCGCTGAAATATGCGATCGGGTGGGACTCCTGACTCAAAACTCCTCCAATCCCAACACCCGACGCATCACAACAGACCTCAAACACCTTCGAGAAATCAGGCAGTCGAAGGATAGGTGTCTGGGTCATACACTCCTTGATGTCCCTGAAGGCAGCATATGAGGCCTTCGTCCATACAAATGTGCCCTTCCGGATGCAATCCGTGATCGGGGCGGTGACGGAGCTAAATTCACGGATGAAGCCATGGTAGAACGTCGCAAGGCCATGAAAGCTGCAGACATCATGAACCGTACGGGGTTCCGGCCACTCAACAATGGCCCGGACCTTCTCCGGATCGGCGGAGACCCCAGTACTAGACACAATGAAACCCAAGAAGGTAAGCTGAGGTGTCATGAAGGCACACTTCTGTGGGTTAGCAAACAACTGCTCTCGCCGAAGAAGTAGACAGACCTGCCGAAGGTGGTCCAAGTGGTCCCCTGTGGTGCGGCTATAGATAAGGATATCATCAAAATACACCACTACAAAGACTCCAATGAAAGGTCGAAGGACCTGAGTCATGAGCCGCATGAAAGTGCTAGGGGCATTGGTCAACCCAAAAGGCATGACCAACCACTCATATAGACCGTCCTTGGTCTTAAATGCGGTCTTCCACTCATCACATGGCCTAATCCTCACCTGATGGTAGCCACTCTTAAGATCAATCTTCGAAAAGATAGTGGCACCTGCCATCATGTCTAGCATGTCATCCAGGCGGGGAATAGGGAACCTGTACTTCACGGTGATCTTGTTGATGGCACGACTATCAATACACATTCTCCACGTGCCATCCTTCTTCGGGGCGAGTAATGCGGGTACATCACATGGACTCATGCTGTCTCGGATAGATCCTCTCTGCACAAGCTCATCGACCTGCCGTTTAAGCTCGGCATGCTCCGTGGGGCTCATTCGATAATGGGGAAGGTTGGGCAAAGAAGAGCCCGGAACAAGGTCGATAGCATGCTGAATATCCCGCATGGGTGGGAGTCCCTCGAGCAGCTCATCGGGAAAAATATCAACAAACTCCCGCAGAATAGGAACAACCTCGGGTGGGAGCTCACCCTCGGAGTCCCGCTCCACCTCTCGGACCGTAATGGCAAACACCGGACAGCCCTGACTAAGCTCCTGCTCCATTTCTCGGGAGCTAATCATCATCGATCTCCTCGTCGAGGGCTCTCCTGGGCCAGAGGTAACGGTCATAGCCCGAGCTGGGGATGGGGTACTAGGCCCGGGAACGGAAGGTTTCAGAGTACTAGGGCCAGTAGGACCCCTAACAGATGGGCTCCTGGGCCGAACGGGTTGGAGGGTGACCCGCTGGCCATCGTGGTCGAAGGTACAGGTGTTCGACCGACCATGGAGTGTGGCATCTCGGTCGAATAACCACGGTCTACCAAGAATGATACTTCCCACTTCCATGGGAAGAACATCGCACCAGATCTCGTCACGGTAGGAGTGGAGCTGCAGTGGGACCAAGCACCGCAGCCTGACCGAAATGGAAGTGGTATCCACCCATGATACCTGGTAGGGGCAAGGGTGGTCTACGGGTGTGAGACCAAGACGAGTGACAGCGTTCGTGGAGATTGCATTGATGCAACTCCCGCTATCAATGACCACCTTACAAATTTGCTTTCCCAGCCTACAGAATACATGAAGGATAGTGGTCCGACGCCAGTCATCACTGACCTGTGGCTGGGTGAGGATACATCTGACGACCCCCACGTGGGTATCGTCTGACTGCTGGGCATCCTGGGCCTCACCTCCCATCTCATAGTACTCGTCAGCTAACTCTTCATCTGCCTCATAGCTGACTAACTCGAGGCCCGTAGGGGTGGTATCCTCGGCCTGTGTATCCCCAATGTGAAGAGATGGACGGGTGGGACACTGGTTGGCGAAATGGCCAAACCCATTGCAGTGATAACACTGCTGCCGTGATCCACTAGGCTCCCCAATCATAGGTCCTTTACCTTTATCCTCCCGACGGATAGGAGGCGTAGGCAACAAAGGACGTGCAGGAGGTGCGGGTGCCGGTGGACGGACTATGGGTGGGGCCGTAAGATGCTGGGGAATAGGAAGGTCCCTCGGGGGTGGAGGACGAGGCCTAGGAGCAAACGGCTCGGGACGAGCGGGCTCCTGAGGTCGAGCCATGGGGACCCTCGGGTACGTGCCAGAAGAGCCACGGGGCTCGACACTACGAAGGGGAAAAGAGCCCAACCGGTGGGGTGACTCAAACTTGGCCTCGAACTGCTCCAATTCGAGAGCAATCTGATATGCCTGCTCCAAAGTGGTGGCATTGCGGCGAAAGAGTTCATATTGATAATTGGGCCGCAAACCTCTCCGAAAGCGGGATATCGTCATGATGCTCTCTTCCGTGACCCCGCACCGCAAATAATACTCATCGAACTCGGCGGTGTACTCGGTCACGGATCGGTTCCCTTGGGAGATGCTTTGCCACTTGTCTATGAGACGTTGGCGATAGGAGGCAGGAAGGTACTTCTCCCTCAACTTGGTTTTCATATCATCCCAAGTACCGATCTGGGGTTGACGTCGCTGGTTGAGCAGGCTCTCCACATTGATCCAATAAGTTTGGGCCTGCCCTTGTAGCTTCATCTTTGCTTATCGGACTCTTCGGTGGTCCGTCATCTCAAACCACTCGAAGTACCGGTCCATGCCGTCTTCCCAATCTAAATACACCCTAGGGTCCAAGGACCCGCTAAAAGTGGGAGGGTCCGCACGCACACCCCTAAGAATGCGGTCGTCATCCTCGTCATCACGATTCCGTCGTTGATGACGACGACCGTTACCCCCGTGATCATTGTCGGAGGCATAATCATCCACTATAGGCGCCTGTTGCCTCCCAACATCCTCCACCTGAGCCCTTGGCACAGCGGGTTGCTGCACCAGCTCTTGTTGGCCGTTCGTCGGCGCGGGTTGCACCGCTACTGGGCCCCTCTCTAAGACGACAATCCTCCCAACAAGGCCTTGAATGGACTACTCCGAAACCCCGGCTCGATCCTCGAGGACCTTCATCCGCCCTTCTAGACGCGTCCCTATGCCATCCATACGCGTACTAAGACCATCCATACGCGTGTCTAAATGATCCATGATGGCCCGGAACATCTCGGCCATGGAAGACTCATCGAAACTACGGGCTCGGGAGTCCGCCATAGGTGGTGGTGGCGAGTATTGGGTGTCTCGACGGGTGGGCATGCAAAGACGTACGGACTAGGTGACAACGACCGACTAATGCAAACACACTAAATAATGCACTTAGACCTAATTGCAATTTGAAAACACTCTTTTTTTTATGTTAAAAAGAATGAGACTTGACTACACCCTAGACACGGCCAAGACTCGGTACGCGGCGGAGGTAATCGACCCGAAGGTCACTCACGCAAGTGTGCGGTCTTCCCGGTAGGCGTAACCTAACGGTCAGACAACACCTTTGGACATACCGAGTGAAGGTGTGTGTGGGGTAACCTTAGACTATGCAAGACTTATGCAACGACTACCCTAGACTCGACTTGCTCTGATACCAAACTGATGCGGGACGGACACGGGAGACGACACTATTAGGTGCCACCCTCGGACTCTAGATGAAGACGCGACCAGCAGCACACACCAGAGAGACACTAAGCCCGACACTACGAGCTCCTAGTGGCAAAACGTCACTAACAGAAGTGGAAGCTCACTCGTCGTCCCAAGCGAGGGAAAGCGCGGACCGTGCGCGGTTAAGGAACCGGCGGAGGTCAAGGGTAGTCAGACTCAACTTCCGGACTCGGATTGAGTCACGGGACGGGTCACTCTCACTCTCACAGCGGTGACACACGGGCTAGTACCTACACTCTCGGCAGCGGCCTAAGACCGTATACTAGCTAAGCAATGTAACACCAAGGAGTTAAGACTTTACCTCCACGCACCCGGCATGGCGAAGACAACCCCGGCCAATCACGGACTCCCGGTTAACACAATTTTTCAGAAATACAATAATTTGACCCACTCCACGCAGGGAGGTAATAGGTCACATGCGTGGCCCGGGAATCACGCTAATTGGGTTGACGGGCAGCATCTTGATGTCGCCCGGCGGTGCCGAACTCCGCGTTTTCGTGCTTTCCGAACGGCGGGTTCTGCGGCCCCGTGGGGCCCACGGGTGGCGCTGGCCTTCGGATCTGCAGGAGTGGGTCTCACTATGATGGGGACCCCTGGTGGAACGCCTCCACGGAAGGCGGTCGGCCGGGAACACCGATCGGTGGCCGAACAACTCCGATCTCCAAGCTTGTGGAATGCTGCCCACGGATTTTTGCTTGCTGTTTTCAGGCGCGTGCTCCGGCGAAATCAACCGCTGCGATCAGCCCCGTCGCCGGAATGCGACGAAACCAGCGCCGTTGGAAAGAGGACTCCAAATCCTCCAACCTAGGGCCAGTGGATTTCTCTGAACCTGCGCGGACCTGGACCTTAACTAATTTTCAATTCTCTACTACACAGTTCCAGAACTCTCAGTTCAGCACATCAGTTCCCTATAAACGGCCGTTGGTCTCCTACTTACATTGGGATTCAGACTTCGAGCTCTTCTTCAAAGTTGTATATATTCAAACCATGAAGCTGGGACAATTTTTAGAATTGGATTTGGAGGTGTTGGTGATTTGATAGGATTTTTGGAGTGTCTGGTGGTCGGATCTGAGAACGGGTGGACAGAACTTCAGGTGGATCTGAGAACGATTTGTGAAAAATATGAAATGGACGAACTAGAAATTTATAAAAATTGTGGATGAAGGGGTTGGTGGAAGGAAGATCCAGTAAAATTGGGAGAACCAAAAAAAATCAAAAAGTGGACCTAAGACCTAAAACGCAGGGCGGAGATGAATCTAGACAGGCTACTAGAAGAACTGAAATGGAAGAGTGGACGAAAATCTAAAAATATGGAACGGGATCTGAATGACAAACCAATTTTTTTGGGACATCCTTGACACCTATGAAACCTCCAGTAAACTCCCCAGGTCGATCAGAGCTCGTGGCGGAGTTGGAAATTTTTTGGAAGTTGCTGTGGTACTGCACGGGCAGAACATCGTTGAAGGCGATGACGGTGCGGTGGCGGCTCGTGACGGCGGCTGCGATCGTCGGAACTGATACAAGAGGCTTCACACCTCAGAAGGGAAGCCTTCACAGCAACCAAGGGGGAGAGGGAGGAGAGAGGAGGGGGGCGCACCAGCCCTTGCTCTTCAATTTTGTCGGATTCAAATGGCATTAATTCACTAAAAGGAGAAAATACAACTTATATATGTTACATATCACATCTCTTATCCACCATTGGATCTAGGCGAAGGGGATGGAGGGTGGGGATGAGATGTGAACATCACACAAAAAAAATACATAAAAAAACAAAAGGGGGGGGGGGGGGCGGCCCTTGGACTTTGAATGGCAAGATGTGGAAGGTTGAAATGGTAGGTGGGGTAGGTCGCCTCCATATGGACTTTTTAAGCCATTTGTCCCCCATGTATTTTTTACCATTCAAACTTCTAGATATTCCCATGTGGCATGTTGACTGGCCCCACGTGGGACCCTAGGCTGAGGTGGAAGTGGTGGGGCCCACGGGGTCCGAAATGCTCATAAGCCCCTATTACACTCAAAATGGCAAACTGAATGCAACGAAATAAATACAAATTACACACACATAAAGTCTAGCTAAATATAATAAATAAGGAGGCTCAAGGCGGAGTCTCCAGACTGTCTCCGAGCCAGATGGACGCTGAGGTGGCTCGTGTCGTGCTCCGTGTGCGGTACCGGAGGCTCGGCGTATCGTGCCGATCAACTGCTCGGGTGTCCGCACCACTCGGATCACTGTAACGGCCCGATACTGGCGCGTTACAGAATGTAACGGCCCAGTAGATGACCGTCACACAGCTTGCATATATTAACCCAAGCTTTGACCCAAGGGTTGATTTCTAAAGTTCTAGATGGACTAATGTTATTCTAGAACTTAGCATAATGATTGAAAAGACTTAATGAAATGAATGAAAGGTAAAAGAATGTACCGTTATGCTGTCGAATTATTTTCATGAGCATAACATTGTTTAAGTCTATTTTTTGATCTCATATATTCGAATTGAAGCATTCATTCATTAATTTTCATTATTTGGAATTGTTATATTCTTGGCCATACTTTACTGTTACATGCGTGGAAGTAGCTTAATTTATACCTGAAGATGCGATCGAGCACTGATTGCGTTCAAGGGCTCTATGCTAGTCCCCTCGGCTGATTGCCGGAAGCATACTATTTTATAAACCATGGGGTATGATGCTACTGGCGTCGCATTGTGCTGGGAGTACTATTTCTATAAATAAGTGAAGATCTACGACACGACATGACATTCGTGCTTGATATTCCACAGAAATTCATGAAGCGCTTACTCATAAGCATAAGATGCTAAAGTGATGAATACGTGGCTTGCTAGTACATTCTCGATATATTCTTGTTCATGAAAGGCCAATATCATGTTCTTGTCCTATTCTTACTAGTTCATTCTTGTTCTCATTCCATCTTATATGATTGTCTTGTTACTTTGATTTAGTCGCATGATCATCGCATTGCATGATTTTACCTTATTTATTTAGAGCAAAAATGTTAATTACTTTAATAATGCCTTCATGTTGATGCGAAGATACCTACTGGGCAAGTGTGCTCATTACCTATTTCCAATCTTTTTCAAGAAATGAAAGTGAGTCGGGTTCAGATTCGGATTATTCAAGTAGCGGATCCGAGAGTAATTAATGATGAGCGAAGACTTAGGAAGTCTATAATGTCTAGATTGAGTCAATGTAATTTTCCTATTTCTTGAGTATAGTAGAATGAAAGATGATGGAAAGTGGTTGTATTTCGAATATTGATCATTTATGAAATAAAGTGGGAGTATGATTAAATTCTATGCAATTACATTTATATGTGTGATTGTATTACGCTCTGGTCGTTCTTGCTTACAAAAGGCTTACCATGCCGGCTGTTTGCGCTCCCCGAGTTAGTCTTCCGCTGTAATAAAGGCTCGGGGCGTGACACGTACGACCACCACATGCATGTAACGCACCTAGACTGATACGTTACACCATGATACATCCGTGAATGAAAGAACGAGCAAAAAGATTGGAACTTTGGGATCCTATCTGCAAGAGATCGACTTGGGATAGTTTATAACATTACTAAGGACTCTTAGGGCCACTTTGGTAACGGGTTAGGTTAGGGGCGGGTGGCCTACCCGGGGTGGCCCACCCGACCCCTAACCCTGCCAGGGTAGATGAACTCATTCCACCTATTTCCTTGGAATGAGTTAATCCACTTTAACCTTATCCGACCCGGGTTAAGAAAAAAAATATCAAATAAGGAATAATCCACCCGACCCTGATTAACTCATCCTAACCTGACTTAACATGTTACCAAAGTAGCCCTTAGGGATTAAGTTTTGGCAAATTAAGGACTCTGGAATGGATCTATTCTTCAAACCCTAGCCAAAACCCTATAAATAGGACCTAGTTCTGAACTGAGCGACCCTTACTTTTGGCTCGTGAAGAATCAAGGTAAGGAGTCATAATTTCGGATATGTTCTTTAGAAGCTTTTGTTTAGTATACTATAGACTAATAGCTCTCCAAATTTCATGCTAGGAGATCAACCAACTAAGGAGATTGAAGCTTCCAAAGTTGCTAGTCGGACCTTAGTAACCCAGGAATCTGAACGAAAGTCCTCTGAAGATCAGGAGATTAGAACATCTAAACGAGTTAATTAGAATTCAATCATTTAGAACTTTTTGTTCACCTTAGTTTCATCTTCTTACCCTCAAAATTTCACGTCCTTAGGTCAGGAGACTGAGGAGCTAGAGCAGCGTGAAGTTGCTAGAAAATCACTGGAAAAGGAGAACTAAGGCACGGTTTTCAGACTCAAATTAGAAGCTTAAAGCCTAGTTAAGAGCTAGGTCATCTCGTGATTGGCAAAAACGTCTTGTTAGGGATAAAATCCCTCTGATTTTGATTGATTTCATGCATTATAGATCGTGAATTTCATATTTTAGTGGGTTCATGCATACATACATATCCTTAGCCCTAATCAAAGATCAAAGATATTATCTTGTCTATTCACTAAAACCCATGCATGTAGTTGGCCCATACTTTGTTTATCATGCCTAGAATAATTGTAGTATTTTGATTTCCAGGCATGTTATGTTTTCATAAACTTTTACTATATTTTACTGCCAGCAGACGATCTGACGCATCAAGGTAAGACCGTTATAATGATCTAACGGCCTTACGATAAGCCGTCACACCTTCTGTTATTTTTAAATTTCTCTGTTATCTCTGACGGCCCAGACTCAGTGCGTTACAAAACTTTAACGGTCCCACGATAAACCGTCACAATCACTGTGACGCCCCCGTTCTAGACCGTTAGAGTAACTGTAGATAAAATTGAAGAACAGTCACATTAACTTATAAATATGCCTAGTTATATAAGTTTTGACCTGTTGATATGAGTTTAAATTTATTAATTGGTTCATGATAAGTATCACATGTTAAAAGCATCTGGAATTATTTTAAGGATATGTTAATTTCTTGCCAAAGCACTATAGTTTGTATTAACTCCATGATTTTAAATGAGGTATTGACGGAGTTTTATCTTGGTTTCACGTTATTACACATTCTCTCTCTATCTATAGAGTCATTTCATTAAGTACATGGCACATATTCCGGTATGTTGTCCATTAGTTTACACTTTACACTATAGGAACATTATTCTTGGACATGAGGACATCTCTATTGGATATTCCTTCCAATTGACTAGGAAATCTTGTTTCAAGGCCTCTGTAATTCTCTGCGAGTCTAGGATTCCGACTAGGACGCCGAGTTGGTTGTACCATTAAAATCCATTGATTAGATTACACTATTGATGTTTCTGGTTATCAGTAGTGTAACGAATCTATATTGGACCATCAGGCACATGTAACGGCCCAATATACAACCGTCACATTCAACTGAGTCCTATTTCTTGGTTCTGGATTGACAATTGTAACGGCCCAATACTGGAGCGTCACATCATGTAACGGCCCAGTACACGACCATCAAACTACTTGAGTATTTTAACCCGAGGTTTGACCAAGGGTTGATATTCCAAGATTTCTAGGTGGACTATTGATGATCTAGAACTTATCATATTGATCAAGAAACCTAATATAATAAATGGAAAATAAAGAATGTACCGTTATACTACCGATTTATTTTCATGAGCATAACATAGTATAAGTCATTCTTGATTTCTCATGATTCTTATTAAAGCATTCATTCATTGAATTATTGTTATCAAGAGCTTGTTGGAATTGTACATTCTTGGCCATACTTTGTTATTACATGCGTGGAAGTAGCTTGATTTATACTTGAAGATGCGATCGAGCACTAATTATGTTCAAGGGCTCTATGCTAGTCCCCTCAGCTGATTGCCGGAAACATACTATTATAAACCATGGGGTATGATGCTATTGGCGTCGCATTGCGCTGTGAGTACTTTCTCTATAAATAAGTGAAGATCCACGGCACGACATGACTTTCTTGTACATGACTTGATATTCCACAGAAATTCATGAAGTACTTGCTCATAAGCAAAAGATACTGGAGTGATGATTGTGTGGCATTGCTAGTACATTCTCGTTACATTCTTGTTCATGAAAGGCCAATAGCATGTTCTTGTTACACTCTTACTAGTTCATACCTGCTCTTATTGTATCTTAAATGATCATCATTGTTACTTTGGGTATTCGCATGATTGATCGCATTCGCATGATTTTACCTTATTTCTTTAGAGCTAAAATGTTAATTACTTTAATGATGCCTTCATGTTGATGCGAAGATACCTACTGGACAAGTGTGCTCATTACATATTTGATGGGGACATCACCTCCCATGCCCACGTTCACAGCTCATCTCCTCGCCCCGGTTGCATCCGGCATGGCCTAGTTATTTAATTTTGAGTCCTATGTAATTTTTATTTGAGTCACTTGATGTATTTTCCCTTTTATTTGAGTCATGTACCTAGGTTAATGAGTCATCTACCTAGGTTAAGTGTCATTACATTGTTTAGAATGGTTATTGGGCCCAATTCTTTGGGCTAGGCCCCGGGGCGCCCCTACCCCCTTGGTCTTTGGTCATTGTAGTAAGAGTCAGGGACTTTTGTAGAAATGTGGGTTGCCTATATATAGGACCCCATTTCCTCCATTTGAACTAATGAATCAATGAATGAAAATTGCCATTTGAGAGTTTAAATTTCCTATTGGAGAGATTCCATTAGTTGGGTGAGAAACCCTTGGGAGTGATTCCCCCTATCCCCCTCTCTCTCTCTATCTCTCTCTCTCTAATAAGTCATTTTCTCTCTCCTCTGCTTTCTCTCTCTAAAACCTGCGCCCCTTTCTCTCTCCTCCCTTCTCAACCACCTTTCTCTCTCTTCCCCCCTCCAATAACTCATCCTCAACTCCCCACCAACCCACCTTAACTCCACCCCAGCCCCAAGGGAGATTCCACCACTCTCCACTCCACCCTCCAACCACCAACCACCCACTCCCCTTCCCCAAGCACCCTCTCATCTCCCAAGGGAGAATTCCCACTCCCTAATCCCCCTTTTACCTTCCCCACAGACCTCTTCCCATCCCCCAAGACCAAAATTTAATCCCGCCCTTAAACCCATTTTGAAATACCCTTTCCCTCTCACCCACCTTCCCAAATTCGTAGCTCCTCCTCCCACCACCTGTTAGACCCCCTTCTAGACACCATTCTTCCCTTCCCCCACCTTGGAACACCCCCTCCTAAACCCCCTCACAGCCCGGTCTTTCTCCACACTCATCCACCCCCATTTCCCCTCCCATATACCCCATTCCCCCCCATCATCTTCAACCTACAGTTCCTAGTTGTAGATCTACAGAAGAGTAGCAGCTTGCAGAGGCGACCACGGTTTCCTCCGGACATTTCTGAAGGATCAAGATCCATCGTTGGAAGCGTCTCCCAGTCCTCTTCGTAACTGCGGTGGTCCCATCCCGTTTTGAGTTCGTGATCGCCCAAGGGAGTCATTCTTTCTCGACTCCGCAAAGCCTCTCTGGCAGGAGACAAGATCCGGAGTGGAAGGCCGACTGCGATGGTCCTGCTTGGAATCTGATCGAGAGTTCTGCTTCAAAAAGCTTCTACTACAAGTCTTCTTTCTTCTCCAAAAAGCAGAGCTCATTTTAGCCTCCGGAACCAAGAGTTATTAATTTTCTCCCCCGGGTGCGCGGTTCTGCTTCCCTACAGTCTGCGCCGACCTCTGATCAGAGTTCAGAGCCCACTGGTCTTCTCTGACAACGTTTGGCTTCCCCGCTAGTTTTTCTTCGAAGAGGACCCGTCAACGGTTCCAACAGATCTGGCGGCACATGATTTTGAGTTCGGGAGCAGTCGTGGCATCGTCTTCTTCTTGCTGTTGGAAACCTAAACCTGTCAGAACCGAGGGTCTGCCACCCAGTTCAAGCCCCTATCCCGACCAGAAGTGGTGCCCAAAGAAATCAACGAAATTCAAGCATCATCCCGATCCAGCTACGAAGAATTTCCAAGTGGTCTCGTCATCGGAAAAATTCTGGAGTGGCCACAGTATCGTGATAACCATCAGTCAGTCTTGAAGCACAGACAACGAACAGAACCGACGTCGGCTTCCTTGTTGATCGCTAGTTCGGTGTCACCCCTCCCCGCTTGGCCGGCTGAAGGCCTCTCCATGTGTGGAGGTAGTTTTGGATGTAATATCAGTTGACTCCCACCCCTAGATCCCCCCCTCTTGCATGGGGTGTAGTGTTGTAACAATTTGAGCAGGTCAAGCTACCCCGGCGCGACGTGTGGGGAACCCATGCTTCCCCGCTCGTCCATGTCTCCGAGCGGGACCGGTTTCTTCAAACCGGTCGAGTAAGTGCTCCACTCCTACTTCCATTTAGTGCTTGTTCTTTCTAATATTAGTGCATAAACTCCGCTGGCCGTGAGAGTGAGAGCCCGATCCTTGAGCTCCTTGCTTCAAGAGATCACTGTGGGGTGAGGAGTGTAACCCGTGCCTTGGCACCTCATCGGCTCCCTTGAATTGGGCTGCCATTACCCTTGGGAATTAACCTTGGACTTGCTGGCCCTCTACCAGCAAGGGCCCAGCCCTCACAACCTCTCCTTGGCATTTCCAAGCTACCCCGGGTCTTGGGTGAGCATCGGGTGAGCAGTCGCCATTATCGGTCCGTTTGAATTGCAAATTATGCTTGTTCATTTTGGTCCAAGGGTGTGTCACATCAAATTGGTATCAGAGCAAGTCATTGACTTGTCACTACAAGTCAATTCCTACGGCATGCTTGCATTCTTGTCCGAACCGTGCATTGTCAACCCATCATTGTTAACATTGAGTCTTGGGTCACATGGCCCCTCTCCCAATCATATCCCATGCATGCTTACCTAATGGAGAGCCCATAGAAATTGATTTCATTGACCTAGAATCTAAAAATTGGGTGTCCCCCGATATCATTACCTCTCTTTGTAGGACCGGACAAATTGTGCACAATGGAGACCAAGTCTTTATTGAATTCCATAAATGGTTCGGGAAGACTAAGTATTTGGATGGGGCTTGGTGTCAAGAGGGAACATTGGCGGGTCAATGTATAATCCTAGGTAAGAAATGGTTAGATGAAAAGAACGCCGACATCGACCCAACACGTCGGACTTGCCTAGTGCATCCGCCACACCTTTCGGGAACCTTTAAATTCAACAACCTTGTATTCTCCCACCGGCGAGAATCCTGCCCTTGTTCACAACCCCGGGTGGACCATACTCCGGCCATCATCACCCCACCATCAAAGAACCTTCCCACTCCATTAGCTTTGGAAGAAGTAGTCCACCCGCTTTGCCACATGAAGATAAATACCCCTCCGGAACCTATCCCCTCCATGGATAGCACCCATGTCCCAATTGAAGAGGAAGCCTCGCACGAGGATCTTCACCCTACACCACCCCCTCTGGTTAAGGCCGAATTCATCTTAGAAGAGTCCCTTGTTAGGTGGCTAAAGGAGAGCTTGATTAGAGAAATCATGACCCATACCTATCTACCCATGAAGCAAGACCACCATCTAGTGCCCATCCACACTCCTCACACAACAATCCAATCCTACTACGAAGTAGAGGGTTTTGATGACCTCCTTAAAGGCCTAGAATGGCAGCTAGAGTTGACTTGATTGTTGACCTTAGGGACGGCCCACCCAACAAACCTTAGTCTCATCCACCCTTGTGATGGGTCTATCACCTTGGTTTACACCATTGGTTGCTACACTAGCGACGTTCTTTTCCTTCTCCCTATGGTGGAAGAACCCATCTCGGTCCACTCCCCTACCATTGAGATCCCAAGTGCTTTGGTCGGCCAACCCACTAACGACCATGGCCCAATTATCATGGAGGAGGATGACCCATATTTTTGGGGCTTTGAGGATGTGGAGTTCCTCTCTCTAGGTAACCATTTCCACGATCTCTTTGACCCCTTCCTATACCCATGGGACCCAACCACCTTATCCACCTCCCACCTTTCCCTATCCCAACCCACCATGTTTGACCCAATCCACCCCATCCTAGACCCGGGTTACACCTTGGGAGCCATGACCTTGGGCCACATATCCCTAGGTAATAAGGTTGTGTCCCACCCCATGATGACCACCTTCTTAGATCCATTCGATCCTTTCCAATGGGAGTTCAAAGGTTGTCCCACACCTATAAACATGGAAGTCACTTTTTGGAAAAGTATGCATGTGTCTATGCTTTCCACACCCCTTGGCATGAAAATTATGTTGGGTCCATTCATTCATATCACCAACATGTCAAGTAGAAAGCATGAGTGGTCTAAATTCGGATGTAGTGGTCCACCTTCACTCATCATGAGTCGTAGGCATGATAGGAGTATTCATGGATGTCCGGGTCCTCCAGCATTTGTCACCCCCATGCATGACCGGATCACCTATGGATGCCCCGGTCCTCCCCATTCCATCAAAGTCTTCTTGGCGTCAAAGCATGATTGGTCTACTTTTGGTTGCCTAGGTCCACCCATCACCCCTAGAATGTCAACATTCACAAAATTGCATAAAAACCTTTGCAAGCACATAAGCAAGGAAAATGAGATCTATAAGAGGTAGGCTGACTCCCTTCGACGTCACCAAGAATTCCACGTGGGTGACTTTGTGATGGTGAGGATGGAGAGGCTCTCTCCGGGAGTCATCTCCAAATTGAGGCCACGTGGGGCTGGTCCCTTCCAGGTCCTGAGGTGCATTGGCGCTAATGCCTATGAGTTAGATCTCCCCGAGAAGTATGGAGTGAGTCCCACATTCAATGTAGCCGACCTAGTGCCATATAAGGGACCCACGGTGGTACCTAGTGAGGATATTGAGCCTATTCCCTCCGTTGAGAGAGCACCCACCCGTGAGGAGAGACCACCAGCCAAGAGAGCCCAGCGTGAGCGCATTGAACGAATATTAGATGAACAGGTCACTACCACCAGGAGCAAGGTATACGAGCGCTATCTCGGCAGGTGGATGGATCGGTCTCGTTCGGAAGACTTGTGGGCAGTACCACTCTACACCCTCCAAGGAGGGAAGGACACTTACTCAACGGAGTTGAGTTCTCCGCACCCTGGGAGTATGATGGGGACATCACCTCCCATGCCCACGTTCACAGCTCGTCTCCTCGCCCCGGTTGCATCCGGCATGGTCTAGTTATTTAATTTTGGGTCCTATGTAATTTTTATTTGAGTCATTTGATGTATTTTCCCTTTTATTTGAGTAATGAACCTAGGTTAATGAGTCATCTACCTAGGTTAAGTGTCATTAGATTGTTTAGAATGGTTATTGGGCCCAATTCTTTGGGCTAGGCCCAGGGGCGCCCCTACCCCCTTGGTCTTCGGTCATTGTAGTAAGAGTCAGGGACTTTTGTAGAAATGTTGGTTGCCTATATATAGGACCCCATTTGCTCCATTTGAACTAATGAATCAATGAATGAAAATTGCCATTTGAGAGTTCAAATTTCCTATTGGAGAGATTCCATTAGTTGGGTGAGAAACCCTTGGGAGTGATTCCCTCTCTCTCTCTAATAAGTCATTTTCTCTCTCCTTCACTTTCTCTCTCTAAAAGCCGTGCCTCTTTCTCTCTCCTCCCCTCCCAACCACCTTTCTCTCTCTTCCCCCCTCCAATAACTCATCCCCAACTCCCCACCAACCCACCTTAACTCCACCCCAGCCCCAAGGGAGATTCCACCACTCCCCACTCCACCCTCCAACCACCAACCACCCACTCCCCTTCCCCAAGCACCCTCTCATCTCCCAAGGGAGAATTCCCACTCCCCAATACCCCTTTTACCTTCCCCACACACCTCTTCCCATCTCCCAAGACCAAAATTTAATCCCACCCATTTTCAAATACCCTTTCCCTCTCCCCCACCTTCCTAAATTCGTAGCTCTCCTCCCACCACCTGTTAGACCCCCTTCCAGACCCCATTCATCCCTTCCCCCACCTTGGAACACCCCCTCCTAGACCCCCTCACAGCTCGGTCTTTCCCCACATTCATCCACCCCCATTTCCCCTCTCATATACCCCATTCCCCCCCATCATCTTCAACCTACAATTCCCAGTTGCAGATCTACAGAAGAGTAGCAGCTTGCAGAGGCGACCACGGTTTCCTCTAGACGTTTCTAATGGATCAAGAGCCATCGTTGGAAGCGTCTCCCAGTCCTCTTCGCAACGGCGGTGGTCCCATCCCGTTCTGAGTTCGTGATCTCCCATGGGAGTCATTCTTTCCCGACTGCGCAAAGCCTCTCTAGCAGGAGACCAGATCCAGAGTGGAAGCCCGACTGTGACGGTCCTGCTTGGAATCTGATCGAGAGTTATTCTTAAAAAAGCTTCTACTACGAGTCTTCTTTCTTCTCCAAAATGTAGAGCTCAGTTTGGCATCCGGAACCAGGAGTTATCAATTTTCTCCCCCGGGTGCGCGGTTCTGCTTCCCCACAGTCTGCACCGACCTCTCATCAGAGTTCAGATCCCACTGGTCTTCTCCAACAACGTTTGGCTTCCTCGCCAGTTTTTCTTCTAAGAGGACCCGTCAACGGTTCCAACGGCTCTGGAGGCACCTCATTCTGAGTTCGGGAGCGGTCGTAGCATCCTCTTCTTCCTGCTGTTGGAAACATGAAGCGGTCAGAACCGAGGGTCTGCCACCCTGTTCAAGCCCCTATCCCGACCAGCAGTGGTGCCCAAAGAAATCAAAAAAATTCAAGCATCATCCCGATCCAGCTACGAAAAAATTCCAAGTGGTCTCGTCATCGGAAAAATTCTGGAGTGGCCACAGCATCGTGATAACCATCAGTCAGTCCTGAAGCACAGACATCGGACAACACTGACGTCGGCTTCCTTGTTGATCGCTAGTTCGGTGTCACCCCTCCCCGCTTGGCCGGCTGATGGCCCCTCCCTGTGTGGAGGTAGTTTTGGATGTAATATCAGTTGACCCCCACCCCTAGATCCCCCCCCTTGCGTGGGGTGTAGTGTTGTAACAATTTGAGCAGGTCAAGCTACCCTGGCGCAGCGTGTGGGGAACCCACGCTTCCCCGCTCGCCCACGTCTCCGAGCGGGACCGGTTTCTTCAAACCGGTCGAGTAAGTGCTCCACTCCTAGCTCCATTTAGTGCTTGTTCTTTCTAATATTAGTTCATAAACTCCGCTAGCCGTGAGAGTGAGAGCCCGATCCTTGAGCTCCTTGCTTCAAGAGATCAACGTGGGGTGAGGAGTGTAACCCGTGCCTTGGCACCTCATCGGCTCCCTTGAATTGGTCGAGTAAGTGCTCCACTCCTAGCTCCATTTAGTGCTTGTTCTTTCTAATATTAGTTCATAAACTCCTCTGGCCGTGAGAGTGAGAGCCCGATCCTTGAGCTCCTTGCTTCAAGAGATCACCGTGGGGTGAGGAGTGTAACCCGTGCCTTGGCACCTCGTCGGCTCCCTTGAATTGGGCTGCCATTACCCTTGGGAATTAACCTAGGCCTTGCTGGCCCTCTACCAGCAAGGGCCCAGCCCTCACAACCTCTCCTTGGCATTTCCAAGCTACATCGAGTCTTGGGTGAGCATCGGGTGAGCGGTCGCTATTATCGATCCGTTTGAATTGCAAA
Source organism: Amorphophallus konjac (assembly GCA_022559845.1). Classification (NCBI taxonomy): domain Eukaryota; kingdom Viridiplantae; phylum Streptophyta; class Magnoliopsida; order Alismatales; family Araceae; genus Amorphophallus; species Amorphophallus konjac. Next base: position 139,382,289 of record CM040127.1, on the reverse strand, counting down.
TTATGCTTGTTCATTTTGGTCCAAGGGTGTGTCACATCACTATTTCTAATCTTTTTCAGGAAATCAAAATGATACGAATTCGGATTCGGGTTATACAAGTAGCGGGTCCGAGATCGAATGAAAGTCATATCAAATGGAGAGTGAAGACATATGAAGTCTACAATGTTAGATCGAGTCTTTGTAATTTCTCATTTCTTGAGTCCAGTGGAATGGAAAATGATGAAAAGGTTATTGTAAAAGAATATTTTGATCATTTATGAAATAAAGTTGGAGTTTGACTAAATTATTGTGTAATTGCATTTATGTGTATGATTGTCGTGGGCTCTGATCATTCTTGTTTGCAAGAGACTTACCATGCCGGCTGTTCACGTTTCATGAGTGAGTCTTCCATTGTCATAAAGGCTCTGGGCGTGACAGTTAAGTTGGTATCAGAGCCTAAGTATCATGACTTAGGAAGAAGAGTCATGTCATAGGATAAGTGCAAGGTTTAAGGACCCCTACCTATGAACTAGGGAAGAAATTTCCACACCCATGTGAGAATTGGGTAGAACCCGGGATGAGATAGTTACTCAGTTTTAAGATTGATTTTCCTCCCAGTATCACGAGAAATAACAAGTTGTTTTTTTTCTCTCAGGTACCCTATTATTACCATGGCTCATCGCGTAGATTGGAATGGTATGCAACAAACTGTTGCTGGCCTTACACAGACATTACAAACCATGGCGCAAGCTCACGCAGGAGCAGGGGCTGGTGATTTGCATCGCAACTTTCGGAGCTTAAACCCTCCGCGTTTCTTCGGTTCTTCTAATCATGACGAGGCAGAGAACTAGATATATGAAATGAATCATATCTTTGATGTTATCCAATGCACCGATCAGGAGAAGGTGTGTCACGCCCCGACGCAGAATATCAGGACTGACAGTAGAAACAAGTAATAACAATATGTTGATTTCTAGACATGATATGCTAAAATATAAGGATTTATCACGAACATAACTCCATTAATTAAATAACAAATTCATAGTCTATGATCCCATTACAACTCCATCTTAAACAACCTTAATGAAATTCAACCACAACATTAAACTACATTACATTGACTGACTACCCATTGCAACTCTTTGATCCACATTCTAAAACACAACTAAACATAGACTATTATTCTGGCTCCACAGCATCTAACTGGCTCGCTCCATGATCAACACTCTTGCCCGTTCCCATCGGATTGTGAGTCCTCACCTGAGCCACTTGAAAAGGGGGAAAGAACTAGGTGAGCGAACGCTTAGTAGGTAATAATAGGCAAGTTTAAGTAATTAACCAATTAAATTGCATGTTTGAGCGCGTAAATAAAGAACGAAAAGAAAATAACTATGCAACAAAATAATGAAAGGAAGGCAAGAACATGATATAACCGGGAATTTGGCCAACAAGCAAGATTTAACCAAGTCAAGAGAAATTCAAGTATGAGATTATTGTCATAGACATCACGCTAGTCATGCACTCGGTGTAATGCCTCACCATGTCATTCAAACTCCCCGAAGCACAAGTACTTTTCGGGCGCTCCTCCCAGGACCAGACCGGGCCCTTACGATGCGTTGGCATTGATTTGTTAGATACAAGATCCTAAGTTATGTCTAGACATTAATCAAGTAAGATGGCCAATACTTCAAGATATGGAACTTACCAAATTTTCAAGGGTAAGTTGATGCAGACATCATGTCTAGAAAGTTCAAGTTATCAAGAACCAATCAGGTCCTTGGATTCAAACACGAATACCCACGGAAAACACTTCTGGATGAAAAGCGGTCAAAACTGTGCCGCTCAAGCAATGCACGGTCTAAATTGGACCGTTCAAGACAGAGATGGGCTTAGGACTAGCCATACCGAAGTCAAGGATACATTGTCTATGTAGGGCCGCGCGAGGAATTGGACGGTTGAAAATGGGCCGTTCACGACTAGTAGAGCTCGGAAGCCCAAGAACAAGATAAACTGTCCTAATAGGGCCGCTCAAGAGACAGACGGTCCAATAAGACCCGCTCTATTACATGGGTGGTTCCAATAGGTCCGTTCAACTTAATCAACTAGAAGTCTACCCAAACGGGCTCTGGGCTGCCATAAGTGGGGCAGAACGGAACCAGGGTCCAGCCCACTCTCCACTGGTCAACCTAGGGCTTATTGGGTCAAGCCAAACATAATTTGGTCGAAGATAGATCAAGGTTAAACGACCAATGTAGTGGCACTTGGCCAGGGTTGCACGGTTATTTATGGGCCGCCCGATATGATAAACAGTCCCTTTCGGGCCGCGCAAATCTCAGGGGGTCCAAGTTGAGCCGCGACTGACAATATGATAACCCAAGCGATTCGATTATGTACACAGGTTCAGGCCTTGGTGGTACAACATGCCCGGCGTCCTAGTGGGAATCCCAGGCTCGCAGGGGCTTACAGAGGTCCCGTAATGAAGGTCCTAGTCTGACGGAAGGAATATCCAGCGGAGAGTCCCAAACATTACAAGGAAATAGGGCTAATAAAACATCGGAAACCAGTGAGACGGTCAGTCAATCCTACCGGAGTAGAACGACTGTCATACAACCCTAACAAAATTTTAATTTAATAATAGATTCATGATTAATACTAACATTCATTGAAGAGGATGATATTAGGTCAAGATGAATAAATCAGCAAGAGTTATAATCATTTACTGTTATAATTTTCCAGGGTTTTTACGCATGTTGCTAACTTACATTTAATCACTAATCTACTATCAAAAAGCATGCGATGAGCGATAACTTAATCAATTATGTAAAGATGCATGGTCTAGTAGGGACCTTTCATCCTCCTCGGCGGTCGCACGACAGGCCATTTAGCCCCCTCAGTTCAGAAGGCCTTCCGGAGATGAGCGGTCTGTAATGAGCCGCTGGGGGAGACGAACGGTCAATCACTGGCCGCCTGACAGAAGGGCAGTCTAGGTCAAGACGCTCTTCCCGGAAACATAATACGAATCACAACACATAAACGGTCAGTAATATGCCGCCTAACAAGGTTGGGCGGTCTATCGTGAGGCCGCATAAGTCAAAAAACACTCAAGCCCCCTTTCGCCCTGCCCGCCTCCAGCGAGTTGGCTTGGGTTACAATAAATTAGAAAATACACATAGCATAGTGCATGATAATTAGGGCTTTTGGATTCAAAAGAAAGAGCATGAAATACTCTGCAAGCTAACGTAAACAATTTAAGATTTGTGCCTGTAATCCCTACTTACAACGAGAGGAATTAAATGAAACCCTAGATGTGACACGCTTCTACTAAACCCTAAAATTCTCGCATGATACTAAGCATCTTTTAGGGCTTTTGCGTTCAATAGAAAGGGCACTCGATGCTGGTTCTAACTATATATGATACTTATGATAGGATCGGTGCGATGGATTCAGAGGGGGGGCGAATGAATCCCACCCTTAAAAACTTTTCGCTCAATAAAAGACTAGAACACTAATAGGGAAAAATAGACAATCTGAAGAATAAGTTAAATTCTCTTTTAAACCAATGAGCAAATATATAAGGCGCACCTAAACAATCAACTAGCGGAAGCAAAGGAGAGCAATCAGCCCACTACACAGGTAAAAACAAGAATGCTCAGACAACCTGTGAAGGAGGTAGAAGACAAGGAACAAGCGCACAAACCCAACCACACTGCACAGACGATTTTTAGGTGGTTCGGTCACCAAGACCTACGTCCACCCCTCACTACAAATCGGAGTGAGGCTTCCACTAGCGAACGCTAGAACATCAGACTCAGTCTGCAAACACTTGCTGTAAAATAGCTTGACCAGGGGAACAACCTCCCCTCTTCCTCTAAACCGGAGGGAACCACTAGTGACACCTAGTCACTAGCAAATCAGAGACCGAGGTCTCTCTTCCTCTGAAACCCAGAGGGAATACCTAGACTTGCAACCCACAAGACCAGAACCGGAGACGAATCTCCCTTCCTCCAAACTGGAGGGGAACCCACAAGTGACAACCTGTCACTTGTAAACCGGAGACAAGTCTCCCTTCTCTTGAGACCACAAGAGGAACACCGATCTCTAACCAGAGAATCGGAAAGCACAGTGATCAAATAAAAGGAAAACAAGAAATGAAAATACAGCAATCGAAAAGCTGGAAATGCAATGTAAAATGTAGCTCTCGTAGGAGCAAGTCTGGCTTGGATTTGATCCAAATGCCAATGAACAGATCTTCTAAAGAATCCTCTTTCTTCTTCTTCACGAACCCTCTCTCTCTCTTTCTCTTTTTCTTCTTCTGCTCTCTCACTCTGGCTCTCAGCTTCTCTTTCTCGATCTCTATTCTGCTCTCTCTATTCTTCTGCTTAGGCTCACTCTTCTTCTTTCTTCTTCTTCTTCTTCTTCTGCTTCTCTGCTGCTCTCACGTTCTTCTATTACAGTGTCCATTTTTCATCACTCTTGCTCGATCGCTTCTATTTATATCAGCAGCAGATGTAGGGCATGTGCAGGGCTTGTGCCCTCTCTGTCCAGATAACCTAGGATCACGTGCCAGGTGCCATCTCGGATCACGTGCCCAATCGTCAGCCTATACAATGACAAAGTTACTTCAGTCGATCAACAATGAATGTATAGACTTAATGAAATAATGCATGAACAAAATAGAAAGGAATGCGCAGACTTCTGTGTGATGCATGAAGCAATCGAATGTATAGACATGCAACAAGGGAGTGTATAGACTTGATGTTTACATGCATGAGAACTCAATGTACAGACTTGCTGTGCATGCACCAGACGACACCAGTGTACAAACTTGAATGCTCGAAGCACACAATGTATAGACTTTGAAGCATGTGAACACGGCACTATATAGACTTGAAGTGAATGCAATGCAGACACAAGAGTGTATAGACTTTCAATGCGTGCGGCGATGACAATGAATGGACTTGTGTGTGTAGGCTGTACAGACTTGATAGCGTGCATGCTGCAAGGCAATGGATGGACAGACTTGACCGATCTGGCTTTATAGATTTGATGTGTGTGTGCTAGACAATGTATAGACTTGGGTGACGATGCATGAGATGATGCATTGTATAGACTTAGCGATGCATGCAGAAGCCAACGATGTACATACTTTGCCAATGTATAGACTTTAAGTCTAATGTAAAAGGTTGTGCAGACTTTGGGACTTAATGCATGGTGGCGAATGTACAGACTTTGTCTGTGATGTGCAGACTTGCTATGTCTGCGAGACATGCAATGTACAGACTTGATGGCGTGAAGTTCTGAATGCATATGAGAAAGTAGTGTACAGACTTCAGATGCAGCATATAGGCAAGTATGTACATTGTGAGAATGTGTAGACTTTGAATGTCTTCATGCGACCTCAATGTACACACTTGACAAATGATGTATGAACATATCAGAAAGGAATGTGCAGACTTCTGTGTGCGAGCAGTGTGCAAACAACGTATAGACACTGGCTGTATAGACTTGAGCGAGTGCAAACAATGTGCAGACTTGATGCACGAAGTGTGCACAAGAACACGAATGTACAGACTTGCTACGACATCAAAGCAACCATGACAGTGTACAGACTTGTTTTGTGCAACATAAAGAGGCTGTACTGACTTCACCTGAGCATTGGCAAGAGATGCATTGGCTATACAGACTTGCTGTGCCTAAAGAAGGGCAATGTACAGACTTGAGATCAAGGGATGCACAACCATTGGAATGTACAGCCTTTGGATGAACTATGCGAGGCAATTTATGGACTTGAATGTGTGCACAGGCTGTACAGACTTTGACAGCGTGTATAGACTTTGATGCCCAAATGCAATGTATGGACTTAACGTGAAAGCGAGAAGACGCTAAGTGAGACGGAGGTATAGACTTTAGTTAACGAATAGATGCATGAACTATGCACATGCATGAAGAGTGTACAGACTTGCATGAGACGTTGGGTAAGACGGTGGATGTACAGACTTGGGCTGTATAGACTTTAAAGCTCAACTGAGATGGTGGATGTACAGACTTTATGTCCAAATGAGACGCTAAGTGAGATGGACCTCACAGGCTGTACAGACTTGCAAGTGCAACGTAGGTAAAGATGCCAATGTATAGACTTAAGAGTTCAACGAGAAATGCACTGACGATGTACAGACTTCCTATATGCTCAAGTCTAATGTATAGACTTGATAATGCATGGACTATGAATGAACGAGCATGCATTGCATAGACTCTAAAAGAGACTGTACAGACTTGGTCCGATGTACAATGCAATGTGTAGACTTTGACGATGCATGAACAAGTGGTGATGTACAGACTTGGTAGACGATGCATGCACAAGACGCTAAGGAATGTACAGACTTTGCGAGCTCTGTACAGACTTGATCTGAATGCATGGACTATGCCCTTGAAGAATGTACAGACTTCGAAGAAGGCATGCACTTACTATGTTATGCTTGGGATGTACAGACTTCGTAGAAGGCATGTGCAGTGATGTATAGACTTGTTAAAGTAATGCACGCAGACTTGCTGTGCATGAATGCATAGACTTCAATGTATATGCAATGCAAGGGCTGTACATACTTCAATGTAAAGACTTGCGAGTGCAGCAGCCAAGGATGTGTAGACTATGCAGCGATGTGCAGACTATGCAGCAGTCTACAGGCAATGTGCAGACTCTGTTACATGAATGCATTGACCAGATGTCAGACAGATATAATGGAATGTCATTCACAAGCACAACTTCACAAATACATGAACACATATGAATGCACACATTCACAAATACATGAACACATATGAATGCTCTTAAATGAATCAGCAAGGTCTTTCATGCACACATACATATGGTGACTTATAGTGTTTGCTATCATCAAAATCACAGGGGCATAACAATCTCTCCCTTTTTGATGATGGCAACACTATGAGTCACACTGACTCAAGTCAAAAACATTCTCCCCCTTTGACTTCAGCAAAAAGACATTAGTTAGAGAGAGTAAAATTAAGCAGGTATGAAACGATTGATATACCATTTCTCCCTTTAACTACATGAAAGCACATTCTTCCCCAAAGAGCAATATGACTCATACCAATTTCTCCCCTTTTGTTTTTTAAAAAAAATTATGGGAGATGTATGAATGCAGAGATGCAGATGCAACAAGAAATGCAAGAACTCCCCCTAAATTTATGAATGCAAGACAATTCTCCCCCTTTAAGAATTTCTATGTAGCATGATTCATATGACAAGGAAGCTCCCCCTCAATAAATGGAACCTTATGAAATGAATGAGAAGGAGACCACATGGGCAATCAAGGATAAGTTCAGGTCATGATGAATCAATGACAGTGAGGAAAAGAATTTCACTAAGCTCCAAACATAAGGAATTCAACAAGATTTTCAAAGAGATATGAATCTCATAAATCCAAAACATAAGTATTCAAAGTCTTCCATTATAAGGGCTTGTGAATGAACTTTATTGATCAGCAGGGTTTAAAAATGATGTATGCTAAGTTTGTCAATAAAATTCTGTATTTATATCTAAAATCATAGTTTAATAACAATGAACCAAGCCCTCATATTTATATCTTGATTAATCTCCCTTTCTCTTACACAATCAAATTTATTGACTTCTTTCGGAATTACATGCACTAGTATTGAGATCAAGCAATTATGAAGTCATATGATTTTGTCTAGGGTTGTAGCAATTTGATTTTTGCATCAATATTCAAATATTGCAATTTGTTCAACAAATTTTCATGCTACAAATTTGACGAGAACTCTAGTTCAGTGTACACCTTGTAACTAAAAGATATACGTTGATCAGACGCCAATATCCCTAAACACTTAGTATAACTAACAGTCATGCTATATATGAACAGAGATAACATTTACACATCATGACACACTACAAATCATTTCTTTAATGAGTGAGATGTATTTCTCAGTTTGCATGTCATTGCTCTGCCTGATTATCAATCATTCTTAAGCAGAGTTAACTATGGCACCTCATGACACAGTCCTTTGGACATGGTTTCTCAGTGACCAAAGTCATTGCTCTGACAATTTACCCTTTACACATTTCAGAAAAACTCATTTGCTTCAAATCAATACTAATTTCATGTACTTAACCAAATAAAGCCATGTATTCAATAGTGCAGATTTCAGAAGTTTTTACAAGATACAGCATGAAATAGTTGGTTAAAGTTTATTAAACATGATTCAGATATTTTTAAGAGATTTTAAAGTCAAACTCAATGAATACATTAAACTTAAACCACCTCAGTTATTTCAGACATTCATAAAATCGTATAATAGAAGATTCCTAGTTCAAGTGTTTTCAGATTTATGATCTAGACATGCCCCCATTGAAATCTTCATGAATGACTGATAGAAGAGGTTCAGCAAGAATAAGTGATTTTGAAGCTCAATGTTTTCTGATATGATCAAGGTTTATTAATAGAATCAATAAAGAGGATATGCACACCAAGCAAGATAACTGGAGGTCTGGCATGTTTCAGGATTTTCAAGGATAACATGCAATGAATTCTGACAAGTGTATGCATTTGATAATCTGCATGCAATGCATTGACTCCCCCTGACAATATGCATTCAATCAATCTTTTTGGCATTTTCAATGTAATGAGTTGCAATGCAATTAAGTACATGTATGCAAAGACATGCAAAGACTCAACATTGATTGCCATGCAAAGACATGCAATTAACTCCCCCTGAAAATATGCAATGTTTGCCATGAAAACTGAACATATGTCTTTGTGACTCGTGCACATACAGACTGCCCTATCAAGTAATATGACCCATGGTACTAGGCGGAGAACCTGGTCTAAAAGACCATCTCACACATAGTAACAACCTCCAGACAGATTTTCCTGCCTTTTAGTAGCTTACTATTTAATATACCATAGTGGTCAATCATGATATTTCAACATGCAGTCCTATAAGCAATCCAGATTTTCAGTGAGCTATGCAACAGACAGATTTCAAACAACATTCATATGCAGTTCAAATTTTAAGAAATTGCAAGTTTATTCTCATTTCAATATCTAAACAGACAATTCATATGAGCATTGAGAGACATGAATACTCATAGTGTTCAAAAGATGACAAATATGCAAGAACACATCAAAGCAGATATGTTGTTATCCAAGGTTCATAATTTCAAATAACAAAGTTTAAGACAAGTTTTCAGAACTGACCTGAGTTTTGCAATCCTGGGGGTTTCATTCTTGAATGCCTTGGTTTATTACCCCTCTTTATTCTTCAGCTTCCAAGGCATACCTTTAACAAATACATCATTTTGATGTAACAGGTACCCAAGAAACCTTGGGTCCTGGTTTACCACTAACACCACAAGATGGTGTTCTGAACGGTCTTTTGGCAACCTTATCATCAAACTCCATCAAATAGCAATTATTCATTGAATGTCCTATTTGACCACAATAATGACATGATGCAGCAGATTTCAAATTCTTTTTATGCAAATTACTGTTGTCATGAAATTTATTGGCAGAGAGAGTTCTGTTTACTATAATGATAGCAAGATGCAGTAGATCTCAGATTTGATTTATGCACATTCTTATTAGCATGAATTCATATGTGCATATGCATGAAAATTTTTGTTAACAGAATTGAAATTCTGTTTACCAAAACAAGCCACCCAACAGTCAGCAGCTCTATGGCCTCGCTTCCCACAGTTATGCCATGTAAATTTTGCAACATGGGGTTTAGCAGAATTCTTCTGAACATGCCAACGGTCCTTGACTGTATGGCCATTCTTCCCACACTCGAAGCATCTGATATGCTTACCTTTAAAACCATTTCTACCCCGAGTGTCCCAGCATTCAATGGCCCTGTGGCCTGTCTTTCCACAATTGAAACATGCAGAATATTTTCTATTGTCAACAACTTTATTCTTATTAAGACCATGTTGGCTTGCAGGGAATTTAGCATGATGTGAAAAAAATATTTTCTTACCATTTGCAAACCAGCATCGTGCAATGATGTGTCCTAGTTTGTCACAGTGCAGACATTCAGTTTTCTTTTTTTGAGGTGAAGGATTTTTATCATGAAATTTCCTAGCATTCATTATGCCGGCCCTCATATCATCCTTCTCCATCAATTTACACTCTTGCATCAAATGACCGAATCTATGATAGTAATGACAGATCATTTTCTTTTTAGATGCATGTGAGTGTGTGTGAGGACTGTGATCAACATGCACTGATGAGCCCTTTTTGATTATTTTCTATTTTCCAATCTTTTTCGGATTTTTATCCTATTTGTCTGTTTTCTGAACAATGGGTTGTTTGACCTGTGATGTTGTGGCTACATTTGAAGCATTTAAAAATGATGTCATTACTTTGTTCTGAAAAACCTTTTTATTTAGATTATTGTAGCCTAACCCTTCCTTTTTGACATTAACTTTTACACCTAGTAGCTTGTCTAGGTTTTCTTGCCCACTCACAAACTTAGACTGAGAACTCTTCAAATCTTGAATTTCATTTTCGAGAGAGGTAATGTGTAACTCGTAACTGGCAATCTCTTGCTCACTGTAATTCACACTTTCACTTAGCACCTTGTTAGTAGTTTTATATTTCTCAACTTCCTGTTCCAGATTGCTCAGTTTATCAAGCTCTTCTATGTAAACAGACTTTCCTCTTTCTAAAGCTAGAAGTCTCTCAGACATAGTGGAGTTCAGCTGTTTTAACTTCTCATTTTCTTCCTTAAGCTTATCATTTTGAATTAACTCATTTATTAGAGTATGATCTTCTGAGTTAACCTTGCTTTCTCTCCCAGCTTCAAACTCCTTGAATTCTTTTTGTTGTTTTTCAAAATCTTTCTGTAATTCTATATTTACAGATTTTATGGCATTAAAATTTTCAGCAAACAAGTTCTTCTCTTGCTCAAGTTTCCCAAATTTTTCTTCATTTTCTTTAACAGATTTTCTAAGAGAGTCATTCTCACTTTTCAGCTTGTTTAGATCAGATTTAACACATTCAAAATCTTTCAGCAAATCCTTACTCTGAACAGAATCATGACAAGTTAGGCTAAGCTTCTTTTCAAGTTCAGAGATTTCTTTTACATGATCTTGATTCTCAATCTTCAGCAACGAAATTTACTTTTTCAACATTTGAATATCAGACATAAAAGCATCATGAACATTTTTCAGATCAGCACAATTTTTACAATCAGAATTCAAACTGTTTGACCTACTACTCTTCTTCAATTTTTTGTATTGTTTTCTTAACTGATCATGAGACTCAAGCAACTCAGCATACGAATTCTCCCAATCATCTAAAGTATAGTTCTCAAAAGGGTTTACCTCCTCATCATTATCGTCCTCTTCTTGATTGCTGCTTTGTTTACTTCCTCGAGCCATCATGCAGCTCGTTTGATTTTCTTTCTTGGCTCTCTTTATCACCTTCAATATATCCCTTGCAGATCTGCAACCAAGGAAACATGAATGAAGAACTCGATTAGTCGCGGCCTTCATTAACTCTAGTGCTTTCTGATTTTCTGCACACATAGATCGATGCTTGTTAGTCCATTTGGACTGATCTTTTGGTAGTCTATGTGGACCATGTGAAATCACTTTCCACAGGTCTAGATCAACAGATTTAACATGAGCACGGAAAGCACTGTGACACTGGTTGAAATCAGAACCACTAAAGACGGGTGGATGAGCCATTGAAGTAGATCGAAACTAATTCAAAGCAGTGGATTCAAACCGATAAACCAACTCTAACAAAAATGTACCGAAGACAGCAGGATCGGATCTGCAGGTCGTTGGACCTACTATGCAGACACCTGCCCTGATACCAAATGATAGGATCGGTGCGATGGATTCATAGGGGGTCAATGAATCCCACCCTTAAAAACTTTTCGCTCAATAAAAGACTAGAACACTAACAGGGTAAAATAGACAATCTGAAGAACAAGTAAAATTCTTTTTTAAACCAATGAGCAAATATATAAGGCGCGCCTAAACAATCAACTAGCGGAAGCAAAGGAGAGCAATCAACCCACTGCACAGGTAAAAACAAGAATGCTCATACAACCTGTGAAGGAGGTAGAAGACAAGGAACAAGCGCACAAACCCAACCACACTGCACAGACGATTTTTAGGTGGTTCGATCACCAAGACCTACGTCCACCCCTCACTCCAAACTGGAGTGAGGCTTCCACTAGCTAACGCTAGAACAGCAGACTCAGTCTGTAAACACTTGCTACCAAACAGCTTGACCAAGGGAACAACCTCCCCTCTTCCTCCAAACCGGAGGGAACCACTAGTGACACCCAGTCACTAGCAAACTAGAGACCGAGGTCTCTCTTCCTCTGAAACCCAGAGGGAACACCTAGACTTGCAACCCACAAGACCAGAACCGGAGACGAATCTCCCTTCCTCCAAACTGGAGGGGAAACCACAAGTGGCAACCTGTCACTTGCAAACCGGAGACAAGTCTCCCTTCTCTTGAGACCACAAGAGGAACACCGATCTCTAACTAGAGAATCGGAAAGCACAGTGATCAAATAAAAGGAAAATAAGAAATGAAAATACAGCAATGGGAAAGCTAGAAACGCAATGTAAAATGTAGCTCTCGCAGGAGCAAGTCTGGCTTGGATTTGATCCAAATGCCAGTGAACAGATCTTCTGAAGAATCCTCTTTCTTCTTCTTCACGAACCCTCTCTCTGTCTTTCTCTTTTTCTTTTTCTTCTTCTGCTCTCTCACTCTAGCTCTCAGATTCTCTTTCTCGATCTCTGTTCTGCTCTCTCTATTCTTCTGCTCAGGCTCACTCTTCTTCTTTCTTCTTCTTCTTCTTGTGCTTCTCTGCTGCTCTCACCTTCTTCTATCACAGTCTCCATTTTTCATCACTCTTGCTCGATCGCTTCTATTTATATCAGCAGCAGATGTAGGGCGTGTGCCCTCTCTGTCCAAATAACCTAGGATCACGTGCCAGGTGCCAACCTCGGATCACGTGCCCAATCGTCAGCCTGTACAATGACATAGTTACTTCAGTCGATCAACAATGAATGTATAGACTTAATGAAATAATGCATGAACAAAATAGAAAGGAATGTGCAGACTTCTGTGAGACACATGAAGCAATCGAATGTATAGACATGCAACAAGGAGTGTATAGACTTGATGTTTACATGCATGAGAACTCAATGTACAGACTTGATGTGCCTACACCAGACGACACCAGTGTACAGACTTGAATGCTCGAAGCACACAATGTATAGACTTTGAAGCATGTGAACACGGCACTATATAGACTTGAAGTGAATGCAATGCAGACACAAGAGTGTATAGACTTTCAATGCGTGCGGCGATGACAATGAATGGACTTGTGTGTGTAGGCTGTACAGACTTGATAGCGTGCATGCTGCAAGGCAATGGATGGACAGACTTGACCGATCTGGCTTTATAGATTTGATGTGTGTGTGCTAGACAATGTATAGACTTGGGTGACGATGCATGAGACGATGCATTGTATAGACTTAGCGATGCATGCAGAAGCCAACGATGTACATACTTTGCCAATGTATAGACTTTAAGTCTAATGTAAAAGGTTGTGCAGACTTTGGGACTTAATGCATGGTGGCGAATGTACAGACTTTGTCTGTGATGTGCAGACTTGCTATGTCTGCGAGACATGCAATGTACAGACTTGATGGCGTGAAGTTCTGAATGCATATGAGAAAGTAGTGTACAGACTTCAGATGCAGCATATAGGCAAGTATGTACATTGTGAGAATGTGTAGACTTTGAATGTCTTCATGCGACCTCAATGTACACACTTGACAAATGATGTATGAACATATCAGAAAGGAATGTGCAGACTTCTGTGTGCGAGCAGTGTGCAAACAACGTATAGACACTGGCTGTATAGACTTGAGCGAGTGCAAACAATGTGCAGACTTGATGCACGAAGTGTGCACAAGAACACGAATGTACAGACTTGCTACGACATCAAAGCAACCATGACAGTGTACAGACTTGTTTTGTGCAACATAAAGAGGCTGTACTGACTTCACCTGAGCATTGGCAAGAGATGCATTGGCTATACAGACTTGCTGTGCCTAAAGAAGGGCAATGTACAGACTTGAGATCAAGGGATGCACAACCATTGGAATGTACAGCCTTTGGATGAACTATGCGAGGCAATTTATGGACTTGAATGTGTGCACAGGCTGTACAGACTTTGACAGCGTGTATAGACTTTGATGCCCAAATGCAATGTATGGACTTAACGTGAAAGCGAGAAGACGCTAAGTGAGACGGAGGTATAGACTTTAGTTAACGAATAGATGCATGAACTATGCACATGCATGAAGAGTGTACAGACTTGCATGAGACGCTGGGTAAGACGGTGGATGTACAGACTTGGGCTGTACAGACTTTAAAGCTCAACTGAGACGGTGGATGTACAGACTTTATGTCCAAATGAGACGCTAAGTGAGACGGACCTCACAGGCTGTATAGACTTGCAAGTGCAATGTAGGTAAAGATGCCAATGTATAGACTTGAGAGTTCAACGAGAAATGCACTGACGATGTACATACTTCCTATATGCTCAAGTCCAATGTATAGACTTGACAATGCATGGACTATGAATGAATGAGCATGTATTGTATAGACTCTAAAAGAGACTGTACAGACTTGGTCCCATGTACAATGCAATGTGTAGACTTTGACGATGCATGAACAAGTGGCGATGTACATACTTGGTAGACGATGCATGCACAAGACGCTAAGGAATGTACAGACTTTGCGAGCTCTGTACAGACTTGATCTGAATGCATGGACTATGCCCTTGAAGAATGTACAGACTTCGAAGAAGGCATGCACTTACTATGTTATGCTTGGGATGTACAGACTTCGTAGAAGGCATGTGCAGTGATGTATAGACTTGTTAAAGTAATGCATGTAGACTTGCTGTGCATGAATGTATAGACTTCAAAGTATATGCAATGCAAGGACTATACATACTTCAATGTAAAGACTTGCGAGTGCAGCAGCCAAGGATGTGTTGACTATGCAGTGATGTGCAGACTATGCAGCAATCTACAGGCAATGTGCAGACTCTGTTACATGAATGCATCGACCAGATGTCAGACAGATATAATGGAATGTCATTCACAAGCATACATTCACAAATATATGAACACATATCAATACACTTAAATGAATCAGCAAGGTCTTTCATGCACACTTACATATGGTGACTTATAGTGTTTGCTATCATCAAAACCACAGGGGCACAATAGCTTAAGGTTTGGCTTGTTATAACCTACCTTAAACGGAGGAAGAATGAAGAAGAGGGGACGACGACGCACTGCGGACACCCTGCCGGTGATCGCCGGAATTCTCCCTCCACCTGAGCTCTCGTCGGCCACCACAGCACCCAAACGAAAATAGGGTTCCTAAGGGTCATTTTTATAGGTCACACAAGGTCTAGAGTCTTCTATTCGCGGAGATAGAGTCCAAGCAAGTTGGACACGCGCGAATCACGCGGATAGGGTTGGCCGCCGCCTTCTAAACCGAAATTCGCCCTCTAAGGCTTAGGGTTTCGAGGAGAACTAAGAGGGGAAACGATCCTCTCATCATAGCCTTCCATTTGGATCCGGTCTCAGCCTAAATGATCGGGTATTGGGCACAAATTTCACGTTTTAAGGTCAATTAGGTTTGAGTGTGATTTGGGCCTTAATCAGTTAATTTGGCTTGTTTACGAATTTTATTTGGGCCGGTCATTGAAGACACTATTGTTAAACGTTTTATCCTCTACAATATTCTAAATTTTCCATATTTTTATAAAATAGTCAAAATTTAACTTACTCTATTTATCAAAGATTTTCTAATTAATTTCTTATAAATTTTCTAGAAATTTTTATTTGTTAATAAATCGGGGTATTACACCCTCCTCCACTTCGAAGAATTTGGTCTCCCAAATTCACTGCACTTTAACACGATGGGGAGTGGAACAACTCACCTAGAACAAGTCGGAATACTATTTTTGCATGGTATCTTCTGACTCCCAAGTAGCTTCTTCAGTTCTACGCCGACTCCATTGCACCTTGACCATAGGTATAGACCAGTTCCTGAGCTATTGCTGCTTACGATCCAAAATCTTAACAGGTCTTTCTTCATAAGTCAAATCTTCCTTTAACTAAAGATCCGCATGCTGAATGACATGAGTAGGGTCATATACATATTTTCTCAACATCGACACATGGAAGACATTGTGTACTCCAGATAACTGAGGTGGTAGTGCCAGACGGTACGTAACCTTCCCCACTCTTTCCAAAATCTCTAATGGACCGACATATCTGGGACTTAGCTTGCCTTGAATGCCAAATCTTCGGATTCCTCTTATAGGAGAAACTTTCAAAAACACATGTTCACCAACTTGAAATTCCAAGTCCCTCCTTCTATGGCCTGCATAACTCTTCTGTCTCGATTGTGCCACTTGTAATCAGTCTCTAATAATACGAATTATTTTTGATGATTCAGAAATAAGATCTGGCCCCAGCCATTTCTTCTCACCAACCTCGTTCCAACACAATGGAGACCGACAGCTTCTTCCATACATAGCCATCTGAATGCTGGACTGATAACTATTATTATAAGAAAATTCAATCAAGGCCAAGTGATCACTCCAACTGCCTCCGAAATCAATCATGCAGGCTCTCAACATATCTTCCACTATCTGTTGGTTCTTTCCGTCTGTCCGTCTGTTTGTGGACGAAAAGCAGTACTGAAATTCAGACGGGTTCCCAAAGATTCTTGCAATCCTTTCCAAAAATGTGAAGTGAATCAGGGGTCTCTATCAAACACAATACTGACCGAAATACCATGGAGTCGCACCACTTCCTTCATATATAAAGCTGCTAGAACATCAATAGTCCACTTAGATTTAATAGTCAAGAAATGGGCGGACTTTGTCAATCGGTCAATGATAACCCAAATTGCATCAAATCCGTTACAAGTCCTAGGTAGACCCATAATGAATTCCATACCAATACTTTCCCACTTCCATTGAGGTATGTCTAGTGGTTTCAACTTCCCTGCGGGTCTGAAATGCTCGGCCTTAACTTGCTGACACACCAAGCATCTATTCACAAATTCTGCAATTTCCTTTTTCATTTTTGGTCACCAGAAAGATCTTTTCAAATCTTTAAACATCTTCGTACCTCCAGGATGAATGGTATATCAGGATCTATGAGCTTCCTCGAGGATCTTGTTTTTAGCTTCAGCCACATCAGGTACACAAGTCCTTCCATGAAATAATAGTCTGCCATCATCAGCTATGATGAATTCCGGTCTGCTACTTAAGCTCTCCTTGATTTCTACCAACTCCGGGTCATTGTATTGCAAGGACTTGATTCCTGCCAATAATTCTGGTTTAAGTTGAAAATGAGCAATCATAACTCGATCCTTGTCAACATTAATATCCAACCCGGCTAATTGCTCCAACAGCTTCCATTCATGCATCATGAGACTTGACAATTTAGCCATTTCCTTGCGGCTTAGGGCATCCGCCACCACATTACCCTTCCCAGGATGATATTCTATGGAGAAGTCGAAATCCTTTAGATACTCCAACCATCTTCTCTGCCTCATATTGAGCTCTTTCTGAGAAAATAAATACTTCGAACTCTTGTGATCTGTAAATACTGTGAATGTCTCTCCATATAAGTAATGCCTCCACATCTTCAAGGTAAAAACTACGGCTACTAGCTCCAAATCATGGATAGGATAATTCTCATCATGCTTTCTCAACTGCCTAGAAGAATAGGCTATCACTTTCTCGTGCTGCATAAGCACACATCCTAAACCAATTCTCGAAGCATCGGTGTACACCACGAAGCCTCCTTCTCCATATGGTAATATTAAAACAGGGGTAGTAGTTAAACATTCCTTCAAAGTCTGGAAGCTTTTCTCACAATCTTCCGTCCAATCAAACTTATTCTCCTTGCGGGTTAATCTTGTTAAGGGTACCGCAATCTTGGAGAAATCTTTAATAAACCTCCAATAATATCCTGCCAATCCTAGGAAGCTTCTAACTTCTGTTACACTAGTAGGCCTGTCCCAATCTTTAACTGTCTCTACCTTCGCCGGATCAATAGAAATAACTTCTTTCGTAATGATATACCCTAGAAAGGACACCTCTTGTAGCCAAAATTCACACTTGCTAAACTTGGCGTATAACTGATGGTCTCTCAATAATTGTAACGCCATCCTCAAATGTTCAGCATGTTCTTCCTCACTCTTGGAATAAATCAGATTGTCATCAATAAACACAACGACCCATTGATCCAGATAAATGTTCTTCCTCACTCTTGGAATACATCGTTCATCAACTGCATGAAAGCTGTAGGTGCATTCGTTAGTCCAAAAGGCATTACAATAAATTCAAAGTGCCCGTACCTGCTACGAAAAGCTGTCTTATAAATATCATCATCCTTAATCCGCTAATGATGATAGCCTGATCGAAGATCAATCTTAGAGAAATACTGAGCTCATGCTATCTAATCAAATAACTCATCAATCCTCGGCAATGGATATTTATGTTTTATAGTCAACTGGTTCAGTTGCCGATAATCAATACACAACCTCATCGAGCCATCCTTCTTCCTTACAAATAACACTGGAGCCCCCCATGGGGATGTACTTGGACGAACAAACCCCTTCTCAAGTAATTCCATTAACTGCTGCTTTAACCTCAGCTCTGCAGGAGACATAAGATAAGGAGCCTTAGAAATAGGGGTCACCCCAGGAATTAAATCGATGGAAAAGATAACTTTCCTCTTCAGTGGAAGCCCTGGCAATTCCTCAGAAAAAACATCTGGAAAATCTCGGATGATAGGAATGTCCTGAATCTCAATCTTCTTCTCAGGGGTCACATAAACAAAAGCTAAAAATGCGTGACATCCTCTCTGCATCAACTTATTGGCTCGGATGGTCGAGATAAGTGGCACAGATCTATGGTGCCTAATCCCTATAAAAGAAAGTCCCGGGTGTCTCGAAAAAGACACAGAACTGGAACTACAATGGACATTGGCCTCATGCTTAGCCAACCAATCCGCTCCTAGAATTACATCATAGTCATTCATATCCATGCGAACCAGATCGGCTGGCAAATTCAATTCATCAACCATGACCTTCCTAGAAGGATAAAAATACTTAATCGCTGATCTAGAGCCAATAGGAGTTGATATCTCTAAGGGAGAATTCATCAAAACCGGCTTCACAGCTAATGTCTTAGCAAATTTCAATGAAACAAATGAATGAGTGGCACCAGTATCGAAAAGAATAAAACCTGACTTTCCATGAACAATAACAGTACCTTCTACGAGTCCACCCTCCTCGGTGGTGCCTGCATCCTCCTCTTGTAGGGCCTGGAGCTTGCCCTGCTACTTCTTACCGCCTTGAGGTTTCGTCGGGGTAGCTTGCTCAGATAAAAGAGGACACTCTTGAATGCGGTGATCCCTACTCCCGCAACGTAAATAGGCACCCAGCTTGCGCCAGCACTCTTCCATCTTGTGACCGGGACGATCACAATACTTGCATACGCCCTTGAATGGAACAATCGGGCCAGGCTTCTTGTCCTCATTCTTGGACATTTTCCCCTTCCATGAACCAGACCCGCCATTGGGCCTCTTCTTGCTATTCCCGGGTTTAGCACTCTCGGAACTAGTAGGTTGCTCCTTTTTAACATTCTTCCCATGGATTTTCTCCGTCATTTCCAAAGTATCTTCTAAAACTTGGGCCTTCCTCACCATCTCTGCATAGGTTTGAATCTTTATCGACGCCAACTGGTTAATATAATGCAACTTTAGCCCATTGAGGAAACGTTTCGCCTTCATCTTCTCTGTGGAAATCAAATGAGTAGCATAACGAGAGAGTCTAGAAAACTGGGCTTCGTACTCCGCTACTGATAGACTTCGCTGCTTCAAAGCAGCAAACTCCACCGCTTTCTTCTATTGAATTCTGTCGGAAAAGTACTTGCTATTGAAGAATTCTTCGAATTCCTTCCAGGAAATTTGTCTGTTACCGAGGGTCGCCTTTACTGACTCCCACCAAGTCCTAGCATCACGTTCCAACTGGAAGGTTGTTAAAAGCACACGCTCCTAGTCGCTGCATTGCATAACTTCAAAAAATGTCTCCATCTCCTTAAGCCAGTGTTCGGCTTCATCGGGATCAATTGAACCTCCAAAACGTGGGGGATTTATCCCATGAAAACTCCTGTGCAGATCACCAGCACCATGATTTGCCGCTCCACCTTGGGCCACTTGTTGCAAAGATCGTGTGAGTCCTTGGACGGTCCGCTGCATGTCCCGCCACTGTGCAGGCTCAGCTGCCATCAGAACGTCCTGCACGAGAATGATTTATCTTAAGTTTATTTAGGAGAAAGAGTTTTAGAGTTGATTATTAACTCAACCCAAGTCTCTACCCAAATTCTCACTAGGTTGTGTCCTTAGACTTATAACAAGGGTATAGGTTCTACGACAACCTCTTAAAATCCTAGAACTTAGATAACCTAGGAATATTAGAAACTTAGGCTCTGATACCACCTAACTGTCACGTCCCGACGCGGAATATCGGGACTGGCAGTAGAAACAAGTAATAACAATTTGTTGATTTCTAGACATGATATGCTAAAACATAAGGATTTATCACGAACATAACTCCATTAATTAAATAACAAATTCATAATCCATGATCCCATTACAACTCCATCTTAAACAACCTTAATGAAATTCCACCACAACATTAAACTACATTACATTGACTGACTACCCATTGCAACTCTTTGATCCACATTCTAAAACACAATTAAACATAGACCATTATTCTGGCTCCACAGCATCTAACTGGCTCGCTCCATGATCAACATTCTTGCCCGTTCCCATCGGATTGCGAGTCCTCACTTGAGCTACCTGAAATGGGGGAAAGAACTAGGTAAGCGAACGCTAAGTAGGTAATAACAGGTAAGTTTAAGTAATTAACCAATTAAATTACATGTTTGAGCGCGTAAATAAAGAACGAAAAGGACATAACTATGCAACAAAATAATGAAAGGAAGGCAAGAACATGATAAAACCGGGAATTTGGCCAACAAGCAAGATTTAACCAAGTCAAGAGAAATTCAAGTAAGAGATTATTGTCATAGACATCACGCTAGTCATGCACTCGGTGCAATGCCTCACCATGTCATTCAAACTCCCCGGGGCACAAGTACTTTTCGGGCGCTTCTCCCAGGACCAGGCCGGGCCCTTACGATGCGTTGGCATTGATTTGTTGGATCCAAGATCCTAAGTTATGTCTAGACATTAATCAAGTTAGATGGCCAATACTTCAAGATATGGAACTTACCAAAATTTCAAGGGTAAGTTGATGCAGACATCTTGTCTGGAAAGTTCAAGTTATCAAGAACCAATCAGGTCCTTGGATTCAAACACGAATACCCACGGAAAACACTTCCTGATGATAAGCGGTCAAAACTGTGCGGCTCAAGCAATGCACAGTCTAAATTGGACCGTTCAGGACAGAGATGGGATTAGGACTAGCCATACCGAAGTCAAGGATACACGGTCTATGTAGGGCCGCACGAGGAATTGCACGGTTGAAAATGGGCCGTTCACGACTAGTAGAGCTCGGAAGCCCAAGAATAAGATAAACGGTCCATATAGGGCCGCTCAAAAGACAGATGGTCCAATAAGACCCGCTCTATTACATGGGCGGTTCCAATAGGTCCGTTCAACTTAATCAACTAGAAGTCTACCCAAACGAGCTCCGGGCTGCCATAAGTGGGGCAGAACTGAACCAGGGTCCAGCCCACTCTCCACTGGTCAACCTAGGGCTTATTGGGTCGAGCCAAACACAATTTGGTCGAAGATAGATCAAGTTAAACGAACAATGTAGTGGCACTTGGCCAGGGTTGCACAGTTATTTATGGGCCGCCCGATATGATAAACGGTCCCTTTCAGGTCGCGCAAATCTCAGGGGGTCCAAGTTGAGCCGTGACTGACAATATGATAACCCAAGCGATTCGATTATGTACACAGGTTCAGGCCTTGGTGGTACAACATGCCCGGCGTCCTAGTGGGAATCCCAGGCTCGCAGGGGCTTACGGAGGTCCCGTAATGAAGGTCCTAGTCTGACGGAAGGAATATCCAGCGGAGAGTCCCAAACATTACAAGGAAATAGGGCTAATAAAACATCGGAAACCAGTGAGACGGTCAGTCAATCCTACCGGAGTATACGACTGTCATACAACCCTAACAAAATTTTCAATTTAATAATAGATTCATGATTAATACTAACATTCATTGAAGAGGACGATATTAGGTCAAGATGAATAAATCAGCAAGAGTTATAATCATTTACTGTTATAATTTTCCAGGGTTTTTACGCATGTTGCTAACTTACATTTAACCACTAATCTACTATCAAAAAGCATGCGATGAGCGATAACTTAATCAATTATGTAAAGATGCATGGTCTAGTAGGGACCTTTCATCCTCCTCGGCGGTCGCACGACAGGCCGTTTAGCCCCCTCAGGTCAGAAGGCCTTCTGGAGATGAGCGGTCTGTAATGAGCCGCTGGGGGAGACGAACGGTCAATCACTGGCCGCCTGACAGAAGGGCAGTCTAGGTCAAGACGCTCTTCCGAAAATATAATACGAATCAAAACACATAAACGGTCAGTAATATGCCGCCTAACAAGGTTGGGCGGTCTATCGTGAGGCCGCATAAGTCAAAAAACACTCAAGCCCCCTTTCGCCCTGCCCGCCTCCGGCGAGTTGGCTAGGGTTACAATAAATTACAAAATACACATAGCATAGAGCATGATAATTAGGGCTTTTGGATTCAAAAGAAAGTGCACGGAATATTCTACAAGATAACGTAAATAATTTAAGATTTGTGCCTGTAATCCCTACTTACAACGAGAGGAATTAAGTGAAACCCTAGATGTGACACGCTTCTACTAAACCCTAAAATTCTCGCATGATACTAAGCAACTTTTAGGGCTTTTGCGTTCAATAGACAGGGCACTCGATGCTGGTTCTAACTATATATGATACTTAAGGTTTGGCTTGTTATAACCTACCTTAAACGGAGGAAGAAGGAAGAAGAGGGGACGACGACGTGCTACGGACACCCTGCCGGTGATCGTCGGAATTCTCCCTCCACCTGAGCTCTCGTCGGCCACCACAGGACCCAAACGAAAATAGGGTTCCTAAGGGTCATTTTTATAGGTCACACAAGGTCTAGAGTCTTCTATTCGCGGAGATAGAGTCCAAGCAAGTTGGACGTGCGCGAATCGCGTGGATAGGGTTGGCCGCCACCTTCTAAACTGAAATTCGCCCTCTAAGGCTTAGGGTTTCGAGGAGAACTAAGAGGGCAAACGATCCTCTCATCCTAGCCTTCAATTTGGATCCGGTCTCAGCCTAAATGATCGGGTATTGGGCTCAAATTTTGTGTTTTAAGGTCAATTAGGTTTAAGTGTGATTTGGGTCTTAATCAATTAATTTGGCTTGTTTGCGAATTTTATTTGGGCCGGTCATTGAAGACACTATTGTTAAACGTTTTATTCTCTACAAGATTCTAAATTTTCAGATTTTTATAAAATACTCAAAATTTAACTTACTCTATTTATCAAAGATTTTCTAATTATTTTATTATAAATTTTCTAAAAAAATTTATTTGTTAATAAATCGGGGTATTACAAGGTGCGTCTTGCAACCTTTCAACTTAACAAAGATGCTCGCACACGGTGGAAGTCGGTTCCGGCACCTCCGGCCGTTGCACCTCATACTTGGGACGGTTTTCTTACCCTATTCCGTGCCAAGTACTTTTCTGAGCACGTAAAAGAGAGAAAGGCTATGGAGTTCGCCGCTCTTCGGCAAGGAATGATGGCAGTTACCGAATATGAACTGCAATTCTCAAGGCTTGCACCTTACGCACCGCATCTTATAAGCACCGATTTATTGAAGGTAAATGGGTTCATGGACGGGTTACGGCCCGGTTTCATTCAGCAGCTAGGGACCCAAAATATCCATACTTATGCGGAGATGGTTCTGCGAGCATACTTATGTGAAAGGACCTTATAAAAGGTCAAAAAATTGAAAGGAAAAGGAGAAGAATCTAGCCGACGCTCAGATCGGAGTTATAAGAAAGAAAAGTTCAGCATCACGGAGCCCTACAAAAGCCGTGATAGTAAGAAAAGATCCAGGAATGGGATAATTGGAAGTTCCCATAAGCAAAAGAAAGTCAAGGAAGAGAAGGAACAAGTTGCTACAGCTTGCACATTTTGCGAAAAATTTGGCCATTCGGCTGAGGAATGCTGGAATCGCCTCGACGCTTGTTTACGTTGTGGAAGCAGGGAGCATCGCATGCCAGATTACCCCCTTATGAAAGACCAATCGTCTGGTGAAGGACGTAGGAGGCAGGCTCGCCTTAATGCCGTTTTAGAAGAAGAGGAAGTGCCTAGGGATGGTGGGCTTATGGAAGGTACTCTTCAAATTTGTTCTCGTCCTGCATTTGTACTATTTGACACGGGTGCCTCTCATTCTTTTATCTCCACTACTTTTTCAAAAACATTATCAATTGCATCAGTCCCCTTACGTTTAGATCTCGCTATTTCCACACCCTTAGGTTCTGGAACAAAGCTTACCGACTATTATCCTTATAGCGAAGTGATAGTAGAAGGTCATAATCTCCTCGCAAACTTAGTATGCCTTGACATGAAAGGTTATGATGCATTTTAGGGGTAGATTGGCTTGTAGATCATGATGCTTATATCAATTGCCGCAATAGGATTATATCCTTTTTTAAACCCGGTCTTCCAAGATTTTCCTTCCTTGGCATTAAGTACAAGAAGTATCCTACTATCATATCTTCTCTTTACGCTTGCAAACTTATCTCGCAAGGATGTGAAGCTTTTCTTGCTTCTGTTATTGTTACCGAATCCAAGGAGATTATCTTAGCAGGCATTCCTATTGTAAATGAGTTCCCATCCGAATTACACAATTTACCACCCGAGAGGGAAGTAAACTTCACTATTGAACTCATTCCAGGAGCAGCACCTGTTTCTATAGCCCCTTACAGGATGTCCCCCACAGAACTCAAGGAAGTAAAGAAGCAGTTGCATGAACTACTGGATAAGGGCTTTATAAGACCTAGCACATCTCCTTGGGGTGCGCCGATTCTATTTGTCAAAAAGAAGGATGGTTCTCTCAGGCTATGCATCGATTACTTGTGACTGAATCAACTTACAATTAAAAATAAGTATCCGTTGCCGCGTATTGATGAGCTCTTCGATCAACTTTTGGGAGCAAAATATTTTTCAAGATTGACCTCAGATCAGGTTATCATCAGCTTAGAATTAAAGAAGAGGGCATTTATAAATCGGATTTTGGAAGTCGTTATGGCCACTATGAATCCGTGGTAATGTCGTTCGGGTTAACTAATGCCCCAGCATCATTTATGCAACTTATGAATAGTATTTTTCAACCATATCTGGACCAATTCATCGTCGTCTTCATCGATGACATCTTGATGTATTCCAAGACAAAGAAAGAACATGAAGAACATCTGAAGATAGCTTTGTAAACACTTAGAGAACATAAACTTTAAGCCAAGCTTAATAAGTGTAAGTTTTGGCTCAAGGAAGTTTCATTCCTAGGCCACATTATTTTAAAAGAAGGTATCACCGTGGATCCTTCTAAGGTAGAAGCTGTCAAGAATTGGAGCCGGCCAACGACCGTATCGGAAGTACGAAGTTTTCTTGATCTAGTTGGTTATTATAGAAGATTAATTAAATATTTTTCAAAGATTACAGTTCCTTTAACTAGACTCACGAGAAAAGAAAATCCTTTTGTCTGGTCAGAGGAATGTGAGAAGAGTTTCCAAACTCTTAAGAATCATCTTACTACAGCTCCTATTCTATCACTACCGGTGGAAGGTGGTGTATTCGAAGTATATACGGATGCATCTGGCATTAGCCTAGGGTGTGTCCTCATGCAAAATGGAAGAGTAATCTGTTATTCTTCTAGACAATTGAAGCATCATGAGGAAAATTATCCTGTGCATGATTTGGAATTAGTAGTTGTCATTTTCACCTTGAAAATTTGGCGCCATTATCTCTATGGAGAAAAGTTTATGGTCTACTCGGACCACAAAAGCTTGAAGTACTTATTTTCTCAAAAAGAGCTAAATATGAGGCAGAGGAGATGGTTAGAATATCTCAAAGACTTTGATTTTACTGTTTAATATCATCCTGGCTAGGCTAATGCTGTTGCAGATGCACTCAGCAGAAAACTAATGTGTATGCTATCAAGTTTCATGATTAGTATGACTAATCTTATTCCTCAATTTGCTAAGTTGAACTTAGATATTGACAGGAAGGAGGACTGTTTCCTAGCTAATATTCAAGCTCAACCTATGTTGATAAAAGATCTGGTCAAGCTGCAAAATGGTGATCCTATATTATTAGAGATCAAGGCCAATATTGAACAAAGGCTGGATTTTTCTATTAAGGATGGAAGATTGCTATTTAAAGACCGAGTATGTGTACCGGATCATGAGGAGACAAAGAAATTAATTCTAGATGAAGCACATAAGTCCAGGTACGCCATTCACCCTGGTAGTACAAAAATGTATCAGGATCTCAAAAGAGATTTCCGGTGGCCCAACATGAAGAGAGAAATAGTTGATTTCGTGTCTCGATGTCTCACTTGTCAACAAGTAAAGGTAGAGCATTTTACGCCCGCAGGTAAACTACATCTCTTGAATATTCCCGAATGGAAGTGGGAGTATAGGGATGGATTTTATTATCGGGTTACCTAAGACAAGAGGTGGACACGATGGTATATGGGTAATCATAGACCGATTGACTAAGTCTGCATATTTTATACCAATTAAAAGTCGATGGTCTGTGGATATCGTAACAGCATTGTACATAAAGGAGATTATCAAATTACATGGTGTCCCTATTACTATTATATCTGATAGAAATCCTCGATTTACATCACAGTTCTGGAAGGGTCTACAACATTCACTAGGGACTAGATTGAATTTTAGCACAACATTTCATCCACAAACTGATGGTCAAACGGAAAGAACAAATCAGGTGGTAGAGGATATGCTCAGGGCTTGTGCAATTGATTTTGGAGGAAGTTGGCATGATCACTTGCCTCTGGTAGAATTTGCATATAACAACAGTTACTAGGCCAGTATACATATGGCACCATTTGAAGCTTTATACGGAAGAAGCTGTAGATCACTAATATGTTGGAATGAAATCGGGGGGGAAAGACAAGTTCTAGGCCCCGACTTTATCAGGGATTCATCAGAGAAAATCAAGCTTATTTGAGAAAGATTGCAGATGGCCCAAGATAAGCAAAAGTCTTATGTTGATAATCGAAGGCGCGACTTGGAGTTTCAGGTTAGGAATCATGTGTATCTAAGGGTTTCTCCGGGTCGTGGTATTCGAAGATTTGACATTAAAGGAAAGCTAACTCTCAGGTTCATTGGTCTGTTTGAAATTCTCGAAAGGGTCGGTGAAGTGGCTTATAGACTAGCTTTACCTCCACAATTAGCAGGAGTTCATGACGTATTTCACGTCTCTATGCTGAAGAAGTATGTATATGATCCTGACCATATTATCACTTA
Organism: Amorphophallus konjac; assembly: GCA_022559845.1. NCBI lineage: Eukaryota > Viridiplantae > Streptophyta > Magnoliopsida > Alismatales > Araceae > Amorphophallus > Amorphophallus konjac. The sequence goes on along the minus strand of CM040127.1, from coordinate 139,354,589 downwards.
TGACAATCTGGAGATTCAGAAGGATATGGCGTACGAGCAAACGCCAATAAAGATTCTGGAACGAGAAGTGCGTCAACTAAGAAATAAAGTTATTCCTATGGTCAAGATTCAATGGAAGAAAATATGGCCATATGAAGCAACATCGAAAACTGAAGCAACCATGCAGAAAAAATTTCCAAAATTATTCAACTGTAAGTACACTCTCCATAATCCGTGTATTGAATTTGAGGACCAAATTATTCTAAGTGGGGAGGGTGTAGTGCCCCAAAATTTATGTAATTTATTCTGAATTATTTATACAATTTTCTAGAATTTATTAGGAATTTATAAGGGCTAAATAGATTAATAAATAGATTATTGGATCAATAAATCATTATAAGGCCTAATTGTGTTAAATAATTAACCTAGCCTATTTAAATAAAATCCATAATGTTTAAGGACCAAGCCCATTAAGTTTGGCCCATATTCTAGAAGGTTATTTAGCCTATTCACATATTTTGAGGATAAATACTATTTTTATAGATAATTATATTATATAAACGAATAAAAGAGTTTTATTCATTTGAAATTCTGCACACGTTGGATGTAACGGTCTATCGTACAACCGTCACATGCATGTAACGTACCTAGACTGATGCGTTACACCCTGATAGTTCCGTGAATGAAAGAACGAGTAAAAAGATTAGAACTTTGGGATCCTATCTGCAAGAGATCGACTTGGGAGAGTTTATAACATCACTAAGGACTCTTAGGGATTAGGTTCTGGCATATTAAAGACTCTAGAATGGATCTAATCTTCAAACCCTAGCCAAAACCCTATAAATAGGACCTAGTTCTGAACTGAGGGACCCTTACTTTTGGCTCGTGAAGAATCAAGGTAAGGAGTCATAATTTTGGGTAAGTTCTTTAGAAGATTTTGTTTAGTATACTATAGACTAATAGCTCTCCAAATTTCATGCTAGGAGATCAACCAACCAATGAGACTGAAGCTTCCAAAGTTGCTGGTCGGACCTTAGCAACCCAGGAATCTGAACGAAAGTCCTCTGAAGATCAGGAGATTAGGACATCTAAACGAGGTAATTAGAATTCAATCATTTAGAACTTTTTGTTCACCATAGTTTCATCTTCTTACCCTCAAAATTTCACGTCCTTAGGTCAGGAGACTGAGGAGCTAGAGCATCGTGGAGTTGCTGGAAAATCACTGGAAAAGGAGAACTAGGGCACGGTTTTGAGACTCAAATTAGAAGCTTAAAGCCTAGTTAAGAGGTAGGTCATCTCATGATTGGCAAAAATATCTTGTTAGGGATAAAAGCCCTCTGGTTTTGATTGGTTTCATGCATTATCGATCATGAATTTCATGTTTTAGTGGGTTCATGTATACATACATATCCTTAGCCCTAATCAAAGATCAAAGAAATTATCTTGTCTATTCACTAAAACCCATGCATGTAGTTAGCCTATACTTTGTTCATCATGCCTAGAATAATTGTAGTATTTTGATTTCCAGACATGTTATGTTTTCATAAACTTTTACTTTATTTTACTGCCAGTAGACGATCTGACACATCAAGGTAAGACCGTCACAATGATCTAACGGCCTTACGATAAGCCGTCACACCTTCTGTTGTTTTTAAATTTCTTTATCATCTCTGACGGCCTAGACTCAGTGCGTTACAACACTGTAACGGTCCCACGATAAATCGTCACAATCACTGTGATGCCCCGTTCTAGACCGTTAGAGTAACTATAGATAGAATTGAAGAACAGTCACATTAACTTATAAATATGCCTAGTTATATAAGTTTTGACATGTTGATATGAGTTTAAATTTATTAATTGGTTCATGATAAGTATCGCATGTTAAAAGCATCTTGAATTATTTTATGAATATGTTAATTTCATGCCAAAGCACTATAGTTTGTATTAACTTCATGATTTTAAATGATGTATTGACGGAGTTTTATCTTGGTTTCACGTTGTTACACATTCTCTCTCTATCTATAGAGTCATTTCTTTAAGTACATGGCACATATTCCGATATGTTGTCCATTAGTTTACACTTTGCACTATAGGAACATTATTCTTGGACATGAGGACCTCTCTATTGGATATTCCTTCCAATGGACTAGGAAATATTATTTCAAGGCCTCCATAATTCTCTGCGAGCCTGGGATTCCCACTAGGACGCCGAGTTGGTTGTACCATTAAAACCCATTGATTGGATTATACTATCGATGTTTCTGGTTATCAGTAGTGTAACGGATCTATATTGGACCATCAGGCACATGTAACAGCCCAATATACGACCGTCACATTCAACTGAGTGCGATTTCTTGGTTCTGGATTGACCATTGTAACGGCCCAATACTGGAGCGTCACATCATGTAACGGCCTAATACACGACCGTCACACTGCTTGAGTATTTTAACCCGAGGTTTGACCAAGGGTTGATATTCCAAGGTTTCTAGGTGGACTATTGATGATCTAGAACTTATCATATTGATCAAGAAACCTAATATAATGAATGGAAAATAAAGAATGTACCGTTATGCTGCCGATTTATTTCCATGAGCATAACATAGTATAAATCATTCTTGATTTCTCATGATTCTTATTAAAGCATTCATTCATTGAATTATTGTTATCAAGATCTTGTTGGAATTGTACATTCTTGGGCAAACTTTGTTATTACATGCGTGGAAGTAGCTTGATTTATACTTGAAGATGCGATCGAGCACTGATTGTGTTCAAGAGCTCTATGCTAGTCCCCTCGGCTGATTGCCGGAAACATATTATTATAAACCATGGGGTATGATGCTACTGGTGTCGCATTGCACTGGGAGTACTTTCTCTATAAATAAGTGAAGATCCACGGCACAACATGAATTTATTGTACATGACTTGATATTCCACAGAAATTCACAAAGTACTTGCTTATAAGCAAAAGATACTGGAGTGATGATTATGTGGCATTGCTAGTACATTCTCGTTACATTCTTGTTCATGAAAGGCCAATAGCATGTTCTTGTTACACTCTTACTAGTTCATACTTGCTCTCATTGTATCTTAAATGATCATCTTTGTTACTTTCGGTATTCGCATGATTGATCGCATTCGCATGATTTTACCTTATTTCTTTAAAGCTAAAATGTTAATTACTTTAATGATGCCTTCATGTTGATGCGAAGATACCTACTGGGCAAGTGTGCTCATTACCTATTTCCAATCTTTTTTAGGAAATGAAAGTGATACGAATTCAGATTCGGGTTGTACAAGTAGCGGGTCCGAGAGCGAATGAAAGTCATATCAAATGGAGAGTGAAGACTTAGGAAGTCTACAATGTTACATCGAGTCTTTGTAATTTCTCATTTCTTGAGTCTAGTGGAATGGAAAATGATGGAAAGGTTATTGTAAAAGAATATTTTGATCATTTATGAAATAAAGTTGGAGTTTGACTAAATAATTGTGCAATTACATTTATGTGTGTGATTGTGTTACGCTCTGATCATTCTTGCTTGCAAGAGGCTTATCATGCCGGCTGTTCACATTTCTTGAGCGAGTCTTCCACTGTCATAAAGGCTCGGGGCGTGACAAATAGTGTAGATTCTAAACTTACCCTCATGCTCTACTTTTTTGAAGAAATTATGAAATTCAGAGAAGGTATCATTCTTGTGAGTTAAAAAGAAAATCTAAGTGAAGCGAGTAAAGTCATCAACTGTAACATAACTGAATCTCTTGCGACTCAAGTTGGCTGCCCTAGTTGGGCCAGACAAGTCCATATGAAGCAATTCAAGAGGCTTTGATGACATGGGTTCAGTTCTGAGTTTGAATGATTTTATTCTATGTTTTCTTAGGAAACATGCTTCATAGGTTTTGGTGTTCTTGTTAAATGACAATTTAGGTAACCCCTGAACCATATCAAGTTTGACCAGATTGTGCAACACACGATAACTTACATGCCCTAGTTTTCTATGCCATAGCCATGCACTCTCGGTTTGATTGGTAGTTAAGCACAAGTTTTTATTAAACGGCTCATATAAGTCTACCATGTACACATTATTGACTCTATGTCCCAAGAACTTGACTTCATTAGAACCTACTCCAAATATTTGACATTTATTGGTATCAAACAAAACTCTGTAACCTCTGTCACACAACTGGCTGATGCTCAGGAGATTATGTTACAAACCTTCAACTAGCATAACATTTTCAATGGAGTTTTTAGAGTTCTTACCTACTATTCCTGATGCAATTATTTTTCCCTAGTCCTTTCCTCAAAACTTCACCTGTCCAGACTCTATCTTGACTATCTAACTGAATTTTCTTTTGTCTCTCGTCATGTGCCTTGAGCAGCCACTATCTAAGTACGATCTATTGTATTTGGATGCTAGGCATTCCTGCAATTATAACTCAAGCAGACAGTTTTGGAACCCAAGCAAATTTGCGTCCCTTGTCACTATGCACTTCATGCAGGAAGGATTTTGGAATCCCGATTTGTCTGACAATTTTAGTTTTTATTTTAGACTGGTGTAGTGTATTCAATTTTTTTGACCTGTGATAGTTGTTTTGATAATTGTTCTAGTACCTCCCCCGGTTGAACTGAGATCTGTGATTGATTCTGTGGTTTTTATGGTTATATCCTCCGTTATAGGATTGTGCATGAGAGTAGAAATCTTTGTTCCTGCGTGAGTGCACATTAAAATTATTGCCCCACCGAGGTCTATATGACCTCTAGTGGTCAAGGAAGCACTCTCTCAGTTTGCCAATGTTTTGTTTTTGATTAGATCTAACAAATCTATTTGTTGTCGTGTACATAGGATGAGAGTGGGTCTATTGAGTTGGTCGAGTGGGTGGTTTCTGAATGGCTGACATCTGTTGACTGATTTTTTTCCTTATGATTATTCTGTGAAGTTGATCCCATTCTAGAGTGTTGAGGTGTGACCAATTTTCCTTTAGGTTTTTCAAAATTGATCGACATGACTTTCAGACCAAATTCTTTCTTGTTTGTACGATTAAATCCTAGACCTTCTTTGTTAAAGTTGACTTTAGTCCCCAACATTGCATCAAGGGTTTCTTTCCTTTTCATAAATTTCTCTAAGACAATATGTTTATCTATGACTTTCTTTTCAACTTTTGCAAGGTTTTGTAGGGTTTCGTGATTAACCCTTTTTATGGCTTCACATTGCTCTAGATTCAATTGACTTTCTCTCTGACTGTCCTGAAGTTTTAGTTTGAGTTCATCCATTTGTTTTTCAAGACTTTCCTTTTCTGATCTGCGATGTTCAAGCTTAGTTTTCACTTCTTTTGAATCCTCGATCTATTTTTTGAGATCTTCATTTTCAACTTTCAAACATTCCATTTTATCTTTATCTGAATGGCCATGAACAAGGTTATTTATTTTCTTTTTTATAATTCTAATATTTTTCAAGTAAATCAACATAGGCATCTTCCGAATCTTCAATTAAAAAATTGTCAAAGGGAGAAGTTACATCCTCATCACAGTCATCGGCCATCAAACATAGCATGTCCTCATCTTCTTCTGTCGAGGAGCTCTCATCTTTTTCTTCATCATCGCTCCATGTGCATATCATGGCCTTGGGATTCTTCTTTCCCTTAGCCATAATTGTTTTCTTAATCAACTCCGGGCATTCTCCATGCATATGCCTAGGGTTCCTACATTGATAACAAATAACATGATCAGTTTTCTTGGATTGGTCAGTTTTGGTAATTGGAACTCTACCAACTTGGATGGTCTTCCTTTTCTTCTAGAATTTAGCCTTCCTCTCAGAAATTTCTTAAACTCTCGGGTGAGAAAAGCATGATCATCTTTGCTTTCTTCATCTGAGTTCTCCACATCGGACTCACTAGACTGAGTAGGGTTTCCATACACTTTTAAGAGCCACTCTTTTCTTCTTTCCTTTCAAGTCTTCCTCATTTATTTTCAGATTTAGCTCATAAGTCATCAGCGATCCTATCAACTTGTCAACTGACATAACTAACAGATTCTTGGAATCCTCTGTCACGCCCCGATGCAGAATATCGGAACGAGGCAGTTATAATCACTCATGACAATCAGAGCAGTAACGAAAAATTTAAAAGAATGCATAAATGCAAGGAAAAAGAATTACTTAAATTACTGCTAAATAATTCATAAACGGTAAATAGTTTTTTCCAAGTGTCATCCGACTGTTACATCACGACTCAATTTTAAAACTAAACAAAAACAAAGATTTACAACTCCTCAACGACACAATAATAGCTAACAACTTATGACCATTACAAAGACATCACTAATGCTAAGACAAGCACTAGGTCCATCATCTGAAAGGTTCACTCCAGGGTCTTCACTCATGCCCATCCCCATCTGTTTGCGAGTCATCCTCGGAATTACCTGAAAGGGGGAAAAACTAAGTGAGTGAATGCTCAGTAGGCAATAGAAGGCAAAGTTTAAGTAATTAACCAATTAAATGTGTCATGCGAATAAAAGAATGATAAAATGAAGCTAATCAGCAGTAATGACAGGAAATAGAAATAATCAACAACAATGATGGGAAACAAAAATAAGTAGAACGAGGTTATATTATTTTCATGTATTGGCTGATCAAGCATGAAAGTAACAAGTCGTGTAAAGATAGAATTCCTTGTAGGAATTGAATATCTTGTAGAAGTGATTATAAATGTCGTAGATAACACGCTAGCAAGTACTCGGTGCAATGTCTCACCATGTCATTACAACTCCCCGGGACACTAGTACTTTTCGGGCGCTCCTCCCAGGATCAGACCGGGCCCTTATGATGCGTTGGTATTGATTTGGTTGATCCAAGATACAAGTAACCATCTCAGACATTCATTGGAGTCGGCCAAGAATTCCAAGGTCAAGCTATGTAACTTATCTTCTAGGGCCAAGTGATCTTCCCATAATTGAAATGGGGTCACGAGATTTAGAGGTATGAACCACACAAGATACACCAGAAAACAAGCTCTGGACAAGTTGCGGTCATGATCGGGCCGCAAAGATGAAGAAAATAGTCTATGATCGACCGCAAAGGTCAATACAACGCCATAAGGATGAAGCTCAACGTTGGAGGATGAAAATGGTACGAGAGGGGCCGCAATAGGGTAAATACGGTCCTTGCTAGGCCGCTAAAAACAAAAAATGGTCCATAGATGGCCGCAATTAAGTTGGGCCCTGCAATGGTTTACCAGTCGACTTGGCTAATCCTTGGTCAATCTTGGTATGGTGGAACCAGACCGTGGTCCAATCCACACGTCCCAGATCAAACCCAAGGGGATCAGGTCAACTTATACATCGCTAGGTCGACTGGAAATCAAAGGAAAGTCTACTAGCAAAAAGGCACACAGGCCAGGTCAAAAGCAGAAATGCGGTCACCAAGTGGCCGCACCCTGGAACAGGGCGGTCTACCTCGGGCCACTACTAGAAGGTAGCGGTCCCAGAAGGGCCGCAATCAGACAAAACAGTCCCAAATCAGGCTGTGAAAACACGCGATTCGATTGAGTCGATAAGTTCAGGCTTTAGGGGTACAACCCGCCCGACATCTTAGTGGGAATCCCAGGCTTGCGGGGTCTTACAGAGGTCTCATAATAGATGTCCTAGTCTGACATAAGGAACATCCGGCGGAGAGTCCCAACTATTACAAGATTAAAGGTTATAAAACATCAAAAAACTAGAGTATAGCGGTCAGTCAGCACCACCGAGTGGGGTGACTATCAAAGAATCCTAGAAAATTTTCCACAATATCTATTAATAATGAAGTACTAATTTTATACTTGAATGGTTTTATATGTGACAAGAGAAACAAAAATTTTGATATGATTGTGGATGACCACAATTAAATCAGGTATTAAAAATGTTCCATTGAATCCATTTATTTAATGTGTTTCTCGCCTACACAAACTGTCTAAACAAGGGGAACACAATAAAAACAGCTAGTTGAATATGACCAATAAGTAAGTGGCGATCTGTCGCGCAGTCGCTAGTGATCAGAGGAGGTCAAAATTTCACTGCAACCCAAACCTTTGAAGTCTGTAGTGAGGCCGCTAGTGTCACGCCCCGACACGGAAAATCGGAACATAACAGTTTATATCAATCATGTCAATCAGAGCATACATTGCCACAAGAGACTAACCACCAGGCTAAAAATAAAGAAACAATTAACCCAACTTTATTAATAATCAAAATAGAAAGTATTCAATTACACCCGACTCCTTGTGGACTTCTATCTCATTAATGGAAAATACATCAACTCTAGAGAACCACTAATCTAAACTTGTCTCGAACATACACTCTAAATGGCTCGCTCCTGGAATCACTCGTTCCCGTCCCCATCGAAACGCACGTCCTCATCTGAACTACCTGAAAATGATTGGAAAGTAGGGGTAAGCAAAGCTCAGTAGGATTTTATATCTCTATCTCAGGCATAGTTAAAATGATTAACCATTCAATTATAAATAATGTTTGCAACAGAACAATGATAAACAATGGCAAGAGATAGATAGGAAAAGAATACGAATATGAAATTTCAAGTGATAAGCAGAGACAAGTATAGCAAGAACATTCATGAAAATTGCACGAAAATGATAAAATGGAATTGGCCATATCAAGCACACATATCAGGTCACACAGGAATTTCAAGTAATTAAGTAAAAGTGGAGATGTCATTGACCACTCACGCTAGTCATGCACTTCGGTGCAATGCCACACCTTGTCATTACAAACTCCCCGGGACACAAGTACTTTCGGGTGCTCCTCCCAGGACCAGACCGGGCCCTTTATGATGCGTTGGCATTGAAGGTTTGGACCAATGATCCTAATCTAGACATTCATCACATTAAATGGCCAAGAATTCCAAGGTTTAAGCTCACGAACTTACTTCTAAGATTAAGATAAATTCCAACAAAATTGGAATGACATCAAGTAGAAAGACTATGAGTCTTTAGGTAACAAGGATATAAACAAGGATCACGCATGATCTCACAGTTCAAGGCCAACCTTGATAACTGCTTCATGATGATAAAACAAGAAAAACCTTATTAATATCTTATCTGTAACGGTCTATAATAGGGCCGTTACAGGAACGTGACGGTCGTACACAGGGCCATTACGATGATGTGACGGTCCAATCTTGGGCCGTTACAGGACACAGACTAGTTTAGTTTGAGCTAGTCCTAAAACACGATTCAAACCACGTTCATGGGTTCAGGTGTTTATGGTACAACCTGCCTGGCGTCCTGGTGGGAATCCTAGGCTCACGGGGTCTTACGGAGGTCTCATAATTGTGGTCCTAGTCCGACGGAAGGAATATCCAACGGAGAGTCCCATCTATTACAAGAATTGAGGCTAATAAACACGGAAACTAAGACGGTGCGATCAGTCAATCCCACCAGAGTGGCATGACTGTCAAACAATAATGCTAAGATCAAATATATATTTTACATAAATCAAAATTTATACAAGTGTTAACTAAGGGTTTTTATCAAATTCTTCGTGATTATTCAACTTAAGATTTTCTAAACATCTTTCATGTAGAATAATGAAAAATTAATGTTTATAATCATAATACAATATTAACATCACGTTCTGCCTTGTTTATAGATCAAGATATCCTACTAACATAGCAAGTTTCTGGTTTTAAGAACGTATAAATATTAGTTTAAAAACACTGTCAGGAGAACGTGACGGTCTAAAGAAGGGGCGTTAGAAGAATGTAACGGTCTATAGTAGGTGCATTACGTACCAGAAAATAAATAGATTAAAATTTCAAAATTTTAAAACACAGGGGCATGTGACAATCTGTCGTGGGGCCATCAGGCTCAGGTGACGGTCTATCGAGCGGCCGTCAGGTTGTAACGGCTTCTGAAAGATGCGTCACATGACCTGGAAACCCGCCAACGATGAACTTCAACATGTTACACTAAAACATCGATTGCTCATGATAGAATGAATAAAAATTAGGAAAAATGCTACCATTCAAAAGAGCAGAAAAATTTGTATAAAATAGCATGCTTTGATTTAGATCTAACACAACAAGATTCAATATTTAACTAATAATCATGAAAGTTCTCCTTTTGATACACCTCGGAGTAAAACGTAAAATTCGAACAGCATGATGAACGAAAATTGGACACTTAGGTATCAAAAGAAAGAGCTCATGGAGACGCACAAGATGGTATTATTAGATTTCTGTTTGACCTGAGAGACACCTACCTTTGCTTGAAGGAAAGAAGAACGAAAAGGAAGGGTCGCCGAAACCCTAGGTACCGCTCCTTGAACGCCCAAATTCTCCCTCGTCCGGTCACGATCGGCCACGCCGCCTGTAGAAGCATCTAGACTTAGGGTTTTCGAAGAGAAAGTAAAGACCTATCAATGGGCTAGGGTTTGGCTCGAATTGGAGCACAATTGGGCTAGAATTGGGCCCAAATTGCAATGGTTAAACTAGGTCTTCTAACCCACGAGAAATTGCTAAAAACGTGAAATTGGGCCTATACGAATTTTATTTTGGGCTCTTACTTGAAGACAAAGTTATTAAAAATTCAATTTTACACTAGTTTCATATTTTTCCAAAATTTGAATAATTTCTTTAGAAGTTGAGCCAATAAATAATTAATTTATATGAAGATATTTTTAGTAGAAAAAGACATGATGCTACACCCTCCCCCACTTAAGGAATTTGGTCCCCAAATTCACTGAATCTGCTAACAACCAACCTTAAAACAATTCGGGATATAGTTTCCTGATCACATCCTCGGACTCCCATGTTGCTTCTTTCGCTCCACGCCAACTCCACTGGACCTTGACCATCGGAATGGATCGGTTCTTGAGTTGCTGTTGCTTGAAGTCCAATATCTTGATAGGCTTCTCTTCATAAGATTAGTCTTTCTTCAATTCCAAATCAGCATGTTGGATAATGTGCGAAGAGTCATACACATACTTCCGTAGCATAGATACAGGGAACACATCGTGAATACCAGCTAACTGTGGTGGTAGGGCTAATCTACAGGCAACTTCGCCTACCCTCTCTAAGATCTCAAATGGGCCAACAAACCTTGGGCTTAACTTGCCTCGAATTCCAAATCTTCTAATTCCTCTTGATGGTGACACTTTTAGAAATACATGGTCTCCAATCTGAAATTCTAGCTCCCTTCTTCTGTTATCTGCGTAGCTCTTTTGTCTAGACTGTGCCACCTTCAAACATTCTCTAATAATTTGAATATTCTTTGACGATTCTGAGATAAGATCTGGCCCAAGCCATTGCTTCTCACCAATTTATTCCCAACAAAGAGGGGATCTACAACTCCTGCCATACAAGGCCTCAAATGGTGCCATCTGAATGCTGGATTGGTAACTATTATTGTATGCAAATTCAATCAAAGGTAAATATTCATGCCAACTGCCTCCAAATTCAATTATACAGGCTCTCAACATGTCTTCAACAATCTGGTTTGCTCTCTCAGTCTGCCCGTCAGTCTGAGGGTGAAAAGCTATACTGAAGTTCAAACGAGTGCCTAATGATGCTTGCAGTCCTTTCCAAAAGTAAGATGTAAACTTGGGGTCTCTGTCAGATATGATAGACATAGGCACTCCATGCAATCTTATTATTTCTTTTACATACAGGGCAGCCAAAATATCTAGGGTCCATTTTGACTTAATGGGCAAAAAGTGAGTGGACTTTGTCAGTCGGTCAATGATCACCCAAATTCCATCAAGGCCTCCTCGTGTTCGGGGTAAACCCATAATAAGATCCATACCAACACTTTCCCACTTCCACTGTGGTATTTCGAGAGGCTTTAACTTCCCAACAGGTCTGAAATGCTCTGCTTTAACTTGTTGACATACTAAACACCTGCTCACAAAATTGGCCACTTCTCTCTTCATGTTCGGCCACCAGAAAGTCCTCTTCAAATCTTTGTACATCTTTGTAGCTCCTGGGTGTATAGTATACTTAGATATGTGCGCTTCTTCAAGAATATTTATCTTTATTTCCATAGAATCAGGGACACATGTTCTCCCTCGAAACAACAATCTCCCATCATTAGCTAATATAAAATCTAGTCGATTAGCCATCTGTTCTTTAATTTCAAGAAGCACAGGGTCATTATCCTGTAACTGATTAATTTCTGCTAGCAATTCTGAATGAAGCTGGACATGAGCCACCAAGATTCGATCTTCCTTTTCTGTAATATCTAAACTGGCAAATTGTTCTAGCAACTTCCACTCTTGAATCATCAAACTTGCTAGTCTAGCTGTCGGCTTCCTGCTTTATGCATCTGCTACAACATTCCCTTTTCCTAGATGATATTCAATGGAGAAGTTGAAATCCTTTAAGTACTCTAACCACCTTCTCTGTCTCATATTTAGCTCCTTTTCAGAAAATAGATATTATAAGCTCTTATGGTCTAAGTACACGGTTAAAGTTTCTCCATAAAGATAATGTCTCCATATCTTAAGAACAAACACAACTGCTGCTAACTCCAGATCATGCACAGGGTAATTCTCTTCATATTTTCTCAACTGCCTGGAGGAATAAGATATCACTCTCCCTCGTTGCATCAATATGCAACCTAAACCGATTCCCGAAGCATCGATATAAACTTCAAAACGTCCTTCAGCTAAGGATAATGCCAAAATTGGGGCAGTGGTCAAGCACTCCTTCAAAGTCTGAAAACTCCTTTCACAATTATCCATACATTCAAAACAATTCTCCTTACGAGTTAACCTTGTCAAAGGCACTGCAATCTTGGAAAAATCCTTGATTAACCTTCGATAATAGCCTACCAAGCCTAAGAAGCTTATGATCTCAGTTACATTCACAGGTCTTTCCCAATTACGTATAGCCTCAACTTTAGAAGGGTCTACCGCAATTCCCTCTTTAGAAATGATGTGGCCTAGAAAAGACACCTCTTGTAACCAGAACTCACATTTACTAAACTTGGCGTATAGCTGGTGCTCTTTTAATATTTGTAACGCCATTCTCAAGTGCTGTTCGTGCTCCTCCTTGCTCCTTGAATATATCAGAATATCATCGATAAATACCACGACCCACTGATCCAACTAGGGCCGAAACACACTATTCATTAGCTGCATAAAAGCCGCAGGAGCATTTGTTAGTCCAAATGGAATCACCACAAATTCAAAATGCCTATACCTGCTACGGAATGTCGTCTTAAAAATATCTTCATCTTTTATCCTCAAAGATGATACCCAGATTTGAGATCGATCTTTGAGAAATACTGGGATCTTGATATCTGATCAAATAATTCATCGATTCTTTGGTAATGGGTACTTGTTCTTCACGGTGAGTTGATTCAACTGACGATAATCAATACACAGCCTCAAGGAACCATCTTTCTTCCTTACAAAAAGAACAGGAGCACCCCACGGGGAAGTACTCGAACGAATAAACCCTCTTTCTAGAAAGTCTAAGAACTGCACCTTCAGTTCTCTTAACTCAGTAGGGGACATACGATAGGTAGCTCTCGAAACAGGCGAGGCGCCAGGAATCAGATCAATAGAGAAAACCACCTCCCTTTCAGGGGGAAGACCTGGCAATTCATCTGGAAATACCTCCGGAAAATCTTGAATAATAGGGATATCCTTCAACTCCACTTCCTTCTTATCAGTTAAAGAAATCAAAGCCAAGAATGCTAGACACCCCTTTCTTAACAACTTATCTGCCCGAAGTGCCGAAATGAGTGGCACGGACTTGGATAGCCTAGAGCCAGAGAGAGAAAGCTCCGGACATCTAGGGAAAGACACTACTCCTGACTTACAATGAACACTAGCACCATGCTTAGATAACCAATCAGCCCCTAAAATTACATCATAATCTTTCATCTTCATGCATACTAGATCAGCAGATAAATTACAACCATTGATCAACACTTCACTAGAAGGATAATAGTATTTAATCTCGGATCCTGAACCAATAGGGGTGGATATCATAAGGTGAGAATCCAATAACATCGGTTCCACAGATAAAGTCTTAGCAAATTTTAGAGATATAAAAGAATGAGTGGCTCCAGTGTCGAAAAGTACGAATGCTGGCTTGGAAAGAATAGTAAGAGTACCTTCGATAATATCTCCTTCCCTGGTAGTCTGGTTCTCGGTCTCTGCCTCCTAGAGGGCTTGAAGCCTGCCTTGCAGCTTGTAACTTCCTTGCAACTTATCAGATGCTGCCGGTTCATTAATAAGGGGACATTCTGAAATTCGGTGGTCTCTACTACCACACCTTAAGCAAGCGCCTAACTTGCACCAACATTCTTCCATCTTGTGACCTGGATGATCACAGTACTTGCAAACTACCTTCGATGGCACAACTGGTCCAACCTTCTTCTCGCCTTCCTTGGGTTTCTTGTTTTTAGAAAAACTCGGCCCACCATTGGGCCTCTTCTGACCATTACCGGGTCTGAAGTTCTCGGAACAGGTAGTCTGTTCCTTCTTATCCCGGCCTCTGATCCGATCAGTCATTTCCATCGTATCCTCCAAAACTTGTGCTTTCCTTGCAATCTCAGCATATATATGGATTTCCAAGGGTGCCAATTGATTGATGTACTGAAGCTTCAAACCATTCAAAAATCGTTTAGCCTTCATTTTCTTAGTGGACACCAAGTGTGGGGCATACTTACATAATCTGGAAAATTGGGCTTCATATTCCGCAACCGACAAGTTTCTTTGTTTCAAAGCAGCAAACTCGGCCGCTTTCTTCTCCTACACCTGATCTGAGAAGTAATTGCTATTGAAAAACTCCTTGAACTCGTCCCACGTGGCACGCCTATTCCCAAGTGTGGCTTCTACGGCTTCCCACCAAGCACGAGCATCGCGTTCTAATTGGAAAGTCGCTAGTAAGACGTGATCCTGGTCTCCACACTGGATAACCCTGAAGATTCTCTCCGTCTCCTTCAGCCAGTTCTCAGCCTCATCCGGATCTGAAGATCCACCGAAACGTGAGGGATTCATGCGTTAAAAGTTCCGATGTAGATTGCCTGCTCCTTGATGTCCGCCGCCTTGGGCAACTTGCTGTAAGGCCTGGGTCTGGCCCTACACTGTACGTTGCATGTCTCACCATTGAGCGCGTTCTGCCGCCATCATGAAAAAATTCCTACAACATAAAAGAAGTAATTAAGAACGTTCTGTTGGATCTATCTTCTTATAGCTAGTTAATTAATTAACTAATCTTAGCCCAAGTTGTTGTGTCCCTGTGATTTTGATGATAGCAAACACTATAAGTCATTCGAATGCATACAATTCTGTTTGTCGTGCAGATGAATGTTTCATTGAAAATCTTATCTGAATTATTGCTGCATTTAAATATGGCTGTGTGGTGTGTGCTTAGGTGCATTTCATTATTGCTGATGCATTTCATAATTGATTGTTATCTGGATTGTTTGATGTTAGTCTGTACAATGGGTGTTGCTGCCATACCCTTTCAGCATAGTCCATACATCATTCATCAGTCATCAAGTCTGCACATTCAAGTTTGCATGTCCATACACTACACTGTAGATGCTCGAAGGGAAGTCTATACATCGCATGGCACAGCATGCGTCCAAGTCTGAACATAGCATTCGCCAAGTCTGTACAGCCCATGCTCAAGGCTAAGTCTGTACATTGGCATTTGAACACACAAAGTCTGAACAGCTTGCATTGTCATGTAGCTTGCATCGTTTCACAAGTCTATACAACAGTTAGCATTGCATCTTGTTCATGAAGTCTATACATTGGCATGCAGCGTCTCATGAAGTATGTACATCATCTTCAAGCATTTCAAAGTCTATACATCACTTGGAGTCCTTTGAAGTCTATACACTGGTCCGTCTCTCAAGTCTGCACAGCCTTCTGATTGGACTTAATGTCTATACATTGTGCATCATCTCAATCTGCGTCTCATGCCAAGTCTATACAGCCTGCCTTCATGTTCAGAGTCTATACATCCACAGTGGATCTTCAAAGTCTGAACATCCGTTCACTTCACACCGGAAGTCGATACATTAGACTGTGGCCTGCTTAGCTGAAGTCTGTACATCGCCTTTAGACTTTCAAAGTCTATACACTCCATGCTCATTCAAGTCTATAAATCCACAGTGCAACTCCAAGTCTGCACATTGGAGTCTTTACCTACGATCAGCTTTGAAAGTCTGTACATTGGGAGCTTTACCGACGTTGCCTTGCCAAAGTCTACACACTGTGAATCTTCAAGTCTGTACAGACTTCGCCTTGTTTCAAGTCTGTACATCGTCCAGCTCTTTGGCAAAGTCTACACATCTTAAAGTTTGTACATCCGTTAGGATTGCTCATGCATTGTTCTTCTGAAGTCTGTACAGCCGTGGCTTCTGCCTCAAAGTCTGTACATTTGTTTCAAAGGCGAACTCTATACATTATGCATCCTTGGGTTAAAGTCCATTCATTGGAAGTCTGTATAGAGTTTCTCTTGGCTTTAAGATGAAGTCTGAACATTGCATAGTCTGTACATTGCTTCTTCAGTCTGCCTCGGCCAAGTCCATACATTGCTTGCTTAGCAGACTGTGAAGTCTATACATCGGTTGTTCAGCAGCAGACTGCTCAAGTCCATACATCGAACTGTTCATGATTTCATTGGTAGAGTCTGTACATCAGACGCGCATGCTCGCCTGTCCCCCCGGATGCTCTCCTGGGACCGAGTATGCCCTCCAGTGACTGCTAATGCTTCCCTAACTTTGAGGATGCTCCCCTGGAGCAGCGATTGCTCCCCAGAGACAGCATGTGCTCCACATGCTCCCCTGACGCTGGTGATGCTGTCCAGAGGCCATAGATGCTCCCCTGAGACTTCATATGCTCCCGTGCGAGAACGCACTAGTCTCTTGGTATTTAAAATAATTGTATTACATGCATTCCCTTTCACTAAGTCTGTACAATGCATGCGCTTTCACAAGTCTATACAATGCATTTCATTTTACAAAGTGTCGACACCAAGTTGATAATCCGATACTCTGTCTGACAAGTGCTCTACTCGTGAAGCTTAAGGAGGGCACGTGATCCGAGGCTGGAAGGCCTGACCAGATGATGACACATGGACTGACAGCCTGCTGGATGCTTCCACGTGGTCCGAATACTTAGGGCTGGAAATGTGGAGGTCACACGTCGGGGCTGCTGCTGCTACTGCTATATATATATGAGCCTTCTTCCACAGAAGAAGACTGATCGAGTTGGGGAGAGGTGAAGTCCATACAGAGAGCCACGATCCAGACAGAGAAGAAGAAAAGGAAAAGAAGAAGAGAAAGAGAGTGAGAAAGAGAAAGAAGGAGAGATCGAGATAGCAGAGTGTGAAGAGAAGAAGAGGAAGAAGAACAGAGAAGAAGAGAGAGAGCTAGAGTGATAGAAGCTTCAACTGAAGATCTGTTCTTGCTGGGCCGTGGATCAAATCCAGGCCAGCCAGCTCCTGCGAGAGCCACAGTCTGAGTTTACTTTTTCCAGCTTTCTGTTACTGCATTTTTTATTTTTCTTTTCAACTATTCACTAGTTGTTCTTCCGACTCTCTTGTGTGAGGTCGGGTTCCCTCCGGTGTGGAGGAAGAGAGACTTGCGTCTCTGGTTGCCTTTGACTGGGAGTCATCGGTTGTTTCCCTCCGGTTTGGAGGAAGGGAGGATGGGTCCTCCGGTTCTGGGCTTGTAGGTTTCGAGTCCAGGGGTCCCTCCGGTTGGGAGGAAGAGAGGTCCGAGACCTCTAGTTTGCAGGTGACTTGGTGTCACTTGTGCTTCCCTCTGGGTTTCAGAGGAAGAGAGACTTGGGTCTCTAGGTTCCCCTCCGGTTTGGAGGAAGGGAGGATTGGTCCTCCGGTTCTAGTCTTGTGGGTTGCAAGACTAGGTGTTTCCCTCCGGTTTGGAGGAGGAGAGACTGTGCGTCTCTGGTTTCCAAGTGGCTGGGAGTCACTTGGGGTGTCCCTCCGGTTGGGAGGATGAGGGGAGGTTGTTCCCCTGGTCAAGCTGTTTGGCAGCCTTTGTTGCAGACTGAGTCTGCTGTGCTAGTGTTACTAGTGGAAGCCTCACTCCGGTTTGGAGTGAGGGGTGGACGTAGGTCTTTGGACCGAACCACCTAAAAAGCCTTGTGTTCTTTTGTGGTTTGTTTGCCTTATGTGCTCATTTCTCTGCTGCGCTCACCAGATGTCTACTTAGGATCGAGTGTGAGTTTATTCTATTGGACTACTTTGCAATAGCTTCCTAAGTTTTCTTAGTTTATATCTGCATCCGCTTTTAATTCCGCACATCTAACCGGTAGAACATAAATTGGGTAAAATTCTTTGAAAGATCCATTCACCCCCCTCTGGATCTATGTTTCTCTATCGCACCTAGATAACAATTGGTATCAGAGCAGGTTCTCTGATTGATCAGATCCAACGATCTGCAGAGGATCCTATTGTCCCTTGGTGCATTTCTGATTTTACTCTTTACTGCATTAATTTGCTTATCAATTTATTCAATGGGTTCTCCACCGATTTTTAATGGCTCTAACTTTAACTCATGGGTTAGCAGTCTACATAACTATGTGAATTTGATGAATCCGGATCTGTGGAAGTTAATCTCACTTGGTCTTCACAGACTGCCAAAGGAAAAGTCCAAATGGACTAAAAGTCATAGATCGAGAAATGAAGAGAATCAGAAAGTTTTGAATCTAATGAAAGAAGCTACTGACAAGGCTCCACATTCTTGTTTTTATGACTGCAGGTCTGCTAAGGACATTCTGGATCAAGTGAAGATAGCTCAGAGGATGAATGAGGACAGCTGCCTGATGGCTGACAAGAGCAACCATGGCAGTGATCAAGATGAATCCGAAGAACAGGATGATGAGGAGGTAAACCCTTTCGAGAATTTTTCTTTAGATGACTGGGAAGATGCCTATGTCAATCTGACAAGATCCTATAAAAAACTAGGGAAGAAGTATAAAGGTCTGAAAAAGGAGCTAAAGAATCATGAGAATGCTAAATCTCGAGGTGAAAGCCCTGAAATTCTAAAAACTGAAAATGAAAATTTTAGAAGACAACTACAAGATTTCGATTCTATTACTACAGATCTAGATCATTTGAAATCTGAAAAACAAACCCTTGTGAAACAAATTGGTTTACACAAAAAGGAGAATTAGGACCTTGTTTGTGAAATTTCTGAACTAAAAGAGAGGCTTAGTTTAATTGATGATCAGGTTCATCACTATAATGCAGTTCAGAATGAAAAATTGGTGAGAGAATTAGAGTGTGTCAACTTTGAACTTTAAAAAATGAAATCTAAAAATACTTGCTGATGTGACACAACCTCGAACCTAATGCAAGCAAGCACAATCGCATTCAAATGAGCCGAATTGGGCCACCGCTCTATCGACACTCACCCAAGCCCGGGGTAACTTGGCAATGCCAATGTGAGGTTGAGGGGTTGGGCCCTTGCTGGTAGAGGGCCAGCAAGGCTAAGATGGGATACCCAATGGGTGTGGAGGCCCAATTCAAGGGGGCCGACAAAGTGCCAAAGGCACCGGTTGCACTTCTCCCACGGTGATCACTCAAGACAACGTGGCTTGAGGATCGGGCTCTCACTCACATAACTAGCAGAATTATGAACTAATATTGAAAGACAAGCACAATGAGCAAGGGTTTAGAGCACTTACTTGACCGGTTTGAAGAAACCGGTCCCGGTCGGAGACGAGGGCGAGCGGGGAGGCGGGTGGATCCCCACACGCCACGCCGGGGTAGCTTGACCTGCCCAAATGAGTACAACACTACACCTCTCACAGGAGGGGGATCTTGGGGTGGGGGTTAATGGATTACAATCAAAACTACCTCCGCACAGGGAGGGGCCTTCATCCGGCCAAGCGGGGTGGGGAAAACTAAGGCTAAAACGAAATAGAAGTAGTGATGCCAAATCTGTCTGCCCTCTGCAATAGGTGACTGACAGATGGTGTTGAAGCTGCAGAACTTGATCAGGAATTTCGCCGAGGGCGAGACCAGTGGGGAACTCTTCTTAGCTGGGAAGGGAATGCCTCAGAATTTCTTTAATTTCTTATGGGGCTGCTGCTGACCGGGATGGAGGTTTGAACAGAGCTTCAGATTCTCGGACCTGCAGTTGCAGACTTCTAACAGCAGATTGCAGAGAGTGCCCCGGTAGCTCCCGACCTCGGAATCAAGCGCCGTTAGAGTCGATGGAATCTTGGATGAGTCCTCTTCACAGAAAGACTAACGGGGATGCTAAAAGATGCCGGAGAAGACCTGGAGGCTCTGAACAAAGATGACTGGTCGGTGTGGACTGTGGGGAAGCCGATCCGTACAGCAGAGGGAGAAAATTGATAACTTCTGCTACCTGATGCTGAACAGAGTTCTGTTTCTTGATTATGAAAGTTGACAGGGCGATGAAGAACTTTGTAGAAGAGCTTACGAACTGATTCCTCTAGGGCGAGGCGTTGCAGAGCTTCGACTCAGGTTCAAGGCTTCAGCAGAGGCAGTTCTGAGCAGTCGTGGGAGAACGGAGCTTCCGAATAGCACACAGCTCGGATGAAGACGAAACCACTTATGTTGAAAATGAGACTGGTAGACGCTTCCAACGGTGGCTCTTGGCTCTTCAAACTCATCCGGAGGAGATCGTGGTGGCCGCTGCAAGTTGCTGGTTCACCTGCAACTTCTGGACTGCAAGCAGCAACCAAGGGACAGCTTCCAATGCCTAGAAAGAAGAAGGAGAATGGGGTATGTGGTGAAGGGGAGGTGGATGAAGGGTGAGAGGGGGGGTTGTGGGAGGTGTGGGGGGGGTCTAATGGTGGAGGGGAGATGGAGGAAGAGGGGGAGGCCGCAGGTTTCAGCTGAGGTAATGGGGAATGGGGATTACAAAGGGGGATGAAGAATGGAGGGAGGTGGGGGTGACCTAGGCTAAAGGGGATAGAGGGAGGGGCGGCCAAAGCTTGGAGGGAAGGGATTTCAAATTTGAAATGGCCTTGGAAGATGGGAGATGGTGTGGGGAAGAGGGGTGATTGTGTTGGAATGGGGAAGATTTGGTTGGAATGGAGGAGATGGTGTTGGAGTGGGGAAGACTCTACCTTGGAACTAGGGGGGGAAGTAAATGGGGTGTGGGGAAGTGGAGGGGCCTTAATGGAGGTAAGTGGGGGTTGGAGGTGGTTGGGAGGAGGAGGAGAGAGGAATGGTGCGAACCCCCCCCCCCTTGGGGATGAGAGAGAAAGAGAGAGAGGTGGGGTGGGGAATCACTCCCCTAGGGCTTCTCACCCAACTATAGGATTCACTCCACTAGAACTAAGTTTGAATACTCAAATGGAATTCTTTTGTATTGAATCATTCATTACCTCCAAATGAAGGAAATGGGGCCCTATATATAGGAAACCCACATTTTACAATAAGTCCCTTACAAAAGACTCAATAGCAAATAACTGAAGGGGTAGGGGGGCTCATGGGCCAAGCCCGAAGAATTGGGCCCAATAGCACATTACACAGTCTAATGACACTCAATACTTAGGAAAATAAATGCAAGACCTAGGGACATGACTCAAATAAACTAAAATATACATCAAATGACTCAAGTAAATAGCATAAAAAGGATAAGTGGGCCTTTAGAGAGAGAGGCCCGAACTCAAACGATGTCGGAGTGTGAAGAAGACCCTAGCCAAAGGGAATTGTGGATGATGCCTCCATCAAATCCCCTGGGATGTGAAGAGCTCGACTCTGTCGAGTAGGGGTCTATCCGGCTATGGTACTGCTCGAGGAGGTCCGGATCCAACCACTGGAGATCCTCCCGACTCACCCAAGAATCCTTCGAAGGAGGCCAATCCTTCCACCTGACGAGATAGCGCTCATATACCTTGCTCCGAGTGGTAGTGACTTGTACATCCAATATTTGTTCAATTTGTTCATGCTGTGCTCTTTTGGTTGGTGGCCTCTCCTCACGGGTGGGTGCTCTCTCAATGGAAGAAGTAGGCTCAATCTCCTCACTAGGTATCACCGTGGGTCCCTTATATGGCACTAGGTCGGAAACATTGAATGTGGAACTTATTCCATACTCCCCAGGGAGATCTAACTCGTAAGCATTTGCACCAATGCGCCTCAAGACCTGGAAGGGAGCAGCCCCACGTGGCCTCAGTTTAGAGTTGGCTCCCGGGGAGAGCCTCTCCGTCCTTACCATCACAAAGTCACCCACATGGAATTCTTGGTGACGCCGATGAGAGTCGGCCAACCTTTTATAAGCCTCATTCTTTTTGCTGATGTGCTTGCGAATTTCTTCATGCGATTCTCTAATATGTTGTGCAAAAGACTCAGCTGAAATGGACACTCTAGCATGCTGTGGAAGGGGAATGAGATCGGAAGGCTTTCGTGGTTTGTATCCATGCACGGCTTCAAATGGACTCATCCCTATGGACTTATTGATGGAGTTGTTATATGCAAATTCAGCCTGGGGTAAGATGAGATCTCAATTTCCGGGGCGATCCTCAACAAGACACCTAAGAAGGTTCCCTAGACTCCGATTGACAACTTCGGTTTGGCCATCTGTTTGGGGGTGGTAGGCAGTGAAGAATTTGAGGAGGGTACCCATCATGTGCCAAAGAGTTTTCCAAAAGTAGCTAGTGAATTTGACATCCCTATCGGAGACTATGGTCTTAGGTAGCCCGTGGAGACGGACAACCTCATCAAAGAACAATCGGGACACATGGGAGGCATCGGAGGTTTTGGAGCATGGGATGAAATGGGCCATTTTGGAAAATCTATCAACCACCACATAGATGGAGTCATGCCTTTTTTGAGTCTTGGGTAATCCTAGCACAAAGTCCATACTCAAGTCTTGCCATGGACGGTCGGGAATGGGGAGTGGGGTATATAGGCCAGTGTTTTGTTTCACCTGTTTGGCCGAAGCACATGTGCGACATTGACCCACTATTTTGCCTACATCTCTCTTGAGACTTGGCCAATAAAATTGACCCTCAACTAGAGCAATGGTCTTGTGAACCCCAAAATGACCAGCTAACCCTCCCGCATGTAATTCCCAAACCAAGAAATCTCGGAGTGAGGTCCGTGGAATGCAAAGCTTGGGTCCCTTGAAGAGGAACCCATACTCTAAGACAAATCCCTCATGTTCCTTGCTAGAAGGGGTGGTCAAGGTGGTATAGATGTGCCCAAAGTCAGGGCAGCTAGGGTACTCATCCTTGATCCTATCAAATCCGATCACTTCCACTTGGATAGTGGATAGCAAGGAAACTTTCCTACTAAGGGCATCTGCCGCTCGATTCTCACTCCCGGCCTTGTGCTTGATGACAAAAGTGTAGGATTGGATGAACTCAACCCATCGGGCATGTCGGGCATTTAGCTTTTGTTGGGAGTTGAGGTATTTGAGGGCCTCATGGTCAGAAAAGATGACAAACTCCTTGGGCAACAAGTAGTGCCTCCAATGTCGGAGGGACTGAACCACGGCATAGAACTCCTTGTCATAAGTGGAGTATCTTATCCTAGCATCACAAAGCTTCTCACTAAAGAAGGCTACCGGGTGTCCCTCTTGACTAAGAATCCCTCCTACCCCTATCCCGGATGCATCACATGTGAGTTCAAAGACTTTAGAGAAATCGGGAAGGCATAGGACCGGGGCTTGGGTCAACTTTTTCTTAAGTTCTTGGAAGGCTTTAGAAGCTGATTTGGTCCATACAAAAGTTCCCTTCTTGAGACAATCGGTGATTGGGCCGGTGATAGTGCTAAATCCATGAATAAACCTCCTATAGAATGTTGCCAATCCATGGAAACTGCGGACCTCATGAAGGGTGTGGGGTTCCGGCCAATCAATAATAGCTTGGACCTTGTCGGGGTCCATGGAGACGCCTTTGGTGGACACCACAAATCCTAGGAAGGTGAGGGAGGGGGTCATGAAGTGGCACTTTCCTAAGTTGGCAAATAGGCTCTCTTGTCGAAGGATGGTACAAACTTGCCTAAGGTGGTCAAGGTGGGCCTCTTAGGATTGACTATAGATGAGTATATCATCAAAGTAGACTACTAGAAAGATCCCAATGAATGGCCTAAGGACCTCCGTCATAAGACGCATGAAAGTACTTGGGGCATTTGAAAGCCCAAAAAGCATGACTAACCATTCAAAGAGACCATCTTTGGTTTTGAAAGCCGTTTTCCACTCATCCCCGGGCCTTATCCTAACTTGGCGATAGCCACTCTTAAGGTCAATTTTGGAGAAAATAGTGGCTCCGGCTAACATATCAAGCATGTCATCAAGCTTAGGGATGGGAAACCTATACTTGACGGTGATTTTGTTAATGGCCCGACTATCCACAAACATTCTCCATGACCCATCCTTCTCTGGAGTGAGAAGGGCCGGTACGGCACATGGGCTTTTGCTAATGCGAATGAAGCCCTTCCCAATGAGTTCCTCTATTTGCCTCCGAAGTTCAGCATGTTCCGTGGGATTGAGGCGATAATGAGGAAGGTTTGGGAGAGTGGCCCCTGGGACTAGATCAATCGCATGTTGCACATCCCGCATGGGAAGGAGTTGGTCCGGGAGCTCCGTTGGGAACACATCATGGAATTCTTCTAGGAGTTGTTGGATTTCTATGGGATGTGGATTGGTGGGAGTGGGCTCTCCTAGACAAATGATCACCGCACATAGAGGTACTCCTTGAACTATCTCCTCTTCAAGTTCTTTCCTAGTGATGAGATGAAGACCCTTGGCCAACCCCGAGGTCCCACTTTGTTTGGGAGTTTGGGTGAGGGATGGGGTTGGAGGTGTAGCAACCCTGATAAATTTAAAGGGAATAAATAAATCAAAATAGATTAAAAGATTTAATAAATAAACGAAAGAGCTTGGAATATAAATAATTAAAACCCTGATGGAAATAACGCCTCAGATAAAGGTGCTACTTTAAAATAAAACGCCCTTACCTAAGGCATGTTTTGAGAAAGGACGCCCACACGTCAAGGCGTCAAATTTCAAACGACCAAAATAAATAAAAAAGGGCAAGATAGCGTAACGTCCCTTGCATGGACGCGTTTAAACAAATAACGACGCTTGACAAGGCGTCAATTTAAATTCGACGCCCTGACCTAGGTCGCTAATTCAGTTTGAGTTTCGTTCGACCCAAGAGTCTATCCAGGGTAAGGTGATAACTATGAGAAAGAGTTCGAATGTAGTAATAACTCTAATATGGAAGTATTACTTCCAATCAAACACTAACTCTATTAGGAATCTAGAAATCCTATAAATAACCTACTGCTTGAACCGAGAACGCTATCTGGCGTTCGGAGTATACTAAGGTATGTAAAGAACAACATGTTCTTTTCTTTACTCTATCTATCGAATTTGTGAAGAATACTGAAGATTCTTCATCTATTTTCTGAATTACAGGTTGAAAGTTTCTGTCATCTGAAGAACGGGTAAGTTCTTCTCCTTCCTTCTTTACCTTCTGTTAGTTCTTACGAAGAGTAATACCTTCGTTTTATTCTACCTCTACAGGTTGCCTGTAGAAGTGAAACCGATCGATTGAAGAATTGAGGGTTCTTCATCCACAAACTATTACTAACCTTACTGCTGCTGTTAGGATCGAAAGCTTCAAAAAGACTCTGTTTATAAAACAGAGTATTGTTCAGAAATCTGTTCATCCGTCAGTTTATCATCATCAAGGTAGGATTTTCTCATGGAACGTAGCCCAAACTACCATATAACTATAGATAATTATCATCGGTAGTTCATGCATATAGTTTTCATGCGTTCTGATTATTTTCTACGGAATGTTTGAAAGAAACGACCCTAACAAGGGCGTTAATTTAAAAGACACGACCATGCTCAAGTCGTCAATTCCAGATTTGACGCCCTGCACATGGACGTTAATTCCGGTTAATTAATAAATAGCATGTTTAAAAAGTAATTATCAATACAAACATGATTCTAAATTAATGCACGGTCAATTTCTTGTAATCCTGCTATTTTTCTGGTCCTGACTATATACCATGTTCCTGAAATATTCATTACCTCGAAATTTGTAAAATTTTGAATTCACGACCTTGACCAGGTCGTCTCTTGTTTAACTAACGCCCCAGACTAGGGCGCCTTTTTCCTGGTAACGCCCCTACCCAAGGTGCGTTTTCAACAAAATTACAGATTTTTAATATCCTGTAAAATAGCAATATTGGAAAGGACGACCTCTTTATATGTCGTCAAAATTAATATAAACGCCCCTGATTAAGCCGTTAATTTTACGAAAAATGACTTTACTAGAGTCGCTACTTTCTGCATTACTGATTTGTCCCGATTGCTGTTATTCGAGGGTTTCACTATATGTATATATATATGTAGGCACTATTACTCCACTCCGTGAGTATAGTCCCACGTTTCATGATGTTTTATCGATCACCCTTAAACTCTCATTGACATACAAGCTCTCCATTGGACATCCCGTTCCTTTGGACTAGCGAGTTAGTCATAGAGACCTCCGTAAGACTCCTCATACCTTGGATTCCCTCAAGGTCGACTGAGCTGGTTGTACCCTAAAAACCCATTACACTATTGAATGCCATGTCACTCTAAAGAAACATGGTATACCGGCCCTTATGATATGTAAAGAGTATATCATGAGAATTCTTAATGGGATGATGATATCATGCCATTTGTTGATGTTCTTGTGGATCTCAATTCTATAATAAGAATGAGGGTATCTTGCCTTTGATGTAATGTTCATGTGGACCTCAATTCTATATAAAGAATGTCCATACTTGGTTGTCATGGTACCCGAGTTAAGGAAACCTAATTCCACCTAGTTTCATCGTTCATCGTGATTGTACCGTTGTTATCACCTATCTATGTCCAATATCGTATTTTTGGACTCCATTCTCTCAAAGTTATCCTACGTGTCTACAAGCTTAAATTGTTGAAATTCCCTATTGGCTATATATATATATATATATATATATATATATATATACAAGAGTGGATGTCAAATATACATGATAAATGCCTACGCATATAGGGCCCGATCTGGTCCTGGGAGGAGCACCCGAAAGTACTTGTGCCCATGGGAGTTGAATGATAAGGTATCTGGCATTATACCGAGTGCATGACTTGATTGGACATTCCACACAAATCTTGTACTTGACTCGTACTTGACTTGACATGACTTGCGTGACCCGAAAAAGGGAAATTACATGCTTACTTGATACATGATAGCCAAAGTTCTTGACATGACTTGCTAAAAAGTACTTGCTTGAATATCTTGTCATCTTTTTCTTGAAAACTCATGACTAGTTCATCTTGCTGTCTAGCTTGATAAATTCTCTTTCTATCTTCTCGTTTTATGCGAGCATGCATAGCTATAGTACATTCATGAAAATGTAATTACTTAAACCCCTTGCTAGTTCCTGAGATATAATTTCCTACTGAGCGTTCGCTCACTCCGTGTTTGTCCCTTACTTTTCAGGTAATTCCGACGACGAGGGAAGTCAATCGGATGGGAATGGTCAAGTGTGAAAGAGCTAGAGCTTTTCCAAGTGTCATCTAGTCTTTTTTTTCCTATTTTCTTGAGTCAACTATGTACTTTTCCTTTTTAATTGAATAGAGTATTGGATTTGTAATAGTCTATCCATTATGAAATAAAGGATTGGGTTATCTTTCTATTTTGCGCATCTCTGTTTTGGTGTCGAATACACTACTACTCTGATTGACATGATTGATATAAACTCGTCGCGCATATCCGAGTATCTTCCACGCTCGGGGCGTGACAGTTTTTGTGGTATCAGAGCCTAGGGTATTCAATTCCTAGGAAAAACCCAAGTCCAAGGATATGTTCAAACCTTTAACCAGTGAGATTGGGTAGAACCAAGGGTTAAAGTTAACATAGTATATGAGTCTTTAAATACAATCACATATTAACCTAGTTATTGTAAATTGTAGGATAATGGCTGCCGAACGTGCTCAATGGCGCAACATGCAGCGTACCCTTCAAGGCATGACTCAAGTGCTGCAACAAGTAGCACAAGGAGGTGGACAACGAGCAGGAAGTCTCCACCAGACTTTCAAGAACATGAACCCACCCAAGTTCACGGGTTCTACTGATCCAGATGACGCTGAACACTGGATTAGGGAGATAGAACGTATATTCCATGTTATGCAATGCACGGATCAGGATAATGTTTTATTAGCTACTTTTCAGTTAGAAAGGGATGCTAGATGCTGGTGGGAATCAATAGAGGCTACTATAAATCAAGATCAGGTTTCGTGGGAAGAATTCGTTGAACACTTCAACGTGAAATATTTCTCGGACCGAGTTCAGAAAAGAAGGCTGCAGAATTTGCTGCATTAAAGCAACGATCTTTGTCAGTGGCCGAGTATGAGGCCCAATTCACTAGATTGTCTCGATACGCTAAGCATCTAGTTAGCACCGAGAAAATGAAAGCTAGGAGGTTTCTTAATGGGCTCAGGCCCCAAGCTATTACTCAACTGGCACCGATGGACATTCAAGTCTACTCAGAGATAGTACGCCGAGCTCAACTATTAGAAGATGCCACGGAACTGTCTGATAGGATTCGTGGTAAGGATAAGAAGGAACAAGTTACAGGTTCAGGTTCCTTTAAACCCAACTTCAAGAAAAGGCCTAGTAATGGAGGTATTCCCTCACAAGACCAAAAGTTCAAGAAGACCAAGCCCTTCTCTATCACCACTTCCTCTCCAAATACAGTGTACAAACATTGTGATAAAGTGGGTCATAGAGCAGAAGAATGCTG
The DNA here is from genome assembly GCA_022559845.1 of Amorphophallus konjac. Lineage (NCBI taxonomy): Eukaryota > Viridiplantae > Streptophyta > Magnoliopsida > Alismatales > Araceae > Amorphophallus > Amorphophallus konjac. The sequence continues at coordinate 139,325,862 of CM040127.1, read as the reverse complement.
GAGGAAACTAGGAGCATGTCTCCGTTGTGGGAGTCGTGAGCATCGGATTCCCGATTGCCCATTACTTAACGACCAAGCCGTTGACGGGAAGCGCCCAGTAACCAAGAATGCTCGTCTTCATGCAATCAAGGAGATCGAGCAAGTAGAAGGAGGCGGCTTAGTGGAAGGTATATTGAAAGTTTGTTCCAGGAATGCATATGTCTTAATTGATACTGGTGCATCACATTCGATTGTTTCTAAAAAGTTTGCTGACCCATTACCCCTAGAACCGGAATGGATAAAGTTAGTTTTGTTTACTCCTCTGGATGATGAGACTGATATTACACATCATTACCAAAACTGCGAGGTATTGATTCATGGTCAAAATCTCTCTATTGATCTCATATGTTTAGATCTGAAAGAGTATGATGTTATAATAGGGGCAGATTGGTTATCCAAGTATCAGGCAACGGTTGATTGCCACAATAGTAAGGTTACATTCAAGAAATTCCCAGAACTAATATTTACTAGCCCCAAGAGTCGGAGCAAATCCCCTCTTTTTTCAGCTCTCCGAGCTAGCAAGCTCATCAGGAAAGGATGTACATCTTTCCTTGCCTTTGTCACAGTTAAAGAAGCTAAGGAAGTTAAGCTAGAAGACATTCCAGTAGTGCAAGAATTTTCGGACGTGTTTCCGGAAGATTTGCCGGGATTACCCCCGCAAAGAGAAGTGGCCTTCACCATTGACTTAGTCCCTAGTGCTGGTCCGATTTCAAAGGCACCTTATAGGATGTCACCTGCTGAACTCAAGGAGTTAAAGGAGCAATTGATTGAACTCATTAAGAAAGGATTCATTAGACCAAGTACTTCCCCGTGGGGAGCGCCTGTATTATTTGTAAAGAAGAAAGATGGATCCATGAGGTTATGCGTCGACTATCGACAATTGAATCATCTCACTATCAAGAACAAGTATCCACTGCCGAGAATCGATGAATTGTTTGATCAAATTTCAGGATCCATGTACTTTTCCAAAATTGATCTTAGGTCCGGATATAACCAACTAAGAATCAAGGACGAGGATATTCATAAAACCACATTCAGAAGCAGGTATGGCCATTATGAATTTGTTGTTATGCCTTTCGGACTAACGAATGCCCCTGCTGCCTTTATGCAGTTAATGAATAGTATATTCAGGCCTTATTTAGATCAATTCGTGGTGGTCTTTATTGATGATATATTGATTTATTCCAAGACCAAGGAAGAGCATGAGGAACATTTGAGGATTGCATTACAAATATTGAGGACAAATCAATTATATGCAAAACTTAGCAAGTGTGAATTCTGGCTTGAAGAAGTGACTTTTCTCGGACATGTTATATCAAAGGATGGCTTGTCTGTAGACCCATCAAAGGTTGAAGCTGTAAGGAACTGGGAAAGACCGACCAATGCTAGCGAGATCCGAAGTTTCTTAGGTCTTGCCGGCTATTACAGGCGATTCATCAAGGATTTCTCTAAAATCGCCGTGCCACTTACAAGGTTAACTCGCAAGGAGATCCGTTATGAATGGGGTGAGGAATGTGAGAAAAGCTTCCAAACTCTCAAGGATCATCTTACTACAGCTCCTATCTTAGCATTGCCAATTGAAGGAGAAAAGTTCGAGGTATACACTGATGCTTCTGGCATTGGCCTCGGGTGTGTTCTAATGCAACAAGGGAAGGTTATAGCCTACTCTTCTCGTCAATTAAAGAAGCATGAAGAGAACTACCCCGTCCATGACTTAGAATTGGCCGCGGTAGTATTTGCACTCAAAATATGGAGACATTATCTTTATGGAGTACAGTTTACTGTATACTCCGATCACAAGAGTCTCAAATATCTCTTTTCACAGAAGGAACTAAACATGAGACAAAGACGATGGCTAGAATATCTCAAGGACTTCGACTTCAATATACAATATCATCCCGGAAAGGGTAATCATGTAGCAGATGCCCTTAGTCGAAAGCCGAGAGCACTGTTAGCCAATTGTCTGGTTCAAGAATGGAAATTGCTGGAACAATTCTCTGAACTCAATATAAGCATGGACACAGACCCTAGATGTGTCACATTATCTCATGTAAGCATACAGTCAGATTTATTGTCTGAAATACAAGCACTTCAGAATGATGATCCTACATTAGTAGAATCAAGGGCAGATTAGAAGGACAATCGGATTTCTAATTAGCTTCTAATGGAAGATTAATGTTCAAGAATAGAACTTGTATACCGGACTGCCCAGAATTGAAAAAGAAGATCTTAGATGAAGCTCACAGATCAAGGTATACAATTCATCCTGGATCTACCAAGATGTGCCAAGATGTGAAAAGAAATTTTTGGTGGCCCAACATGAAAAGGGAAATAGCAGACTATGTATCACGTTGTCTCACATGCCAACAAGTCAAGGCGGAACACCAAAAGCCTGCTGGAAAGCTACATCCTCTAGATATCCCTAAATGGAAGTGGGTGGATATTGGTATGGATTTCATCATAGGTTTATCTAAATCAAAAAGATTACATGATGGAATATGGGTTATCATTGACCGATTGACCAAATCCGCACATTTCTTGCCAATCAAGAGTCGATGGTCAGTTGATGTCCTAGCTGCACTATACATCAAGGAAATAGTCAGATTACATGGTATTCCTATTTCAATCGTGTCTGACAGAGATCCCCGATTTACTTCTCATTTTTGGAAAGGACTACAACATTCGTTGGAGACGAGACTTAACTTTAGTACAGCCTTTCATCCTCAAACGGATGGTCAGACCGAGAGAACAAATCAAATAGTTGAAGATATGCTTAGAGCATGCATCACTGATTTTGATGGAAACTGACATGATCACTTGCCTCTGGTCGAATTTGCATACAATAATAGCTACCAAGCTAGTATACAAATGGCACCTTTCGAAGCTTTATACGGAAGGAGTTGCCGATCACCCTTGTGCTGGAATGAAGTTGGAGAGAAACAACTGTTAGGTCCAGACATGGTAAGGGAAAGATTGCAAGTAGCTCAGACAAGGCAAAAGGCTTATGCCGACACAAGAAGAAGAGATCTCGAATTCTAAATTAGAGATCATGTATTTCTCAAGATATCACCTGGACGTGGAATACGAAGATTTGGTGTTAAAGGCAAGCTTACACCAAGATTTATCGGACCTTTTGAGATACTAGAAAGAGTTGGCGAGGTTGCTTATCGCATCGCATTGCCACCTCAACTATCCGAAGTACATAATGTGTTCCACATATCCATGTTGAAGAAGTATGTGCACGATCCATCACACATTATTGAACATGGAGACCTGATAATCTAGAAGGATCTCACGTATGAACAGAAGCCTATGAAGATCTTAGATCGTGAAATACGTGCTCTAAGAAATAAGGTTATTCCCATGCTGAAAGTACAATGGAATAAGAATTCAGAACATGAAGCTACATGGGAGACCGATGAATCTATGAGGAAACAATTTCCAGATTTATTTTAGAAGGTACGTACTCTACATTCTCCAAATGTAAATATATGATATGGAATTTGGGGACCAAATTCTTTTTAAGTGGGGGAGGGTGTAGCAACCCTGATAAATTTAAAGGGAATAAATAAATCAAAATAGATTAAAAGATTTAATAAATAAACGAAAGAGCTTGGAATATAAATAATTAAAACCCTGATGGAAATAACGCCTCAGATAAAGGCGCTACTTTAAAATAAAACGTCCTTACCTAAGGTGTGTTTTGAGAAAGGACATCCACACGTCAAGGCGTCAAATTTCAAACGACCAAAATAAATAAAAAAGGGCAAGATAGCATAACGTCCCTTGCATGGACGCGTTTAAACAAATAACGACGCTTGACAAGGCGTCAATTTAAATTCGACGCCTTGACCTAGGTCGCTAATTCAGTTTGAGTTTCGTTCGACCCAGGAGTCTATCCAGGGTAAGGTGATAACTATGAGAAAGAGTTCGAATGTAGTAATAACTCTAATATGGAAGTATTACTTCCAATCAAACACTAACTCTATTAGGATTCTAGAAATCCTATAAATAACCTACTGTTTGAACAGAGAACGTTATTTGGCGTTCGGAGTATACTAAGGTACGTAAAGAACAACATGTTCTTTTCTTTACTCTATCTATCGAATTTGTGAAGAATACTGAAGATTCTTCATCTATTTTCTGAATTACAGGTTGAAAGTTTCTGTCATCTGAAGAACGGGTAAGTTCTTCTCCTTCCTTCTTTACCTTCTGTTAGTTCTTACGAAGAGTAATACCTTCGTTTTATTCTGCCTCTACAGGTTGCCTGTAGAAGTGAAACCGATCGATTGAAGAATTGAGGGTTCTTCATCCACAAACTATTACTACCCTTACTGTTGCTGTTAGGATCGAAAGCTTCAAAAAGACTTTGTTATAAAACAGAGTATTGTTTAGAAATCTGTTCATCCGTCAGTTTATCATCATCAAGGTAGGATTTTCTCATGGAACGTAGCCCAAACTACCATATAACTATGGACAATTATCATCGGTAGTTCATGCATATAGTTTTCATGCGTTCTGGTTATTTTCTACGGAATGTTTGAAAGAAACGACCCTAACAAGGGCGTTAATTTAAAAGACACGACCATGCTCAGGTCGTCAATTCCAGATTTGATGCCCTGTACATGGACGTTAATTCCTATTAATTAATAAATAGCATGTTTAAAAAGTAATTATCAATGCAAACATGATTCTAAATTAATGCACGGTCAATTTCTTGTAATCCTGCTATTTTTCTGGTCCTGACTATATACCATGTTCCTGAAATATTCATTACCTCGAAATTTGTAAAATTTTGAATTCACGACCTTGACCAGGTCGTCTCTTGTTTAACTAACGCCCCAGACTAGGGCGTCTTTTTCCTGGTAACGCCCCTACCCAAGGCACATTTTCAACAAAATTACAGATTTTTAATATCCTGTAAAATAGCAATATTGGAAAGGACGACCTCTTTATATGTCGTCAAAATTAATATAAACGCCCCTGATTAAGGCGTTAATTTTACGAAAAATGACTTTACCAGAGTCGCTACTTTCTGCATTACTGATTTGTCCCGATTGCTGTTATCCTAGGGTTTCACTATATGTATATATATATGTAGGCACTATTACTCCACTCCGTGAGTATAGTCCCACGTTTCATGATGTTTTATCGATCACCCTTAAACTCTCATTGACATACAAGCTCTCCATTGGACATTCCGTTCCTTTGGACTAGCGAGTTAGTCATAGAGACCTCCGTAAGACTCCTCGTACCTTGGATTCCCTCAAGGTCGACTGAGCTGGTTGTACCGTAAAGACCCATTACACTATTGAATGCCATGTCACTCTAAAGAAACATGGTATACCGGCCCTTATGATATGCAAAGAGTATATCATGAGAATTTTTAATGGGATGATGATATCATGCCATTTGTTGATGTTCTTGTGGACCTCAATTCTATAATAAGAATGAGGGTATCTTGCCTTTGATGTACTGTTCATGTGGACCTCAATTCTATATAAAGAATATCCATACTTGGTTGTCATGGTACCCGAGTTAAGGGAACCTAATTCCACCTAGTTTCATCGTTCATCGTGATTGTACCGTTGTTATCACCTATCTATGTCCAATATCGTATTTTTGGACTCCATTCTCTCAAAGTTATCCTACGTGTCTACAAGCTTAAATTGTTGAAATTCCTTATTGGCTATATATATATATATATATATATATATATATATATACAAGAGTGGATGTCAAATATACATGATAAATGCCTACGCATATAGGGCCCGATCTGGTCCTGGGAGGAGCACCCGAAAGTACTTGTGCCCATGGGAGTTGAATGATAAGGTATCTGGCATTATACCGAGTGCATGACTAGCTTGATTGGACATTCCACACAAATCTTGTACTTGACTCGTACTTGACTTGACATGACTTGCGTGACCCGAAAAAGGGAAATTACTTGCTTGCTTGATACATGATAGCCAAAGTTCTTGACATGACTTGCTAAAAAGTACTTGCTTGAATATCTTGTCATCTTTTTCTTGAAAACTCATGACTAGTTCATCTTGCTATCTAGCTTGATAAATTCTCTTTCTATCATGTCGTTTTATGCGAGCATGCATAGCTATAGTACATTCATGAAAATGTAATTACTTAAACCCCTTGCTAGTTCCTGAGATATAATTTCCTACTGAGCGTTCGCTCACTCCGTGTTTGTCCCTTACTTTTCAGGTAATTCCGACGACGAGGGAAGTCAATCGGATGGGAATGGTCTAGAGTGAAAGAGCTAGATCTTTTCCAAGTGTCATCTAGTCTTTTTTTTCCTATTTTCTTGAGTCAACTATGTACTTTTCCTTTTTAATTGAATAGAGTATTGGATTTGTAATAGTCTATCCATTATGAAATAAAGGATTGGGTTATCTTTCTATTTTGCACATCTCTATTTTGGTGTCGAATACACTACTACTCTGATTGACATGATTGATATAAACTCGTCGCGCATATCCGAGTATCTTCCGCGCTCGGGGCGTGACAGGAGGGGTGGAGTTCCCCGAGACTTGTATGGTGGTGGGGTGTTGTTCTTGAGGGGGAGTGTCCCTCTTGGTCATAGGACGAGGTGGGGAGGGGTTAAGACGGATAGTCTTACCCTCATGTTCAAAGGTGCATTTGTTGCTTCTACCCAAGATGGTGGCATCTACATCATAAAGCCAAGGTCTTCCTAGTAGGATGCTACCTCCTTCCATGGGTATGATGTCACACCATATTTGACCATGGTATGAAGAGAAGGTGAGGGGCACAAGGCATTGAGTGTTGACCGGGATGGAGTTATTGTTGATCCATGAGACCCGATAGGGATTTCGGTGGGGAGTGATAGTAAGCCCAAGAAGCTTAACGGTATCGGGGGATACGGCATTGACACAACTCCCACTATCCAACATCACTTTCCTTACATGGCTCCCTATCTTGACAAAGGTGTGAAAGATTGAAGTTCGGCGCCAATCCTCTTCTTGGGGTTTGGTGAGGGTGCACCTAATCACTCCTAGATGAGAGTTGGTAGATGGAGTGGTGTGATCTAGACCCGACTCAAGGTATTGGGCCTCATACTCTTCTTCTCAATCTAGGGAGGCTTCATGATCCTCAACAACACTCTCAAGTTCCTTTTGGGGTGGGGGAGCTTCTTCCTCAATAAGCAAGCTAGATAATCCCTTGGATGGACATTGCCCCGCAAAGTGGCCAAACCCTTGACACCTAAAGCATTGTTGACGCCCGCTACCCGAAGTAGTTCCTACATTTGGGCCTTTGGGAATGTCTTCCCTCCGTGGGAGGGGGTGACTAGGGGTGGGTTTGTTTGGAGTGATGGTGGGAGGAGGGTTGTAAGGCCTTAATGGGGTGTTCCCACTTGGATTATGGGCTTTCATGGGAGTGGCCGGAATGGGCCGTGGTCGCATGTTTTTGGGATCGACCGGTCGGGGAATAGCAAATCGAGGGATCCTAGAGAATCTTTCTACATCCCTAGCTATTTGATAAGCTATCTCAAGGTTATCAACATCTCTCATAAAAAGCTCTCTCTTGATGTGACTTTGAAGTCCATTCCTAAAGCGAGACAAGGTAACGGCCGGGTCCTCATGAACTCCACATTTCAAAAGATAGGAGTCAAACTTCTCAATGTATTCAACCACGGTCTTCCCTTCTTGGGTGAGGCTTTGCCATTCATCTAAGAGCATTTGATGGTAGGATTGGGGAAGGTATTTGTTCCTAAGTTGGTTCTTCATACCCTCCCAAGTATCAATAGGCTCTCCCCGCCTAATCCTTCTTAGACCCTCTTGGTTTAACCAATAAGTTTTGGCTAATTTGATGAGATGCATTTTGGCCAACCTTACCCTCCTTTGGTCGGACATAGGGTACCATTCAAAGTATTAGTCCATGGCAGTTTCCCACTCTAAGTTGACACTTGGTTCATGGGAACCATCAAAGTTTGGGGCCTCTACTTTAATCATCCTTAAGAGAGGGTCATCCGGGTCGTCCCGTGGACGCCTTTCATGAATTGGATGGTGTCGGAGTCTCTCATGGTCATGGTAAGGGTCATGGTCCAAGTCCTCCCTATAAATTTTAGCATGTGGATGATAGGCTCTTGGTCCATGGTTCATAGGATGGAAATCATCCCTATGAGGCTCAATATGTGGAGGGTGGACTCTTGGGTCATTGTTCCTTGGGTGGAACTCATTCCTATGCAACTCACCATGTGGTGGATGAACTGATGAGGGCATCCCTTGCCCCTCCACATTTTCTCCAGACTCGGATTGTTCGTCGGCTAGCGCCATTATGTTAGTCATGTATTTTTGAGTCTAGTCATGTAATCTTCACATTTTCTTTGAGTCAATATCATGTAATTTTCCCTTTATTTGAGTCATGTACCTAGGTTAGTGAGTCATTTTCCTAAGTCTTGAAGTCATTATGTTGGTATGATTAGTTAATGGGCACAAACCATTGGGCTAGGCCCAGGGGCGCTCCTCCCTTGGACTGTTTGGTCATTAGTTAGCTTGTCAGGGTCAGTTTGGTCTTAGGAAAAGTGTGGAGTCTATAAATAGCCCCACCCCTCTCTCATTTGTAACAACTTATGCATGAATATTGAATTCCAGATATACTCCAAATCCCTCTAGCCTTCTCTCTCAATATCTCTCTCTCTCTTTATCTCTCTCTCTCTCTCAAGGGGAAGAATTCACCCCATTCTCTCTCTCCTCCCCCCCTCTCAATCACTTCCAACCCCCACCTACCTCCAATAACTCCCCACAACTTCCCACAACCCTCCTTTACTCTCCATCTAGTCCCAACAACCCTCCACCAATCTAAACCCTACTTCCCAACCACCACCACTTCCCTAGGCACCTCTCCACCTTCCCAAGGCTGAATTAACCCCTCCCAAAGCCTAAATTCGAATTTCCCTCCCCTCTCCCATCCCTCCCACACCCTAGGTCGACCGAAACCAGACCCCCCTTGGTCTGGTCGCCCTCCTCCCCCTCCTCTCTTCTCACCCTCTCTCTTGTGCACACCCACTCCCCCATCTCCACCTCTAGCAGTTCCATCCCCCCCTCTCCTTCCACCACTGCCACTCCTGACCTCCTGGAGCCATAGCCACTTCCTCCCCCTCTCCCTAAACCTTCAGCCATCATTCACAAGCCTAGCTAACCCCCTTCCACTCCCTTTATTCTTGCTAGTATGCAGTTTCAGATAGTAGGTCGCAGGCAGCAGAGTTGGGTCCTGAAGATTGCATCGGGTCCAGCCACTCCCTGGTCCTCCAGGTGTCAAAGCCTACATCTCTGGAAATGTCGTCCAGAGAGCTTTCAAGGTGAGGTGGTTTCGTCGACATCCGAGATCGGAGCTGTCCGCAGGAGCCGATCTCCCTCGACTGCGCAGAAGACCCCAGGCAGAGAACCAGAGCGAGAGTGGGAGCTCGCCCACGGTGAACCTTTTGGTATTCAGATCAACTGTTCTTTAGAAAAAGTCTTCCCTCTCAAGTCCTCTTTCATCCACAATAAGCAGAGCTGCATTTTGACATTGGCATCTAAAGTTACGAATTTTCTACTCCAAGTGTCTCAGGTCAGTTTACAGGAGCCAGAACCGACACCCCTCTACTCATCTGATCGCCTCGGCATTCTCCGACATCTTCTGACCCCGCCATTGGTGCTGACAGAAAGAAGACTTGACCACGGTTCCAGCGGTTCATGTCTTGTCTCAATCAGAGCTTGGTAGTGATCGTGGCACCCTCTGCAACCAGCCACATTGTTCTGCACCAGACAGAGGCAGAACCAATCAGTCTGGTTCCAGACTCTGCCCCGGCCAGCAACGACTGTACCAAGCTCAGAGAAAATTCAGAGATCATCCTTGGTCCGTTGGAAAGCTTTTGGCGCAAGTCTCATCAAGGTCTGAGCTCTATGGAATTTATGATGGCATCATCACCGCACCCCTATCCAGCCATTCTGAAGATTGGCAGAACCGGCATCAATCCGAAAGTCGAGTTTTCTTCATAATTCTCCACCCCGCTTGGCCGGCTGAAGGTCCCTCCATGCGCGGAGGTAGTTTTGGCTGTAATTCACATAATCCCCACCCCGAGATCCCCCCCCCCTTGCATGGGGTGTAGTTCATGTCATTATTAAGTCGCAGGTTTGAAGCTTCAATCGACGCGGCGTGCGGGTGCACACCCTCGCCTCCCCGCTCGCCCCCGTCTCCGGCCGGAGTCAGCGTCTTCACGCTGGCTAGGTGAGCCTCGGACCCTCTCTTGACTGGTTTAATCACTTGCTTAGCTTAGTAATATTGCTATTGCTTCGTAGGACGGAGAGTGAGAGCTCGGCTCAAATTGCTAGTACCGTGAGTGACCACCGCGGGCAAGTTGAGAGTGAATCCACTTAACCCACACCCTTGGTGTGTTGGCCGCCCATGATTTGGGCATCCTAGGCCCATTTGGGGTTCTTCCCAAGCTTGCCAACCATTGGAGCCTAAAGGTCCCGCCTCGGACCCTCTCCAACATCGCCTAGTCACCATCGGGTACTAGTGTGCGCCATATGGGTGAGCTCGCTAGTGTGAGTCCGCTGCTCAAACTTGAATGCTTGCTAAATAGGTCCAAGGTCGGTTTTACATCAAGTGGTATCAGATCAAGTTCACAACTTGTCTCTATCAAGTTGGTCCCAGGGCATGTCTATGCATTTAGAGTCTTCAAGTGCATCACTCTTGTCCCCTAATATGGCCACCTCATATCGACCTTACCAATCGGCCCACTCCATAAGTCAAAGCCACCAAGAGATGCCTACCACTAACACCCATAACTTCCCGGGCCATGTCAACTACTTCATGAAAGCCTTGACCTATGCTAATGAGTGACTTGATAACATATCGGGCCGACTCAACCAACTTGGAGAAAATAGGCCCGCCCCAAGGACGGACGATAGGATGGCCCCTTTCCCACTTCCCACCTTTGATGGAACCTCTCCTAGAGAATATTTAGATTGGGAAGCTACAATGGACCAATACTTCACTTTGTATCCTATGTCCGAGGATGAAAAGGCATGGGTTGCTAAAATACAACTTACCAAATGGGCCGAAACTTATTGGATGCAAATTGTCGGGCTAAAGGTACTTAGAAGGGAAACTCCCATCACCACTTGGAAGGACATGAAGGAGCAACTTCGAGCAAAATATATGTTCCCTTCCTACCCGGGTTACCAAAACTCGAGGAGCACTCCCACTCCTCCAACCCCACCCATCCAAACCCTTACCACTAGAACCCAAGTGGCCAAGGCCTCCACCTCCCCACCTAATCCCATGAGGGCCCCCACACCCCAACCAAAACCCCCTTCCCTAACCTACACTAGTCAAGCCCCTTTAGCCCCCACTTCCACCCCAAACGATCCCAAGGGCAAGACACCCCTAATCGACCCAGTTCCCTCCATGGTGACCACCAGTCATCCAACCCTCACCATTAAAAACCAAGTGGACACCGTCTCCACCCCTCCACCGAGGCCCATAATGGCCACCATGTCCAAACCCAAAACCCCTCACCCAACCCACCTCCCACTTCCTACACCAATCTTTCTCCAACCTAGGCCTCCTCTACTTCCCCTTCCTATCCCAACCCAAGCCCATGCTTGTTCACCACCCCGGGTGTGTCATACGCTAGCTATCACCCAACCACCCACCATAGATCCCCCTACTCCATTAGCAATAGAAGTTGCTACCCACACACCTACCCAAGTGGAGAAGGATGCCCATCCGAATCCACCTCCCAACATAGAGGAAATCCAAAGACCAAACAACTTACACATCTCTAGCCTAGCTCCTCTAGAGATACCCAATCTCACCCTAGATAAGTCCATACTCCAATGGCTCAAGAAAGGTCTCACCATTCCTAGTTCACAACCATGCCACCTACCCATGGGATATCAATCCCAAATCATTCCCATTCAACCACATGTCACTTATCAAACTTCCTATTGTGTGGAAGATTTGGGAGACTTAGTGAACTACCTACATTGGCAAATTCACTTGACCAATATGCTAGCCATGAGGCCGCCCGAAACTAACACCATTAGCCTAGCATATCCCACCATTGGCTCCATCACTTCCATCTACACTAATGGCCAAGTTACTAGTGAGATCATCCTCCTTCTTCCCATGGAGGAAGAACCTATCCTAGTCCACTCCCCAAGCATTGAGATCCCAAGTGCTTTGATCGGCCAACCCATTAGCAACCTTGGCCCAATTATTGAGGAGGATGACTCACCATTTGAGGACCTTGAGAGCATAGAGTACCCCTACCAAGATGACCCTTACTATGATCCCTATGATCCATTCCAATGGGAGTCAAGGAACCCGTGTGACCCAACCACCTTAACCACCACCTACCTTTCCCTACCCCAACCCACCATATTTGATCCAATCCACCCCATCCCAGACCCGGGTTACACCATGAGAGCCATGACTTTGGGTGGTATACACCTAGGGATCGAGGAAGTGCCTCATTTCATGATATCCACCTTGCTAGACCCCTTTGACCCATTCCAATGGAAGTCCAAAAGCCCACACATAGGAGACATCTTTGTCGCAAGAGTGCATAAGTCTTGGCATACAACACCACTTGGCATGATTCATAAGTCGGGAACATTCATTCACATCACCCACATGTCAAGTAGGAAGTATAAGTGGACCGTATTTGGATGTATTGGCCCACCTTCATTAATCATAAGTCTTAAACATGAGAAGAGCATACATGGACGTCCGGGTCTCCCGACATTTGTCTTACCCATACATAAAAGGTTCATCTCTGGATGTCCCGGGCCTCCTAAGTCTGTCACAGTCTTCATGGCATCAAAGCATGATCGAACTACATTTGGCTGCCCCGGACCACCTTTGCATACCATACATTATCCACTCACACCGCATCATAAAGCATTGCATATGCATCCAAGTAAATATCAAGCAGCAAGTGGTGAGATTCATAATAAGCAAGCAAAAACTCGTGTGCGCCACTTGAAATTCCAAGTTGGTAACTTGACGATGATGACTTTGGAGTGGCTCTACCCGGGGGTCACCTCCAAATCGAGGGCACGAGGACTTGGACCTTGCCAAGTTCCGAGTGGCTTTGGCAACCCGGCTTATGGGTTGAACTTCCAAAAGGGTTTTGGGATTCTCCCCATTTCTCATGTAGCGGATCGAACACCCACTAAGGGCACCGCGGTGGATCCTAGTGAGTGCCTTGAGCTTACACCTATCCTTGCGAGGGACACCTTCGGAGTGCCACCACAAATTAGCCCGAGAGCCCGACGTAAGCACACGGCAGCAATACTAGGCAAGCAAGACATCATAGCCAGCATGAGGGTGTGTCCGGGCCTCTTCGAAAGGCTGAAGCGCCGTTCCCCGACTACGGTCGCGGGTTGAGTATGGAGATCGTGGATCATCCAGAGCCACAGTTCGATGTACTACTTCCCTGGTGGACCCATACTCGACGGGGTCGAGTTTTCCCCACCCCGGGGGTATGATGAGGGCATCCCTTGCCCCTCCACATTTTCTCCAGACTCGGATTGTTCGTCGGCTAGCGCCATTATGTTAGTCATGTATTTTTGAGTCTAGTCATGTAATGTTCACATTTTCTTTGAGTCAATATCATGTAATTTTCCCTTTATTTGAGTCATGTACCTAGGTTAGTGAGTCATTTTCCTAAGTCTTGAAGTCATTATGTTGGTATGATTAGTTAATGGGCCCAAACCATTGGGCTAGGCCCAGGGGCGCCCCTCCCTTGGACTGTTTGGTCATTAGTTAGATTGTCAGGGTCAGTTTGGTCTTAGGAAAAGTGTGGAGTCTATAAATAGCCCCACCCCTCTCTCATTTGTAACAACTTATGCATGAATATTGAATTCCAGATATACTCCATGTTGAGTTCGGTGCAAGGATTCAGAGGGGGGGTGAATGAATACAACCCTTTAAAAAACTTTCGCCCAGTTAAATTATGATGCTCACTAGAATTACTAGTTTGCAAACTAGATAAGCTTAAAAGCTAATAATCAGTTGCAGACCAAAACAAGCATACAGTGAGATCACTAGGATGCTAACTAGCCTGAATTTGACAAGCAGACGCTCAACTGGAATTTCGCTCTCTTGACAAATTAAAACATTCTAAGAAGACTAATTAACTCTTCTTCTCAACCCGAAGCCAAACGCACGGAGCGCCCCTATGCATTCATCTAGCGGAAGCAAATCATAAGCAATCAAACCACAATGCAAGAGGGGTTTTTAGGTGGTTCGGTCCTTCAGACCTACATCCACCCCACACTCAAACCGAGTGTGGTTTCCACTAGCTCACGCTAGAAACAGCAGACTCAGTCTGCAACAAACGCTGCCAAACAGCTTGACCAGGGGAACAACCTCCCCTCTTCCTCCCAACCGGAGGGAACCACTAGTGACACTAGTCACTAGCAAACCAGAGACACACGGTCTCTCTTCCTCCAGACATTGAGGGAACCCCTAGTCTTGCAACCCACAAGACTAGAACCGGAGGGCCAGTCCTCCCTTCCTCCAAAACCGGAGGGAACCAACCGGTGACTTCCAGTCACCAGCAAACCAGAGGTCGAAGACCTCTCTTCCTCCAGACCAGGAGGGACCCCTGGACTTGCAATCCACAAGCCCAGAACCGGAGACAGATCTCCCTTCCTCCAAACAGGAGGGAACCCACAAGCAGCCCACCTGCTGCTTGCAACCGGAGGTATCAATCTCCCTTCTCCTGAACTAACAGGAGGAACCCCGACCTCTCTACAGAGTATTGGAAACACAGCAAACCAGAAAACAAAGGAAAAACAATAAACGAAAAATAACTTCAGCAAAACAGAAAGCTGAAAAATGAAACACATAATGTGGCTCTCAACGGAGCTGACTGGCCTGGATTTGATCCACGGTCCAGTAGACGGATCTTCAGGTAAGCTTTTCTTTCTCTTCTCATCTCTTCTTCTTCTTCTTCTTCTCTTTCACTCTCTCAATCTCTGCTCTTCTCTCTCTCTTTCTTCTACTCTCCTAATCTCTCACTCTCTCTGCTGCACTTCTTCTTTTTTACTCTTTCTTCTTTCTTCACTCTTTCTTCTTCTCCTTCTGCTCTTCTATTCCTCCTTTTCTTTTTCTATCTGGATCGTGGCTCTCTGTATGAGCTTTTCTTTTTGCCAACTCGATCGACTTCATCTGTGGATGAAGGTCTCATATATATAACAGCAGCAGCAGCATCAGCCACGACGTGTGACCTCCACATTTCCAGCCCTAAGAATTCGGTCCACGTGGCAGTCTCTCAGCAGGCTTCATTCCAGCCTCGGATCACGTGCTGCCCAGGTGTGTGGAATGTTCTTCCTCGGATCTGCAAGGAGATGAAAATCATTAAAGCTGAGGGCCATAGGAACTAAAGCTGCACGAAGTATGTAATAGAAATACTAGATGCACTGAGAACAACACGAAGTGAGGTTATAAAACAACACAAGGTAACCAGAAGAACGACACGAAGAACACCATAGTGACTGTAGCACGAAGTAAAACGACATGATATAATAACCAGTAATGAGAACGGCACGAGGACAACATGGAGGTAAACAGAAACCAACAGTAAGTGTGGTTTCAACACACGAAAGACACGATGTCTTGGAAGAACAACACGAAGAGATAATTCGGAAACGACACTAAGTGGAAAAATAATACTAGATGAAACAGTAATAGACACGCGGTGAAAACAGCACGAAGACAGTGAGAACAACACGTGGTTAAAACGACACTAAGACAATGAAGATGACACGAAGTCATGAAAACAGAAACGACACGAAGACGGAAATAACAAAGAAAACGACTCAAAGTAAGAACGACACGAAGAACACAAAACAGAAAACGACACGAAGTGAAACAAGAACGACACGAAGTGCAGTAGTGACAGAAACACACACTACACAGAGAACGACACGAAGTGGCACAGAAAGCAACACGAGGTGCTGCGATGTCCTGCACGCAATAGAACAAAAACGACACGAAGATGATGACAACGACACGAGGTGAAGTCACAAAGCGACAAAGACACGAGGTGTAGGAAACACGACATGAAGACATGAAACAACACGGAGATGAAAACTAAAATCGACACGGAGTGTGGTCAAAGCGAGAAAGACACGAAGTCTAAAGCGAAAAACCAACACGAAGATAGAAGACAGAGAAACGACTCGAAGTGAAATGAGAACAGCATGAAACAAAGAAAACGACACGAAGTACATAAACACAACACGAAGACATAACTACTGAAATAATACGGAAGACACGAACACAACACGAAGACCAGATACACAAGATAACGCGAAGACACAATTATGAAAAACACCACGAGGTGACAGACAGCACGGAGAACGACGCGAAGTGAAACGACACTTGAACCTAGACAGACTTAAAGACCCAGCGAAAAAATGACTCGAAGATAGAAATACAAAAACAATCATGAAGACTTGAACACAAAATTAACACGAAGACGTAAACACAACACGAAAACAATGGATGCTACAGTGCAATGTCTAGACATGAAATCCAATGCAAACGGCTGTACAGACTTGAAGAATAAGCCAGTGTATAGACTTGAAATCGAAGACCAATGTGCAGACTTGACAGTGATCTCTGCAGCGAATGTATAGACTTAAGCAGAGCTGCCAGTGTATGAGCTTGAACAGTGCAGCAAGTGTACAGACTTGGATGACCCACACCAATGTATAGACTTCCAACGTGAGAGACATGCTGTACAGACTTGATGAATACTGATGCATGAACAGTAATGCATAGACTTAGGAGCATATGACCCGGCTGTACAGACTTCACGCGTTGACGCTGTACACACTTCTAATGAAGTGCGATGACGCTGTGCACACTTAACCAATGCAATGCATAGGCTTGAACGAGAGTCCAATGTATAGACTTGCATGATGCACAAATACACAATCCAGTGTATAGACTTTGCTACCCAGACATGATATATGCAGAGACATGATATCTGACATAATGCAATGCACATATATAAAGAGCAAATGCCATCAATGCTAAACATCATCATTCATGTTGCTATCAATATGCAGAATGCTCAAGAATAAGAATGCATAGAAATGTACTTTGTTTATTGCAATCATCAATGCACAATAACATTGCTATCATCAAAATACAATATCAAATGCACTCAAATGCACTCACTGTCTTGCTATCATCAAAACCAAATAGCATTGCTATCATCAAAGTAACATAGCACATGCTTGTGCCTAAGAGACACAACACTCCAAATCCCTCTAGCCTTCTCTCTCAATATCTCTCTCTCTCTCTCAAGGGGAAGAATTCACCCCATTCTCTCTCTCCTCCCCCCCTCTCAATCACTTCCAACCCCCACCTACCTCCAATAACTCCCCACAACTTCCTACAACCCTCCTTTACTCTCCATCTAGTCCCAACAACCCCCCACCAGTCTAAACCCTACTTCCCAACCACCACCACTTCCCTAGGCACCTCTCCACCTTCCCAAGGCTGAATTAACCCCTCCCAAAGCCCAAATTCGAATTTCCCTCCCCTCTCCCATCCCTCCCACACCCTAGCTTGACCCAAACCAGACCCCCCTTGGTCTGGTCGCCCTCCTCCCCCTTCTCTCTTCTCACCCTCTCTCTTGTGCACACCCACTCCCCCATCTCCACCTCTAGCAGTTCCATCCCCCCCTCTCCTTCCACCACTGCAACTCCTGACCTCCTGGAGCCCTAGACACGTCCTCCCCCTCTCCCTAAACCTTCAGCCATCATTCACAAGCCTAGCTAACCCCCTTCCACTCCCTTTATTCTTGCTAGTTTGTAGTTTTAGATAGCAGGTCACAGGCAGCAGAGTTGGGTCCTAAAGATTGCATTGGGTCCAGCCGCTCCGTGGACCTCCAGGTGTCAAGGCCTATATCTCTGGAAAGGTCGTCCATAGAGCTTTCAAGGCGAGGTGGTTTTGTCGACATCCGAGGTTGGAGCTGTCCTCAGGAGCCGATCTCCCTCGACTGCGCAGAAGACCCCAGGCAGAGAACCAGAGCGAGAGTGGGAGCTCGGCCACGGCGAACCTTTTGGGATTCAGATCAAGTGTTCTTCAGAAAAATTCTTCCCTCTCAGGTCCTCTTTCATCCTAAAGAAGCAGAGCTGCATTTGGACATTGGCATCTAAAGTTACGAATTTTCTACTCCAAGTGTGTCAAGTCAGTTTACAGAAGCCAGAACCGACACCCCTCTACTCATCTGATCGCCCCGGTCTTCTCCAACATCTTCTGACCCCGCCGTTGGCGCCGACAAAAAGAAGACTCGACCACGGTTCCAACGGTTCAGGTCTCTTCTCAATCAGATCTCGGTAGTGATCGTGGCACCCTCTGCAACCAGCCACATTATTCTGCACCAGACAGAGGCAGAACCAATTAGTCTGGTTCCAGACTCTGCCCCGGCCAGCAACGACTGTACCAAGCTCAGTAAAACTTCAGAGATCGTCCTTGGTCCGTTAGCAAGCTTTTGGCGCAAGTCTCATCAAGTTCTGAGCTTTGTGGAATTTGTGGGGGCATCATCACCGCACCCCTGTCCAGCCATTCTGAAGATTAGCAGAACCGGCATCAATCCGAACGTCGAGTTTTCTTCATAATTCCCCACCCCGCTTGGCCGGCTGAAGGCCCCTCCCGGGGCGGAGGTAGTTTTGGCTGTAATTCACATAATCCCCACCCCGAGATCCCCCCCCCTTGCATGAGGTGCAGTTCATGTCATTATTAAGTCGCAGGTTTGAAGCTTCAATCGACGCGGCGTGCGGGTGCACACCATCGCCTCCCCGCTCGCCCCCGTCTCCGGCCGGAGTCGGCGTCTTCACGCTGGCTAGGTGAGCCTCGGACCCTCTCTTGACTGGTTTAATCACTTGCTTAGCTTAGCAATATTGCTATTGCTTCGTCGGACGGAGAGTGAGAGCCCGGCTCAAATTGCTAGTACCGTGAGTGACCACCACGGGCAAGTTGAGAGTGAATCCACTTAACCCACACCCTTGGTGTGTTGGCCGCCCATGATTTGGGCATCCTAGGCCCATTTTGGGTTCTTCCCAAGCTAACCAACCATTGGAGCCTAAAGGTCCCGCCTCGGACCCTCTCCAACATCGCCTAGTCGCCATCGGGTACTAGTGTGCACCATACGGGTGAGCTCGCTAGTGTGAGTCCGCTGCTCAAACTTGAATGCTTGCTAAATAGGTCCAAGGTTGGTTTTACATCATGAACTCTTGGCTCATTATTCCTTGGATGAGGGTCTTCCCTAGGAGGCTCATCATGTTGGGGTGGACTCTAGGCTCATTGTTCCTTGGGTGGAACTCATGCTCTTCAAGCCGAGCAATTCGAGTGGTAAGGGACTCAAGTTGGGCAAGAATGTTGGTAAGGGCAGCATCAACCATATTCATTTGACCTTGAGGTTCCTCCCTAGGAGCATCATGATTGAGTTGAGGATGGGGATCCATGGGTGGATTTGAAGATGAAGGATCGGATCGGTATCTAGCACCACTACGGGTGGACATGCAAGACAAGGGGCCAAAGATGTTGGCCACACAATGCAATGGTCCTAGGACTTAGACTTGATAGAGACAAGTCAATGACTTGCTCTGATACCAATTGATGTGACACAACCTCGGACCTAATGCAAGCAAGCACAATCGCATTCAAATGGGCCGAATTGGGCCACCGCTCTATCGACACTCACCCAAGCCCGGGGTAACTTGGCAATGCCAAGGTGAGGTTGAGGGGTTGGGCCCTTGCTGGTAGAGGGCTAGCAAGGCTAAGATGGGATTCCCAATGGGTGTGGAGGCCCAATTCAAGGGGGCCGACAAAGTGCCAAAGGCACCGGTTGCACTTCTCCCACGGTGATCACTCAAGACAACGGGGCTTGAGGATCGGGCTCTCACTCGCATAACCAGCGGAATTATGAACTAATATTGAAAGACAAGCACAATGAGCAAGGGTTTAGAGCACTTACTTGACCGGTTTGAAGAAACCGGTCCCGGTCGGAGACGAGGGCGAGCGGGGAGGCGGGTGGATCCCCACACGTCGCGCCCGGGTAGCTTGACCTGCCGAAATGAGTACTACACTACACCTCTCGCAGGAGGGGGATCTTGTGGTGGGGGTTAATGGATTACAATCAAAACTACATCCGCACAGGGAGGGGCCTTCAGCCGGCCTAGCGGGGTGGGGAAAACTAGGGCTAAAACGAAATAGAAGTAGTGATGCCAAATCTATCTGCCCTCTGCAATAGGTGACTGACAGATGGTGTTGAAGCTGCAGAACTTGATCAGGAATTTTACCGAGGGCGAGACCAGTGGGGAACTCTTCGTAGCTGGGAAGGGAATGCCTCAGAATTTCTTTAATTTCTTCTGGGTCTGCTGCTGACCGGGATGGAGGTTTGAACAGAGCTTCAGATTCTCGGACCTACAGTTGCAGACTTCTAACAGCAGATTGCAGAGAGCGTCCCGGTAGCTCCCCACCTCGGAATCAAGCGCCGTCAGAGTCGATGGAATCGTGGATGAGTCCTCTTCACAGTAAAACTAACGGGGATGCTAAAAGATTCTGGATAATACCTGGAGGCTCTGAACAATGATCACTGGTCGGTGTGGACTGTGGGGAAGCCAATCCGTATAGCAGAGGGAGAAAATTGATAACTTCTGCTACTGGATGCTGAATAGAGTTCCGCTTCTTGATTTTGAAAGTTGACAAGGTGATGATGAACTTTGTAGCAGAGCTTACGAACTGATTCCTCCAGGGTGAGGCGTGGCAGAGCTTCTACTCAGGTTCAGGGCTTCAGCAGAGGCAGTTCTGAGCAGTCGTGGGAGAACGGATCTTCCGAATAGCACACAGCTCGGATGAAGACGAAACCACTTATGTTGAAAAGGAGACTGGTAGACGCTTCCAACGGTGTCTCTTGGGTCTTCAAACTCGTCCGGAGGAGGTCGTGGTGGCCCCTGCAAGTTGCTGGTTCACCTACAACTTCTGGACTGCAAGCAGCAACCATGGGACAGCTTCCAATGCCTAGAAAGAAGAAGGAGAATGGGGTATGTGGTGAAGGGGAGGTGGATGAAGGGTGAGAGGGGGGGTTGTGGGAGGTGTGGAGGGGGTCTAATGGTGGAGGGGAGATGGAGGAAGAGGGGGAGGCCGCAGGTTTCAGCTGAGGTAATGGGGAATGAGGATTGCAAAGGGGGATGAAGAATGGAGGGAGGTGGGGGCGACCTAGGCTAAAGGGGATAGAGGGAGGGGCGGCCAAAGCTTGGAGGGAAGGGATTTCAAATTTGAAATGGCCTTGGAAGATGGGAGATGGTGTGGGAAAGAAGGGTGATTGTGTTGGAATGGGGAAGATTTGGTTGGAATGGGGGAGATGGTGTTGGAATGGGGAAGACTCTACCTTGGAACTAGGGGGGAAGTAAATGGGGTGTGGGGAAGTGGAGGGGCCTTAATGGAGGTAGGTGGGGGTTGGAGGTGGTTGGGAGGAGGAGGAGAGAGGAATGGGGCGAACCCCCCCTTGGGGAAGAGAGAGAAAGAGAGAGAGGTGGGGTGGGGAATCACTCCCCTAGGGCTTGTCACCCAACTATAGGATTCACTCCACTAGAACTAAGTTTGAATACTCAAATGGAATTCTCTTGTATTGAATCATTCATTACCTCCAAATGAAGGAAATGGGGCCCTATATATAGGAAACTCACATTTTACAATAAGTCCCTTACAAAAGACTCAATAGCAAATAACCGAAGGGGTAGGGGGCTCATGGGCCAAGCCCGAAGAATTGGGCCCAATAGCACATTACACAGTCTAATGACACTCAATACTTAGGAAAATAAATGCAAGACCTAGGGACATGACTCAAATAAACTGAAAATTACATCAAATGACTCAAGTAAATAGCATAAAAAGGATAAGTGGGCCTTTAGAGAGAGAGGCACAAACTCAAACGATGCTGGAGTGTGAAGAAGACTCTAGCCAAAGGGAATTGTGGATGATGCCTCCATCACTTGCAATGCTTGTGCAGCTTTAAGAGACTTGATAAATGAATTTGATTCTAATGATAAACTTCAAAAGGATTTAATCAAATCTCTGAAAGAAGAAAATAAATCATTGCTAGAAAAGAAAACTGAAGCTGAAGATATGAAATCTGAAAATGAAAGACTCAAAAACCAGTCCAAGGAATTTGAACACAAATTGATGAGTCCTAAAAAAGAAAGCAGATTGATTTTTGAAAAAATGGAGGCTGATAGAAAAATGAATCTAGAGCTTCAGAAAAATCTCAACAAACCCCAATCTAAGAAACAACAGGAAAAATTTTATGAATGTGAGTCTTCCTTAGATGATTGGATGTTTGATGATGATCTCCTAGAGAAAAATAGGAAATTGAAAGAGGAAATCAACAAGCTAAATCATCTAAACACCCAACTGTCAGATAGGCTATTGATAATTGAAAAAGGCAAGGGTGTGAGCATAGATAATTCTGATAGGTTGATGAATGCTGAACAAGAAATTGAGAGTCTAAAAACCATCAACCTAATGCAGAGTGGAAATGTCAAATGTTATGAAGAGCAGGTAGCTAATTATGAGCTCACTATCACATCCCTTCAATAAGAAGTTGATGATCTATATAAGTCCCTATCTGAAGCTGACAATGAAACAAAGCTAAAACAGGAAGTTGAAAAACTCAAAAGTTTGAATGATGCCTTGCATCAACAACTCATTTCCTGTGAAACAGATTTGTCCAAATATGATGCTAATACTTGTGGCTTAAATTCTGAAATTCAAGACTTGAAAAATTCTTTGTCAAAATTTGTCAAAGGAGAGGACAATCTGAATAAGCTTCTTGGAAATAATGTTAGCTTTCAGAGAGAGGGACTGGGTTACTGTTCAACAAACAAAAGGATCAATAGCAATAAAACTTCAACTGTGTTTGTAAAAGCTTCTGATCAAAACACAACTGCTGGTCCTTCTGTTTTTCAATTCACTGCACAAAAGTCCACTGTGAAACCTAAAACTGTGGAACAAACTCCAAAACAGAAAAAGGGTGAAAATTCACAGAAAAAGGAACAAGATACTCCTGTTGTTATAAAGAAGACTGCACACAATTCACATGATCTCTCACACACTCACATTAAAAAGGGTTCATGTTATTATTGTGGGAAAGGAGGTCACATAATGGAGGATTGTGGATTGATGTTAAAGGATGAGCATGCTAGTGGAACTTTACATTCTAGAAACTCTTTTGATAGAAACCATGTTGCTAGGAAGCCTGATGCCTCATGTTATTATTGTGGGAAGCATGGTCATCTCATGAGTGAATGTTTTATCATGAAAGAAGACAATAAACAGCATGCCAAGTCCCCCATTCATGTTCATGGTCCATATGGATCTAAACACAATTCTAGTCAGCACATTGTGTGTTTCAATTGCAATAAGCCTGGGCACAAGGCTGCTGAGTGCTGGTTTAGATCCACTTGGGGTAAAAATGGTTTTCATAGAAGAAATTCTTTTGCATGTTCCCATTGTGGGAAGAATGGGCATACAGTCAAGGACTGTCGGTATGCTCAAAAGAACTATGTTAATCCCCATTTTGTCAAATTCCCTGCAAAATCATTTGTGAAAATTTCATGCTATAACTGTGGGAAACCAGGCCATAAATCTGCTGAATGTTGGATGGTTAAGAACAAGCATCAAACTGCTCATGCATATAACAGAAAATCTTATGAACATGTTTATAAACATCACCCTGCTGTTAATATGCATCATAAGAACCAAAAACTAGCTATTTCATATAGATACTATGGAAAATTTGGACACTCTATGGATGACTGTTCACTGATGAAATTTGATGATAATGTTGCTATGAAAATGTTTAGAATACCTGCTAGAGGTAAGGCAGGACCCAAAGCTGCTTGGGTCCCTGCAGGATCAAAATGATCAATATTTTACAGGAGTGCCTTGGACTGAAGAATAAAAAGGGGAAATAAACCAAGGCACCCAAGTTGATAAAACCTCATTCAGGTATATTTCTCAAATCTGTTCAAATGAAATTTATGGTTGAGCTGATAAGTCATAGTTTCATGCATACATGCTTTTTATTTGATTTGACTCTTGCATTGAGCTTTGTAGGCTTTCTTGCTTGTACTGTGAGCTGTGTGCATATATGTTAATTGCATATCATGCACTTTGTAAGGGGGAGTTTGATTGATGCTTGCATAATCATGATAATCTCACTTGCTAAATGCATACATGTAGTTAGTTGCAATTGCATTTCCTCACATTAAAAAAATTTTGATTCATTGTATCTAGATAGGGGGAGCATTCCTGATTCATCTCTTTACCTCTTGAACCCCTTCTGTCTAGCAATCTGATCCATTCTTGTCAAATGTGTGGTTCACTTGAATTCTCTGTTGTCTACACTGATGTAGCTCCATTGATTCTGTCTACTATGAATTCAATTGATAACTTGTTACTATCATACACATTTCTTAATATCTTGTCAAGACTGGCCCAAGCTAATTTGACTGAATTCTAGTCTTTAAGGCTTGCTTCTGAATTGCTCAATTCTCTCAACTATTGGTATCTGAATTGCTCTCTACTAATTTCTCTTGACAATGTCATTGATTCAGCCGAATGAGGAAAGATTTAATCAGTGCACCCTAGGCATAAATCAGACATTCTGAAAAGAAGAATCTTCTATTATACTGGCTTAAGAATGTTTTGATAAATCAAATTGATTTAAGCCTAATATATTTTCTAAGTTTTGATGTAAAAGACTTGAAAATATCTGAATCATCATGCTTAATAAGTCTTAACCAACTGCCTCATGAATTTCATGCAAAACTTTCTGAAATCTGAAATTTTAAAAGACATGGCTTTCTTTGGTTAAGATACATGTAGAAAGTATTGTTCTTAATCATTTCAAGTGTACTGAGCTTTGTTTGAAGAATCTGAAAACAGTTAAAATTAAAAGCTAGAGCAATGACTGTGGTCACAGAGAAACTGGATTTTCTATCAATGAAATAGAGTAAGTCAATGTCATGAAGTGCCATAGTTACCTCTTTTCTATATATTTGAAAGTCTGGCAGAGCAATGGCATGGATGTGTTGAGTAATTGGGGATTCTGGCCTCTGATCAAGGTGTCTCCTCATGTAAAAAGATACTCCACTGCTAACTCTGTTCTCTTTGAGAGGTAATACGGTTGTCACATTGAGTAACTGGGTCACTTCACCTAAGACGTGTTGTGCCTTATGTAAAAAGGTGTTGACTGAACTAAAATTGCTCAGGAAAAATAAGTGCTGCTCAATTGGTATCAGAAAATTCTAAAAATCTAAAGACAAGCTCAATCTCATTTATTTCTGTTTAATCTCAATATGATCTTGTGTATTTTCCATAGGAGTTACTGAATTTAAATGAGTAAGATGGAAGGAGGTTAAACATGAATATCAAATGAGTTGTTGGTTCAACTTTATTAAAAGGTGTTTCAGATATGAGTATTGAATTTTCTTGATAAACTTTGAATACATCTCTCTTAAATCATGATGGTCAGTTTAAACTCATTCATAATCTATTATAACTGAAGAATCTGAAATTCGTTTACAAAGATTTATGAATTTCGTGTGCTAATGAAAATCTGTCTTCCTCATTTATTCACTGTGAATACAGTTTGTGTTTTGCTGATAGATGCTCATCACTTCACTATATCAATTGGCTTCACTCCATCATCTAATCAGGGGGAGCTTTCCTGTCTTGTTGAGTGTCTTTCTTAAAGGGGGAAATCTAGTCAGCATTCTTGAGTGTCCCTGTGTTCTTGTTGATATTCTCCCTTCATCTCAATTGGTTTCAAAACCTTAAAAACGTTTCTGATCATAGTGCCCTCTATCAATGTGTTTTGATTGACATTGGTTCTCTTTTATGTGACGCACAATTCTCAGAATTTTTTTTGATAACCAGACTTCATCCTTGTAGATTTCTTTTGCATCATGGATCATAAGGGCAGAATTCTCTGGTCTGGTTGAGACACTATATGCATAAGGGGACACTGTGCTAGATTGTCTGATCAATTTGTTTGTCTGCAATAGCTCTATAACTTCTGCCATGTCAAAGGGGGAGTGTTTGTTGCATATGCATGACTACATAAGTTGTTTGACTAAGGGGGAGAATTGATTTAAATGATTCTGATATTGTGTAGCCCTCATCTGCTGAACTATTTTAAGTGTCTCATATGCCATCACTAGATTATCAAAGTATTTTTTTTGATGAAGTCAAAGGGGGAGAATACTTTGATGAGTCTAGTCTGAATATTCCATTTATTTCATTCATAAGACTCATAGTATTGCCATCATCAAAAAGGGGGAGATTGTTGTGTCCCTGTGATTTTGATGATAGCAAACACTATAAGTCATTTGAATGCATACAATTCTGTTTGTCGTGCAGATGAATGTTTCATTGAAAATCTTATCTGAATTATTGCTACATTTAAATATGGCTGTGCGGTGTGTGCTTAGGTGCATTTCATTATTGCTGATGCATTTCATAATTGATTGTTATCTGGATTGTTTGATGTTAGTCTATACAATGGGTGTTGCTGCCATACCCTTTCAGCATAGTCCATACATCATTCATCAGTCATCAAGTCTGCACATTCAAGTTTGTATGTCCATACACTACAGAAGGGAAGTCTATACATCTTATGGCACATCATGCGTCCAAGTCTGAACATAGCATTCGCCAAGTCTGTACAGCCCATGCTCAAGGCTAAGTCTGTACATTGGCATTTGAACACACAAAGTCTGAACAGCTTGCATTGTCCTGTAGCTTGCATCGTTTCACAAGTCTATACAACAGTTAGCATTGCATCTTGTTCATGAAGTCTATACATTGGCATGCAGCGTCTCATGAAGTATGTACATCCTCTTCAAGCATTTCAAAGTCTCTACATCGCTTGGAGTCCTTTGAAGTCTATACACTGGTCCGTCTCTCAAGCCTACAGAGCCTTCTGATTGGACTTAACGTCTATACATTGTGCATCGTCTCAATCTGCATCTCATGCCAAGTCTATACAGCCTGCCTTCATGTTCAGAGTCTATACATCCACAATGGATCTTCAAAGTCTGAACATCCGTTCACTTCACACCGGAAGTCGATACATTAGACTGTGGCCTGCTTAGCTGAAGTCTGTACATCGCCTTTAGACTTTCAAAGTCTATACACTCCATGCTCATTCAAATCTATACATCCACAGTGCAACTCCAAGTCTGCACATTGGAGTCTTTACCTATGATCAGCTTTGAAAGTCTGTACATTGGGAGCTTTACCGACGTTGCCTTGCCAAAGTCTACACATTGTGAATCTTCAAGTCTGTACAGACTTCGCCTTGTTTCAAGTCTGTACATCGTCCAGCTCTTTGGCAAAGTCTACACATCTTAAAGTCTGTACATCCGTTAGGCTTGCTCATGCATTGTTCTTCTGAAGTCTGTATAGCCGTGGCTTCTGCCTCAAAGTCTGTACATTTGTTTCAAAGGCAAACTTTATACATTGTGCATCCTTGGGTTAAAGTCCAATCATTGGAAGTCTGTATAGAGTTTCTCTTGGCTTTAAGATGAAGTCTGAACATTGCATAGTCTGTACATTGCTTCTTCATTCTGCCTCGGCCAAGTCCATACATTGCTTGCTTAGCAGACTGTGAAGTCTATACATCGGTTGTTCAGCAGCAGACTACTCAAGTCCATACATCAGACTGTTCATGATTTCATTGGTAGAGTCTGTACATCAGACGCGCATGCTCGCCTGTCCCCCCGGATGCTCTCCTGGGACCGAGTATGCCCTCCAGTGACTGCTAATGCTTCCCTAACTTTGAGGATGCTCCCCTGGAGCAGCGATTGCTCCCCAGAGACAGCATGTGCTCCACATGCTCCCCTGACGCTGGTGATGCTGTCCAGAGGCCATAGATGCTCCCCTGAGACTTCATATGCTCCCGTGCGAGAACGCACTAGTCTCTTGGTATTTAAAAGAATTATATTACATGCATTCCCTTTCACTAAGTTTGTACAATGCATGTGCTTTCACAAGTCTATACAATGCATTTCATTTTACAAAGTGTCGACACCAAGTTGATAATCCGATACTCTGTCTGACAGGTGCTCTGCTCGTGAAGCTTAAGGAGAGCACGTGATCCGAGGTTGGAAGGCCTGACCAGATGATGACACATGGACTAACAGCCTGCTGGATGCTGCCACGTGGTCTGAATACTTAGGGCTGGAAATGTGGAGGTCACACGTCGGGGCTGCTGCTGCTGCTGCTATATATATGAGCCTTCTTCCACAGAAGAAGACTGATCGAGTTGGCGAGAGGTGAAGTCCATACAGAGAGCCACGATCCAGACAGAGAAGAAGAAAAGGAAAAGAAGAAGAGAAAGAGAGTGAGAAAGAGAAAGAAGGAGAGATTGAGTGAGAGATCGAGATAGCAGAGTGTGAAGAGAAGAAGAGGAAGAAGAACAGAGAAGAAGAGAGAGCTAGAGTGATAGAAGCTTCAACTGAAGATCTGTTCTTGCTGGGCCGTGGATCAAATCTAGGCCAGCCAGCTCCTGCGAGAGCCACAGTCTGAGTTTACTTTTTCCAGCTTTCTGTTGCTGCGTTTTTTGTTTTTCTTTTCAACTATTCACTAGTTGTTCTTCCGACTCTCTTGTGTGAGGTCGGGTTCCCTCCGGTGTGGAGGAAGAGAGACTTGCGTCTCTGGTTGCCTTTGACTGGGAGTCATCGGTTGTTTCCCTCCGGTTTGGAGGAAGGGAGGATGGGTCCTCCGGTTCTGGGCTTCTAGGTTTCGAGTCCAGGGGTCCCTCCGGTTGGGAGGAAGAGAGGTCCGAGACCTCTAGTTTGTAGGTGACTTGGTGTCACTTGTGCTTTCCTCTTGGTTTCATAGGAAGAGAGAGTTAGGTCTCTAGGTTCCCCTCCAGTTTGGAGGAAGGGAGGATTGGTCCTCCGGTTCTAGTCTTGTGGGTTGCAAGACTAGGTGTTTCCCTCCGGTTTGGAGGAAGAGAGATTGTGCGTCTCTGGTTTCCAAGTGGCTGGGAGTCACTTGGGGTGTCCCTCCGGTTGGGAGGAAGAGGGGAGGTTGTTCCCCTGGTCAAGCTATTTGGTAGCCTTTGTTGCAGACTGAGTCTGCTGTGCTAGTGTTACTAGTGGAAGCCTCACTCCGGTTTGGAGTGAGGAGTGGACGTAGGTCTTTGGACCGAACCACCTAAAAAGCCTGGTGTTCTTTTGTGGTTTGTTTGCCTTATGTGCTCATTTCTCTACTGCGCTCACTAGATGTCTGATTAAGATTGAGTGTGAGTTTATTCTATTGGACTGCTTTGCAATAGCTTCCTAAGTTTTCTCAGTTTATATCTGCATCCGCTTTTAATTCCGCACATCTAACCGGTAGAACTTAAATTGGGTAAAATTCTTTGAAAGATCCATTCACGCCCCCTCTGGATCTATGTTTATCTATCGCACCTAGCTAACACAAGTCTCTACCCAACTCACTGGGTCGGATTCTAACTTTACTAATGTTAAAGGTTCTATAACACTGCTTGCAACCTAGGGTCTAAAGAAAACCTAGGCTCTGATACCACAAAAACTGTCACGTCCCGACGCGGAAAATTGGAACATAGCAGTTTATATCAATCATGTCAATTAGAGCATACATTGGCACAAGAGACTAACCACTAGGCTAATAATAAAGAAACAATTAACCCAACTTTATTAATAATCAAAATAGAAAGTATTCAATTACACCCGACTCCTTGTGGACTTTTATCTCATTAATGGAGAATACATCAACTCTAGAGAACCACTAATCTAAACTTGTCTCGAACATAAACTCTAAATGGCTCGCTCCTGGAATCACTCGTTCCCGTCCCCATCGGAACGCACGTCCTCATCCGAGCAACCTGAAAAGGATTGGAAAGTATGGGTGAGCAAAACTCAGTAAGATTTTATATCTCTATCATCAGGCATAGTTAAAATGATTAACCATTCAATTATAAATAATGTTTGCAACAGAACAATGATAAACGATGGCAAGAGATAGATAGGAAAAGAATATGAATATGAAATTTCAAGTGATAAGCAGAGACAAGTATAGCAAGAACTTTCATGAAAATTGCACGAAAATGATAAAATGGAATTGGCCATATCAAGCACGCATATCAGGTCACACAAGAATTTCAAGTAATTGAGTAAAAGTGGAGATGTCATAGACCAATCACGCTAGTCATGCACTTCGGTGCAATGCCACACCTTATCATTACAAACTCCTCGGGGCACAAGTACTTTCGAGCGCTTCTCGATCCCAGGACTAGACGGGACCCTTTATGATGCGTTGGCATTGAAGGTTTGGATCAATGATCCTATTCTAGACATTCATCACATTAAATGGCCAAGAATTCTAAGGTTTAAGCTCACGAACTTACTTCTAAGATTAAGAGAAATTCCAACAAAATTGGAATGACATCAAGTAGAAAGACTATGAGTCTTTAGGTAACAAGGACATAAACAAGGATCACGCATGATCTCATAGTTCAAGGCCAACCTTGATAACTGCTTCATGATGATAAAACAAGAAAACCATTATTAATATCTTATCTGTAACGGTCTATAACAAGGCCGTTACAAGAACGTTACGATCGTACACAGGGTCGTTACGATGATGTGACGGTCCAATCTTGGGCCGTTACAGGACACAAACCAGTTTAATTTGAGCTGGTCCTAAAACACGATTCAAACCACGTTGATGGGTTCAGGTCTTTAGGGTACAACATGCCCGGCGTCCTGGTGGGAATCTCAGGCTCACGGGGTCTTACAAAGGTCTCATAATAGTGGTCCAAGTCCGACGGAAGGAATATCCGGCGGAGAGTCCCATCAATTACAAGAATTGAGGTTAATAAACACGGAAACCAAGACGGTGCGGTCAGTCAATCCCACCAGAGTGGCATGACTGTTAAACAATAATGCTAAGATCAAATATATATCTTACATAAATCAAAATTTATATAAGTGTTAACTAAGGGTTTTTATCAAATTCTTCATGATTATTCAACTTAGGAGTTTCTAAACATCTTTCATGTAGAATAATGAAAAATTAATGTTTATGATCATAATACAATATTAACATCACGTTCTGCCTTGTTTATAGATCAAGATATCTTACTAACATAGCAAGTTTCTGGTTTTAAGAACGCATAAATAATAGTTTAAAAATACTGCCAGGAGAATGTGACGGTCTAAAGAAGGGGCGTTACAAGAATGTAATGGTCAATAGTATGTGCATTACGTACCAGAAAAAAAATAGATTAAAATTTCAAAATTTGAAAACATAGGGGCATGTGACGGTCTGTCGTGGGGCCGTCAGGCTCAGGTGACGGTCTATCGAGCGGCCGTCAGGCTGTAACGGCTTCTGAAAGATGCGTCACATGACTTGGAAACCCGCCAACGATGAACTTCGACATGTTACACTAAACCTTTGATTTCTCATGATAGAATGAATAAAAAATAGTGAAAATGCTACCATTCGAAAGAGCATAAAAATTCGTATAAAATAGCATTCTTTGATTTAGATCTAACACAACAAGATTCAATCTTTAACTAATAATCATGAAAGTTATCCTTTTGATACACCTCAGAGTAAAATGTAAAATTTGAATAGCATGATGAACGAAAATTGGGCAGTTAGGTATCAAAAGAAAGAGCTCATGGAGACGCACAAGATGGTATTATTAGATTTCTGTTTGGCTTGGGAGACACCTACCTTTGCTTGAAGGAAAGAAGAACAAAAAGGAAGGGTCGCAGGAACCCTAGGTACCGCTCCTAGAACGCCCAAAGTCTCCCTCATCCGGTCACGATCGGCCACGTCGCCTGTCGAAGCATCTAGACTTAGGGTTTCCGAAGAGAAAGTAAAGACATATCAATGGGCTAGGGTTTGGCTCGAATTGGAGCACCTTTGGGCTAGAATTGGGCCCAAAATGCAATGGTTAAACTAGGTCTTCTAACCCACGAGAAACTGTTAAAAACACGAAATTGGGCCTATACGAATTTTATTTTTGGCTCTTACCTGAAGACAAAGTTATTACAAATACAATTTTACACTAGTTTCATATTTTTTCAGAATTTTAATAATTTCTTTAGAAGTTGAGCCAATAAATAATTAATTCATATGGAGATATTTTTAGTAGAAAAAGACAGGATGCTACAGCTAGCATGTAACGGGTTTCAAAATTTCAAAAAGGTGAAAACGGTCAGTCGCGAGGCTACCCAGGGTCAGAGGTGGTTCTTGGTGTGACTACAACCAAGACGCCACGTCTAGCCTCCGACGTACTCTAATAGACCTCGATTTCAACAAGAAAGTCATGCAGTACAGTACAAAAAAATTGGGCAAAATGCTATGGATAGAAAGAGGACAAGAAGGCGCGCAACATAGCATGATTAATTAGGATTTGTGCCTACTATAGCCTAGCATTAATCAAGATAAATGGAAACTAACGAGTTCGGTGCCCTAATCGACATGCTTTGACGAAAACATGAAATACAACCTCTATAATCAATATAAACTGGGGCTTTTGGTAATAAAAGAAAGAGGACTTGAAGATGCTTCTAATGATATATCCTTATTAGGGTTTATTCCACTATCACCTACCTTATCTAAGACCAAAAGGGGAAGCTGGACGCTCGAATCTGCATGAACTCCGCGCTCCACAATCTCGACGATTCATCCCTCGAACATGCTCCTCGCCGGTCGCCTCAACAAATGGGGGTTCTAGGTGGGCTAGGGTTAGTTTTATAGAAGGTAATTCGATCTAGGGGGTGCGATAAGGCTAAGAACAGTCTACGAAGTTGATCCTGTTCGAAACTCGCGCTTAACCAGGTCGCGCCGCCTCTCGCTCAAAATTGAACTCCTAGGGTTAGGGTTTTTGCGCACAACGACATGGAAAATGGGCTACCCATCAAAGCCATTCTAATGGACCTGGTCTAGGCTGAAATGATTGAGATTTGGGCTCGAATTAAGCGATCTAAAATCTGATTAGTCTAATACTCGATGTTAACCCTAAAACCATTAATTTGGCTTGATTAAAATTTTATTTAGGGGTCAACCAAGAATACAAAGTGTCTGGAAATTAGGTCCTCTGCATGATTATGATTTTTTTCATATTTTTATAAATTAGTTGAAATTTGGCCTAAATTTTTTTTAATTTTTAATTTCAGGAAATTCTCAATTAGTACACAATTATTTTAATTAAATTAAAAATAATTCAAGATGCTACACCCTCCTCCACTATAAGGAATTTGGTCCTCCAAATTCACTGCACTTAATCGGAAAAGGGGAAAATTAGGATAACTGACCTTAAAATAATTTAGGATAATTCTTACGGATCGCTTCTTCGGACTCCCACGTGGCTTCTTCCGTTCCACGCCTACTCCACTGAATGTTGACCATCGGTATAGACCGATTCCTGAGCTGTTGCTGCTTCCGATCCAGAATGTTGATGGGTCTTTCTTCATAGGATAAATCTTCCCTCAACTCTATGTCCACATGCTGAATGATGTGCACGGGGTCGTAAACATACTTCCGTAACATGGACACATGGAAGAAATTATGCACACCTGACAACTGGGGTGGCAATGCCAACATGTAGGCAACTTCTCCAACTCTCTCCAGAATCTCAAATGAGCCAATGTATCTTGGACTTAGCTTGCCACGAATGCCAAACCTTCGAACTCCTCTTATAGGCGAAACCTTCAAAAATACATGCTCGCCTACTTGAAATTCCAAATATCTTCTTCTATTATTTGCATAGCTTTTCTGTCTTGACTATGCAACTTGTAGACGATTCTTGATAATCTGGATATTCCTGGATGATTCTGAAATAAGATCTAGTCCAAGCCATTGCTTCTCGCCGACCTCTTCCCAGCACAAAGGTTATCGGCAACTCCTCCCATACAGGGCCTCGAACAGTGCCATCTGAATACTAGATTGGTAACTATTGTTGTAGGCAAATTCTATCAGAGCCAAATGTTCATGCCAGCTACCACCAAAGTCCATCATTCAAGCCCTTAACATATCCTCGACAATCTGATTTGTTCTTTCGGTCTGCCCGTCCGTCTGGGGGTGAAAAGCAGTACTAAAATTCAGATGGGTTCCCAAAGACTATTGAAATCCCTTCCAAAAATGTGAGATAAGCCTGGGGTCTCTATCTGACACAATGTTTATAGGTACACCATGCAGTCTAACCACTTCCTTCATATACAAAGCAGCAAAAACATCTATTGTCCACTTCGACTTAATGGACAAGAAATGCGCAGATTTAGTCAACCTATTCATAATTACCCATATTGCATCAAAACCTCCACGAGTTCTTGGTAAGCCCATTATAAAATTCATGCCGATACTCTCCCACTTCCATTGTGGTATATCGAGAGGCTTTAATTTTCCGACAGGTCTAAAATGCTCAGCCTTCACTTGTTGACATATCAAGCATCTACTCACGAACTCAACCACTTCCCTTTTCATGTTTGGCCACCAAACGGTGCTTTTTAAATTCTGGTATATCTTAGTAGCTCCAGGATGAATGGTATACTTGGACCTGTGGGCTTCCTCAAGGATCTTGTCCTTCACTTTGGCTAAATCAGGAAGATAAGTCCTTCCTCCAAACAACAACCTTCCACCATCGACAAATAGAAAATCTAGTCGATTGCTCAAACTTCCTTTGATCTATACCAACATTGGGTCATTATCTTGCAAGGTCTTGATCTCCGCCAACAGCTCTGGACGAAGTTAAACTTGAGCGATCATAACCTAATTCCTCTTCTTATCAACATTAAGGCCTACTCCAGCCATTTGTTCTAGCATTCTTCACTCTTGTAACTCAAGGCATCAGCCACTACATTACCTTTCCCAAGGTGGTACTCTAGGGAGAATTCAAAGTCCTTCAAATATTCAAGTCATCTTCTCTGCCTCATATTAAGCTCTTTCTGAGAGAACAAATACTTTAAGCTCTTATGATCAGTAAATATAGTAAAAGTCCCTCCATATAAGTAGTGCTCCAAATCGTCAAGGTGAAAACCACTGTGGCAAGCTCTAAGTCATGGACATGATAGTTCTCTTCATGCATCCTCAACTGTCTAGAAGAATAGGCTATCACCCTTCCATACTACATAAGCACACAACCCAGACCAATGCCCGAGGCATCAGTATAAACTTCATAACCTCCTTCTCCAGAAGGCAGAGCCAAAATAGGGGCAGTGGTCAAACACTCCTTCAGAGTCTGGAAACTCCGTTCACAATCTTTTGACCACCCAAATCGATTCTCTTTGCGGGTTAATCTTGTCAAAGGTACCACAATCTTGGAGAAATCTTTAATGAATCTCCGATAATAGCCTACTAGGCCTAGAAAACTTCTTACTTCAGTTACATTCACTGGCCTAATCTAGTTCTTTATTGCTTCTACCTTAGAAGGGTCGATAGAAATGCCATCTTTAGTAATAATATGCCCCATAAAGGATACTTCTTGGAACCAAAACTCACACTTACTAAACTTGGCGTATAATTCATGATCCCTCAGTATCTGTAATGTCGTCTTCAAGTGTTCTTCGTGCTCCTTCTCGCTCTTGGAGTATATCAAAATAACATCGATAAATACCACGACCCACTGATCTAAGTAGGGTCAGAACACACTCTTCATTAGCTGCATGAAAGCTGCAGGAGCATTTGTTAGACCAAAAGGCATTACCACAAATTCAAAATGCCCATACCTGCTTCGGAATGTTGTTTTAAAAATATCTTCATCCTTAATTCGCAACTGATGATACCCCGATCGAAGATCAATCTTGGAAAAATACTCTGCTCCCGCTATCTGATCGAACAGCTCGTCTATTCTTGGTAATGGGTACTTGTTTTTGACAGTAAGCTAATTCAATTGGTGGTAATCAATACACAGTCTTAACGAACCATCCTTCTTCCTCACGAACAGCACTGGGGCTCCCCACGGGGACGTACTAGGATGAATGAACCCCTTCTCAAGAAACTATAGTAATTGCTTCTTCAATTCCTTTAACTCCACGGGGGACATACGGTACGGAGCCTTAGAGATTGGTGATGGGCCCGTAACTAGATCAATAAAAAAAATTACTTCCCGTTCAAAGGCAAGTCCTGGCAAATCTTCAGGAAACACATCCGAAAAATCTTGGACAATCGGAATGTCCTTCAACTCTAACTCCTTATCGGTCAAAGAGACCACGACCAAAAATGCCTGACATCCTTTCCTCAACAACTTCTCGGCCCGAAGTGTCGAAATAACTGGCATAGACTTAGAATGTCTAACCCCAACATAACAAAGCTCGGGGTGCCCGGAGAAAGACACAATGCCAGATTTACAATGAACACTAGCCCCATATCTAGCTAACCAATCTTCTCCTAGGATTACATCATAATCCTTCATCTTCATACAGACTAAATCAGCCAGCAAACTCTGGCCACCAACCAAAACTTTACTGGAAGGATAATAATACTTAATTGCTGAACCCAAACCAATAGGGGTCGAAATTTCCAGTTGAGAATTCATCAATACAGGCTCCACACATATAGACTTAGCAAAACTTTGAGAAATAAATGAGTGTGTTACTCCAGTATCAAAAAGAATGAATGATGGCTTATCAAGAATAATGAGTGTACCTTCCACCAATCCACCCTCCTCGGTGGTTTCTGTCTCAGTCTCCTGGAGGGCTTGGAGCTTGCCCTTCCGTCTTTGGCTTCCTTGTGGCTTATGTGATGTAGCTTGATCTGATAAAAGAGGACATGCAGGGATACGATGATCCCTGCTCCCACAATGCAGACATGCACCTAGCTTCCGCCAGCACTCCTCCATCTTATGACCCGGACGATCACAATACTTGCATAGAGCTTTGGATGATGCAACCGAACCTGTCTTCTTGTCGTCATGTAACCACCCAAGATCCAGATACCGAGAAGAACCTGATACCATTAGAATCCTGGCCCGCCGCGAACGAGCCGGGAGCGCTCAGAAGGGCTAAAAGGAGTGTGAAGGTACAAAGAAATAAGAAATAAAGCATGATAATTTAACAATTAACAAAAATAAATAAACAACTACTACAACAGAGCCCAGTCCAACAGAAAGTACAGTCTAAAGTAGTAAAATGTACCACATGCCAAGTGAACACTCGGCCCGGCGAGCTGGCAACTAAGAACCTCCGAATAGCACCCTCGAACCTTGAGGAAGAACTGTCGCACCTGAAAAGTAGGGGTGAGCCTCCTATCACTGGCTCCGTAGGGATCCCGCGAAACCCCAATCGAGAACAACGGCGGTAGGGCAAAGGAAAAATAGCTACAACTATAGCAGGAACAACGAACCGGTGGCCGGTCAAAACTCGGCACTACAGCTACTCCTACTGTACCGTCAACAAAAAGAGAAAGCCCGATCTCACAATCGGGAACCGGACCACTCTAACACCAGACCTACCAAGGAAACACTCACGGCAACCTTGCCGTAGAAGTCTGCCTACATAGGCACGACCAACCAAGACCGCAATCCGACACTGGCATGGCAAAGCCTCAGCAATCCTTACCGACCACCCTTGGCCACTACCTCGGAAAGCACGCTGGAACGGTCCAGAAACTACGTCTCACAGACGGGAAATAGAACTCGAAAAAAGGAGAGTCACGTCTCACGTGAGCGGAGTACCTGCCCACCAGAAGCAAGGCCGGATGCGTCCACTGATGACTTAGACCACGCCTCAGGTGCCCCCCTCGACCCCTAGTGGAACGGGGACACCGTACTAGTAACCACAGAACAAGGACTGGTCGGGGTCGCGCTCATCTGCACGGGTCCGCTCCCCCCGACCATGTGTGCACACACATACCGTACGTCCTAGGTCAGGCCCTCTGACTGGTTTTCTCCTCAGCTAGACTCTGGCATCAAACGTGGGGCCCTACGGTAACCAGTCTAAAAATCATCTCTCGGGGCAGCCTCGCCACCACTCCCTGGTGGGATCACACGCGTGTCAGAAGGCTACGACTAGTGGGGTGTCACTAATGTGACCACTCTCCGAGGAGAAAACTCTGAGAACCACGCACGCACCCTGTGCGAATGTCGAGAACAACCAAGTGGCGTCGAGCCACTAGACTCTAGACAGTACTCTAGACTCACTAAATCCAACGGTCCTTGAGTCACAAGACTCGAGGTCAAGACCGTCGTACACAATGGTACAATGCTGTTAATCTAGGGCAGGCATAGCGGTCTATCGCAGGACTGCTGCCCCAAAACATGGTGAGACGGGCAAGTAATGGTCTAACTGGGGACCGCTTCACCTATAAGCCTTTTCTGTTAAGACCATTTTTAAGCCGAAAAATCGAGAACGGCGTGAATCGTGGAAAACTCCGTTCCGTGCCCCGTTCCCGCCCTAACGAAAGGGAAAATAAGGGGAACCTAGTCCCCAGCCTCTCCGCACCGAGGGGACCCATTCAAACAACAAAAACGTGATTAAAACCTTAGATCCGACTCACTCCCCAACAACATGGTTTTTCCCCAAAAAGCTCAAATAAGCCCGCTCGGCTCACCATGGCCTACCAAAATCATGGGAAAGGAAGTACACGGGATAGCGGTCCATCTCCCTACCTCCACTAAAGATTTGGTGTGCCCTGGATGCCGATCTGGGAAGAAAATGCCGCGAAACCCTCACCGGTTCACGAACTCGCACCCGAGCTTCCACGCGCCACCGGCCCTCGATCCTCGACCCATCCTCGCCATCCTCCTCGCCCGCGTCACCCCGCGTCACCCCGCGTCGCCCCCGCCCCGGTCCGTCGGCGGCCTTAGAGGAGAGGGTGAGAGGAGAGCGTGGGAGAAGATAGAGAGGGAGAGAGTGAGAAATGAGAGGAGAGAGAGGGAGAAAAAGGAGGTTAATATATAGAAAAACCCAAAATTCTAGAAATTCAAAAAAATACTAAAAATTACCTCCACGATTCTCTGGAAGAGCACAACGCGCTTGTCACGTCCTGAGGCTGGAGAATGTCACGGTTCACCCTGCATAGTGTTTCGAAGGCATGTCAGGGAAAAACATACGTAAAACACAAAACACACTACTATTGTGTCCCTTGTGGTTCTGGGGTTTTGATGATGACAATTATTATGTCTCATTATGTTTACATGTACATCCTTGATGATACAATCCTGATGTATTATGAGAAACTGTCAGAACATGTCTAAAGATGACTCACAGGTCATGAAGTCAACTCAAGTCAAAAGTCAACCAATGACAGGTAAGATCAGTGCACAGTCAGATCAGGTAATGCTCTATCTACTCTTAAATCTTTAAGGTCTATGCATCATTTGCTTTAAGTGTTCATCTGTCATATGACCTCGGTGCATTAACAGTAGCTGCATGCCATAGCACGATTGCATTGAGCATATAGTTTGTGCACTCGTCTGTACATCGTTCATGCATATACAGTGTCTTGCACGCAAAGTCTTTACATGGTGCATTCATGCATATAAAGTCTATACATTGTTGCATCATGTGCCTTATGCATATAAAGTCTGTACATCATATGCATAGTCTGTACAACTCCATCGTCTCACTTAGCGTCTAAGGTCGTGTGGATATTGCAAAGTCTGTACATTCCTTGCGCGCAGCATAAGCATTCTTAGTGCATAACTTTTTGTATAAAGTCTGTACATTGTTCCTTAGTTAGCCTTGTGTCTCACATAGCAGTTCATGTCCGTGCATAAAGTCTGTACATCATTTACACTCCACACGACATGAAGTCGGTGCAGCCTTGTCTGCCCACACACACAAGTCTATACATTGCATGAACGCACAAAGTCTATACATCCATAGCAAGTCTACACATCACTTAGCGTATTTGTGCATGCATCATTCAAAGTCTGTACAGCCTGTGTGTTGCACGACATCAAGTCTATACATTGTCTCGCACACACACATAAAGTCTACACACCATCAAGTCTGTACATCATTGTTGCATGCATCATTCAAAGTCTGTACAGCGTGTGTCATCGTTCATGCACCGTCTCACTTAGCGTCTCACACAGCGTCTCATGCAAGTATGTACAGCCGTGTGAGCATCAAGTCAGTGCTTGTTAAGCTGCGTCTCACTTAGCGTCTCTGTGCAGTCAAGTCTATACATTGCATCATGTCTAAAGTCTATACATCAATGCATGCTATCAAGTATGTACAGCATGTGTGCTTCATAATGCAAAGTCTATACAACGGCTAGCTGCACAAGCGCCAAGTCTATACATTGGCATGTCAGTGCATCCATTTGTAATGTATATACCTTGCTATCTACATTTGTGCACTCCTTCGCTCTAAGTCTACACATTGCTTCATGCATTGCACGAAGTCTGCACATTGTGTGTTGCTGTGCTCATACATCATTTTAGTAAGTCTGCACAATGGTGCACGTTGAGTCTACAATGGTGCACGTTGAGTCTGCACATTCATTTGGCATGTTAGTGCATCCAATTGTAATGTTCATACCTTGCTTAGATGCACTCTACACTACACACACTAAGTCCATACATTTGTTGACGGCACGACTGTGCATCCACTTTCAATGTACATACTTCACTGCATGCACACTGCATTACACACGTTCAAAGTCTGTACATGCCATAGCCTTGCATACGTGAAGTCTGTACATGCTTTAGCTTTGCATTCACAAAGTCTGTACATGCCATAGTCTTGCATCGTTCAAAACAAAGTCTGTACATTGCTTTCTAAATTAACTCAGTGCATCCTCATCTGTTCTAACAGGACTATTGGTCGAGGAGCTGATGAGTGGCACGTGATCCGAGGCTGGCACCTGGGACGTGATCCGAGGTTACCTCTGGATAAAGAGGGCACAAGCCCTACACACACCCTATCTCTGAGGCTGCTATAAATACGAAGCTTCTTCCTCAGAAGAAGACTGATCGTGATAAAAGGAGCAGAGAGTGATCGAAGAAGCAGACAGAAGAAGAAAGAGCTAGCAGAAGAAGAAAAAGAGAGAACAGAAGAGAAAGAGGAGAAAGAGAGAAGAAGAAAAAGAAAGAGAGAGAGATCCTTTGAGAGCAGAGATCGAGAGAAGAAGAGAAGTGCAGCAGAGAAGAAGAGAGATAGAGATAGAGATAGAGAGTTAGAGGAGAATAAGGGAAAGTTGCTTGAAGATCTGGTCCTGCTGGATCGTGGATCAAATCCAGGCCAGTCAGCTCCGTTGAGAGCTACATTTGTGCTATCATCTTTTACAGCTTTCTGATTGCTGTATTTTTCATTTATTGTTTTTCTTTTACACTTCTCTGGCTTTGTTCTTCCGATTCCCTTGTTTGGGATCTGGGTTCCTCCTGTGGTCTCAGGAGAAGGGAGACTTGTTCTTCGGTTTACTAGTGACTGTGTGTCACTAGTGGTTCCCTCTGGTGTGGAGGAAGAGAGGTCCGTGACCTCTGGTTTGCAAGTAACTAGGTGTCACTTGTGGTTCCCTCTGGGTTTCAGAGGAAGGGAGACTTGGGTCTCTGGTTGCAGGTAGTGGTTGCTACCTGTGGGTTCCCTCCTAGTCTGGAGGAAGAGAGACTTCGTCTCTGGTTGCTAGTGACTGTGAGTCTATGGTGGTTTCCCTCCGGTTGGGAGGAAGAGAGGAGTGTGTTCCTCTGGTCAAGCTGTTAGGCAGCATTTATTTGCAGACTGAGTATGCGGTTCTAGCTGTTGCTAGTGGAAGCCTCACTCCGGTTTGGAGTGAGGGGTGGACGTAGGTTTGTGGACCGAACCACCTAAAAATCCCTTGTGCCGTGGTTTGTCTGTTTGATCGATCCCGCTAGATGCATGCTAGGACCGTGATCTAATTGGATGTCCATGTCCTAGTGATTGATGGGGTATGCATCTTTGATGTTTGAGCATTTGTCCATTGAACTTGTGATTATCATCTCATACGGATTTTAAATTGGTTAAAATTCATTAGAAGATCCATTCACCCCCCTCTGGATCTGTGTTTATCTATCACACCAAACTATCAATTGGTATCAGAGCGGTTCTCTAACTCATCAGATGAAACGATCTGCAGAGGATCCTGCATTTGTGGTGCAGTTCTTGGTCCGTAGGTTATCTGTTTACATTCATTGTTTTTGAATTTGGTTTTATCTGTTTCAATGGCTCATCCACCCATCTTTGGTGGTTCTGATTTCAATCAGTGGCACAGTGCTTTCCGTGCTCATGTTAAATCTGTTAATCCAGACCTGTGGAAAGTGATTTCACATGGTCCTCATAGACTACCAAACGATCAGTCCAAATGGACTAATAAGCATCGATCTATGTGTGCAGAAAATCAGAAAGCACTGGAGCTAATGAAAGCCGCGTCGAAACGAGCTCTTCATTCATGTTTCCTTGATTGCAGATCTGTAAGGGATATATTAAAGATGATAAAGAGAGCCGAGAAAGAAAATCAAACGAGCTGCATGATGGCTCGAGGAAGTGAACAAAGCAGCAATCAGGAAGAAGAACAGGATGATGGTGAGGTAAACATTTTTGATAATTATACCCTAAACGATTGGATTGCTGCTTACGATGAATTGCAAGAGTCTTATGATCAGTTAAGAAAACAATACAAAAAATTGAAGAAGAGTAGTAGGTCAGACAGTTTGAATTCTGATTGTAAAAATTATGCTGAACTGAAAAATGTTCATGATGCTTGTATGTCTGATATTCAAATGTTGAAAAAACAAATTTCGTTGCTGAAGATTGAGAATCAAGATCATGTAAAAGAAATCTCTGAACTTGAGAAGAAGCTTAGCCTAACTTGTTATGATTCTGTTCAGAGTAAGGATTTGCTGAAAAATTTTGAATGTGTTAAGTCTGATTTAAACAAGCTGAAAAGTGAGAATGACTCTCTCAGAATGTTCTCCAAAGAAAATGAAGAAAGTTTAGAGAAACATAAAAAGGAGAACACGTTGCTGACCGAGAAATTTGAAGCCATCAAATCTGAGAATGTGGAATTACAGAAAAATATTGAAAAATAGGAAAATGATTTAAAGGAATTTGAGGCTGGAAGAAAACTTGGAATTAACTCTGACGATCAGATTTTGATAAACGAATCAATTCAGAGTGACAGAC
This sequence comes from Amorphophallus konjac, assembly GCA_022559845.1. Lineage (NCBI taxonomy): Eukaryota > Viridiplantae > Streptophyta > Magnoliopsida > Alismatales > Araceae > Amorphophallus > Amorphophallus konjac. Next base: position 139,282,636 of record CM040127.1, on the reverse strand, counting down.
TAAAGGAAGAAATTGACAAACTAAAACAATTGAACACCACCATGTCAAAGAGATTGCTGACATTTGAAAAAGGTAAATGTGTGGTGTCCGATAATTCAGAAGAAGTGAAAAAACTCAAAGCTGAAATAGAAAATCTTAAAAATGTCAATGCCACTTTAAGTGAAACACTCAACACGAGTGAGGAGGAAAATGCTAACTCTGAATTGCTCATCGTTACTCTTGAAAATGAAATCAAGGATCTGAAAGAATCCTTGTCAAAATTCGTAAGTGGGCAGAAAAACCTAGACAAGCTACTAGGTGTAAAAATCAACCCTAGGAAGGAAGGGCTGGGCTACAATAATGTTAACAAGAAAGAGCTTCAGAACAAGTTGATGACTTCATTTGTAAAAGCTTCAAGTGTAGCTACCACATCACATAACAAGCAGCCCATTGTGCAGAAATCCCAAAAACAAATTAAGAAATCCAAAGGGGTTGAAAACATCAAGAAAAAGACTGATTTTAAGTATGTTGAGAAAGTACAATCTGTGCTTGACACAAATACACATACACATGCACATAAAAACAAGAATACATGTCATTACTGTGGTAGGGTTGGCCACATTATGAATAATTGTTTTATTCTGAAACAAGACAACAGAAAGCATGCTGGGAAACCTGTTTCTGCTTAGAACAAAAAGATTCAATGTTTTTATTATGGGAAATTGGGCCATCTAGCTTTGAATTACTGGTTCAGGAAGGGATCTAGAGGTAGTCAGATTACATGTTTTCATTGTGGAAAGCATGGCCACACAGTCAAGGACTGTTGACATGCTCAAGGGAAAAGTTTCATTTCTGAAGGGTTTAAATTACCTGCAAATACAAATGCTCTCAGAAAGAACGAAGTTGTTTTCAAAAAGAAAAACTGTGAATTTTTTGATTATGGAAAACAGTTTGGTCATGCAAATAACAGAAATTTCCATGCCAATGCACATAAAATCCATGTTCATAATGATGTGCATAAAAAGAACCTAAAATCTAATTCTTCATGCTACTACTATGGAATATTTGGGCACTCCATGAATCATTGTGCTTTAATGATGAATGACGATAAACAGGCCCAAAGGTTGAGGAAAGCACCAATCGAAGGTGCTACTAACATTATAGGACCCTAGGAGTCTTGCGTACCTAAAAACACAAAATGAGAGTTGTGTCTTGCAGGTATGCCTTGGGGATGAGGAATAAAAGGGGGTCAAATAAACCAAGGCATCCAAAGTTTGGTAAAACCCCACCTCTGCTGGTAGACATTTAATAACGTTGTTTAGATAGTTGCATATCATGTTTGATTTGTTAATCAAAATTTCATGCATATAGCTTCTCAAATGCATCTATGTTTGGCATTAAAATCTCTCAATGAATATGATGTGTTATCTGCGCATCAGTTCAACTGAAATTGGTGCTTGAATACTGAAAAGCTGAATTGAATGAATCTGCTGCTTGGACGATGTCTCATGCTTTAAAATGTACACCTGCACATTTGACATGCACATGCATTCACAATTGCATATAAGTAGCATATTGTCAGCTTAAGATGCATATAGAACTACATCTACATTGGATTGTCATGCATGAGTCTTGGTATATAAATAATGAGATACTAAAAGGCAAATGAGTTCTGTCTGGAAGTGCTTGCTATGTGTGAGGTGGTCTTTAGACCAAGTCCTCCGCCTGGTACCATAAGTCACAGTTGCACGAAGAGCAGTCTAAATGTTCATGAGCACAGGTCATAAAAATTCCATACATAAATTTCATTGCATCCATTGTTCTTAGACTTCAGTCATATAGTGCATAGTGTGAGGGGGAGTTGTATACCAAGGAAACAATGCGATCATTGCATATATTACATGCTATCAGCTCACTACACTTGCATTTACTGGTTAGAAGTGTAGACACCTTGAATGCTAGCTCACGCATACATTTAGGGGGAGCATTATTCATATTCTTGAAATCATCTGACCCATGCATCACATAACTGTTTATCTAGCTCATTTCTATCAACTAAACTTCCCATCTTCAGTTTGAACTGCTATCTTGCATAAATTCCTGTGATGAATGTGAAATGCAACACATTTCAGCTTCCTGCTTCAACTGTTATCAGCCATTTTCACTCATCCTATCCATTGGTATCTGTTGAATTGGCTGCTCCTTAAAATGATTCGGCCTTCCCTAAAAATTCAGAAAGACTTCTCTGAGCATATCCTGATCATAAATCTGAAAACAACTTAAAGAGGAATCTTCTATTATATAGGACTATGAATGTCTAATACTTTCAGCCGGTTGAAGTTTCATGTATGTCTTGTGTTTGTTTATGAACTCATCTTGAAAATATCTGAGTTAGTCTTAATAAACTTTAACCAACATTTTCACGTTGTGTCTTTTAAACTCTTCTGAATTCTGAAAATTCTAAAATCATGATATTCCTTGATTGACATGTATGAAATTAGTATTGTTTTTAAACATCTGAGAATCTGGAACATGTCTAAGGGTAAATCTTGTCAGAGCAATGACTTTGGTCACTGAGACATCATGCCCAAAGGACTGTGTCATGAGGTGCCATAGTTAACTCTTCTTAAGAATGATTGATAATCTGGCAGAACAATGGCATGCACACTGAGAAATACATCTCACTCATCAAAGAAATGATTTATAGTGTGTCATGAAGTGTAAATGCTATTTCTGTTCTTATGAAGCATGACAGTTAGTCCTTCCAAGTGCTTAGGGATACTGGCGTCTAAACAACGTGTATCCTCTAGTTACAAGGGTGTACTAAACTCAAGTGCTCATGAAGATTGTTATGAAAATTGTTGTTGATCTAGTGTATCATTTGAAAATGTGTGCAAAAGAAATATTCTATTGGAACCCTTGACAGAAACAAATGTTTTTTTATGTGTTTAACTTCATTACTATTGACTGCATCTCTTAAAGGAATCTTTGAAATTGAGTGAGTAAGAAAGAAGAAGGTTAAACAAGACTTTCAATATGAAAGCAAGGTTCATTTTTATTAAAACTGATTTCAGATATGAGTACAGAAAGCTTATGAACAAGCCTTTGCATACATCATATTCTGATCTGACTTGTCATTGAAGATCATTCATAAATATCTATAATAGAAGAGTCTGAAATACCTGTTCAATCAGATTTATGAAATTGATATTCCATTGAAAACATTGATCATTCATTCTGAATGCTTACTTTCTCACATTGGACTCCATTATTTCAGACCTAACTGTTGACTTCTTTAAGTCATGTGCTTCATTCTAATCACTGTCCATCTAAGGGGGAGAATTTTTGCATGTCCCTGTGGTTCAATGATCATTCCATTCTTTTTGATGTTGTCAAAGGGGGAGAATTTTTGTGAGTCATCATTTGCATCAAATCATCACTTGCATCACATTGTGAGTCATCATTTGCATCAAATCATCACTTGCATCACACGGTGTTTTACATTTTCATTTTTGACTGAGCTATTCTGTTGTGCATGTTCATGAACTGTCATATGGTATTTCATAATCATCATGATGAATCTATTGCAATGACTCATAATATTGCCATCATCAAAAAGGGGGAGATTGTTGTGTCGCCTGTGGTTCTGGGGTTTTGATGATGATAATTATTATGTCTCATTATGTTTACATGTACATCCTTGATGATACAATCCTGATGTATTATGAGAAACTATCAGAACAGGTCTAAAGATGACTCACAGGTCATGAAGTCAACTCAAGTCAAAAGTCAACCAGTGACAGGTAAGATCAGTGCACAGTCAGATTAGGTAATGCTCTATCTACTCTCAAATCTTTATGGTCTATGCATCATTTACTTTAAGTGTTCATCTGTCATATGTCCTCAGTGCATTAACAATAGCTACATGCCATAGCACGATTGCATTGAGCATATAGTCTGTGCACTCATCTGTACATCGTTCATGCATATATAGTGTCTTGCACGCAAAGTCTTTACATGGTGCATTCATGCATATAAAGTCTATACATTGTTGCATCATGTGCCTTATGCATATAAAGTCTGTACATCATATGCATAGTCTGTACAACTCCATCGTCTCACTTAGTGTCTAAGGTCGTGTGGATATTGCAAAGTCTGTACATTCCTTGGGCGCTGCATAAGCATTCTCAGTGCATAAGTTTTTGTATAAAGTCTGTACATTGTTCCTCAGTTAGCCTTGTGTCTCACATAGCGGTTCATGTCCGTGCATAAAGTCTGTACATCGTTTACACTCCACACGACATGAAGTCGGTGTAGCCTTGTCTGCCCACACACAAAAGTCTATACATTGCATGAACACACAAAGTCTATACATCCATAGCAAGTCTGCACATCACTTAGCGTCTTTGTGCAGGCATCATTCAAAGTATGTACAGCCTGTGTGTTGCACAACATCAAGTCTATACATTGTCTCGCACACACACACAAAGTCTACACACCAGCAAGTCTGTACATCATTGTTGCATGCATCATTCAAAGTCTGTACAGCCTGTGTCATCGTTCATGCATTGTCTCACTTCACTACAAGAAAAAGTGGCTATAGCGACCGCATTAGCGACCGATTAAATCGGTCGCTAGTCGGTCCCAAATAGAGACTAATTCGGAGACCGAAATAATCGGTCGCATAACCTAGACCGTTTCAGCGACCGCATGTATATCGGTCGCTAATCGGTCTCTATTATTGCGACCGAATTAACTTCGGTCTCTAATCGGTCGCTGATGCCGTTATACTTCCTACTACGACCCCCGCCCGCCCGAGCCCTCCCGCCCGAGCCCCCCCCCTCCCGCCCGAGCCCCCCCTCCCGAGCCCCCTTCCCCTGCGGCCCCCTCTCCGCCCTAGCCCCCCTCCCCGCTCCCGCCCGAGCCCCCTCCGCCGGAGCCCCCCCTCCGCCCGAGCCCTCCCGCCCGAGCCCTCCTCCGCCGGAGCCCCCCTCCTCCGCCCGAGCCCTCCCGCCCGAGCCCCCTCCGCCGGAGCCCCCCCTCCGCCCGAGCCCTCCCGCCCGAGCCCTCCTCCGCCGGAGCCCCCCTCCTCCGCCCGAGCCCTCCCGCCCGAGCCCCCCTCCTCCTCCGTATAGTGGCCGCTCACGGCGACAAGGTGCTCCCACTCCGATAGCTCCATGCAGGGAAACTCGTCGCCTCTGCAGCCGAGCCAGTGGGAGAGGACGACCGCGCCGCCGACGATCTGGATGGAGTTTACTCTCTCCCCGTCGTGTGCCACGATGATGTGCCTCAGCTCGCCCCGGAGGGACTCGTCCCAGACCTCGTATGGCCAGTCGCGGCGGCGCTCCGGGCCGCAGGACTCGAGCTTGAGGACGTTCCCCCCGGACAGAGGCTTGTGCACGTTCTTCTGACTGTGGTTTTAATACTTCAACAGATTCATCTATACAGGTTCTGTTGAAATAACCCAGGATATCTCGCAAGATCTTCTTAAGGCTGCTGATCAGTATCTGTTAGAGGGTCTTAAACGTCTGTGTGAATATGAGATTGCCCAGGTAGGGAAGAAATCTGAGAGCCTGGATTCCTTAGGGCTGTCAACATATATTCTTGTTTTGATAATATTTAGTCCCCTTTTTCAGGATGTATCTCTGGATAACATTTCCAGCATGTACGAGTTGTCGGAGGCATTCCATGCTATGTCACTCCGCCACACTTGTGTCCTGTTTGTTTTGGAGCAGTTCGATAAAATTAGCACCAAGCCTGGGTAAATGATGCCCTCAGTTGATATTGATAGCAGAATTATTATGTCTTGCATTATTTTGAGAAGCTCTGATCACCTAGTGATGGTTTATGAAGGTATTCTCAGCTGATCCAACGTATGATCCCAGAGATACGCAATTATTTTAACAAAGCGTTTAAGCCCAACCGAAGGAGTTCTCGGTTGTAGATCTGCTTACGTGATAGAAGCTAATGTGCGGCGTACGTGATAGAAGCTAATGTGCGTGGAAATAGGTTGTATAGATGAACTTTTATTTAGCTCCCTCCCTGTTGTAACCCACAGTTGTTTGGTCCCTTTAGAGGCTTCAGATGCGCGTTACCTGTTTGAAACCAGGATCGTATTATTTTGACATTACTATTTTGACATTACTGATGTGCCTCATGTGAAACAGCTAGGGAGACCGGGCTAATTGGTTTGATCAATTACTAGCCATTTGGCAGGCTCGGCCTTCATGATTCTGGGATTGTGTGCTGAAGAGGCCCATGATTCAGGATAAACAGATGTGGGGAGGTGGTGGTTTTAGGATGCCCAGTCAGATTCGAGCCAAGGTAAAGATTGCTATGTCTTGTTTGATTGGAGTATTAGTTTTGATACTAATATGTTTAGAATATAGAATTTTGAGATCTAGAAGCATTGAAGATGGCAGCTGAAAGGTAAGCAGAGGTGGAGGTGAAGGAATGTGAATTCTATTTTTTTAAACATATATTTGATTTATATAGATTTGTTTATAATACTATATTCTTGTAGTGCATGAATATCAAAATCGATACTAACAAAAAAAACACTAATAACAATACAGAAGTACTATTGATATATACAGTTGACACGAATCTAGCAACCCCAGAGTATTGTGCATGACATGGGAAATCTTAACTCTACATAGTGCATTCTATCTAACTGGATGTGATTTTTGGCAATATTGATTAGATTATGGGTCTATTGACACCAAACTTTCGCATGTTTTTTAATGTATTATTTAGGAAGGGATACTTATGTACCTTTAGAATCTTGCATATTACATGCCTGTATGTTTTTAATGTAATATCAGATATACCTTGTTGCCATTTGTGGTTAAGTAGATTAAGATGAGACAAGGTTTGTGGGGTTGCATTGGATTGGTGCATATTGCACGTACTCGATTGTGCTAGGTGAAAATTGATAGGGTAGCATGTTGGTATGCATTCAATCCGATGTCAGGTCACTGACAGACGGCGGTGGCAGTCGATAGGTTGTTAAGCTGCGTCTCACTTAGCGTCTCTGTGCTGTCAAGTCTATACATTGTATCATGTCTAAAGTCTGTACATCAAAGCATGCTATCAAGTATGTACAACATGTGTGCTTCATAATGCAAAGTCTATACAACAGCTAGCTGCACAAACGCCAAGTCTATACATTGGCATGTCAGTGCATCCATTTGTAATGTATATACCTTGCTATCTGCATTTGTGCACTCCTTCGCTCTAAGTCTACACATTGCTTCATGCATTGCACGAAGTCTGCACATTGTGTGTTGCTGTGCTCATACATCATTTTAGTAAGTCTGCATAATGGTGCACGTTGACTCTACAATGGTGCACGTTGAGTCTGCACATTCATTTGGCATGTTAGTGCATCCAATTGTAATGTTCATACCTTGCTTAGATGCACTCTACACTACACACACTAAGTCCATACATTTGTTAACGGCACGACTGTGCATCCACTTTCAATGTACATACTTCACTGCATGCACACTGCATTACACACGTTCAAAGTCTGTACATGCCATAGCCTTGCATACGTGAAGTCTGTACATGCTTTAGCTTTGCATTCACAAAGTCTGTACATGCCATAGTCTTGCATCGTTCAAAACAAAGTTTGTACATTGCTTTCTGAATTAACTCAGTGCATCCTCGTCTGTTCTAACATGACTGTTGGTCGAGGAGCTGATGAGTGGCACGTGTTCCGAGGTTGGCACCTGGCACGTGATCTAAGGTTACCTCTGGACAAAGAGGGCACAAGCCCTACACACACCCTATCTTTGAGGCTGCTATAAATATGAAGCTTCTTTCTCAGAAGAAGCCTGATCGCGATAAAAGGGGCAGAGAGTGATCGAAGAAGCAGACAGAAGCAGAAAGAGCTAGCAGAAGAAGAAAAAGAGAGAATAGAAGAGAAAGAGGAGAAAGACAGAAGAAGAAGAAGAAAGAGAGAGAGATCCTTTGAGAGCAGAGATCGAGAGAAGAAGAGAAGTGCCGCAGAGAAGAAGAGAGATAGAGAGAGAGATAGAGAGTTTGAGGAGAAGAAGGGAAAGTTGCTTGAAGATCTGCTCCTACTGGACCGTGGATTAAATCCAGGCCAGTCAGCTCCGTTGAGAGCCACATTTGTGCTATCATCTTTTACAGCTTTCTGATTGCTGTATTTTTCATTTATTGTTTTTCTTTTACACTTCCTTGGCTTTGTTCTTCTGATTCCCTTGTTTAGGATCGGGGTTCCTCCTGTGGTCTCAAGAGAAGGGAGATTTGTTCTCTGGTTTGCTAGTGACTGTGTGTTACTAGTGGTTCTCTCTGGTGTGGAGGAAGAGATGTCCATGACCTCTGGTTTGCAAGTGACTAGGTGTCACTTGTGGTTCCCTCTAGGTTTCAGAGGAAGGGAGACTTGGGTCTCCAGTTGCAGGTAGTGGTTGCTACCTGTGGGTTCCCTCCTGGTCTGGAGGAAGAGAGACTTCGTCTCTGGTTGCTAGTGACTGTGAGTCACTGGTGGTTTCCCTCCGGTTGGGAGGAAGAGAGGAGTGTGTTCCTCTGGTCAAGCTGTTAGGCATCATTTGTTTGTAGACTGAGTCTGCGGTTCTAGTTGTTGCTAGTGGAATCCTCACTCCTGTTTGGAGTGAGGGGTGGACGTAGGTCTGTGGACCGAACCACCTAAAAATCCCTTGTGCAGTGGTTTGTCTGTTTGATCAATCCCGCTAGATGCATGCTAGGACCATGATCTAACTGGCTGTCCATGTCCTAGTGATTGATGGGGTATGCATCTTTGATGTTTGAGCATTTGTCCATTGAACTTGTGATTATCATCTCATACGGATTTTAAATTGGTTAAAATTCATTAGAAGATCCATTCACCCCCCTCTGGATCTGTGTTTATCTATCGCACCAAGCTATCAACTGCGGGGCCCACAAAAGCGATCCGAAACCCACAGATCCTGATCCGATAAATATCCAAAAAATTCGGGGCATTACAGCCCTCCCCCCTTAAAGAAATTGCATCCTCGAAATTCAGGACAAGCGCCAAGTTAGAGGGGAAGAACACCGAACCAACTGACAACGTTGTCAGAGCCCCACCATAGGAAGACTTCAATTCTCACGAAAGCTCCTATCCTGAGGGACACAGCCAGACTACAATCACGAACGGCACCTCGCTCTGCATGCCACGCACACCGGCCATCAGAGTAGGCATACACTAAAGGACACAGTCCAGCATCACCTCAGTCACAAGGAGAAACCAATTATGGCACCGTTGCCACCATCTCGTTCACCGAGGGGACATAGTCTTCGTCACGAGAAACAGCTACCGATCCATCCTATGTTGAACATGTGTGCAACATGATTAATTTTATGGTTTTGATGATGTCTTCCTCTGTAATCATTAATGAACTATACCTGTAATTGATAGGGTTAATATTCATTCATTTCAGGTCATTTTACTTCCAGCGAAAAAGGGGGAGAATGTTGAACATGTCATTATACTTCCAGCGTAAAAGATCAAGGATGACACACAAATCTAGGCAACTGGATACACAGATATCAGGGCATATGACAATATTGGAGGCACAAAAATCTAGCATGTTTCAAGCATAGAAATCAAGTTGAATAGCATCACACATAAGGTCATTGCGTATTCTTTATATGATCAATGCATATCTTGCCTTATGGATGGTTCAAGGTCGGTGCAACTTCTGGATAGCATGCTACAAGATAATCCAAGAAATGGAGTGGTGTTGGCAAAGATGAAAGCTCATTGATCGTGCCCAAGCAAAGATGCAAATCTCTTTTACAAACAAAAGTCGGCATTTCACATTCGGCTCGTCACTCATCGAAGGTAAATGCACAAAGAAGTATAGCCAAGAGAATCCAAGGTTAAAGACTCAGTTGATACCTTCTAGACTATCAAGGGTGATGCCACAAACATGCACAGGCTGCTAATGGAGTTGAACGGCGGAGCTGAAGCGGCTAACGGACCGACCCGGGCTGGGCCGGGGACTGCCCAGCTGGCGGTCGACCGCCAGCACAGGGGCGGTCGACCGCCCCAGCCAGCAGGCCACTAACTACAGTTCTGTCAGCTGGCGGTCGACCGCCAGCCAGTGGCAGTCGACTGGAAATCCCCGGGACCGCCCGTTTGCAGGTTTCACAGTAGCGGTCAACCGCTAGGAGCTGCAGGTCGACCGCCAGCCCCGAGCCATCAATGTTGACTTTGTTTCCAACTTTGAAAAGGGCCATTCAGCATGGATTTGTTTAATCCAAAAGTCACATAAACACCCATGATTTGTGGATCTGGTCTGGAGCTTGTCTATAGACCATTCAAAGTCTATAAAACCAACACAAGAGGGTTAGAAACCCTAGTTGATCATTTGGAGCAAAGAGAGATCAAGAGAGGCTAGAGAGGAGATTGGAAGAAGAGGTATTGTAGCCATGAACAGTACTTCGTGCAGAAGTTCTACATCCAATCCAAGGTATTCAAGCCTACATCTGAAGCCTTCAATCTCCAAGGAAGAAGAGAAGCAAGCAAGCTCACAAAGGTGATCAAATCTTCATTCAAACCTCTTCGTCAACTCAAGGGAAAATCAAAGCTACATCCAACAATCTCTCCATCAACTCAAGGTGATTCAAGCTCATATCTCAATCCATCAACCTCCAAGGAAGAGTAGAAGCAAGCAAGGCTAATAAGGGAGATCAAAGGAGGCTGCAAGGGTGTGTTCAAGGGAGAGGAGTTCGAGTACTGTAGCAGTGAACAGTACTCCGGGAAGAAGTTCTTCATCAAATCCTCAAGAGATTCAAGCTCCAGCAAACCTCAGACAAGATCCTTTCTCTTAAGCATATTCTATATCTTGTTGAGTGTTTTTCATAAGTTGTTCTTATTCCATTTCTTTCAAACACTTGAACTTGAGAATCGTCCCTACCGGTGGTTAGTAGGAAGGCAATCGGAGGCTGTTCGATTTGCGGTATTGACGTCCCTACCGGTGGTTAGTAGGAAGGCAATCGGGAGTTCTCCGATTTGCGGTGTATCCGTCCCTGCCGGCTTTGTGTGTAGGAAGACAGAAAGAGGGCTTTCTCTGTTCTGTGGTTGGGGCGTGTCCTCGGTCAAGCTGTGAGTCAGCAAGGAAGCCTCACCGGGTTTTGGTGAGGGGTGGACGTAGGTTGCGGGGTTGCAACCGAACCACCTTAAAAATCCCTGTGTTGTAGGTTATTTATCATGTGTGATTGATCTATATCTTCTAACCCCATTCGCAGGTTCGTGTGCTTCCATACTTGGTTAGATTGTTCATACACATATGCACTTCGAGTGATCAACATAGCACATACACACACGCACGGTTGTTGCAAGATATTGCATGCTCTAGTGTTATGCTTTATGATCCCTGCACTACAAGGCTTATTTCTTTCAAGCTCACAAATGTGCTTAAAGAAGTGTGGACGTTTCATATCTTGTAATCCAAGTCTTTTCATTTGAGCCACTCTACTTAATTCCGTTGTGCATTGTGCCTAAGTGATTCATTCACTTTATAAGAGTGGTTTAAGTTTATGTTAGCTAAGAGTTTTAAATAGGCCAAGACTTTTGATAGGATCTATTCAACCCCCCTTCTAGATCCGTTTACACCTCGCGGGACCCAACAAGTGGTATCAGAGCGAGTCTCTGTCATTCCCAGATCCAACGATCTGCAGGGAAAGAGTCCAGTGTTTGTTATTTAGATGGATTCACATGCTACACTTGCTTTGATGGCTTCTCCACCCATTTATGATGGTTCAGATTTTTCTACATGGGTTGGAAGAATGTTCATCTATGTTAGCTCCATAGATCCACAATTGTGGACTCTTATATAAAATGGTCCTCATGAGCTGTCATCAAATTCAATTGATTGGTTAGCCGAACATGAGACTAAACACAATGATAATCGTCTTGCATATAACTTAATTACAACTGTAGTTGATCTAAGACTAATTCATCTTGTGTCCTCTTGCAGCACAGCCAAGCAAGTATTGGACAAGTTGGTGAAAATCCATGAAGGGAAGGAACAAGAACAAGAATGGTTCATGGCCGACCGTGCAGAACAGTCCGACAATACATCCTCATCACATGTAAACTCTGACTCTGAGGAATTCACTTTTGAAGAGCTTATGGAAGCCTATGATGAATTGATCACACAATACAAAAAGGTAAAAACAGAAAATAAAAATTTGAAAAAGGATCTCAAGAAAATTAACCAAAATGAAAGCTCGATTTGTAAAAAGTGTTCTATTTTTAAAGAGCTTAACAACACTCTCTCAGTTGATCTAGATACGCATAAACAAAGCATTGCGTGTCTAAGGGAAGAAAATGAAAATCTTCATGATGAAATCACTAGGTTGGAAGAAATTGTAATAAAACTTCAAAACCAACCAAAGTCAATCTCTAATGATCAAACTATGGCCGATGGGCTAATCTATCATGAGAAGTTGATTGAAGGAAACAAAAATTCTGTTTCATGCTCTGCTAAATTTGTATGTGAAAAATGTTCATTCTTGAGAAACATAAATGTTGGTCTCCATGATGATCTTGAATGGCAACAAAAACTGATTGATTCTCTGAAAGAAGAGAATATAGAGTTGTTGGAAAAGAAAATTGAACATGAAAAAGCTGAAGAAGAATTGCATGAAAAACTGGCTGCACATGAAAAAGGCAAATATGTCATTGAAGATCACTCTGAAACTTTGCATGCTTTAGAACAACAAAATCAAAATCTCAAAGCAGTAAACGCCATGCTCAATGAGCAATTGGCAGCATGCGAAGAGGGCCTTGTTGAATCTAAACAACACATTTCCTCACTTGAAAATGAAATTCAAGGTTTGAATGATCTCCTGTCAATGTTTGCCAAAATCCAAGATTCTGGCTCACCGGAAGCCACCACTTCCTGTGGTCACCAAAAAGGGCATGTTGCTCGAAAGAAAAGCAAAATTCAGCATGCTCATCCAAACATGCACCATAACATGTCCAATGCTAAATACCATGCCTTCCAAAAAATAAATGTCAATTGTTATTATTGTGGTAAACATGGTCACACTGTGCATGATTATTTTATCTTGAGAAATGATGAGCTTAGAGCAGGAGATCAAGTGAAAGAGCAAGAAAAGAAATATGTCAATACTGGCAGAGGACCTACTCAGTAGATATCTGCACAGAATTGCACGGGGAGTCGGAAGAGTCGACACTCCTATACAAGCAGGTCGACACTCTCCATGGCTTTAAACAAAAATCTTCCTCCTTGCTGCTCTCATTGTGGTAAGTCTAGCCATACTGTCCAAGAGTGCTGGCACTTGAAGGGAAAGCATCACCTTCATGCCATGAAAGGTAAATCCCATGCTCATCCACAAAAACAAAATGCACATGCATATGCACATGAATATAAAACGAATGCTCAATCTTTTGTGCGCTGTTTTTACTGTGGGAAAAATGGTCATGACATGTATGATTGTCATACAATAAGGAAGGATGATCTGATTTCCCTGAAACAGATGAGCCACATTAATGAATATGATAAAGCTGCTAACCCACAAGGACCCAAGCAATCTTGGGTACCTAAAAATTCTAAATGAGAATTTTGGGTGTAGGATGCCTTGAAGCTGAACAAAGGATTATAAGGTAAATAAAAGCTCAAGGCACAGGTATGTACATAAACATTTTAAGTTCAGTCATCTTACATGTTTAGTCTTGACATGTAGATAGTGCATCATATGTCTGTCAAATGTCAATAGATTCTGCAAACTGAATTACTCGTTGAAATGTAAAACCCCCAAGGTGTGAGATGAACTTTTGAGTTTGATAACTTGCTCACACCATGCTTGATTTCAGCTGTTTAATTCATGAAAAACTTGTTATGCTGATGAAGTTGATGTGATGATGAGTTGCTTAAGTCTTGCTATCAGCCACTTGAAATTCTTGGACTTTGGTTTTGATGATGCATGTCATGGCTACATTTTCAACTCGTTATTCATGTTAGCATTATTCAAAAGGGGGAGTCTAGGAATTGACATCATCATGTTGAATTCAGTTTAAAATCAATTATGAATGATTTGTGTTTGCATCATATTGTGATCACACATACCTTAATGCACATCATGTTTAGAAGACAAAAATGCATAATCATTTTGCAGCATCTTCATTGCATTATGTATTCACATAAGTCTTAGGCTGCATAATTCATTGCCAACCCATGCATGTACTTAGGGGGAGTCAACATCAATCTAGTTTGAATTATTTCACATCATCTCACTCTTGCACGGCCATGGTATATCAAATGTTGATGTATGGAAAGGCAGGTTATGCTTGCATAGAAGCACTCAATATGTGTGAGGTTTCACCTCCGCCACGTACCATGCGTCAATGTCGCATATTAGCTATATAGTAAGGGGGAGTTGTCTCTTTGCAGCATTCATGCATATGTTTCATCTTCATTCTGTTGACATCATGGCATAGAATGCATCTTCTCAGGGGGAGCTTGTTCATCATGAAAATCCAGTCAAAATTCTGCCGGTCGACCTCACTCCTTTGACAGGTCGATCCACATTTCTTTCTGTCTAAAAATTATGCTTGTCTGAGCTCAGTGCATAACCTCAAGGGGAGTGTTCTTCATCTATTCTTGCCTATCAGTTATGCAACACTCTCTTCTTAAACCAAGTCACTGCATGATATTGCTTAATCCTTGTGTGGTTCAATTTAGATTCAAAGTACCTTGAACTTCTTGGAGGATTCCCTATATATTATTGAGGTTGTTTATCAGAGTAAATCTTCAAGAAGAATTTTCTCTTATAGAGTCTTGTGATTGCCTTGAACATGAATGATTTTGGTTTAACATTAATGATTTCTTGAGTCTTGAAATTTGATGGTCTTGAACATGTTTGTGATCGAGTTTAATAGACTTAAACTAGTTTCTCATGTTTTGAATTATTATGCCATCTTGAATCTGAAAAAATTTTGAGTACAAAGGCATCCTTGATCGAGAAATTTCAGCTAAGTATTATTTTTAAACATTTGTTGAATCTGTTTATTTCAAAAAGTGGCTATACTTAAAGTAAGCTCAAGGCAGAGCAATGACACTGTTGCTGAGAAATATATCTCCTCATCAAAGAAAATGAGGTTCGATATGTCATGAGGTGACTATGCTATCTCTGTTCTAAGTGAAGCAAAATCGTGAGCTACACTGAGTAACTAGGGGTGCTTGCGTCTGGTAAACATGCACACTCACGTCAAAAGGTGGTTGCTACACTTGACTGCTCGTAAAATGATGACAATCATCTTTCAAATGATTTCAAAAAAGAAAAATCTGAATGTGTAGCACTCATGAATCAAATCTAAGTCATCTAAGTGTTTAACCTCAATACTTATTGTGGTCATTCTCAAGGGAACCAATGAAACTGAATGAGTAAAATAAGAGAAGGTTAATCTGGTTTTGACATGAATTTCTGGTTCACTACTATTAAACTTACATGCAAATGTCTTCATGTGATTCTACTGAGTAGGCCAGAACTCATTAGCATTAAACCAATCTGAATGTAAGAGCTGGTTCATTTGAGTTCTATAACTGAAAATTCTGAAAAATCTATAACTCTGATTTATGAACTTGGTTTTAGATTAAAGAACCTCCATTCTTTCTTGAGAAGTCATATCTTGATGCTCCTTCTTGTCTATCTTCATCTGTCATATCTACATAAATCATTCAGGCTATCATGCTTACATCACATTGGTATAATCCAACAAGTGGTATCATCTTGATGCTCCTTTCAAGTCGTATCCAAAATCATTGGTGTCTTCTGTCAAGTGATATCACATTGCTTTCTCATTCTTTAGCATGTGACATAAGTCCTAGCATCATTACCATCATGCTTTCATGCAATAGGGTGGCATGCACGTCTTACTTCATACAATTGTAGCTTGCATTTATCATTTCCATGCACTGGATAGAAAATCCAAAAAATCTGAAAACTAGAAAACCACTAAAATTTTGCAAAATTTGAAATCAAAAATTGCTCCTTGGCTGCTCTATCCATCTACTATTTGAGAAATTGAATCATGCTGCTGTGGCTCCACCTCTCCCACATACATTGTCTTTGCCAAGCAATGGGACACCACCATGTTCGATACATCCATATCATTCATTGGTATCAGTCCCATAACTGGCTTTCCACAATTGTTTGTTCTCTTTGGTTATTTTGTCAATCATAATAAGTGTACAACCATTAGCATGTATTTCCACATCATCTTCTGGAATGTTGCCCGCAATGACATGTTTCTCGACATTATGGTTGCTTGTAATGATGTCACATAGGAGATGCCAGAGCTTCTTATAAGTCATTTTCTGTGCATCATTGATGCGAGTCTCTCTGTTTCTTTTCTGGATCTTTTGATGTTGTCAAAGGGGGAGAAGTTTATGTGAGCCATCAATCAAAGAATGTGTATGTGAGTCATTAATCAAAGAATGTGGTAAGTTTATGTGAGTCATTAATCCAAGAATCCACTCTGTTTGTCAAAAGGGGATAGGGAGAGACTCATCATCTTCTTCTTCTTAAGAATGGTTTTGACTCATAATTGCCATGTGAATTCCTACTGCATGTGAACTTATAATGACACATAGTTCAGAATGACTCATAGTTGCCATCTTCAAAAAGGGGGAGAATGTTGAACATGTGTGCAACATGATTAATTTTATGGTTTTGATGATGTCTGCCTCTGTAATCATTAATGAACTATACCTACAATTGATAGGGTTAATATTCATTCATTTCAGGTCATTTTACTTCCAGCGAAAAAGGGGGAGAATGTTGAACATGTCATTATACTTCCAGCGCAAAAGATCAAGGATGACACACAAATCTAGGCAACTGGATACACAGATATGAAGGCATATGACAATATTGGAGGCACAAAAATCTAGCATGTTTCAAGCATAGAAATCAAGTTGAATAGCATCACACATAAGGTCATTGTGTATTCCTTATATGATCAATGCATATCTTGCCTTATAGATGGTTCAAGATCGGTGCAACTTCTGGATAGCATGCTACAAGATAATCCAAGAAATGGAGTGGTGTTGGCAAAGGTGAAAGCTCATTGATCGTGCCCAAGTAAAGATGCAAATCTCTTTTACAAGCAAAAGTCGGCATTTCACATTCGGCTCGTCACTCATCTAAGGTCAATGCACAAAGAAGTATAGCCAAGAGAATCCAAGGTTAAAGACTCAGTTGATACCTTCTAGACTATCAAGGGTGATGCCACAAACATGCACGGGCTGCTAATGGAGTTGAACGGCGGAGCTGAAGCGGCTAACGGACCGACCCGGGCTGGACCGGGGACTGCCCAGCTGGCGGTAGACTGCCAGCACAGGGGCGGTCGACCGCCCCAGCCAGCAGGCCACTAACTACAGTTCTGTCAGCTGGCGGTCGACCGCCAGCCAGTGGCGGTCAACCGGAAATCCCAGGGACCGCCCGTTTGTAGGTTTCACAGTAGCGGTCGACCGCCAGGAGCTGTAGGTGGACCGCCAGCCCTGAGCCTTCAATGTTGACTTTGTTTCCAACTTCGAAAAGGGCCATTCAACATGGATTTGTTTAATCCAAAAGTCACCTAAACACCCATGATTTGTGGATCTGGTCTGGAGCTTGTCTATAGACCATTCAAAGTCTATAAAACTAACACAAGAGGGTTAGAAACCCTAGTTGATCATTTTGGGCAAAGAGAGATCAAGAGAGGCTAGAGAGGAGATTGGAAGAAGAGGTACTGTAGCCGTAAATAGTACTTCGTGCAGAAGTTCTACATCCAATCCAAGGGATTCAAGCCTACATCTGAAGCCTTCAATCTCCAAGGAAGAAGAGAAGCAAGCAAGCTCACAAAGGTGATCAAATCTTCATTCAAACCTCTTCGTCAACTCAAGGGAAGATCAAAGCTACATCCAACAATCTCTCCATCAACTCAAGGTGATTCAAGATCATATCTCAATCCATCAACCTCCAAGGAAGAGTAGAAGCAAGCAAGGCTAATAAGGGAGATCAAAGGAGGCTGCAAGGGTGTGTTCAAGGGAGAGGAGTTCAAGTACTGTAGCGGTGAACAGTACTCCGAGAAGAAGTTCTTCATCAAATCCAAAAGAGATTCAAGCTCCAGCAAATCTCAAACAAGACCCTTTCTCTTAAGCATATTCTATATCTTGTTGAGTGTTTTTCATAAGTTGTTCTTATTCCATTTCTTTCAAACACTTGAACTTGAGAATCGTCCCTACCAGTGGTTAGTAGGAAGGCAATCAGAGGCTGTTCGATTTGCGGTGTTGACGTCCCTACCGGTGGTTAGTAGGAAGGCAATCGGGAGTTCTCCGATTTGCGATGTAGCCGTCCCTGCCGGCTTTATGTGTAGGAAGACAGAAAGAGGGCTTTCTCTGTTCTGTGGTTGGGGCGTGTCCCCGGTCAAGCTGTGAGTCAACAAGGAAGCCTCACTAGGTTTTGGTGAGGGGTGGACGTAGGTTGCGGGGTTGCAACCAAACCACCTTAAAAATCCATGTGTTGTGGGTTATTTATCGTGTGTGATTGATCTATATCTTCTAGCCCCATTTGCAGGTTCGTGTGCTTCCATACATAGTTAGATTGTTCACACACATGCACTTTGAGTGATCAACATAGCACATACACACACGCACGGTTGTTGCAAGCTATTGCATGCTCTAGTGCTATGCTTTATGATCCCTGAACTACAAGGCTTATTTCTTTCAAGTTCACAAATGTGCTTAGAGAAGTGTGGACGTTTCATAGCTTGTAATCCAAGTCTTTTCATTTGAGCCACTCTACTTAATTCCGTTGTGCATTGTGCCTAAGTGATTCATTCACTTTATAAGAGTGGTTTAAGTTTATGTTAGCTAAGAGTTTTAAATAGGCCAAGGCTTTTGATAGGATCTACTCAACCCCCCTTCTAGATCCGTTTACACCTCGCGGGACCCAACATCCTATGGTCGGCGAACAAAACACGCATCAGCTTCACAACCAGCTGACAGGTTTCACACCCTACTCTAGGGAACAACCAATACAGAGTCTCCACTGGCTCACACCTGGCAAGCTAAGCGCTCATAATGGCACCGGACCAACTCTGCCAGAAGACAAACATCAACAAAACCCAGATCTCATCCGGAAGGCACATTACAGAAATGACCACCAAAGGCCTCACTGATACATGGCTCTCACCATTCATGATGCACAACCAACATCATCTTTTGTCTGTGAAAGACCACAAGCCGGTCACCAACTGCTCGTCAACGGAAACCCTCCTCTTGCTCAACTTCTTTTGCCTTTCCTGGTCCTTCACCAGAATCGACAACACGCTACAAACCTTCATGGGCCATCTGCTGACTCACACACAGATAATTACCACATCTCAAGCTAAACTCCTCTCGGACACCATATCCGATCCTGATCATTGCGCCAACTCGACCCTCTCAAAGAAGCATGATGAAACCAATGACAAGACTTAGGAGTCTTCAGTCATCACCTCACTCGACTCAGACTTTCAGGGGAATCCTCTCGTGCTGGTCACAGACCAAGGACCACCATTCTGACGCCAATCTCTTTCCAAAGGCCTCCACCCACAGGCGTCACTCTTCCGTCTTGTATCATCAAATCCTATCTCAACTTATCCGAGTGGACACCTGCCAATCCCGATTCCGCCCTTATCACAGAGCCCCGGGACACCACCGGAACAATTCATGACACACGTCTCTAGGGGAGAAAAGTGCCATCCAATATTACGGCAACCTAGTCGCCAACACCATGACCAATGCACACAAGTCTTCAAACGACACATATTTTCATCACAGTTGGGTCCTGTCCGCCACAATCCGACATGACCATAACCTACATACACAGTTGGTCGATCACGTCGTTAGGCTCATTAGCCGCTCACAGCTACCAACAGGGACCCATAATCTGTCAGAGATCACTTCTCAAAAGCGCGATCTCATCCAAGAACACGACTTGCAACACAAGTCGGGCACCAAGCCATCGACTATAACCAATACAACCTTGACCTCTGTCAGGCGACATCCTCAACAACCCCATCCGGGTCTAACGTTGATGCCTGACACGGCTTTTATCACATGAACAGGGTATTCATGCGGTACACTTGCCAACATTTTCCCCCAACACTCCATCATGCTAGTGCCAAGAACAATAATACCTCGAGCAATGGCATGGCAATAACACGTCTTGCACAGAGGAACCCATCCTCCAATGCTCAACGCAACCTCAGGAAATCTGCCCGTAGCAACCGACGCTACAATCCTGAATCCGTGGGTTATAAGCCCACCGGCTTCCACTACGCACTCTGATCCATGCGCACAGCCAAACACAGTAACTCGGGACTCACCATCACGACAACCCACAACTCAGCTGGTCAACTTCGAAAAATAGAGTGGGGAAAGCTCCATTGCCTTAAACCCCAAGCACATATTCTCCCAAATTTGGAAATCCTCTGCAACTCTGCAGGCTCTGAACTGCCACGCATCTAAAAATTACAACACCAGCCAAGAATTCTTGCAAACACCGCCTAACCGGCACTAGTCCTTCCGGAGCAGTTCCAACACCCATACACATCAAGGGAATTGGGCATGACTTCTCACAGGCAACCACCTTGCCAAAACACAGGACACGTCTCGCACGAACTTCGTGGCACACAAAGGCCAACCAATCCAAACATACGATGCAAGATGACGAACCTTAGCCAAATGTGATCCTCTCCAACCAAGGAAAAACTCAATACGCTTCCGACCAACGGAAGGTCTCCACACTCGATCTGACCTCGAACCTTGCACACGCTGGGAACAGCACCGAGAAAACAATTACCTCATCAGGTCAGCGCCTCCGACACACTCGGTGAGTGTCAGGTCGGACCACAATCACAGCATCTCTCGATGCACCACCACGTAATTCCTTAAACTATAACACGCCACGCCAAGAGCCGCAACACGAGCCATAATCGGCAACCGCCAACGCTCATCCTTGAGTCTCGAACTCACCACAGAACCTTCATATCTCAACCAAATCCAGGCGAACACAACCCATTCGCACGCAAGAGCGCGGGAGAAAGAAGTCATTGGGATAACTCTACCCAATCCTGCCTTAAAATCTGCAAAACAATCAGGACTGACACATCATTTTTGAAGCCATAGAGCTTAACAAGAACATCTGGCTCGACAAATCAGCAGCTCAACAGAAGATCCTCCGCTCACCCGAGCGCACCTCTCGATTAGAACACCGGCTCTGCCACCTCAAACCATGACCTTAACACCTCAGGGGCTAGATAAATCTCAAGCTGGAGTGCCCAGACTCAACAACAGCTCCCTCATAGCACGCTCACGACCACTTAACCATGAACAATCCTCGCCAGCCACCTGACCTTGTTGCATAATCCTCGAACACAGCACCGCAGTAGCGCACCTGTCGACAACCTCTGCTCAATGCAGCACGACCAGGGTCACAACCCGTTGCGAAAAAATCTCTCTATTACATCCCTTAGGCCCCACACCGGCACTCCAACGAGAACGGCAACCGCCTTCACAGCGCCACGCAGTGCACTCAAGCTCTCAAGCGAGAAATCTAGCAGAAAACATCCACGAAACCCTATGCCAGTTGCCTATTGTACTGGACCTTATGAACTTTGGTCACTGCAATATCTCGAATTCCTATGTACGTCCACAACCACTGCTCTGATACTAGCTGTAACGGCCCAACATCTGGATATCAGGAAGAACCTGATACCATTCGAATCCTGGCCCGCCGCCCACGAGCCGGGAGGGCTCGGAAGGGCAAAAAGGAGTGTGGAGGTACAAAGAAATAGGAAATAAAGTAGGATAATTTAACAATTAATAGAAATAAATAAACAACTACTACAATAGAGTCCAGTCCAATAGAAAGTACAGTCTAAAGAAATAAAACATACCACATGCCAAGTGAACACTCGGCCCGACGAGTTGGCAACTAAGAACCTCCGAACAGCACCCTCGAACCTCGAGGAAGAACCGTCGCACCTGAAAAGCAGGGGTGAGCCTCCTGTCACTAGCTCAGCAGAGATCCCGCGGAACCCCAACCGAGAACAACGGTGGTAGAGGAATGGAAAAACAGCTACAACTACAGCAGGAACAATGAACCGGTAGCCGGTCAATACTTGGCACTATAGCTACTCCTATTGTACCGTCAACAGAAAGAGAAAGCCCGATCTCACAATCGGGAACCGGACCACTCTAACACCATACCGACTGAGGAAACACTCATGACAACGCTACTCCAGAAGTCTGCCTACATAGGCACGACCAACCGAGACCGCAGTCCCACATTGGCACGGCGAAGCCTTGACAATCCCTACCGAGTACCCCTGGCCACTACCTCGGAAAGCACGCTGGAACGGTCCAGAACCTACGTGTAATATCCTGGACCCTTCGGATACCTCTTCTTGGGTCTCAGATCTATTTTCTCAGAGATTTTGTTCTCATTTTGCTCGGGGTTATCTTTCGAACATCTTTTGGGTTCGGATCCGTGCGATTCAGATAAGTTTTGGAGGTCCCGGAACGTGTTCTGTGGCTTCCCGTGTTTTTCCCTGATTGGACCTACGGAACCCCGTAGCGGGTGAACCAGGTCGTTCACCTACTCAGGAATGGTACCACAGTGATCAGCGCGTTCCAACGATCGCGACGGTATATTTTCCTATTTTTTTAGTATTTTCCAAAATTTCCAGATTTTCTATATAAACCCTTATTTTCTTTTTCTTTTTCCCTTTCTTCTTCTATCTTCCTCTTCCTTCTTCCTTCCGTGAGTGACCACCACCTTCCTCTCTCTCTTCGTCCGGCGTGACCGCAGTGGCGCCCCTCCCCAGCTGCAGATGGCAGTGAGGTGACGGCGTGGCGGCGATGGCGGCGGCGAGGAGATAGTGGCGGCGTGTGGCCCGTTGGATTTTGTGAAGG